>OY720426.1:55989750-57324716 GCA_963082815.1 Melanotus villosus
TCTAAAATTTAATTGTAAAAATACATACCTTAAAATCTTGCCAACGTCTTTGAAGAGGATCACTATAAATCCATGCGTGGGCTCCATTAATAATTATTAATAAAATAAGTGAAATTTGTATTACCGTGAAAAAAGTCTGGAAAAGTTAATACACTATAATAAAATATCAAACAATAAAACTTTTAAACTTAGCCTTTTATAGCAAGATAAATAATAATTTAAAATTAAAAATCAGTTCACTATTAACTTTACCTTTAAATTAGATGCCATCTTATCAATTGAAAATTATTTGTATGTTATTTTAGCTCTTTAAAAACTCGCAGAAAGGCAGGCCTAATTCACACTAAAAAATCGTTTCTCACAGCGTAGCGGCCTCTTAAATTAAAATTCACAGCCTTACCAAATTTAGAAATTTAATATGCTTTATGGAAACAAATAAAATTAGGTCTAATTAAAAAACGATTACACGGCAGATTAACTTCTATAAATGATTTGCTAACTTAAATTTTTTGGGAACCCCGTCATCTATTGCTAATACAGAAATTAAATTAATAAGCTATTGTTATGCTTCCCAAATAAAACCCACGTTGTTTCAGGTGATTTGTTTGATGTTATAATAGGAGAAGTTAGAACTAAGAACTAAGAACTATGAATGAAGAAGAAGAACTAGATTGGTCCTATGCCTATAGGGTGAATCCTAAATAGTGGATAATATTTGCACCACGCGATTCTGCATCAAAAACTGGACCAAAAATTACGTAACTGTCTTAGGGCAACACGTGTAGTTTTTGAAGAATTGTTAATTAAAGTTTTGTAAACTTAGCAACACTGCGTGGTCAGTCATATTACGTCACCTGCGATACCAGAAATAGCAACCCGCTTGATTTAATATAGGACCATACAGATAATGGTATTATGCATTCCTAGATTAACATTAACTAACAATAAAATGCTGAACATGTTTACAGTTTTTAATTTTTTTAAATACACATTAATTATAGTAAATGCTCAAAGTGGCTAGCTCCAGCTTCTATATATTTCTCAAATCTGCGAATTATGCTACTTCTAGATTTTGGAGCATGTTGTTTCCTTGAAACCTTCTCAGTGCCTAATTTATTCGTTGCCAAATTGCTCCTGAGTATTAATACGTTCCTCGTAGATAAATGAAAAAAACATTACAGACCCATTTCCCTTTTATCTCAAACATAATATAAACTCTTTATGAAGATCATCAACTATAGATTAACTCCAAAATCCGTTTAGCTTCCGTAAAGGGCACAGCACATCCAACCACCTCCTAACTGTAGGACAATAATAGAAAAAGCATCATCGTCCCCTGTATTTTGCTTTTGTAGATTATGAGAAAGCCTTCCACAGTGTTGAATTATGGGCTGTCACGATATAGGCAACTAATACACAACATTTACAAGACTGCAACGATGGCAGCTCAATTAGACGAAAATACAAATCTCATATCAATTAAAAGGGGAGTCAGGCAGGGAAAAGTGATATCCCCAAAACTGTTTACGTTGGCAATGGAGGATGTTTTCAAAACATCGAATTGGTCTGCATATGGCATTAACATCAACGGTATGAAATTGAATCACCTAAGATTTGCCGACGATATCATCTTAATCGCCCACACACACGACGAAATACAAAATTTGATTAAGCAATTGGCAGAAGCATCTGAAACTACTGGCCTAAAAATGAATATGCATAAAACCAATGTAATGCAATAAGAACCGTTGTGGTTAACGGTTGCAGTCTGAAAACAGTCGACTTGTAGCTGGGGCAGATTGTAACAATTTTTTATGAATTGTTATTTAATTCATTTTTCTTCCTCATAATTTTTATAACTATCATTGGTTATACACAGTTTATTTAGCTCTATGTTTCCTTTATGTTAAAGGGTAATTTCCCTCTTATTACTGTGTTAGTCTTAAATACCGCGATATTTTGCTTATTTTGCGTAGTATCTTAATGTTTTCTGTCATCCGAAAACATTTTTATAGTTAAACCGATCCTGGGTTTACCTATTATCCTTTGATTCAACCAGTATCCTTTAATCCTTCTTCTGTGATTGTTTTGTAGATGTTTTTCTATATCCCAATCCTGATTTTCTACTTCAATTCCATTTTCTTTCTTTTAGTGTTGAGTTACTGTAGTTTTTATTAGTTGTGATTGTCAGTTTTGATTAGTTTAAAAACACTAGTTGTGTTTGTGGGAGATTAGCTAATCTACCGGCGCGCTGATTGGATCTTTTGTGCGACAGATTAGTTAATAATTTTTGTTAATATTAATTAAGCAATTTCAGTAATTCAAATGCTACTTATTTCTTTAATTCTTTATCTTACTTATATTCCCGTTGTTATTCCTTTCATGTATTAGGGGGAGGAGAGAGTTAATTACTACGATTTAGTTGGTTTTAATTCTGGTTGGATTTATTTCAAGTTTATTTTCTTTAAAAACCGAATGTTCTACGAATGCATACGTTCAGATTAGGATATCGTTGCTGTATCTTGCAATTGTGGGCTTAGAAAATTTTCCGTTTACGTTGCGCCGGAATTGAATTTTGCGACTGCTTGATTTTATTTCGAAGAGTCCAGAAGGATAATTTTAAGTTCGCTAATTTTGCGACTATCCTTTGGGAAATTCCTAATTTGGAAGTAATTCTATTGGATTTAGTTGAAGAATGAGTTTCTAATTCTTTAAAGAAGTTTTAATAAAGGGATTTTGGTTATTAAGCCCTCGTTTTTTCAACTTTAAAAAGGCAATTAGTGATGAGCAATTTTTCTTTTCCTATTTTTTCTGCTTAGCAGTCACTAATTTTGTACTGTGGTTGCAGCCTTTTTTTTGAAATTCCTAATATAAATGCCACTTTACTAGAAATAGTTCCTCTTCTAATTCTAACAGCCGATCTTCTGATGATAGTGATTGCCTCGTATATCGTTATGTACAGTTTCAAATTATTTTGAGTTCTCTTATTTTTCATTTTCATAACCATTTTAGTTGTAATCGATCTGTGCAACTCTCATCCCCCAGAGCCCGTGGAGCTGACTGAAACTAGGTCAGTGCTAGATTCTGGTGCTGTATTGCACCTACTCACCTGGGGTAATATATTCTTAGATCTCGATTCCATTATTTAGTTAAGGGGATTTTGACAAAGCATGCCGCACTTGCCAGACGTGTTGGCATGTTGGATAGGGTATAGGTAGGATAGACTAGGTTAAGGGTAGGATTGAGGTTGGGACACGACTCTCTCCTGGTATTAGGAGATGGAGAAGAGGCCCTCTACCCAGAAATTTACATTAACTGTCACCAAATTGCTCAGTTCAGTTACGTCCTAGGAAGGTAAATTTTTTCCCTACTGACAAGACAACCAATAAACAAATATGGTTGAGTATGTATGTAAGTGTTTTTATTCAATTTAATTTCTTCAAATAAATTTAAATAACCGAATTTGAATTTTGAAAATCACAAAGAAATACAAAACCAAAAATAGAACCTTCCAAACGGCAATCAAACCATACATGTTAAAACCCGAAATTCGAATTTAAGTAATTTAAATCTTTAATTAAAATCTTGTTTGAAATCTGTAGAAAAAAATTTAATTTTCATCAAAAACCTTAATTAGATTTCAAAACATTTCGTTTAATCTTATAGCATTAATTTGACACTAAATTTTAAAAGTTAATTAGTTTCTGGACCCAATTTACCTTAGAAAAACAAACGTATTAATTTGTTCAACTTCGGTTGTTTTCTGACATTCGAATTATTAATGGAATTGGAAATTTTCCAATACAACATACATCAGAAAATAACACCGATTTATAATAATGGTCCCTTCACAAACAGAACAAATGGAAAACAAGCAGTAAGAATGTTAATCCAACGTTACACCAACTACTTGTTCGAATTCTTCTGCTAAATTTAAGTTCAAATTGCAAAACAAAACTGAAGCTGCATCGAAATTTGAAAGGTATTTTTAGGATTCCGCAGAATTTTTCAAACAAAATACAGTTATTAATCTTAAGTTCTTGCTCAAAACAAAATTCTAAAACCGCTTGTCCTGTCGGATTTTTCCTAATTTTTATTCAAAATATTACATTTTAAAACGTAAAAAACTCAAAGCTAAATTATTGACAATAAACGTCGGAATATCATTCATTTTTCTGGTCGAATTTCAAAAACAAATTTATGTGTTATAAATAAAAATTGACATCACAAAAATAAAAAAATACTTTGACGTCGGAGGCTCTTAAGAAATCAGAATCGTGTAAGATGTTAATCTAACTTATTTTATTTATAATTTTCCCAAATATTTTCGATGTAAAAAATTTCGTAATATTTAACACCTACAATCTATGCCAACTGCAATACTTTGTTAGCACCGCCAACAAAACGGTGCAGTTGTTCGAAGTGGCGGACCACTTCGAGTTGAATCGAGAGAAGTATCTGTTATAAGCAGAAAAGTGAGACGGCGCGAGACAAAAGTATTTTTAGATGAGAGTCATAATATCTTGATATAACTCAGAAATTGCAGAGCATTATAGAATCCGCGTTTCTAAATTTCTTGGCCAGTCCTGGACCGGCTTATTTTAATTCTAGTCAATAACTAACCGCCCCGTTGCAATCACATCAGTATTGTTCAGCCTGTGGTTCCCACTTTTTCCAATTTTGTGTTCACTCCCTAATCAACAGTATGGCCGGTAAGAGAATTTGCTTTTTCGTAACAATTATTAAAAATTTAAACTCATAGGATGGGCTGCTAAGTTGTACTAATTTTTTCCTTTTTTTTTCTTTGTTAAAGTTTAGCAGATTTATTATTATTAAACTCCATTTTTTTAATACTTATTTAAGCATTAAACAAATAATTGCGGCAAAACTGTAACCGTTTTAATCTTCCTGGCCTACGATGTGAAAAAACAGGATATTTCCAAATTTGGACACCCACAACTCAGCCTTGAGCTTCATTAGGTATCCTAACACCTTTAACGCCTTATTTTTTCTTTCCTTTTTTATTAATTATTATAAAAACACAGCTACTTGACTAGTGAGGCAATATTTTATTTTTGATATGGCAACGTGCTTATAAATAACCATAATTTATAGGTTTTTGTAAAACTATACAGTCGACACACTAACTCTTGAATTCTCTCATCGTCGTCCGCCTACTCGTCCAAAAATAACCGCTCTCTTAAATACTCAACCACAGAAACACGAATGCTACATTTAAATATCTAATCGATTTTTGGCTCGGCTTCAGTCAATACTTGCCAATTTTCACTGACCCTAAACAAAGGGCAGATATTGAAAAAAAGCCAAATTAGAAAATTTGAGGCTCCAATTCTTTTTAGTGTAATTGGAGAAGAATCGTCACCAACCAACCGATAAACAGCAAAGTTTTCTACTGAGACAAACCAACTTACGATGACTCTGTTCGTCGGTCTATGGCGAAGCCACTCTCTTGGTTAGTGCTGTCAAAATTTAACCCAAGTTTATAACCCAAAATTTTCCATCATCTAGCAATTTCCAAAAAACATCTAAAATTCATTGGAACATTGAACTGAGCAACACATTCTTTAAGATAAATAAATTCGAAATAAAGATATTTCACACCTGTCTGTGCGAAGGATATTTCACTCATTCACTTTAACGTCACAAAAATATCCGTGTAAAATTCTGACGTCAGATAATAAATCACTCGCTTTCTTTGAAAAATTAAATCTTTAACATCTTTCTAAATTAATTTCCTAAGCCCGATCTTTAGTGTCGCAATTTTTATTAATCAGAAAGATTTAAAGACTAAAAAAGGCACATTTACGGTATACTGTTTTAAAAACAGAAATTTTACTAAGTTGAAAAGGACGATATCTTGTCTTATTAAAGCGTTTAAATTATCCTCAATTTTATTGCCTAGCCCTATTTATCAAAATAGACAAATAATACAGTAACACCGACACACACCGACGAAGTGGCGCACTTCCATTTAAACTGTGCCCAAGTTTGTCGCCTGAATGCAAGGCAAGAACAGATAACGCGGTGCCTCCGAAGTATACTAATAAAATTAATAAAACGCTAATTATATTGCATTTTCGAATAATGTGTTTAGGTTTCTTCTGCAAAGTGGTGTTTGGAGATTTATACTACGTATAAAAATACAAAAATCCATTCGGGAAATTTGATTTATAGAGCTACAATATTGAAAAGGCATGTCTAGTGCTCTAGCAAATTATATGTAGTTTTAAAGCAAGACTTGTTGAATTAGTTATACCCGTAAAACAAATAGAATAACCGGTTAACATTATACAAACCTGAAAATGAAACATTTTTTTATGGTATTTATGAAAATAATAAAGATTAAACTATTATGTTCTAAATTATACCAACCACAAATAGCAGTCGATTAATGACGCTATTTAACTTTGATCTGCTTCATTGAATGATGGCTAGATTTTTATAAAAGATTATTTATTGTTAAATAATCGAAAATTAATGCATTACTTTACCTTCTTGTAAGAAATACATTATTCGAAAATGCATTTCCGAGGCCCTGTATTATCTGTCCTTGTCTGGCATTCAGGCAACAAACTTGCGCACGGATTCGGTCGGAAAGTGCACTCCGTGACACATACGTACATGACTGGATACCCTTCCGTTGCTCTCTTGCGCTATCAAATCTAGTTAGTACTAGCTAAGCGGCAGTCGAAGTGATCGATCCACTTTAGACTTTCCAACACGCTTCATCCGCTTTCATTTATCGATATATTTATAGTTAAATAAGAGCAATGTGTATTTTAAAGCTAATATAACACTTCAACCATGAATCGTAAAATTTATCATGGCTAATAAGCCAACAGTATTGCTAGTAAGCTCACCATATGTATAACTAGTTTTAATATTACTTCTAATCAGGGGAAAGCATGTCCCTTATGCAATCCCTATCCCTATCTTCCACTCACCAATACGTTCGGCAAGCGCTATGTTTTAATGCCAAATACCCCCAAATGTTAAATGTCAGTTTGACAGAAGAATGCCTCAGGTTCTACCCTTCTACAATCACACACGGTTGGCAAGCCAGCAGTCAGCCCCAGGTCGGATTCTGGGGAAGGGGGGCACGGGATTGACTTGCCGTAAGGAAAGCTTCTAATAACAACATACAACATACGGACAATGGGAACAAAAAACACTTAGCCGAGCTGGAAGAAGAGCTGAGCCATATCAAGTAGGATCTACTGGGAATAGCCCGACACGACTCTCAACTGAGAGGACATATCCTTCCAACGAAATTCTGACCAAAACTCCTAATCAACAAAAGGATAAAAAATTTGATCACAAAAATGTACTACGCGGTTTCGGATCGAGTCATTTACGTGAACCCAGGGTATCCAAACCATACTTCCTACAACTCTTTAAAGTCTATGCTCCTACACCAGCACATCAAACGACGAATCCATAGAAAGAGCCCACTATTGCTTGATCATAGGTGAGGTTACAGCCAAAAGCGGAAAAAAATATGGGACAATTTGGTAGAGGACCTGATTATATTCAATATGAAGAAGTATTCTGTATGAACGCCTGCTTCCAAAAATACAAAATGTCAACTCTGAGGAAATTCCCGAAATTATACAAGAGGAAGTATATGCAGCCTTAAACCATATTGAAAGCGTTAGATGTCCTGGAGAAGACCGTATAACTACAGAAATGTTAAAAATGGGTGGTAACTCTTTGATCAAGGCTGTCCAGCTCCCTATATGAAGGAAAAATACCAACAACCTGGAAAAATGCGTTCAAATAAGGAGACGCTACAGATGTAGAAAATTACAAATCGGTCACCTTACTAGTTATCACATTCATATAGATTATTGACAAAAATTATAACAAAACGCCTGCAAACGAACTCGAGCTGGCTAGTTTCAGCAAAGGATACGCCAATGACCATCTGCAAACAATACGTACACTGATTGAGAAATGTGAAGAATACAATAGGCCACTACATCTGAGTTTTGTCGCGTTCCAAAAAGCCTTTGACACAATAGAGTTCTGGTCAATATTTGCAGGATTAAATTACGTGATAATAGATTCTCGGTATACAGCACTCTTGAAAGGTATCTACAACTATACACATTAAGGTCAATAAAAACATAGTAACTGAAACAATACTACTACTACACTATAGTAAATGTCGATGGGTAGTATACTTTGGCCACATAACTAAACTAGGTAAAAAAAAATCCAGCTTCAGAAATTACAAAAAGGATAAAACCAGATTGGACGGACGATCTTGGAAATTTGAGTTGGGTTCTAAGAAATCAGGAGACGATGGCACTTACGGTAAAAGTGCAACAAAACTGGAAACAACACAACGTCCCATGGAAAGAGCTTATGCTCGGTATAAGCTTAAAAGACAGAATCAGATATACAGAAAGTAGAAATGCAACTGAGTTGGACATGTCGCTCGCAAGTCATCAAGTGAATGGGCGAGTCGCATTACGAGATGGCGACCAAGGACAACAAAAAGACGTCAAAAACATCAATGGGAGTACATGGCACCAAACAGCCCAGAATAGGACAATTTGACAAAATCTAGGGGAGACTCATGTACATTCAACGATGAATGAAAGAAGACTGAGAAGAAGAATTACAACTTCAATTTATTTTCATCTACATTGGTTGGAGACACGAAAAAACATAGACTTGGGCCCTTTGCATCCTGCTGGTATACATAGTCCATAATTTGAACATCATTAGCCATAATTTCTTTAATTTTTTATTTATTGCATAATAGAGAAAGTAACACCTAACCTTACAAAACAAATAGAAAACTGTCAAAACAGCTTACTATCGGACGTTTCATGCAGGGAAATACCGTTTTCTGTCGTTTAGCATAAGCTGACTAAATTACCGCTTAGCTAAGCAGCTGGGAGTCCCTGAATGCGCCCATTTGTTTTTGCCCTGTTTAAACGACACCTATTAATTGTTAGGATTAGCAGCCAGACGCAACGTAAAATACTAGGGCCAAATTACATTAGCCTGATGGGTTTTTGAATTTGGAACTTGTTTGTATTTGTTTTCTTATTTACTCAACGACATCTAGGCCTGCGGATGCCAGCTAGAATTATCAATTACATGTGCATTAACTTTTTACCAGTGTTTCTATTTTAATTGCTTGTTAAAAATAAATAAGATTTTGTTTGAATATTTAAAACTTATTTATATATCCATGCAATATAAAATAGAAGTACTACATGTATCAAGCGATCCCATGTAATGGAATTAAAAGTTATGTCTTAACTAATGACAACTAATAATAGTTGAGGTATTTAGATTTATGTGATTATTATTTCTTTGTATTTTGTTAGAATTTCCTGAACCAAGCTAAAATGCGACTTTTAATTCCATAGGTCACTAAAGATGACTCTAACTTGGATTACTTGGTATAAGGCTAAAATTTATTTTATCGTTTGTTTCCCAACATCGAACAAGACCTCATCAAAATTATAGTAAATTATATGCTCATCCGTCGCAGCCGTGGCTTAGTTGGTTCAGCATACGTCTGACCACTGGGCCCGGAGTCGATCCCCAAAGACACACATATACCGAAAACGCCCGAACGCTTCCCTTGGAAGGCAATGGCAAACCATCGAGGTATTCTTCCTAGTAAGTCTTCCGTGATTCGGAGCCCACATGAAGCTATAAGTCTCCTGTGTCTATAGGCCACTTAACACGCACATTACAGACATATGGAGAGAAGACGGCAACGCCATGTAAGGGTATACCATTTCAAGAAGATGAAATATACTCCTCCACATTTCAGACAACATTAACAAATTCAGTTATCATACCACTGTAGTTTTTATTAGGCTGATCTTAATTTTCTCAGATAAATTTCTATTTGTGGACATGATTGAACTGTTATTGCTTCGATGCCATACATCCTTTTATAACAAAAAATACAAAAAAATATTAACACCTTCAGCAGTTGTCATCTCTATTACATGCACCATAAATCTTATTATGAATAAGATTCGCCTCCTATTAAGCAAACGTGCAAAGAGAACACAGCATATCAACAATGGATGGTGCGAAACTAATGCCTCCTACCTTTTTTCTCAAGTTTATTTCTACAACTACAATTTATTCTTTTTTTCTTCGTCGTACAAGGCCATAAGCCTGTTGTTACAGAATTAGGAGGTATTCCTACTTTGAAACGGTCTCTCTTTATTGCATTTGAGTCTAGGAGAAGCTTTGAATATAAAACTACAGGAAAGAGCGTAGTGCTCCAGTAGCTATAACAAACAGTACGACGGAAGTTGCCATTTTGAAGCCCCATGTATGACGCATTTGTAGTCAATTCAATTTATAATTTCAATGTCAATGTCAAGAGAGTGAATATCATAGGCGTCACATACATATTTTATATAGATTCGAACTCTGCAAAATATATATTTAAAAAACTGTTTTAACCGTCAGTATTATAACATTTTATTTCTTGCAGCTTCTAATTTTTGTTCATTCATACTTTTACTACATTTTTTGTCAGTTTACGTCTTTGAATATTTTATATTTAAAGGTTTAGGTATCCCGTATTCATTCTAAAAGGTACACCACTGACATGCCGGAAATATTTACTAATTCAGCCGCCACATGCAACCCCCATTTTGGTCTCATGTAGCCTCCTTCCTGTAGTTTTATATTCAGAGAGAAGTGTCTCTGGATTTTCTCACTACATTATTTTCAGACATTCTCGAAATCGTTCTTGTTTGGTTCAAATATTAGATAAAACGTTAGGTAGCTAACGTCAGTATGGTCTATACATAAAGTAATCTTCAGTCATTAGGAACGATGGGCATAATCAAATGATTTCAATAATTGACTAGTTAGTACACACATCATTTACTAATCAAATGATAACTCGAGTGATCATAAATTAAGTCCAAATTCGGTCGCGAGTCCTCAGAATAAGAAACAATCAGTTCAATTCTTAGATGTTTACTCGAATTCGTAAAAATTCATGCTTATTTGTGTCTTTTCGACACAAACTCAAGGAGTACGAGTATACTACAGTAATTGTTTTCCATCCACTAGGCTTGCAAGTTTCCATTAATTTTCTTACCCAATAATCTTTCCATCTTTCCCTTTGCACATTACTATTCGTGGCTGGTATTCTTTCTTGTCATTCCTATTTTCTTATAAAATGATCTGTTCAGTTACTCTGGTAGTCTTCTTCCATTTTATTTATGAACTTTGCACGGTACTCTCTCTTCTTTGGCTTACACATGGCCTTTACTCTCCTTCTTGCTTGTTTCAATTTGTTTCGGGTTTCTAGGGTATCTTGTTCCAGTGCTTTCATTTTTGTTTTTTTCTGCCTTGCTTTCTACACACTCGTCATCGAACCATGGTTTCTCCTTTATCCTTTTCCTGGTCTTAAAACACCCTATACTACTTCCATTTCCATTTTCTTTGCTCCTTCCCATTCTTCTGCTATGTCCATACTTATACCTATCTTTTTAGATTTTCCTTCTAGCTCCTCTTGATATCTCCTCTTTTAACTTCTGTACATCCCACTTATTAGCACCCTGATACTCACATCTATGAGGTCTTTTAACTTATACTGGTCTGAGTTAACCTCACCTGTGCAGCTCCTCACATCTTAAACATATTTCCTGTGTTTTCACACGTGGTCTATCTAAGTTATTATCTTACCATCAGGGCTCTTCCATATACCTTTGTGGATACTTTATGCTGCAGGAAGATTGTCTATCATAGATCTGTCTGCTGCGAAATTTATTAGCTTCTGCACCTTATTGTTTGATTTCGCCATTTCACTTGCTTACTATAAGATCTAGGTTATTTGCCCAACATTGCGTTGAAGTTTCACATCGCAACTTGGGATTTTACTATATTCTTCCTCTAGCATTTCTTAAAACTGTTCTTTCTCTTCTTCATCTGCATGTTCAATAGGTGCATGGGTATTAATAAATTGTACTTATTTTCCTGGGTCCACTTAAATATAAGAGAGTCTTTTACTTACCCACAAGAAATCCTGCACACAGCTTTGGTGATCTTATTCAAGCCATCCAGTCCTCTCGATTAAACTGAGGATACTAGCCAAGTGTGTGCTACGGATTCCTGTAATATCAAGGCATAAATCCCCCAACATGGCACCTCTAATCGAGAGTGCACAGCAATCGCATAGGATAGGCTCTGCCGTCTTTTGCCTCAATTACAACATCTACAGATCTCCTTCTTGGTAACTGCATATAGAATTTAGTCAATGTTGATGAAGGTGCCGATATAGCCATCTTCACTTGAAGTTAAGAATTTTTTGTTTTATTATTGTATGGAGCAGAATCAGGGATGGTGACACTGCTGGTTCAGGGTTACGTTGAACCCCATCGTTAACCCATACAAGTTGTAGGACATTGTTTTCGGCAACTAGCTCCAGTGTGTTGTGAAAAGAGTATCAAACCTATTATGTTTGCTACCACTGTTCAGAACTATGTAGGTAATCATTGACTTCCGTTGTTTGTAGTTGACTCTTGAATTGCCAATAACTCAATTTTATAGCTCCTTAATTCTTTTAACGATTGTTTAAATGTACCTGCTTATTTAGTCCTCTTACGTTCCAGCTAGCTAGATTAGTAAATTCACGCTTCTTTCTACCATTCATATGTCATCTGTAACCAGTTGACTTTTACTTAATTCTTCCAACTTCTAATATAAATCTCTTCCTTCTTTATCTCCTCCTTGCTTTCTTTTTGCTTCTATACTTAATTCCTCTAGCATAGATTTTTCTTTTTCAAGTTTTTGCTACATTTCTCTGCTCATCACTTGCTAATTTTCTTCATCTCATTAATCTCTTCTTCCATTTTCTCCTCTTTGTGATTGCTATATTTATGCCTGATCACTGTTAGTCATCCTAGGTGGGCTTAAAAATCGCGCCCTCTAGTTCCACGACCGTTGACCTTTACACTTTATATAAAACTAAAAGCAACATCAAATGCAGTACTCCATAGTCTTCCTGAAAAGAACTTCTGTGCGGCTTCTAATAGTTTATCATACTTTGGGCTAAATGGTTCATCATATTTTGAAACAAGTCCCAATAAAAAGCTATATAATTCATACTGAATATGTATATAAGGTCCAGCGACCAAGTGTGTAGACTATTTACCCGGATTAAATCACGTTGCCCGGGGTACACCACAGAGAGACTAGTCTACTTTGTACCCCTTTTCTACAAATAAGAATATTGTACTGTAACTGTAGCATGACTTATTTTATGGCATCCATGCCTTTAGTCATATGGCCATCCCAAGCCTAACTAATACAATTGTAATTTCACTGATTCATAAAGGTTTTCCATATAGCCACCAACAGTTGAATCTTTGTGAAATGGTCATGAAGCAGACTCCCAATTTACTCCCCCTCCTTTTATTTTTATTATATTCTAACAATGCCATTTAAAACCATAGTGATAACAATTACGTTATAGTAAAATTTAGTTATTTTTTTTAATATTGCAAAGTACCAGCTGCTATATTCATTTGGTCAAATTTCATCAATGGGGTAACCATTTTAACTGTTCAGCCATAGTACTCACGTTCGCCGATTCTGTACTTTATACCTGATCAGCCGGTTGTCTATTTTGAATAGGTATTATTAAGCTACATACAAGGGTTATGGTACCTATACAACATAATGGAATTTCTGTGTAAACAATTTTGCTAGCGGATTACCCCTGGGCTACGCACCATTACCTAGTTTCTAACGACGCATAATTTAAAACTAACTTATTAATTAAACCTTTCAATTACTAACTATCTAAAATCTGCAGTCCAAAACCTACTAACTTATTGTAAATACGTACATAAAACTACTTATTGATTTCGCAATACCCTATGTATGTTTAGTGTCTTTTCTTTTGCACAATAGAGGACACTAGGTTAACATGTCTGCACGATTTTTCATATTTAACTTTTTTAATAGATATGCAAATTCCGGTAGACGTAGTCGGATATTCAGACTGTCTAGATGGTAGGTGCTAATGTACTATATACTTGATGTATTTTTTTTTCTTGAAGAGTGTTTGGAATTCGTGCTAATGAATTCTAATAATTGTTATTAACTAATGTAGCTTAAAAATGAAAGGGGGAATTTATGATGAAGAAATGTAGAGAAAGGTATTACAATTAAAGGTGTGACTTATGCTACATTAACTGTTTTATTTTTTGTTTTTTGACTGTCACAATAATTAAAAAACAATAAACTAACATATTCTTTGGACAAGTGACTAAAAGCAACACTAAAAATTTTAACATTTTGGGAACGGGGGATTATCTTCGTCCATCTTTTTTGCATCGGTTTGGTATATTTGTTGTATATGTATATACAACCCCAAATAAATTCAGTATGATACCGTTTCTTGTTGAAGTTATCATTCTTTAGTCTATTTTAATGTATTCATTACTATCAAAAACTACATGCATTAATAACTGCATTCATAAATGCAATACTTATTATTTTATTTTTATATCCCTAGCACACTCTATGCACTGCACATATTCCTATTGCACAACCTCACTTAAAACATTTACACGGTCGAAGATAAAGGCTGCTTAGATACTACCTGCATGTCAACCAACCGAAATAATCAATTTATTGCACCCAAATACAAACACGATTTCATTTTAAAATGATGATTTGTATACAAGATTTTTTCCAAAAGAAGTGCCCAAGAGAAGTTGTTGTAAACGTAGACTATATCCACCTCTCTGGGCAAGTGCAGTGGAACCAATGACCAAGACCACTTGTGGTAAGTTGATTGTAACCGAATCAACTCTACCAAACTACCGAACCATGCCCTTTGTTGGTAACTTGTAACTATATGCATGGTTATCAGTGTAACTTTAAACTACGTAAAAATGTGCCTTAAAATCAATTGTCAGTAATCTCAATATCTACCGCATTTATCAATAGGTACCCTACTTTAGACAACGTTAATTCTATTAACTTCCATTTTAAAGCTATCTCACTAACACTAACATTTTAACTGGATTTCTTTACATTAGAAGTAATTCATTAAATATCAAAAATCCAAAGGTTTTTTTTGTATGCGTAAACACATAAAACACACTTTTCACATTCACTCATTTTCCATCCTTTTTTCTTTCTAACAGAATTAAAAGTCGCAGTAAAAGTACCTTCTTTCCCCAACGCTGGGCAAAATGTTACAATGGAGGTCGAGCTTGACCTAGGTGGCAACCCACTCGAATCCATTAAATGGCTTAAAGATGATCAAGAATTCTACTGCGTAACCCCACAGGGTGCTACAACCAAATACGTTCCCGGTATCGTCATTGATGTAAGTACTTACAATGAATCTCCTAGGAACAATTTAAAAAACTTGATTTTGCAGATGAAAAATTCCTCAAGAGTTAAGGTCACCTTACAAAAGGTAACCGAGCAAGCCAGCGGTATGTACAAGTGTGAACTAAGAGCCGGTGGTAGGATGATGATGAAAGGTGCCGGTATGAAAGTACAACCCAAGAAGTGATCTGATAACCAACTCACCAAATCAAATGCACACAAGACACTAACTTTCATTTGATTTTCATAATGTATTCTATAATTTATTTAACTATACAAATGAATTTTAAACTTCACTATGTTCTATTTTAATTTGTAATTAATATACTACGTATTTACTATAGTGTCGTTTTCTTTTTACTTGACAAGCTCCAAATTTTGGCTGTTCTATAATTTAAAAACTTTCAGGCGTAGTCGAATTCAAACGAACATACTTTGGGTGAACCAGACACTTCTAACACACTTTCCAAAAAACACGACAACATGTAAAACAATTACTCTCCAAACAAACAGATGACTACTACGCTACAGACACGGACAACGCTAAAACTGAAACACAAAAACAAGAACAACTAAACCCTTTTATTCACAGAACTATATTCCCCAGAAACGAGGCAATCGGGGGAATACAAAGCCAATCTGAACGACTATTGAAACTCGAGCCAGCATTAGAAAAAAGAAATGGTATCTAATCGGCCTATCAGAGATAGAACGTTTTGGTGAAAAAATAATAGAACTCAAGAATGGTCATTTGTTATACTTTAATGGAACAGAAAAAGGACAAGCAGGAGTTGGATTTTACATAAATAAACAATTAGTAAATACTGTAAATGAAGTAAGAGGAATACCAGACAGAATAGCTGTAGCAAGATTAAAGGGAAACACTCGCTCTGATATTATCATCATTCAATTTTATTGCCCAACATCTACCGCTTCAAAAGAAGACCTTAACCATATGTATGATGAACTTATTGAAACTATAGAAGAATACCAAAATGTAATGGGCCCCTACGGATACAGTGAAAGGAACAGAAGAAGTAGAAAACTATTTGCATCAAGTCAAAAGATTCGAAGGATATACAAAGTACGGATAGATATACTACGTAAAAAACTGCCAAGCATTACAGAAAGGTGCAAAAACTGGAACTGGGCGGCCATGTAATCCGCCAGAATTCACCAATTGGGCAAAGGTAGTATTGCTATGGCGACCAAATCCAAACTTACACAACAGAAGCAGAGGATGACCAAGGACAGGGTGGAAGAACGAAATCAAACAGTTCCTAGGAACTGGCTGGATCAATATAGCAAAAGATCGACCACTTGAAACCAGGTCTAATCATAGGTACAAATAATTATCTTTAAGTTACATTAATAATACATTATTATAATAATATGAATTACATTTTGGAAACCATACTTTTCATTCTTACGATATTTTAATAATAATAATAATAATAATTTTTGGCACAAGAAACTTACCTGCTTACACCCTTACATTCTTATCTCTGCCAATATGTTCTTTCAAGTACCAAAGTTTCTATCAGAAGGGAAAACCTACCTATTGCCAAAGGGAGGAATACGAATAGCCCCAAATCAATCGAAATATAGGCCCATTGGTGTCAGCAAACCATATACAAACTAGTTACATCATGTATCAGTCATTTAGTCAGTGCGTCTCTGGACAGCCAGAACATGCTCATAGAAGAATAAAAAGGATGTCGTAAAGGCATGAAAGTATACAAAGAATAACTGATAGTGGACAGCGTGATCCTTAAACAAGTGCAACGAAGTCGCAGAAACTTCTCCTGCTGTTAGGTATATACATTACCAGAAGGCATTTGATATGGTCCCACATACATGGCTGGTAGAAATTTTAAACATCTACAAAATATACCCTACCATCATAAATCTAATGAAACAATGGTGTACTGTGATTACACTGTTTACTAACGACAAGAAGGTTACATTACAAAAAATTAAAATCAACAGGGGTATTTTCCAGGCAGACTCTCACAGGTCTGTGCGGTTCTGCCTAGCCTTAAACTCACCTTCTACTTTATTAAGTAAATCAAAGACAACCAAAATGGCCATATTATATTACATTTATTATACATGGACGACCTGAAGTTGTACGCCCCACCATCAGAACAGTTAAAATAATTAATTCGAATAGTAGAGCTACTTACGACGAACATAAGAATGAAATTCGGGCTAAATACGTGCAGAACTATCAACATAAAGAAAGGCACCGTGGAAATGATAGGATTCGAAACAGTCCAACAGGGCGAGATATTGTAAGAAAGTGACCTTCTAGCTTGCACGTGTGTTGAGATATTTCGTAAATATGTTGATAAAATTATGCAGCTACATGTAATATGATATCTAAAGTGATATGTTATCTAATGTAACATGATACTTGTGCAGCTGTGCTAGTTATTATGAATCAAGGCTAGACACCTACATGAAATTCGATATCTCACACAGCTGCATGAATTGATGAATCAACATTCTTTAAAAAATACAGATTAGCACGTTCGTGGTACAAGGTAGGTGCTGACTTTAGGGTATAATTATATACAACAGCTTAAATGCACTCGGGATGGTCAGTGTAAGATAGTCAGTGCAGTCATGTTGTTCAGAAGCCAGGTCCCATCCTTCGTACTTAGTGGTTGCTACAATGTATATGTAAGAATATTTTTCTGTATTTAATTTAAATGTAATTAAATTCGCAGTAAGACTTGCTAATAGTTTGGAGTTAACCCTTTGTTTTATTTATTAACTTTAACGTTTGTAACTTGCTTTTAAAATTGTTTAAGTGTTTATTGGTAACTTTATATTTAAATAATAATTGCAAAACATAATTCAAAGTTCGGATAATATAGGTTATTTTAGTTGAATTTGACTTTCAATATAAACCTCTCGCAACGCAAAGCAAACCCCACGTGACGTAGGTTAAATGGTTCTGTCTAAATTTAATTAATTTAGTTTTATTAACTTCGAACATATATGGCCTAAACCAAACATGAAATGAACGGAAACATATACAGTCCCTAGGCTTTGAACAATCGAGAAAAGTGAACCACACAACATTCAAGAAAGCGTTATCAAATGAATTCTCCTCAAAACTCACTAGAATATACATCTATGCTGATGCAATTGTTTAATTTTTGCCGCCATTTTATTTAAATGAAATTCTTAGAAACTTAAACTAAACTTAAAATTATCACCCTTTTAAGAATATTAACCATAACGGTGGTACCAGGAAAGTAAGTGACAAATCAAATAGACCACATCTGGTGCAAGAGAGTTCTGCAAAGTAATGCATTCCAGCCGATATGGGATCCGATCACTATCTGGTACTATATTAGTAAACAAAGAAGTAAAACGAACAGAGCGGAAAAGAAGAGGGAAACATACAGTCTTTGAAGTTCAAGAGCTACTAAAAACCAGCAAAGTAGACCAGTTTTAACAGAAGATACAAGAAGAATGCGCCAAAATAAATGAACAAGAAACCATTGAGATAATAAAAAGGCAGCAAACGACACGATAGGGAAGAGGAAACCTAAAAAGACAAATAAATGGTTCGATGAAGAATGAAAGCGGGAATTCCAAATGAAACAGAAAGCAAGAGAGAATGTTACAGATAGGATTGAAAGAAAACGAGATAAATTACCAAGAACAAAGGAAGAAGACACAAAGGACACTTATAAAAGCTAAAAGAGAGTATAAAGAAAATGAATTAAAGGAAATGGAAGAAAGCTACAGAAGAAAAGAAATATCAAACTTCTACCAAGAAATAAAGAAATCGTATAAAGGAGGACGGCAGTCGACATTGCTGTTCTGTAAAGATAAATACGGAATACTGATTAGAGGTGAAACGAGAATGGTAGAAATATGAAAGGAACATTTTCAAGACACGCTAAACATAGGCGATTACGAATACGAAGAATGGGAGTATACAGGTAGCAAGGCTGAAGAAGGCTGGCAAAGAAGAGCGAACAAAGAACCACAATAGTTGTATGGAGCAGCAACAATTAGTCAGTTTATTAAGGCTCAAGGAGTAAAGTGGCTGGAGCACATAGAAAGGTTAGCAGATACCAGGCCAACAAAAATTGTAACATGAAGTGAGGTGCTTGAAGGTCTCACACGAGATGGCTACAACAGGTAAAGATGGATGGATCTACAAGAAAAGGGGGTTCAAAACTGGGGGATAAAAGCAATGAATCGAAGGAAATGAAGAAAAATTACACAGCTATGGGCCTAAATGGCCTGTGATAGTATTTGAGGTTACAAGCCAGGTAAAATGGTTTTTACTGGCGACAAGAGGATATAACTAGCGAGCCGTCAGGCGAGCCTGTTACTATTGAAAACGAAATTAATAAATAAAAATTACTAAATGATTTCTCATAAACTCATAAGCCTTGGAAGCATTACCCTAACAACATATATCGTTTGTTTAAACGTAACTAACTTGTAAAATCAGCTGTTAATTTTACAAGTTAGTAGCTTGTAAAGATTAACTTTCAAAATCAATAGACATCTTTGTAAAATAACGTTTACAAGTGAGTAACAAATAAAAGCTATATATGTACAGTATTTTTCATCTAGCATTTAGGTTGTGACGTCAACTTGCCCCGCCCAAAAACTGTATGGGTAGACAAGCGTTCGTGCGCAGTAGGTAATGAAAACCTAGTTTAGAAAGAGATGAAGTATAGTTGGATTGTGAATTTATAAACAGCGCGTTGACGTCACAACCCAAATCCTAGGTAAAAAATACTGTATATAACCATAAATGCAATTGCTATTGGGAATTTTTAATAAAAAATTAAACATATCTGTATTTCAACTATTTAATATCACTATTTGGTCTCACAAGCACCTATTGTATTACAGAATATAATTAAATATTTACTAATAATTCAACAATGACTAAAATTACTATTGTCATATTATTGTCAAGTAATAACAGCCTGTCTGGGTGTCACAAATTTTATCTTTTTAATTCTACTTACTTTTAAAAGGGACGTTGTTCTATTTTTTGGGACAGAGTTCTAATAATACTGATGGTATTAAATGGGCTACTTTGGCTAATTTAATGCCTATTGCTGTAAATTAACAATACCTTGTAATGTACTGCTAATTCTCTAACGTGTCTGAAGAGACATTAGGGGATAGTACTTAGCTGAAGGTCGATATTTCCATTGAGAGCACACCCTATCTGCTTCTTCTTTTGTATAACCATTCCTGGAAGAAAAATTATATTTGCGGAAATGCTTAAAAAACTGTGGAATATAAGTTTAGCAACAGTATTAAACCATTCATTCAACAAAAAAAAGTACTAAAATTAACAAAATTTAACCAGCAACAAATGGAAAATTATATTTTACTAAAACAAGGCAAAAATACAAATAAAAAGTTTATTTTAAAAAAGTAAAAAATGGCACAAGCGACAAACAAAAGCATAATAATAGTAAAAAAAAATTATAACAAATTCATTCTCTTCAAAAATTTATTGAAGTAAGCTTCAACCACTTCGCCCCTGGTACGATAGTGGTAAACATTTTCACTTGGAACATATCTGTCGCCCGCAGCAAACTCAAGTCCACACATAGAATCTGTGCTTTCAATAACTCTATTCTTGTCTATTTCACTACAAACAAATTACATTAAAATTCTGCTGAAATTAAAAATTACTACTTCTGTTATTAAAATAACTACTACATAGACTTTTTTTGACAAATTAAGTTAGTATCATTACCTCTGAAACTCTGAACAAGGACTTCGTTGCTTGAAACATATGACTTGAACGACATTGAAAAATATTGCTCCAATGGTATTGGCCGTTTCAGAGTTTACGTTCTGTAGGCACCTTCGGAATGTTGCATCACAATCACAATGAGACCTACAAATAACCATTATGATGTGTTTCTAATGGACTTGTATTTACAATTACCTAGTAAAAGGTGACTTGTTACATATCCCTTGTTTACATTCGCCTCTATTTAGAGCCTGAGGGCAATGATCATGCTCCCGGCAACACATATCTTCTTTCTTATGGTTACCTAAGTCAGTGTAATTTTTGGCAACAGCACCTGTAATAATTTTGTTATACTACGTAATGTTAAAAATAATAAAATACAAATGTTGATTAAGTGAAACAAAAATTAACATCTCTGAAATTGGGTTGCCTACAACTGATGGTTGTAAGCAACTTATGAAAATAAAGTCGGTCCAAACGCAATGGCGCAATGCCCTATAAGAAGCCAGAAAAAGTGCAATGTACTCAACTGTTGTACTGTCTGGGCGAGGGTAGATATTGGAAAATAAATGGAAATATCAAATACTCGTAGACTTTATACAAGCGTACAACAGCATCGATAGAATAGCCTTATACGACGCCATGGAAGAACTAGGTATCCCACCCAATCTCTCAAATGACCATGACCAATTCACGCAGCCAAGTAAGTATTCAGAACTGAGTAAAAAGAAATCAGTTCAACACATAGAAAGCACAAATGAAAAATGGCACAACCATGAATAGGTCATACCAAGTGGTAGGCTATGCAGATGGGCTAAATATTATAGGGCGGACAATACTAAGTGTTAAAGAAGTCTTTGCCATGCCGCAAGAGTAGGCCTATAAATTAACAAATGCAAAACCATCTGCACACCACAAAGCCAGAAGAGTAAGTCAAAACTTGACTATCGAGGAGAAGAATATAGGTGGTCACAAAATACCTCGGGAAAAATCTAGATGAAAACAGTGACATAACACAAGAAATTTAACAAAGAATATTATGCCGTACAAAACGCATTTAAATCTGAGCTAATAGGCAGAGCGGCTACAATAAAGACATATACAACCATAGGAAGGCCCGTAGCAACGTATGGTTGCCAGACATGGGCCATGACTAAGCAAACAAAAGATAAACTCATGAGGTTCGAAAGAAAAATCCTACGAAAAATATACTGACCCATACAGGAGAGAGAATTTTGGCGAATACGCTATGCTCATGAGCTGTGGCGAATTCCAGAAAAATCTTCAAAGCGCAGTTTACGAAAATAGAGGGAGAGGAAGGCAACGCTGCGAGGAAAATATTACAAGAGACGCCTTGGAGATCCTCCAGATACGTAACTGGCAGGCAGCAAAAAGAGACAAGGTCCTATGGAAGAGAAGGATTGAGGAGGCTCAAACCCACTGAGGGCTATATTGCCACGGAAGAAGAAGAAGAAGAAATACGCCTCGACCATAAACAAGAAATATGTACAAAGGTTCCTAGGGCTAACAACTCGTGTAGATAAATTTTACAAAATCTTTCATAAATTACTCAACCACTTCGAGATCCGATAAAACAAGAAAATATGTGGACTGACTGAGGAACACATCAGGGGAATGCCCTAATCAAACAACCACAATATCGGTTGATGCCTCAAACTTTGCTGTGTGTTTTACTTCAAGATGGAAAGCCATGTGCATATGCATCGAAATTGAACCAGACGTTTATAGATATCTACAACCTTAAGTACCTCCAAAACAAAATCATTACTATAAAGCCACCCCGCAAAAATGCCAACATAGTACAGTGCACTAGATGTCAACAGTATAACCACACCCAAGTCTATTGTAAATTGCCTATTTTTGCGTGTGTCTAATCTGCTAATTATAACGAGTATGTCCGAAAAAGAACCAGAGACACGCCAGCAAAATATATTTATGCAAGTCAACTTTGCCAAGAATTACAAAACAAGTATAAAACAGGACCTCAACAGCAAAGAAAACGAAATGTTTTATAAACTTCCAACTTGGTCACAATACAATACCAAAACCAACTAACAGCACAAACATCAACAATCAACCAACATATTGTAACAAGGGCGAATGTAAAAATATCAAAATTCTAAAATCTAAGCGCACAGGATGCAAGCAGGATGACGTCATTTGATAAGGTCATTCACTATCGAGCTACACGTGCGACGCGACGTATCGAAGTTGCATCTTTTAAAAATGCAAGAAAAGTACGTACATGAAGTGCAATGTACTGTGAAACTCGACACCTCACACGCGCTCCTATGTAATTCGACACTTCCCACGCGCATAGATAAGAAACTGGGAGAATATTGAGAGAAGGAGCCAATTTTCTGTATAAATACTGCTGGAAATAGGTTAAAAGGCATGGTTTATATCCAGGAATCAAAGATGCAGTATCTACGACAAATTGACACCCTCCAAGGCGATGTTCCAGCAATTTCATGTTAGCCTCTTTTATTTTAACTTAGCTTTAATTCGAGACTTGTGAAATGTTTGTGTAAAATACATACCTATTTAAGTTCTTTTTATGGACTTAGTCGTTTTAAATGTAATTTGTACCATTTTGCAAAACTAAAGCACAGATATGAAATACATGATGTTAGTTGAATTTGACTTTGAATAAAAACCTCTCGTAAAAGCCAAGCAAAATATCAAGCGGCGATGTTGGTCAAAGACTCTACCTAAATATTAAAGTAACTTGTTTCTATTTACTTCCAACGTTATCAGCCAAAACGGCTTCGCCACAATATGCACTAGTAGCCGATAGTCAATCAGCTGAAAATATAACTCTTTCTCAATTCCTTAGTGAATTTAAAAATATGTTTACACAATAATTGATACAACAAGATAACATAAGCTTAAACGTGTTATCAACAATTATAAATAAAATAGCACAATAATGGCGAAATTTTTAATACTTGCTGTATAGAACGCCAACGGCCTCCAAGCAAAAAGAATGACGTAGGGAATTTCTTCGATTTGAACAACATCGATGTGCTGTTACTCTCAGAAATGCACGTCACTTCCAAATCCTAGTCAGAACGAGCATTGTACATTACAAACTTCCCAAATACGAAGAAAATCTACAAGCAGGAACAATTCAAGTAAATAAATTACCTCACCCCTTAACAATATCTGCTGTTTATGGCCCACAAAAGCATAAAATAACAAAGGAAACCCTAAAACCGTTCATTGAATCCCTTAGTCATAATTTCATAACAGGTGGTGATTACAACTCTAAACATACAAACTGGGGATCTAAATTAACTACAACGAGGGATATGGCACTAAGCAACCTCATTCTCGAAGAGCTATACAACTTATTCGACTGGTAATCCCATATACTGGCCAGCTGATCCCGAATAAATACCAGACTTGTTAGAATATTATATTGCTAGCGGTCTAGCCACAAACTATGTCGACATACAATCTACGTAGTTTCGATCTTGCGTCAGATCATACACCAGTTATACTCACAATCAGTGCCACAATTATTAAAAAGACACCGAAACGAACCTTATATAATAGCAAAAATGACTGGGAATTGTTCAAAAATCTATTAAAACCAAACTTTAACTACCGCATAAGGATAAAAACGCCAGAGGAATTAGAAGAAGCAACAAACCATCTAAATAGTAGTATCAATTCCAATGGCTGCTTGGACCGCAACTAGCCGAAAAAGCCAAAGGCACGACAAGTCTACCTATGGATTGAAAAACATAGGGCAAGAGCCGTAGCAACGTGCCAGAAACCCAAATGATAATCGACTCGCCAACAAACTTAAATCGAAAGCCAAACAAACAAAAGGTAGCACTTTTACTACGTAAGTAGTTTATCAAATAAAGACTATACCATTTGGAGGGCTACAAAAGGCCACAGCTGCACCTTACTCCACTGCGAATTAATACAGGTTCATCGTCAAAAACGGATAAGGAAAAACTTGGTCATTTTGCACAACACCTAAAGACCATCTTTACACCTTACACCAATCAACGAGATTTACATATGTAGAAGAACAATTCGTCGAAGCTTCTCTGCAATTATCACCACCATTAAGAAATTTTAAACCTCAAGAAGTTGAAGAAGAAATAAAGCTTACAAAGAAAATAAAGCCCCAGGTTATGATCTCATAACAAACAAAGTTCTAAGTGAGTTACCGAAAGGGGGTATATCCTTTCTGACTACTATACTATTAAACTGTATATTGCGAACAACGTATTGGCCATCTCAACTCAAATTCGCGCGAATTATATTAATTTTTAAAGCTGGAAAACCTCCTAATGAAGTTTCATCATACAGGCCAATCAGTCTCTTACCATCTACCTCAAAAATTCTGGAAAAACTATTGCTCAAAAAGATCAACGAGGATTCGGTCCAAGATAATTGGCTGCCTCAACACCACTTTGGCTTCCGGAAACAACACACAACGATACGGTAGTATCACAGATTTATATTTATTATTTATTATTCAGCTTTTAACAGGCCATTAAGGCCCATAGCTTGTTGAGGAGGATACACCGAGCCGTAGTGAGCTGAGTATGGATCGGGTCACCCGTCCGAGTTCTGATCATGGACACCGACGCTTAACTCTGCAGAGCGATGCGCCATGCCAATACTCACTACCGTGCCGCCTCCCCTATCACAGATTTATAGACGTCATAAATAAAGCGCTAGAAGCAAAACAATTCCGTTCGGCTGTTTTCTTGCTCGTGCAACAGGCGTTTGACAAGCTCTGGCACACAAGTCTCCTCTACAAGATTAAGTAAGCTTTACCGTATCATTATTTTCTGGTATTTAGATCCTACCTTACAAACCGGTACTTTCAAGTCAAGTTCAAAGATGAAATATCAGAGATACACCCAATTACTTCGGGAGTTATCCAAGAAAGTGTTCTATATTATATTATGATATTATTTATGTGATATTATCTGTACATTATGTTACAACGTTCTGGGTTGCCTACAACTGATAGTTGTAAGCAACTTCTGAAAATAAAGTCAGTCCAAACGCAACTTACTAAGATGACACACCGATTTACCAAGCTAAACTCAGGGACCCGTATCATGGGTGACTGGTCATTTTAATTTTTTGCCCATATTTAATAAACTAATAAAAATTTCTAAAAAACAAATCAACATAGGGGTTGTTCATTTGCAGTGCTAACTTTTCTCATGTAATCAACACTGTATTTTTTACAATTCGAAAATCACTGAATTTTTGACATTACAGCATTAAGTAACATAGCTTTATATACATATGTACCTGGTCCACACCATTTCGTTCCAGGATAAATAAATCCTCCCTGATATGATGAACGTAACTGCTTCTTTTTGCATATATCTTCCAACTTATCGATTTCTTCGTCTGATGTTATCTTGACTTTTCGTTGTTCAGTATTCAGGATGGTGTTTTGTATAAAATCTCTAAACAGAAAAATCAAAGATTAGAATAAAAAAAGATACAAGGACATATTGCGTTAAGATACATACCTGTCAGTATACAAATAGCAATAAGGACTCTGGGCGGTAAACTGAATCATTCGAGTCATGGTCCGATCTGCAATATACAGGTGACATTGTGATGTTCCAAAGAATATCGATAAAACCACAGATAATCCCAGTAACTACGAAAACATTAAAATATAATTTGCTGTTTGTTTGTTATGAGAAAAATGTACCTTCATGTTGTTGTAGATGTTAGCTGATTCTTTTGGATTTCTAGAAAACAAAAATACTAAATTAAACATTTAATTTTCATTAAGTCAGAAATTAATAATAGATTTTATTATTACAAAGCAAAATGGCTCTGAAATAATAATTAATCTTACAAACAAAAATAGAAAATTACCACGAGGCAGGTTACAAATCGGAACACACACTGAAGAGCACGGGAGGACACGCAACAACGATTGAAGTACAATGAAAATAAGAATATTAATAATAATAACAATAGTAATGACTAGACTAAGCTAGCATAAAGTAACATGTAACAGGGCAGACATGTCTGTGCTAAGGCGTTTCATATCATAGACCTAGGAAATCAGCAGTAATACTAGTATAAAATTATAAAACATGTTTAACCATCTCGGTCATGTATCCAACTCCCATTGAATATGTGATCTACTAACTACCTTGCACTGTAGAAGCGGTGTTCTGCGGCAGGCGTCATAGGCATGTTAACGTTATACAGTGCTCCCAATCCCCACCTATCATAACAAATCCCTTCACACCCTATTGTCATGGGGTGGATCTGGCGTAATCCAGGATTGATCCACGGGGATCTGCCCCATGTCAATTGATGATGATGATGTTGATGATGATATGTGGAAGTGGCGTTAAGAGAATGGAATGGCGAATGGAAATACCTATAGGGGAGAGATACCTATTCAACATACAACTTGCGGATGATCAAGTTGTCATTGCCCAGGATACTTTCGACTTAGAATTCATGCTTAAACAGCTGCATTTGGCATATCAAGAATTAATATCAATATTAGCAAAACCGAGTATTTTGCCACAATAACAACAGACGTTTTTGGTTAACCGGAAATTAAGCATAGAATTAAAAAGGTTAGAAGAGTAATATGGACTCTAAATTCAATGTGGTGGGACAGAGACATCTCGCGACAAACGAAAATGCGCGTAGGAAGAGCAATGGTTGAATCCATCTTAACATATGTCTGCGAAGTGTGGACGTTAAACTCCGACCTAAAAAGAAGAATTATGATTGTAGAAATGGACTGAATAAGAAGAAATGCCAGAATATGGAGATTGGAAAGAATTCATAATGATGAAGTAACATAGCACATAAACATAACAGGAACAATACTAGACAAAATACAAAGAAAAGGCCTTAAATGGTTTGGTCACCTAGTTCGTATGGATGAACAGAGATAGACCAAAGAAGTATTTCAGTGGAAACCGACAGGCAGGAAAAAAGAGGGCGTCCAAGGGCCATGGAAGAACGACACCTACAGGAAAGTGATGGCCTGGATAGAAGTCTGGATAGAAGTTTAGCAGAGGAGATGCAGCGACAATCTGTTTAATCCATATAATAATCTGTTGTTATCTTATAATTCTAATAAGCTACTTTGTTCGATTCTTAAATTAGCACCTTAGATTTTCTACCTTTTTGTAGCTGTGTCGTAACCAGCTTCTATAAATTAAAAATTAAAGTATAACTACTAAAACAACGTAACACAACGTTTCTGAAACAGGTATATCTGTTTTCAAACGAAATAAAAAACGTTTTGTAACTGGAATACCTACAAAAAGGTACAAAATGTAAAATCAGATTAATTTTCTATAGCGTTTTTGTTTATTGTAAGGGTAGTATTTCCCATCTATTTATTTTTTTATAAATACAGAGTGTACATTGGGCGGTCGTGACTCAGTTGGTTCAGCGTGCGTCTGACCACTGGGATTGCCCGGATTCGATTCCCAAACCACCGAAGTGTATTCTGCCTAGTAAGTTCTCTCTAGAGTAACCTTCATCCCTATAAAGCATTTTGTTTATTGTGTAAAGGGTTATTCTAACCCGTTAAGTGGAAAATGGTCCGTATGCTATGTATACAAGGGATCGATTGTATTAGACCGCGTGGTTATGTGTAGTAATGGGCACTCTACTATTTTTAATATTTCTGTGGTATTCGGCAAACTTCGTAAAATCGGTTGCCAGTTCTGGTTACTAAGTTCACAGAGATGCTTGACTTGAAGTCTAATTTAAGTCAGTTTAAGCTAAATTTTTACTTAAACTTACTGAAATATCGGCCCTAGAGTTTATGTTTGAATTGCCAATTTCGATATTTCAGAACAGCTTTCAGAAAATACTTGTGCTAGATTGACTTAAATTGGAACTAAAGCTTTATAAAACTTGCCACAAGCTTTAATATAATCCAGCGTGATATAATTTTTTACTTCAAATTTTACGAAAACACCGGCTCTAAAGTTTATGTTTGAACTATTTCGATATTTGAGAACAGGTTTCAGAAAATTGACGTAAACTGGAACCTAAGCTTTATAAAGCTTGTCTTAAGCTTTAATATAAGTCAGTTTAAGCTAAATATCGGCACCAAAGTTTATATTTAAACCATTTCGATATTTTAGAACAAGTTTCAGAAAAGACTTGCGCTATATTGACTTGAACTGGAGCTTAAGCATTATAAAGCTTGTATTAAGCTTAAGCTTAAGCTGAATTTTTGTTTAAGTTTTTATTGAAATGCCAGCTCTAAAGTTTAAGTTTGAACTGTTTTGATATTTCAGTAAATATTTCAGAAAAGACATACGGTAGATTGACTTAAGCTGGCACTCAAGCCTTATAAAGCTTGCCTTAAGCTTTAATATAAGCCAGCTTTTTACTTAAACTTTTACTAAAATATCGATGTTTGAACTATTTCGATATTTCAATACAAGTTCCAAAAAAAGCGGACGATAGATTGACTTAAACTGGGACTTAAGCTTGTCTTAAGCTTAAATATAAGCCAGCTTAGGCTAAGTTTCTGTATTAACATTAATTAAAATATTAAGTCTAAGGTTTATGTTCGAAGGATTTTAGCATTTCAGTACAGGTTTAAGTGGACTTGAGTGTAAGTTGACTTAAAGTTGCTGTAGACGTCTTACTATTACAAATTAATCAGCCAGTTTTAAAGCTTGAGACTATTTACAATTATAACCAAATTCAAAATATTTCGTTTGTTTATTTGTTGTCCTTCTTCTGAATTTTAAATTAATACATCGCTTACAGTAGGTACTTGCGTGTTTCGTTTTCCGTAAACTACCTATAAAAAGATAAATATGTTCTTTATGTAAAATATTTCAGAAGAGATTTAACACTTTATATTTACATTTATTCCCGAGTTGATATTATTAAATTAATTTTGTGTTACTTTTTTTTTATAAATACAGCGAGCACATTATCAATAGGCAACCATCCTTACTTGCTGTGTGTTGCCTCTTCAATATCGATAAAGATTCTGAGATAAATTAAGAACAATTAATATAGGTACAATGTCCCCATTTTATCTTCTAGCCCCTTTCTGTAAGAATATGCAACACACATTACACATCACAGGTAAACTTATGCAAGAAAAAACGGCGATCTTCTGTTACAGCGAATCAACAGTTAAAAATAATCAGTGGTTGTTTGATTTAAACGACCCTTACGCCCTTACTATAAACTGGAGATTATTTCATAAAAAAAATTCCTTCTGGCCATTTTTAAAGCCTAAACAAAAGGTGTAAATGAACATTTATATTTAAAAAAAATGAATAAAAATCTAGTTACTTCTGCTGGCTTTGTAAGGAAAAATCAATCATTTTTGACTTTATATAAGAAAAATGTTTCATGGATTATTTCTATCATGCAGAATTAAACAACAACCATTTTAACAACCTACAAAGCACTTACCAGAACTATAATTTAAAAAATTTAATTTGCCGCTAAACTTTTCCCGTTACCGTGAATTGGAACATAAATTATTAAAGAATCGATTGTCCCCTCCACTTTAATTGAGAAAACTCAATGGCAAGAGCCATTGATTTCATGTGTACCCCTTTTAAATGGATCGTTATGCAATCTTTTATACGTGCACATTACAGACGAGCTCCGCTAGATGGCGACGGCCCGTTAGTTGCTTAAATCGGCTTACGACTTTATCGACTTGTCACTTGACGTTTTTGTGGTGTGAGTGGCTTCATGACGTTTCAAACGTCAACACAATAAGGGAAAAACCGACATGTAAAAGTAACAAGCCCAAAAATAAGTATTTAAAGTGTAACAGCCAAAATATGTGGCACAAATTAGCAATAATAATTGTGATATTTACAACTTGTGAATCTCTGTCCATTCCGTTATCAAATAATGTTGACGAAAGCTTCCTGGATAACCCCAAATATCTTAATTATGAAGAATTGACGAGCTTTTTTAAGCAATTGGAAAAGAATTATTCGCACATAGCAAAACTACATAGTGTAGGAAGGTCAGTTAAAAACAGGGAACTATGGGTTTTAGAAATCAACGGAAACGTTACAAATCGACCGTTGCTTACACCGATGTTCAAGTATGTTGCAAACATGCATGGCGATGAAACGATAGGGCGACAATTAATGGTATATTTGGCTCAATATTTAATATATAATTATGGACACGATCAAAGAGTTACGGATATTGTAAATAGCGTTGATATTTATTTAATGCCGTCCATGAATCCAGATGGTTATGAAAATTCTGCGGTAAGTCTCTGAGTTTTATAAATACTTATTTAAGTTATCCACCATGATACGTTTATTAATTTCAGGAAGGCAACTGTGAGTCAAAAAACGGTTACATCGGAAGAGAAAATGAAAACCGAGTAGATCTAAATCGAGATTTTCCTGATCAATTTGGCCCAACGTTACGAGCAGGTTTGTTTTCTTTCAGTATCGCTTGTAATTATAAATTTCACTATTCAAATTGGTATATAAGTACAAACAAAATCCAGGTAATTAAAAACGCATTTTTGTGTAGAAAACCGATATAGATTAGATTAATTTTCTTGATAAAGAGTAACGAGTTGCGTGTTTCAACACGCAATTATGCTTGGTTGCAATAGCAACATTTTTATGGATCATTTTACTTTTAATTAAATTGGGCTTTGTTTAACTATCAATAATTTAAATGACCTTGATGGTGCACGGAGAAACAGTGCAACGACAAAGGGTCATTTTCTTTCGCTGACGATGCCCACTTATCGGAGGGGGCAACACAATGCAGATATTCGACCCATTCGGAAACATTTTCAGTAAACTCCCCACACGTCGTAAGCACACAACAATTTGATTATCCAAATAATCAAAATCCGTTACGCATGTTTTACAAAAACCACCGAAACTAACTGATTACAATATACAGTAAAACTTAATTAAGATGGAGCAATGGGAACTGAAAAAAATTCACTTTATAAGACAAAGGAACAAAACTATAAATAAAAGTTGTTTAGATATCCTAATAACTTTTAATTCTTTGTAACGCAAAAACCTGTTTGCCTTCGTTTTGGACATTTTTAACGCAATGCAATTTGATGTGCTTCTTTTCAATTTACAGACTACATCGAATAGTCTGAGAATTTTGCCTCCATATTCAGTTCATCCAAACTAAGTTCGGCCTGAAACTTGTTTTTTAAATTTTGATTAATAAGACTGTTGTCAATGTCACTACTGATAATTCCAGCTGAAATGCATGATAATTATTTCATTTGCAGCTGGAGTCTATTTTTTACGTTCCATTCATTGGTCCTGTTCACTCCTGGCTGGAGCATAGGACCTCAACGAGTGTTTTCCACTGATCTCGTATGTTGTGCTATCCATTTAGCTTTTCTTTTGAGTCTTAAGTTCATCTATTATTGTTCTTTTCCACGTTTTCTTCTACTCCCCTGTGGATTCCATTCTAGCACTTGTCTGATTATGTTGTTCTGTTCCCTTCCGAATGTCCAATCCAGTTCCACTTTCTTCTTTTGAGTTCTTTTTCTTAGGGTGGGTTCGATAATTCTGTATTTGTTACATAATCTGACCAGCTTATTTTCATTATTTTCCTGAGACACTTATTTATGAATGTTTGTAGTTTGTTTTCTGTACTTTGTGTCATTCCATGTCTGGCACCCATATAGAAGAACAGATTTAACATTTGTGTATTTTTATCTTCCTCGTTAGATGGGAAGAGTTCCACACTTCTTTCAGCATACTGAAGGGCTGCTTAGCTTTCTTTATTCTGGGAGTTACATCCACATCTGTCCCTCCATCTTTTGTGATCTTTCGGCCTAGGTAACTAAATTCTTCAGCCTCTTCATCATTGTGTTGGTTATATTTATACACATAGCCTTAGTTTTCTGGGCATTAATCTCTAACGCTATCAGTTTAAAACATCTTAGTTGCATGACTGTATATGTATGAGCAATGAGACATACATCATCGGCATGCTCTAGATCATTCAGCTGATTATGAAAGTCCAAGCTTATTCCGCATTCTCTAGAATTTGCACTTCCATTACCCAGTCTAAAGCAATATGAAGCAGCAGGCGTGAGAGTGAGCATCTCTGTTTGGCACCAGATCTAACTTAGATATGGTTTGCCTCTATGCATTACTTGGCAATTTGCTTGGCTACAAAGACTGTTTGTTATGTTTATTATTTTTGTTAGTATACTCCGATGAAGTTTAAAATCTGCATAATAATAATAAATGAGTTCTCCTTTCATATCTACTCAACAATTATTCGCAAAGTATTTATATGGTCACAGAACCATGCTTAGTTCCGGTTCTATAACTTCTTCTAGTCTGCATCTTATTGACCATATTGAGTTGTAAATCTGCTTTTAGCAATTCTGCACTGACATTATCTAACCCAGCTGCTTTTCCTTCTTTAAGGTGTGTGATAGCTTTGCTTATTTCGCAGGATTGTTGGTGGGCTAGAGTTTATTCGTATATCATCTTTAGTCTCTCCTGTTAGTGGCTTTGTTTACTTATTATTTCAGCACAGCATTGCTCCCATCTTTTTCTTCAGATGTTATTATGTTCCTTTCCTGTCTCTTATTTGTCACCTTTCTAGTAAATTGGTATATTTTCTGCTTTCTGTCTCTTATCTTTTCTAGCCGATCTTTTTACTCTTCCGTTCATGTCTTGGTACTGTGCTACTACTACTGCCGGTGCTTTGCATTCAGTGGCCCCAGTATTTTCCTTAGGACTTTCCTTTCAAAAGTGTTTAGTTTGCTGAGTTTTTGGCATTGGTCTAATTATGATTTTATATATCTTCAATTTTGTGTTGCGGTGGATATTTCGTAACAGACAGAGTAAAGTTTGCTTTGTTGGCTGTCGTTATCTTCCCTTTTAATTGGTATGCTTTGGTTCCGTCTACAGCCAACTCGGCTCCTAGGTATGTAAACTGGGTCACCGTTTCGATATAGTCTTCGTGTATAATGTCCTGGGTACGTCTACTATTTAGATCTAGACTGGGTTAAAGCTTTCATTTTTTCCGTGTTAATTTCCAGTCCAATGTTTTGAGCATATCTTTTTAACTCTGAGTACACTTCTTGAGCTCCTCATGATATTGATATCGTCTGCGTTCCACCAACTGGAACAACTCTGTCATCACACTGCTTCATAATAAAAGAAATATCAAGATCCTGAATAACTATAGGCCTCCTGTCATATCTTTACAAACTGTTCACGCACGTGATTGTCAACAGGCTCGAACGAAAGCTAGATGCTTACCAGCACAGAGAACAGGCTGATTTTTGATCAGAATGCAGCACAAACGACCCCCTGCAGACACTAAAAACTCTGATTGGAAGCGTTGTGAATTCAGGAACCAATCATAATAACTTACGTCGACTATGAGAAGATGTTCGATTCTGTGGAAAAGGCCTTAGCAGACTGTATGATTGACAAACGATACATTTAATTACTTAAATGCCGATGTGAGCCTCCATGGAAAAACCGATAAATTTAAACTCACCTGAGGTGTACAGCACTTACCATTTTGTTATAGAGTTTTGTCTGCGTCTAGATATTAAGCAGTGATCGATTTGCGTTTCATAGCACCCACCAAGCGACAGCCATGTTACCTTATGTTTTTGTTTGTGACAAACTTTATATTTGTTTTTTCGTGAATTGTCTCTCTTCCAACTACTTCCTTGTTGTAATCTTCTTTGCCGATTTGCGCATTAAATTCACCAATTATTATTGTAGTGTCATATTTCGGAACGCCTTCCATAATATCATATGGCAATTCATAAAATTCTTCTTTTTCACTTTCATCGGACACTTCAGTTGGGGCATAGCAGCTTAGTAACGTCAAATTTCTTAAGTTACCTTTAATTAATAATGTAGAATTTGATTTTTAACATTATTAAACAGAAAGCCTACACCTCCCTCCCCTTTTTTCTCCCCTCCACTATATACCATGTGTCGTCGAATTCGTCTATTTTACCTGAACCTGCCCATTGGACTTCGTAAATTGCTAGTATATCTAGCTTATATTTCTTTGCTTCTATTATTTCTTCATTTTTCCCTGGTTAACATAGATCTAATATTAATTACTTGGGTCGTCGAATTTACGAGTATATTATCTTTGATCTTGAATTGCTATTCCATATTTAGAGGAGAAGGTTGGACTCTCTGTTGCTTATCTCCTTCTAACATTGGAGCCAGAAGGGTTTAAACATATATCTTTTGCTTGTCAGGGAGGGCTTGATTGATCACCACTTTGTATTTCTTTTCTTTTCCTCTTGGATTTTCTGAATTACTTGAGTTTACTTGTACCCTATTTCTCTTCTTCTCTGTCTGGCTTAATTTCGTTTTTTGGGAGTTATCATTTCCTCGTTTTCTTTCACTTGGCCTTTGTTCAATTACTTCCTTATCTTCCTTTTCTTCGTTGCTGCCAGAAGAGTTGCTAGAAATTTGTGGAAGGAAAATATTAAGAAGAATTGTAGGCCCAATAAAAGATGGAGAGGTAACAAAAAGAAAATCAAACAAATAATTAGAAGATGAAGTGAAATGAAGAAATAACAGAATTCATAAACAGGCAGAATATTTAATTGGAAGCCGCCAATCCCAAGAAGACAAGGAAGACCCAGTACTAATTGGACTGACAACATTTATGAAATTTTAAAACAAAAAATGATAACAAATGCAAGAAAATTAGCAAAAGACAAGGCAAGTTGGAAGCAAATACGTCAACTCACCAACCAATGAATACTCGCAGCCACCATTTCCTGGTGACTAATGGTTTGAAGACTACGAAGCACTCTCATCACCAGGAAAGCTGAAAGGCAGGCCATATCTCCCTTGGGACGAAAAGCCTATAGAAGAAGAAGGGAGGTGTACGGCAAGACGACATAATCTCCCCAAAACTTTTTATCACGGCATTAGAAAAATGTTTTCAAAAAGCTAACCTGGCTAACATCAATGCAGAGAAACTCTCCAACTTAAACTGTCTGATGACCTAGAGGAGATGATTAGAATGATCGAAGAGCTGAAGGAGGAATCTCAAGCAGGTGAATACATCCAAAACAAAGATCATGAATGATTTTTCTGACATACAGACTTACCAAACGCCAGTGGAGGTTAGGAATCAATATTATGTACCTTGGCCACAAGATAGTACTCAGTAGCGAGAACCAAACAGCAGAAGTTGAACGCTCACAACAATATAATGTGCCAGAAGATCCCAACACATATGAAGGTAAAAGTCTTCCTACCGGTGTTTACATATGGAACCGAGACTATGTCATCATCATCACTATGGCGCTACAGCTCTGGGTGAGCCTTGGCCTGCTTCAGAATCTGTTTCTATCGGATGCCTTCCTTCGCCATCCTCTGACTCCGATCACTCTTATGTCTCCCTCAATCTTGTCCAGATACCTAGTCCTTGGTCGCCCTCGTTTGCGTTTCCCTACTGGTTTCTCTGGCAGGGTCTTCTAAGGGCGATCCGACTTTTATAGATTTTATAATATATGGTCTTTGGTAAATTCTATACAGCTCAAAGTTGTACCTGGATCTACACACTCCATTTTCGTTGACACCTCGAAAGATGTTTCGAAGACTGTACAACTCCTCATTTGTTCTTCTCCGCATATTCTGAACTTTTATTCCGCCATAAATTTTTCGCAGGAGTTTCCTTTCCCACCTGTCTAGCTTATCTTTAATTGCATTTATCATCAGACACTGCCAAACCATAAACGGAAATAATAAACTCCTTTACAAATTGATAAGCTAGAGTCGGCCTTAAATTCACATAAACCTGACCGAACTTAAAGTACAGATGAACCACTATAACTAGAACTAGTCAAATAACAAAAATAATTAGCAAAAGATTATAAATATTCTTATTATTCAGGTACGATTTTATCTGGCAGACAACCGGAAACGATTGCGATGATGACGTGGATTATATCAAGACCGTTCGTTTTGTCTGGGAATCTGCACGGCGGTGCCATAGTTGCCAGTTATCCGTACGACGATTCCAAGTAAACTTATACTTACTAGACAGCCGAGTTGTTTACTAATTACTTTGCGATTTTAGTACTGGTAGCACCTGTTGTAAAGAAAGTTTAAGCCCTGACGATAAGGTTTTCAAACAGCTTGCTTTAACGTACGCACAACTGCATCCAACCATGAAAAATGGTAACACTTGTAAGGCAGACAGTTTTGATAAAGGTATTACAAACGGAGCGTTTTGGTACGAAGTGCATGGTACGTTTTAACAACGATTGCCTTGCCGTATAATTAATGTAAATGTTTCGAATTTATAGGTGGAATGCAGGATTTCAACTACGTTCATTCGAATTGTTTTGAAGTTACCTTTGAATTAAGTTGCTGCAAATTTCCTTCGGCGCAACAGTTACCAGTGGAATGGCGTCAAAACAAAGAATCTCTTTTAAGATTTATGGAATCAGTGCATTGGGGTGTTAAGGGATTAGTAACGAATGGGAAAGGAGAACCGGTACTCGATGCTGATGTTGTGGTAGAAGGAATCGATCATAATATTACAACATCGAATAGAGGCGAATATTGGAGATTACTTTTACCAGGCACTTATATTATTTATGCAAATGCGTATGGGTAAGTCCCTTAAGTTAAAATCATTTCAATTTCTAAAAAAAGAAACTTATAGTTATCAACAGTCACAACCACAAACCGTCCAAGTCAAGGAAGGCAAAACTATATTGCAAAATTTTGTTCTGGAACCAATTTCGCCACCTCAAAAAGGTAATAAGGATCTTAGAAGGGGTGAATCACCGTGGTTTTGGTCAAATTAATATAATCACATATAATCTCTCCCTTCCTTTACAATTTTCTCTAATTTCAAGTTTCTTTAAATGTTAGGTTTTGGGTGTAGGGTATTTTAATGTTTATTTGTTTCTGGATTCGTTTTGTTTTACAACTATTAAAAATTACAACATGACACTTTTATTTTTGTGTAACAATATTCTTTTACTCGAATTACGAATTACGAAAATCTCCCTAATTTTTAACTAAGTAGTATTTTAATAATTTTTGAGACTTAAAATGTGATGTTTTTTAAATACATATCAGTTATGAGACTGGAAATTTTGAATCACCTAGTATATGGTGTTCATGTTCGACAAGCTGCTTTTTTGCTTTTGTGTATCATAAAATACATATGTTTTTTTTTATATATATTTTTATTACACAGTTTTATGCAATGTTGTTAACGTTTCACGTTTTGTCTGAAATTCAACTTGCCGGTAAGATCTTGAAAATTGTATAAATAAGATGTTGGTTAAATGAAAGGCGAATTCGAATGTTTCGGTTGTTGTCGCCAATTCGAAAGATTTTTATTTCGGGCACTCGACATGAGTAGCACAGTAAAATGAAACAAAATTTCTATCCTAATCGAGTTCGCATTCTGAACGACAATTCGCATTCCGAATGATCATCCGCATTTGAAGTGATCATTTGTATTGAAGATATCTATCTGATTATTGATTAATCGATTGTCAAACATCATTCGATTGCGCCAATCACTAATGGCAATGGTAAGAAAATGTGTTGCTACCAAACTTAACTTGGGGAAAACCTTATCATTGGCAGTATTAGGGCTTCGAAGACTCGGTGAACTCTGCCATTAAAATATGTATTGCATTAGATAAATACAACTAAATAATTCAGTCATTTCCATAAGTTTTTAAAAGATTGGTTGTGTTGACGATATTGCGACAAATTTATATTCGATAAAGGTTTGTGTATCCTTTAAAACAGTGGTTCCCAATCTTTTTTGTTCGCAAACCCCCAAGTAACTTGAAAATCCTTTGTGGATCCCTAGTTTCTAATGAGTCAACCACTTACTGAAAATAGTTGGTAAAAGCAGGAGTGTCGTGGCAGCAAGGATAGATTTGTCTTACTGTAGCTTTGTTGGAATACGTGGAGGGCATATACGTATCTAAATTTCAAACAAAAATTAACTCGTACACCACTTGACATACATCGGCGGGCTCCAGTTTGGGAATCTCTGCTTTAAAACATAATCCAATCCGATGCTAGGCGCTGCAGTCCCTTTCTTCCATTCCTTTCTGTTTTTTGCCTTAGTCCACCATTGTTGTATTCCCAACACTCGCAAGTCTTCATCTAAGAATCTGCTTCTTGGTCGTCCAATTGATCTGCTACCTTCTGGCTTCCCTAATAAAATTTTCTTCTATGCTGTTTCATTTCTTGCTGCTTTTATTGACGAGACTAAGTCTGGTTGTTTGAATAATTGGTCTAATTCTAAGTTATCTCCAACTCAGTTTTCTTTAATCGACCCATAGATTTTCCTTTCGAAGCATCTAATGTCGTTAATATCTTTCATGCTCATCGTCCATGCCTCTGATCTACCTATATGTTAGTACTGGGCGGATTAGTATTGTATAGATCCTGCATTTTGTTTTCCTTGAGAGATGATTTGTTAGCAGTTATATTTTAAGCCCATAAAATATGCCTTTTTCGCCCTCCGGCTAGAAACACTCAATTTTCATGCGTATAAATCGTCTGGAAAATGCTATTTGCCGGACTAGTCCAGAAAGTAAAATTAGGATTTTTGATTGGTGGCGCTGAACCGAACTGACTCCGCCCTCTCATTGCTACGCCCATTGTCACGCCCAGAAAAATAAATTCCCTAGAAAAATAAATTCTCTAACGTCAAATATTTGAATAAAGTACTCGTACTTGCAAAGTGACAGTTTCTAGCCTTGTGATACAAATAACTATTTCACTTCCGCACTATTAATTAAAACGCCTAAGTAAATGAATTGGTTAACTTGCTTAATTTTATAGTTTATTTCTAAGGTTTTGTTTGTTAAATATTGCTCGTCTTGTTTGTTTGCGCACATGTTTTTAGTTTTATCCTGATTTCTTTTGCTACACTTTCAAGCTGCTTTAATATCCTGCTTCGATTTGCCAATAAAGTCAAGATTTATTCCTGCGATTTGTATTCCTGATTTTCTGATTACTACTTCAAGGACTATATTAACACTTTCGCTGCCAATCACGCCGAGCGGCATTGTCAGCAACGCCGTGACATTGGTGACTAGACTATCTGCTTGTGTCGGCAAATTCAGACCTTCACAATAATGCCGGCACAAGCAGATAGCCTAACCGCCAATGGCAGATAAATAGCAAATGTGTGTGTTACGCCTCATGGCGTGGTCGGCATGTAACACTAGGTTGCCGACTACGCCGTGGCAGTGAACGTGTTAAACGAATTTTCACCTAAAAGTTTTGTGACATAAACATTTACAGCTTCCTTAGATACCGTTTTACTATATTTATTATATTCTCGTTGGAAGTCTTGTACATTTGCAGCTGTTTCTGCTTCTTTTCGTAACTTCTGTTTGAATATTGCCCAATAGTTTTCTATAAGGCGAAGTTCAGGGCAGTTAGGTGGATTCTCTTCCTTTAAAATATAGGTTTCGTCGTCCATCAAAATGCATGTGTTTTTGAGGCTGCACAGCAACTGGCTCGCCGAATTGCCCTATTAAATTGTTCTCTTGTCTTCTTTGCAATCTTAGTCTTTTTATAGGTCTTAAAGGAATTTCTTATCTTCATTCTTTGTACCATTGAAGCTATTGTTCCATTTTGTTTTGCCAAATCACGCACAGAAATTGTTGGATTTTTTGCCAATCCCTTAACAAGCCTTCTTTCTAGTCTTTCATCAAAAGGTCCTCTTGGTCGTCCATTCCTTGACTTGTCAGTAATTGTTTGGTCTTCTACGAATCTTTTAATTACATTTTTTACCGTATTTCTATTTGATTTAACAATTCTTGCAATGTTTGCATAAGAGAAACACTTATTTTCACTCCAAATACGCAAAATATTTTTTCTTAACTTTTCTCTTTCTGTAGACATTACTTATACCCGGTTTACATTCAGCCCACTTCCGTGGCAGTGAGCATGAAAGTAGGCAACGCGAGTATGTAAACACATCACTCACGCTGACCATGCTCCTGCCATTGCCGCTGCCCGGCGCTCCCTTCATTGGCGGTATTTTGTGTGGAAGTCAAAGGAGCAACAGCGCGAGTGCGAGTAAGTAAGGACCACCAATGTCCCAATTCATCTGATGATAAAGTTCTAACATTGTATGTTGCATTGTTAAGGTCTTCGTTTGCTGCTTGCATTTAGGTCCTTAATAATTTTATGAAATATTCGTAAAGTGTTAATGCACCAGCTTTGACTGATACTGAAAGGTACAACACAAATAACAGCTACTCAAAAAATACTCACAGTATTTTATTAGCTCAAATCTGGTTTTTCCTCAATCGAGAAAAATTGAGCTATTTTTAAATTAGTCCGTAAATAATTTCAAGAAAACAATTACTTATTTTGAAATGCAGTTTAGTACCGTTTAACCAACCTCTTAGCTCTTTAATGTTTTCAAGATCCCAACGGTGAACCTTGAAATTTGGACGTATTCTAGTTGAAATTAGAATGCAAGAATAACATTACTAGTTGCTAATACTCGTAGTGCCTCTTATGCATGTTGTTATGCAACCATTTTGAATTGTAATGTAGTAATAAAATCAAGCATAATCAGTGCTTAAAAAACACCAAATGGCTCTTAATGGTATTGTTTTATTGAAATTAAATTTGATTGTGTTGTTTTTATTGTTAATTCTGTCTTGGAAATCATTTTTAAAAAATGGTGTGGTCTAATATTTCAGTACAAATTATTTTGTGTAGAATCCCCAAATTAAGTAAAAATTGTAGTAGTTTAGCAGTCTTAATTATTTCAAAAGGTTTTATTGTTTTGATGTGTTAGTTAGAAGATTATTTTATCCAAGAGCATTCAATCAATGTATGTTGGCAATTAAAAATCAAAATAATTAGAAAATTGTTCATTAAAACGAATAGCAATAAAATTGTTGAACAAAACATGTGTATTTTATTGTCTTTCCTGTTTCACTTCATCCTCCAAGCGCTAATCGCACATGCACACGCACTAACAATTCATGTTAAAATTTTAACGACATTTTGCACCGCTGAATCTAAACTCATTTAAAAAAAAAACAGAAAACAAATCTTTCACAAGAAACAAATTTTAGGTGCATTTAACATAGTAGAAAACTTAACAAAGCCCACAATTGACGAGTATGGATTTGTAACGAAGCCACAATTCAAACATCACAATTATAAAGAGTTGGAACAATTTCTACGGAGCTACAACGAGTCTTACCCTAACATAACTGATTTAAGAAGTATCGGAAAATCAGTGGAAGGCAGGAATTTGTACGTTTTTGTTTTGGGAAGTACACCGCTAAAGCATGTACCAGGTAAGTTTTTATTTATTAAATTATTTATAAACATTGCAACAAAAACTTACCCAATTTATACGGTGAGTATCAAACAGCACACGCACAGGTTTCAGTAAATCAAATTTGAATTATGCGTCGAAGATAAGTATTTATAGTAAGGAGTTTTAAGAAAACCACAACCACTTCCTTACGTAACTGCAGAAATTGATTTTTTTTGGGTTTTTATCAAAGTCTTGATATTGTAGTCGGGAATTCTATAACAACCTTGGAAATTAATTAACGTAAATCTGGTTTCTTATTATCTGTGATTTAAATGACGGTTGATAATTCGAGGTTTTTTTATGCTTGAGGTTTTTTATAACTGTTAAAAAAAACGATTGACTTGGTTTTATTCTGGGTTTTATTATAAAAAAAACTTGCAGTAATTCCAAAACACACCCCGCATTTTAAAAAATGGTCATTGATAAAGTGGGAAATTGCCTACAAACAAACAAATGTGTAAATAAAGAAATAAACATGTTAATGGAGTAATTGTTTTGCCTCGCAAGTGAAGGTACATACATTCAATTACTGACTTAATACTAAAGCAAGCACAATCGAATGCTTTGGCAAATTAAAGGAACAATTGTAAAATAAATCCTTGCAGTCGCTAATAACTTACATAAGTATTTATTTAGATGATGTTTGTGAAAGCTTCTTGCCTATTATAAAAGCAACTGAATTTAAATAAACATTAAAAAACAATAAATAAACAAAAACAATGTTTTTATATAATAATTTAAAACTTTCACTGATAACTATCAGTCATTTTATACTAAAAGAATGTAACTAAATAAGTAAACAAATAACATACATTCCTTCGGCTACAAATCAGATATAAGTAGCTTTGTGAGCGAATGAAAATAAGCAGTTCTCTAAGGTGAAGTAGCCAAAGGGGAAGTGTAATGAACGACCTCGTCTCTTTAATAATGCTATGAAAAAATCTAAGTCACTAACAAGTAAAACTAAACAAAGAAATTTTACAAGAATCTATCATACAATCCAAATATGGAATTTATCTTTGATGTTTCCATGCCACTGCAGTACTGAGCCCTCATAATTAAATTTTAATTGAATAATTGTTTAATACTGAAGACGCTTTGTTGTATTGTCCGTTGTAACAACAGATCAATAAAAAAAACCAATTAGGGTAGGCTGTGAAATTGAATTATTTTGAATTGCTACTTTAGCCACATCCACAGAATGACTTTTCTGACATGAATTTAAGGTTATAAACTTTGTTTACAATAAAAATCTCAAATTACAAACGTTATAAAATGTGCCTTACACTCGAAAGGGTAGAAAGGCATAAGGATTAAGTAAGTAAGTAAGTATAAAATGTCATTCTGTGGATGTGGCTAAAGTACCAATTCAAAGTAATTCAATTTCACAGCTTACCCTAATTGTTTTTTTTATTGATCTGTTGTTATTATTAAATTTAGCAAATGCTGGTACACTTAATTAAATTTCCAAAGCCTACCGTTAATGTAAAAAATTCAGTTGCAATAACTTAATTGATAGTCATTTCTTCCATGCCTTTAGCATGAAGCCATGAAGTTCAAATTCAAGAAGCCACTCTCGATAAAAGATAAATAATCGAACCAAATTAAAAATATACAATGAAACAAACCCTCTACACTTTTAGAAACCAAGGAAAAAATAGAAGTAAAATCATTATTTATTAAGAGCAAAATGTTTCATATGGCCAGTAGTAACCGGTGTTAAAAAAAAAACTGTGGTCATAAGACCTATGGAAAAATTTCAAACGTGGCGCAGCGTATATGTTACAGTTGTGAACACAACCCTACTTATAAATGTCACTTTTTGTTCTACACTAAAAACCATCGTGATTCGAAATTGAACCGTGAAAAACTGGAAAGTTACTCGCTTGCTAATTCTAAAAAGAACTAGTTTTCTTATAAACGCCAAAAAATAATTTTGTTGCCAAAAACGTGTAAAATGACGTTTGACAGCTGACATTAGATGCCATCAGCTCCAGCTGTGGCTCTAGTTATGGCATACGGTAACGCTGACAAATGCAAACACCAACCAACTTGACCACAGGTTTTTTTGAACGCTTGTTACTTACTATTGTAACGTGTGTCTATAAACTGTCGACATCTCAGTTGCTTTGAAAAACAAATTACAAGTCTTAGATTAAATCATAGACAATGACATTTGGTTTTGTGTTCTGAATCTAATTACGAAATATGTTTCTGAAATCATAACCTACTGGGATGTTGACAGTTTATAAACACCCGTTATATCGTCGCTTGGCGGGCAAACTCTGCTATGTGTCATTTTGTTCTGAAATAAGGTTTTTATCTGTTTCAATTATTTTGGACTTTCTACAGTGTTTGATAAAACCCCCTACGTGCTAAATGGCGTACTTATGTAATTGTTACATTAAAGTTATGAGTGTTATGAGTATTACAAAGTTTTGAAAATTTTGTTTTTGACACATACGAGGCCCATTGCCTAGGTTATTTTCCTTCATTCTTCTCGATCAGCGGCTTTTCTTCTCCAGTTTTCTATTCCTAATTTGTTCAGATCCTGTATCACTTCATCCGTCCATCTACTTCTTGATATCGCTCTAGCCGTTACCCCTACCGAGTTTATCTTCAATACTATCTTGGTCATTTCCATGCGCTACATGTGCCCCAACCATCTAACATTGTTATTTAACATATTTCCGCTGTTGTTGGCATACATATTGTATAATTCTTACTTACTTAATCTTCATCCCTTTTACCCTTAGGATGTCGAGGTTTGGAGTAAGTACTTTTCAAATGGTCTGTCGTTTTCATTGATTAACATGCAAAATAGTTGTATAGTGCTTGAAGAAAAAATAGTATGTCACTCGGAGCAGAAAGCTCTTTCTTGTGCTTGGCCTCGGCTATCGCCTCGGCCGCAACCTTCTGAGCTCAGCACAAAAAGTGGCCTTTCTACTCCTAGTGACGTAATATACTATTGGATGGTTTTCTTCGTAATTAAAATTGACTATTTCCCACATATAATACAGGGTGCTTAAAAAATAGCGAAACAACGCTATACCAGACTATTCAGGAACACCCCCTGAGTACTAAAAAAATGTTACAAAAATTCTAACTCGTGATTCCTTAAAGATATGGAGGTGGATGTGGCAACCATGTGTGCTTTATTATTATATTTTATTTACGATACATATAAACGGTGCTTCAGGAAATTAACATTTTATTTAAATTAATTTTATCAACAAAGCAGATTTTCGGATATTTTAGCATTAAAGTAGATGTTCGAAATTACCGCCACCTACGACTACACAAGTTCTAGATCTCTTGACGATATTCTCAGACACTTGCTGCAGCATGTCCCTAGTTACCAGCCGGAAAGCCTCTTGAATTCGATCAACAAGTTCTTCCCTGTTGTTGACAGGTGTTTGGTAGACGTGGCTCTTTACACCACTCCATAAGAAGAATTCCAAAAGGAGTCAAGTCAGGACTTCTTGCTGGACACAAAAAAGCACCATTTCTACCAATCCACCTGTTGCGGTAATTAATGTCCAATCCAATTTCTCACGGCAGCCACACTGTGTGCTGGCGCACCATCCATTTGAAACTAAGAATTATGTACTGCAGCTAACGTAAAGTGACCATACGTCCGTCATTTCGACGGACAGTCACTCATTTAGTAGCCTTGTCCGTCATTAAAATTTGTCCGTAAAAAAGTCCGTCATTGACATCTGTCCGGCAATTTGTCCGTCATTTTTAAATTTTTAAATTTTCGATGATAAGGATTTATAAAAACACGGACACGATACTGTTATTCACCAAAAAGGCCAACTAAATCAATAGGGACAAGTCCCTATTAGGTTGTCTCATTTATCTTTTCTCTCTTTCTAACTGTTGGACGGCAAGTGCCACAATCTAGCGTTAAATTATTTAACTGTAGCCTAAATGACCAAGGCCAGCTAAATTAAATATAAATATTAAGGCCTTCCCAGTTTATTTAGCCAAGACGCAATTAGAAGCAACGATGGCGCCGCGCCATCTGTGGTGGATTTTGTTAATTTTAATATAATTTGGTTATCTAGGAATTTGTCGTACATTTATTTAGACATTTCCTAACTAAATACGTTAATAAAACAAAATTTATCTTTTTCGCTTCAGCTCTTATAGTAAATCTTGTAAGTCCACCACAGATGGCGCCATCGTTGTTTCTAATTGCGTCTTGGCTAAATAAACTGGGAAGGCCTTTATATCAAATTAATGACGTTTGCGTTTTGTTGTTATAATTTTTAAAAACAGATAGCGCTACTTACCGTACATCAGAGCGACGGAGAAAACGCAACTGAAATGGCCTTATGGGGACTTGTCCTCATCGATTTAGATGTCCGTCATTAAGCCTTTTAAAATATGGTCACTTGAAGCTAACGGAATATCGTCAACGAGATCCACAAAGGTTTCTTCCAAAAAATTTAAAAAAGATTCCCCGTTTAACCTCTCTGGAAGGAAGACTTGGCCCAGCAAATTGGTACCTAATATTCCAGCCCATGCATTTACACTAAAGCGGTGTTGGTCATTTTTCTGTATTGGCCAGGCTGTTGTAATGGTGACCAATGTCTTATTATTTTCTTCATTATTATCATCTTCTTTCTTTCTAATCTGGGGTTGAGTGCTATCTTCGCTCTTACCAGTCGGTGGTCACCTCCGACAGAGAATTTGTTGAGCACTTCTACGCCGTTAATTATCTACTTTTTATGTGTCAATACAAAGTCGATTTCATTTTTGGTGACACCGTCGGGACTTGCCCATGGTCATTTTCTATTGGGATGTTTTTTAAAGAAAGTGTTTAACGAGAATTCCACTAGTTTGACACCTCTTTCATTCCTTTCTCCAAAACCATGTGTCCAATTTTAGCATTAAAATCCCTAACCAAGATGGTGAATTGAGTTTTAAATGAGCTCAAGACATATTCATAGAATATTTCAATCTCTTCTTCAGTGCTGCTTGATGTTGGAGTATTATTTTTAAGTTGCACCGACTATTCAACCGAAGTATTCGATATATGATTTTTGAGCTGATGCTTTCTATGTCCAAGATGTTAACGGAATGTTTTTAATGAATCACAAATCCAACTCCTCTCAAAGCAGATTCATTCTCTCTTTGGTGATAATACGTTACCAGATTTTAAAGTTTTTCTTCTAACTTCGCTTAGGTCAATTATACATTATACTCCACTTCTAATACGATTAGTTTTTGATCAGAAGATAGAGTTTGTACGTTACATGTGGCAATGTGTAATTTTCATCGATCAACGTAGCCAGATCTAAACCGGGGATTCTTCGCACCCTCTGTTCGTTTCCTTGTCCAACTGCTATTGTAGTTGGAGGATTTCGAACTGCCGGGAACTAAGGGCCGTTTTGTTAAAATTGTGTACATCATGGAAGGGGAAGGTCAGTGCGAATTGGTAGAGGGGTAGGGATATGGGGAGGATAAAATGGGAAGTAGAAGGGATAAAGAGGGAAGGAACATGATTTCCCTCGTTTGGGAGTTGGGGAAAATATAGAGCTCGCAGGGCAAGGTCGCTAGTTCCCCTTCTTACAACCAGGGGGCGAAGTCCCAATGGACGCCCTTAGCGAAGGCACAAACCAGCGGAAGTGCGCCAGAACATACACTGCTTATACTACTCCTTGAAGTAGGTCTATCTTTTATTGGAATTATGAAGAAGTACCTACCCCTACCGCGTCCTTAATTTTTGATACCAATAACGTAGGATTAATCTGAAAATTTAATTTGTAATAACACTCCATTCAGAAAAGCGATATTTTAGACACTTTTAAATCTGGGCATTGGGTTTACATAATTGAAACAAAAATATTTTCACATACTCCCTCTTATATTCTGTTGGACGAAATCTGCAATATTTTTAGTTTTATTAATTGAAGAGTTACATAAATAAAATAGTTGACTAAATATCTATTACAGGTAAACCAGAATTTAAATATGTAGCAAATATGCACGGAAATGAAATCGTGGGGCGAGAACTCCTGTTACTGCTTATAAAATACCTATGTGAAAATTACGGAAAAAATGAAAGAATCACCCAACTACTAAACACAACTCGAATACACATACTACCAAGTATGAACCCTGACGGATATGAAATGGCACTTGAAGGTATTCGTAATTACCATTAAAAACTCATATTCGTTAAACCAAACTTTAACTTAAATTTTAGGTGACGCAAGTAGCGCCGTTGGGAGGGATAATGCTCATAATATAGATCTGAATAGAAATTTCCCCGACCAATATGGAGTGAATGAAGTAAATAACTTTTTTAATTTAGGAAATTTGTTATACAAGTCAATCTGTTTTAGTACAATAGATTCACAGAACCGGAAACAAAAGCCGTTATGGATTGGATATTATCAGAACCGTTTGTTTTGTCAGCAAATTTACATAACGGAGCTTTGGTCGCCAATTATCCCTTTGATGATAATTATGAATTACAAAATGGTGTTGAAAATGTAACACCTGATGATAAAGCTTTTAAATATTTGGCTCAGACGTATGCTAACGTAAGTAATTAAAAAACGAAATCCGTATTAAATTTTTATTAAGGATAGACTTCTGAGACATTGTTATTTCATTTCAGGCCCACCGATTTATGCATCAGGGCCTAGCCTGCCCATTGTTTCCAGAAGAGCATTTCAAAGATGGTATAACAAACGGTGCAAAATGGTACATAGTAACAGGCGGCATGCAAGATTGGAACTATCTGGCAGCAGGTTGCATGGAACTCACTTTAGAACTAGGTTGCTATAAATATCCAAGAGCTGTGAAACTACCAAATTATTGGCTTGATAATCGCGAAGCTTTAATAACCTTCATTGAACAGGTATTCTTTTAAATCCTTTGAATTGAACTACTTCAGCTTTTTAAACAAGCTAAGTTAAGGCCTTGACTTAAGACAATCTGTATTTTCTGCTGATTTAGTAAATTGCAAACTGTAACGCATTCTTTGTAGGCTACAGTAGGCTGTGTTAGAAAGACAACTTTTTTGATGTAAATTTAACTTTTTCCAGTATGTTTGTCATAGCAATAAAATGATGTTGAATTACTTTCTTCTTCTTCTTTATTCTTATCCCATTTTGCTTTAAGGCTTTGAGTTTTGTAACCATTTCTTAATTTCTGTTCTATTGGTGACCAGTTTTCCCAATTCCTACTGTGGTTTCCCTCTATTTCCTCCTAGTTTATAAATCTTCCTTTTTTCCCGTTGGTTTTACCTCCATCACTTGTTTTGCTAGTCTTTTTTCATCCATCCTATAGACATGTCCTAACCATTGCAGCTGTTTTTGTTCTATTAGTTTGTCTCTAGAATGTCTCTTACTCTTGTGTTTCTAATCCAATCCAGTCTAGTTTTTCCCGCCACTTTTCTAAGATACCTCATTTCTGGTGCTTATTTTTGTTTCTTTCACTGCTGCATATTATATTAATGTAGGTATAAAAACTTGTGTAGTCTTCCTCTCAACTTCCCTTTTCCCGATGACTGCTTCATTTAGTTGTTAATATACTTTGTTATTCTGTTGTATTTTGTTGCCTATCTATCCATCTTGGTTTATTATTGTACCCAGATATTCATATTTGCTTACTTTTTCTAGTATTTTTCCATTACAGTATACCTCTTCTTGGTCTTCTCCTTGATCCTTTTTTGTTAATATTCATTATCTTACTTTTATCTTCATTTATTATACGAGGTCTGATCAAAAAATATCCAGAATGACTTTATCAAGAAATACAAGATTTATGAAATTGACATTTAATCACCTTCAAAGCCACACACTTAATCCAACTTTGATGCCAGTGCTCGAAACATTTTTTAGATTCGTCTTCTGAAATAGCTGGTAGCTGTTTCGCCGTGCTCTGCTGTATGTCTTCAATGTCTTGAAATCGTTTCCCTTTTAACTGAAATTGGATTTAGGGGAATATAAAATAGTCGCTGGGAGCAAGGTCTGGCGAATATGGTGTCTGGCGGACTTGTGGAATGCCAAGTTTAGCAAGGAACTGCTGCGTGGGCGGGGGAATTATCGTGAGGCAATTGCCACTCCCCATTTTCATGCAGTTCCGACCTTTTACGACGAACTGCGTCTCTCAATCGTCGTAGAACTTGTTAGTAATACTCCTTGTTAATTGTCTGGCCAGGTAGAGCGTATTCATGATGCACAAATCCCTTGTGGTCGAAAAAAGACAGTCAACATGGCTTAACATTGCCGTGCTTTGTTGGATCTAGGAGAATTTGGTCTTCCACTGTGAAGATTAGGCCTTAGTTCAAGTTGGGATCATACCCATAAACCCATGTTTCATCATTTCGTCATTTCTGACGCATTGAAGCAAGTCACCACAGCTAAAACACGAGCATGTTTTTGTTCAGCTGTGATAAGTTTTGGTACAAATTTAGCTGAGACGCGTCTCATACCCAAATCCTCCGTAAGAATGGATCGAATCGAACCATAACTAGTGTTTAGATCTGTGGCTAACTCACGAATAGTAATTCGGCGATTTTCCCGCGCGCACAGCTTTGACATTTTGTGCACTTTGCTGATTTTGGTCTTCCAGAACGCGGACCACTCTCAACACCTTCACGACCGTTTTAAAAGCGTTTATATCACTCATAAACTTGCGCACGACTCGTGCAATCCTCGCCGTAGACTTTTTGTAACTTCAAATGCGTATCTTTACAGGTTTCGCCAAGGTTTTGACAAAATCTGATTCTTTTTTTCCGACAAACAACTACGCAAGTGTGAACCAACCGATTGGGCAAAGCATATGTTATTAACAGCACTTATATAGCAAATATTAAGCACACTTTGGACAAAACCACAACCCTTTGTGTCCAGTCATTACAAAGTTATAAAACCGTTCTGGATATTTTTTTATCAGACCTCGTATACCTTGTTTCTTACTTAACAAGATTGTTCCATATACTTAGCGATTTTTGCAGTCTTTGTTTGTCGTCTGTGATTAGGACAATATCGTCTGCGTAGATCAAATATTGCACTTTCACAGGCTTCATTCTCAGGTTTCCGATTTTTGTGGTTTTTTTCCTGTGTAACTCTCCTTCATAATTGTATTCATTGCGATATTAAATGATAAGGGACTAAGGTTGTCTCCCTGTTTTATACCTTTTTCTAGCAGGAAAGTATCTGGGGTTTGTCCATTAAGCCTCACTTCTGCTTTTACTTCCTTGAAAACACCCTTAATGGCTTCAAGGAGTTCTCTAGGAATGTTCAATTCTTGCAGTGGCGTAACCAAGGGGGGGCCCAGGCCCCCCTCAAGATCGAAGTTATTAATCAAAACCGTCTTCAAGATGTAACCAAAAATGCTGAGTGAGTGTATATGTTGGGTCCCGTCGAGTGCATATGTAGTATTTCTGACACAATTGTTAAACAGTGGACTGGGCCCCCTACAAACTAGGTGTTAAACCTTAAACAGTGAACTGGGCCCCCTACAAACTACGTTTCTGGTTACGCTACTGAATTCTTGTAATGCCTTCCATACACTTTGTCAGATGTCAGATATACTGTTTTATTCACTTCTAGTAATTTCTCTATTACTGTTCTTAGTATGAATATTTGATCCTGGATCTGTCTTTTATTTTTCTATCAGATCCCTTAATTTGCCGTCCAGTATCCTGGTAGATACTCCTTTACGACCCCAGTGGAGGATAGATCTACTTCAGGGAAGCGACCCTGCCCACGCGAGTCTCGATTCTTCTCCGCCCCCTGATACTGGGGAAGAGTCGGGTCCTAACCTAAATCCTACCGATAACCTATTTTATCCTTCCCAAACCTTACGCCCACTCGCCAACCCGCCTGGCAAGCGTGGCGTTTAAATGCCAATACCTCCCAATTACAAAACCATATCGATATCGAATGTTTTTATGGGAGAGGTCTACGTCCAGGAGTGGACTAATATAGACTGAATAGAAGAAGAAGAAGATTCTTGTATATGCTTTTACGGCTACTGATGACAGGCATCATCATCAACCATTTATCGCCCACTCCTGAACGAAGACCGCTTCCATATCTTTCCAAACTGTCCTGTTCTGTGCGGTCTGATACCATTTCTTGCCCACTTGCTTCCGAATATCATCTAACCATCATCTTTGTGGTCTTCCCACACTCCTTTTTGTTTGTCTTGGCCGCCAGTGCGTTATTTTTACTGTCCAGCGATTTTCTTCTTGTGGTGTTTGTGATGTTCGCCGATGGTTTCCGCTTTTGTCGGCGTAGAAGCGGCAACGGCCGTCATAAAGAAACCTATATTATTAGTGTTGGCTGCTGGCAAAGCGATTTTATTAAGACCATTTTGCGGTTTGTGCTGTTGTATCATCATGTTTTTCCAGTGCACCAAGAGTCCAACACTGGCGCTGAGTTCACTCAAACTGTTGCCACCGTTTACATTCGGCATGAACATTTCGGGTCGATTTATAACCGCACTAGTTCCGCTCTATTTCTCTCCTTCTGCCTTTCCGTTTTGCTTGTTAACTGCAGTCAAAGTCGTTCTTCTTGTCTAGCCACGTACCCCATCCACCGCCATTTTAGTTCTGCTATACGTTTTATTACGTCTTTAGTTTTGTTTCGGATTTCCTCATTTTTAATTTTGTCCCCAAGTGTAATTTCAAGCATGGCTCTCTCCATGGATCTCCGCATTATTCTTAGTGCGTTGGAGCTCTTTTTGGTAAGTGTCATAGTCTCCAAACCATAGGTTGTAACCGGTAACATATGCCTCATTCACCTTCCATTTAAATTGGAACGTCTGCGTTCTTAAATATGTGACGAAGTTTACCGAAGGCTCCCCAACTGAGACCTATTCGTCTTTTTATCTTAGCTGTTTGATTTTCTTTGCCCATCTTGATTTTATGTCCCAGAGTTCAAAGACTTCCCCTCCTATCTGTACATTTTCTCCACTGTTGCTCATTATCTTCGTCTTACCTACATTCATCCTTGGACCCACCTCTTTGGCGGCTTCGGAGAGTGATTCTTAGTACTTCAATATCAATGTTAATTAGAACAATATTGTCTGCAAAACGGAGATTACTGAGATAGGACCCGTCGACATTTATACCCTTTTTGCCCAGTGAAGTGTCCTGACAACATTTTCTAGGGTCAACGTAAACAGTTTTGGTGGCACGGTATCTCCTTGACGGACATCCCGTTCGATTTCAATTTTCTCGATCTTGAGGTCATCATTCATTGTAACTTGGAAAGTTCCTCCTTCATAAATATTCTTTAAGAGTCTATTCTTGCAGTATCCATAGCTTTCCACACGGCCCACGACTCGACAGAATCAAACGCCTTTTGAAAATCTATAAAAACGAAGTGTATTTGCACATTGTATTCTGTCGTTTTTTCAATAAGTCTTCGAATAATTTGCATGAAGTGTTTACGAAGCCCTGCCTGTTCAACGGGTTGATAGATGTCAAGTTTGTTCGACATTTGGTTGGTTAAGATCTTAGTAAAATATTAAAAAATTAAATATTAGTCTAATATTCGTATTATCACCTTTCTTCTCCATTTGTCCATTCCTCAGAGATCATTCCTTCGTTCAAACACTTATTAAAGAGAGTTGTTAAAGCATTGTATCACCAACTATTTTTAACATTTCTGATGTAATTTTATCCTGTCCTAGAGAACTACGGTTTTGCATCTGTTTTAGGGCAGTTCGTACCTCTTCTCTTGTTATTTCCGAGAGCTCCTCTGAGCTCACATTGCATACGTGCCTTTTGGATGTATTTGGGTTGTTTCCAATTGCGTAGAAATCTTCAACAGATTTGACAATAACTTGTCTTATCTGTTACAATCGTTCCTTGTTGGTTTCTTATCTTTGTTATTTTCTGTTATCCTTTTTATTAATGTAGTGTTACATGTCCTGATATTTTTCCTTATTTCTTTGCTGATTTCTTTATTTAGATTTTTATATTCTTCTTTATCTCTGTTTGTCATTTTTCTTTGATCAATTAATTTTAACGGTTCTGGTCTAAGTTTACCACTTCTCTGTTTTTCTATTTTACAACAAACTTTTTTAGAGGATGTCAGCACTGATTTTCTTGGCAAGTTGGTTTATGTCCATGTTTTTCAAGGTTTCATTTGGTTCCCGTTTCTTTTTCAGTTCTTGTTGGTATTCGTTCTTTCTGTTATTGAGCTCTTCAGTGGTAAGAAAGCAGAGTTTCCTTCTTTCACGTTTGAGGTTAAAGGAGAAAGTGGCTCTCACTAGTCGATGATCACTATCGGTGTCGAATTGATTTAATATTGAAACGTCGTTACATATTGTCTTATTGTTGGCGAAAATGTTATCGATTTCATTTTTTGTTCGTCCATCCGGGCTCTTCCATGTCCACTTTCTCCGCGTAGGCTTTTTGAAGAAAGTATTAAGACAAAATAGATTTTCGCTGCTTAAGTAATTTACGAAAAGGTCTCCACGATCATTTCTTTTGCCCAGTCCAAGGAAGTTTCCTATGTAATTAGTAATTACTAATTACCATCTCTCCTTTACCCCAATCTTGGCATTAAAATCGCCACAAACAACAGTGTACTGTGTTTTTCTACCTGTATTGCCCTCATTAGATCTTCTAAAAAAAAATTCGCACCTTCGCCTACCGATGCGCTAGTAGGTGCATATCCTTGTATTATTTGTAACGTATAACGTTGATTTAGTTTCACTACTATGTAGATAATTCTTTCCGAGATTGAAAGAATTTTTCTATGAATAATAAAGACGACATCACCCTGACTATTATTAGGCCGGCGACATACTTGCGACGCCGCTGCTTTTGTAACACACTGCTTTGTATGTGCAGTGTTACACTCACCGCGCCTCGGTCGCAACATAATATAGCGATGTGTTTCGTTGTTCCTTAAAGTTTTTGCAGCTCTGTCGCAGCCGCGCGGCGGCGCCACAAGTATCTGCGGCAAGGCTGCAAAAACTTTTGCCTCGGCAACATACTAGCGGCGCCGCCGTGCGCGTCCACGCCGCTGTCAACCAAATATTCCATTGGCTGAATACTGCAATATAAGTACCTGCGGCACAATGAACATATCCATAAGGAATAATGTTGCACATCGAATGCGACAGTCGCTACATGTTGCGACCGGTGTGGCACCTCACATACAAAGCCGTATGTTACAAAAGTAGCGGCGCCGCAAGTATGTCGCCAGCCTTAGGCAGCGCCGCTACTTTTATAACACAGGGCTTTGTATGTGAGGTGTCACACCTGCAGCGCAACATGTAGCGACCGCGCCGCGCTTAAGCATCTGATACGATTTGTTGTTTCTTATGCAGATGTTCATACCTGCGGCACCGCCGCTACGTATACTGCAGTATTCAGTCAATTGAATATTTGGTTGGCAGCGGAGGCGCCGCAAGTATGTCGCCGGCCCAAAAGTTTTTGAGGCTCTGCCGCAAGTATGTCACCAGCCTAACAGTTCTCTAATGCCCGTACTTATAGATGAAACTCAATCTCGGACTTAAGAGCTACTCAGTCGAGAATGCGTAAACATAAAACGGCGAAGTACGCCGCGATCGCGTCTCGAGGTAGGATGTGACTAACCTTAAGTAATGCTCAAGTCTGAGATTGAGCGAAGTATCGACTATAAGTACGGCCATTAGTTGCTTTGGTAAAGCACGTATCCGGATTTAAATTTAGTGGTTCTTTCACCTGGCCATCGAGTTTCGCAAAGTCCTACAATGTCCCTTTTAATGTGGTCAAGTTCATTTTCCAGTCTGGCAAGTTGTTCTTCAGTTCTCATTGTTTGAATACTGTAGGTTGCTATGGAGAGTTCTGTGTTAGTTCTTTTGTGAGTTTGGTGTATTTTCGAGATTGTGCCTCCCCCAGAATTCGTGAGGCTGACTGATCTTAGATCAGCGAGTTTTATAAATTCGAAATTTCATCATTTGGATTTAAAATGGAAGGTCTTGCCATTTAAAAATGAATAGTAACGGGCTTAAAATCCCCCCCCCCTCCCGTCTCACTCCTCTGCATTTTGTGAATTTCGCCGAGTTTTTCTGCCCCCACCCTTATACAATAATTTCTTTGTACATGCTTCAAGTTGCGGGTTTACTTTTCTTTCGTGTAGCACATTCCAGATTAGTTCCCTCAGTATGACATTGAAAGCTTTCTCTAAATCATGGCACACAGGTATACTGAAGCAGAAGATCCAATCCTGCGTTCCTTTCTTGGGTCTGATCCCTGCTTGATTTTCGTTCATTGTGGGCTTCACAATTTCTGTTAATTTTCTTTCAATTATTCTTTCGTACATTTTTAAATAACAAAAATTTTAAGCGTGTCGGTTCACACGTTCGCTGCCAATCACGCCGAGCGGCGTTGCCGGCAACCTAGTGCTACATACCGAATACGCCGTGAGTCGTAATACACACATTGTTTGTCTGGCACTGCCGACTAAAGTATCTGCTTGTGGCAGGTTTCGGCAAATTCAGACCTTCACAACAATGCCGACACAAGTAGATAGCCTAGCCGCCATTGGCAGACAAACAGTAAAATAGCAAATGTGTGTTTACGCCTCACGGCGTGGTCGGCATATAACACTAGGTTGCCGACTACGCCGCGACAGTGAACGTGTTAAACCTATTTTTACAGAAAATGAAACTTTTGAACAACAATAAATATCAACTGTTGTTATGTTTAAGGTCCACAAAGGAGTTCATGGTTTTGTGGTCAGCACCATAGGACGTCCGATTAAAAACGCCGAAGTTCTTATTGAAGGTATCGACCATGTTGTTAAAACCGCCAAAGATGGTGATTATTGGCGTATTTTACTGCCGGGAAAATATAATTTAACAGTTATGGCTAGAGGGTAATTCTTAATTGTACGTTTTTAAAATTCGCCCCTAATTTTTTTATTTCAGATATGAAACCTTTACACAAGAAATAACCATACCTGAAAGTGGCACTTTAGAACATAATGTGACTTTATTAAGAGATGATCCAGCACACTGGGCGAGCTCATACGATTTTGGAGTATCTGAAAACCAGTACAATCCCAAATATCATTCCAACTCGGAATTATATTCGATTATGGCTGAATTAGAAAATAAATATCCTACTGCTGCACAGTTTGAAAGTGGAGATAATTTCATATCGATGTCTATACACTCGTTAAAAATTTCACACGAGGTTTGTTGATTACTTTCAAAATATTATAGTAATAAACTTTCAAACTAAACTTTACAAAATGTCTTTTGCTTTTTAGGTTGATTCTCCAGAAGAAACCAAATACCACGTAGCCATTATGGGTAACTTATTCGCAACACAACCGATAGGACGTGAAATAACCATATACCTTGCACGACATTTGTTGCAAGGCCATGGTTATCTAGACCCGACTATAGTGAAAATTTTAAAAAATACCGTGATCCACGTCATACCAGTTATTGACGTGGCTTTTGAGAAAATATGGGGCGACTATCCTAAAACAACAAAGGAACACTTTAAAACTAATTCTTACGTATGCAACAATATATCAGCCGATTTCAGACAAGTTGGTGATCAGATTTTAAATACTGGAAATCGCGGAAATGGTAACGAACAGTCGGTTACAAATGCCTTCAAACATATGCTTTTAGAAGAAAGATTTGATCTTATTCTTAATTTTGAAGGCGGAAGTAGCGGTATGATGTACGTATGGAAAATTCTTCAATTTTTATTCCTATTTCTAATTGTTCTTCATATCTAGATTCCCCAAACTAAGAGATGAAAGACAAATATGCAAATCATTTGCTGATACTTATATGAAGAACTTAAAAGCGTTACATTCCTGTCCAAATAGCGTCGTTGGTACAGACGATATTCTAACTGATTATATTTATCATGAGTACAATACGCAGATGTTCACACCTAAAATAAGTTGTTGCGAATATCCTGCAGTTGAGAATATACCGTATATTTGGAGAGAAATTGTAGTACCAGTGATGGACTTCCTCGCTATTATAAAAACAGGTATTTATTCAAACATAAGAACACGTTCACTGCCGCCCAAAAATAAAAATTTTCACCCAGCGCCAAGTGTAGATTTTTGCCGACGCCGACACAAACTCATTCACTCACCCCGGTTCTGAAACATCTGCTAGAATTTGCCATTGACCGCCAACGCGCCAGCGCGTGCTGGGTTCTGCGCAGGCATACCACTATCACGCGCTAGCGCGTTCGCCGAGTGTCGACGCCGACATAAACTCGTTCACTTGCGCTAGCGTGTTATCGGCAGCGAACGAATTAATAACGCATTTAAATTGTCTACTCTTTACCTAATGTTTATTAACGGAAATCTAAATTTGCAACTACCCAACCATCAGTTAAAATTTAAAAAAAGTAAAACATATACAGTACAGCGTCGATTTTCCGAACAAGATCCGATCCGAACCGTTAAGAAAACAGTTTTGAATGTAAGATTGTAACACACGCGTAAGGTGCAACCAAGTTTCCGTGCAGTGCAGGCTTTTGTAGAGCCGATCGCGTGAATATCTCGTGCGGGAGTCGTGGCTGCATATGTGACTTCGCCTTTGTTTGATTATCCGAACCACCATGGGTCCCAATTAGTTCGGATAATCGACTCTACTATATATATATATATATAAAAACTCGTTGGCGTAGTAGTAAGGGCGTCGGTCTCCCAGCTAGAAGTCGAGTTCGATTTTACAAAGAATTCCCCACTGTTCAAGGTAGGTACTTGAGCGAGTGAAGCCATTAACGCGCGGCGCGGTCGCTGCGGCAAGGAGAACTTATGATCCGGCGACATACCTGCAGCGCAGCCGCGCGCGACCACGCCGCTTACAAACAAATATCCCATTGACTGAATACTGCAATATAAAAGTAGCGGCTGCACCGCAGGTATAAACATATCCATAAGGAACAATGAATCACATCGTATGCGGCAGTCGCTACATGTTGCGACCGAGCCGCGGCCGCGCCGCAAGTATGACACACAAAGCTGTGTGTTATAAAAGCAGCGGCTGTGCAGAATGTATATCTCGGGCTTTAATTGTTTGAAATTGTGGCTTAAAGCCAGCGACATACTTGCGGCACTGCCGCGCACAACCGCTACGTCGTCGTCGTCGTCGTCGTATCCGTTTACGGCTTAGGTCTATCGCCTGTTCCGTTTCACCAACGTTTTCTTGGTCTGCCGACCCTTCTTCGGCGTCTCGGCTTGTATTCTCTCATGATATTATTATTATTATTAGGTGTATTGCAATATTCAGTCAATATTATTTGGTTTACTTCATACACCTAGTGTAGACGTACTTATAAAAAATGTGTTTGATACCGAAAACATTATTTTGTTGGTGGAATCTAGAGAATGTTTATAGAAGATATGGCATTATGATTACAGAAACAGATAAAACAATGACAGCTTGGCTGGACATAATATGTAGATGGGGCAATGTTTTTCAATTGGGAACGCAAGCCTCTCCATTGTTATTTTATTTCTTCTTAGCCATGTTTCTAAATTTGTTTCATCTTCGTTTGTGACATGCTGATATACCGGGTGTCAATGAAACCTGGGGCACCCCTATTTTTTAAATTATATTTTCAGATATCAAAATGAAATTTGGTATATGTAATATACTCTTTAAATCGTATTTTTTGACATAGAACACACGTTTCTGTCACTTCCGGTTTCGCCGGAATTAACATCAACTTTGTTATTTTAAATGGAACACCCTGTATGTTTATACGTGTTTGGAATCTCCATTTAATTTTACGTATATTATATCAAGTTTGAAACATTTTGATGGTAAAGTAAATACTTGCAGAAGAGTTTATTTATTAATCTAGTATGCCATGACCTGCGTAAAATGGAAGTCAGGGTGCTAACGACACTCAAAACAAATTATTTTAGCACTTCAACTGTACCAAGTCTGTTACTTTTTTTGTGCATTTCATTTGTTTCACTTGTTTTGAAACACAGTGTCTAGATTTAAATGTCCAAAATACGGTTTTTTTGAACGAAGTGTGTTATTCCGAATTAAATTTTCATATTAATCCCGCGTTATTGGTATCAATAAAATCCTTGAAAAACGCTCGATTTTAATATTCTAGTGTCCCACCCTAGTGCCATTTGAAAAAATAGAGTTATTCTCGAAAAAGCATTTTTGCCAACTTTAGTTGTCATAAGGTCCATTGGCGCTTGCGCATTTCAACCACCGCTGACCACCAACCATCAAAATTCGAACATGTTGAAAATTTCAAACTGGTGGCCACCGTTTGATGGCAGTGGGTGGCTAGCAGTGGCTTAGTGAGACCAGCGCTATGATTTAATGCATGTTTAAATTTTAGTTGATGGCTGTGGGTGGTTGATGGTGACTCAGTGAGACTGCTGCCTAAGAAATTCGTCATGGCTACGTTCGAGTTTCCATGAAATCTCTCGGTAATTCAAACCCTGATCTTGGTAGGGTAAAATTTGCCTCTTTGCTACGTCTGTGGATCTTTTTGCATGGCCTATTATTCATAATTAGCTTTTAAACTTCACATAACACACAATTAAAGTCACTTGCTGCAGTGGTTCTATATTTATGTGACAATATTAAATGACTTTTAATTTTTCTTTTTTTGTGTGTGTCTTGTATGTGTTTATAGCCAGTCTGCTCGGAATCGCCTTTTTAGGCATTAGTTCAAGTCAGACGGCTGTGTTATATGTGTGTTACTACGTGTGTAGTGGTCTATCTCTATCTAAATATCTCACCAGGCCTAGTACCGATCCCAGAGGCCTGGACTTTTTTAATCTGACTTAGTTGTGTCTACAGAAACAAAATCAAACAGAAGTCACTGTGCTAATCACGGCCCACTGACAACATGTGTGTACACAAAATTTGTAATTCGACTATTTTATAATGAAATTTTGGTGGTCATATACTTTATATTCTTTCTGCCAATTCCGTTTCTCCAATACTTCAATAATTCTCCATGCATTTCATCACTTCCTGGGCTTTTGTCATTCCTTAGGGTTGTAATGGTTCTAAACTTGGGGGATTTGACTTCTTGCTTTCTTATTGGGTCCATACTAGGTTCGTCTTCTTCTGCTGTTAGTAATTCTTTATGATGTTCCGCCGATCTTTTTAGTATGTCTGCTTTTGCTCCTAGTAGCTCCCCTTCTTTATTTTCCATAAATAGTATTTTTGCTTGGTATCTTTTTCTGATTTGGTCTGTTTTATTATAGAACAATGTTATATTTGGCTTGTTATAGCTTTCTTCTATTTCGTCTACTGCTCTTGCTAGGTATTTTCTCTTCTTTTTCCTGAGGACATTCTTAGCTTTCTTCGTTGCTTCTCTGTAAGCTCTATTGTTTTAGTCAAAATTAGCATTTAGACATTTTAATTTGGTTTCCCTTCCCTCCTCGACCACTCTTATGCATTCACTGTCGAACCACTCTTTCCCTTTGTCTTTTTTGCTTTTCTTCAAGTGTTTATTTGTTTTTATTGTGTTCCGTTCCTTCTCGTTGATACTTCCTCTATTTCTCTCGTGTACACTGCCCTTATTTCTTCTTTTGTCAGTTCTTGTTGTTGTTGTTTGTTGTTTTAGGTACGTATGCTCGCACTAAGTAGTGGTCGCTATTGGCATCCGCTCCACGATATGATATCACTTTATTTAGTAGAGATGGTCGATCTGGTTTATTACTTTCCCATTTGGGCTGATCCACCTTTCGTTATAGATGTGTTTGGACATTGCGAAAGTAATAAGTTTTTTCCGTTTTTATTGCTCACGTCGTGCTTGTTGTTTGTTCCTATATATTCTTTGTAGATATTCCTGTTCCTTTCCAATCTTGACGTTAAAATCACCAGTTACTATTTTCACATTGAAGTTTAGTATGGCATCCTATAAAACAGTTCTAATTCTTCATAATAATTTAGTTTGTCTTCTTCTTCAGCGTGCATGGCAATTCACGATACTCATTTTTCTATGTTATCCTATAATTCTTATAATAGCTTAGTCAGTCATTTATTGCTCTTGCTTGTGTCAACGATCTCTTTGGTGAATTTTTTAGAATAAATGTAGTATCTGGCTTCTTTTCTTTCGCTTCGAAATTTAGGCAGATGTAGTTGTCAATTTCCATTGTTTGTGTTCGTTTTGGTGTTTGTTTCTTGTAATCCTATTATATCTATGTTGTATTTTCCGTTTCTCTTTTGGCTGTTTTAAAGCTTCTTTACTGTTGACTCCTCTCACATCCCATGTTCCACGTTCCTAGTACTATTTTATTCGTGATTTTTTGTTGGTCCCTTTTTTTATCCACTCTTATATCCGTTTTCGCGCCTGTCTTCATTGCCATAATTCCGTCCTTCGCCTTTGTACTTAGTTTTTGACTCAGGGTCTTAATTTCGTTTTAGGCTTTCCTTCTATTTTAATTTTTTGTATCCTATTTGGCTTTTCTTATCCTTGACCTTTAACATGACACTGGAAAAAGTCGTGAGACTCTGCAATATAAACATATATGGTATAATTTTTAACAAGTCTTGCCAAATGCTAACCTACGCCGAAGACATTGATATAATAAATCGATCTGATAGAGGAGCCAAAGAAGCCTTCACAGCCCTAAAAAACGTAACATAAATAGTAGGACTATCAGTCAACATGGATAAGACCAAATATATGCTCGCACAGAGCACGGCCGACGTAGACAAAACCTCCTGAGAATTGGCAATGAGGAAATAGAATCTGTCGCTCAATTTGTATATCTTGTATCCCTGGTAACCAGTGACAACAATACCTCTACAGAAATCCGAAGAGGATTCTCAGTGCCAATAGGTGCTGCTTCGCCCTAATGCCTCAACTAAGAACCCAAAATATAACTAAGACAATACGAGTGCAAGCTTTATAAAACTGAAACTGAAACCTGGACGCTTACAAAGAAGGACGAGGCAGTGCTGGGTTGCTTCGGGAGAAAGGTTCTACGAAACATCTTTCGAGGTGTCAACGAAAATGGGATGTGGAGATCCAAGTACAACTTTGAACTGTACAGAATTTACCAAAGACCAGATATTGTGAAATCTATAAAAATCGACTGACTTAGATGGCTGGGCCATGTGATGCGGATGAATTCTGACGACCTCACTAGAGAAACCAGTAGGGAAACGCAGGCGAGGGCGATCAAAGACCTGGTATGGGGAGACCTAAAAGTGATCGAAGTCAGAGGATGGCAAAGGAAGGCATCCGATAGAAATCAATGGCACAGATTCTGAAGCAGGCCAAGGCTCATCCAGAGCTGTAGCGCCATAGTGATGATGATGATACCCTTGACCTTTCCTCCCTTGCCACTTTTCTGATTTTTGCTTGTATTTTTTGGGCTCCCTGTGTTAGATCGCTCTCTATACTTCCTGATGTCCTAATCTGCTTTTTCTCTTTAATATCCCAATTTTTTGTTCAAGACTGTCCAGTTTTACCGTCATCCTCGTTTCTCTTTTTCCTACTCTGTGTACTTCTTGGATGGCTGCATCTACTCCTCTTTTCTCTGTATGAATTTCTTTATTTCTTGTTTAGTGTTTTCCTTTCTTTTCTCTCCTGATTTTCCAGTTTTTTCTTCATTGTCTCAATTTCATTACGTAATTCGGCGTTTTCTTTTTCCCACAAAACCTCCTTTTTTATTGACTTCTTTTGTTCATTTATGCTACCTTTGGCCTTGTTTGTACTGCTCGTGTCTGCTTTAATTTCCTTTATGTGGGTTGATAACCCCAGTATTAATTGTCCATGTCAGTTTGTCCCTCTTCAGCTATCCTTTCTGGAGCACTTTCTCTTTTTTCGGCGATTTCAAAGTTTTCCCACTTCTTTTGAATATGTCTGCTTCTTGTCCTTGTTGGTTTTCTTTTATTTCTATTATTGACTACAACACTACTGGTTCTGTTTCGCTCTTCTGGCATGGTTATGTTCGGCGCCAGAGATGTTTCATGGACCAACCTTTCGGATGAAAGAATATATTAGTAAACTTAATATAAATGATGCTCTTTTAGTTGTTTTAGTTGTTAATTAATTTAAGGATAAAGTAGAGCCCGGTGTCCAATGAAATAGAACAACGCTGAACCCTGAAAACCACAATAAATCGAATCATTCGGTTTTGAAGGGTTTAGCGGCGTTCCTTTGTCAGTTAATTTAGTAATAATTCTGTAAAACCAACTTTGTAAAATGAATCTGTTATTTAGGTGTGGAAGGTTTTGTTCGTGATACCGAAATGAAGCCTATGAAAAACGCAACGGTTAAAATCCAAGGGATTAATAAAATATACGAAGTTACAAAAATACAAGCGCATTATAAAATTATATTACCGAGTGGAAAATATTTTCTGGAAGTTCATTGTCATAATTACGAACCTAAAGTTATTAGCATTGATGTGAAACAAGATGAAATTTTAAATGTTGACGTTGCACTTAGTAAAGCAAGCACTGATGATGGGTCAAGTAAAACAAGCACTGATGATGGGTCGAGTAAAACAAGCGAAGGTCACGTTAATGCTATTGATATACAAGAACCCATTTCGGAAGGCGAAACTGTGCATTCGGGCATCAAAGGTAAGGTTTTCTATTTATTTTTTTGCTTAATGTGCTCATTTCCCATACTGTAAAATAAGTTGTTTTCATTTATTAATTACAAAGCATGTAAAGTCACTACGATTCTTCCTCTATGCTCACAAGAAATTATTATCTCAAAACCATTGTTAACTTTACTTGAACCTGCAAAGTTAGCACAGATGATCAACGAAATGGAGAACTAAAAAATCCAAATATTAGGTCTCAATGAAGTAAGATGGCCTGGCCAAGGTGAATTTAGAGCCCAATTAGGAAAAACATTTCTATATTCAGGCAAGAGAAGGGAAACTGGTGTTGGTATTCTGCTTTCTAAATTTGCTAGACAAACCAACGGTGAATCTAGAAAAAAAGGGGACTCGAAAATCAACGTCAAAAAGGCGAAGATAATGATTAGAAGTAGTACAGACAAGGAATACCAAATTCAACTTGGAGAAACAAACTTGGAAGAGGTAGACAATTTTAAATATCTAGCCACAATGGTAACGGAAGACGGAAGATTAGATGAGGAAATAAAGGCTAAAACAAGAGCTGCAGGAAGACTTCAATGGGATTAAAAATACATTCCTATCAAAGAGAAAAATATCAAAAGAAACAATTAGACACAAAGAAATAGGTGCCAAAATGAGATTTCTTAGAAAGATAGAAGGAAAAATCTAGAATTAACAGAATAAGAAACACTACTTTCAGAGAAATGTTGAAGGTTAAAGCAATACAAACCACTGTAGATGTAGAAGAAGGTCAGCTAAAATAGCTGGATCATAGGATAAGATAAAACGGTAAGAAGAATATTCGAGGTGAGAATTAAAAAGAGGAAACAGCCGAGAAGAGAGGCATCAAATGGAAAGAAATAAACAGAGGACACAGGACAAAAAGGGGTGGAAGGAAGCATGGAAAAAGGAGCCAGTCCGGTAACTCAACTCTCCTCGCCTTACACCCGTAAGGGTAGAAAGGCTTTAGGTTTAGATAGATACGAGACGTGTTCAATAAGTTTTGCCTCCTGGGCTGTAGATGTTATAATCAAAAAAAGTCGGAAATGTCCTCTTTCCGAGGAGTACATCATTTTTCAATCGCCATCGGGGCACCGACAGGGGAGAATGAGACCGCTTTTTGACGACACCAACAACGCACTGCATTGGTGACCTCTTCATCGGACGCGAAGCACGTGCATTCAGGTGTTCCTTCAACTTCGGAAAGAACCAGAAGTCACATGGCGCCAGGTCCGGGCTATAAGGTGGTCGAAACAAAACATCCTGAAACTATAGCTTCTCCAACACAGATGTTGTCGTTTTTTGCGAACGAATTCTATGCAGACGTGCACGCAATTACGGCACGCTGATTTAACCGTGCATCCCTAGAGGTTGACATTTTACAAGTGACTGCTTCAACGTCGGTGGCGCCACTTGAAAAATGCATACATCGTCTGAAAGCGGGAACTTTAAACTTTCTTTTGAATGTAACATCTTTCACTCTCATCCATATAACGACGTAGAACTTATTAAACAACCTTCTTTCCAATTAGTAGTCCGAAATACACTACTGCAGCTGCTTTAACGTAAATTGTAAAGTTCACTGCAAAAATATATTCACATATTATTGTCCTATTAATTCATCCTTAAAAATCATAAAGCTTCGATAGTTCACTTGTTGATTTGGAAATGAATAATCAAAAGCCTGGTGTCTTGATATGGCGGCATGCGCTATCAAATAATGCATTTTAATTACTTTGTAAGACGATTCTCGGGCGGTCCTTAGTCCAGGAAATATTATTTTAGCTTTCGATACAGCTGGCAACTTTAATAAAAATTACAAAACCCAAAAAGTATATTGGAACTGAGCACATCTAGGTTGAATCATACTAAAACAACCAACCTGTTAATACGAGAACTAGAAAGCATTCTGAGGTTTACGTATCGCGTCTAGCGTCGGACGGTTGTTTAAATGTCAGCTGTCTTGTTATTTGTTTCCTTATTTATTATTAAGCGAAATTACTCTAATCATTATAAAACAAACTAAAACTTTACTAGTCCAGTTTTATGTCTACTTAATCAAAAATATTTAGCAACCTATATACAACATTGAACAGTTTTGACACCTCTGCTTTTCTCAAGCAGTTGTTTGTCCCGCCTTTAAGAGCATGCAATAATCACCCTCAACGAGTTACGCGTTCATCTCTTTTTAACGCGTACAAACGTACGTCTAGAAGTCGCAGAAAATACTGTCGCCGTTTGGCTCGTACACTGCAACGTGTAGAAAGAGGATAGTTGTAACTTGAAGGCCTCAGAATGCTTTCTAGTTCTCGGCTAGTATACCTTAAGGGTCAAACTTAAAATACTAATTGTAGGATTTGTAAGAGACAACTTGAATCATCCGGTTGTAAATGCTGAAATAAAAGTCGAAGAGAAAAATTACACGACTTTTACGAATATTGAAGGTAGATACATCATAGAGCTTGAACCTGGAAAATATACCTTAAAGGTAAACAGAAAAGGATATACCAGTAGCATTAAATACGTTGAAGTCACAAGTGTTAATGATCTTCCTAAATTTGTTATGATTACGCTGACGAAAGACACCAATGTCATGGGGCTTCCAAGATTGGTATTTGTCATTTTTACAGGTGAATAAATGCAAACAAACAAAAATCGAACATTTTTTTTATAACGAAATTTGTGCTTTAGGTTGTATTTGTTTAGCTGCCGCGGTATTGTTAGTTTTTTGTTACAACGCATGTAAGTCGAAACAAGACTACGGACTGATTTCACAAACGCCTTATTTTGAAGACTTCAAAGATTTTGATGATTCGAAAGAAACGGAATTGTTTAGAACTCCATTAAGAGGTAAGTTACAGTTTTATTTCCTTAGGTGTAAATTTTTAAAAAATCTTTTCAAAAGGAGAAAAATTAATAACAAGGCCTTATTTTGACGATGACGATTATGAACCGTATTCAAATAGTTCCTCAGAAGAAGAAATAGTTTTATTAGGTGGAGAAAAATATGAAAAAGTTCCAGTACACGACAGCTAGTAGTGATAAAAGTGTAAATGTTGATTAGTATACGTGAGCAGGGTATCCCCTTTAATTGATTTTAATTTGTAATTTATTTTGTACCCGATTTTATCGTCGTTTTAACTGTATATTTATTTGTAAGTAGTGACGCCTATGCACAAATATTTGTTAGGAATTTAGTAAAAAAATATGAGTAGAGCTAGTTTTTAAACAACTTTATTAAGCTAAAAGTGCTCCAGCTGATCTTAATATATTAAGCATAAATCGGTCTTAAGCAATATTTTATTCCGACGAACATCTGTTATATGTTCTAGTTGTTAATATTACACGAAATGTAGTATATTTTTTTATATGTGTTCTACAAATTTTTTATAAATTTTTTACAATATTGTTTGTATGAAAAATAATGTGATATCTGACCTTGTAATTATTTATCTGGCTGTAATTCGATAATATGATACAAAGTTGTGACACATGCTACATATTTGTTACTCATAGATATATTTTATTGTTATATTGTCGGCACTTTATCTTATAAAGTAGATTTTTAACAATAATAAAAGCATCACTAAAATTCAGCTGTTAATTATTAATACAACAACTATTATAATATATTATAAATAAATATAAACATAAAAGCCCAACCTTTCTTATACCTACATATTCTTCAACTTTATTCATATTATTTTAGCAGCTGGCTTTGGAAATTTGACTAGTTCAGTATACAGGGGGAATCCTAAATGACCACGCGATTCTGCATTAAAAAATGGGCAAAAATGGTACAACTGTTTTAGGCCAACACGTATAGTTTTTCAAGAATTGTTAATTAAAGTTTTGTAAAGGAGTTACCCTTTACCAATGAAATGGCCCATTTGGCCACCAGTTCCCGGCAGTTCTACTATCCTTGGCTCAGACGGGGAGTGCTAAGAATCCCCGGGCTACGGTAGGCTGTCAGACTAAACTGACTATAGCAACGTTAAATATAAAAGCTCTTTCATCCGAAAGTAAATTACTAGAGTTAGAAGAAGAAATATCAGGTATAAAATGGGATATAATAGGAATAAGCGAGGCCAAAAGAAAAAATGAGGAACTTGTCACGCTGAAATCGGAAAACATAGTGTACTTCAGAGGAGAAGAAACAAATTCCTCATAAATCGAAGAATAACTTCATATATAACCTCAATGAACTCAATGACTACCAGAATTAGATATATAAACATTAAATTATCAAAAAGATACGAATTAAAAATAATTCAAATATACGCCCCCACCGAGGATCACTCAGACGAAGGATATGGAAAAAGCTATAACAGAAAATAAATCCCATTTTTTGATTGTAATGGGCGACTTTAACGCGAAACTTGGCAAAGAAAGAAGAGACGAAATACATATTGGGCAGTATGGTACAGGAACAACAGAGGTCAAATGCTTATAAACTTTGCAGAAGCTCAACAGCTGTATATAACGAACTCATTCCTCCAAAAGAAAGAACATCGACGATGGACGAGAGAAAGTCCAGATTACAAAACGAAGAATGAGGTTTATAATCTCCAACAAAATTATGGTTCTCAACAAGTGTCCCGTTAGAAGTGATCACAGAATGGTTTAGGCAAAAATTAATATACCCATGAGGCTAGAACAGAAAAAACTAATGAAGCAGAATGAGATGAGGGTAAATGTCAAATGAAAGACCAAGAAAACTCTTTTAAACTAAGACTAGAGAGTAACCTACAAGCATCAAGTACAAGAGCAGAAGATATTGAAGTATTGAATAAAAGCATTAATGTATGTTAGAGGCAGCCTACAAGACACTAGCTAAAAAACAAAGCATACGAGAACAGAAAATAAGCGAGGATACAAGGAAACTTATAAAAGAAAAAAGGGAACTCTTGTCCAGTACATTTAAAGATGACACACAACTATGAGAGTTAAACAAGAATGTTAGACAACGCATAAGAAAGGATGTCAAAGAATATAATAAAAGCTCGCTGAAAATATTATACAGAACAACAGGGGAATAAAACTATTTAGATCAAAGACAAGCGGAGGTAAGAAAAAAATTATCAAGATTATGGACGAAAATAGAAACATTATTACAAAAAGGGAAGAAATCCTAAATATAGAGGTGATATCCCTAAATGAAAACAATACACCCTATAGACCTATATCCCTGATGAATTGACACCCTCCAAGACGATGATTCCAGTAATATTCATGTAAGACTGTTTTATTTTAACTTAACTTTAATTCAAGACTTGTAAAATATTTTAATGCTTTTTATCGACTTAGCCGTTTTAAATACAAGGTGGGGCTGTGGAGCACGGGAACCAAGTGTTTTTGGAAAGGCTGGTACTCGGCCATTAGGAGGGAGAGGGTCGTGCGGCAGGTGGCATTCCATTCCTTGGCTCATACCATTTCACTTTCAGTTGCCATCATGTAGCCGTGGACGCTAGAACACTGCATGCAGCGGTTTTTCATACAGTTGTCGCGAATTTTCAGCAGCCCAATACCAACAATTTTGTTTGTTGACGGCCCCATTAAGGTGGAAATGGGCTTCATCACTCATTGCCACCATTATGTTTTCATTCTGCTCATAAAGTGCAAGCATTTCCTGTGCAAAATTCAATCGTTTAGGGTAATCCCTTACATTCAATTTCTGCACAGTCGCTAACTTGTATGGGTGAAAACGTAATTCTCCACGCAAAATCCGTCTGATACAGTACGATTGCTGATTCGAAGTGCAGCTGAATGTCTCTGCGGCGAAACTCACGCTGAACCGCGGTCACCGACTCGCCACTCCTAACAAAACAATCATATGCGAACGTGCGGTGTTCTAGTGTTCATGGCTCCATGATGGCAACCAAGGAGAATAAATGGCAACTGAAAGTGAAATGCTATGAGCCAAGGAATGGAATGCCACCTGCCGCACGACCCTCCCTCTCCTAATAGCCGAGTACTAGCCTTTCCAAAAACACTTGGTTCCCGTGCCCCACCCTGTATAATTGGGACTTAGAATAATTTGCATAACTTCACTTTGAACTGGGACTTGTACCACTTTGTAAAACTAAAGCACAAATATGAAATACATGATGTTAGTTGAATTTGACTTTGAATAAAAACCTCTCGTAAAAGCCAGGCAAAATATCAAGTGGCGACGTTGGTTAAAGACTCTATCTAAATATTAAAGTAACTTATTTCTATTAATTTCTAACAATAAACCAACCAACCACTTCCCCACAATATCGAAATATCGCCTTTCCCTATTATTTACTAATAAACCCATTTACAAATTATAAATTGTTTACTATTTTGTTTTATGAAAAAATAATGTACTATCTGACCTTGTAATTTATTTACCTGGTAATACAATACAAAGTTGTAATTTATGCTACATATTTGTTACTCATAGATATACTTTATTGTTATATTGTCGACACTTTATCTTACAAAGTAAATTTTTAATAAAAACATCACTAAAGTATTCTTTAAGCGTTTATAATTGAGCTATTAAGTATTACTACTACTATCATAAATAAACATAAATATAAAAATACAAAATATACATATGCAGTAAGTATAACAAACAATAAAAATAATACTAATAGCTAATACGAGTAGCCAATAGCAATAAACACCGATTACTTCAGTTGTTTGATAGTTTAAAAAAATCACATTTGGTTATATTTACAAAGTACTTTAAATTTGATGCAAACCAGTAGTTTATTTTTGTGCACCATTTAGATATTAATAAAACTCCGTATATACGTTCACCCATGGCAGTATCTAATCTAAAACAGTGCCACATTAATAGAAGTAATATAACCGATAAAAGAACATTATAATTAATCGGTTTTATTTGCTCAGATCCAAACTTCATCGTTGCCAAGCATTGCACAAACCAGAAACACATTCCAGATTTTCTTGCTTTTATTATTCAAATAAAAACATTTGCTTTTTATGTTAATCTTGTGGTGGAAAATAATCAACATACGCAATATTCCAAACAATCGCAGTTCCCATCAACAATATATAAGTAATAATAGACACCCACCATAGGATTGTCTCAGTACGTGTGATATGTATGTTTCGTACTATATTTATACCTACTAAAAGACCTGCTATTGCTCCTGCAAAATGCGCTGCATATCCTATGTGTTCGTTTCGATTCAATATATGACGATCGTATATAGCAGTTCCGATATCACAAAATGTAATTATGAGAAATATAAATAGTTGTACGGCTGCGTATTCCATCTCTTTCCAGTTCTGAAAAATTTATTTTAGTTGTTAGAGCAATAAATTTGTATTCGTGTGGCAAACATAAGCTTTCAACACTTGTATTACAATATACTATTTTCTACTCCCACCATGGAAAGTGGGCTTTTCATGGTGGGAGTAGAAAAAAACAAATTTAATGATGAAAAGAGAAATGAACAATCTTCCTTTGTTTGTTAATTATTACTCAAATTCTGTTAAATGGTAAAAAAGTATAACAGTGTTCTGCAGATTTTTTACATGGTGACATGGTGATATAGATAACTTTTTGAAAAATATACCTACATTTTACCCATACATCTTCCTCTAGTTTAGGATACTTAATAAATAAATACATGTAATGGAAAACGACTTACCATAATAATTGTAGAAATGTGTGCAGTTATAAGCGCATATGCACCTCCGCTGGCACCAGCTAGTTTTACTGAAGGATCTGTAATGGAAGTTCCTAGCGATCCCGCCACAACCCCAGCAAAATAAATAATAAGGACTCGCCACCACCTGTGTACCACCTCCAGTGCTGAACCTAATAATATTTGGACACACAGATTGACCACCAAATGTATTACTCTGTTTCGAAAGAAATAATTGTCATATTAATTGTATTCAACATTTGAACACTATCAGTAATGATATTAATTTAGAGCATTGAATCTTTAATCCAAAATTTATTTATTCTTTAGCCTCTTGTACTTATAAGACAAAAGAGTTATATGGCTGCATGAATTTGTAGTTCAGTTCGTATGAGGGCGCTGCTGACAACAGTGTATCCAAGGCCCCCTGAATTAAATATTGCATATTAAGGCCTGCCCATTTCATTTAGCCAAGACGCAATTTAGAAAGGACGATGGCGCCATTTGGGGCGAACTATACATTTTAAAGGGACAAATGTATAGTTCACCTCAAATGGCGCGATCGTCTTTCTAAATTGCGTCTTAGCTAAATGAAGTTGGCAGACCTTAATATGCAACATTTAGTGTAACACATATGCCTATATACAGAACACTTTTTAAAATCAACTTTTAAGCAAATATGGCTGGACATATAAAGCCGCGTCCACATTACTCTCGATCTCGTGGAGAGCGGACGTGCCCATCTGCCCATATCTCATCTCATCAGAATTCCTTAACTAACGTGTTCAGTCCGGTTTGTTTTCACAACCATCTAGACAAAGCTTTTAAATCAGTCTCTATAAAGCCTTAGAATTCCTTAAATACAAGTCAAACGGGCGTTTTTAAGCCCCCTGGATCCGCGTTGAATTCGGAGATTCGCTTGCTATTCACACTCTTGTCCGCCGAACAAGTACACGATGTGAACCAGTTCGTACAGAGAATGAGAGCTTAAAAGAGAGCGAACACTCAAAAAACCACCCCCAACCCAGAGGCATCAGGAGAGGTAGGAGCCATAGACGCCGAAGAAATCGCCGCAGTCGCCGAAGAAATTCCCGCAGCCGCAACCGCCGAAGATGATGAGTTCCAGAACCTTCCATTCCAGTGAGTGCAACTTCAAATAGGTTCTCCCCCACCCTTTCGAGGTCGACCTCGATAATTCATCCTCTGAAGCCACCCACTCCCGTTATGCTTCGCACTAAGAATAATTGGGTAGCGATATCAGCGGATCTCAGGAGTCAACCCCTTAATTTCACCAAAGCAAAGACCGTCACGACCGTTAACGCGCTATCACAGCGTTCTTCGCGCAACGACATCTTCCGTTCCACAGCAACGCCCTGGTGGAAAAGAAACCCTTGATGGTGGTGCTCCGAGGTATTCCGGAGCCAATCGACGTCGCCGATCTGAAAGAAAACCTAGAGGACCAGAGATTCTCCGTAATCTATAATCTCGGTGACCAGGATGAGCCGCGGTCGAGAGAAAATCCCAATGCTGCTTGGCTAAAACGGGTAAGGCTAAGAGATCTTCCAGGTCAAAACCGTCCTGTCTGTCTCTCCGGATAAAGGTGGAACTACTGAGAAGAAAGACGCAGATAGGGCAATGCCATCACTGCCAGAAGTTCGGTCACTCCCAGAGAGGATACCACGCCGCCCCCAGATGTGTGAAGTATACAGCTGACCACCACATCGTGGAATGCAAGAAGTCGAGGGGAGTTCCCGCCAAGTGCGCGAACTGAAACGGCGCTCACCCCACCAAGTACAAGATCCCAAGATGTCGTACCGCGTTACGCTGTCGCCGTCGCTAAGAAGAATTCCGTCGTTTCGTCAACATCCCATTCCCAACCACAACCCTCCACGTAAAAGAACATACCTTCCGCCCCCCAAGAGACGGGTGTGGTGACCTCGAGCGAGCCAGCCTCAGCAGCGGCTGTCCCGGGAATCAATTAGGGTTCTATCTTGGATCTCTGCTCTGCATCCTGGGCAAAAAGATCTTTTCCGTCCTAAGGGATGCACAAAAATCCTTTGAATATAATCCCCGCCCTCCTGACCTGTGCTCAGGACTTCCAAAACCTGTTCCTGCCCTATCATGGATAATCTATCTAAGACTTGTTTTTCTTTTCAGGCTAACAAGAACTCTAGGACCCTCAGAAACTATGACGAAGAGGATCTCCACCATTCCTCCTAACCGCGTGAGGGGTTTTTTGTAAGAACTCCGGTTCAAACCATCACAACATATTTCCTAAACGCCAAGAACGTAGAAGACCCACAGGTGAAGGAGGTGTGAAACTAAGTTTCAGTACTCCAAAGGCTCAGAAGTTCTTCGTTCATCGTACTCGTACTCAGGACTTGCTAGACTTGAGAGTCAACTGTCTACACTGCTCGCTTAGCTCTTAACTGTACTCCGGCTCGTAGGGTTCCATATCTACTAGAAACATTATTTTCCGTCCACAAGTCTCTACGAGCTTTTCTTTGATGTACCAACAACGGACGAAGCCTTGCAAGTGTCCAACTCAAGCAGTTCGGCACTTGGCTCGCCACCCTTCCACCTATAGACAAGTAACAAGTACAAACACGAACACGAGTAATGTGGACGCCGCTTTTATTTTATAAATACATAAGGCCAGGATTTGATCTAAACAAAAATTCTTTTAATGAAAATTAAATGCAAATTCGTACCCAATATGAATAAACATATAAGTTAAATATCTCCAAGCTTCGTAACGTCTGTTTGGATTGTAAATCAGAGTTGTAGCCACCGGTCCCATTTCAGATCCTTTTGTAGTAGTTGATATATCCACAAAGTAGAGAAGTATTTCCAAAATAGAAATCATTACCATTGCAATGGGTGGTGGACAACATTTGCCCTGATCTTCGTACTGTCCGCTAGATGGCGTTATTTTATAGGAATATTTACTTGGTACTATCATGTGTACATAACTGAAATATTTTTAAAAATGTTTACGATACACATGACAGTCTATGTCTACCTCAAAATTCTCATCTACTTTCGGAAGTTTTCTAAATTTAATTGAAATAAATTATTTAAAAATTCCACAAGGCACTCAAGTTAATTAGGGCATATTCTGAACAACTTGTGCCATAAAATAGATTAAAAAATTATAATTTTGCTACTCAAAATTGGAATAAAACTTCAAGGAGAAAAATTTTTTTAGAATTATTGTTTATATAACATATACCGGGTGTCCACGGTAAGACGCAACATAGGGAAACACTAATGTATTTGGAATGTGTAAGGATTCTGCGCTAATCATACGGCCGAATAGCTCTACTTAAGGCTAGAAAGAGATAGAAGCAACGCAGGAGTGTATTAGTGCGACACGCGATTATTTCTTTACTTAGTTTTTATATTCATCAATTTTAACAGCGATAACATGATAACTTGCAAAACTTGGGCTGTATACAAATTACAAATTCCATTCCTCAAAAGCAGTGGTTTGCTGCCTTTCTGCAAGACAATCGTTTCAAATGACTTGCGCAGTTCAACAAATATTTTTATGAAATGAGATGAGAACTTAATTAATATTTCTTATTTCATTTGCAATAAAAAAAAAGCAAAATCGGTATTTTTTATATCGAAGTTGCTACATTCCGCATATTTTGAATTAAATCAGCCTATTACAACAGCGGGGTGTAAGGGGTGACCGCGGAATAACCTTACAAACTTTCACGAAGGAAATGTCGTGCCCAAATTCCAGAATTACTGGGGCCAGTCTAGAGTCTAGAGGCTATAGATGACAAGCCCCGTCACCAAACTCTGGCAGTAGGCTAATCCCCCACCAACCTTAAACCAACTGACATTACTAAAGACCACTAGGCTTGCCCAAGTTTCCAGGGAGATGAACAACTACAAGATTCAGGTGCTAGGACTGAGTGAAGTGCGACGGACAGAACAAGGGGAAATTACCACCAACGATGGAAAAATATTAATGTACTCAGACCCTCCAGAAGATGAAGACAAAGTAGGCCTTCTAACTAGAGAGGCAAAGAGATGTTTGTTGGAATGGAAACTCATTACAAGTAAAATTCTTCACCAGATCAAGAAACCTCACTATTATACAGTGTTATGCGCCTACAAACCCGTCAGATCTGGAGAAAAAAGAAAAATTCTACAACGAACTACCTAGACGCTGCAGTTTACTGTTTATAAATCTTAAACACTTCTTGGGTTCTAAGTGGTATAAAAACAGTGAGGAGTTAAAATTCGCTGTGAATAAGTGGTTGCACGAACAGGCGGGAGAGTTTTACGACATCGGAATACAGAAGCTCGTCTCACTCTACGAAAAACGTTTAGCCTTGGGTGGTGGCTATGAAGAAAAATAAATTAATGTTCGTAATGTATAAAAATAGTTAAATGATTTTTGTTTAAAAGTAAAACGGGTATTAGATTCTGGATGACCTCGTAGATTATTTAATAACCGACAAACATAAAAACTAAACAATGAAATACTTGTGTACTACTGGGGGCTGTAACTCCATACACATATGTTAATAGTGTTGCATACCAACAGTATCTCACCTTTCTTAGTAAGTTAGAAGTTAGAATTAAATAACAAACAAATACAAGCTCAACACTCGTTTATCGAAGACGTCAGCGGCGGCCCGTCTGATGACGCACAGGTGAAGCGCTGCAGACCGCAAGAGTTCAACTGAAGCAGGTTTGCTAATACAGGAATACTGCGTCAATTTTAGTAGGTTATGGCAACGGCACGCTTGCAAATAAATTTGCACAGAAGAGTTAAACAAATTGCAGACCTGCGTCACTCGCAACCTGCCTTCTGGTTTCGGTTATAATTTCATAAGTAAACTCTAAAGTGAGTGTAAGTAAGTTAGTGAGGCACCATTTTTTTTGTTTGTTTATACTTTAAAGACTTCCTTGGAGTAGTGAATTATTTTTTCACGTTTTTTGGCAAGTGGTTTTGATTTTAATGTTTATTATGTTTACATTAAGTGAACCCGGGTTCCATCAAAATTTCAAGTTGTAAAAAACTAAATGACCTTGAACTTTGAAAAACCGGGAGGCTACCCTTGCAGCTCGACCCCCAAAGGGACAATGGGGGACCTAATAATATGCTTCGCCCATTCCTAAAGTCACGAGCCGCCACTGTAAGGCGTATAACAATTACAATAACAGATGCCGGCGCTATTGCTATGTTTTTCTAGCATTAAAGTTGAGTGTTGAATCCTTACACATTCCAAAGGTTACCTGGATCTTTGATTAATTATTAACATTAATGTTGCTCTCCGTGCTTCGGAGGGAACGTTAAGCCGGCGGTCCCGGTTATCATACTAACACCTTTGATAACCGTTAACCTCGCAACACTGCGGGTCGATCTTCTTCACCTCTCTATGGGTTAGGTTAGCCTCCTGCCCAGCATACGTGTAAAGAGGGCTCACAGAACTCGTTCTTATGAGTTTCTAACAGGCCATCGGCCTAGGCTTCGGCCATAAGAGGAAGAAGAAGAATGTTTCTCTATGTTACGTCTTACCGTGGACACCCGGTATAATGCTTACCTATTAACTAAACTTCCGAATAAAGGTCTAAAAGTAGGATGTTGTATCATCTCAACAAACTCATTAAAATCCAAACGTCCATCCTGATTTACATCAGCTAAACTGTGGATTTTTTCAACAACATGTTCGGGTACATCTTGCTCGTAGTCTTGACTCTGAATTAATTCATCCAGTTCTTTTACGCTAATAAAGCCATCTTTGTTTTTGTCATACTGGAAAGAAATGTTAGTTTAACAATAAAGGTAGTTTTATTTTCAGTTTAGATTAACATGAAAAAAACAGATACCCTTTATTTTTTTTATCTAACTTCCTTCAACACTTATACACTTATTCCATCTTTTTACCAATTCTCCCATACCCTTAGAAAATAATTCCTTCGGCAACGCTTTTTGAGTGCTCCATCAGATGCAAAACACTTTCCCTGAGATGCTTTTTTAAGTTTTTGAAGGAAAAAAGTTTGACGGAGCTAGGTCGGGGCTATAAGGTGGATGCCTTAACTCTATGAACCCACAATCGTTGATTATCTGCTTGATTTTGTTTCATGTCACTGCGATGTTCCACCTTTATTTCACTCATTTTATCAAGAAGTAAACCCCACAAATTAAACACAACTTAGCACATGTGCTTCTATGTGTCACAGCTATTTTTTAATAATTGGTTTGACATCGTCGCTTTTTTGTTTCACAGCTAAGTAGATAACATAATTTAATTTGCAGTAAACATTTGATTAACTTTCTTTGCATGTCGAAGTCGAAGATATTTACATTAATTTGCTAATGATGTTTAGATAGCAATTGAAGATTGAAGTAAGTGACTTAAGGTGTTTTCATGCATATGAAAACGTTTGTGCTTTCAAAAACTATGTGCGGCTTAAAAATCTATGCATAAACAACTCAAATCTGTTTTCTCTTGTTCGAGTTTTATTACCTAACTAACGTAATTGTTTTAATAACAAAAATTAACTTACCTTGTCATATACTTCTCTCCAATGCTTCTTAGCTTTCTTTAAAGGAGTTTCCACTGAGTTCTCGCGGAATAGTTTACTTCGTCTTGGTGATGTAGCCATCGTAATAACTTCTTCAATACAAATTACTAAACAGATAAACTTGCCATTTTTATAAGAAGGCTTATCAAAAAGTAGGATTAGTAATAGATGAACACACCTTCAAATACCTGTTTATCACCGAAACAATTTTATCTGAAATTTTTTGTATTGTGTTTATGGAATTAAAAATTAATCTTCGTCCTTTTTTTGTAATGAAATCCAGATTAAAGTTTCTTTGACAAAATCACTTCAGCATAAGTTACAAATTTCAAATTCCTAAAATGTTTTTATCAATTTCACACTGGTTTTCTTTGTTATCCATAAATGTGTCAATAAAATTACTAAGAATAGGTGGAGTTTCCAAAACCTAAAATCAAAGTTTGATACGTTTTAATATCCTTATCTTTTCAATAGCTTACTTAAAGATGCAACCGAACTTATAAGGATTATTGATAAATTTTATTAAAACATTAATTACAAACTGATAAAATGTGCGGTAATCTTTGTCGGCACTATCACTGTTTATACGTTTTTAAAAAAGTTCACTCAATGAATAAAATTATGACTCATGTACGTTTCATAAAATAATAAGAATGTGGGAAATCTAACAGTACTTTTTTATTCATCTTTAGAGAAAGTTTGAATTCCTACTCTTAACTACTTCTAGTATTAAAGTGAACAAACAGGATATAAACATGAATGACATGTTTAAGTCGATCAGTATATTTGCATAATTATTAATCTAACCTACATAGTACAGTACAGATATATGTTGTTTCACAAACACAAAGTGAATACACTGCAGCAAAAACTTAAAACAGTATAAAAGTGAGAAAGAAATATTAAATTTATTTTCCTACAAGATCCCAGTTATTATTATTATTATACAAAAATAGAAATTACGTAATTGTTTACAAACCTCAAGTCATTATGGAAATAATAAACGGACTCAACTTTTGCATGAGGAAACTATTATTATAGAACCTCTGTAAAGTGATAGATTAGATTAAGAACAAATAAGAAAAACGAATGAACTTTTTACATAGAAAACTTTTCATAATTACTTTAATATTACCATGGAAGATAATCTGTGTAAACAATATTCCAAGCAATTGCGCCTCCCATTAATATAAGAAAAATTATAAGGGATATCCACCAAATAAGTCGTTCTACCTGTTTCTTCCTCGAACTCAAAACTCGAAAGTGTAACATTTATAAATAGCGTACTCAGTATCGGTGCCAGTGATTATGAGAAACATGACTACTTGAACAAGAGGGTATTCCATTTCTTTCCAGTTCTGTAAATTTATGTATGTGATATTCTATATTCTACGAAGAGCTACAACGAACAATAGAACACAACACAAATAGACGTCTAATGACAATGGAAGATTGGAAAGCGCACATAGGAGCAGACAAAGAACAAGGACCTGGAACAATGGGCAAACATGGTCCATGGTCTGATAAGCGAAATAAATTACTAATAGGGAACACATGGTTCAACCACAAGAACATCCATAAAATTACCTACGAAGTGGAGCAACTAGGACACAAACGTATGATAGACAACATGAGATATGCCAAGTTATAAAAGGGCCGGAGCTAAGTACAAACCATAAACTGGTGGTGGCAGACACTAACATTCAAAAACCCTAAGAAGGAAGATATAAAAGCTACACCAAAATTAATATCCAAGGACGAGAAAACATAACAAAGCGACAACAATACGAGGAGACCTTAGCAGAAAAACTAAAAACTCGTGAACAACAAGAATCACAGGAAGAAGATCCATGGTCTGTCACGTGGTTTTGCAATTCTGTGTTACTTTTTGAATTAAAATTCGTTAGTACGGCCCTGATCTTTTAATTTTAATCCCGTGTTAGTTATGTTATTTTTGCTACAGTTTAAATTCGTTTCAGTCTGTAGAGCATTCAAAGTTAGGCCAAGTCAGCGCATTTTCCTTGCAGTTCTACGAAATCTTCAAAGTCACACCAATATTTCGTCGTTGTAGAACTTTTCCTTTGTTACAAATTTCAAGGTGACCTAATTCACGTGCATTTTGTCAACGCATGATATCATCTTATTTTCATTTAATGCAACTTCTCGTTGCTACGGTTCAGGGAATCCCCTGTACGCAAGGCTATGTCGTTCAAGTATTCTACTGCCTTCGTCAGTACGTGACATCTCTTCGATCATATCGGACGTCTTTGGCTTAAGACGGTTGTACAATTTTATCGTTTCCAGCTCGGGTATTTAAATCACCGGAAAGGCCTCAAATCTCTCGTTAGTTTTTCGTGGAAAAACTGAATTACGACTTGGTCGGAAGTTATTAAAGAGTGCCATATACTTCCAGAAAGAGATAGTTTTGTGTGAAAGTTCAGTGATAGTTGAAGTTCCGTTCTCACGCAGTTTCCTTAATTGGGATTAAGAAAATCCACAGGCTTATGATTATTCTTCGTTGTTTTGCACCCGTTTCCGGGAAAAAGGACACCATCGCTTCCATTTGGGTTACCACCAGCTCTTCCTAGTCTCACGACCGTCACGTACTCCCTGGCCTTCTGATCAAGTAGTAACATCTCGCCACGTAATCTACCTTCCTTTTACGCTGCACCTACTTTTGCTGTTTGTGTTTCAACAGTAGTTTCAAGCCATTATTTGGTAGCCGATTTCTGGTCAATCTGTTTGTCCGCTGGTATTTCTGAAGGCTTTGTGACTCGCCTATAGGCGGATTTGATAATATTCACATTGCAGAGGTTGAGGGCCGCTAACAAACCAGTTATTATATTTTATTGTCAATAATTTAAGTACTTCAAGCATCCTTCCGTTTATTTCGTTCAATAAGTGTTAAGTCTTCAACGAGTGTGTATTACCGTTTCGTTTTAGTGTTAATAATTTAGAAACATTGCGAATTGCCGTGGCATTTTTACGTATTTCATGTCGCATGTGTGTAATTATTTGTAAATTGAATTTTTAGCTTAAGTTTTGTATTTGCCATCATCATTTATTTTGACTGCGATTAAGGGAACCTAGTTGTTAATTATATTTGCCTTAAAGTTAAATAAATGTGATCTCCCTTAATCACCTTTTCATATACTTTAAGATTGAATTTATGAACCCCTTTTGTGTCATATTTTGAATATTACTTGCATTCATTAAATTTCATTGATACTTCATTACTGTCTTTTATTTGTGTTCACTTATAATTATGTATAGCTTTGTGAGCCTATCTACAAGTGGCAGTTTGTATTTCAGTTAAGTGGCGCCCAACTTTTATCCCGATTATGACTACCCCTTTATTACTGAAGGGTTTTAGCGTTTCGAACACCCCTTCTCCACTGTTTTACTAGCCGAGTGCCACAGGACTTCCAACGTCCCCTATAAATGTCGTAGTGCAGAATAAGCACGTGACAGGTCGCTAAATAAAACATGGAACACATTCCAAGAAACAATACTGCAAACAACAACAGAAGTGTGCGGGATAAAACGGATACATGAAAATCCTACATTTAAACGAACTAAATGGTGGAATGAAAACGTAAAAATAAAAATTAAAGAAATAATGAAGGGATGGTAGACTCATTCTCATCATCAACAGAAAGATCGGAACAAAGCAGAAAAACCTATATAACAAAAAAAAAACAAAAAAACGAAGTAAAGGAAGCAGTAAGAGAATCCAAGAAAAAGACGTAGGAAGATTTTGGAAAGAAAATACAGGAAAATTACATCGAAAATCAAAAACAATTTTAGAACATAGGTAATCAAAAAATTGATATTGAATTTATGCAACCCCAGTAATACATTAATAGGCTTTTTATCGAAACTGAAGATCTTAACTGTAAAACTACGTAATTCCTACTAAAAAGAGCTTTGACTATGTGATTTACTTGCTCTTCCCAAGTTAAATTTTCATTTAAATATAACCCTAAAAATTTGATGTTAGTTTGACGATGTAAACTCAAACAACCATTTGGCCGTATCATTAGGCTTCGGTCTGGCAAAATGCTTTTTGGAGAAAATTGCAAAAACTTGGTTTTGTTAGTTAAGGATGAGGCCATTTCTCGCGCACCAGTCTAACATAATTTTATTGCAGTTATTTGCTCGAAGACGTAAAATATCAAAATTGTCAGCAGTTATCAACGCGGATGTATCATCTGCGAATAAAGTAAGAAAATACCTGCTCGTCGAGATATTCTATAATATCATTAATGATTTCAGCCATCCCCAAAGGCAATAATCTAGAGCCGCGGTTCTTAACCTGTGGTCCGCGGACCCCCAGGGGTCCGCGACGCCTTTGTAAGGGGTCCCCGAAAAATGTTGAGAGTTACTCGATTTCACAGTAAAGTATAAGGCTTTGGTGTCTTAAAAAAATCGCGGGGGCCGCGGCATTCAAAAGTTTGCAGATAGGGGTCCGCGAGTAACAAAAGGTTAAGAACCACTGATCTAGAGCAGTGAGGTCTGGTGACCTTGGTGGCCATGTATGCAAGGCCACCTGATTAAAAACTATTTTCACAATATCTCAGTAACGGTTGAAATTTTACCATTTGTTTATTAGTTTATTATACTTTTTTGTTTCTTTTAGTTCCCTGAACACATTATCCAAATATGGGGGGTTCCTCACAAATCACCCTGTATATCTACAATAAATTATGTTTTCTTTTGAGATGTGTTTGTCTCAACCAAAAGGGCGGCAGAAATTTTGCTCGCCTCAGGCGGCCATATTTGACGCGCCGGCCATACCTGCAGTTTCTACTTTTGTATTTAGGTACATAATAATAAACAGATATGGTTTACCTCAACTGGGAATTGCATAAAAAGGGGACTTTTCAGCACTTTTCTGAAGTTTTTAGACAAATGATAAACTCGTTTTTTTCTGGTTGGTTTAATTTAGAACAAAATACGTTTAATCTTTATTATTATCATAAATACCATAAACAAATTTCTTTATTTGTGGGTTTTGTGTAACCATAATCGGCTATTCTATTAATTTTATAACTAATTCAACAAATCTTGCATTAAAACTACATATGATTTTTTTCAATTGCAGCCCTATAAATCAAATTTCTCAAATGAATTTTTGTATTTTTATATGTATGCATATCTATAAATACCACTCTAACATATTACTCAAATATGCAATATAATCAGTGTTGTATTAATTTTGTGCGTTTCTAATATGCGGCATTTTCTATCCTTGCCACGAGACAAACTTGTTGAGGTAGCTGTAAAATTTTTCAAATTCGGCCTAGGCCTACAAATGATTTATGATGGTTGTATTTAAGTCTCATAATCCACAAAATGCCTCTGGAACGAAACAGCATAGCAAAATATTTAGTTGCACAACAACACAATTTCGCGGTTCTAGAAATTAATTATTTTGAAACGAAAAAAGACTAGTGCTGCCAACTAAACGGCCAAAGTCTCCATAACTTGGAAATTCCCCAACCTTAAAATATAAAGGTTACAGGTTATTTGTATATTTTAATAATCCTTGGTTTTATTTAGTTCGAAGAATTTGTATCGTATATGAAGTGATTTCATTTCTACGTACGTTTAAGAAAACAAATAAGTATGTACGTAAAGATATATTTGTGCAGGCACTTACATTTGTAAAACGTAGATAAATATAGTTTGTCATACGTAATAAAAATATATAAATCTCAACTACAGGCACGTACGGTATAAAGTTTATAAAATAAACATAGACGTATATTATATATCAAAATAATAAAGATCTCAAAATAATACATATTATTTGTACGAAGATACTAACTTATGAAATACAACCTAATACAGTCAAAAAACAGCAGCATATTAAAATAGTCATGGATTTTCAATGTTAGCTGCCATTACCAGTAAAATTGATCCGATTTTCAAATATTTAATAATAATACAAATAGCAACAGTAAAAAAGCGTCCAAAAATACAAAACAATGCCAAAATTCTTAATTTTTAAGGCCTTTGATTGTTCTTATTGTTAGCTACATTAATTGACTGAACTACACATATAAAAAATACTCAAAAGTTATATAAAAGAAACAATAATAATTGTATAAAACTCAAGAATTAATTCTCACGCAAATTTACCAAAAAATAACCACTTAAGTACCAAACATAAGTTAAAACGAATACTGATACAATCAATACAAAAGTAATCTTAATGTCAACTGTTGGATATTCATCACAATTTACTATAATCTTGAGGTGGGAAGTAATTAGTATATGCGGCATTCCAAACAATAGCGATACCCATCAATAAAATATAAGTTGTAATGGACACCCACCAGATGATTCGTTCAACACGTGTGACTTCTATATTACGTAAAACGTTAATACCAACAAGAAGACCTGCTATTGCACCGGCAAAATGAGCTGCGTAACCTATGTGTTCGTTTATATCGAGCACATAACGATCGTAAATTGCCGTTCCAATATCGCAGATGGTAATTATTAGAAATATTACTAGCTGCACTAATGGGTATTCCATTTCTCTCCAATTCTGTAAACAGAAAAGTTACAATAAAGCTTTTTGGGGCTCGGTGCTTGGGGCGCAGGAACTTTACTTCACGACTGTTTCAAACATGTTCAAAAATTTCCACCAAGGAGGTTTGATAGTTATAATAGCCATTGATATTGCAACAGAAAAATATCCAAAATAGCTGAAATTAATTAGACGAGCTTTTATGTTTGCTTACCATCATAATCGTAGAGATATGAGCAGTTATAAGGGCATATACTCCACCGCTAGCACCAGCTAATTTAACTGTAGAATCAGTAATGGATGTTCCTAATGATCCTGCGGCAACTCCGGCAAAATAAATTATTAAAACTCGCCACCATCGGTGGACCATTTCCAATGGTGTACCGAGTAGAACTTGAACACATAAATTAACAACCAAGTGGATTACCCTGTAAGAAAAAATGCGAATTAATTTTTAATTTTCTCCTCATACAGGTTCCAAATTATATAAGAATTTTATTTTTTATTTAAAAAGTGATGTCAAAGGTTAAATTAGCAAGTTTAAACATGAGGTGCAAATACGGACCAACTTTATGTATGTAGAACAGACAAAGTATATGCTCCAGGGCCGGCCTTCTCTATAAAAGGGCCCCAGTGCCCTAACAATTTTTTTTTCAAAGGTTATATTTTACAGTATTCAAAAAAAAGAACGTATATTGCATCATATGTTCTCTTTGGGGGCCTCAAATAAGCGTGGGGCCCGGGTGCTACCGCACCTTATGCCCAGCTCTGTTAGTCTCACGCACCCCACAACTAGGCCAGCAAAGTCAACAATATATACGAATAGATGACGTTGAAATAGAGAAGGTCAACGAATTCTCTCCGCCAACATAATATGCTACTTTGCCCCAATGCCCCAACTAAGATCAAGAAATATATAATATAAAACATTAATTAGACCAATGCTGACATATGGCTCAGAGACTTGGACCCTGACAAAACGAGACCAATCAATGTTCTGCCCTGCTAAGCCCAGCAGAGAGTTTGCAAAATATAGAAAAACTATTACTATTCGACTTTCGAACCATGTCAGTTACCGCTTTTGGGCTTAGTACGGCAGTATTGGGGTGCTTCGAGAGAAAAATTCTAAGGAGGTATATGAAAGAACTAATAACAACAGATCAATAAAAATACCAATTAGGGTAGGCTATGAAATTGAATTATTTTGAATTGGTACTTTAGCCACATCCACAGAATGACATTTTATAACGTTTGTAATTTGACATTTTTATTGTAAACAAAGTTTATAATCTTAAATTCATGTCACAAATGTGGCTAAAGTACCAATTCAAAATAATTCAATTTCCCAGCCTACCCTAATTGGTATTTTTATTGATCTGTTGTTATAACATAAAAACATAGTACGATACATAAAGACACAACGAATTAAATGGTTCGGTCATATCAAAAGAATGAAGGAAGACAGAGGAGCTAGAAAAATAACAGAATGGAAAGTACTATAACCAAAAGGAAGAGGAAGACCAAAAACGAGGTACGATGCAGTCATAAATGATCTAAGAACAGTGGGATTAAAAACCTGGACAAGGAAAATCAGAAACACGAAACAATGGAACTCGATAGCCAGACCACAGAGAACTATAACAAGACAAACAACAAACAAGAAAGGAAAATAAAAACGACCACCACCAGAACACAGACCAAAGAAAAGACCAGCCAGCTCCCCCTCTAAACAAGGCAAGGCTAAGAAAGCTTGAAAATGAAAATAGAGCAGGCAATGACCGACAAAGGGTTAAGAAGCCAAAAGAAGGAGAAGAAGAAGAAGAGATATGGGGCCATAAATGAAAATGGACATTAGAGACAAAGATATAACTTTGAAGCAGGGCTCATCTTTAAGAGCTGCAGAGCTGCAAAACCACCAAAAATAACATTATAATTAATATCTATTATTATATCTATTATTATATCTATTAATAAAATAAAATAATACATTTTACAGTCTCTCCGATGCCTTGTTGTAATGTTACTTTACCTATAGAAATTGATGAGTCAGTTAAGCAAATGCAGGATGCGAATCATACAACTTTTACAGGGGGGGTTCACAAGCAACCAGCCTTTATTTTAATGTGTTAATTGTCAAAGTTGGATAAGAATTTTCATGTTAGATTATTATTATTAGTTTGATGCAGAATTACCCGCCCCTGCTCTGAACTTTACAGGCTTTACTGGGATCCAGATATAGTGAAGACGATCAAAGTGGGTTGACTCAAATGGGTGCAACATGTTATGAGACCGAGTGAGGACAACCCTACAAGGAAATTATTAGGGAGACCTGTGGGGCAGCGTAGACGAGGAAGACTGAAATCAAGATTCTTGGATAATGTTGAAGAAGACCTGGAAGACTGTCAGCTTTACTAAATATCTCAACGTTAAAATTAATGACATCAAATTTTTATATAAATTATTAAATGGTTCGATTGATTGTTCCATTTTAATAAATGAATTGAACTTTAAAGTTACTACAAAAATATTAAGACAAAAAACAATATTTTCATTGGCTCATTGCAGAATGTTATATACAGTGAATAATATTTGAAATAAATAAATAAATCTTTGTATAATCTGCACTCATGTAATGTGATCATGTGACTGCATTGAGTTGGTGCACACGTAAGTATACGCCAATGCAGTGTGAAACTAAACCCAATGAAATTTGCTGTAAGCAGCCATGAATATATATACAAATCTGCAGTCTGCACCAGAATTCCTTTTAACATGACACAATCTATTCTCAGTACCCTCAGATCTGCATTACTGACGCGTTTGACTTTTCAGCACTGCAGCGTTTAAATATCCTGTTTAGTTCAAACAAGTAAATAATAAGCATAACATGCTAAATCAATTAATAATAAAATTAGAGAAACAAGCAAAATTCACTTTCGAAGTATTTTTAGGTTTCGTTAATCCGTATTTAGCTTTACAATTGCACATTTGATTAATAATACACTGTGACGACTTTACGAGCTTTATAGAACGAAATATCAGAACAAAAAATGAAGCAACTCACCCTATGTGCACAAACATATAAGTAATAAATCTCCAGGCCTCGTAACGTCGATGTGGATCGTAAATTAAAGCAGTAGCTATAGGACCTGTTGCGGATACCGTCGAACCTTGAGCCGCATCGATACAGTAAAATATTATTTCTATCAATGAAATAATTATCATTCCTACAGGTGGAGGACAACAACTATATTCATCTTCGTATTGACCATCTGTCTGAGTTATACCACTACGTCGTGGTACTATCATATGAACATACCTAAAATATAATTAATAATTAATTTGTTTTTTTGGTAATAAAACAATCTTCAAAGCTTTAGGGGTTAATTTTACAACACCCAACAACCACGACTTAAAAACAGTTAAGGCTAATTCTCATGCATCCGATATCCGACGTCCGTCGATCCGAAACCTATTCTCATTGGTCAATTTTTAAACATGTTTTAGCGGTAAAATCTCTCCGATAAATTGTCAACTTTCATCCGACGTCGGATCGAGTTAAATTTATTTTAATTTTTTCCGTCGTCGGAAGTATTCTAACCTCACTTTAGTACTTGCATTATGTGTTTACACTGTAAAACATGCCGAACAACGTAAATATAGCTCGTCACAATTATATTAATAATGCTAACAGTATACTTTTATTATCGTTGTATTATTTGTATTGAAAACTTCAGTAGCAATGCTAACAACCCACAACATTGTAATGTCAAAAGTTACCATAAATCACACCCATAACATCGGAGTAAAAGCATGCGAAATTCGGATACTTGTGAATGGGAAGTTTTTATCCGAAATAAAATTCTTCCGATTCGTATATCGGACGTCGGATATCGGATGCATGAGAATTAGCCTTTAAGCAACGGGGTCTTACCTATTAACTAAATGTCCAAACAGTGGATGAAAATCTGGATGATGTATCATAACAACAAATTCATTGAAATCTAACTTTCCATCATTATTTGAATCGGCAAGCTTGTGTATTTTTTCAACAACATGTTCAGGTATGTCGTTCTCATATTCTCGACTGTGTATTAAGTCATCCAATTCTTTGACGCTTATGTGTCCGTCGTTATTTTTATCGTACTGCAAAATCAACATTTTTATAAACTGACAATTTGTCTGTTATAAACTTACCTTTTGAAATACGTGCCGCCAGTGGTCATCGTTATTTCTTAAAGGTATTTCCGCCGGATTTTGTACAGAAATCCGAGTTCCGTTCCCTCTTGCTGCCATCGTATCGTTTTACGGATTTACTGCAATTTATAAATATGATTATTGTCATAAAAGTGAATCAGGCCTTTTATGTTGCAATCAAAATTTTATCTTCAAGGAAAACTGAAATTTGATAATGCCAAATGTGAACATAATCACATACAAATATTTAATGATAAAAGTTAATAGGCAATGATAAAAGTCGGTGTTGATATCATGCATTAATTGGGAAATGTAGCTTATTGAAGTGGTTGTAGTATTTATTTACTTACGATTAGCGTTTATGTAACTAACGAAGTGGGTGAGATGCTTTTGATGTATTATTTTAATTGTAGTAATACATAAAAGGCATTTTTTGATCCTCAAGTAGGTAATTTATAATTTGATTTATAGTAAACACTGCTGATTACTTTGTATATATTACTGAATCGAACTACCCCAGAACTCAAAATTTTTAGATGGTTATAAACCAAAGCATCGCGATTTAAACAATTACCATGCACTTACATAGACTTACATAAACGAAGCCTCATCTAATCTGAAATCGTGCAGGTATCAAAAGCACACTTTTAGGGATAGATAAAAAAAATTATTACTCATGTTACACTCTAATTAGTCATTCCAGATAAATTTGTAATCTTTAAACCTCTTAATAATGTAACTAACCTCGATCTGTTCAAAAGCAAAAATTAAAATGCGCTAAATTTAAAAACCAACATTTCCCGCTCAAACACTACACCACCACTACCACTACCACTACCAATACAAAAACAAAAAAAAACACAACCACTCCGGAAGTGTTTTTGTTATTAATTTATTTGTACCCCCAATTTACTTAAATAGCTGATCATTAGCACGCTTGATTTAGTAATATTCACACAACTACTTACCAAGCTTTTTACCATTAATATCATTTTCCTTAAACTAGGTTAAAGTTAGCTGCACACGCGTAAACAAACTGCGGCATTGCTCATAGCCGTAGGGGATTTTGTGTGTAACTAATTGATAACAAACGTCATTGTTGTGATTCATACCCCAGCTATGTTTTTAATTGAACCTGTGATTTCTGAGTCAGACTAGTGAAATGATGCAAAAATACACGGCTATTTACAGAAGTCCTGACGATGTCACCAATTTAAAGATAAGGTAAACATTTAACCTAGGTAATTTAAATTTAAGCGCCTAATATTCAAAGATAACACGAGATGTCGCCCGCCTGCTAATTACATTAGTTCCCCAACAGATGGCCCGCACATTAATTGAGTTAAATTTCTATTTTCAAGGATAAAAATAAAAGAAATCGGAGAGGAATTATCTGGTAATGTAGAGGAGGAGGACATCGCTGAAGGCAAAACCAAAATTTTTTTCTGGCAGCAGAAAGTCTACGGAATATTCAAACGAGATTTTTATAAAGACGAAAAAAACTGTATAACGGACTTGGAGAAGAAATATCATGAGGATGTTATTAATCTCGTTCGCAACGATGGTATTCTCTTTAGTTATGTTAATGAGGACCCATTTTGTATAACTGAGGAGGTATATTAATTTACGAGTAATTTAACCCAGTTATCCATGGTAAAAAATTACATTACAGAGTTGTGTTTTAAATTCAAAAACGGCTGAATTATGCAAACAAATGACTAAACAAGCGAATGATGAACTTCCGTTAAAAGAAACAAATGAATACAATTTTAAACAATCTTTTGTTGATGCATTAAATAATCCGTATGGGCATCATTATAATTTTGAAACCATGTACATTATGGCTGATTTAGGGTGCGTAAAAATAACTCATAACTGTTTTTGTGTTTTCTCTAAGATCATTAATTAAATGTTTTCAAACAGGAATTACGTTGACAAAACTTGGTTAAAATCTGAATACATTTTGTGCACGATTAAATATGATTACACGCAAAAATTGCTTCTCGTTTTCCCTGACTTCACTCGTTTGGAGCCTTATTATATTCAAATCGATGATGGCAGCAAACGTACATTTGAGTATTATATAGAGGACGTATCAGAGAAAATGCCTATAGATGTACTTTTAAAGGAAAACGAAATCTTAAACAAGGTAGAATTCGCCGCCCTACAAATTCCTTTGAATTAATTTTGCGGTATTTAAGATAACTTTACATCAATCCAAAATGAGGCTGCAGAAAACAGGCACTGATTTCGAGCTACCAGCAAAACATAAACTAAACATCCATTTATTTTTCGAAATACTCACCGCTAAGAATTTCGAATACAACGATATTTACGTGCAATATTTCATCGATTTGCCTGAAAATTGGTTTTGTAAGGATACGTCCAGCTTGAAGGGCACAACACAAACTTCGCATTCTTACACTGATGATAATTTATCATATTTTGAGTATCCATTCGAAGTGTGCCTTGAGTATAACATTCACGAGTTAGGAAAATCTAGTAAGTTTCGCGTTTCATCTCGTTTAAATTAAATTAAAACTATAAAACTAAATGTATTTAGGTGTTTTAAAGGCGCCTTACGTGTATTTCGAGGTGATTTCTAAGGATACTTGGGATCGTTTCCGTACAGAAGGCTTGGCCTATACTATATTGCCAATATCACAACCAGGAGCTTACCGATATAATTTACAATGCTTGAGAATTTGTCCCGATGGTATTTCTGGGAATTTAAGGCGATTTTTTATAGGTGATTTTTCGAAATACGCCGATGTTACCTGGATTTCGCATCCAAAGGATTATGATGTAAGACTTACTTTTATAATTTATTGCGTGAATTTTTTTTTTAACAAAACAAAACAAAACAAAAACAGAAGAGCATCGTCAACAAATTTGGTACGAATACGATCGGTACGGGAGAGATAAGCGTCCGTATTAACGTCATACACCAGTCCCAAGCATTCATCGCTGATTTTAGAGAAGGAACTTCACGAAAACACGAAAAGTTTATTTTAGAAAAGTTGAACAAGTCCAGTCTCGTTAAAAGCATCGAACAAGTTTTAGAAGCCTTTAAATTGGCAAAAAGGAAAATGATAGAAGCTAGGAGAAATATATGAAGTACGTATTATTTATTGTATAATTAAATTGAATACAAATATTACGGTAGTTTTATTGAAATTACGTAAACATTTTCCTTAGTTTCCTGTCTCCCTTTCGTAGTAAGCGACGTTGATTGTACTGAATGAAGAACATGTGGCAACTACGCCCGAGTACTTAACGTGAATCGATATTTTTTAGTCTAGAACACGGGGAGAACATGCTGGTTCGGCTATGTTCGTTTAACATCGTATTCGTAGAGCTGTATTCGTATTTATTCATCATTTTCAATATGTGACGTTAACAGAGCAAAACCGCAGTAATAATAACGCAAGCTTCAAGTGATTCATCATTACGCTTAATGACAGCTGTCAATTTTGAGGCTAGGCTTGATAAACCCGAAAGCTGCTCTGAACGTGTTTGCACAGGCGAGTAATTTCAGAACATGCACTGTTGCCAGTCGTCAGTACTATGGTAACCATGAATTTCTATAACTAAATTGCACTATCAAAGGAACACGTGAAAAGTCAATGACACACGGTTTTAAAATTGGAAAAATAAATATTTGCGATCGTGTTTTGGTAGAGCCATCAACAAAATGGCGTTTAAAATAACCAAAATGTTGCCTGGTTAACTTTTAACAAGCAATTAGGTAATGTGAACTTGTTCTTTAGCGATGCTGACAGCATCTTTTTTTCTACTCGTAGATGTACAGTTGAAGGTCATGTACGATGTGCTTACAATGTCTTTCTCTTATTTAAGCAACAAAAAATTTAGAGAGCCGTGGAGTTGGGTTTTATTTTTATACACGACGTTAGTTCGTGTTTCTTTGCGTTTTAATTTTTATTTAAGAGTAAAAGCTGCTCGTCTTAGGAAGACTAAAGTAATTTTTCGGAATAAAAAAGAACTTAGTACCAATATTTTCAACCAGCGGTAGTAAATTTTGATAATGTCGGCTGACTTTTTTCTTTTGTTTTTGTTAGAAACACTTTACAATTTGACATAATGTTTTCTTTGTAACAGTTGGTGTGTAAACCGTATTTAGTTTTTATATTAACATAACACAATCGGCAAACATAAGGAACCATTAACTGCATATGCGTTTTAAACACGTAAAATTAACCATCCAAGTTAGTTACAAAAATATTCTAAAAGCTCTTTTTCATGTCAACGAAAATAGCGAGTTAAAACGAAAAATAGCTCAACGAAAATTAATTTTAGGTAGTGGTTTGTTCCTTTAAAGCCATTGTATTTTCACTTTTTTCCGTAACAAAATTGTTTCCTTTAATTATTCTAATGTATTAAATCGGCATTACATTTTGAATGTGCCATCTTTGAATTAATTTCGTTGAAGATTTTTGTTATTTCTAAAATGTATACACTAAAACGTGCTTAAAGGGGATAGACTGTTAGTTGGCCCTGGCTGTTACGTTCACTGTGCCTCTTGTGAAACAAATGCATCTACATAGACTTGTCAATTGTTTTACTTTATGCCTTTGTTTTTACCATTTTTTTACATTACAACCCTTTTGCTTATTAAAAAAAATCTGAATTTAAGCACATCAAGGCGTATTTTCGTAGGCAAGTGAAAGTGTGGTTGAATTACTTTTTTAATTGAAATATCTAGTTAATAAGTTTTTGAGCGGTTTACAAGCTGAAAGCTTGTTTTGTTTACAGTAAAAAACCTTGCATTTTTGAGAAGTGATCGATTTTGCCCACGTAAGATATTTTTGCCACGCTCGATTTTATCAAGAAATTAAGGTAATACAACTATGTAAATGGAATTTTAAAAACAAAAGAAAATCAAACATACCGGAATGATAAATCACTTGAAATTCCCTTGCGTCATTTTTATAAAATCTTTTTCGCTTACTTTTTTCTTGTGTATTTTTCTAATTGAGGGAGGCCTTTGCCCTGTGTGAAGGGATGTGTGGGCTAATAATAATAATAATAATAATATATTTCCAAATATTCCTTTCATTCTCAGGTCTCTGGTTTTAGTTCGTTTCCAGACGAACAAATGATTGAACGTCTACTGTTACCGTCATTTTTAGAAAAACAATCGAAAGTAGGTATAAAGTATCTTGCTTTTGTTTCTTATTAAACTTAAGTCTTATTTTTCTGGTGTTTTTACAGATCGTCTTTTATTTAAATTGGCGTAAACGCTTCGTTCTGAAGCCTTCGAGAAATCTATAAATACCAAAAATTTGTAAAATACGTTGGCATTTTTTCAAGAGTCCAACATAATATAAATATGGTGCAGGTGTTAAAACGGAAAAGGAGGTAATATTTCGAAATTATTAGTTAGTTTGTCGATGACGGAGGCCATTGCGTCAGTTTCACGCTGTAAATGACAGATTTGTGAAAATTTAATGCCGCCTAGAATGATGTAAATAGCACTTGGTGCACTATTTCCCATTATTGATCGCCGTCGAATGCACCATAGACTGGCTTTGTTGTAAATCCAATCCTTTTAGTTTGTTATTAAAAATTTAACGAAATGGATTTTGTATCGAAGGAGCCAAAAATAGCTTACAGAAATTGACGAAGTCTATAAAAATGGAATATGGTTTTAGTATAAAGTTGGCTATGATTATTCTTTGATTTTTAATTTCTTTGCTTTAGTTAGCGTTTTATTGTCAGCAGCTGTTGCGGCAATTTAGGACGTCCATTTTGTTTACAAAGCGAAGTTTCAGTTTCGTTGTTTTCGGTTGCGTTTTCGTCTTTAAATGTGGGTTAATTGTAACTTTCAAATTAAATTACTGATATTTGTTTTTCAAAGAGGCGTTTTGCACGAATCCTAAAAATTAATATTATCAATCAATCAGTCGTGTGTTTCAGTCAAAACAGTTGATTGTCATAAAATTCACTTCTTTTGTTTTAATTTTCTCTACAGTCACTAACATTTTAAACTTTCGGCAGTAATGATCGACCGAAGTAAATAGCCTACATTTGATAAATCATGATCAAAAGCACGTTTACCTGTCTTGTGTAGTTGAAAAACGCGTTTAAACAGGAATGTAGCTTCACCTTTGCAATGAAAATTTGATAAGGGTCAGTTAACTGTCTCATTCCAAACAGGAAAAAGTTTTGAACTCAAACATAATCGATTTTCACTTGTTTTACCTACCGTCTTGAAGTTTGTACGGATTAAATATTATTTTCGGGTATACACACGAAAAAAAAGGGGTAAAAGTCGTGACAAGGGCAAACCACGTAAACGTGGACGATATTAATTATTTATATGTTTTATAAAAATGTAAAATTTCGGTTGGAAGTCAGTTAGGCGCTACTTGGTTGTTCGTTACTAAAATAAAATAACATTGTTAATATTAAAGCTACGAATTTTCTTTGGTTTTATTGTTTATGTGGAATGAGGGCGCACGAGGCGATTATTTCTTTTTACCTGCTTTATTATTGTGAAATAACAATACAGAATAGCACCATCGAAATATTTCGACAGAAAATCGATAATTATGTTATGAAAAATTACCACAATTTAGTTAGTGTACAGGACTTCTACTATGTACAACGAATTTTTCTAAAATAACACAGCAAATTAAACAACAAAAAAGCGTAAGAAAAACGTAAAACAACCCCAGCTTTGTGGTACGCTTTTATGTTTTTTAATAAATGCAAAAACACAATTTATAAACAAAATCCAGGAATCAACGGAGGAGGCCGTGTGTTATTTATATATAAAAAAAAATGATGTACCTACAACGTACAGCTGCGCCCGTTTCTACTTAAAAAAACGGCTTAGATATAACAAACAAACAATTGTCATCCCCTAAAATTTGGGAAAGATATTAACAATTTCTGTTTTTTCGTTCGACTAAAGGAGATATCGTCTTTAAAATAACAGTCCAAACGTATCCTACTCTCTCGCACTTATTGCTGTTATGGGTTTAAACGAAAGCGGCGTGATGGTATCTCGTTATGACTAACATATAAGCTAGGACTTGCGTTTCTTTTGTTTTTATTGCATTTGTTCGTATTTTAATGCTTGTAACGTCAAGATGCTGGATAAATTTTCAATGTTTCGGAGTGTATTTAAGCGTGTTGTTGAGATTTCGTGTGTTTTTTGTGTGATTACGGTCGTATAAGAAGTAATTAGTTATTGAAATGCGACGGTAAATAGTGGGCGTAAGTCGTTTTTAGTATCGGCGTGTGCGGTAGCGCCATCTTTCTCCAACGTGCGCTACCTTCCCTCCCCCTGGCTAACTTCGACCGTTCCGGACCTGTTTTTCCAATGTACGAACTAAACCAAGATGTCTGCTCCGCGAGTTTCTAAATGATAGAATGGGTTTTCTGCGTGTTATATTATTAGTTCAATGACTTTTATAATTAAAGTAAGTTTTTTAAAACAATTTTTACAACTAAACCTGAGTGCATTGTGTGCAGTGTCGTTTGCGCATGGTTCAAAAGTTACGCCAGTTGCAAAATCCGCGTTGTCCCCAAGTTTTCCATCCAAACGCACGCGTTTTCTAAAGCTAAATAGAAACGAGCCGTAAATTATTGTGATACCCGCATTTTCCCGCGATAATTCCCCGCACTAAGAAAAAAAATTAGGTCTCGGTGTAACATCACATTGGGCGCGAGTATCCTAGGCCGTCTAAGATCACTCCACAACCATAAAAAATTACGTGGAAAAATTCCAGTTAAAAGTGTGTTTCCAGCAGCGACACGTTTTCATCAGGTTCATGACACCGCAACTTTCTCTGATAATAGTGCGTTGTATGTAGTTTTTCAACTATGAGGTAAAACCCGTTAAAAAAAGCTTGAAGCCGAAGTAAATCTTGATAATTTCGTCCGTCGATTGTCTTTGATGTGCGTTTAAAAACATGTCGGGGCTTAAATAAAAAGTGGTGAGCAAAATGGGACTGTTTGGGGTACGTTTTGTATAACTCGGAAAACGAAAAATTGTTTAGTTGTGATTGGGGGATGTGATGGAAACTGTCCATTCTGTAAGAATTGACCATGGGCCGGTTCAAACTAACACGATGCCCTATTCCCAACGACAACCGCCAACACACAGGTAAGTTTTTAAATAATACTTTACTTACAACAGTATTAAGTTAGGCCTGTAGAAATTCTCCACCTTTCAAACGATCCCTCAAAACCGCGAAAATAAAAAACAATTGCGGAAAGAAACTACACGGAAAATGTGCGCCGAACTTCCACCAAACCAAACAAGGGTTTTAGTACGGTAAAGAGTAAAGCTTACGGAAGACCGTTAATTATGAAGCTAAAAACAAAAAACTCTTGAACATAAAACATTCCGAACTATTTCTTAATCAAAAATTGTGCAAGTGTAAACGGTAACAGTCGGAGTAAACTTTTATGATCTAAAATTGCACGGCGAACGCTTACATTTCAGCCAAAGAATTTCCGTATTAAAATAAACAAGTAAATTTCGAAATTTGGGAATTAAATTTGTAATAAAAACAAAATACGATCGCCCAACAAACAAAAAAAGCGAGTTTAGAGTCCGAATATTGAAAATTAAGCGCCGTGTTTTGTTCGTTACATTTAGGAAACAAAATCTGGAAATTGCTCAAACAGCCGACTTGATGTAAGTAAAATTCAGGGCCAATTCTTCGTCAATTGTTTATTCACAAAGTAAATTTGAGCTGATTTAAAATTTTCTTGGGAAATTTCGAAACACAAACACGCGGAAAAGCTACTTTTCTTCATAAATTTGCATCCAAAAAATGAAGACTAAGAAGCCTAGACAGTAGTTCTATTTGTGACGCAAAAAACAAATGAAGAATCCAAGTTTAACCTTGAAAATTCACAAAACGCAAGGAAACTACCAAATCTTACATTACAATTAAGTATCGTACAAAAAGTCAAAATATAGACGTTTCGGAAGAGAAAGGTTCGGAATTGAATCGGTTTAAAAATTACAACAGAACGGATGTGAAATGTTCGGAAAGCACAATACATTTTTGAAATATTCCTCCATAAATAAATTAGGGAAGGATTTAGGGAGGTTTAAAAATTATTCCGCTGAAATTGTAGAATTTAAGTAAAAAAAAATTCGGAATTTAATTCCGATGAAAACACTCCCGAATTTGTTTTAATTTGGTACGCAAAAGAAAAACAAACACGGAAGTAAAACACACGGAAATTTATTTAAAGTGAAATTAATGCCAATTAACATAAAGAAAAATTGTTGAGGAGTTTTAGAATTAAAATCATAATTTGCTTACTACGTTCAAAGAATTTTCCACATTCTTGATCTCGAGCCTTTTTACAGTTACCCTTTCTTCCTAATTATGAACATAAATAATTATAAACTTAATTAATGTTAATTACGAGCACGTAACGAACTTCAGTAATAAAACTTTGTATACTTCAATGAAATTCTTAGAAGTAGATATATAAAATTCACTTTTATCATGAGTTCGAACCACATACTTCTAGGAGAATTCCAAAGTTTATTTTACCTGGATATGAAGAAATAGGAAAGTAATAAAGCACCTCTGTAAAGGAATCATTTAAGCGTATCTTGATTCCTTATGAAAGTCATAAATAATTGCGTTTTTATTTGTTTACTTCAATTTAATAAAGAGAATCAAAAGCACATTATGTTTAATGAGCTCAATTTTGTAAAGTGAATTTGACTTCGTATTAAATTTATGACTGAAATTGAAAATTAAAGTTTGGTATACGAGTATTAGCAACAAAAGAAAGACGATTTTCTCGTAAATATGTAGGTAGAAATTGAATGAATTTCACGAGTTTGAATGCAGCGTAACACGAATATGAATGCTCAGCACAAAATGGTTGCTCGGTTTTACTTTGTTGATTTTTTGTTTGTTTTTATTAGCCCAACGGGCAAACAAGTTTTACCTTGATCATTTTTGGCAGGTTTTAGAAAGCTTTCACAAATAAAAATTTAACGTTTGTTATTTTGTAAAAAGACAAAATTAATTTTTTTGGGTTTTGTTTTGCTTCGTTCAGAAAGTGTTTTGAATGAATCCTTGGATCGGTTTTTATTAGTAGTTTCTTTTGCCAAACTTCTTATTCCCAGTAATGACCAACGTTTTAATGCTTAATTTAGATTCAAGGACAAACTTTCCTGTGTGGAAGTTATCGTGAAGTTTCTGAAATCTGCGAATTTTCAAAACAGTTTGCTTGGTGTAACTTCACGATTTTTCAATTATTTCAGTTGTTTGGTCTATTTGAACTTGGCAAGATAAGAGCAAGAATCTACAAAAAAACATTGCTGAAATTACTTACTTGAAATACTTCAGGATTACTTGAACCTACTTACGTATTTTGGAGATTGTTTTGAAACTTCTGATACTTCCTTGAACTTTTGTAAAACTATTTAGATTTAGATATTATTAGGTTTATTAACAGCCTGCCAGTGCTTCCCTCTGTAAAGCACTTGCTTTCCAAAAATGAAAACTGTTTTTGATGTTGTTTTGGCGTGTGAGAGTTAAGCAAGATTTTCAAAAATTCTTTGGAAGTTTTAGATTTATTACGAATTTACTTAATTTTCGTGAAATTTGGCAGATTACGACCGACCCTTTATAAATCACTAATTTCCATAAATTCAGGTTTATGTTTCAACGTGAAGTTGGTGAAGTTACACCGAATGTGCTTAAGTTTATTGAAGTTCCTAATTCTGCCTATTACTTTCCATAAATGCTTGTTGGTTATTTAATTAAACCTAATGGATAAATCACCAAGGTTTACACACGTCTTGTTTAATTTTGTGTGTGAAATTTGTGAAGTTTTCTTGAAGTTTGGAGGTGGCCTGGAACTTGCTTCTTCTTCTCGTTCCTCCTCCTGCCTTCACGGCGTTAGAGGTCGGAGTTTTCATACGTAAAAAATAAATAATGAATGTCTTTCGGTGAAGTTTATGAAGTCTCCAAGTTCTCAGGGTTTTAACTGATAAAGGATTTGAGGTCCCAAAGTTGGACTTTTAATTTGTTTTTGATTTTTATTGTTTTTACTTTTCACTTTTCCACTTTCGTGCTGCTAACTTCAACTTCGGACTGTTTAAACAATTGAGACATAACTTGGCAACCTTTTCAGTAGAAAAAGACTTGCCAAATCTTTTGGAGCGGTTTCTGTTGCCTGAATTCAGGCTTTGAAAAATTGGCTTTAGAAATTTTACATTCAAAGATGGATTCAACGAAGTTATACGTTTTGTATACTTTGTAAATACTTAAAATTCGTTGTCGAGGCTCCTGCAAATTGAACATTTTCTAGAACTTACTTAAACTGCTTTGAACTTCGACTTCATATTACAGCGGCCTAAAAATAGTTTAATCCATGCTGCATTCGTTTATTGGTTTTTTAGACTTCACATTGAATGGGTATTTGATAGTACTTTTAAGCCCTTTTTAGATTTAATAAGTTGAAGATTTGAGGCCTTGAAGTTGTACTTCAATGGGAACAATCTGTTTTAGTATTAATTTTGTTTTATGTCTAAGGCTTTTCAGTTTTGTGGAGACTCTTGGGTTTTGAAAACATTCTTAAAGAGCTCGTTTTTACCCAGTTTATCAAAGTTTTTTGATTTTTTTCGAAATCCCAAAAACTTGATTTTATTAATGTTGTTTTTCAGTTCGAAAGTGAAGTTCATTAAAGCTTGTTGTAGTACGTCCCGGATTGTCTTCAGATTCTACCTTTTTAATGCTGATATCACCGATTAATCACTCCAAATTCAGATTTTCCAGTGCTTCATCAACGCTTTTCATTTTTAAGAATCATATGGTATCAGTTTTTTATCTTTTGAACTTCCGAACTTCCTGAATTTTTTTGAAGTTGCTTAGAAATTGTTGGGGCTTCTTTCAGTCTAAAAAAAATTCTGTTTTCCCTCGTAATTTCGTCGTGGATTTTCAGTTGTTTGTAATTTGTTTTTGAACTATCTATGAAGCCAGTAAAGCTTACTGGAATATTTCTAAACTTCTTGATAAAATTCAGCACGTTTAAGTAGATATGTTTTTGCGCAGGAAATTCACAGGAACTTCACATATTATAAATGTTAATTTTTCGCATTTCAGTTTATGATTTCTTAAATACTTAACAATTCGACCCAAACCTAAAGCTTACAGAACTTCCTTCGAACTTCCAATTTTTGTAAAGAGGATTCTGTTAAATAATATTCTTATGCCTTGTTTAAACCTTTAGATTCTAGCATTGCTTAATTTGATGTTTTGTTTGTTTTTTATTAGTTTTAACTTCAGCTTCATTCTACAGCGACCTAAAATTTGTTTAATCCATGCTCCATTAGTGGCTGTTTTTTTTCTTTAACTTGGTGGAATTTGTAGTAATTTTTAAGGCCTTTTTAGATTCAATAAGATGAAGATTTTAGAACAGACAGTCCGTTCTAGTCTTCATTTTGCTTTATGTCAAAGGCTTTTCAGTTTTGTTGAGACTCTTGGATTTGGAAAATATTCTTGATGCTCGCATTTGCCGAGTTTATTCAAATTTTAGTTCTTTGAACGTCATAATTTTTTAAATATCTCTTGTTGTAATGAGGGTTTTCAAAATCCCAAAAACTTTGTTATTTTTCAGTTCGAAAGCGAAATTCTTAAAAGCTTGTTTTAGCACTTCTCGGATTGTCTTGAGATTTCACATTTTTTATGCTGGTATCACCGATTAATAACCCCAAATTCAGATTTTTGAGAGTAATAACTGCATAAAGTCGTTGAAATAGTTCAGATTTTCCAGTGCTTAATCAACGTAATTTTTCAGAATTGTTTGGTGTCATTTCTTGATCTTTTGAACTTGCCAACTTTATTATGTTTCCTGCATTTTTTGAAGTTACTCAGAGATTTGTTGGGGCTTCCGTTTGCTTACTTTGAAGTTTTCTGATTTTCCTTCTGAACTTCGCCGTAAATGTTCGGTTGTTTGTAATATGATTTTTAATTTCCTGTGAAGCCAAAGAAGTCACAATAAAGCTTACTGTAATATTCCCAAACTTTTTGATAAAATTCAGCAAGTTTAAGTATGTCTTTTTTGCATCCGAAAATTGTTAAAAATACGCCCAATTTCGCATATTTTAAATCTTATTTTTCATGTTTCGGTTTATACATAACAATTTAAACCAAACCCAAACCCAAAGCTTACTTACAGAACTTCCTTCGAGCTTCCTATTTTTGAAATGAGGATTCTGTTAAGTAATATCCTTACGCCTTGTTGAACCTTTAGATTGTTTAATCTTTGTTAACATATAAAAACTCCCTCGAAAGTGTTTGCCTTGTTTTTTAACAACTTTATGAGCCATCGACGCATGTGGGAAGAATACCCCAAAGCAGGACACTCTAAGGCCTTCTTTCAGTAGGGAAAAAATTGCACATATTACAAGAATCCTGACTGGACACTGTTGTATGAGTAGAAACACCACTGTGCAGGTTCTGTGAAGATAAGGACTAAACTCCCATCCACTGTTTATGCCATTGCGAGGGCCTAACAGGCCTCAGACAAAAATATTTGGGGGAAACTGAAATTGAACCTGAAATGCTAAAACACATTTGTAACTATAAACAGCATCTTGGCATTCTTTTAAGAAACAAGGCTGCCACTATAGTGTTAGATTTAACGGGGAGCACAATATAGCCCTTGTAGGACGCGAACCAATCCGGACAAAAAGCATGAAGTTTTATGTATATTTTCAAACTTTTTTGTCGAAGTTTTCTGCAAACTTCAGAAGTTTCGCAGATTACTTGTATTTTGCAGAAATCGTTGAATTTTTTTATTGTTGTCAACTTCACCTTGGTCGCCTTTTAAATGTAAAATTTTCATTTATGTTTGCTTGAGTAAATTTGTAAATATCATTACCATCCTTTGAAGTTCGAGTTAAACGTGCATTTTCGAACTTTTTTGGAATTCTAAGATTGTCAAGTTTTTTGTGAATTTCTTGAATTTTGCAGAAGTTGTTGAATTTATTTATTGTTTTCAACTTCACCTTGGCCGCCTTTTAACATAGTTGTAATTTACGTTTTTTTTCTATGTTTGTTTGAATTAATTTGTAAATATGATTGCTGCCCTTTGAAGTTTTAAACATGTTGGATTGGTTCAAAAATTCACAAAAATTTATACAGTTTGAGACTTCTTTCGGTATCAGTCAACTTCAGGGATTTATCAGAACATACTTTTAATTCAGGGATTTTAATTGTTTTTATTGCGACTTCACAGAACTTCAAAAACATTAATTCTTCTTCGCTGTCTTAGGAACTTCAATTGAAACTTTGTTTTGTAATTTCTAAGATTAACTGTCTTAATACTGCTTCTAATCTTTTATTTTCATGTGAATTTGCTTGGAGTTTTTTTGCGGTTTAGATGATTACCTTGAACTTCACGAGATTTTGTGATGGATTTTATATTTATTTCCCCTGCCAGACTTCCCCAAACTTCCCTCCAAATTTGAGTAACTTCACCATTGTTTCTTTCGGTGCTTGGAAAATTATTAAATATACGTTGAACTTCACACAAAAAAGCAAAAATACTCAAAAATTCATCAGTTTGCAATTTAATCAGTATGGATTTTCATGGTGCCTCTTGAAATGTGTGCCTGGATTTTTTTTTTAAATATGAAAACCGAAAACGTAGTATAACCATCCTCAGATGTTGTCCCTGTAATTCTGGAGTAAAATTAAGTTTTAATCGCGTTATCAAATCTCGACCACACGCATTTCTCTCCCGCTTGTTACCTTTATCGCTTAATTCCGAGTTCAGCAAATTGCACACAACTTTTAATGAACTTGAATGCTGTACGCTTCTCTAGTGGATAACAGAATTAATTTTTGTCCTTTTTTTGTTTTTAACTAACTTGCTTTGCTTTAGTTTTGTGTATTTTATTGAAGTACAGAAGCGCGGGCTTAAGTGGTGGAAAGTTCGATTTTAATTTAGTTAGATTTAGTTTGTTTCGTTTGGATCTTTCAGGAAGTTAGGTAAAATAACGGCAAGTTTGAATGTGGTAGCTGATTTAAAGTAGGTAGTCGAAATAGAGGTAAAAGAAAGAAGCTTTTTTTAATTTTTGGAGATTCTGCTTAAATAAGTGGAAGAAAAATATAAATTTGAAAATCCAAAACAAATCGGAAAACCATTGACCACCCACCCAGGTAGTTTTTGTTCGTTCATATGGCAATTTAAATGCGTTTTTAGGAACTCGGTGGCCCAAGACGTTGAGGCTTCAGCAGTAAAGTGGTTCTGTATTTACTGATTTTTGACAATGTCCGATGCTTAGCAATATTTGGGATATTTCCAAACACGCATCTTGAGAAAATCGAGACGGTTTTAATGGCATTCAGGGACCGCATAAAAGGGCCGTTTTTGCCTAAGAGTCAACTCCTCACATTTCAGTTTAAATATAAAAGAAAACCGGTGAATGTGCCTTTCGGAGTTTCGACGTTGCATTAATAGAAAATATTTACACGAAGTAGGTTTTTTTTATTGCAGTGAACAATGGTAATTGCAATTAAACAATTTGAACAATTTCAAGCATTAACATAACACACAGTTCTTGACCTTTGTTTATTTAAGGAAGCAGTTGCCTTGAAAACTAGTAGTTGTTAGAGGATCGAAAAAGGATTAAGAAACTTCAAATGGATACTGAAATTTGGTATAAATTCTTGTTTCACTTGGGAGCTGTTGCACATGCTTTCCTTTAATTATAAAGAAAAATGGTTGCTAGAAGGTGGCGCTTTTAATTCTAAATCCCGTAATCAGGTTTGCTTTCTACTGGCGTTTCACACGGTGATACTTTAGGGCCGCTATTATTCATTGTTTTATTTTTATTTATTGGATTCATTTGTTTGTATTCATTCGTTATACTTTTATTGACGATATTGTTGATAAAAAATAAAATTGGTTATATGGATATCTCTATTTGCTGGTGATGCACCCGTTTCCATGTTTAATCCACTTTAAATAGCAAAGCTTACTTTCATTCCCTTAGAAGTTGTGAAACTTTATAAACGTAACAAGAGTCTTGACATTAAATACCATATTCAAAGTTTATTGGTTAAAATGTAAGTTAACCTGAGATACAAGTACACCAATTCATGTATATTTCGTTATTTAATAGCTTACACATTCTGTTCATAAAAAAAGGTATGTTATCTCTAAACAAGCAACATTCCTATCTCAAAGCATTTAAATATACAAGGATATTGATTTTTCCATTTGTATACAAGGTCTTAATTATATAAAAAATAATAATAAGCAATCGAAAAAGTATTAATAATTACATTTTAAGCTTTGCAGTTTGATATCCATAACTTCTTCTCCTTCTTCTTTTGTAGCTGATAACCCTAGGTGGGTTTTAGCTTGCTCCACTATACTTCTTTATTTCCTATTTTCTCTTGTTAGGTTTGGGGTTTCTGTTAATTGGAGCTTTTTTGACATTGAGTTTTGCGTTTTGGGACTGACGTGTCGAAAGGGCCATTCATTAATATTAATTATTGTATAATAAATTAAGAGTTACGTTTACAAAAATGGGTAGTTAATATCTGCATAGTTTGACTGTGATAACTTGATAGTTTCGTAAATATGATTGTTTTTCCTTATCTAGTACAAGCACAAGGAACTTCGGTATATCTGAAAAAACGGTATTTAAGTAAGGAAATATTTAAGTATGCATTACTATTTTGGTTGGCACTTTTGTTTGTTTATATTTTATGGAACAAAAATCTTCGCGCTGTTTCACTTCACGAAACTGTTTAAAACGCTTTGCTACACATCATAGGATATTAGAAAACGAGCAATGTTTTTTTTTAATTTTTGAAGACTTAATGTAAGCTAGAAAGCCCAACCAAGTTTAAATTTTTAAGAAAAAGTGTTACACAAACATCTTTTTTGAGAAAGGGATTAGAAACATCTCTGTATTGATAGTTTTATAAATAATTTATTTTAGATACTTTTGGTATTTTTACGAAGAGATATCCATATACGAGTATTCGGGAGTTTGTTATTTATGGTTTCCTTACAACCAAGCAAATTTATAAAAGGTTTTATTAGCAGTTTGACCTGACTTCGTGGTGGTTGGTTAGTTCGCTATAAGACTTGAATTGTATTGTAATCGTATTATTGGAATTGCCTGAAAGCAAAAATAATTCTTGAATTTTTAGTTCAATTTTTAGGAAGAATCGTAAATAGCGGATTTCTTACTATAGATTGTTTCTACCTTAGAAAGAAGTATAAGGCTTATGGAGAACAGCGTTGCCACGTTCAAAACTACGACCCCCATTATTGTGCGCATAATAAAACTGACAATACTGTTTTGTTAAAAAAGGATGGCATGATTCAGATAACTCAAATTGAATGAAGATGAACATATCCCGTAAGAGCCTGTACTTCCTTCTAAGGTAGGAACGAACTATAGTAATAGAAGTTTCTCTCCATCGCCTCATCTACGTCGTCCCTCCATGATCTCCTGGGCCTTCCTCTTTTCCTTCTACCAAGGGGGCTCCAATCTGTTATTCTCTTTATCCACCTGTAGTCGTTGCTTCTTCTTATATGTATAATAAATACTTTATTTAGGAACTTGCTATTAGAAGATAGACATTCTACAATTTACATTATAAAGTTATTCTTTGTTGAATAAGGTGTTGAGACACTTGAACAGCAAAAACATAAACAGAAGTAGACTTCTATACCCATTCTATTCCTTATCTACGCGTTAGATATTCTATCCATTCGTGTCACTCTGAGGCACCTTCTCCAACACTCCAAAAATGTTTAAAAATAAAAAGAAGAACAATTTAGTTTTAGTTAGAAAAGCGTGTAAAACATTTTGAAAAGTTATGGCCATTTTATTAGGGTTTCAATGTTATTTTTTCACCAGCGAAATGTTTAACTGAAAAGGTGAAGTTTTAGACAGACTTTCAAAATATTAAAAATTAAGAAATGTTTAGTTTAGTAGCATTAAAAAATTGTTTGTACAAGTCTTTGTGGGAGTTCTACTAGATGAAGAATTAAATATCTTGCTTCCACTTATACGAAAATCTCAAAATACCCTTAGGCTAAACTGCCTCATTTTAAAAATTTCTAGAATCTTTCAACACCTGCTCTGAACTTCAACTTCATTCGGCAATCACGTTAATGTTGCATAATCAATATTTCCATTAGTTTACTAAACTTCTTAGACCTCAAATTGCGTTGATACTTAGTTTTTAATTTGAATGGTTTACTGAGCCTCTCCAGAGGATTTAGGATTTGAGGTTGTAAGTTCAAAGGGGACGTTTAATTTTGTTGTATTTCAAGCATTCCAAGGTTTGTCAATTTTAAAAACATGCTTTGAATTTTTTAAAACTATGAGAACTTTCCGACTTACTGAAACTTGTTTATAAAATAAATAATTGTAACGATTTCGATTGGTTTAGCTTTTTCTTTTAAATTTGGAATCCGTGAAAGCTCCCATACTGCTTTTAAGATTGTTTTGACTACCCCAAGGATCTTCTTCTTCTTATTGTGCCTGTTTTGGATGTTGGTTACAAGCATGGCTATTCTGATTTTATTGGCCGCTGTCCGAAAGAGTTGTGTGGTGGTCAGATTCTGCAGCCAAGGACCTCTTCTTTCGTGCAGTTTTCCCTGCAAAATGAGTTGCAGCAGACTATACCGTTGTCCACTGCGTGCTATGTGGCCTAAGTATTTCAGCTTGCATCGTTTCACGCTGATAAGGACATCTCAAAAGCCACGAGTTTTTTTCGTGGACGTCTCGGTCACTGTCTAAGATTCAACTCTATACAGGAAAACTGCAAATACGTAGCACTGTAGTGAACGAATGTTTGGTGTGCAAAGGTAGCTCGTGGTTCTTGAAGATGCTGTTCATTCTGGTGACTGCTAATCTGGCTTTCTCGATCGTTTGATTTATCTCAATTCAGTGGTCTTATTCGTCATTTATACTCGTGTTATTGGCTGCTGGTTGACTATTATTTGATCAGGTTGAGCTTGATTTTTACTAATTGATGTTAAAAGTCCAGACCATGGCTCAAGAAACGATAGACCCTCCAGACGGTCTGTAAAGATAACTGTGTCATCGGAATACCTGATGTTATTTAGACGTTCTCCATTGATGGCTATTCCTTCGTCAATATCATCTAAGGCCAGTTTCATAGTATGCCCCGCGTAAACGTTAAAAATCAACGGAGAAAGCACACAACCCTGTCGCACGCCTCTTTTTATTGCGACTTCTTCTGTCATTTGACTTGTCACTCTGATGACTGCCGATTGATTATAGTAGATGTTGTTAATTATGCGAAGATCTTTGTCATCTAAGAGCCGCTTCACATGTGATTGATAGATAACTGATGGTCAGCTCTGATAGATCAGTTCTTGACAGTACTATGTTCACATGCATCCGTTTGATCAGTTTAAAAATGAATAATCAGTCGCCTATCAGTCGCATGTGAAACGGCTCTAAGCCAATTGTTTCTAGAATTGATGCTTGTTCGTCATGTTTAGCCAGATCAAACAAATGCTTTTTGATAATCGACGAGACATACCTGTATTGCGAAAATAGCCAGTTATTGAGTTGCTATATTGTTTGTTTATCATGGTATAATCGATTTGCCTCCTGATGATGTGATCTGGAGTATTTTGAGGTGAAATCCAAGTATATAGACGCCTTGGTGGTAACTTGAAGAAGGTATTAGTGACAACAAGTTGTTCTTCCATTGCTGACACTCAGTCGATTTCCGTGTTCATTTCGTTCGCATAGCCCAAAAGGTGCTATGACTTCACCGGTAGCGGCTCGTGACTTTAGAAATGGGTAAAGCAAGGTAATTCGCATTTTACAACTTGATATTTTGATGGAACCCGGGTTCGCTTAATGTAAAACTAAATATATATATTTTGAAATTATTCTTTAAATGTGTATTAAGAGCAATTTTGATGAAATTAGTGGTAATAATAAATATTAAAATCAAATCGACTTACCAAAAAACGTGAAGGATAATCCACTACTCCGGATCGTTTGATGGGTCTGTCCGTTAAAATGAACAACAAACCAAAATATGTATCACCGAAACCAGAAAGCAGGTTGCGACTGACGCAGGCCTAGAATCTGTTTCACTTCTCCGTACAAATTCAGTTGCAAGCGTATACAAACATACGAAAATTGACACAGTATGCCTGTATAAGCGAACCTGCTTCAGTTGAACGCTTATTGTCTGCGGTATGTACTGCGGAGAGGCATAATCTGCAGGTGCTTGAATTATTTCATTCTTTTCTGGTTGTATCAACTGAATTAAAGAAAATGAAAAATATTAAAATGATTTCGGATTTTGAATAAAAAAAACATTTAACCGAAAAATATAGCAGCGCTTCACCTGCGTCATCAGACGGGCCGCCGCTGGACCACATTTTCCTTGGCCAATTTTGACAATAAAATCACCGATCGATCACTAAGTTTATATCATTTTCATCTAGTTTTCTCAGAGTGCACGTTAGTTCGTCATAGAATAGTTCAATTGCTTCATTGGATCTGTCAGCTGTGGGAGCGAAACTTGAATATTAGTTTTAATATGCCTGCTAGCCTGCTCCATGTCAAGTGATGATGATGATGATGAAAAGAATTAATCTGGATAAGAAGCAATTAGGGAACAAAGTTTGTAATATATTTGGCAATATTTTTATGTATTAGTGTTTCCAGAATAACACCAAGGATGTACCACGAAAGCTAAAAATTCTTACAGACTGCCAGGAATTAATTGCCTTAAAATACCTCGGATGCCCCTAGAACAGGGGTTCCCAAAGTGCGGCCCGCGGGCCAAATGCGGCCCGCAAACCCTAGAAATGCGGCCCGCTATGTCAGATCATCCGCGATCTTGAATTCATGGATTTACATTTTTACAAGAAAATAAATACATGTTATCAGTTATCATATCATAATTTAAAATTGTTCGGTTAAAAAAATACTAAATTTTATACCGTGTGTTTGACTTAAGGGACGACTATAGGGAAATAGCAAGGGAAATCGTATATATGCAGATTCCTGCTTGCTGTTTGTGTTGATAGAATTTGATTAGGGCTGGTCTATTTTTTGTGAATAAAATGCAAATTATTTACTGCAGTTTTTAAGCTATTTCTTTCTTAAACAAGCAACAAATTCAAGTAAAGTAGTATCAAATTAAGCGCATTTTTTTGTCTTTCGATTGATACAACTATCAATCCTATCAGCTCAACCGGGGAGCAGGAATCTGCATATTTACGATTTTCCATGCACACACTTCAGATTGATGAATTTATTATTATCTTTTTTTTATATTTGCATTTAATTAATTTTTTTTTAAATGTGTTAATAAACAATTTGTAATAAAAAGTAATTATGGTCGTAAATAAAGACCGATTATGTTATAAAATTAGTATAAATCTTTCCCTTGGGTCTAATTTTTTATCGATTTAAACGTATTTTTCCGTAACACTTTTTTTTGGCCCGCCAAATATTTTGGAATTTACAATTTGGCCCACCTAGGCAAAACTTTGGGAACCCCTGCCCTAGAATGTCACGAATTTTTACATTTTTCGCTTTAGAATACCCCAGATTAACTTAAACTGCCCCTAAGAATAATGTTGATTAATTTCCATTCTTTTTTTTAAATTTAATTATGAGTTTGCCGTTGCTGTGCTATAATTAATTTTATAGTAATTGAAATTTTCGTTGTGAAAGGGTTTCGTACATTCAAAAGCAAAACCAAAACAAAATTCTCGAAGGAGTTTTGTTCGAGGAGTGACATCATTAAGCCAACCTGGAATACTCTGAGGCAGTTTAGGGGAATATGAGGCAGGCTAAATCAATTTTACGTTTTGTTTGAAGCACTTTCTATTATTCTTAGTAAACTAAGCGTTTGAAAACGGCCCAAAAGGCCATAGTTTGTCTTCAAGATTAGAGGCCTGTTGAGTTAAATATTTCTTTAAAAACTACCAAGAGAGCTGCAGTTTTTGTTCCTTTTTTTATCAAATTATAGTAGGCGTAAGTTTACTACAATTTGGTTCGTTCCAATTTTGATGCTGCAACAGTTTTAAACCAGAAAGAATGCTACGCCCAAACAATCGGACATTCTCATATTAATCACCAAATTCTGAGTAAGTTTAATAAGGTAAACAGAATTTTTGTCATCAAACATCACCTTTGCTTTTCGCTTTTTAAACCGTCTTAATGAAAGTAAAATCCTAACAAATCCATTTCTGACGTTCTGAATAGTAAAAACGAATTTTATATAAAGCACCAGACTCAAAGCCATTGAAGCAAATTAAGTGCGTTGTTTTTATCCATTTTACTTTTATAAGTATACATAAAAACGAGTTTGTGACGCGTAGGCGACGTTGCCCATTCGTTTCCTAGTGCCGAATTGCGCCAGATGACTTATCTCTACCGTTCAAGGCCCAATCTTTGGATGATGATTTTCTACGTAATTATTTGCCCAACATGATTCACCTTTTTTATAAGCAGTTCTTGTCTTTTCCTTGGAAGTCTCACTTCAACACTGAGTAAATAAGTACGGCTGTTTTTAACGCCATTACGAGGCATGTTCCTTTGAAATTTTTCATTTGTTATTGATGTGGTATTAATTGGTTTGTTATTATCGGCTTTATTACTGCGGTAATGACATATTTTATTGCAAAATATTGTAGAATGGGTAACATGTTATAAATAAATGTTTATGTTTCATTACGACGACAGTAAAGGCCAAGATAAAAAATAAACAATGAGAAATGTCGAGAAGTCTCGTGAAGTACTTATACTTTATTCAACTTAATATATATTTCTAAGTACAATTAGAACGATTTACAAATCTTAAGAATATCTGGGAAGTTGAGGAAGTTTGGGAACATCTCTAAATTTTCAGGGAAAGAAAGCGTCTGCTATTTTTACTTTAATTCTAGAGCTGAACCAGTAAAGAAGTTTGCTGTGTGGAGGTTTAAAAAATAAGGGAAATTCCGTCGAGGGCAAGGACATTTTAAATTGTTTAAATACTTGCTTAAAAATAAAAAGGGAAGCCTCAGGAATCGCCTGGGTATTTAAAAAATCCTAAGCTCGTTGGAAAAGTAAATAAAGAAGGCAGAGTGAAGTTTTGACGTTCAAAGTTTTCCTATATTTCACTTCAGATAATTTCATTAAATTCTCGAAAGTCTTAAGAAATATTTGGTAAATCGTAGATGTGGTGATTTACGCGTGAAGTTCAGGAAAATTAAAGAAGTTTTGGGAAGTCTCTTGATAATTACTAAAACAGTAGAGAAAAATTAAAAATATAATAAAAACAGTACAAAGAAATTCATGAAGCTTTGCGAAGTTTGCTGAAGTCCACAAACATCTACAAATCTGAGAGGTTATTAATAAATTTCCCGAAATTTTTTAGTCTTTGTGATATTTTCATTATGAAAATTTAATCAGAAGTAGGGCAGGACACGAAGTTTAGGACTTCACAGTTATTTGTTAAGCACTTCTAGACCTTAGATAATCTTTAAAAACGTAGAAAAAAGCAAAACAGAAAAGCGAGAATTACTGAAAACTCAGACAGAATCTTTTGTGGTTTTAAACACTTTCAAAAAATTAATTAAGTTTAGTGAAGTTCAAAGTGTAACATGTATTTATTCTATACCGGGTGTCTCAGGTAAGACGCAACATAACAGCAATATATTTTTTTAGAAAGGATCCGCAATACCTTTGGAATATGTATGGATTCAGAGCTCAATGTTATTGGATTTAGTTAACGCTAGAAAGAGATAGAAATGCTGAAGGCGTCTGTCATCGTTTATTTTTTTATATCCAGTATTTCTATATCTTTCTAGCGTTAACTAAATCCAATAACATACGTTGAGCACTGAATTCATACATATTCCTAAGGTATCGCGGATCCTTTCTAAAAAAATACATTGCTGTTTCCCTATGTTGCGTTTTACCTGAATATATTACCGATATTCTATAACCTTCATTAATTTTGAAGCATCGTCAAATATTAGAATGTTTGAAACATCCTACTTCTTAAAGTGAAGTGAAGACAAGTGAACTTTGGTGAAGTTGCCTGTTAAATATTTTGGAAACAGTAATTTTATGAATAACCAATACCTTGAAATGCATACTTTAGAAAAACTTTAGATATTTAATGAAGTTTCGTGAAGTTTCATTGAAGGTTTGAGAAAATCGGCTCTGTGAATAATTAATCTGAAGTGTAGGGTGGTTGAGGAAGTTTTAGCCAATTCAACAAAGTGATGCAGCATTATGGACGTCAAAGTAATTGTTTAGGAAATTAAAAATTTGGACTTTGTTCGAAATGCAAACCAATTTATGACGGTTTGAAAAAATAATCAAAACATTTAATGAAGTACCACGCATTTAATGGAAGTTGGAAGTTACCGTAATATTTTACTCCTTAAGATTGCAGCAAGCAAATTGTCGCGAAAAAATAATTGAGTATTTGTGAGAAAACCAGTTTTGTGAAGTGTTACGCCTGAAGTTTGAATAGTTTAAGGATAGGTTAAGGAAAGTTTAAGCCTGAAGTTCATACAGTTTTGGAAAGCTTAGCAAAAATGACAGTTGTGTTAAATATTTTAAGAGGAGGAATTGCTAAGTAAAACACATCGTGCAAGGTGTAGTAAACCTACCCAGTTTTGCGAAGAGTTAAGCTTGGAGTTTAATTAGTTAAGGAAAGTTTAAGTCTGAAGTTCAAACAGTTTTGAAAAGCTTAGCAAAAATGACAAGAGTTGTGTTGAATATTTTAAGATATTCCAGCGCCTGAGGAATTATTGAGTACAAAAAATCGTAGAAAGTTTAGTAAACCTACCCAAACTGATGAAGTTTCAGTTCGTAGAAAATTTCAGCCGAACCTAAAGTCATGAAAAACTGTCAGAATTTTCGGATATATGGAAAATTCGGTTTCTGAACATTGGACAGGTTAATTTTTGAAGTCGCAGGAAGCCGTAGAAATGCTTGAAGTTTAACACTTTACGAATCCTAAATTTTGAAGGAGTTGTGTTAAGATTTGGAAAAACTTCTTGAGTTTTACTATTATTGATCTTTTAAACTCCGACGAAGCTGCAAGCTGCAGGCACAAGTTTTATTTTCCTTTTTAGCTTGCCGAAGTTTACCTTATAAACCAAGTCGATTTTTATATTTTTTCTGAGCTTCGTCCAATTTTTTTATTCGTGGCTTTTTATATTTTGAATCTTATGAATATTAAAGTCTTCATTTTCAAGTTGTAAATAGAATGTTTTTCAGGAAACTTCAGGAATTCGTCGAGTAATACAGTTTATGCCAGTAATTCGTGCTCCGCCAGGGGTAAAGGCCTCGTAAGTTGCTTCTCATAACTTGGTTGTTTCGTCTTCAACGCCTTCGACAACCACTGTGTTTCGGTTCCCAATTATTTTAAGGGACTGGGTAGGCCACCCGCCGAACATCCGACTCGGGTTTGATCCCGAGACCGTCCGCGCTGTAGTCGAATACCTTAACCACTCTGCCACTCCGGCGATGCATTATCAGTTATCAGCAATTACAAATTTAATTTCCAGTTGCAATCGAAAACTACAAATAAAACAAAAATCAGATGTAAAATTTGATACTAAAAATACACAAACATATTTCGAAAATGATTCCATAAATGTAATTAATAATTAATAATGAAAATTGCCGTCGGCGATGTTGTTATCAAAGTGAATGTTACATACAGTTTGAAGCCACAAAGTACAAAATTATGCACCACTAATTAAGTTACTTGGAGTTGATGGGCGAGGTAAAATATAATTATGGAATGGGAAAACTATCGCACCAAAATGCATTAACGAAAGTGCATATCGGATACTAACTGTGTACCTTGTATCAAGCACGTAATATTAAGGACACAACATGAAAAACAAGGCACAAAACCGACATCATTAAAATTATCAAAGAAACCTGACGTGACGTAAGAGCTAAGTAATTTTAGTTTTTAAACTTGCATTTTGCTTATTAAAATGTAAAATATCACGCTGAAAATCGCTCAATATGATTTGCGGACAAAACACAGTAGCAAAGAACTATTTGGGAATATAAACAGACGCACAATAAAAAAACAATCGATTTATACAGAAAACGGATATCTGACAATACTTGGTAGCACAAAAACAGTTTCTAATCCAGGATTTCGGTCTATTTTAGTCGTCGTTTGAAACTATATACTTTTGTAAGATCCTAAAAATACCAATTTAAGTTCAAAATAAGGAGTGGTTTAATATTTCCGTTGAAATACAATCCTAAAAGGACGGAAAGGAAATCACGTATTTTTTACTTGTTTGAATTTTGTTTTTATCATAGAAGTATATTTAAGGGAAAAATAAAAATATGAAAAGACTTTGCAGAAGATCTAAAAACGTCCTTTAAAGACTAATCCAGATTTCTTTGGCCGTGCAAAGGTCAAAACAATGTTATGCCTTGAAACGCATTTTTTTTTAAACAAACAGTCAAAGATATTTTGTGTCTGCATTGAAGCCTAATTTACAACAATTGAGGTTAGAATCAATGTCAAATTTTACTCCAAACCGCAGTCCGATGTTTTAGTTTGATTAAGTTCAGCGAATGTTCAAAAACAAATGGAAAACATTAAACAGTTCCGTTGAAATCTAGTCCGAACCAGCATCACATTCTTAATTAAAAAACCCTACATTTATAATTCTTCTTGAGCGCTGCAGATATTAAAATAAAAACGATACAATTCGAGTTCGGGATTTTAACATTCCGGGCTATTTCTTCCTTAAAATTGGCCTGACCCTTAATTTAGACATTTTGAACGACGAGCAATGTTTTGAAATAAGGGTTTCGTGTCATGTAGCGGCATATTTCCATTAAAAGTATGTTCCAGAATTTAAAACAATTGAAGCATTTCCGTAAAAGGTAATCTGATGTTTTATATTTATTTAATGGAAAAAAACAATAGAAACATTTCTGTTAAAAAGGATACGTTTTAGTTTGTTGCTTCTTGAATAGATTATCGACAGGAAATTCAGGGTGAAAACATCTGAATAAACCAAAACAATTCCGTTGAAGGCTTGTCCGGGATTCTAGCGAGTCGTCATACTGTTTCTTTCCCTTCAGAACTGCCCTCAAAATATGAACAGGTTTTGGAAGTAAAACAAGGCTTCCAAAAGGGAGAAAGTTTCTATATTTCCGTTTCTGTTAATGAATAAGTTTTGAAAGTAAAACGAGGCTCCCGAATTAAATCATGACCTTGAAATGAAGAGGGTTTCCAGATTTCCAGTGAAATTGTTCCGAAATGTAAAACAATCGGACGTTTCCGTAAATCAAATCTGCTGTTTTTAAACGTTTTTAAAAAATACTTGTTTTATTTTACATGGGATTTTGAAAGAAACACAAACAATTCCGGCGAAATTTACTCCGGTATTCTAGCTTTCCGTTGTATTATTTTCTTTCTTAAAAAAATTGCAAAAACTACGTTCAAGATATCCTCAAAATATGTACAGGTTTTTGAAAAAGCGAGAAAGTTTCCATATTTCCGTTAAAATATGTTCCGAAATTAAAAAAAAAATGGAACGTTTCTGTTAAACCTTTAAAATATGAACAGGTTTTGAAAGTAAAACGAGGCACCCGAATTAAATACACATATAATATGACCTTGATAGGGAGCGGGTTTCCACATTTCCATTGAAATTGTTCCGAAATTTCAAACAATTGAATTAAAAAACAATCGGGCGTTTCCGTAAAACACAGTCTGTTGTTTTGATGCGTTTTAATTTTTGTTTTAATGTAAATGGAAATGTAAAGAAACATGAATATCTAAATAAGTTCTTGAATGACCTAAAACAATTCCGGTCAAATTTATTCCGGGATTCTAGCCTTCCGTCGTATTATTTCCTTTCCTCAACACCTGCAAAAGCTATGATTGAGATATCCTCTAAATATGAACAGGTTTTCGACGTAAAACGGGAGATCCGAAAGGGAGAAGGTTTCCACATTTCCGTTAAAATATCTTCCGTAATTTAAAACAATCGAAGTAAAAAAAGCAACAACTGAATGTTTCTGTTAAATCTTCTAAATATGAACAAGTTTTGGAAGTAAAACTAGGGTCTCCAATTAAATAATGACCTTGAGAAGGAGAAAGTTTCCATTGAAATTGTTCCGAAATTTAAAACAGTTGAATTAAGAAAAGCAATCGGGCGTTTCCGTAAAACACAACACAGTCTGTTGTTTCTATACGTTTTAATTTTTGTTTTAGTTTAAATGAACCGTTGGAAAAACCTGAACATCCAAATACTTGAGTGAAATTTATTCCGAAACTCTAGCTTTCCATCATACTGTTTCCTTTCTTAAAAAATTGCAAAAACTGCGTTCGAGATATCCTCAAAATTTAAAGAGGTTTTTGAGGTAAAACGAGGGTTCCCACGTTTCCATTAAAATATCTTCCGTAGTTTAAAACAATCGAAGTAAAAAAAGCGCAACCACGGATTGTTTCTGTTCTGTTAAATCTTCTCAATATGAACAAGTTTTGGAAGAAAAACGAGAGTCTCAAATTATTTATACCCTGCGTCCACGGCAAGACGCAACATAGGGAAACACCAATGTATTTTTTTAGAAAAGATTCGGGTGACCTTTGGAATGTGTATGGATTCAGCGTTCAACGTCGGCGATTGAACTTGCTTAATGCTAGAAAGAGATAGCGCTGGAGCTTGTTTGCACGATATGCGATTATTTCATTGTTTACTTTTTAAATTTGTCAATTTTGACAGCACTTACAACTTTCATTTACAATAAAAATACGCAAAATGGGTATTCTATAAATCGCTGTTTCTGCATTCTGCATAATATCCTAAATTGAATTCGCCTTATTACAACAGCAAACGTAATGAAAACGTAAGTAATTTCTATGAAAATGTGAGGTTATGTTTACAATATTTCAGATTCGGTCGAATATCAAACGAATTTAAAATGTAATGAAAATATTCAAATAAGAATTTGTTTAATCAGTTGTACAAAATCTCTGTCAGAGGTTATTAATGCAACTTACAGTCTTAATGGTTCATGTAGATAGGTGTGAAATTGCTCAGATAGGGAAATGTGTATAATTTGGTGAAGTACCTACAAGTTTGTTGCCCAAGAAAAACTTAACAATTACACCTTTACGTAAAGAGTGATTTTAGCAAATTTGTAAAATGTTATGGCATTGTAAATAATTGTTTTAAATTGTGTTGTTTTAGTGAGTTTTAATATAGTAATAACAATGTATCTCTAATCGCGCTTCATTGCATTGTAGATGTAAATTTTTCAGTAACTGACAAATCTAACAAATTTAACAATTTGACGTTTTGTCGCTGTCGAAAATAATACCAGAATAACAGATGCCGGCTCTATTTCTATCTCATTCTAGCACCAAACAAGCTCAATTACGCATGTTCAGTACTAAATCCGTACATATTCCGCAGGTAACCCGGATCTGGAAGGAAGCATAAACATGGAAATCCTTGAATATGTAAAAATATAGTCCGAAGTTTAAAACAATTGAAAAAACCTCACTAACAGTCTGATGTTTGATATATTTAGCTTAATTTAAACAGACTGTTGGAGCGAAAACGGACATTGCAAAACTTTAAAATAATTCCGTTGAAATCTAGTCCGCAGTTCCATCATTCCGTCAATGTTTTCCCTTCGTTTAAACGGAAATAAAATACATTTTATAAGCTTCAGGTTTCGTAAACGGAAAAGAAGTTTCGAAGTTTCCAGTAAAAATTCGAATTGGCAAAAACATTCCGTTCAAACGCAGTACGATGTGATTATTTGGCCGTATTTTTAACTAAAGTAAAACAGAATCATAGCAATCAAAGGTGTAAAAATAGAACAAACGGAAGTCATTTCAATAAAACACTGTCCCAGGAAATTTAAAAGTTTTATAGAAAGGTCGTTGATTTTAAAATGGAATCTAATATCCGGAATTACCGTACTGAATCAGGCATAAAAAATAAAATTAAACTCCGAGTTCAATAGGCTTTACAAAAATCACCGATGAATTTGTTTTGTTGTTGACAATGTCGACAAAAATCAGTCGCAGTTATTTCAAGTTAATAATTGCGATAGTTACAATAAGAGGAGACGAAGAAGTTTCAAATAAAAGTTGTTCAGGAACTTTTTAAGTGTTTTATTGTGGTCTGGAAGAAACTTGCACGGAATAATACGGACTTCAGTTGTTTTCAAATATTTCTACAACTAATTCCAGCAATCAAGTAGGCCGTAATGGATTATTAAATTCGCATTTTACTTTTTTTTTTACAGTTTTCCGCCAGGTGAGTCAGTCATTTGTTTTATGGTAATGAGCTCACTTGGATTTACATAAACGGATGAAATCCTTAAATGCGACTTTAATTTAATGGATGAAAATTAAAAACACGTTTCTTTTCGTAGTAAAAGTCGAGTTGGTTTGATTTCCAAAATGGTAAAAAACTGTAAAAGCCAACTTCGATTTCGTCTGTGGGATTGAGCAGGAATGGTGATTTTTTAAGGTGATTCATTGTACGCCGAAAATGTCAGCTATAAATCATGCGATTTTGATAATGTACATAATTCACAAAAAAATATAAAACCACGCCTTATATTCAAGACATTAAATTGTCCGTAGTGAAAGCTTAAAAAGCAATTAAAAGAAAAAAGAATAGGTCCAAAGTACACTAATTGCAAACATTAAAAGACAGTGACCTAAGTCAGCAAACAAAAACTCGTATATTTTCAAGGTAAATCTATAATTATTCCGGACTCGTACTGGATGGGGTATTTTTACGCATTTAAATTTACTCTCCAATTTTTTTTTTTTTTTAGTGTCTCTCAAAAGCGCTTTGGGTTACTTCTCTAATTAACTGGTTAACGGTAAAGAGACAAAAACTAACCCGATTTGTGAAAGTGCACGTTTCTATTAATAATGATAAAAAAAATCCATGTTAACTATGACGTCATGGGTCATTTTTTGGCAAACTGCTCCTCTGTTTTTATTTTCGACCGTTACACTACACCCGGAAATAAACACACGTAAAAATAACCAAGCTAACTTGTTGACTCCAGTAAGATTCTGGAATTATTTTTTGGGAAAATTAACCTAGCAATTGTTTTTATTTAACGTTGAATGGAATATTTTAACCTACTTTGTCAAGGAACCACAACGCCTATTAAAGTAATTAAGAAATACAGCTGTAAAGCATGAATATTAATCAAACCATTCTTTAATTTCATATAATCTTAATTATGTCGATTAATCAACTTCAGGATTTATAACAAGCTACAATCGAAGGGAATTGTTTTTGTTTGCAATTTTTAGGCCTGACTTTTTTTCTTTAATTTGCTATGTCACTTGTTCTGCTGTTATCTTTACAAAATTTGACACAAAATACAAAAATAATTCGACCTTTTAATATACGTCTTTCCTCGATATTCTGAATCTACTCAGGCCATTCCTTCTGATTTCGTGTGTGAATTTCGTAACTTGGTAAACAAGTGTATTAGAATGGATGCCTTGACATTGTTTTAGAGTATAAATTAGCGGATCGGATTGTATTAGTAATCTATTACATCGGTTAACTTTCCTTTACGTTTCTGTTTTTTAATATTAATGTTATTCTGTCTTAGCTAAGATCTGTAGGTTTGAATATACCCATGGGTACCTTGCTGGATTAAATGTACAATTCTAAATGTTTACTCATGCATGACTTGATGTATGGGCCCTTTTGCGGTTAGAAAGGCAAGGGTTCGAACCTCAAATGGGCCTTAAAAATTCAGGGCCGGCCATTCTTCTTCTTCTTCTTCTTCTTTATTTTTTCCTTATGGCTTTCGGCGTCTGATTTGATGTGTGTATGTGCCTTCTATCTATTTTTGCTGCCGTTCCAATCCTCGCTTCATTTCCCTTCTTTTCCGCTTCTACCAGTGGTAGCTACATATAAGGACTGGACTAGTGTAGTTTGCTCTGCTTTAGAGTTGACGTCTTCAAATTCTTGGTCGGTGCTTCTATTAAGTCTTGTAATAATAGCTGACCGTGCCGCCTTCTTGAAAAATGAACACAGTAAAAATGTACCGCTTCATATGTGTGTAAGCATGAACTGCACCTACATTCGTGTCTATTTTTTGACATTTTGTTTGTCGTTTTAGGTTAAGTCCGTTGTGTTGAGCTGAATGGTAAATTATCCCATAACAATAAACAATAATTGCATTCATTAAGCTTAGATAGCGTATTCAACTAAGGGCCGGTCTTTCAATATCCTAATAAATTTATTCTCCTATTATTTTCTATGGCAACCTTTATTAATGCAATCGTTTCAATGGAAAATATTTGCCAAATAGCTTATTAGGAGGTTTATTAGGAGATGGAAAGACCGGCCCTAAGTTAATTGGCGTTTATTGGCTAGCTCGGCTGTTTTTGTAGGCAGAATAAATTAAAACATTAAATTTGTGACGCTTATCAAGTTATGAAGTCTTGAAAAAGACTGATGTAGAAGATTATTAAGGCTTTTATACTAGAAAAGGTAAACGTCAAAATGCGAAGCACGTGCGAAGCTAATATCACACTGAACCGCAAGACGCGCATAAGCAAAGTTGAAGTAAAGATTGGCAATACCTACATTGGAAAGTTAAAGTAGTTTTTTTCGGTCAACCGTTTTTGCTCTCACTGTATATTGTTGAACCTTTTAGATTTGTTCTGCTATTTAATATTTGCGACTTCCTTCTAAATGTTGTAAATCCTACTAGTATAGGTCCTCCTACCTTACCTCTTCCCATCTCCTTCACGAAATCTATCTCCCCCTTTTCTATATCTTTTATTTGACTTCTTTTAACTTTTATTATTGCATTTTCAAAGTTGCTTCGTCCTTGAATTTTTATTCTGAAAAATACAAAATTTTTCCTTCTCATATTTCTGTCGAATTGTTCTATCTGCCGTTCGTGTATTCTTTGAATTTCCGGTTTATATTTTTATTTATCACCTGCAGTTCTTCCCTTAACATTTTTCTTATCTCCCGTACGCCAATAACTATTATTTTTCCGTGTCGCGATCGTGGCTTAGTTGGTTCAGCGTGCGGCTGACCACTGAGATGGCCCGGGTTCGATTCCCAGGGTCACACATACATCGAAAACACCCGACCGCTTCCCGCGGAAGGCAATGGCAAACCACCGAGGTATTTCTGCCTAGTAGAAGCGCAAGCGTTGCCGTGGTTCAGAGCCCTCGTTAAGCTGTAGGGCCTCTGTCTGTAGGCTACTTGACACGCACACCACATACATATGGGGAGAAGATGGGCAACGCCTTGTAAAGGGCACGTCACTTCTAGAAGAAATTTCCCCACTTTTATTAGACGTAGCAACGTCGCTTTCGTTCCTTCAAAGCTGATTTGCATTTTGTCTAAAAGGATTCTTTCGTTGTACTGTCCACGTGTCCACTTCCTGAGTTTTAAAGTTCATTTTTACTTATCTTTTTCACACTAAAATTAAGGGTGAGAAGCAATTTACAACCTTCTTCCACTGTTGCCATACACAACCCCCCATGTAAATTCATATTTTTAAATATAGATGGTATTTTGCGTTAGATGAACGTTTAGTTACAACTATTTACTGACGTATGACTTGGTGGATTAATTGGCTGCTTTGTAATTAAGGGAACATGAGTTCGAATATCAATTGTGGCTGAATTTTAATATTTAGGGCGACTGAAATGTGTTTTTTTGTTGAATATCGACTATGTTATTTTGTGTTCCGAATATTTACTCATGTGTGACTGGATGGATTGAGCGGCTGCTTCGCAGTTAAGAGCACAAGGATTCGATTCTCAAATCGGCTGGATTTAAAAATTTAGCTTTTTGTTGAATCTGCGTTGCGTTAGACTTATAGTTCTAAATATTTACTCATGTATGATTTACTATATTAATAACAGTTGCTGCACAATGAAGAGTACATAGATTCGAATGTTAATTGTGGCTGAATTTTTAAATCCAGCACGACTGATATGATATGTGTTTTTTAAATATCGACGATGTTATTTTTTGTTCTCATAGACGTACAGTTTTAAGTATTTACTCATGTGTGACTTGATGGATTAAACGGCCATTTCACAAAACATAAGGACACAGGTTCGAATATCAGTATTGTAGCCCAAGCTGAAAATTCAGCGGTGTTTCAAAAAAATACATTATATTTCCTGATCTCGATAAAATGAGTTAGATTCCGAATGAGGTAAAGCTAAGAGTCGCAGTGAAAATGCGGATTTTTAGCCCTGAGTTACCGTAAATGCATAGTTCTGAATATGTTCCTTACGTTTAACGTGGAAGGTTGCTTCATAATTAAGAGGACGACACGGATTTGCAGGTGAATTTTGACCATATTTCAGACAACGCAATTGAAATGCAGTGTTTTCATCATCTTTTTATTGTTTTTTTTAACTTAAGACGTCGGCTGCTATGGTTAAATGGCTAGCAATCGTCATACCTCTACGGTTCGTAGAAGTTTCAATGCCACATCGGGATTCGAATCCTGAGTGAGTGAATTATGAGTATTTTATGATTACGTTTTTCTGCGTTACTCCTACTTAATTCTGAATATTAACACATGTCTGATTTAATAGATTAAACCTCTAATTTGCATCCAAAAGGACACGCGTTCGAATATCAATATTGCGTCCTAAGTTTAAAATTCAGCGCAGTGAAAATGCGACCTTTTAACCCTGAGTTACGGTAAACCTACAGGGCGATTCAAAAGTATTGTAATTAATTTTAAGGGTAGGTAGAGCATATCAAATAGAACAACTTTTCTCAATAAACCATATCTCGCAAGTAACGGCACACTCAGAAAAAAATTAAAAATGTTAATACAAAAGTTGTTTTGGGGTCACTGGAATAGAATTTTAATTTATCAATCGTCTTTCTTGTCCGTACTGATAAGAGCCAAGGTGTGATGTGACGTAGCTTAGACAGTTCATTCTTTGCTTTAAAAGTGCACTGGTCGAACGCTTTAATGGAAGGTGGTCATCCTTACCGTATAACCGAATTAATTGACGTTTTAATTTATGGGAAAGCTCTTCAAAATGCTGCCGCAACTCTGAAAGACAGTTTTTGTTTGTGTTGTGCGTGTGTGGTTGTGTAGAAGTTAATGGAGGAACATCTGTAAGTCCAGTTGTTCTTTATTAACAACATTTTTTTAGTATAACTTTTTAAACTTGCCACTAATTGTTTACTGCCAGTCTCAAGCCTGAAAAAATGTGAGAGGAAAGTGAAACCTGTAAATTACATAATTGTGTAATGTTTCATTTATTTTTGCAGGGTCAAATTTCTATCCCAGACTTTTTAAATGCATATTAGCAAAATTTAAAATAAACAAAAACCGCGATAAGCTTTAAATTTTTGCCGTAATGTACTTCTATTAAGGTCAGCATATACCCATTTAATTTAATGACAATACTTTTGAATCACCCTGTATAGTTCTGAATATTTACCTTAAGTGTAACTTGAAAGGTTACTTCATAATCAAGAGGGCGACACGACACTGCCTGTTATGGTTAAATCTGAAATGCGAATTCTTTAATTTAATGATGATATTCTACGTTGCCATAGATGCATTGTTCTGATTATTTATGACATAATAGATCGAACGGCTGTTTTGCAACTGAACGAATATCAGGTGCTGGAGTATATTCGCAGTTGAAATATATATTTTTTTTAGTTTAATGATACTCTCCTCTTATCATTAATGCTCGTGGTGAACTTACGAGAACAACAGGATGTTATATGACTTCTCTTTGAAAATTTCCAAACCACTGTTTAGGGTTTGAACCTGTGTGAGCCGGTTGCGAAACAGTCTCTCAACCTATTACGCCAATGCACGTTTTTCAGAATCAAAATTCCGCGTTACCATAAATGTATAGTGAACATTTATTCGTATGCAACCTAATGAATTGAATGGCTGCGTTGTAATTACAAGGACACTGGTTCGAATGTCTGGAGTTTAACATCCAGCGGGGCGAATTTTTCATTCTTAATATCTTAATAATATAATTTGGCGCTACCCCATACGTTTGAATATTTACATACCTACTTATGTTTGTCTTAATATATTAAACAAGGAAGATGCTGGTTCTACTGCTGATTGTGGCTGCCTTTCAGTCAGGTTTTTGTTTATCCAAATGATTTTATTCCGAGTTATTACAGATCTATAGTTTTGAGTATTTATTTACTCGCGTGTGACTTTATTCATTAAAGATCCGCTTGTAATCAAGAGGACACAGGTTCGAATAATAGTTGTAGCTTGATTTTAAAATCCCGAGCAATTGAAACACAAGTTAAATTAAGTCTTAAGTCTAATAGATATCAATACTTTTGCAGGAATCGCAATTAGGTGTAGCGTTAATGATTTCGGTGATATGAGTCGACCACCTTTTAAAGCCTTCAGAAATATTGCTTTCTAAGAAGTAATTCAGAAAAGCAGAGAGAGGCTATTTTTATGACGTTTGTAACAATAGTGTCTGACGTGGCTATAATTTGGTTAGAATCTTCGGAATTTGTTTTCTTTATAACTTTCTACCTGCTCAGAACTTTCAACTTGAATCTTTAAAGCCCTGGCTGGTAATCCATTGCGGGGTACCTTCTTGGGTTTGGTATTGTAAAAGTTCTTTTGTGTTAATAGTCTTAAGTCTTAACAGAATGTTGCTTAGATGTTCTTAAATAATCCCAGAAATATCGAATGCCTGCTACATCTTTTGGATTGGACAAGAAGAAATCTGCAGCAATGCATTCGGATTGTTAGTTTTTGAGATTAATAGGCCGTCTACCGAAAATTAAGTAGAAGGAAAGGGACTGAGCTTAAATTACCGTAGATAAATTATAGAAGTGGTCAAAAATATTAAAATAAAGCAGTTTGTTTTTGTTATACTGTAATTCTAACTTCAGAGATAACATAATTTTTAAGGATTCGTTTTTTTTTCTAACACCTAAGTAATTATTAATACACAGGAAAATGTCATCAGAATACATGAAGTATAAATAATGTATTTCACATTTTACGAGTCTGATTTCATGTCATTAATCATATAATTTAATTTAGTTAAAATTCCTGTTGCTCTGGGTTTTAAAATCTCGCTGTGACTTGGATTTAAATATGTGTCCATTTGGTTGCAAGATACACGTCCAATCGACTGGATTTCAATTTCAGTTCCCTTTTAGATAAAATTTTTGCCTAGATTCTTGATAAAGCCATAATTATAGTAGGTCAATAGAATACAGAGTAATCTTGTGAAACCACAGTAATATAAAACCAATCACGTGTTGAGGCAACCAAGATCCTCTGGTAATTGGTGAGGAGTATATTTTCTGAAGTTCTCTTGTAATATGCCAAATAAACTTATCCTTAGAGACCAACTCAAAGATGCCAGGGCCACTCATTGGCTATCGCCATGCTAGTCCTGGGTTCGAATCTCCCGATGGACAGGATTTTCCTGCAGTCTGGAGATTAATATCGAGCCCTGGTGACAATTTGTCGTTCGTACACAATATACATGGTGCAATATGTAGGTGCTAAATGGCACACCAACTACGTAACTCGCAGAGACGAGCCGGGTTGTGCATTGCACCGGTAAAAGCCACATACGTTAACGCACTAGGTTCCACACCGAAAGCCGAAAGGTACCAAAGGTTACAGATACAGACAGACAGGCAGAGACCAACTCAAGTCAGCTAAGTAAAGGAAGTCTTCCACTAAGTATTGCCCCATTGCCAAAATACGTATTACTCGTACGTGTTACTCAACGATTAGTCCATCAGCTCCATTTTAGATTAAAGAAAGCAAGCCACTATTGTATATTATCATAGCCATGAAATGATATAATCTGACGTGCATAAAGCTTGCTCCTCTGTTTCTTATCTTATTTTATATTGCAAAATTGCAAAGCTATCAGACAAAATCGAATATGCTGTTTCATTTTTGACAAAATTCTAGTCTAGCTAAATGATCACCAGTTGACGCGCTTTGAGATCCTTGGCACCCGCAAGGCTAGTAAATAAAACAAACAGATATTATGATACGTGAATCATACGCACGTATAGCCATATCTTGACAAGCAGACTATAAATGATGTCTAACTTCACATGCCAAACTGTATATTGCTCTATGGCACTCCGCTACAAACACTTTGCTATCCTTGTCAGGCCAGCTTGTACATATTGCAGGGTTGTGATCCAATGGTTCTTTATTCTTTTCAATACATTACTGCTTCAATATTATTTTATTCACCTCTACTACTCTGTGGCCTACTGTCTGCTTAATGTATTTGCACCCCTAGTTAAAGGTCTCCTTATGCTATTGGCAACTGCTGGTTTTTTAGCTATTCATTCAAATATCACCATCGTCTCAAAACAGTCTGCGAGTACAGGTAGAACACATGTATTATACATTTTTGATTTTTGGAGGATAGATAGATGACTTAAACTTGGAAAATTCAGGTTACTTGCAAGTCAAAGATCTAAGGGCCAGCTCAATGTATGTATATCCAAAGACTAAAAGAACTAAAAAATAATAACAGGTCATTTGTTTATATTTCAATCAAAGAGCAGAAGAATCCTACCACTCAACCATGGTCATTCGCATCAAATTTGTTTTTTTTTAAAACTTGTATAGAATAACTGGACAGTAGTAAGGTGCATTTGCATATGTTTTGTCGATTATGACTTTCAATCATACCAAAAAAAAGAACCTCTGTGCTTTTCTTCTTCTTCAACAAGGATCCTGGTACCTTAATCGGGTGCTTATAGTTGATGCTTTAATTATCTAATCTTCTCTTTAATAGTTTCCAGTATTTGGATGCCAAACTGGCATAGATATATTACATTATTGAAACATGTAGATGATAAAACATCTGCAGTTGAGTGTACATCAAAAGAATTGTGCTTGAAGTATTTTCTTCTTTTTATCTGTTGCAATCGGAGCGTAAGACAAGTCTTGGGATGATTTAATAGTAGTTGAAGAACACAGCCTGTCCACGATTTGGCCATGAAACTCTGATAGTTTGGTTTGGCATAATATGTTTCTGTGGTACTGCGAGTTTTTGACGGTTTATGGTAGAATTTGAGTGTGCGAATGAAGATAAATGACCATTTTACCAGCCCTAATAAACAGTTGATGTTTTGGTCTTTGGTTTAAAATCTGAAGTCAAAATTTTGATAAAATAACCATTTGAATACAACCGTATTGTTTAGACTTTTTACAAAGATGTTTCAATAATACAGTATGTATTTATTCTAACCAGAAGGGTTTCGACTTGGGCTTGGTTGAGAAGTTGGGTTACTGTGCCCCTCTCTTGGGCGTGGTTCACACGTTAAGTTAGCGTGCTTAGTATCCCCTTTTTCCTCCTGATGAAGCCCTTTAAGAAAGTGGACGAAACGTTGAGTTCTTCTTTCTCAACAATGACACTGACATTTACAGTGGTCATGTTAGGGAGCTAGTTTCGTTGGTGTAAACAAGACTTATCGTAAAGTAAGTTAAGTTAAACTAGTAGAATAAGTTCTTTGGGCCTTTTTAGCACATATGCATTAACAGGAGACCAACCGTGTCCATCGAAGCAGAAAATAAAATCCACTGGCAGTGTTACGGTGTTAATGGTTGTCAAATTTGTCTTGAAAAAATTCACAGAATTAATTTTCGAATTATGATCCTTGCCTTAAACAACGTTGCCAGGTGTAAACTGATCACTGTTATTAATTTGTATTAAAGGTACTTTAACAAGTCCAATTTGGCAATAGGATGCTACATAACCTAACGTTTAATCTATGGCAAGAAAACATTTGGGAAAAGATAAAAGTTGTTTTATTTATAGCAAACGAGGTAAAGGTATCGGCATTATTGACCCGGAAGGGAACATGGTCAGCAACATGGAGGGCTCTTAAGTCGCTTTTCATACCTCAGTTGTTTCGCACGCTATACATTCGGAGTGGTATGGCAAGCACCACGCCTTCAATAACCGCCTACCTGTTTCGGTTCCCAATTATTGTCAGTGACTGTGTAGACCACCCGCCGAACACCCGACTCGGGTTTGACCCAGAGGCCGTTCGTGCTGTAGTGGAATACCTTAACCACTCGGCCACTTCGGAGATTTTATTTATGCTAATTTATCACATGTTTGGATTGAAACACTAGACTCGAAATAAGATGTAGATCGAAATGATAATCGTCTAAAACAATCCATGGCCAACGCCTATCGAAAACGAATACGAACAAATTATACATCAAACGTAAGGAAAAATAACGAGGCAAATGTCGAAACGCAGTATAGTATATACTAAAACGTATGATAAAATCAGTCACGTTACCCGCAATTATGTATGTGAGACACGCACAAGATGTTCATGAACTCCATACTGGTAGTTTATATCGCATTGTGTACTTTAAGTTTAGCAAAACAAACGTTTATAAATTTTATTCGGGGATATTCTAAAATCACCGATAATACCTCTTATCTATTGACGTTGGTCTTAACGGACCTTCGTTCTCCAGAGACTGAATAGCCAACGGCGCTATATAGAACATTCATAATTAATTTAGTACGCCTCAGAAATTTTGAATAGATTTGTGACCCCCGTGCGATTTCGTTCAATAACACGTGAAGATTTGCTGAGTTTATAAAAGCCCCACAAATCTTGAAACAGTGTTAGTGTTTTGTTTTAAGAAATATTTAATATACGAGTATTCCATTATAAAGTTATCATCAATAATTTCCTACAGTTGAGTGAAATATTCGCGTATTTTAATTATACCTAACGCATAATAAAAGTGAACCTTTAACTCACTAATTTTCACATCTGATTACAGTTATCAGTATCTTATCAGAAGAAACTGTTTAATTTTTTGATATTTTATGACCCACTTACCGATAAAAAGTGATGAAGCATTCCGGTTGTTGATGAATTATCAATAATTCGGTGGAATCGACATTATCATCGATTTGATTAACCAATGGAAACATACCGAAGAGCTCCGAATGTTTACGTTTCGTAATGATACATTTTCAATGTGTGATACTAATTTTGAGAATTGCAATAATTTGGTGACGAAAAGAGAATGAAGTGATTTGTCACCTCATAAATAATCAGGTTAAATCTAGTATAAGTCTGCTTAAATCAGCATATAAGGAGTATGGTGCACGTGGGCGGTTATAGCTGAGGGCGGTAACGCTGTAGATTTAAAATAAGTAAAGAAACGACGAAAACAAAAATAAGTAATATGTTGGGAATTCAGAATAGAAGAACTGTGTTTATATTTTAAAAACTAAAACTAAAATGCAATACAATATTATATCTAATGATACTCGTATTAATTGGTTCATTATTATCGGGTTGCTGTATGGTGAGCAATAAATTATTTCTATCTCCACCTATTAATCATGTTGTCGACTACTATTTTTTGTTTTATGAAACGACTATTGCTTTACATTTAGCTATTACAGTTAGTAATCAAAATATTGGCACTACTGCTTGGCTCGATTACTTGGCGCGATATAATAATTGCAAATAAATGGAAACAATTGTATTAACAAAGGGTACCAAGGACATGGCCCTTAATCAGCATATGGTACTGTGCAGCCTTTATACTAGGCATATCTACTCATACTGACGGTGACCTAAGCCAAACAACGAATGTCAGTATCGATAAGTGATATTTACAGCGAATATGGATTTAGCAAGTTGCACTTACTATGCCATATTTGAAGTAAATTGATTGATTGAGCATGACTCTAGGAAGTAAGTATGAGCTTACCTCCCTGCGGAAATAAGTAATGTGATTAATTCAGTTCTTGTTTTTCAACTTGTTTAGCTTTCCGTCGTCTATCTGTGGACATACCATAGGCCTCTCCCACTTCATGACACTTAATATTAAAAAAACAGTTTATACGAGCAATGGAAAAAGTCTGATATGTAGTTCGGAAAGTAAACATCTTGAATTGATCACTGATTCTATTGTCAGCCCCGTACTTGACTGATAAATCCTAGATTTACGTTATCACTGATATAATATTAAAGAATATTTTGTAAGAAGCAAACTGTAAATAATATGTTTGTGGACTGTTTAAAGAGATTCAGCCAAGTTAGGAAGAAAGTTGTGAAAAGTATGTTTAATGATCATAAGTGACTTGAAAAAATCTTGTAAAGGAAAACGATTTGACGATTTCAAAAAAGTAAAACAAGAATCGATGTACACTTTTCAGAGTTAGATTATTACTATGTGAATGTTTCGATAGTGTTGGATAGTTTGTTAAAGTAGAATCAAATGCAGATACCGAGGAGGTTATCCAATAAAGTAGTTTAAGTAACACGCTCGGAGGTATGAGGGAATCTTTGAAGGATAAACGGAAGGAAGGAAATGCAGTAAGTTTCATAATTGGAAAGACGGGTTCTATCGATCAAATGTATATAATCGTTTCGAATCCCTTAGCAACTTAGTTTACCACCTTCGTTCCGAATAAGATAATTTATTTATAAAATTAAAACCAGTAAAAATAATGTAAATCTACTTTAATTTCATTATTTACAAGACAATTATAAACGATGCAAAAACAAACTGCTAAATTCGGGCGTCATCCAGTGGCTTCGGCAATGCTTATGGTGGCGTAGCGTAACGTGGCAAAATGATGCGAACTTATAATTTCGCTTTTTAAAAGTAAAGAATAAAAAGTATGATCGTTTTCTTATTGACAAGATGAGGCAGTGGTCGCAGAAATAAGCCGTATTTATTGAATATACAGGGTGGGAGGCTTAATTTTTAATTATTCACACTGTATTTAACCGTGGGCGTCTAATTAATTGCAAATGCATTACATTTTCCTCGCTCTGCGTTATGTTAATCCAAGCCAATGGACATGGTTGTAAAAATCATGCGACATTAATTTGTCTGGTCTGTGAGTGATTACAAGGACGAGATGATGTTGGTTTTGTTACGGTTCATTACCAGGGGAGTAGTTATCGTTATAACAGTACATTTGGTATTGTAGCCTGGTGCTGATCGTGCTGAAAAGTAATTTATTTTAAGGATTTAATGGCTAAGCTAATTTAAACTTGTTATTCGTCGGTGATTTTTAAAAATTTAAACTAAGTCTCTTACGTTCACCGCAATTTACGTAGTATATTCACTATGTAAATACACAATTATGTCGAAGCATACCTTCATATATTTTCTAAAGATTTGTTGGGGCGAATTTGACATTTTATATCCAAAATATCATGATTTATATAATTGCAGTGAATGAAGTTTAAATTCTCGGCAAAGATTCAGTAATCTAGGTATACCTTACACTACGTAACGTGGCGTAATGTGATGTGTTAATGATGTGCAGAACTTATGTATGTAATCGGACGGCGCAGTGGGTAAGAGCGCTGGGCTCCTAGCTAGGAGCCTTGGGTTCAAATCTCACGTAGTGATAAGGATTTTTACAAAGAATTTCCCACTGTTTGAGGTCTGTACTGAAGCCATTTAATCATTTGGTTACAATTAACGATTCTGTCTGCGGAGTTGTCGACTTTAGACAGTAACAAGTGTACACTACACTTAATACACGGCAACGGAAACCACTGCAAAGAACACGTTTCCCTAGTATAAGGAGAATATAACAAAGTTCACGACGTCAAGTCGTTTAAGTCGCCTAAAACTACTAAGAAGAAAAATTCGGACTGCTTTGAGGCAAATAACCTATATTTATCCTGTTATTTACAAAATGGTGGAAGCTTGAACCTGATGTAGTCTTGACGTGGCATAATGTAACAAAGAACGACGGATTAAATGTTATGATTCGATTAATAAATGGGAAGGTTAAACATATTCGTTATTTACTGCATCATCCATATTCTGGCTTATTCCAGTGTCTTAGTGATATCTTACAATAAATAGAGTGGTCCCCGTGAGTGGAGTAGCGTGGCGTGGCGCAGCATAACGCGGCAGTAGTTTCAAAGGTCAAAACACTGCTTTATAACTAAATTCTATGGTCCAACAGTTTCTAATTGAGTGTATTATGGACACTTTAGGTTATATGGTGGCGTGGCGCTGTCTGACGTCACGTAGCGTTGTCTGGCGTGGCGTGAAATGGCAATATATTTCTTGGAAACAGCAAGAAGTACTTTTTGCTACGCCACGTCAGACAACGCCAGGCCACGCCATGATAAAGGTTGGAAACTTGTTTTTAAAGTAAGTGTGAGCCAGATCAGCGTATTCTCGTTTTACATAGCCGTTTGGTAATGTATTATGCTGTTGCTAACTAATAACAGAGGCCTCACTACACTTTCGATTTTACACTGCAACTTTTCTTAAATTATTCACTTTCACGTGATGACAGAAAAATGTCCTGTAGGAGTTTGAGTTTAAGTCTAGTGTGGATATCCCTGGCTCCAATGGTGTAAATTCTTGCGTTTTAACATTCTCAACCTCGACACCGAAAGGTGAAAGAGGTTGCAGATACAAATATGTTACTGAAATACTTTTTCGTTGTATTCTCGATCAAAGTTTCAATGGTGGATATATCTGCTTCTTGATGTAGTGGGGAGTTACATATAAACCAGGGAACGTTAAAGACAACGTGTTGAAGTTTATTAATTTGTGAGTTTGAAACTTAGCTGACCTAAGAATTGATTGCTAAATCAATAATCCGCATTCGTATTTAAGTGAAGATTTTTTATTACTCGTAATTATGGGGTACATATTGCAAACCTCGCTTTTTTAGCCTTCGTTGAGCTTCTTGTTGATGCGAGATGCCCATGTGATTGTTTTTGTCCAGGTAAACCCCCAGTATTTGATGGCGCATCGTTGCAAACTTTGATTTTTTAAGACAATGTTTAGTGGTGGTGCTACTGATCTACGAAGAGTAAATATGTTGGCCGCCCATTTACTTATATTGATGTTGATGCACCATTTGTTGAACCAGGAAATTAGTGTTGGTATTGTCTTGTAAACGTTGCAGTGTTCTAAGTATATCGTGATCGTGTGAGAGTAGCACTCTGTCGTCGGCGTACAAGGTTACAGTTCATTGACTGGTTCGGGTAGATCGTGAACGAATATATTGTATAGTAAGTATGGGGCCTAGTATAGACCCTTGTGGGACTCCAGCACTGATAGGGGGTTTTCTGAGGAAAAGGAACAATTGATCCTTACTGTAAACTGTAACCTTTGTGAAGTAAAGCATCGATCCAACGCTTGTGCAACGTCAAGAAAGAGTGTTTCAAAGCTGTTTGCAGTAAGTTCCGAGATGCGGGATAGTTGGTTAGTTGTAGTGTTTCTGACGAAAACCGTATTGAAAGTTGAGGATTATGTGGTTTGTGTTTAAAAATGTTGTCGAGAATGATTTTTTCGAACAATTTGGACATTGTGGGAAGAACAAGAAGGCTTATCGAGCGGGCCGAGACTTAATTTAAGAATATTTTACAAAGTAAAGCGTGGCGTGACGTGGCACAGTTTGGCGTAGCTAGCGTTGATCTTTAAGCCAAACAAACGTTGGTGAAAGTGTTCGTCATTGAAGTGAGATAATTTCAACGGTTATGTCTGAAACATTGTTATCTATTTTTATTAACAATTGGAACAGATATGACTGTTTAATTAATTGTAGTCCCTAATTCGTTAGTTTACGCAATAATAAGTGATAAAAGTACCTTCTGTTAATATCCTATTATAATCATTGTTTGACTAGTTATATTTAAATTTTTATTGCAATGTTTTATTTAAATCGAGTAGGCCACTCTTAATTTTCGACTTAATGGCAGCACTCGCTTTTCCTTTTCTGTTGTGCGACCCAGTACACCTAGTATGAATATTCGTTTATTGTTAACTTCTTTTGTTATAAAAATACGGATGTTATTTATTAAACCTGCTTCGTACGTAGTGTAATGTATACTTAATGTATCTGGACATTTACGTAGGACGTTAGTCCCACTAACTTTCAGGTTTTCAAAGAGTACGTTTATTGTTAATACACCAACAACATTAGAAATGACCTCATGTTGTTTCTTTTATGCATAATCAACGAAATTTTTCGTGCCGTTTATTATTCCACACCATCTTGAAAGGTTTTCCTTATAATGCGAAGCTTTTTTTCTCGCGATGAAAAGTTAAGACCCAGGTATTTCCATGAATTAAAATAAAAGATAGAAGTGAGAAAAGTTTTGCATTTCCTTGTTAATTCTCGCCGAAATTAAATCAGTTATTGTTGCCATGGTTGGTAATCCCTATTGTTCTCCTCTCGCAAAATAGTCTTGTTATCTTCAATTGTTCGAAAGGTGGCCGTGTTTAAAGCCCCCTAAAGTCACTTTATGCTGGTGATTATCAAACCCCCAACGTAATTGTTGACGGTGGCCTCGATAATTTTCCGAAATCCGATTTAAATTTCTGCACACTTTGTATTCGAACTTTGTTTTTCAATTTCTAATTTGCACAATTAAAAATCCCTGCTTGTTCATATTTGTTCGTTTAAAAATTAACATCGAATAAAAGAACGTAAAAGCCTTGAAAAATAATCCGGATTAATTTCGGAAATTCAGTTATTTGATACATAATTTTATACAAGAATTTTAATTAAATTTTGTTTTAAATTAGATGATATTTATTAAATCTGATTGTAATTTAGGAAATTTCAAATTAAGTTTGGAATTTCGTAGGATATACTTTGGCTTTAATTTTTAAATATTTTTTAACAATGAGATTATAATTTTTCCTTTGATTGGAATTCATGACAGGGGCGGCTCGTATCCAATATTTGTGGGTGTAATAATAATAATACACAGGGAAAACAATTTCTAGCTTTAATTTCGACTTCGGGCCCCATCGTAACGTAGCGATGTCTACCGAACAAGCAGATTTTCGAGCGCAGCATAGCAGTCTTATATTAAACTAGTGATTTGGTTGACTGGCTTAACAATTTCCATAGGTTTAACATTAGAAAAACGCGAGGATAGGCTGTGAGTTATCCTATTTTATTAATAGATAATTTATTGTTGTGTTTATTGAGCTCTGCAGCTCTTAAAGACGGGCTGAGACAACCTTAAAATATCGGATTGAGAGTCAGCATGCGGACTTCAATGTGCAAATCAGTTTGTAGGTTTAAAAAGTGGTTTTTAACTTGTTGGAATAAACGGGTAAATTTATATAAACATTAAAAATAAAACTAGTCAACAATAATTTTCGCTAAACTTAATAATCGATTGGCTATGTGTAGCAGATGGGCGACAAACACCCCGAAACGATGGGCTTACGCTGCTGATGGATGCTGTTCAATGAGTGTTTTATTTTAAATTATCATGGAGTTTTTGGCTGTAGAGCAAAAATTCGGATTAAATTACTAATTTGAGAATGTGATTCAAATCGATTCAAAAGGTAAAAAGGCACCAACGCGAGGGGGCATGGCCGGTAAACACTGCGCCTTTAACAACCGCATACCTTCCTTATTCCACTACTGTGTTTCGGTTCCCAATTATTTTCAGTGGCTGGGTAGGCCACCCGCCGAGTACCTGACTCGGGTTTGACCCCGAGACCGTCCCAGCTGTAATCGAATGCCTTAACCACTCAACCACTCGGGCGATTTCAAATCGATTTAATTTCAACAATGTAACTTGCACGAAGGAATTTATTTTCCCTTATATTTCTGTTTGAACTTTCTAAAATGTAGTGTTTTTAGCTTTGAAACCTGATTGATTTTGAACTAGCTCTTTCAGTATAATCTGTCTTCAAAACCTTTGTTTTGAAATTTTTAATTCTGTTTTAAATTTGCCTTTTGTAATATCAAACAGATTTACGAATCTGATTAGGTTTGGTGTAAGATTAGAATTACAGCTTGAGTTTGGAACTATTTGAATTTGAGGTGGGAAATTCGTAGTTTGCATTTTGAGTTTACGAATTTTATTTGTGAAATCAAAAGTGTAATCTGCATTGTTATCGAAACCTTCGATGTTGATTCAAAGTTTAAAGGTTTCGATTTGAATTCACAAATTTCGACTTGAAATTTTAAGCATCGATTTATGTTTCAAATTTCTTAAAAATCTACTAAGCTTTGATTTTTAATTTAGAAATGTTAAACGTAGATTGCCCATAGTTTTTCATTTTTGGACTAACAGATTGTTGACTTAGATTTTTTAATGCAGCCGTTGTTGTAGATTGGCCAATTTTGATCTTTAGATCTGCCGTCTCTGAAAGTAGATCGAGTTTAAAATGTCATATTCAACCCTAAATTGATTCGGAGTTCATACTTTTGATTTACAAGTCATGGATTAAAGTTTTTTTATGAAAATCGAACATTACGGTTCGGCCTCTAAACTTTGATATAAGTTGGAGTTGTTTTAATATAATCATTGACCTGAGATACATGTCTCCGAAGCATTATATGTTTCCTTACCCTGAGACTTGTGTAAATAACTTAATAGCCTTCAAACCTCTACGACTGGTGGAAGTTTTTACACCACAGTTGGGATTTGAACCTGTGTAGATCGACCATAAAACAAACTTTAAATCTACTGTGCTACCAAGTTTATCCTTACTCAATATTATATGTATACTAGCCGAGAACTAGAAAGCATTCTGAGACCTTCAAGTTGCAACACCTGTTAAGCAACTACCCTCTTTCTACAAGTTGCATTGGACGAGCCAAACGGCGACCGTATTTTCTTCGAGTTATGGACGTACGTTCTGCACTATTTGTACGCGTTAAAGGCGTTGAGGGTGCTGACTGCATGCTCTTAAAGGCGGGACATACAACTGTTTGAGAAAAGCAGACGTGCCAAAACGGTTCTTTGGTTGTTAAATATGTTTGATTAAGGAGCAAATAACAAGACAGCCACTAGAATAAACTATTCAGGACCGCTGATATTTAACGTACCGTCCTACTCAAGCGCTAGACGCGATACGTAAACCTCAGAATGCTTTCTAGTTCTCGGCTGGTATATCTGTGCGATTCTAGTTTCTAGAGGCCTGTACAACGAGTTACTTTGAAATACTTTCGTCGGCGATATGTATCGCAATTTCTGTTCAATTAAAGGATTTGATTTATCTCAACACAGATATTGGTCTTATATTAAAATTTGGTAACCACGAAAGGTTTCCCTGTTGGTCATTCATTTCGCCGGGCATTCAGATGGAAAAACAAAGCGAATAAAAGGAAATTTTCGAACGCCAAACGAAATTAATTGTAAAACAAGCAGTTGATCAAAAATAGATTTAAAACTAAGATTGGTTCGAACATAGGACGGACGTAAATCCAGGCAAATATTTGTGCACATATCGGTGTGCCCTGGAAATAATACCTCCCTTTAAAAATCATTCCATAACTGTAGAAAACCGATTGAGTATGTTTACTTACAGCAAACAGGTAGTGCAGGTACTACGTATATACAATCGAATTATGGGTTTCCCTGGCAACACAATGTACATTGCTTGCCTCGCACCGCTTCGAGTTTTAAAAGGCCGTACTTTTTAGGCATCCATTTAACTTTCTTATTTTAATGGCTTCTGTAACTCTTGTATTGAGATAAACAAGTTATTATATGTAGCAAAAAAAACCGATCGAAAAAGCGTCGATAAAGCGTAATCAACTTGCAAAGTGGAAAGGATGCCCTTTTTCGTTTTTTTTTTTTTTCTGTTAATAAACTACAAAAAAGTCAAAGCGGGAAATATGTATTGCGAAATGTGGAAATTACTTTCATATATTCAAAAGAACCAAGCGACTTCGATTAAAATGGGCAATTTAAAAGGAATTCGTTGTTGTTAAAACCGTGACCAAATCGACATTAATGGAACGTGTACGAATTCGGATTAAACTTAATCGATATTCATAATCAGAAATTGCACAAAATTGGAAACTATAACAATTAATGTAAACTTTTGTTTACGGAACAATGCGGGTTTCGATATTTGATTGGAATATTCGGGGTACAACCTACAAGCGCGATTCTCATTTCCGATAATTTTAAACTATTGGAAAAAACGATAAAGTTAATTCAAACAGATTAGGACTGGATTATTATTTACCGAATCAACGAAGGTGTGCGTTTTTTTAAATCATTATCAACCAACACCGTTTTAGTTTCATTGCAGAAAATAGAGAAAACGAGCACACGGAAATGCTGGCTGGCGTTCGTTCAAATAAACTGCCGTGCAATTAGTTTTATTAATATCATATTCTGCCTGATTTACAATTATTGGAAATGCAACAATCTACCTGCAACAAAACAAAAACCTAAATGTAGCGGAAATACACTTCCTGAAATGCAACGTTAAAATGAATTTATATGCAGATCAAACGTACTTTGTTTGTTCTAAAAAAGCCATAATTAATTTTGATGCAAATTGCAGCGCATATATTAGAGAATTTTTAAATTTATAGATTGAGTGTGTCGGTAGCTTTAATTTCTTTTTCCTTCTTCTTTTCTTCATATTCTTTCGCCTCCTCTTCCTCTTCGATTCACTCCTCCTTCCCAACCTCTTCCTCCCCCATTCCCCTAAGCATCTTTCCTCCCCTTTCCTCATTATCGGTCTCCTCGTTCTAGTCTCCCTCCCTCGTCCTCCTCATCGATCTCTTCGTTTTAGTATTCCCCCCATCTGCCCTCCGACCCCTTCAAGAGTTTCTTGACTTTTTATCGACCCGTTTTATTTTACTATTACGTAATTATAATAGGACAAGCAAAAACGACGCTTATGTGAGTTTTTAGATTGTTTATTTTATAGCTACAGTGTTTATTGTATGTATAATATAGTATATGTATATTATTATATTGGCTTAACGTCAAAGGGAGCATTAAGGCTCACTTGTACGTCGATGCGCAAAAATTAGACTGGGACCGAATATGTGTAAGTATAAGTAAATAAGCAACCGCGCACGTGTTGCAATCTCGCTCCCGCCGCGTCGGCCGCGGCTGGGCGGGAATCATCGACATTCGTTTATTGGGAACCACCAACTTTATTGGTAAAATTATACCATCTTAAAGGTCCTATTCATGGTCATGGCACAGGGTGGAGGTAATCCACATCCGAATTACATATTCCACGTACAATGATCAAGTAATTAACTTCTTGTATGTGTTCCATTCTTCAACCCTTTTTATTCCATCTAACGAGCGTATGCTCTTTTCTATAATTTATTCCTTGTGACGTCTTTACACCTCAGTCTTTGTTCCCAGTTTTCGTATTTTCAGTTCTTACTTCTCTTGCCACCCACCATCTTCGCGAAGCTCTATTCTCCCATTCTTACCAAAGTATAGTCTGTTATATATGACAACTGACGGAGGTTATCAGAAACGGCTTCCCCCAAAATATTTTAACATTTTATAAATGAATTCTTCTATTTTGAGACAGCAGGGATGATTTACGATAGTTGTATTTAAACCTCATAATCCACCACTATGTTGTAAAATGCTTCCAGCTGTGTTGCGGACCCGAACGAACAGACTATATAAATGTACTGACACACTGTCTTCTTTGTCCGGTAGGTGGTGCTGTATATGTTTTGTTTTAAACGCGTTTTAAAGCAACGACAGACCTTGCTTTAGGCTTGATTGGCAGTGATGCCCTTGCGTAAGCTGCCAGTTATTCTTGTTGGTATTTTCGTATACCAACTGGCTTTGATTCTTACCAGTTGGTTTCTTTTTACTATGTTATGGAGTAATTCTATTTCTACACATCAACGTTGCTGGAGTATTTAATTTCCTGTATCTCCATTTTCTTTATTTGCATGGGTAGAGCAGTGGCTAAGAGTGCCAAGTTTGTATTAAGTAGGTGCTTGGTTCGAATCCTTTGGTCGGTAAAGATTTTTCTCCGCAGCCTTGGTGATTGGTACTGTGCTTGGTGAAGCCTTTCACATTTTGGACACCAGGTTAACTGTGCTCTACTCGAAACTTGGTTGATCTATATCATAAATTAGCAAGGCTCATACCACACCGTTAGTTAGCCCATGAGGCTGCACTTAGGTTGCCGAAACCATACACTAAATAAATAAAATTTTCCTTGTATGTCATACCCAAATTTCAAGGCTGTATGTTAGAATGGACCTATACTTTTTTGGTTCTCTTGTGGTGTTTGTGTTTATGGCAGTAATGGACAGAGATTACAACATTATATGATTCCTTTGGTTGTGGTAAATTTAGTTCAATGCCTCAAAACATAATAACGACAATAACAACTTGGACATCGTTAAAAGACGTCTTGTGGGTTGGGACCGTGTCGTTGTTGAGACGGAAAAACTCGGACGTTTTGCCCACTTTCTTAAGGGGTTTCATCAGGAGGAAAAAGGGGCGCACTAAAGGCGAAACTCTTTTAGCAAGAGGAAGAAGGAAGGACACGGTAACTCAACTTGTAAACCAAGCCAGAGGCGACTCTTTCAGCGTGGTTCACACGTTGAGTTACCATGCTCTTTTACTCGGAAGACGTTCTTTTAACACCGACATTAACCAATTCATTTCAACTTGCACATTGTCTTTTTATGCCGTCGAAAATATTTGTTTAGCAGAGACAAACATCTAAGGAAGCTGAAAATAGGGAAGAAGTATTGTAAACCTTCTGTCCAAGCTTAGGAAAATGTATCCAGGTTATCAGTAGCAATTTGTGATGTTTACTATTGGGATCCTCTGTGGTATTCACGTATGTAATACCCCGGAAACTGAAAATCATGCTGGTGTGCTGGCGATCTTCATGTTTCTCGGTCTTACAGAGTGCAAAACACAATCCTTTTTGGCTCTTTCCATGTTCATCACATACCCCCAAGTCTGAATTGGAATTTAAATATCTCTTTCCTTTGCCTTACCTTTTCATAACGAAGTCTCTTGGTTGCATAAGTTTTGCATAGTTCAGGCCTTGCATTTGTTTTTCCAAACATACGGACTTTTGTAAAGCCCTAGAGGTCTTCATACTTATAACTTAGGGATTCTTCTTCGGCGATGCAAAGTAGCAGCGCTCAAGCCCTAGGCCCATTGTGCATACGCCGCAAATTAAGGGATACTCTTACCCCGAAGGCCAGAATTTTGTCCATATAGGCGTTTCGTGTGATCGTCTCCAAGTAGTCGATGTCTCAGAAGAAGTAGATGAAGGGAATCTGCTTCGTTACAGAATGTGTAACTTGGGTTCTCAGAGAGGCCCATCAGATGTAGGTGTCTTTTAAAGAGTCCACGGCCTGTAAGGAGGCCTATGACTATCCTGATATGCTTCCTACTGAATCTAAGAAGCTGGTCGGACCTGATTTTTGAAGGTCTATGGATGAGTAGCTTCGCTTGTCCCAACTTAGGGATTTCTTTCATGGCAACAGATTTGTAGCCTTTAACAGTTTGAAAAAATAAAATATACTTAACTAATTAATTATTCAAACTATAACACGAATTTTAATAATAGTTATTTATGTACCAAGGCCATAAAAGCAAGTTACGCCAGTGGTACATACATAATTTTATGCACGATCGAAGATTTTAAAACTGAAATAAAAGGAATAAATTAATTTTCTACCCACATCGAGTAGTTAGTTCCTCAATTATTTTTTTTTACTGACTACTGTCAAATGGTTGAAGCAGTTGCGCCTAGGAATATTCACATAAATAATTGTGTTAACTGTGTTGTTAATACAAATTGCCCTAAATAGAGTTTTAATAAAGAGCATACTTTCGATTTTAATTAAAAAAAATTCTTTATAAGACTGTTAAACTGTTTATCAATTTTTGACGTTTCATTATAGCCCGGCGGGCTATAAAGACGCCCACGGGCTATAAAGAGACGTTTATGTCAAACAAATTCAGACATAATTGTCAAATTATAATGCGATCGTGCATAAACTAATTTAACACTAACTTCTGACTGTGTGATTTGCACGATCCTCTTTTCTAATACTTTTCGACTGTACCTACGTCACGAGCAGACGCGCTTGTTCTAGCAGCTTACATGGGTCATGAGCAGGTGTCTCTCAAAATTTTCAGTTATACGGGAACGATTCAGATTACTTCCCATGGGCGACTTGTGACAACAAAATATTGACGTGAAACCGTAGGTACTGAAAGGCTTCTTGCGCTTCTCTTGCAAGCCAGTTTCTGGTCTTGCCTTGCTGTTGTTTGATGTCACGTACAGGAATAACGAAAGTGAAAGACTTTCATGGAAGCTAGTCGGGATTTTTAAATATTGTGAAGGCAAGCCTCACATCCCAGTCTTTTCTAACAACATTTTCCCCTCTTTTTATTGCATGTATCTTAACATTTCTGGCTTCTGAAGGTATTTATATAGCAAGCAGTATTTCCCAGCAGTTTTAAATTGAATGCCTCTTTTCTAGTTCAATCCAATTAAAATTCCAGATAATAACAAATTTGAATGTAGGGTTTTAAAGCTAATTTCTAATTCTATTTTAATATTGAATATTTAGCCTGAACGTATGATTTTCAGAATTTGCATTGATTTTGTTTTATAACTAATTCTATTTTAATATAATTCCCAATGTATTTTGGAGTTCGAAGTGTTTAATTTAATTTCTCTTTAATATTCAGCTTTTTAGCTCTAATCGACTGGCTTAATGCAATATGAAACCATAATTTTATTCAAATCGGCTATTTTTTATCCATATTTCACCTTTAATAGAGCTGCAAATAATTGAATACTTAATGGCGTTTTGTCGGCCTTGAAATGTTTTTGAATTCCCGAATTAATTAAAAATTGTAGATTATTTTCAATTCATTGTTTTATATTTGTTCTTGTTTTGAATTTGAAGTAATTCGATATTAAGTTGGAAATGTTTATTATTACAAGTAAAAAGTGGCGAATACAAAACAGTTCCGATAATTTCAGATTTAAAAATGCGAATACTTATTACAGTGCCCGCATGAAAATATTTAAAATTTATATTTTGCTTAAACAGGCGTGCATCTTTTCCTATGCTGGTTGAATATCTATCATTACTTATGCAATGTAGTTTGAACATGACAGAAATATCAATTTATTCAGTTTATTATCGAGTTTACAATGTTATTATTATTGTACTGAATGTACCGGAATAAATCAACAGAATTTCTGAAATTGCTTTTGAAATTCCAATATTTTCTGGATGGAAAACTGCTTATGCTTCGCGTAAGCTTTTAAAAGCAAGTTGCAACATGCTTTATATCAGGAAAATAATATCGTAAATGTAATCTAATTTGTAAAATTTACACCGTGTCAACTTAACCACACCTTCTAAACACATTGTAAATATGTAGAAAAGGAATGAAAATAACAAACGATTTTTTTTAATGAAAAATCGCTCTTGTAGTGCAGAAATATGCGGAAAGTTCCGATTATTTTATCCAATGTTTTACTTTAAACGTGCTATAATATGTAAATACTTTGTGCCGTATTATTAGGTAAGAAATTACATACCGTCAGAGCATACTCCGAACGATTGTTAAATCAGTGAAAGATTTTTTTAGAATTGTTTTGGAACCTTTTAATAACTTCCATACTTTTGGAAGGAGAAATAAATGTGCCAAATAAAAGTTTATATGTTTAATAAAAATAATTTGTTGCTTGAACTTAAGTGGTGCTTACCACATCACTCCGTACATATAGCATACGATACAATCGAGGTATGAAAGCAACTTACCTTTACCTTGACTGACTTATTTAGATTTTGAGATAAAAGGGAATTTGTTTGAAGCACTTGGAAGTCTCATTTTTGTTTGATTTGAAGGTTTTTCATTCCGGTTGTATTGCTTTCGAATCATACCAGTTTAAAAATGTGTGCGATGAATGATAATTTTGTTGAAATTAACATTGCTCTTTTGTTAAGTAAGTTGTTTTGTAGCAAATTGAATTGAATTCTCACCTTTTCACGTACTCATTTTTCAGATAATTATATTTTATGTTCTCGACTGTGATTACTTGTTAGTTTCAGAAGTTCGGAAAAATATACAACGGAATGTAATGCTTCATACAATAAGGGTCTGACATTTCAGTAGCCGAAAGAATTTTGGCTTTCCTTAGTGTTTCGTTTAAGATAATCTGTTGGCTCATTAATATAAAAAATTCACCGAAATCCCTATACCTAAGATTAGAGTAAATGGTGGTAGTTAAAGTTTCCGTCAAATCACGAAACTTCTGACGACGTTTAATAACCGAATTTTGTACATCGTTAAAGCAGACATAATTAACCTTCCTTAGTTTTTTTTTCTCTTTCTAATGTGTAATTCAACCATCGTTCAGTTCTGCTCATTTTCTCAACTTCCAGTATTTTAATGAATGAAGCCGGTAATTACCATTAGTATCCTTTGAACGTGGCCAAATTGACCGAAGAAATTTACATCCAACTTGTTAGAAATAATAGAATTCATTATGCCGTGGGCCAATTGAATGTCATTATCTCCCTTTACGTTATTATATTGTTGTCGTAAATACCGAGGCATGATTCGCCGAAGTTTAACTTGCATGTGTGTGTGATATCCTCGAATATGTGACTGGAAATTATCGAATGTGGGAATTTTTTTAGTAAGCGATTTATCTTTTTAAGTTTGTTTTATGAATAATAATCAACAGCCATGTACGTAATCATCATCGGTCTTTTTTTCTCCCTGTGAGAACCTTTTTTACTTGCATTTCTTGCCGTACCTGCTTGAGTTATACCAATGCATACAGTGTGACCCAGTAGTCAACAAGAATTGCAAGCTGGTTTGATCTGAACTAGTATATGTAAAGACCTGTATAGAAATTGTCTAGATCTAGATTGTTTATGGTTTCCAGAATCGGTGTTCCACCATTGAGTATAACTAAAGCTCTGTATAAAAATTGTTCAGATGAACCCTCTTTGCTATCTATTTTTCTCCTTACTGGAATTGTTAAATTTTTGTTCCTTAAGAACCCTTTTGCTTGACTATTTTGCCAAACAGTGTGAACCAGAAAAGCTGTTTGAAAATTATATTTAAAAAAAAATTAACATAGGTAATAAAGAATCAGTGCTAATTTTGGCAATTTTGCCATAAGTTTCGTTCAAGAAATGCAAGTTTTTAAAGCCGATATAGTCTGAACGGATATACGTAGAGTCCTGTATAGGAATTATCCCGATTTTAGAAGTGACAGTTCTAATCAAATATTAGTGGTAGATCAGCGCTACGTTTTTTAAACTTTTTGAAACTGATTCTTAGCCAATAAGTATAACAAAAATCCTGTATAAAAATTGTGCATTTTGTGTGCCTAGAACCTTCACTTTTGTGCTTGCTAGAATTGTTTGTAGAGTTTTGCTACTTTATTTATTATTTTTAATTGCTATTTTGTGAATGTTTTATATTAAACGTTTGTTCTTTTGTTTTCAGGTAAATAAAACCCTACAATTTAATAATGGGACCGTTAAGAGTTGAAAGTAACTGGTGAGTTCATATCTAATGTTATTAAAATTTTAAAAGCGAATTCGGTAAAGTTTACCGAGGATTAATTGCCAGAAAATTGTTTTAACAATTCTGTATTAACGTGGGTTAACAGCGTGAAGAGTCTGTACAAAAATTACATATTTAAATTAGGTTGACAAGCATTTGCTCCAAATTCAATGTTTCAATAGAATTTCAGTTTTGCAAATTTGATACGTCGAGCTAGTAAGAAGGCCGTTTAAATGTTTTCTTTTAATTACTGAGGAAGTTTCTATTGTTCTCTTTATTTTCGTCCTTTTGCTTGGTTTTGTAAATATTTAAATTTCATTTTCGGTTTTTTTAGACCAGCGCTTTTAGCGTAATAAGTTCACTGCTTTTTGTTTTTAAGTATATACTAGCGCTTTTCCTTTATTTTTACATTCAGTTGTTTCTCAACATGCGTTTGTTTAATCGGTTGTTTTATTTCTGTATCTTGCTCTTCTTTTAATTTTTGTAATCTTTGATGGTTCATTTTCTTTATACCTTGTACTTCAAGTAAAATGTTTGATTTATTCTGGCGTAAATTAATCATTCCATCTCCTAAAATTAAACACCACATTTATAATTAAATGCTGGGCTTGGAAAAAACAGTGATTTTTAATTTTATTTAATTAAACGAAAGAAAAAACTAAATTTTAGCGTTGGAACATGTTAGAATCTCAATTTAAATTACTCTGCAATTTCCAGTGGATTTGCCAAAATGTAGTCAAACAAGTTCCACAACTCTTTAATTTAACACGTTTAAAAACATTAGACAGAAATGATTGGCGAATAATTAGCTTCTTATGATTTGCTTTTGGTTGTTGTTAAAAATTCAACGAGTTAAATCTGGACTCGGACTAGAATTAGAATGCAATATGAATCGAGGAAAATCAATCCTGTAAAACGTCCTTCAAACATAGATGTGCAGTGAGTTAAACGGTTTTATACAAAAATTACAGACAGTTTAAGATAGCGCATAATGCACTTTTATTATATTGGACAATTAGAACTGAAACAAAGGACACTAAACTGTAACGACGGTAATTAAATTTTTTCGGCACTAAAATAACGACGCTTCCACCACCAAGTGGAACACATCTGTTTCACTCGTGATGACGGTATTAAAAAATATTAGATGTAAGAGAAAACCCCCGGTGGTACCATGTAACATCCCTTGATGTGCCTGAATATTTTTAGATTAATATACTTCGAGATTTTTAACCATTCCGATGTGTCTCAATTACAGTCAGTTGCGGTTATGTTAATTTCACGGTGATGGTTTGTGAGTCACTACTTATTAATTATGAGAAACATTCCAGTTTCATGTGTAGTTAATTAGTTTGGATTTTGGGCATTCAAAACCTATTTCATTGTTTATTTAAACAATTAGCCGGTGGAAGTTGGCCAGACAGAAATTCGTGTAAGTTTTTAAAACTTCAAAAACGAAATTCGATAGTCAAGCCATCCAGAAACTCTAGCTAGCTAGCACGGTATAGGTTGTAAATATGACGGGGCTTTTGATGATAACTGGAAAGGAAACCCCTGTTCTATGAACAACGAGCAAGTGCGACAGCAGAACTTTTTAACTTTGAGTGCTTCCGTTTCTACACTGCGTATAAAACCCGCGCCAAAAAGTACAAAAGGTAGTGGCTGTTAAAACGAATGCCGAAACGCGAGACTCGTATTTTGAAGAGCGTCCCTTTACTGCTATGTTCAGATTAGTAAGCTACAATAAGATGAAAATCTGACTTAACTTACGTACTTGTAGCTTGTAGCTTTTTAAATCGTGAAAATTTGATTGTACGAGCACTTCATGTAAAACAACAAAAGAAATTACGCAGTAATTCCGTGGAGATTTGTTTCCGAAACTGAAAATCAATTCTATCCGGGCTTTTCCACATTTAAGAATGGAAAACGTTTAGATAATACTCCTTTAGTTTGAGCAATTAAACTAGGAACATCGCTACGTACAGGTTTGGTTCCGAAACAGGAAACCTTTTCCGTGCTTAACTTGTTCCATAAATATAAAAGGAAACCATTTTTAAATATTTTAAATTTTGATTTAGAAATAACACTTCATAATTTTTCATTCCATGCCAGTTTTTCCGAAATCAATATCATGTTCGAAGTACTTCCTAAGTAAGAAAGACAAAAAGAAAATTCTGCTAAAGCTTTGGATAAAGTAAGGAAACTTTTCTCATTTTCGTCGATTTCCATTCCGTGTAATTTGTTTCCGATGCAGCACATAAACTCCGTACTTCCTTTGGACAACAAAAACTATTGCGGGTATACTTATGTATATAAACAAAGCAAAAGGATTTAACGGAATTTCCAAACACTCATTCCATTATTTTATTTCCGAAAAAATGAGTTGCGCCGATCATATTCATACTAGTTTCTCCGAAGTAATTAATTAAGCAGTGCCATGCCTCTCTAATTAAGGGTGAAAAGAAAAATAATGCTGAAACTCCAGGCTCCATTTTTGTATTTTTTTCCGTGTAAATTTCTTTCCGAAGTAGCATGCTTCGGTTATTCCTTATTAAACAAAAGTTCTGATTTTTTTACTTTCATTCCATTGATGTTATTTCCGAAACAACTAAAGTCCTTGCCTGTGGGTGCGGTAATTAGGATCGGAAAACCTTTTCACGGAATTGAAAACCGTTGTTTGATTTTTACTAATTAGGTTTATCTAGTTTTTTCTTTTAATTAAATTGCGAACTACGAGTGTTGCATTTTTGCATTAATGGATTTTAAAAATCACATTTTGAAACAGTTGCGAATCGGATTAAATACTTACGTCGCACACTAGATTTTTTATTTAGGCTAGTTGATTCGCAACAATAACTGTGCCAAAACTAGGTTATGTGCTTAACTTATGATGTTTTCGTTGTGTTGTGCTTTTCTGTTTTTGGATTCCGAGCACTTTGAATTGTTATTCGGATTCCTAAAATTGCTATATTGTAGAGTAGATCGTATATTTTGGAAGTTCCCGAAATAGTTTTATTTTTCTGTAAAATTTTCATTCCATTGAAGGCTGCGTTTATTCCGTGTATTAAATATTCCGAATGGGATTATTGGACCAATTTCACGTATTTCTTTCGTTAAGAGATAACTTAGCTCTTTGTTTTGTTTAGAATCTCTGATATTCCCACTACTGTCTTGGAATAAATTTATAAATAAAAATTACTTAGTTTTCGCTTTTTGTATTTTTCATTCAGCATATAAAATATTGGAAATATATTTCCGGAGCTAACTCTAATAAACGGGTTGTTTGTAATGTCAACAGAGAATAAAACTAATTTTTGTCATTTCTAGGCACAACATATTCCAAATCTGGCAGAGCAAATATGCCAAAAATGTTAATCAAGAGTTTCTCGTTCCGGATATTCAATATTCCTAATTTAATTGTGGAACGAATGACTTTGTTTCGTCGAGACCTTTTCAAACATAATTTCAGTTATCGCCAGTACCTACTGTTCTGGCATAAATGGTACTGGAATTACTGTATTAAAAATTCGATTTTTAATTTTTCTAATCCGAATGTATATACAGTGTGCGGCGAAAGTATGGAATAAATTAATTTAAACCGAAACAAACTAGTTGTCGAACAATTCCTCGAACACGTCGATTTTATTTTATGAAAATGTACATTTTTCCATTAACTTCGATTTTCGATCATCATTTGTTTTCGAGTAATGTCGTCAGAGATTTTTTTTTAAATGGCACGCCTTACTTTTTTTCGTGATTTCCATAGATCATTTAATTCTGAAAACGGTAACATAAAATTTTGATACCTTACGTAAGAAAATTTTGAGCACAAGACAATTTAAATGCTCAGAATTAGCCCACAAGTCATCGGCAATGTACAAGAATTTGTAAGACGGTTCGCTTATTGTCCAGAAATCGATGGATGGCAGTTACAGCACTTAATCTGATGTTTTAATTTGCTTAGCAACGGGAGTTTTTCTTTTGTTTCGTTATTAATAAAATCCGTTTTCTGTTCATTTGTCTTTTGTTCGAAAATTTTCTTATGTAAGGTTATGTTACCGTTTTCACAATTGAAAGATCTACCGAAATCGCAAAAAAAAAATTCTCTGACGTCATTACTCGAAAACGAATGACGATCGAAAATCGAATTTAATGGAAAAATGTGCATTTTCATAAAATAAAATCGACGTGTTCGAGGATTTGTTCGAAAACTGCTTTGTTTCGATTTTAACTAAATTATTCCATACTTTAGCCACACACTGTATGATATAAATAGTATTCTGGAAAAGTTTAGACGGCCTGTAATTGTTTGTATGTTAAGAAAAAATTCGATTCATGTTTCTCTATACTCCAAATGAGACAGTAAAAGATTTTGCTTAAAACGATTTTTTCCATTCTGGAGTTGCAATATTGATTGTAGAATGCATTTTCACGAATTAGCTTTGTTACGGGACAGTTAAATTTTTTAAACCAGATCCGTGTACTTTTGGAATAAATTTAGTGGACTTTTTAAATCTTTTTATTCCGTATAAATGAAAAGGTATCGGCACTTTTACTCCACGAGGGAGTATGGCCGGCAACATGGAGGGTTAAGGCTTACTAAGTCGCTTTCTATACCCCGTTTCTTCGCACACTACGCATACGGGGTGATGTGGTAAGCACCGCGCCTTCGACAATCGCCCACCTTCCCCACTCCGCTACTGTGTTTCAGCCCCCAATTAGTTTCAGTGACTGAGTAGGCCACCCGCTGAGCACCCGACTCGGGTTTGACACCGAGGCTGTCCGCGCTGTAGTCGAATCCTTTAACCACTCGGCCACTGCGGCGAACATGCCATATAAATAATATCCAAAATTTTTTGTAGTGTTTACAGAGAATATGATTCATTTTGTTCCGTGCATGATTTATTCTAAATATGACGACGAAAGGTTTTACTTGTAAACAGTTTTCCGTTTCGGATTTACATTATTCTGAATGCGATTGTGGAATGTATTTTCACAGATTTGGCTTGTTCGGACAACTTGACCTTTGATATTTTAAAACCAGTTCAGTTTACTTTGGAATTTTTAAAATCTTAAAATCGGATTTCGTTTTTTTCATTCTTTATAAATAATATTAAAAATATTCTAGACTAATTTTAGAAGGATTGTAATTTCAACAAAGAATACGATTATTGTTTTTCTATTCCGAGCATAATTAATCACCGAAGTGACCGAGTCGTTAAGGCTTTCGACTACGGCGCGGACGGTCTCGGGGTCAAACTGGAGTCGGATGCTCGGTGGGTGGCCTCTCCAGTCACTGAAAATAATTGGGAACCGAAACACAGCAGTGGAGTAGGGTAGATAGGCGGTTGCCGAGGCGTGATGCTTATCACATCACCCTATACGTGTAAGCGTGAGAGACAGCCGTGTATGAAGGCGACTTAGGAGGCCTTAACCCTCCATGTTGCCGGAGTGTAAGTGTCGTTACCTTTACCTTTACTGTGCATGATTATTCCAAATAAATATGTTTTACTTAAAATAGTTTTCCGTTTCGGATTTACATTATTCCGAATACTATTGTGGAATGTATTTTTACGGATTTTTTATACTTATAAATAATCATCAAAATATTATTCTGGATTAATTTTAGACAGATTTTTGTAATGTTAACGGCGAATAGGATTCATTGTTTTTCCTATTCCGTTCATGAGCTCTTCCAAAAGGCTTTACTTGAAACAGTTTTCCATTACTTGAAACAATTTTCCATTCCGAAGTTACATTATTCCGAATGCGATTGTGGAATATATTCGGACTTTGTAGTGCTACAAGCGATTGTTTTTGGCATTTGTTATTCTCTTTCCGTATATGGGTTGCCCAGACAGCTCTCGCGGACAAATTTTACGCGGAATGTGCGTGTTGAAAAATACAGTTGTGCTTTAGTATTGTAATTCTGAATATTTCTGTGGAATACTCGTATAATTTCCACGGTATATTCAGTGATTTGTTGCTAAAAGCAATGGAATTTGCAGAAATACTTTTGAACACTGGATATTTGCGATTTTGTTTAAATATTTATAACCCCCAGCAGTACAGTTCCATAATCCAAATAATGCATTATGTTTATTAAATATTTGCCAACGAATTTTAATGTTAATCCCGTTTGAAGCTTGCTTGTTATTAACTTGTTAGTAAAGTAAGTAACAATTTATACTTTTAATAAGGAACATACAATAAACGAACCGTTATTTATTCTCCTCCGGTTATTTTAAAAAATAAACGGCCACTTTGCTAATTTGAGGCGCTCGATATTTAATAATGCCCTTTTAGGGCTTTAATTAATAATTGATGGACTTCCTTAGCATGGAATTTTTCGAAACAAAGCCGGAAAATTCTTTGGAGAAGCGCAATTATTCGGTTTTATTATTGATTTGATTTGTTGAAATCCTAGCGGAGTTTTTAACGTTTTATTACTTTATTCATTTATTACCGCTAAAACCTTGAAAGTAGTGAGAATGCTTGAGGAAGCCGACAAATATAGAATTTTTATTGTGTAAGATGTAAGACGCCGATCAAGCCGTGCGTGCAGTCTTTGATTTTTACTTGTTTCTTAGGATTTTTCGCTGGGGAGTTTTTACCACTTCGGAAATCGCCATTAAGAATTATTAATTTTCATTTGTTTATCGACGGAGTACGGATTTATAGATGCTCGCCTTCGTGTTACGTGATGCTTCTCATGATTTTAGAGTTCCTGCACTTCTTTTTGCTATTCTATTTCACTCTCTTCGCACCTAACATTTATCAGTACACCCAAGTTATCACCTCCTAAAATTCCGAATTTACTTATTCTATTGTAATTTCTACCATCCTTGCTTCCTTCCGTCAATCTTTTGCCTTATGTTTCATCTGCATGAATTTACATTTCTTTTGATTGACTACTTTACTAGCCGAGAACTAGAAAGCATTCGGAGGTTTACGTATCGCGTCTAGCGCTCGAGTTGGACGGTTGCTTAAATATCAGCGGTCCTGAATAGTTTATTTTAGTGGCTGTCTTGTTATATGCTTCTTTATTTATTATTAAGCGAAATTACTGAGTATTTCAGCTCTGATAATTATAAAACAAACTTTGCAACTTTATTAGTCCAGTTTTATGTCTACTTAATCAAAAATATTTAGCAACATACAGGTCGTAAAATGAAAAGATTCACCTGAGTCACGGTTGCGCGGTAGCAAAATCGAATACTTGGTGGGGGAACTCACTTTGTTACTGTACTTCGGGTTGTACACATTTACTCCTATTGTCATCCAACTTCTTCGTGTAAGTAGCTCAAGTGAAACTTCTCATTTGACTAGCTGTACATACAACATTGAACCGTTTTGACACCTCTGCTTTTGTCAAATAGTTGTTTGTCCCGCCTTTAAGAGCATGCAGTAATCACCCTCCACAAGTTACGCGTTCATCTCTCATTAGGGGGGTCCGAAGCTTCTGGAGAAACCCAAATATAATGATTTACCTAACCCGTACAAATACTGCAGAACACACGTCAGAACTCGAAGGAAATATGATCACCGTAACGCAAAGCAACGTGTAGAAAGAGGATAGTTGCTTAAAAGCTGTTGTAACTCGAAGACATCAGAAGAGCGGTGCTCACTAGTTCTTGTCCCTTGCTATCAATATGAAATCGTAATTGTTCCTGTTAGGTTTATGTTACTTTTCCCGATTATTTTTTTTTGTATTACGTTAAATATAACTATCGATAGAGGGTCTCCTTGCTTTAACCTTCTTTTAACTTGGAAGTTTCCTGATATGTTATTCTCGAGTTTTACTACATAGACTGTGTCTCGTAATGTCTTCTCGACCAGTCTTACTATTTTCTTTGGGATTTCCCGCAGTGTATTTATTAGCATGTTCCTCTCTATTGTGTCGAAAGCGGCCTTGAAATTTATTAATAACATGAAGGTTTGTATTCCGTGCTCATACGTCAGAGTTGCATAGTACTTGTTTTAATAAGAAAATTTGATCTATTGTCGATCTGTCTTTCCGGAAACCACACTGGTAGTTACCTAGTAGTTCTTCTGTTTTCTCTTCCAGTCTTCTCTTTATAAGAGTGGCAAAATTTTTGTAGTCGACGTCCAGCAGAGCTATTCCTCTGTAGTTCTTACACTAGCTAATATCCCATTTTGTGTGTGTATATGTATTAGATTTGTCAGGACTAACCACACTTAGGCCTGAAGGCCCAGTGTGCGGGGACTACACTTGGCCACCGAGGTCGCCATATTGTATAGGTCTGATAATGGCTTTGTTCCAATCTTTTGACATATTTTGTGTATTTCAAATTACTTTTATCAGCTGGAATACTTCCTCTCTTAATGTCTGTCCTTCATATTTTATATACTTATTCCGCAACTATTTTATTATCCCCAGGGCCTTTATTAATTATGTCGTCCACTTTGTAGGTTCTTTCGTTGTTTCTTTCTCTCCTTGTTCGCCTGATTGGTAATCTATTTCTGTGCACATTTCACCATTTAGTATTTCTTCGAAATACTCTTTCCATCTTTTTTTTGTGTACCTTCACAGCGATGAAGTTCCCCTTCTTTGTCCTTACCGTATAGCTGTCTTGCTTTACCCTCTTTTAATTTCCTTCACGCCTTTATAGAAATCACCTTATTATTGTTTTTGGTCTGCATAAACTTTTTACCTTATTCTTCTGTTTGTTTCGTTTCTTATCTTCTTCTTTACCTGACTGCAAAAATGTTTGTCTTGACGCGCTTGTTTTTTATTTATCTCATTTTTACAATTGTTCATTCCTCCAATTCTTCTTTTTCCATCCTGTTATCGTACTCAATTTTTTCCCTTTTGGTATCCATGCTGCTTTCAGTGCCTTGTTTCCACACATTTTCTGGCTCTTTTCTCATTCTTTAAGTCTTCTAAGTTATATTTGCGTTGCATCCAACCTTTTAATACGGCTGCGAGACATGTACAATGGACAAAAAGCTTGAAGAAATATTTTACGTAGAATATTTAGTGGGAAAAAGACAGATATAGGATGGGAAAGACGTACGAATAGTGAAATCTATACACTCTCTACAATCCCAAAGTAAGCGATGCAGGAAAAGCGCGGAGGACACAGTGTCACCTGGAAAGGATGGACGAAAGCGGAACAGTGAAGAGTATAGCTTGGAAAACCGCAGTGGATAAGAGGAAGAGCGGAAGGCCCAGAAGAAAATGGAGAGAGGCCGTTGTGGAAGATCTAAAAGAGAAGGAAATAGACAACTGCAGGAAAGAGGCTTAAGGGCAGAACAGCATGGAAGGACATTTCAAAGCAATGGGCCCGAATGGCCTGTGAACGCTCATATATGTATATTTGTTTATCGAAGCCTTCTAGATCTTTTCTTCTATTTCCTGTCTTAGTCTTCTTTCTGGTACTCTAGAATATATTTTAAGTATCACTGTAATTATCACATACTGTTGTGCTTCTCTTTCTATATGGGTATTGGATTAATAATCCAGGGGTATTTGTCCCCCTTTCCAAGCCACCTGACAAGAGTTTCTATATCCAGATCTTTACTTTTTCTCCCGTGAATTTTACCATTTCAGTTGTTACAGACATTTTCATCTTCTGCTTCTACTTTTGATAGTCAATCTTGTAAGTTAGTCTTATATGCTGTTAGCGTTTCCTCTTCTCTTAGTTTGTCATATATTTTGTATTTTTGCTTCTTAGGTTTATTGGTGATTGTGTCACCTATTCGAAGTTTGTAATCTGAGGTTCATTTACGCCCCTCTGATTACTTTTACGTCTGTAATATTTTGTTCTATAACATCTATCACACTTTCTACGTTTCTTCCTTCTGTCCTGAATGTTATTTTGGGTATTCTTTTGTGGCCCTACATATAGTGCATTTCCTATAACCAGTTGATTGTCTATGTTGATCATTCTTTGTCCGTTTCTATTTAGAGTTTCTTCACCACCATATCTCCCTATTGTTCCTCTATTCACTTCATTGCTTATTCTTGCGTTCCAATTTCCAATCACGTATATCATCCCCCACCATCTCTTGCTTTATCTTCTGCCTTCTGATGTCCCTTACTTTTTAGTTTCGCTTAATCCGAGAATACTCAGCGTGTACTTCTACATTTCTTCATACAGTTTTTCTTCTTTCCATGTTAGTGTTTTTATAGCTATTCCATGTAGCCAATCTCACATATTTATTTCTCGCCGGTCGCCCTCTAACCTAGTCCGAGGCTTCCTAAATTTCTTTGAACCACCTTACCCGTTTGGGTGGTTGGCCCGAAAGCAAGCCCTATTTAACCTCTAGGGACAAGTGGCCGGTTTATACCCACCAGCACTGTGTCGCCAGAGTCTCGTCAGTTTCTAGCACCACAAGCTGGTGAGATTGGCATTTGGGTTTGAAAAACAAGAGAACGCAATGGAAAACTATTTATAACTTACATACCCGCTTGTGATACCGTCCCAAGAGACCAACTCTGGGTATCCCTAGATGAACTAGAGGTCACACCAAAACTCAAAACAGACATTAAAAACTTATACGGGAAGTAAGAATTGTCGGTGAATACTCAGAACCATTCGAAATTCGAGCCCCCTACTATTCACTGTTTTGATAAATAGTGTGATTAAAAAATGTAAACGGAATACTAGAAAGACTTTAGTCGGGAACCGGAACCTAACACCGATATATGTACGTACAAGCATTGGTATATGTCGACATCCTAATAATGATAGACTCTCAACAAAAGTTACAAGAGGTGGTAAATACATGGACACAACAAATTAATAGAAAGCGAAAGGGATGAAAATTAATACATTGAGAGCAAAATCACGAGAATAGTAAACAAAGAACACGCAGAGGAACTCGGAATCTGTTGTACGGATATATGTAGAACTTGAGGTAGTAGATGAATACGAATATCTTGGTGCAATCATCTCAAGTAAGTGAAATAAATGACGCAGAATTAAGAAGCAACAAATCATACTTCCAAATGAAATTCAAAATAAAACTAAACTCTAAATATACAATGCAGTATATGTACCCATCCTACATATGGATCAGAGAGCTCCGCAATGGTGAAAAAGCACAAAAGCCGAATACACAGGTCAGAAATTAAATTCTTGAGGAAAATGGCCAAGAAAACGAGAAAGATAGAGTAAGAATGTAAGAAACACCAGAATGAGAGCGCAAGTGGAACAAACAACCCTAAATGGAAGAATAGAAAAGGCAGTTGGGTTGGTATGGGCTTGTTCTCAGGATGTAGGCAGATAGAATATACCCAAATAAGTGCTGGGGGGATCTAGACGACGAGGCAGATCCAGAATGAAGTGGCTGGATGGAATACACAGAATGGCAAGACAAAAGGAAAAGAGCTAAGGTTTGGAAAAAATGGATGGAGGCAACTGGCTCGACACTCTAAAGGCATAAGGGCTAAGATAAAGAAGAAGAGAATTTGGGGTTGGAATTTTGACTAATTTTTAGAATATTTTTCTAGCTGCTTTTTTGTATAAAAATAGTACAGGCAGATCAATAAAAAAGCCAATTAGGGTAGGCTATGAAATTGAATTATTTTGAATTGGTACTTTAGCCACATCCACAGAATGACAGTTCAGTTTCATTTTAAGGTTATAAACTTTGTTTACAATAAAAGTGTCAAATTACAAACGTTATAAAATGTCATTCTGTGGATGTGGCTAAAGTACCAATTCAAAATAATTCAATTTCACAGCCTACCCTAATTGGTATTTTTATTGATCTGTTGTTATTATTTATTTGTTTATCGGAAATTTTTAAAATCTGAGCAAACAAAAATGGAGGCTTCGAATTTAATATTCGTTTGTTTTTTCTTTAATATTTTGTTGCTTGAAACTTATCAGTTTGTTAAGCGAAAGTTAGCATTGATCGCCATTATGATACTTTCAATTTTTATTTGTTTATCTGAGATTCTCAGAATTTCAATTTTTCAGAACTTTGGCGAATGGAAAATTAGGGAATTCAACAAATTGTAGATCTCCTAGCATTTTTTTTAGCAATTCCTCGCCCCAGATCATTGTTAAAAACCTTTTAAATAATATAAATCAAGGTCAGTCGCCCCCGTTGATTATCATTTGTCTCTTGATTTTTTGTTTATTGAACGGAATTTAGGGCACTGTAAAACCATTGATGTTCACTTGTTTGAAGATTTCCAGAATTATGCGGAAATTGGGGTAAATGCTGGAACAAATTGATATTGATTTGAGTCCAACTTAGGAATATTCACCACCGTGAAATTTGTTTCTGCTTTTCCGAAATTTTTCCTGCGATTTTTCCTTATTTTTTTTTTTCGAAAAGTTCCATCTACAATTCCTGCTAGAATTTTCGTACGTTTATTTTCGCTTTTGAAATTTTTGTGGAGTTCGTTACAGCGCCAGCGCTAGGGTTATGTTAGGAATCCAAGAAATCCTAGATTATCGTTTGTTTTCAACAGTTTTTGTTGGAATTTATGACTTAACAAGCTTGAACAGAAGTGGGTAGTGCGCGAAAATTTTCGGAACTTTGTTGGGCGGAAATTGGGTTAGGGAGTGCAAGAAATCAATATTTATTTGTTTTCTAGAAATTTGGTATTGACAATTTGCAAGTAATTTTTTGTTTTAAAACACTTCGATTGTCCTTTGTTTCTTAAGAACTTTCTCCAAACCGTTCGGAAGGAAATCGGGATTAGGAATGCAAGTCATCTTTAATTTTCATTTGTTTTAACAAATTTATGTTACGAATGGGTGAAAATTATCAACTTCTAAAGCTTCGTAGAGTTTTACGTAAATTGTGGTTAGTAATGTGCGAATCTTCATTTGTTTTTCAGGGTATTTATTGCAAGGTTTTCGCATTGTTTATAGAAATCTTTTCCGATTTTAATATTTTCAGGACTTTGTCAAACGAAAGCGAGATTAGGAATGGAAGAGCTCTCGGTATGGTGGAGAAATTCCTGATAAAGATGATAAATATGGAATACTTTCTGATTAAGCAATTATGCCGCTGCTGGTGTTAGTTTAGGACCTTTATTAGAGTTTGTTATCATTCCTTCTGTTATTAAGTTGTTCTCTTCACCAAATTGCGGGGCGCTTTTTTAACTCATGGGCAAATTAGCCTCTTCTACAAGGGTTTTGGAATTTTCACATAGTGCTGTTTTGTAAAAAAAATGCCGTAGTTTGGAAATCGACAAGAAGAGTTTGTTATTAATACGAAATTTTAAAAAAAGGTGTTTAATTCGTCTTATTTTCTGCAACGTAGAAACGCAGTTCAAAACCGCGTCGGTTCTCAGCCCTCCGGCTTTAGCGAGCTCTGCAACGAATGGAAATGGAAGTTTGGATTAGCTGTTAAACACGCGGCTGCTGGCAGCCGGAGCTCTCGCTAGGTCAAAGCTGAGTTTCTACCGAGCAAAGTTACACAAGTGCTGTGTTTCAGGGCCTCGCCAACTCATCTCCCCCTATCCTTGTTTAAAATCCGTTCCCTACCATTTTTCGTCTCTCTCGAGTTCATAATGACTGAATCCGAACAGGCAACGTCGCATTTTGCTGCTCGAAAACGCTAGTCAGTTGGGCAAGGCGTAGATGCGATTGTTTTCGCTGCCAGGGGAGCGAGTCGTGCGGTCGGTATCTGTTTTGTTTTGATTGGAAATTTTTATTTTTATGTAATAAATTCGAATTTATTCCATCCTGTGTTTTATGAGCTATGGAGAAACTCGAATTTTCGTTGTAGGGAGTTTGGATAAATTGAAAATTTGCGATGATTATATGAAAAGAAGTCATGGACTCATGGATGATTATACTATTGGACAAAAACTATTTTTAGGCTTGTCTGTGTAATAATGAATGGCGGTTTTTATGCCTTCTCTTTTCAGAACTTTATGTGGTCACGCAATTGTTTAATTCCAGTAGTAGGTATAGCCTTATTTTATAAGCTTGAAACAACTTGGACGTATTTTCTAATTTTTCACTTTAATGAGTTGACCATTTATTATGTAATTGGAACTTGAGAACTTAACGATCGAAGAATTGGAAGAGGACATTATTAACTTCGGCCATTTTGTGCAAGTGGCATACCTTGACCCAGGTTAGGGCTTAACTTTCGGAAGTTCCCGCTCGACTTTATGCATACAATCAAGTAGATGAAAGACTCGTCCAATCCAGAAATTTGTAGGCATCGAGGCGGTGGCCATTTGATTTTCAGTACACATCAAATTTCCTTGAATATCCCCGCAACGAGTTTTTTTTAAATGTCCCGAAACAGAATGAATTTGAGTTGCCGCAGTCAATTGTTCAGAGTTCATTGTCAGATTCGATTGTCAAATGTTGTTTTTTTTGCAGGTTCCTTGATATTTTAACTGTTAATGAAGGTTAGAAACCATTAATTATATTAATGAGCTTCACGCCATATGGTTGGATAAATTTTCTCTTTTTTACAAAGGAATTGAATTAATTTGTGCACACTTTTTTCGGTAAAAACCATGTCGGTTTTCATTACCGTTGGTAATTTGTTATGCTTGTTTGACTGTCGAGCCCTTAGTTTTATCCGCTGTGGATGCTGTGGAGAATTTTTGTTTTGTTACGATTGTTAAGGGCAAGTAAGCTTCTTCTTCCACTTTATGTTGAGGGCGCGTTCCTAGTCGAGATGAAGTCCAACTTTCAATCCAACGCTTATTGACTTGAATTTCCTGTGGAAGATAAAGGTTGTAATCCGTCACAACCGTAGAAAGAAGTACAGGTTTTCATGGAGCATGTTTATCTTCCTCCAGTTTGAGAATGTTCTAAATCAAACCAACATTTCTTAATATGTATGTCCGTTTATAACTGCACGAAACCACCTTTTCCCCCAAATCGACCCCGCTCGTTCAGAATTTGTCGAGATCGGGACGCTAGGTCGTACGGAAAACGCGACATTCGGCGGAGGCGCCGGCCGAAAAACGTAAAAGGGCCTGAGCGAACGGAGTCGATTTAGGGGGAAAAGGTGGTTTCGTGCAGTTATAAACGGACATATACAGCGTGTCCCAGGATAGATGTTACAATAGGTGTGATGGACAAAAAATTTTTGAATTTTATTTTAAGATTGTGGAATTAAGCCCTGCTTGGTTTGAAGAGAATTTTAAGAATATTTTCAGTTTTTGAAAAACAAGTCGGCCTTGACATTGAAGCAAAAACTATTTTCTTTTCAGGTAAAGTACCCTTTTTGTTCATGATACGACAAAATTTTACTAAGAAAAGTTGTTCATAATAAGAAATTATGGCCCTATACAAAATTTCAGGAAGATCTACCTACTTTGATTAAACCGTCACATTTTAGATTAAACAAAATAAATTGTATTTATTCAAAATTTTCTTTGTAGAACATTGAACGAAACAAATAGAATTTACAAGAAATTTAACTTACGAAACATAATAATAACACTGATCTACAATAAATTATTTATTCTGCATAACTGCCAGGAGGCCATGAAAAAACTATCGTTGACTAATCTTCCTGAAATTTTGCATAGAGCCATAATTTCTTATTATGAACAACTTTTCTTAGTAAAATTTTGCCGTATCATGAACAAAAAAGGTACTTTACCTGAAAAGAAAATAATTTTCGCTTCAATGTCAAGGCCGACTTGTTTTTCAAAAACTGAAAATATTCTTAAAATTCTCTTCAAACCAAGTAGGGCTTAATTCCACAATCTTAAAATAAAATTCGAAAAATTTTTGTCCATCACACGTATTGTAACATCTATCCTGGGACACACTGTATATTATGAAATGTTGGTTTGTTTTAGAACGGACTTTTTTAATTGTATTGTTAGTTTTATGATGCGTCGTTTGAATTTCTTGAGGAAAATGAGGTTGTAGTCCGTTTCAGACCAGGTTCTCATAAGCATGTTTATCTTCGTCCAGTTTCAGAATTTTGTAAATCTAACCAACCCTTTTTAACAAAACTGCGCCGTGTTTTAGCGGAACCTGCAGATATTGGATGCAATATAGCAACGTTTTCCATAAACCCTATACTTCTTTAATGTTAAACCTTTGGAAATTGTTGAGTCAGTCAACCAAATGAATATTTTAATATAAGGCAGCTATGCAACGTTCACGAAACAGTTGTTTTATTTTGTTGTGCTCGTGCTGTGCTCGAAAATCTGTTTGTTTGTTAGACAAAAGGCAAAAATATTGAAAGTGTTAGCAGTAGTCAAGTAAAAGCTTATAAAAGACACTTTCATAAGAATATATATTTAAGAATTGACTGCCCTTCTAATTGGAAACATGAAACTTCGTTTTAATGCAAAACACCCAGAAATATTGAATATGAACCGCCCCTGATTTTGAGATAGATGAGTTAGCCAGGGCATCCATGGGTCGATTTGGCAGTTTTAAGTTTCTTTTTTAGTCTTTTGTTGATTTCTTATTAACTTTCGTTTAAGATATTCAAAGAGTGTAAAGTCTTGATGGACATGTCTTGCGCTTCTTTAGTCACTTTCTGCCAATTTTCTGATGGTCCCAATGTACAGGGAAATTTTCTTTTTAGTATACATATACCCTATGTATACTTTTATAATAAACGCAAATAGGCAACCCACTATACACTATAAACGTTAACAAATTAGCATGCTGTGGCAAAAATCATCAAATTAAGTTAATGCCAAAAAATTAGTCTTTAACTGTTGCTGTTTTTATTTTCCTTTCTGTTTTGTATTGTTGATATTTTATGTTTTGAATTAAAATTATGTTGATATTCCACTAATTTTGATTTATTTTTTATTTACAAACATGAAACATAACCTTTACGCACCACGTGACGTGACGTTTATAGTGTATAGTGAGTTGCCTATTTGCGTTTATTATAAAAGTATACATAGGGGATATGTATACTAAAAAGAAAAATTCCCTGTATATGTGGTAATTCATAACTGGTGATCATGGCCAGTTGGTGTATCTCGCCATACATTCATACTTTCATAGACCTTGATCTCCGTTTCAAAATCGTAAACGGTCTGTTTCTCCTCGATTGTCATTTGTTCTTCCTATAATAAACCGTAGTTAAAAATAGAAATTAAATTCTGATATGTAGCAAGCGAAAATACGAAGGGATTTTTTCCTATTGTTCTTTGTTAAAATTAGTTTTCGTTTTTACGTGATACATCACAGATATTTTCTGATTGAAGCCAAATTACTGGCGGAACACATCGAACAATGTAATAGAAGCCCCGCAGCTCCTGAATCAGCGCTCGATGTACCTACGTACGCTCTCCTCGTGTTCCGTCATTAAAAAAAAACTACGAGTAGTGGAAGCCGCGGCAAAGCAAGCACGGCAAGCAGCGCGAGATGGCTCGCTAGAAAGTTGAACATGGGGCATACACAAAACACGAGTGGGCGATTTCAGCGATTTGATGCGGACAAGGACGCTGGTGAATAACACGGCCACGTTGCCGATACGCAGGCTAACAATAGCAATAGACAAGTGCAGTGATCCGGCAACGTAGCATCGTCTCGTTCGCTGTATGGGGCTGCATGTGAGCGCGCTGAGGTCAAATTTTAAAGTAATAACGGGATAAAGCTGACCTAGTATCCCGATAGGAAAGAAGTTGCTCGTTTCGATCCGAAACAACCGATTCTTTATTAAAATAAAATAATAGAATGTTACGCATGCAAAAGATGGCTTTTTCTCCCTGTCCTTTTATAACCACGTTGTGGCTCTGTTCCCCCCTCGTTCTCCAAAAAAAAAAGGTCAGATTATATTCTAGCACGGGTCAAAGATTCCAGATAAACATACAGCCTATTATCTTTCCCTCTTGCGAAGTGTGACTCGCAAATATGCAAAATGAGTACCTATAAATAATTGATTGTAATTTATTAAATTGCTACGACGTTAACTTGTTTAATAACATTGCATATTAATGTAGGTAGTTGTCTATTAAATGAGAAAACGGCGCGAGTAAAGTCCAATACCGCTTATTTCATCACACTGGAATTTACTTGCGAAGGGAAAATATTTCATGTTTACTTTTTTGCATATCAGGGAATATTTAAGACACGTGGAGTGTAAAATATGATAATTCCTTTTGCCGTTAAACGAAATAGCGATAGAGCAGCATTTCTCGACGTGCTCCTTGATTTTCCAGATAAAACCGAACACCTTCCGATACAAACCACGAAATTATATAAATATGTAATAAATATTCTAATTATTCAAGATCGATCAACTATTTATATATTCACATTATTATTGGTTCTATCAAGTTAGATGAACTTAACTAATTAAATGTACATTTCCATTACTTTTTATTTATAATTATAGTAAATATATTTACTAGATTCACATTGTAAAATTCGGCTTATGAAATGATAATGTTTTTTTGATATTTAAGAGAAAATCAAAGTTCACCAAATGTAATTTTAGCCGTAGTTTATTAGATTGACGTTTGACGTTTAAAATTATTAAAAATTACCAGTTTAGTAGTCGAATAACCGGACCATTGACGTTATTAAAAATAATACGGCATGATAAAATCGTTTTTATAAAACATATGACAATAGCAGAAGTGGAAATTTGTTGTTCGGTAAAAATAGCTTATACGTAATGACCGCAACCTATAAAATGTTTCGAATACAATTATAATCAAAATTAGAAATACAAGGGGAGAACAATAGACATTTAAAGTTCAAGTTAGTAATTAATAATAAAAATTAGATATTTTATTGGTTGTTACTAAACAAATTATTGGACTGGTGTTTGTAATGCGTTTGCGTTAATTCTAGACCACAGTAGGCCCTGTTGCGATGGTATAAACAAGCCTTTTCCTTGTGTAAATCGTGCTTAATTGCATTGTTGCCAGTTAGCACATTTACATCTAAATGTCACAGCTATTTTTTAAAAATTGGTTCGTCCCTTTTTTGTTTGGTGGCTAGGTAGATAACATACGAATACGTCCTCATAAATGAACAAAATCGAATCAGAATACAAATCTTTTGTCAATTTGGATCATTCGTTAATTTAAGAAAAGTTTTATGTAGCCCACCCTAAGCCTAGCAAAAAAACCTCAGGCTATGGCCGTAATCCAGTCCTCTTTTGATATTCTTCTTCTTCTTTAATTGTATGTTTCATGACTGAAACGACTTGGTTACATGGCTGAAATTTATGTAGTTCTATGTACTATCTCTCTCCATTTTTTTTCTATCAGTTCAGTTCAGATGGGCCCAGTATGCTACCATCCCCACCTTTAGACGCATCACTCAAGCCATCCTAACCTTTGAATGAACCTGAGGATACTTGCCAGAAGGATGCTGCTGATACTGACCATACTAGGACAGAAGATCCCCTAGCATGGATCTTTTGATTGGAGCGACTGCAAAGCATTCGCACAGAATGTTTATTTAAAAATATATTATTTCAGTATCTTTTAAACACGTGGATTTGTTTTGACAGTTGAATGTATACTATGTATGTATAGAAGAAGAAACCAAATATCCCTAGTTTTCTAACAAAAGTCTAAATATCTAAAATCCGTAGATCTACGGATAAATCCACTGAATATTTTCGGCTTCGAAGTGACGTCATGTGGGGGAACTGGACGAATTTTCGTTCACAACTCAACATATCGATGTGTGTGTTGTGCCCTGAGAATAGGTATTTAGTTTTTATACAAAATTGAAATGTGTGATCAAGGCCCCAAAACCACACTGCGTCTAAGGGCCTCAAGTGATATAAACGCGCCACTGGCTCTGCAGGCTCATCTTCTAAATTGCAACCACGACAGGTTGTAGTTCGTGCGCAACACCACCATCCGCGACGACCTGTCAATTCTGACCTTGATGGACCATTGCAGAATGGCAGAATAGGTTTAGAACCAGATCGACACCCCCCAACAGGAAGGCAGTCGAAGCCTAGACTAGGCAGCCAACCCCAAAGATAAAATCATCGCTGAACCATGTAAATACACAAAACACCAGCAAGCAGTCAAAACCGACAGGTTAATGCTGCTTCAAGGCATGAACGAGGAAATCGTTCAGCCCTACCATGTTAACCCATCTTTTGCGAGTTTCCTATTTGATTAAGGTATTGAGCGTAGGTGGGGCTAATGTGAGTGCTGGTTCGGGACCCAAAAGGGTTGTTTCAAACCTTGCCTCACCAAACCATCCGCCGCTCGTTACCGTATAGTCCGGAATGTGCTCTGACATAGGCAAGTTCTAGGACATTGTCAATAGCGACTTGTTCCAGAGTGCAGAGACATTGGAGTATTATCCCGGATACAACTTTGCAGTTGTTCAGTGCCAATAGAGCAGCTCTGCTGTCGCTTACACCCTGCATTATGGCCGCAGCCTCCGCTTGAAATTCATCTGTTGTTATTCGTATGTTTGGCTGAAGTGAGGTTCCTGTAAATCTTCTAGGAGAGCGCCCGCGCACTCGTGCTCCTTCATTCTTTCCCTGTACAACAAGCCTCTCTAGATTATCGTTAACTCTTCTGGTGTGTGGCCAAAATATTTTAGAAAACGACGCCTAACTATTGTAGATAGGCGAACTGTTATGTTTAGTTCTTCTAATATAGACACGTTTGTTCTGTAATCTTGCCGTCCTGGCTATAGCAATTCGTCTTCGTATTTCGGTTGAACAGTTACCATCCATCTCTGTTAATGTGTGAGCCTAGATAAATAATGTCATTTACAATTTGAATATCTTGTATCTTGGTTCTGTTATTTGTTATGCCTGTTCGATCTATTATCATTAGTTTGGTTTTTTGGGGTTCGATTTTAAACCAAAGTTTAAACTTTCAGTTTCAACTTTTTCAAGCAACTCAGTCGTTCCTTTATCATTGGCAAAGGGTGGTGTCGTCGGGAAAGCCTCTCTTTCTTCCATTAGTAATTCCTCCTTGCCAGTTTTCGAGAGCTTTCCGTATGATGTACTCTCCATAAATGTTGAAAGTATACAGCCTTGCAGTACTCCTTTTTGTACTTTGTACTTGTGGAGTATTTCCCTGGCAGTCTCGCTGTTGCTGAAAAACCTTCATACAATTGCTTTATGAGCAAGATGAGATTTTTGGGGTCCCTATTTCAGCACACTGTCCATAGTTTTGACCAGCTCACACAGTCAAATGCTTTACTATGATCACTATTTATATCACGAGAGCATAGAAAATAATCGAAAATAGACGAGTTACGAGACGTATTGTCAAGAAACACCACGAGTCGCATAGCGACGAGTGGTGTTTCTTGACAATACGTCGAGCAAGGAGGCAAAGTATTTGATTATTTGCGACTGCTCGAGTGGTATACAATTAGATTATATAATGAATAAATAACAAAACTGAATTTTATGTGCAAGTGACGTTTGTTGATAAACAATGTATTAAAAAAATAAATATGGTTGCTACGAAAAAATTGAAAAAATACTCATACTAGATTCGAGTTTTCTATTGTTTGGGACCAGCCGAAACACCAAAGTGATTATACCACGTCGTCAAGGGTATATTCACTTATCAATACGTAGTAACCAAGCAAAATGCTTGATGCTGATTGGTTAATTATATTATGAATTGTATAATCTAAGAAAGCTCTTGTTTTTTCTATTTTCCGTAGGCCCTTTCCACTCATGTTCTTGTGGAATTTGCCACTCTAGAAAGCTTTTAGGGCGATTGTGAGTATTATTTTACTAGTGTGTGAAATGAAGGCAATGGTTCTATAGTTATATAATCCTGCATTAATCCCGTATTATCTTTTTGTCGATTTCTTTTACTAGTACGAAAAAAAAATCTCGAGATTAATGTTCTTGTTAAAGAAAAAAAGGAATTTCGTTGTTCGTCCAACCACCTTTTTAAGCTAATACGTTGAAATGGCAAAAGGCAATGCCTTCCACTCCCCCGCTAGAACTTCGTTAAAGATTTAATTATTAATGCCTCTGTATGCGCACGTAGTACGTGAATTTAAACGAATTGACATCCTGTAGGCATTTTAAATTTATCAGCCGAAGGATGACCGACGTGCACTCTAGATTTAATATTTAAAACAATTGATGATAGTTTAGTGGAAATGCGGAAAGCGTTTAATTGTAATTGTTTTAAGCATTGACAGTTGAGACAGAATGAGGAACAGAGAATGCCGATAATTGTAATAACTTTTCGCTACATTAAAGATTATATGCATTAAACAAGAGAAGAAACGTACATGAATTTATGATAAAAACAGCCGAAGCAAAACAACTGACAGTCTAAAGAAAAACAGTTAACAATCATTGATTTTACTAACTGGCTGTTTATAGGTGAAACCAATGCAGTAGTAAAACCACAGAAATCAATGAGACAGCTAGAAAGATAATGGAAGATTAATTAAAAAAGTGAAGTTAGGTTAGTTAAAACTGAAGATAAAATAAGTGAACTATTTTTGGCGTCCTTTCTTTTGTTTAAAAAAAAATTGAAGATCTGTAAATACACCGACAAATCTTTACGCAGAATGCTTTTTTTATAATGGCAGTGATTTTGGGCTCAAGAATCTCAAGAATTAAAAGAGATAACATAAAACGATAAATAAATAAAAAATGCACCAGAAAAAAATGATAAAGTCATGGCACTCTTAACTTTACTTTCAAGTAAACTGTGCTGCATAGATAAGTAAAATGTGGTTGAAATAATCAAATAATTGAAAAAGGCAAAGTTTCCAGATAAAGCATTACCTGTTATTGTTATTCTTATTCGTATTGATGATTGTGTTATCGTTTTCCCAACATTTAATCAGGTTTAAAATAGCAAAATTATGTAGTAAGTTCGAACAAAGTCCATAGATAGGTTAGGTTTGTTAGTTAAGTCACCTTGTTTGACAATTTTCGTTTGTTTTATTTGTGTTTTGTCATAAAGTAGGCCAGTAAACACAATTTATTCGTCACTTTTGTCGCCAATTATTCTGTTTGAGGTTATGTTAAGTTGACAAACCGTATTGAAGCACCACTTTCAGTTAACATTTTAGATTGGTTTATGTTTATTCGTGGTACTTATTTGATATTAATGTTTTGTTGAATAATAAAAAGTGAAAATTGAGTAATACGTTTAAAACAATTGACGACCAACTAGTGAAAACATTTGCCCCAATCATTTCGCAACAAAAACATTTAATTGTGGCAAAGCATTTTCCGTTGTTTTTCTCGTAGGGAATCCTGAAAATACACCTGTATTCTATGTTTAAACCAGCTGGGGTTCGACTGAAATAAAAAATTGATTGGTAACAAATGAAGTATCAGTTAGGCATTTTCTATTGTTTCCAAAGCCTGCTTCTTTTATGTGCGTTTTTAAAAAATCGTAAAGATTTGGTATTTTATTTCCGACGCCAGTTGTGTAAATGAAAGGGTTTTAAGTGATAACTGATAACCGAATTTTTGAAGGTTGCAAAGCCTGTAATCAGTGTGTTTCATTATCAGTTCTAGAAATAAAAATAATACACAAAAGATAAATATTAACATGTGATTGTTGCATAATTCGTCTACCGATTAATCGAGGAAAATTGTATATTTCAGCTTTTTAGCCTTAATGAAAATTCGTAGATAAACAAATATAAGTCTTGTAATAACAACAATAATTTCAGTTTAAATACGGATGAAACTATCAGCATATCAGTATTGATATAGTTTAATCGATTTGTTTTGACATTTGATATGTAAAAGGAGATCCATTGAAGCCATCGTTGTTAATTTTTCATCTGTTCGTTCCATTTCGTGACAGCTCAACTTCGTCGACATAAAAAATTAAGGGGATTTAATTTAGTCTTGACATTTTTCTGAGAACGTAACGTGGTATACTTTTCGCATTAAATAGGGTCTTTAAACATTTTTTGGTATGCTATTTTTATACGAGGGCTAATTTTAAAAAAGTATGTCATATTTTAAACATGAAAAAGGGAAACCCGAAATCCCTCAAAAGGTTATCAAAAATTTGGATGTTATATTTGTCAGAATTCGTGAACAATGGAAAAATGCTTTTTAAATAAGTCCAACAAATGATTTACTCTTTTCGTGTCTAAAAACTGGAACAAAAATAATAATGAGAACAAAAACAATTAATGTATTGTTTCAAAACTAAAACAAAGGAACGTTTTTAGTAATTTTGTTATACTCTGTGAACATTTTAGGTACCTATTTTTAATCGGGAATTATTATAGATTTCCTATTTTTATACCAGATTAACCTTTAATAGCTAGCAAACTTCAATATTTGTCAGCCCTTTATAATGACGTGTAATAATAACATAGTTACATGTTGAAATCCATTACGCTTTTGCACTCGGATTTAATTTAATTAAGCTTTACAATAAATTTCAGCAAAATTAATAACAATAATTCCGTAAAACCTATCCAAACGCAATAGCCACTCTAAAAATATTAGTGACGTAATTTCATGTTTCATCCCTTCTGTTAGCAGCATAAAAATCCGCCCTATCATAATTCAAATAAGCAATTAATTTTGCCAGCGTCTGCGCTAGTAATTTTTTTTCTCTCTATTAACTTTGGCGATAAAATTTATCGTTTCCTGATGCCATTCCTCAGTCATGCAAAATCATTCCTCAACTGAGCTCCTGAGTTCTGCTCTTCTACGGTTGTTCCCGAAAACTGGGAAAACATTATATGTATCTATCTTCGTCTTTTAGTTTTACACCGCCCATGGGCGGTCCCATTCTCCCCACTTTGAACGTAAACGGTGGAAAAAGGTAGCCGATCCGTGGTTTGTGAATGTATCTGAAACTAGAAATTTTGATGCAAGTAACTTTGTGTTTTGGAAAAAAGAAATGAAAAATTATATAAATCTTGTTATTTTGCCTTTTTTAAAGGTTTTAAGCTTGTGTAATGTGAATTAAATTTTGCAAAAAATCGTCGAAATTCTAGTTGGGTAGGTATAGTGCTAATAACTAATAACCATAGTTGATGCGCATTTGTAATCCCTGACACCCGCAAGCCTGGATGTCGCTCATTAAATATTTTTTTAAAATTTAATTCATTGCATATTTACAACCTGTTACAAACGAACAAGTTTGGTTAGCTAATTAAACTACTTGAAACTTGCCGAGAACAAAAATAAATAAAAGTCAACTTTGGTATACCCCATGGTCGAAGTATTAATAGGCTTCTAATAAAAAGGCCCTAGCCATTTTGTTATTAGTTTGAAATTATTCGGCCCGTTTGTGTTTATGCACAAATTCTTCTGTATATTTCGCACTAATTATAATTTGTAGAGTACCATTTTATTAAATTAATTAATATACAAATAATTTTAGCCATCTGTTATTGTTTAGTGGAACTATCTAATTAATGCTAACGCCGCTAGAGAGCGCCAATTTGACAGTTAAATAATTTTAAATATTTTTTAAATTTGTGTTACGTGCCTTAAATTTTAGTTTGGTGTAAAGGTTTTAATAGGATTTTACGTTATAACTTCATAAGCAGATAAGTGAATTAATGGTTGGTACATTTCGATGAAATAAAAGGGGACGATGCAATTAAGTTATGAGTAGTAATAAAAGGGTCATTTGTGCTCCTGAGTTATAAGCATAACGGACTGACGTATAATGACCTTGAAAAATTCTGTCATTTCGACAAAAGGAGCTACATATAAATCGAGATGCATCGGATAAAATTAGTTCCCTTCATAAAAATTAAGATATTAACGTTGATGTGTTGAAATAGATATAAACAGGATAAGGACTTAATGCCTCTAAATTATTTTGCTTTGCAGGAACTAAATGTAGGGTGTTATTATCCAGAATGAGCTTGGTTGCAGCTGCATAATGAACTTTCCCCCCGATTTAGTTTAAAGCATTAACTCCAAGAGTATACAGTAAACAAGGTCCGTGCATGTGTAGACGTTTACGTTTAGATTTCTGGTGTTTGTACGTACTCCTAGCGCACGAAGCGTCTATGTTGAAAGCCAGCCTGCCACGATGATGGCGGCCGAAAGGGTCCAACGAAATCGAGAATACCATGCAGGAAGGCAGGATTTTGTATCTGCTCCGCCTTCGCATTCGTTTGTCTGGGGTCAACGCTTTTTGTTGTTTCATTGCTGGGTTACTGTTCCATCACTGGCCAGGCTAGAGAGCTTGTAAGCGTAGTTGGCCGTGGAAACGATCCTTTGCGTAGCTCCCAGGGCTACTAGGATCACAAACTGCAAAATAAAAATAAACGTTATTTTTGCTACTTATATGCACTTTCCTATCACATCGATTGATACATATGTTTAAATTGATTTTTTAACTGTTGTACGTACTCATTTACACGTTATTAAAGTTCATGTTTATTTTGAAGCAGCCAGTGTTATTTCGACATCATAAATAGCCTTAACAAGCTGTAATTAAGATAGTCAGGCTATTGTAATCGTAATGTCGCGTTCAAGGTCACTGCACGGCACCGCTGCTATGTAGGTCGCAAAAAGTAAACACTCCGCAAGTCGACCTTATTTTTGGTGATGAATATGTCTACGTATCCTGCAAACTGTTCCGACTGTTTATTTTTAAGTTGCCCATCTTTGGTTTTTACTTTCCTTATCATTTTGGCCTTCATTGTAGGTAGGCAGGCAGGCATGCTCATTACTAACAACTCGTTTTTTTCAGAAAAGTTACAAAAGTTTATTTTGAACATTTTTTTTGGCAAAAGTTCCTACTGATGTTGGAATTACCTACTTAACATTCTTTTAATAAGTAGCAGTAAAATATTTGATGCACATTTGAGAATTTGTAGTGGTCATTCGTAAGTAACAAACAAAAGGAAGGAAGGTCATGGATCATTAAATTAATTAAACATGTTGTTAGATTAATATTGCAATAGTTTACCTTTTCAATTTTTATCATACCACCAAGCCAAAACAATAGCAAATTGTTGTAAGTTATGGCGATTAACTTAACTGTTATTAATGTTTTATTTTATTTTCCACATTGTTATTTAACCTTGAACTTTCCTCTAAGCAACTTCGAACGTAGTCTCTTCTAGGCTTTTCATCCTACTTGATTTTGATAGGAGTGTGGTGTGGATTTAAGGATTTCTTGCAGGTTATACTGCTCTAGCCCAACGACTTTTTCCCATTTGTTTCATTACAATTTAGTAGTTCTTTAGTATTTTCGTAGATTTTTTTTACTTTTCAAAGCCCCCCCCCCCCCCGCTTGGTTTCGCGTTATCCAATTTTTTTGAGAATTTATAGCAATATTAATAATGTTTTCTTTTTTACTTGTAAAATCGTCATCCTTCACTCTTTTATCTACTGTTAACTCCATGTTCTTCTTTGTGTTTTGACGTTAGCTATCATGTTGGCTATGCTTATTTTGTTTGCTGCCGCTCTGAAAAGGGACACCGTTGTCTGTCCAAACCACTGTGTCAGATTCTTGAGCCGACCTGTTCTTCTTCCTCGGCTTCTTTTTCCGACGATTTTACCGTGCAAAATAGGATAATTTCCTAGATATCATCCTTATTCATTCTTTCATCTTCGCACCTTATCCATCCAGCTAATACATAGAATTCTTCTATAACACCATAACTCAAACGACTCGATCTTCTTCATCATATTTTCGGTTACCGTCCATGATTCACCTCCATAAAGGAGGACTGAAAATATGTAACATCTCAGTATTCTAATCATCAGTTTTAGATTAACATTATGTCCACATAAGATCATCTTGCTTTTGCTATCCAACACTGAATTTCTGTGAAGTACAGTGGAACTCCCGTAAGTCGAATTCCTGTAACTCGAAATTTTCTTTAACTCGAATATTTTGTGCGTTTACTGTTGAGTTTATATGCATTTTAATCTTCTTAACATGAATTTCTCTAACTCGAATTTATCTGTAACTCGAATTTTTTTCTGGGATTTTGGTGGTTTGAGTTAGAGAGGTTCCACATACCAGTTGTCATTGATTTGGCTACCTAAATATATCCACTATTGTAATTGTTCACCTTTAACTTGTATATCACTGTCGATAATAGGGCCTTTACTTCATCATCATCATCACTCGGCTCCTAAAGTCCACTGCCGGACATAAGCCTCCCTCGAGTGCTTTTTTTGCAGCTTGTATCCAGTTGGAATGGATACGTCTCAAATCGTCATGCCATCTTGTTCGAGCAGCGTTCTTCATTCTATAATTTTTCGGGTTCATCTATCATCGGCAATTCTGGCAGTGTGCCCCACCTAATTCCATTTAAGGGTGGCTATCCTTCTACTGCATCTACCAACTTGGTTCTTCGGCGTATTTCTTTGTTTGGGACTCTGTCTCTTGGCATATTGTGTTACTCTTTACTTATTCTTATTATTATATCTATATTGGTTTTCTTAATATTCAGATTTAAGCTGTAGGTAGTTACCGCATTCTCCGATCACCCTATCTATTACGTTCTGCAGTTCATCATCACTATTCGCAAGAAGGACGGTATCGTCCGCATATCGAAGGTTATTTATTGGAACTCCATTTATTTTCGCTCCACACGTGGTATCCTGAAGTGCTTCGGAAACAAGTTTTTCAGAGTATATTTTGAAGATCAAGGGGGAAAGGATGCATCTCTAACGAACTCCACGTTGTATTTGGCTTCTAATTGTGGCCTTCTGGTTCCATAACAAGTTTGCAATAATTCTTAAATCTTTGTCATCAATATTTGTAGATTTTAAAACGTCTGTCATTTTCCTGTGTGAGACTTTATTAAGAAAACACAAAAAGACATCCGCATTCACGTCTCTGCAACGCTGCATCAGCACCTGTAAACCAAAGAGCGCTTCTCGGGTTCTCAAACCATTTTTAAATCCAAACTGACTTTCTCCCTATTCCTTCCTACAGCTTCTTGTATATTCGACTATGAATTATCCGAAGGGAAGGTCTTGAGTGCGTGACTCATAAAACTGATGGTGCATTGTTCTCGACATTCTTTTGGAATAGGCACGAACGTGGTATAATACCAGTATCATATATTAAAGAGGTCAACCAAAAGCTGTATCCCATTTTCTTGGAGTAATTTTAATACCTCTGTTGGTTGATATGCCACTGCTTTCCTGTTCTTTGCCATATGGATGGCATGCTCTACTTCCTTTTTTTGTAATTGTTGGGCCAGTGCTTGAATCCGAAATGCCATGCTCCGAAGGGCTGTTATCTTGGAAGAGCTCCTCAATGTACTGTTTCCATCTTACTAATGTTTGTTTCCTCCAGATATAAGGTTACCTTCCCGGTCAACAATAGATCGGTTATTATCTTTCTGATATCCTGTGATTTGATTCATTTTCTTCCATGTTTTTCCTTAATAACTATTTCTAAGTGTAACCATTTTTCTTCAACTGATTGTCTTGGTTTTGTTCTTATTTCTTGCATGCCTCTTTCTAAGTTTAAGGTAACTCTCTGGCCTGTTGATCTTTAAGTGTTTCCAAATGTGGTTTTCAAGGAATTTTTGTTCTCGTTACCTTTTCGGTTTTATGTGTATCTTGGTAAATAAAAGATGATGATCAGATGGGACATCCACTTCCGGGTACGTTATGACCGATGTTATAATATTTCTAAATCGTTGGTTTGCTGTACAATTTTTCCTTCTGCGTATGCAGGAGACCTCCATATGTACAGACGGTATTTGAGTGGATTGAAAAATGTATTCATCATGCAAAGATTGTTTTCTGTACAGAATTCTACAAATCGATCTCCTCTTTCATTTATCGTTCCCAAACCATGTTTTCCTATTATATTTCACTCACAACCATTGCCTATAGTTCTTAAATTCTAAGCTTACTACGGAACCACCCACTCGTTTTCAACCCTGCCTTTCTTAACTAAGCCAGAAGAAAGTGATAAACAAACTACCATTAGTATAATGCGAAAGAACAGAATAGAGGACATTCCGGTGGAACTATTGGTTTTGCCTGATCGCAGGGTTTCGTTGAAAACGAGTGGTTCCGTAGTAAGCTTAAAATTTAAGAACTATATCTTAGCATTCCTGTACTCGCGGCCGTTTGATTTTGCAGCTATTATCATGATTGTCCATTGTCCTGCGCCGTTTGCTATCTGAGGCTGTCATCTTGGTTCTTCAGAACTATAGCCTGTGTTCAGTTTTGAGATATCCAGCTGCTGCTATATAGTGCTTGTTTTGGTCCACTCCGGGTAATTCATTTCCCCAGTACCCCTCATGTCTGAGAGGTATTCCCCTATCCGCCACCTGGGGAGACGCCCGATGGAGGACTAGCAACTCCACACGGGATTAACTCCACAGATATTTCCATTTATGTATCTGTTTAGCAGTTTTTATTTTATTTACATCACAAGATTTGAAAGACTGCGGCTTAATAGTTTTGAGTAGCTTTAAAAAACAATTCTTCCTTCTTCCTTAGCCGTTTTATATCATATCGATATAGGCCTCTCTCATATTACTCCATGTTTCTCTGCTTTGTGCGACTCTATACCAACCAAGGCCGCTGTTCTTTTTAATGTCGTCATACCATCGTCGGGGCGGTTTCTTCTCTCTCCCCATGGTCTCCACCGCGTCGGTTCTCCGCTCCAGATTTCTTGGTGTCTCGCAACGTGACCAGCCCAGTTCCATTTCAGGGAGGCTGCTGTCTTTATTATGTCTTCAACCCTTGTTCTATCGCGTATCCATGCGTTCGCCTTCGATCGATCAGGGAGATTCCCAGGAACTTCCGTTCCATGGCTCTTTGGTGTACTTGCAGCTTCGAGATAGTCTTTTTGTTTAATACCCATGTTTCCGCGCCATTTGTAACAGGTTTTGTTTTCAGCTGTAACGGTAGTTTCATGCTAAGTATGCTCTTCAATTTTCCGTAAGCTGCCCAGCTAAGTTTTGATGTCTTGACATTGTTTTCCCGTTGTGATTGCTTGGCCTAGATATATGTAGGTGTCTACTTTTTCGATTTGTTGTCAGTTTACTGGTATGCGGTTGTGGTTGCTTTCTTTGTTTGTTATATACTTTGTTTTTGTGGTGTTCATTTCCAGGCCTACTCTCTCTGCTTCTTGTCGGAACTCTTCCATCATGTTCTTGAACCCTTCTTCGTCTTCTGAGAATATGACATCGTCTGAAAAACGTAGGTTGCTTAGTCTTTCGCCTTGTATATTGATGCCATTATTTGTCCAGTTTTGCTGTTTAAAAAGAGATTAAGTCAATGTATCGTTGATCCACTCTCGCGTTTCTTAATGCTTTGTTTACGGCGCTTGTGCTGATGCTATCGAAGGCTTTTCTGAAGTCTATAAACCCTATCCGGAGTAAAATGTTGTATTCTGAGGACTTTTCAATTGCTTGTCTGAGGGTATGTATATGTATACGTCCTCTCCTAAAAACGGCCTATTCTTTTGGTTGATAATAGTTCGAACTTATTTTCCAACCTGTTAGTTATGAGCCTCATGAACAGCTTATACAGCTGAGGTAATAGGCTTATAGGCCGGTGGTTTTCCAGATCCTTCAGATCGCCTTTTTTGTATAACAAACTTACCACAGCGTTTTCCCAGACTTCTGGTATAACTCCTTCCATCGGGCAGTCGTTGAAGAGTTTTCTGACGGCTTCTTTCATTTCTAAACAGCACTCTTTTAGCATTTCTGGAAGCATATTCTTCATCTGCACTAGTGCTAGATCCAATTCTTTCATTTCAATCTCTAGTAGTTCTTCTGAGTTTACGTTCTGTATTCGTTTTTCGTTCAAGACCACGTTTGCCTGAATGTTACCTTTTGTTTCGTATAGGTTTTTCTAAAAATTCTCTGAAATTTTGACTGAAGGACTGATAACACATTTTTCATATTCAGCATGGTAGCATTCACGCCGTCGACAACTCTCTACATAAGCAAGGGATACGGCATATGAACACATTGTTGGAAGAAAATCTCGGAACCCAAATGCAGTTCGTAAAGCATTTCTAGCGGGTGGAGGGGGAGGGGTTGGCGGCAGCCACAGACACATTTGTCGATGTCAAGTTTGTTTCTATTACTAACTTAGCTACTATTTTTTTTTATGAGGCCGCCGTTTTCCCAGCGTCCCAATCCGTCCCTGTCTACATTCCCTATTCTATCAGTGTCTCAGCTCCCAATAGTTTCAGTGATTGTTAACCCGCCGCGTTTTGAAAAGATTTAAGTATTATATACTTTTTTATAGGTCACCTATTAATTGTAGTCAGAAAAGATAGACATTAATTATTGTAGGTCAGAATTAGTGTCCGACCGAAGGTCAGTTTGTCAGCCGAAGGCGATGTTCGGCTATCGCCGTCACCTTCGGCCGAACCCGAAGGTGCAACCAGACTTAGAATGCTTACTGTAAATTAGTACAAAATAGATTATAATTCATAATAAAAATAAAGTCAAACTTCTATTAATTTGAAACAAAAAAATATTCTTATTCACTTGGTCAAATGCGTGCACAAACTTTCGCCGAAATTATGACTCGCCCCCGCCCTCGTGTGCTACTCTAGTCGGTCATCGCTCGCATTGTACGTAATATTTCGTTCGTTTACGTGAATCGCTCGGCTGGATGTGATCTTCGGATTCGGCCAAACCCTCTGCTTCGGCCCTTTTTTCGCCGAAGCTGAATGTGGTTTTTGCGGCCGAAGGTGGCCGAAGCCGAACTTTTGATGGTCTATAATGTTAAAGGAATTAATTTTTAATATTATAAAAGAGGATGCAAATTCAAAACTTAACATTTTGTATTATTTTAGGCCAAACCATAATCAGCAATCGGAACTGTATAAGCCATCGAGATCACCCTTGGCAAATGCAGCTCGCTATCCATACCCCGTGTCGCCTCAGCTGCAAACCCCAGTTAGCCAAATATCAAATCAGCGATATAATGTTCCTCCGCCAGTATCATACACATCACCATCAGGCTACAGGGAATACAGGCAACAGAGACTATCGCTTTTACAACCGGGTAGGGATCATATGCATGGAGGTGGTCCCCTCATACACCACATCGAATCCATTCCTGGTCAAGGACAGCAGCCTTTTAAGAAGATACGCCTGCAGGATCAAAAGGATATGCAACCATTACGTATAGATACGAGGGTAAGATCCTTTAAAGTTTAATTAATAGTAGTTTTTATTAATTTTTTTTTTAACAATAGGAACACTCAGGCGCCTACAATCCCCAAGTTGAAGCAATTTCTCCAACGTTGCCCGATCACATTCAACAAGAAGATCAAGCATTCCGAAGTACAAAAGACGAACTTCTTCAACAAATTGGAAAAGTAGATCGGGAAATAGCAAAAGCAGAAGCGCAGATAGGTATATTAAAAAAGAAACAGCAAGAATTGGAAGAACTTGCTTTAAAACCGTTGTCGAAAACCGAAACGCAAGAGGACACACAACCGAAACATCAAAGTTTAGCCCAAAAAATTTATGCAGAAAATAGGAAAAAAGCACAAAGTGCCCATGCGAAATTGGATACCTTAGGTCCCAAAGTAGAGTTTCCGCTCTACAATCAACCTTCAGATTCTACAATGTACCAGGAGAACTGGAGGAAACATGCAACGTTTAAAAAGCGCTTATTAGAATATTTTAAGAGACGACACGCAGATAAAGAGTCTAGGCATTCTTATTTAACAGAAACTTATAGTAAACTTATGCAAGAATGGTTAAGGAAAGTTGATAAAATCGAATCTGGTGCAAAACGAAAAGCTAAGGAAGCCAAAAATAGAGACTTCTTCGAGAAGGTGTTTCCTGAACTCAGAAAACAACGAGAAGATAAAGAAAGGTTCGTATTTGTTTTATTAGTTTTTTTTTAATGTATTAATATTAGTTTTGTAAATTTTATTTACATTTATTTGACTATAGTAAACAGTGTAGCATTCAAATAAGTTCTATACTAATTATTTAGGTGTGTTTGTTTGTATGTTAGTCTAAGTGCATTTGCATGTAAAATGTGAGGTTAGGTCAGGTCTGTTCAATTTAACACGTAAAGTGCCACAATGATATAGAAAGGTCCACAAGCTTATTTTAACACATTACTCCTTGTAGCGGAACCACAACTTTCAGGTCGAACGAGTCCACTTGAGTGCAGCTTACACACAGGCTTAGGCCACCTATTTTATTGTTCCATAAGCAAAACACTGATATAACCGAACAACGTGGCCCCACACGGCAAAATATAAAAGTTTGTGGTTGCGAGACACGACTGACGATACCGCATCGGTCTCGCATGGCACTTTACGTATTAAATGAACAAGCACAAGTAAAACAAATTTAAAAATGGTTACTCATGCTGAATTATTCGTGTAAATTTGACACACTCCATAATCTAACAATACAATTCTGAGGTCTAAAGGCATTTATGGAAACCTAACCGAGTTAGTGATCTGTTCACTAAGTTTGTTTTATGGCGTTCGCGCATTGCACTCAATAAAACGCTTGTTCGGTTATCAACTGAGAACTTATTATTACTCTACTTGTGTGTGAAGTATGGGTGCTTGGGTTAACACGTTCGCCGCCGCGGCGTAGTCGGCAATCTAGTGTTACATGCCGACCACGCCGTGGGGCGTAATACACACATTTACTATTTATGTGTTACTGTTTGGTTTGTGAAGGCCTGAATTTGTCGAATGCCGACACAAACAGATAGTCTAGTCGCCAAAGCCAGACAAACAATAACAAAAAAATAGCAAATGTGTGTATTACGCCTCACGGCATATTCGGCATGTAGCACTAGGTTGCCGACAAAGCCGCTCGGTGTGATTAGCAGCGAACGTATTAGTTGTCATTTATTGTTTGGTCGTTGTTTTATAAACATTTCACCAAATTATACAGGGTGTACCAGTAGAATCTGGACAATTTTGAAATTGAAAGTTCTGCTAATTAATAATGTGTCAGTCGGCAACTAGATGGCACTAAAGTAAGCCTGATCCATAACAACAAAATCATAATATCGTTGTTTCTGGAGTACAACCATAGAGTCGCGATTGTCGAAAGTCTTCTCGCTGAAATTATAAAGGTCTTCAGTAACCGAAGGTCGATTGCCCATCACTACGTGGCTTCCAAGAGGTTCGATGAAGACTCGTATTTGCTAGCGCGGAAGATCTAGGTTAGGGAGAAGACTGGAAGGACTCCAAATCTTATTAAAAAGGCACAAAAATGCATTTTTGAGGACCTCGGTTAGGATCGTTCATGCTCTTTAAGAATGCTAAAGCCTTGCTGCCATCTGCTACTGTGTTCTCTTAAGAACGAAATGGCCAACAGTCTCGGGTTTTTCTCTGGCGAGAGAATCTTTAGTGTTGACTGGGAGGAACGACCGCTGGCTCACCCGCGCGATCCTGAAGATGTTCCCATTGTGTTTAGAACCAAATTCCCGGCCAGTGTCCATGTCCTGGAGTCGGATCATTCATGAGGAACTCAGATATACATCTTACATCAGAAGGTAAGACAGATGCTCTTTGAGGATGCTAAAGTCAAGAGACTTACTCACTGCCGTTTGGTACTGTGTTCTCATAAGAACGAAGTAGCCGGTCATCTTCAGTTTTTCTCTGACAAGAGAATCTTTAGTGTTGACTTGGAGGAACGAGCGCTGGCTTGCCCGCGATGCTGAAGATGTTTCCATTGTGTCTAAAACCAAGTTCCCAGCCAGTGTCCATGTTTTAAGTGTCATGTCGAGTGAGGGCGACATCATCCTTTCACAAAGGAGAAAATGTTACAAAAGAAGTTTATTTAAGGTTTCTGTTAACTGTCGTGAAGCAGTGCATTGGCACTGTGGTGTCTGAATTGGCTCTCCGATAACATAAGCATGTTCTTTTGGCCTTCTACTAGTCCTGATTTGGCCTATCGCACTGTTGAACCTCACATATAAAGTCGTTTCAAAATCTATCAACGAAAGAGTTACAAGATTAGCTGCAGCGATTCTAGGAGATTACCAATGTGGCTTCAGAATCAGTAGATCTACAGATCAAATGTTGGCATTAACACAGGCACAAGGAAAATGGAGGTGAAAAATATACCCCCACGCATGGGGTTTATTGATTTCAGGCAGGCGTAGGACATCATCAAAAGGAAGAAAATTTTAAAGTGTATGCAAGAATTCAACTTAATCCAACTGGTGGAAATGATGCATTAAGCAACAGAACTATCGTAATCTTTTACTACAAACATGGGATTAAAACAGGGAAATCCCTTATCAACAACGGTCCTATTTAACTTAGTACAAAGAGAGCAATAATGGCTGACCGTCCCGCCTCTTTTAAAAATGAACATAGTAAAAATATGCCGCTTTGTATGTATGTAAGCATGAACTCAGTGGCGGGAATCACACCCCCGCACACGGGCGGGGGGGCCTATTTTGACATTTTGTATGTCGTTTTAGGTTAAGCTCATTGCGTTGAGCTAAATCGTAAATTTTCCCATAACAATGAACAATAATTACATTCATTAAGCTTAGATAACGTATTCAAGTTTATTGATTGGCTGAAAAATTAAACTTGCAAAGCAAACATCAACATGCGAAGCACATGTGAAGCTAATATCACATTGAACCGCAAGATGCGCATAAGCAAAGTGGAAGTAAAGTCAACCTTGTTTGCTCTCATGGTATAGAAAGCATAATAAGCAAAAGTAAGATTAATAGAGCAGGAAGAATAATGAAAAACTCCCACCAGTGTCGCAGTACGGAAGCCGAGAAGTTTGGACTGTATATTGATGAAGCAAAAACAAAATACCTATACTATCAGGCAGCAGGTTACAACAAAATCAACAATTGACAATTAAAATGAATGAAAAACGCTATACGATAGAAAAAGCTGAAAGTGTTAGGAGTTAAATTACAAGCCAAGGACCTGCTTACCCATAAATAGAAAGAAGAATTATGACAGAGACAAAAAGTGCAAAAAACGAGTGTATCAGACCATAATAAGACTTAGACAAAAAGACCTTGAAAAATTCGAGACTTGGGAGAGAAGGATTCTTGGAACAATTAAGGAGGAATTAAAGAAGGTGAAAGAACAGTGGAGATGAAGATTAAAGGAAGAGCTGCAAGAGTATATGAGGAACCTGAACCAGCAATTACAAAGATTGTGAAGCAGAGTCGATTACGATGGCTAGAGCATCTGCAAATGATGAACATAGAAAGAAGTAGCAGTAAAGCATGGTTAGAAGAGCCAGAGGGCAGGAGCAGAAAAGGAAGACCAAAGAAACGATGGAGACTAACCGTTAATCGAGCCCTGGGCCTTAAGGCTGGCATTTACATGCAGTGACATTCTGTTTGACGTATCTAAAGTTACATAACTAGTTACTCTAACGCACTCTGTTAGTTAAGTTGCCTACACGCTACATTATGAATAGTGAGTTACAACGATATTTCTAAAATCTTATTTCCATTATTTCCGAATTAATTTGCATTTTGGAAAAATGTTCGTGTGGCCTTTGAAAAGGGGGTGTTTTTATCTATCTATTAAAGGCATTGTCAACTTATGAAAAGTCGATTTTTTTTTTATTTTGTAATTTGATTGAATAAACTGAGTATTGCACCTTCTATTGGAATATGACTAGACTAGGCGACACCAAGCAGTTAAGCATATCCGCCCCCCTGACATCTGAAGGATGTCAGGGACGTCTTTAGGGGAATGAAGCGAGTATTGCACCTGTGCAAAATTTTACGGCCGAATTTTAATTCGTTACCGTGTTATGGGAGCTAAAAGTTTAAGCTATGACGCCACTGATGTCGGTCGCCGGTAAGAGCTCTAGCATAGCTAACTTATAGTAATGCAGTATAATAGAGAGTTACCGCAAGTACAACACTAAATTTAGGTTATGTTGCCGTGTTTACACAAGTAATTTTATGTGTTTAGGTTATGTTCGTTGTGTAGTAGCCTCCGGAGGCCGACATCAGTGACGTCATGTATTGGGGATCTGAATTCTTGCTACCCGTTTATTGTGGTTAATATCAAGGATATTGAAATTCTACCAATGCGGGTACTTTTACGAGTATTTTAACTAACGTATTTTGATATTTACTAAATATGTTGCATAAGTTGATAATGCCTTTAACGTGAAGATTTTTTTGATATCTCAATTTTTGCAAATACTATTGGAATTTTTTAAAGTAAAATAGAGTTGTACGATTTTTATTGCTAAAACGTTATTTTTTTTTAATTTAACAAAACCAAGGTGTCTATAGAAAGACAAAAGATAAATTATTAGAAAAAAAAATCGCCCGCCAGCCCTACATTTAAATTGGTTCTCAAAAAATGGAGCAAAGTCCGCATATAATCGACCATTTTTCAAGGTGTAAACTCCGCCGTTAAGGCCTGTCATGCTAATATACAGGGAATTTTTCTTTTTAGTATATATGGTGATGTTATGAATATGGTGTTCCTACTCCCACTATTTTCCATATAAAAATTTTGTAGAGTCGCTTCAAATAGAGAAGAACCTGTGAGTCATACAAATCGGCGCGGCGCCATTTTTCCAGTGGCGTACGACCCACCGCTGGAGCGAGCGATCGAATAATACACCCCTAGTTTACTGCAATAGATTCGTCCAAACTCATTTTGGGTTTTGCGCCGTCCGCGTGACAGGTTCTTCTCTATTTAAACTATTTCGACTGCATCGTTTGACAGTATCGCGTACTAGTTTAGATATTTGCCGCTAGATGGCGGCATAAAATTTGATATTTTCAGAATCATAACCTATTATAAAGTAACGTATTTTTATAAATTTTGCATTTTTTGCAGAAGATATTAAAAACACATAAATATAATACATACTATAAACGCTGCAGCTTTAAGAACAAATCGATTTTTTCTTTGAATTAAATATTTCTTCGCAAAAGGTTTGCATACAACATAAGCATTTTCATAAATTGTTCTCCCAAATGTTTTTCTGGGCATTTTCGAAAATCAAGTAAAAAGCACGGGCGAAACATAAATATTTGTGTCGCCAAGAGTTGCGATAACATGGAAAATTAAATATTTTGACAGTTCTTGGTGTCAACATTCAACTGTCATTAGCGCCAGCTTACGCAATTGTTGGAACTAGTACGCGATCTTGTCAAAGAATACAGTTCATAAACAATTGAAGAAGTGGAGACACCATATATCATCACCATATACATACAGTCTGTCTGAAACTATTAGCCACATAGGTACTGATCCTGTTCCATATATCCAAGACAACTAGAAAATTTCTATTATTTTAATTAATTGTTGCTTGTGATGTATGCCTTCTATGCATACAAACATAATAGGCTATGTCGCTAGTGAAGCCAGAGAAAGTGTATACTTAAAAAAAAAAACACGCATTGTTTTACCCTATATGTAGGCAACCAACTACACATTAAACGTCACGGCGCGGCGGGTGATTGCTAAATGTAAAGGTTATGTTCGATGTTTGTAAATAAAAAATAATAAATCAAAATTAGTGGAGTATCAAAATAATTTTAATTCAAAAATATCAACAATACAAAACAGAAATGAAAATAAAAACGGACAACGCAATAAAACACTTTTAATAGTAAGTTAATTAAATTATTTTTGCCACTATTTTTTTTTCTTACAAAATTAAAAGTATACATAGACGATATGTATACTGAAAAGAAAAATTCCCTGTATATAATAGTCCTGATTTAAGTCTGCTGGATTACTTTGTATGCAGTGTGATTAAGCAACACTCCAACAAGTCCCAACGTCCCAATGTTGCATCGCTGAATGATGCTATAAAGCGGGGCCTTCGCTATACTACCGGGCCGTATCCTCGCCAACGCACAGCGAGAAAGTAGAGGGGATGGGGGCTTAGAATGTTAAAGTGTTTGCCTGTTTGCATAGGTTTATATAGGTGGCTATTTGCAAACACTTTAAAATCGAAAATTTCTTGTAATTCATGTAAGAAGGAATTAACGCATGATAAAGAACTGCTATGTGAAAATAGCGAGGAAACTTTAATCCACTTAAAAGACTTAGATCGAGGCGGTTTAAAATTTCCAAAACAGTGGGTGGTCGATTTATTAATTATTATGCTTAAGATATTTACAGTATTAATACTTGACATTTATGAATCAGAATTTTTAAGTGCAATAAATCAAAGAAAAGTTTTGTGCAATTTAAGTGTTAGTTACTGTGAAGATATTAAAATAAGTACAGATTCCTGCACATGTGATACTAAGAGTGTAACAATCACAGAAAAATGTATGTTTATTTTTCCAATATTTTATTAAACAACTACAGAAAAAATAAAAGTGATGATCCTCAAAGAAAAGGAAAGAAAAGAAAGTTAACTACTTATTCTTAATGACCGCTGCACTTTATTGTTATTAACGAGTGGATAGCTATGTAGTTTAGCTTAGCTAGCTAGTAGTAGATTAGCTACGTTTAGTTAGCACCTTTAGTTAATTGAAATGTTTATACATAGTTCAGTTTGAATTCTTTGTCAGTTTTTAAAAATTATGATGTGTAGTAGTAGGAGTTTCCACTCGAACTTGACTGTTTAAGTTAGACTTTGTTTCATAATTTATAGTTTTTCCTTTTACAATACTTATATTTAGTTTATTTTATGAAGTTTTTATTACCTTAGTGTTTGTAATTACAAATAAACAGTTTAATTTATAATACTTAACATTTTTTTAAATGCTGCCTCCATTATACATACCTATGTAAACAATAAATACCTACAATTTAATATACTTAATGTGATTTATGCGATAGATAAGATCAACTGAATTTTATAATGCGACAATAATAAATGTATAGCAACGATAAAACGGCTGTGAACCACAAGAAGTGTAAATTTTCATGTATTAAGCTTAAATTCTCGTAAAGTTCAATGCAGTTCTTATGTTAGCTGTAGAAATGTAAGCCCCCATCCCCACCACCCAACTACGCTGGGGTCCGGCCCGGTAGTATAGCGAAGGCCCCGTATAAAGGCATCGTTCGCAGGTATGAAGAAGGAAATCCTGGCGAAGGCACACGTGCGCTTCCAGCCCACAATTGAAGCGCGGGCAAAAGCTTCCTCCATCCTCTTCTAGGTTTTTCGATCTGCTGCTGTTAGTTTCCCGTTTGAACCGGCATTTCCTAGGATTTTGTCAACCCATCTAGTCTGTTTTCAATCGCCAACGGGTTTCCAGTATGTTACTGTTTAATAACGAAAGAATAAACATGTTCTTCAGGGATGCCACAATTCAAATATAAAATCATTTTTCATGTAAGATTAGTTGATTTAAATAAATGATTGTCAAAACTGACATGGTTTTGTCCGGATTCTACCGGTACACCCTGTAGTTTAAAAAATATATTACTTAAACAAGAAACAGTGGTAACGGTTAGTGCTGATCTTGGCATTAAATGATAACAAATGGAAACGAATTCATTTGAATACTTCACCCCCAATGTAATAAATAACCTGTCACGTGATTGTTGAAATTGGATAGGTAACTCAGGTTAGGTTTCCATGTGCAGGTACAAAGAGTGTAGTTTTTCATTTACACCTAGCAATAAAACAAAAAATCGTAGTTTGTAGCTTAAAGAACATTTTTAGTGTAGGAAGTGTAGAAAGTGTAGTGCAAACAAACACACCTATTGTAAAAGTGTTGCATAGTTTGTCTCATGTAAGAAAAGTCGAGCTTTCCAAAAAAATGCACCTGGTTGACAGTGCATGTGTTTTGTGGGCTAATATTTACAACTGTAAAGGTTTATGTGTATACTAAGCGGGTTGCTGTGATTTTACGAACATCGTCGGAAGGTTTTAATTTGAGACGAGCTGTGGTCGTGTATTGACATCATATTGAATGCTACAATGGTTCAATTACACAATCTGTTTTAAACAAGAATTTGGGTTTGGCAACAAAATAAGCAATAAACTAGGTTAAATATTTTGTGAAAATTTGATAATGCATAAATATATTTATTATCAGTTATTTCCATAAAGTTGTTGCCAGATCAAAAATCACGGACGTAGATTTGCTTGGTATGGTGCATGGTTAGATTACACCTGTAAATTAAAGAATTGTACTGGTTTTCATTATTTAAAGAGCCTCAATTGGGGTTATATATAGTATGCAACGATGGGCACTGAATGTCTTGCTTGAGCTGTAGCAGTTAACATGTTAAATTAGTAAAAAAAAATGCATGGAATAACTAGATGTTCTTCAAAATTGATTTGAAATTTTACAATTTTAATGATTATTTAAAAAAATACTTTTCGATCGTTTCCGTTAATTGCAATCATATCTGTGCCGATTACTACGATTAACCCTCTAATATTTTTAGGTTTAACAGGGTGGGAGCACGAATAAAATCGGAGGCAGATTTAGAAGAAATAATGGACAACCTCCAAGAGCAAGCGTTAGAAGATAAGAAGATGAGAAGTTACGCTGTTATTCCTCCTATTCTTTTTGACGCGAAAGAACGCAAGGTTACTTATCGTAACAACAACGGTCATATAATCGATATGGAAGTTGCGTACAAAAGCAGGCAATTTTTAAACGTATGGACACCTAGCGAAAAGGAAGTATTTAAAGAAAAATATCTACAACATCCGAAGAATTTTGGAGTGATAGCTTCTTATTTAGATAGGAAATCGGTGGCAGACTGTGTCCAATATTATTATTTAAGTAAAAAGACGGAAAATTATAAACAGTTACTGAGAAAGTCGAGACAGAGAACGAGATCTTCGAGGAATAACACGCAAAAAATTAACAGCAGTGCGAATACATCGGTCGTCGACATCTTAACGACAGGAGTAACGACGAGATTGCAAAGGGAGCAGCAGAAAACAACAGTGCAGCAATCTAGGGACAATATGGAAAATACCCCGACCGTCTCGACACTTTCCTGTTCTACATCTACGATTACAACATCTTGTAGTGCTCCTTTAGTTAGTATTACAACAATAGCGCTTTCAAATTCGACAAATTCAACACCAAACACGAACTGTAGTAGTTCTGGTAATCCTAATAGTCCGCCTGTAATCGTATCGTCGAGCATAACAACCAATATGACAACTCCAGTGACAACTTTAACCTCTACTATAAGTACGAGTTTAATTTCCGTTTCCGTTACAACCACGACGACATCTAGCCTCAGTTCGAGCACGGCTGTGAATGTACCTGTAGCAAAATCGCCTAAATCTGCTGACAATGCTGCAGCTAGTGGTGATAACATTAAAAGCTTTAGTGATTTTAATATGTATGACGATGCTCGTAAAACTACTAAGGTGTTTGGGGATGGTGACGGTAAAAGTGGACAGGATAACGCAGATAACGTTAGTACCACCGGAGACGTCCAGACGCTAGGTATTAAAAAGGAAATCGAAGTTACGGAAGATAATAACATTAGGTATGTATTAACTTTTTTATTTTATTGTATTTATTCGCATAATTATTCGGCCCAATTTGGCTAAAGGCATAATGAAGGGTTTTTGTATCTTCTAAAAATAAATTAATTATCATCTTTTAAGTAAGCTGGGTTGCTCTCGCAAGTTTTTTAATTTAACAATTTCATTAACCTTTAAAGTTAGAGTTTGACAGTTCTCGATTTGTTGCTATGCATTTGTCTTTTGTTTGTATGAACATACGAATGTTTTCATTGTTTGTTCAAAGATACAAAAAGCTTTTTGTATGTCCTAGTCATTCTGAACAACCTGAACACGAAACAGCTTGGTAAATCAGTGAGCCATTGAGGGCCCATTAAGCAATCAATTAGTAACTGTTGATTATTTTGAAGTAAAGATTATCACTTGCAAATTGGACTGATTCGTACAATGCACCTGTATTATGTCGATTTCCTCCGCACCATACTTTGAAATTTCTGACTATAATATTAACCATAAATGTTAAAGAAATAGTAAACAAATTGGTGTTAGTAATGGTAGGCTTTTGCTGTGCTTTGCGATTACACATCGTGGGTTTTAGATATTAGCTTCAGCAGGCTTTTATTAAACCAAATCACCATAAAATAAATTAGTTTTGTAAAAGCCTTAATATAATTTTGTTATTAATAAAATTAATTAATTGTTTGTTGTTTATGGAAGATGTGCTTGAATTCTTAAAGGTATTCCTTTCTATGACTTAGATTAAACACTGTTTTATTACAAAATTGTTTGTAAAATAACGCATTTTAAGTGCGTATAATTAGTCAATTGTGTTGCTTAGAGTACTACAATAGCTTAGTAAGTAAAATTTTATATTTTTAAAATTAAATATTTGTAATTGATCATGTAGGTTGTTCAAGGTCCGTCCAACCTGCTTCTAAATTGTTTTTTAAGTTTTTTTAATCTATCGGAATTTTTGAAATATTCAATCATAACTCGTATGGCTGATTACATATATTTGCCATTCTTCTCGATTTGTAGCTTTCATCATCCAATCTGCTACTCCTTCCACCTGCTTCTTGTTCTTCCTATCAGCCTGATTTGCATAACTATCATGCATTCGTTGGACGTGGCCAAGCCATCTCACTCTTTGTTGTTTTACAACACCAATTATTGCAACCATTGATTGTGTTGAACCGAGTCACAACTGCCAGGAAGGCTTCAAATTTGTTTGGAGGAACAAACGGTTGTGAATACTCTGTGGTTGCTGCAATTACCCATTGGAATTTCAACATGGTTGAAGCTGAGGTTTTTGCAGAAGCCTCCATTCTCCGCAGTTTTTTGCAAGTAGCTTTGAGTTGAGTTGCCTTCTTTCTATAATATTTAGTATGGGTTCCACTCCAAGCGTGTTTCTTATCCTTCGTATTGCTTGCTCGTATCGTGCTTCTCTGTCGATTACTTAGCGTCCATATTTGACAACCGTTTGTCTAGTGCCTTTGTATAGTCTTGTAGCTGCCCCAACTTGCGGCCAATATCACCGCTAAATATTTCATATTTGTGATTTGATTGATTTCGTCGTTGTCCAGTTTTAGTTTTAATTCTTCGTGATCTTTTGCTATTACCATTGCCTCCGTCTTTTTTTTTTTAATTTTTTTTTTTTTTTATTATTTTTTTTTTATGATTAATTTATTTACGACTTCAAAACAACTTGTTAGCTGGTACCAAAGTCTACTAATACATTAAATTTTGCAAAACAAATTCAAGTAAATATTTAAATAATCTAACCCCAAATTAAATATCTAAATAATAACAACATTAACATGTAAATAAATAAATAAACAATTGAAAGTCTAATTAACTGCAATTAAATTTTAGATGTGTTTTACATGTAATATGTATTGATTTTCATGCCATTTCTTTCCAGGCACTTATATTATTTTGTAGGTCTTCTTTGACGTTAGCTATTAAGATTAGATCGTCGGCCCTTTTAACTGTTGTAAGTTTGTCACTCCTAAAACCGCCTTTACCACTGTTGCATTTGCTCCTTTTGCTAGTTCGTCCATGACAACAATGAACAGGTATCATCATCATCGTCAGCCTTTATCTATCCAATACTGAATGTACTTAGTTGTCCAGTTTATCCTCGCTACTCAAGTGATGTCATCGCTCCATCTAGTTGCAGGTCTTCCTCTTCCCCCATTAACAGTTACATCATTGTAACACTACATGTTATCTTATTTCTTTTACGTTCTGGTTGGCACAAGTTAATAAAATAAACTAGTATTTTAACTTAATTAGATAGCATGGGGTATGTGCAAAGACCGGAGAACAGTAGGGCTACGAAAGGAGTGTTAAAGCATGGAGTGGACGGTAAAAGGAGGAGAGGAAGACTGAAGAATAAATGGTTAGACTGGGTGAAAGCGGACTTGAAAACACTTAACATTGAAAATTGGAAGCAGAAGGCCTTGGACTGGCAAGTGTGGAAAACCATAACTCAACAAGCCTTGGGTTTCTAGGATGCAGAGCTTTTATATAATAATTAAATAGTAGATCCTCCTCCAAGGTCATGAGTCCTTGGACTGGTTTGTTGCAGCCATCCATAATCTTTTTTCATATCGACGTAGTTCTTGCTTCTAGAGTCTTCAATTATTTGTTTAATATACCTGAGACGGGGTCTACATTTCGGTCTTTTTCCATTTACTGTGCCTTCAATAATTATTTTCAGAATAAGACCGACTGTCTGCATTCTTCTTTTAACTATATGATTCCATATGTTTCTTTCCTCTCCCATTCTTACTACTACTTTTTCGTTTGATATTCTTTCAATCCAGGCAATTTTTAGAGCTCTTCTGTAACACCACATTTCAAAGGATTCTATTATTAGATAGCAGATAACAACATAAAATAATATCAGTGAATATGAACTAATTTCAAACTAAATTTTCTCTTCCCCTTTTGTACATTCTTGGTCTCCAACCAATGACTTTCTTCATCCATCTGTCGTCTTGTCTTCTCACAATGTGGCCAGCCCAGTTCGATTTAAGTGTCATTGCTGTTCCAATAACATCCTCCACTTTTGTACGTTGTTTGATCTTTTCATTTGGAATTTTGTTCTTCACTGTTTTGTCTAAGATTCGTCGTTCCATTGCCCTTTGTGCCACTCGAAGCTTATGTGTTTCATTTGATGTTAGACTCCACGTTTCTGGAATGCCGACCAACTCATTATTTCCGGCATCGTTATTGTTTGGTCCAATAGTTTTATTGTTAATTTTTCGATAATTAGCTTTTTGTCAGTATTTAGAATGTTTGTCACAATTCTCGTTAATTTTTAGGCCTACCTTTTCAGACTCGTTGTAGTTCTTGTAAATTTTGTCTAATTATAACGATCATCCGTGATTCTTAATTGATTAAGCATTTTTCCTCCCAGTTAAGCCCCTTGAATACATCCTCCAACGCTAATATGAACAGTTTTGGGGACATCATGCCCCTTGTCTGACTCCTCGGTTGATGTTTATTGGTTTGCTGTTTTTGTTGTATACCATGTGTTTCACTGAAGACGCAACATTGTCCTTTTATACAGGTAAAATTACCCAAGTTATCCAAGATATACGTTATACGAATCTCTTAAAGTTAGAAAGAGACAGAGAATAGAAGAATGTTTGTGAATAATTCAACATACTGCAGAAAATGAGTGCTTACACTATACAAATGATTAAATGGGTAGACAGCGGTGCGAGCTACAGAAACACTTCAGCACTATTTGCTAGACATTTTCCGGAAAGATCAGTTCCGAGCGCTAGTACAATTTTGAGAATTGTTAAATCATTTGAAGAAATTGGCAGTGTGAACAAGCGACAAAGTCGACAAGAGCAGGCCAGAAATAATAATAATAATGAAGTCGATGAGATCAACATCCTAGCGGCAGTCGAACAAAATCCCAACAAGTATATGACAGTTGAGTACTGATGGTGGTTTAAGCAGTAGTCGTATTTACCGCATTCTTAAAAGGTACAAGTACAAATCATACCATTATGCTTAGAATCAAGAATTGTTTGCAACGGATGCTGAAAAACTAGCAGAATTCTGTGAATCTTTGATGGAAAAGTGTAATCATTAGAAATATTAATTTGTTTCACAGATGAGTGCATATTAATTTTGTGTACCATCAATATTGGAGCACTAAATATCCCCATGTGTTTATACCAGCTCATACACAGTATCCCCAAAAAGTAAATGTTTGGGCCGGAGGAGTATTTTCAAATACTGTCATTTTTCATCGATGGAACATTACAGCTGATAAGTACCGTGATTTGTTGTTGGAACATGTACTACCAGCACTGCAAGAAGTTGCCGAAGATACTGTTGTGTGGTACCAACATGACGGCTGCCCAGCTAATAACGCAAACCAAATAAGAAATATATTAAATGAAGCCCTATCTGGAACTAGGATCGGAAACCACCAAGGTCGCCTGATTTGGCTCTTAATGACTACTTTTTATGGTCTTACATTGCATCAAAATTTTATCCAGATAGACCCCATGAAACTATCGATTCGTTGAAAGACAAGATCGTAGAAGTTTGCTTCAACATTCCAGCCAATGTGATCACCAATGTACAATGAAATTTGTATAATATACTAGGGTACTGTTTAGCTGTAAATGGGCAACAGTTTGAACATCTAATATAATCACCTGCTTGCTGTTTTGTCACCACTGTACGGCACTTATTAGGCCCACCAAAACGTCATTAAAATCTCGTTTGCTACGTACACTTAAATACTTGCAGTGCAGCATTCAAATAAAACATAATAAACACATGTATTCTAATTTGCTTTAATAACTTACACAGTATGTCTTGTTTGTCGTTAAATACTCTTCCGTTCTCTCAAAAAATACATCAAACTTCAAGTTTAATTACCATCGTCATGTACTGACTATAAATGCTGCAGGAATCTATGAATTAAAATGTAATTTACAGTAAGCGTGATGGTTGTTTCTAATGAACAGATCTGAAAAATAATAATTATTAATTAGTTACTACATAACCTAAAAATGAATTTACTACTTTTGTTGTTTGAAGCACATACGTATAACAAAACAGATTAAAAACTTGTATTTTTGAATAGTAACAGGGTGATTTCTAATAAGTATTTCATTTGATTGCATATTGTATTTAAAAATAATAAGAATTTTAAGCAATATTTATTTAGAAAAATTCAAAACAAACTGAACACCATTGAACTATTCACAGACATTCTTCTATTCTCTGTCTCTTTCTAACTTTAAGAGATTCGTATAACGTATATCTTAGATAAATATCACAGCACTAGTGGATCCTTTGGTAATTTTACCTGTATAAAAGGACTGTGTTGTGTCTTCGATGAAACACATGGTTTGTATTGAATCCTCTTATTACTTTTATAGTGTCGAGGGGGCCAGGCACACCGAGCCGCAGAGCCGTCACTCACCTAAGTTCTGGCCAAGCAGGCTCTTGCTTAACTTTGTTTATTTCAGTATTACATGCACTCCCACTCTGCCGAACTTCCAATGAGATCCTTAAAGAACCCAACTTTTTTAGTCTTCTATTGCCTTCTTTGTCTTCTTCTATCTTCCTTCCAAAATCATCCGCCGGCTTAATTGTGGCATTTTTAATAAGTTCCTTGATCTTGGCCCTTTGTGATGCTGGTAATTGTCGTTGTTTTTCTCCTTGATATATCGGTGCCGTAACTCTTTCTTTAGTTCTTCCTTTATTTCACTGTTCCATCCTGGTAACTTCACACACTTTCTGCTACTGTTAAATTCTGACGTTTCACTTTGGCTTCTTCAATCCCTCGTATACCTCCCTTATTTTTGGATCTTGTAATTTGTAGCTTGACTGATAATATGGAGCAATGGGAATGCATGTAGGACTGACATATTTGGGGTTAAGCGGCGGCCTGCTTGGCCTGAGCGAGAGATAGTGCCTGGCCCCCTCGCCACTATAAAGGTATAACAGGGTAAAAAGAGACAGAAAAAGTAATTTGTAGCTTATAATGTTGGTGAATCGAACCGCTTTATAGAATGATCAAAATTCGAGGTTTGATAGATAAAGCCGAACTAACACCATACAACTTGGATTTACTTTTGATGCAGTTAAAAATTAAATTTTGTCATTTTCCGTAGCCAGATATTTCATTTAGCGGTTGAAATAGAATCTATCAAAGTCTAACATTGATTTCTTCTTGTGGCTTCTAATCCATGGTGGGTTTTCACCTGCTAATAGCTTCAATAGCCAGGCTTGGATAGGCCTCTGCACTACCATTCAAAAGCTTACTGTCTCACCTTCTCCTACCACTAGAAATATTTCTTTTTAATTTTTACACGGGCCTTAATGGCCTGATAAAGCTTAATACATACATACATTATTAATTTAAACGATTTAAGTATGTTACTACTTTACTAAATCATAACTAAACCGGCATAAAGAAGTTTCAATATTTTAATATTTTACGTAGCAGATTTTTGCAGTCAAAAAGAATCTTTGGACGCCGAAGTTATGTGCGTCTATTCATAGTAACCTGCCTAGTATTTAAACCTTTATGCAAAAATAATTGTTTGATCATACATCTAAACGTAAGCTAAGTAATAGCAATCAAACCATCAGAATTTAAACTTGTGTGAATCGGATGCTCTTTTTTACATAAATACGAAGTATAAAAATGCTCTATTCTTGGCGGTGTTTGTTCAATTTCCTGCTACCCAGAATAGAGAAAGTTGGAAGCAATTAGAAGAGGCTTATGTCCAACAGTGGACGCAAGAATACAAAGCCTTTATTCAAAATCTTTACTTCATAAATTAAGTTGTAATATCTTTATGCCTTGCGGATAGGTTCCTCAGAGTAAAATGATTTGAATTCGTTAAGCTGTCTAATATGTTTTACATTATTGGTGCAGCTTCTTTGTTCAATTAATTTAATTAATTCGGATGTTATTTAAGTTTCTATTTAATTCGTTGTTTATCTGACATTATTTTGAATTAATAAAAGCATATTTAAACAATTACATTAAAATGAGTTACTAAATCAGTGATGTACCAGTATTAGTATTTGTGTATAAATTGGAATATTAATGCGAGTGAATTCTGGTTATTGAACTTCAAAGGAATCAATTTTAATTTAAATTGCCAGTAGTAATATTGAAATGTTTTAAAGGCAAATCCATAGATAGATATTAAAGCCTTCGCAATATTTCTGATAGCAATCAGCTTGATTTTGGCAAACATGATTTGCATTACAATCTGCCGGAGTGTTTTGGTCTCTAGAGAATTCATATTACTGCTGACTGCACAATTATCGGGTAAACATTGAGATCAATTTTATAAATTGATACTTCAATCATGTAAAATTATAAAAGTGTTATCAGTTATTTTTTCTGTAAAAGATTTTATTTTCAAACTTAATACTTGCGGCGGTTGCGACTGTATCGCAAATTAAAAGGGCTAATTAGTTTTTTTTTTTTATTTACAGTGATCAAAGCTTAGCGTCGAGTGAAACGAAAAAGAAGAAGGAAAGACGAAAAGACAAAGAAAATGCAGCTATGGAATCTAGCGAGGATGAAGCCTTAGATGTGCAAGGTAGGCTTTTTTTGTGTATTCGATATGATTTTATTCATGTTTTCTAAAGGGATTTTACTCATTTTACACTGTTTGTATTTGTGTAAACATGAAATTATCCAAACAAACGAAAATGTTCGAAATTCATTGGACATTAAATATTGGTTGGTTAGGCTGGTTGCAGATTACTTAAAGAATAGTTTTTAACAGTAAAGTTATAACAATAAGGCAAATTAAGCTGATATCGTAAAGTGTAAACAAATAAAGGTTGTGTGTGTATGCCAAAATCTGGCCACTGAAAATTGTAGGTAAAATAAAAACGGCATGGTTTGAGTTTAAATTATACTTTTATTACTTAACGATATAATAACCTAAAAAGTCGACGAACTGCAGCACAAGGCTGTTATCTGTCTTCTTTAATATCCCCTTTATTATTAACCAGTACTGCTGTATCGGCCTTAAACTCTGGGCAGTTAGGATTGCACTCCTTCGGAACTACAACAACATTATTATCCCTGTAACCAGCTCTTAAGAGCTGATGACCACAGTCGTAGAGTAGTGGGTCATAGCTAGGTCTGCCCAAAGGCGATTAATTTCGTGGTTTATAGTTCCAGCTCTACTCCTGAATCCACAACTGCAGATTGCTCGCCAAACCAGGAACTTGTCGGTTCCAAACTGTGTAAAAATCATGCCCAGGAATTTTTGTAAAATAAGGTTGTTTCGTCGTCCGTCGGTTCACAATCAAATTTAGGCTTCGTACAACTTTCAGGAACGATTTTTCTCACTGAGCATTAAAGCCTTTTAAACCTGCTCGCTTCTTCAGTTTGTGAGTAGAAACTTGGCTTTTTCGATTGGCTTTACACACCCAGTTTGTCTTTCATGAGAAAGCCAAGGCAGACAATATCCTTGGAAGAGGGCAACATAGTCAAAACCTCCAAAACCTTTCTCTCTACTTCGGGATATCTTTTGCTTTCCTCCACTTTCCGGCTTTCTATCTACAGCGCAACTTGAAACTTTTTTAGAACAGACGAAACCGTGGAACGAGGAAGATTTAACTTTCTAACTAATTCACGATTTTCACAATTAGGATTCGTGTTTGTACGAAATTAATTAGCAATTGTTATTCCTTAGGTGTCTTAAAACACTCTTTTAAAATGTTGTGCGTCTAGGCATGGTGCATTTAACGTTGTTAACAAATAGAATTGTCATCACAAGTACAAAATTCTGTTTCAAAAACCAGCTTAATCGCTGCAGTTGGATTTCCACGTGTATTTGGTTACATTTCGTGCAGCTTCGTCGTAAGTGTGCTTTACCTAAAACTTACTTACGATTGATTCATTGAAGCTCGAACAGCTTGTGATCATCTTCTATAAAATAAAAAATTGTATTACTTCCTACCTTCTTTTCGAAGTGGCGTGCCCTTCACAGGGAGTCACCGGTATTACTGTAAGAGCAAAAAAGGTTGACTGAAAAAAACTACTTTCCAAGGCAGGTATTTCCAGCCTTTACTTATGTGCATCTTGTGGTTCTGAGTGATATTAGTTTTGCATTTTCTCGTGTCAGCCAGTCAATAAGCTCTATTTAACTTACTTGAATTTGTTAATGCTTAATGAATGCAATTATTGTTTACTGTTATGCAATAATTTACCATTTAGCCCAACACAACGGGCTTAACCTAAAACGACAAACAAAATGTCAAAATAGACAGGTGCAATCAGTCCGTGCTTCATATATAAGAAGCGGCACATTTTTACTATGTTCATTTTTCAAGGAGGCGGCACCGTTAGCCATTATATTGCTCTCTTTGTACTTCCAGATTACAAAATAACTAGCAAGTTAGTTTCAATGACACATGAAACTTATTTGAAGTTAAATTTGGTGAAGAAGCAGTTTCTGCTGTTCCTTCAAAAGGCGGACACGTTTTTTTTTTGCAGAAGTGGTATTTTTTTATTTACTTTGTCATTATTAAAAAAACGTTTGTCAGTTTTTATAATACTTTTTTTAATAAATTGGTAATTTATATCAACAATCAGAACTTACATACATATAAACATAATATATAATACATAATAGATGATAATACAGTATGATCAGAAATGGTTGAGGATAGTTTTGAATTTCCCGCCTATGATTTTGTGTCAGAGGTTGGCAGCATTCATAACCTAACATAATAATTTAAACTTACCAAAAACTCAGTCGAAATTAATTGGCGGGGCTCTGAAAAGAACCGTTTTTTTAACAATTTGAATGAAAATAGGCCGATTTATTACAAAAGCAAGTAAAATAAAGCAACGATTATAAAACAGAAAACCGGTCACTGTTCAAACTCCCTAAATTGCAGGCGATTGCACACCAAATAGTTAGAAAATCCCTAGATTAAGAGGCAGGAAATTCAAAACAATCCTCAACTATTTCTGATGATACTGTAGGTTTTATAAGCTGATCCTATTACGAAGTGACGTGAGGGGATCAGCCGACTGGTTTTATCCCTTAACTTTAATTGCTTAACAGGTCCTGAAGCCATTTATTTTTTATACGTTTGGGTTGGGGTATGCTTCCAAATGGTACTGCTCGCTGGTAAATCTCTTCTTTCAAGAGTGGAATATTCAGATCATTATGAATCGTTTGGTTATTTAAGTACCACGGTGCGTCTGCTATTTGCCTGAGAAGTTTAGACTGGAGCATTTGGATCATTTTTAAATTGGACGTACTGGAACAACCCCACAGTTCCAGACCATGTGTCCAAGTAGGTGTGCTGTCCAGATGTAGCCCCAAGTAACAAACTTCTGTGGCATGTGGTATTTCGATATTGTAGCAGAACATAGGGGGACACTGTTGTCTTGTTAACATGCTAAATTTGTTACCTTGTGTACTAATGAGATACCCTTTCCCCCATATATTTTAGCATTTTTCCGATCTTCAGTTTTTGTATCGTTTCGTCTACTTTTTCCAGTTGTATTTCCCATCTTTTCTTGATGCCCTATTTCTTCAGTTTCTCATTGCCTCCTACTTTCTTCGTGTGATCTTTGAGCCTGGGGAACTTAAGCTTTTAAGAGCTTTGAGAAGTATCTTTTTTTCTGTGGTTCTTAATTCTTTGGGGACTCTGAAGAACACTTTAGTCTTCTCCCATGCTTTGGCCTTTATTTGTTTAACTATGGTTTTAACCTTTTCTCTTTGCTCTCTATAGATACAGTAGCTTCCGTTGTTTTTCAAGCTTTGACTTCTCTCTTTATGTCTTCATTCCACCAGGCTGTTGCCTTTGTTTTATTGGGGAATTTAGACACTCCGACAACTCCGACTAACAGCTTTAATTACAATTGTCTTGAAGGTTGTCCATGGTGGCACGGTTCTTCTAGATTTTCTGTTTTCAGTGTTTCTTGTGAATTCTGTATTTGTTGGTTTATTGCCTTGTGTATTTCGTCTTGTTATGTAGTCTGTAGCTCCTAATTTTTCTTTTGTCTCCTTGCTTGGTTCTGTTTGTCTAAATCCCACTTTGACTTCGACAAGGAAGTGATCGGTTTCTAGCTCACCCTTAGGCGGCAGTTTCATTGAGCCACCACTAACCACCAACCGCTGTCAACCAAAATTTCTGTTAGGGCCGGTATTTCCATCTCCTAATAAATTTATTCTCCTGTTAAAAACCTGTTAATACAATCGTTTCCATGGAAACTATTTGCCAAATAGCTTATTAGGAGGTTTATTAGGATATGGAAAGACCGGCCCTTAGTCTCACTGCACCACCGACATCCACCCATCAACAGATGGTGGTAACCGGTTTGAAATTTTCAACTTGTTTGAATTTTTTGTGGACGGTGGACGTTGGTAGTTGACACTGCGCGTGCGCCAAGGCGTGTAGCGTCAGTTAATTTACGACCCCGAAAGGCGGGAAATTTAAATGTAAATTAAACTTGGACAGATTATTCCATTTGTGGGTATTCTGACCTAAAATAAACGTAATCGAAAATCTCCGGCATGGGCTTAGCGCGCGCATTTTCGAAACATAAATGGTTTGAATTGGAAGCGGGAAATTTAAGTTTTTGGCCATCAGCGGCAGTGCAATAAGACTGCAGCATGTAATTTCAGTTGGTGGTTGTGGGTGATGTCTCAGTGGGACTGCCGCCTAATTCTCCACAGGCTAAGCCGCTAAGCCATTCTTCCAGCAGATTTATATGCTCCTGTAATTGTTGTGTAGCAATGGCTGAATCTTCATTTGTGGTTAGTATAGCTGTATCATCTGTGAATGTTCCAATTGCAGTATGTGGTGGCAATGGGCAGATCTGCTGTGTAGATTAAGTACAGAATTGGGCCTAGCACACTTCCTTGTGGAACACCTGAGTTAATAGGGTGTATTTCTGATAATTCTTCAAATTGATGATTTGGTAAACATTCTTCTATTAAATTATTTTCTGTCATTCTTTTGAGTAACAGAGCTTAGGCATTACTGATAATAGACTTATAGGCCGGTAGGAGTCACTTCTTTGGCGGTTTTCCTGGTTTCAGTATATTTTAGCACTACAAGCCTTACAGGCTCATGGCTTTTTGTACAATTTTTCGCCATTCTTTCCTGTCCATTCTTTTCCACTCTCTTATATTCAACTCTTCAACTTCCTTTCTTCACCTAGTTCTCGGTCTTCCATTTGGCTTTCTATTACTTTCTTTGGTAGGTGGTCTTTATCTAATCGCATCACATGTCCCATCCATCGTATTCGTTGTGCTTTCTTTTTCTTTCTTTTACCCTCTTATACCTTTACAGTGTCGAGGGGCCGGACACACCGAGCCACAGAGCGGTCACCCATCCAAGTTCTGGGCAAGCAGTCAGTATTACGTGCACTTCCACTTTGCCGTACTGCCGGTTTGTTGTGCTTTCAATATCGAAATAATTTGTGCATACTTAAATTGAGTCTGCCAATAAATTAAAAATTAAACCGTAATCCATATTCCAGTAGTTCCAATACCACCTTGCCGGTAATTAGATCACACTTTGGAGCCTTCTTTTTATTTGTGTTTTATTTCATTTTCAATATCTTTTAGTGTGAAAGAAAGGAAAGGCGTGTTCAAAAATTCCTCAACATCTGCACTTGTTTCATTTGTATGTGGTTGGAAAACACGAGCAAGGTGGTGTGCAAACACTTCTGCTTTATCGCTGTTGGAACAGTAGGTGTTGGCCGTTTAAATCCCTTTGTGGCATTCCAAAGGCTTTAATTTGAATTTGTTTGCTAGTCTTTTTTACTTAGGTGGTTTAGTATTATCATCTGGCTCTTGCCCTTCTTTTTGCAGCCACCATCTTCATTATTTCTACAAGAATAGTTTGTGTCGTTCTTCATCTTTGTACATCAGAGTCGCATTCCAAGTAGCTTCTTGCACGGTTGTCGTAAAGTAATTTGTTGCTTCTTCTATATCACTTTCTGATTTTGTACAAATGTTATCGCTGTTTAGTTTTTGGTGCATGTATTCTCTAAATAAGTCTTCTAAGCTTTTCTTTTTTATTATGATAGTAGTGGTTGTGCGCAAGTCTCATCCGGTAAAGCAAATGATTAAAGGCATTGGGGCCGAAACGGCCTCAACCTATTCCCAAATTTTAAATAGGTGAGATCACCTTGAAGGTTGAAGCCGCGAGACCGAATCAGAGTGCCAAGTGGGCCACTTTTGATAAGCAGAACTGCCACTTTGGGATGAACCACAGCAGCAGTGTGGTCTGATATATCGAAGTTCGATTTAACATTGGTGAAATTAGTTGAGAAACCATTTGTTATATACGATAGAAGTCCTGGAGGTCAGTAACGTGTTTAGCGTTGAAGTCGCCTCCTACTATAAATCTGTGTAGAGTATCAAATCAGAGATTTGTTTATGAAACTTCGGTCACGACTGGAAATTTTTCGATGCTCATTTTAGCTCGGATAACAAGAAAGGAAATAGAAATAGTTCGAAATAATTTTTACACATTTATGTATTTTTGTTTAGCTTCATTAAAGCGTTGAAGTAATACAAACAGCTTATATTTGAGGTACATAGAATTGACATTTGTTTGCCGGTGTAAAATTCAACAATGTTACCTAAGGCTGGAATTTACACCATGAAATATACCTCATTTTAAGCACATTTTGTTCCATTTTTTTAGACTCATTTTTTAAGCAGGAAGTATTTTTTTTTTGTAATTATCCATGATGAAAGATTTTTTTTAATTTCTAAAAACCAACTTTACAGTATTAAAAAATGTAAAGCTCTATTTTGCTTCAAAAATTTCAAATAGTTTTTACCAAAATATTAATACCGAAAAAATTCAGTAGATAGATACAACCACTCTCTTTCAAACGCCACAAGAATTTTTTTTTCAAAATGCAAATTATTCCAGAAATATTGGAAATAAAGTTCTATAAAAATCGGTTTAAATTTCCCATTTCTAATTTAGCCTGTAGGCAACACAAATATCACAGTACTTATCGGCTTTAAATCCGAAATTTACGGAAACTTGACAAGGAGATTACAATTTAAATACACAGAAAATCGTAATTTAACCTCAACTCGTTTTTGACGTTCTGCTAAACCTGCCCCCCTTTAATTGTTTCTTATGACTTTTTGATTTTTTTAAGTAGTTATGCAACTTTAGACACGTCAAATAGAAAGTGACTGTATGTAAATGCCAGGAAAAGCGATCTTTTTGTTTTACAAGTAAATAGGTTTAAAATCAACATATAACAACAAAATCTTACAACGTTCTCCTGTTTGGAAATCTGCTATTTATATAGGTATATTATTAGGTACTTTTGCACTTACAGAGGAAATACATTTAAATTTACATACTGAGCATTGTCTTAACTAACACATAATGTACAAAGAATTTATCAATATGATTATGTACATTAACCTTGTAAGGATAATTGATTGTAAAATTTAAAACAGTATTCAAAAGTCTTCTTCGTCACTTCCGTATACCCTAGTGGGTGTCGGATACTGGTTGGCAATCCACTTGTCGTTTAATATAAATAAATAAATAAATAATGAGTACTACAAATTAATGCTCAATCATTTCCAACTTCGATTTCGCTCTCTTCGTTATTCTGTTTACTATCAGACGATCCAGGGCTGTCTTCGTTAGGTTTGTCTTCTAATTCGGCGTTTTGAACGCTCCCTTCTCCCATTTCATCAGCATGGCACATTTTCCTATGCTTGTGTACGAAGTAATAACTGGGAAATTTTGAGCCGCATGTTTTACACGGATAATACTGGACGTTCATATCGAGAAGCTTAACCTCCCGTTTGTTGCTTACAAAGTTCTCAACTTTCTGTATGCTTTTAACTTCTAAGTTGACCGGATTTAAGTGTCTCCTTGCATGTTTTTGGTAGCAGTACTGCGATTTAAATGTGTGGTTACAGTAAACACAGGTGAACATATCGTTCCCTGTTGAACTTCCACTTTGCATTTGGTTTTCGTTTTCGATTTGTTTATCCCGTATGCTTTCGTTCATGACTTTGTTGAGTAAGACGTTACGATCGACTTCTTCCATACGGTAGTCGTTCTCCACGTTTTTCAAACCGTAATTCTTATTGAGCACACGGTGGAATCGTACGGGTCCATCGCAGCAAGCTACATCGACTACGACTTTTTCAGCAGTCGAATCGTCCTCTCGTTTTTTGGTTTTTTCAGGTACTGGGCGCTTTGGTTCTTGTACGCTTGAGGTTTCAGTTCTGCGAGTTTCAGTTTCAACTTTTGGTTTTTCTTGTACTCCACCAATCGTTCGAAACGGTGTCCCTTCGGATTTTTGCAAGTTTCCAAAAAGCGGTGTAAAAATTTGTGGATGTGGTAAAATCGACTTGCGACTAGGAATCGGTTTGATGATGTTCGTTGGATTTGTACGGGCTTCGAGCGGGTGGTTTTGTATTAGGAAGGAACGACAGATTTCAAGCGCACGTGGCATGTGGAGTATGTGGGTTGCAAGTAAGATGTTGTAAATGTTGCTGAAGTTTAAATCTAAGAAACCTGTGTACATGAAGGTGAGTAGGGAGGAGAATTCATCGACGTTGATGTTGGGGACCGATATTGGGCTGCTGCCTGAAATTAAAAAAAATAAGTAATTTTTTTGTACGAAGAATTTTGGCTTGCTAAATGTTAAAATGAAGTTTAATAGGAAGCGTTCGAGCTTGAGTTGAATTCATAACAATATTTGAATGCTCTTCTAAATCCGAATTGTTTACATTATTTGATTAAAGAAAAATGAAACATTCACCAAAGTTCGAAGCAAGGAAATTTCGACGATTTTTAGTAACTCATCACGGAATTATTTTTTAAATCCAAATGGATTATTGAAAAATTATTCTACATTAAAAGATTAGTCTTTAATGGAAATTAAATAAATGTGAGAAGCGCCATTTTATTAGATTAGTCGTTTGATATTTTTGAACGAATGGAAAATCATCGATTAATTTGTAGGCCGACTGAAATTAGCCGTACAATTTTTTTTAAATATCTTATTAACAATTCATGCCACACAAAGAAAATTTGTTTTTATTAAATAATTAACCCTGTTTTATTGGAATTAGTTACAAAGGTATCGAAATGTAATTTCCGTAAGGCAGCAAAAAATGTAGTTTTATTTTTACATTTATTTATATTTTTTATTAATAATGGGAAAGCTTGGCCTGTTTTACCTTGCTAGTATCTGTAAAAAATTGCCGATTCAAGTAAAATTGGTGGTTTTGTCATGAAATATTGCAAATTTTCTTAAAGCTCTTAATTAAAGATATGAACAAACCTGTGTGATTTAAAAACACAGCCTTAAAGAAACCACTGTGTGCCGATAGAATACTCTTATGTGCAGAAAAATGTGTCATATTGGGTCCCACTTGAAGTGTTACATCCGGTGATCCATTCGAGTAACCGATACTAGCTGAAGCACTATGTAGATCACTTGGTAAAGTTGGTAAAACACTCTGTAGACCAGCACCTGGCCCCAAAGACAACCAAGCACGATACAACGAGTACATCTCAAAAAATTACCGAAGTTTTAAATTTTTTTATTCAAACACTGCCTTTCATCTTCATTAATTCAACAAAAAAATCCAAAATTCAATAATATAATTAATAAACGAATATTTAGTTTTTTTTTAAACAAAAGAATGTAATTAGTCGATTTTTAACATTAATCTTTTTTGGTAGATGTTAGCACCGCTACCGATTGTCGAAGACTAACCGAGTTACATCCCCATCTGTCATAGTTTATAGTCATAATTCATAGTATCGGCATCTCTTTCTGACGTATGGGGGTGGGGATAACTGCCCCTATTATTTTCCCAGGTGGGGGCATAAACCGCTTGTGTGATAATTTCAATTGTTTTCACCAATTGAGGGTAATTTGAGCGACTGTTTGTATAGCGGAATCAACTCCCTTGAAAATTTGATCGGAGGGAATCATCGAACGTTGCTTTGAAGCCAACACGTAGCGTTTGTTTTACTGTTTTTTTATTCAGGTCGTGAGCGTCTTTGATGCATTCGTTAATTGATTTTGATTTTTGATTGCATTCGATAAAAATGCTTGCTTGAAATAAACAACTGAAAAAATCGAGGCAACAATCGTCATAACTTCTAAAATAGACAGGAAAATATGAATACTTTGAATGGAATAATCGTGTACGTGTCAATACGATTCATTAAACATTTAAGTGTTTTTCTTGCATTTAGCTGCTCTTTTTTTAATATAATTTTGGAAGTGTATTTTGGGGTTAGGAAGAAATTAAAGATTAATAATTTTAGATATTGGATTAATTCCCGTCTGTGTTTGTAAATTTTTCATATTTTGGCCGGAAAAATTTAATATTTAAGCTTTATAAAATATTTGTTTTCTTTTCGGGCTTTGAAAGTTTAAAATTTTTATTTAAAAAAATTAAAACTTCCTGTGGCATTTCTCGTTTGTTTACTAATTTAAACATTCCATCCGCTGATACGAGGAGGGTGTTTTTTAAAGTTATCTACTTAGCTATCAAGGAAAACTCGCAGAGCTTCAAAAAAATTTATTTTTTTACATAACACTATTGTCTACACAGTGTCTACACTAATACACTTAGTCCAGCGTTTCCCGAGTTGTTTCATTTCATCCAAAAAATTCTTTTGTTTGCGCCTCAAAATATGACGCAACAGCGGCTTTCAGCTCATCATCTGAAGAAAATTTTCGGCCCTTGAGGTGTTGCTTCTCATACCAGCACTGTGATATGCACTTATGCAGCAAGTGAAAATTGGACAATACAGATGAAGCATATTGGAAAGATAGATGATAAGGAGAATTGCTGGAAAGACAAAATGGGACAGTCAGGGAATTGATTAATCAAGAAGTAATAATGAGCAAAATAAAAAGGAGACAACTAAATTGGCATGGTCACGTGATCAGAATGAGCTCAAATAAATTAACAAGAAGAGCCTGTGGAGCAAAAAAAAACTTTAAAAAAGGAAAAGAGGAAGGCTAATGAAAACATGGATACAATAAATAGTAGATATGGGAAAAGAAAGAGGCAAAACACTAGAAGAATGAAAGCAATGGCGCTAAACAGGAATGGGTGAAAGGAAAACCCAATTCCGACACCTGAAAGGGTACATGGAAGGGGAAAAAGAAAGAAAGAAAGAGGTCTTTCTTCAGATTTCTGAAGAAAAAGAAGTCGCGGGGCGCTAAATCAGGGCTATAGGGTGGATGTTGTAACTCGGTGAATCCACAGCTTTCGATAATGGTTTGAACTGTGCGAGCCTTGTGGACCCTGCAGTTGTCGTGCAACAGTAATCCGCTCTCCATTAATTGTGGACCCTTTTTCCATATATTCAATAAGCAAGTCCGAAAAAACGGTCGCCATCAACTTTCCAGAAGATGACTGAGCTTTCACCTTCTTCGGAGGTAGAGAGCCCTTATCCACCCATTGCATCGACGCCTTTTTCGTGTGAGGATACCAATAGAACACCCAAGTCTCGTCGCCTGTGACAATTCATGAAAAATAACACTAATCGTTCTCTAAAACGGCCAAATGTTCTTGAGAACTTTCTTGTAAATAGTTTGGGGATCCATCGTGCCGAAACTTTTTTCATCCCTAAATCTTCGTGCACATTATTGAAAATTGTAGTTTCGGATACTCCAGCTTCTCTAGCACAATAGCAGCAAATCTTCAACAAGCCTGCTGCTTTCCTCAGTTCTTGCCTCGGCCGTTCTTCCTGATCTGAGGTCATCCTGAATTGAATCTCGGCCTCGTTGAAACTGTTTACAGCAAAATTTTACTTGAAAATAAGATGGGCCGTCATTGCCGTACACCTGGGACGTTCTTTGATGAATAACTTTTGGTCCATTTCCCTCTTTAGTGAGAAGCTTTATCACTGCGCGATGCTCCAAATTACCTTCACTCATTTTTTGGAAGAAAAAAAATCATAAAAACTGCAAAACGCAACGAACTCGTACAAAATTTCGTCAAAGTACTTAACACACCGACAGTAATTTTGACGTAATTTTCATGGCTAGGTAGATAACTTAAAAACCACCCTCGTATATCACGACCGATATTGTTTATTCCAAAATTCGAAATGTAATAATAATTCCTTTTTGCATCTAAAAATTTTACTTACAAATCAAACCGTTGGTTTGTTTGTTGATAAATTTTGATTTTAGAATTCCGATTCCTTTCTTAGAAGTTAAAATTTAAGGCATGGTTTCGAAATGAATTTCGATTTTTGTTATAAAATCCAATCCAAAATTCCTAATTTCAAGATTAAGCAAAATAAGGTTGTGATTCCCACTTCAAAGCCAAAGCCACTTCGTAGAACTTAAGCTGATATTTGCGTCCCTTTTTAGACCTCCGAAATTTTTTAGTTTTATGAACTTACAATTACCACTTCTTCTTCTTTCTATGCTTCCTAAGGACGTTGACAAGGGGGTCAAAGCCACATTTTTAAACGACTTGGCGTCGTGAACTTTGTTGCATTTCCCTTATACTAGGGAATTGTGTTCTTTGCAGTGGTTTTCCGTTGCCTGCAGAGTTTGTGACCATGCATTAAGTGTATGTGCCTTGTTACTATCTGAAGTCGACCACTCCGTAGATAGAATCGTTAATTGTAACCAAACGATTAAATGGCTTCACGCGCTCAAGTACCGACCTCAAACAGTAGGAAATTCTTTATAAAAATCCTTGCCACTACATGAAATTCGAACCCAAATTTGCACTTGAATTTAAATTTTTTGATTTCTTTCAATTCAATTCAAATAACAGATGAAATTGTGTAAGATTTGACAACTTTAGGCCAAACGTCTCCAATTGAAGTCAATTTTATAAATTGATAGTTTTAGCTTTGATTAGATTTAGACATCCTGGATTAAATACAAAAAATCTTTAATTGAAGAATCTTCTAATTTGGGTTTAAATTCCTAATTTTGTAAAGGCGTTTTTTAAAACTTGAAAACCTCCTGGCCTCCTTTATTTATTTTGACTAGACAACCAACCATACTAAATGTATAGTATTTAGAGTAAACTCTTTCTGTACTGAGGGCCATGAGATATCGCGTTACCTCTACCTGTGACCTGTAATGTGTGTTGCTTATTTAGAACCACTTACGAAATACAATGGGACTAGCTACCCTGTTGCCAAACTACGCAGCTCACGTTTGAAACACCTACGGGTGCCCTTTGTTCCTTATGGAGCTATAGGACGAAGATAAAAGATAAAATGACATTTGATTTGGTTAATTGGAATAATTTAATTGGTTACTCACTCGAAAAGATTTCAAGTGACATCTTTTGATGTTCCTGGTGCTGTTATTTTGGGTTTCTGGTCCAGACTTTATTTACAAAAGTTGTTCGTCTTGGTGTCCTCAATCAAACCTAAAGGTTCGCCGGTCGAATTCTGATAAACCCTACAGCAATGGCCAAAAGTATTAGCTATTAGCCACCATGGAAATATCCAAGTAACTGGTCTATTTGTAAAAGATTAACTATACTATAACTTTACTATCATTATTCTTTATTTAAAAAAATCATTATTTTGTAGGACCACCTTTGGGCTTGACGGTAAATTTAGGCGACACTGCTCCGCACTTGTGGCTTTCCATTCTTGCCTTAAAACATTTTTTAACGCTTCCTTTGAAGTGATGTTGTGCTTTCGAATCTTTCGCTTTAAAATTCCTCAACCCTTCGGTGGTTGTGCAAGCCAATCCAGGAGCTTTACGTTGTTCTTTGATAATCACTTCATTGTAATCGCCGATTTGTGGCTCGGAGCATCGTCTTGTTGGAATTTTATTTCATCCAAAATGATTGAAACTTTAGTAGTTCATACGACCTTCACAAGCTAATATTTCACCGACTCCGTTGGACATCATTACACTCCCTCCACCGTGCTTGATGGTGGGTATCACACACTCAGGAAGGAGTTCTTCACCTACTTTGCGCCTCACGTAGGACACACCTGGGGTTTCAAACACCTAGATTAGCTGAAAATAGTATTATTGTATCTGGAGGTCATAGCAAGTTAAAAACGGTAATTGGGCATTAGTAACCACGATTTATTAAAACTAGTTACAAGTAAAATCATACCTCGAAGTTTAACTTGTCGGCCCATACATTTGATCAATCTTCTTCAGTTAGTTGATGCCTTAACGACGGAGTTTAAACCTTGAAAAATAGTCGGTTATATGCAGACTCTGCTCCTTTTTTTGACAACCAATTTTAGCGTAGGAGTGGCGGGCGATTTTTGTTTCTAATCATTTATCTTTTGTTTGTCTATAGACACCTCGGTTTTGTTAAATTAAAAAAAAATAACGTGTTAGCAATAAAAAACGTATAACTCTATTTTACTTTAAAAATACAAATAGTATTTGCAAAAATTGAGATGTCGAAAAAATTTCCACGTCAATAGATAGATAAAAATATCCCCTTTCCAAAGGCCACACGAACATTTTTCCAAAATGCAAATTAATTCGGAAATAATGGAAATAAGATTTTAGAAATATCGTAACTCACTATATTCATAATGTAGCGTGTAGGCAACTCAACTAACAGAGTTCGGTGTGTCCGGCCTCCTCAACACGGTAAAGGTTTGAGGAGAAAATAGAAAGAAAGACAGAAAGAAAATGAACGTAAAGAAGACAAAGTACCTAGTGGCAACCAAAGCACCCCCAATATTACCATTAACAACGAGCCCGTTGGACGCGTTAGTAATTACAAATATCTAGGAACTTGAATAAATGAAAACAGAGATCAGACGCGAGAAATTAACACGACGATTGCTATGGCTAGGACATTATTAAAATGAAAAACTTATGCGACAGAAATCTAAACCTTCGCCTAAGAATTAGAATGACAAAATGATATGTGTTCTCGGCCCTGTTATATGGCATATGGAGGCTTGGATCTTAAGAAAAATCAAATCAAAAGAAGGAAACTCGAATACTTTGGCCATCTTAACAGAGGGGAAAAGTATAGAATTTTACAAGTATTTAATTATCCAACGCAAGATTGAAGGTAAAAGAACAGTGAGACGACGTAGAATGTTATGGATGAGAAATTTGAGGAAATGGTTTGGTTGCACTTCTCTACATAATGATAGCCAACCTCCGGAGAGAGAAGACACTTTTAAGAAGAAGAAGAACTTAAACCGATCTAATTATTTAACTTGGAGAATGGCTTGAATCCATATAACAAATCCGAATTGACCACAAGGTTGGAGGTTTTATTAATGTTTGTTTATACAGCATAAATTAAAGATTATACGAGTTTTATCCTAAAAATTATTTAATCGTCAGCAATGTAAATAACGAATAAATAAGAAGCTTTCCCATCCATTGGCCTTCTCATTCTCCGATAATCTTTTTCCATTCTGTTAATACAACTTCCCAAGTATATGTTGATATAGGGGATGTTCGGATGTTATAGGTTTTGAGCATTGTTTTTATTGTTCGCTTATGGTGGTTGTTTGATGATGTTTTCTTCAAAGGTCTTGTAATGCCTTTCATAACTTTTCGTAGGGTATGGTGGGTATGGGTTTCCAACCTTGCTATTGTTGTTTTCTCCAAAGTTACAATTTGAAAAGGTGGTCTGTGCTACAGATATATTATAAGTCAGGGTGGTCACTAAAATACTTACATGTACAGGCCAAAATCGATGTTGTAGCTTCCAATTTGAAAGGTCAAACAATCCTTTTTTATATGGCTCTTTACCAAAGATATATTTAGCTAGGAAGACACTGCCCAAGGTTTTCTTGTAATGTAGCCTCTCACCATAGATTTCTTCCGCAAGGAAGAAGATCCTTTCAGGAGCTAAGTCAGTGACATTTTTACCTTTTCCAGGCTTGCATCTGACATTCCTTCCGTTGTCCCAAACATATATTATTCATTTTTGTTGCTGTTATTTCATACTGTTTGCTTCTTATACTCTCCACATTCTAGGTTGCTATTTTTAGAGGGATTCGTTCATAGATTCGAGACGTTGTTAAGAGTAACCATCATGATTAGGATTTTTTAGCATTGGTATGATTTCATATGGAGGTGAAAATCGGTGCCATAATTCCCAAGTTGAAACGCCTTTTAATGCGACTTCTGTAGCTAGAAGCTAGGAGGTTCCCCATCAGCAGCTAAACTAACAATGTTTTTGCCTTCTCCTGGTTCGAACAGTTACAATTCCGTTACCATTTTCCCCTTGTTTTTACCAAACATATAACATCTTTTTATACCTTTATATCCTAATTAGGTTGCTATTCACGAAAGGTTTCCCGTTGAAATTTTTGTCTTCTTTCATGGCTGTTTATATTGTAGGACCTTCTATGTGTGTCCATTATGTGAGGTTTTTTTTATAACTCAAATATATACGCATAATTTAAAAGATTGCGGCGTTAATTATAAAAGACTTGTTTGTATCAAAATCCCAAAAGTGAAAGCAAAATTTGTACTTTTGTACTGACTTGATTTTATTATCCGTGAGGAAAGCCGTCCCTTTAGAATGTCACGTCCTTTGATACCCTGATGGTTTAAAAGTCCGTTTTGCAACCAAGAAAACACATGTTCGAATCTTAGTTAGTAAGCTTTTTTAAATCTGATGCGATTGAGAGGACGAATCTTCGGTTAGCTTAAAGTAAAATGACATTGATTAAGGAAAAATGACTTTTTTGAATTCAAACGCCTAATTTTTACTAATTATCCCCGGGCACGTTTAATTTACCGATTTTCTTTGAAAGCCCGTGAATTTTTATGTAATTAGATGTTATAAAATAAGGGAAAAAACGGCCGTCTGTGATTCGCAAATACGGCATTAATTAAATACAACCATTAACATACTAAAAACCTTTAATTATTAGTTTCTAATTAACTCTCTTACACGCGATCGAGCTCGGCTGTAAAAATATTCGCAGGCTTCGTTGCTCTGGGCCAAAGTGGAGATGAAATGCGGGTATAAATATTAAATATCTGGAGATAATTAAATTACTGCTGTTCAAATAACATCCTACTTTTAATTTAAATATACCAGGAATTCGCAACAGTTTTCATTTTCTTTTCGATTGTTTTAGGAACGCTTTCTTATCGAACATTTTGTACGTTTCAGAAAGTAAAGCAATGAAATGAAATGGCCAGTAAACTTAACAGTAAAAACCAATAATGATATTTGATTTTATAAAAGTACAGTTTTAAATATATTTAGTAAAAAATATCCTTTCTGATCTTTAGCACTCTTCCACCACGTCTAAAGTTAACAATCCACAAATGTACGGTCTTAAATGAAGGGGAAGGCTCGCTTTGGATCCCCGTTTTCCCCTTTAAAAGATAACATTTTATTATGGCACGAAACTCCTTTCTGTCCATCATTTTTGAAAATGCTTGCACGCCGTGATCAAACAATAACCTCACAATGCACTGAGTTAGAACTCGACAAGGGTTCGTGCATTGATTTTAATTATGGTGCTGCCATCTCAGCATCGTTGAAAATTTCACACAATTCATCAGTAAAACACGTAAACATATTCCTATTGCTAGTTATCCATGAGTCGTTGCCTGAAGTACTTGAATTACATACTAAATTTAACTAGTGCCTTTCCACGAGGGAAACACCAAAATACGGTACTGAATTGAAGCTTGAATCGGTACACTTACAAACGGCGGTAAAGGCAGCCTAAAGTATTTACTTTTACCTGGGAAGGCTTTGTTGGTGGTAGCCCGAATGGAAGCGATGGAAGCTTCAACCCCAGGGAGAGATATGGGATCCTTCTTCCGGAAACAGATGTGAAGACCACAAGGTGTCCCCAATTGGTAGATGATTTAATCCAAAGACGAAAACTGTGTGGAACGATAACTTCACCAACGTCAACTTAAACGGAACTTCCAGCACAGCACTTATATTTCCCGGTACGAGATTATACGACAAAATGTCGTACGTAGTTTTCCACGAAAACTATCTGTAATGAGAGGCCAACGAACACGGGATTTCACTACCACGCCGGAACGATAATTTCAAGACCGCTAAGGTGGACAGTTCGCTATACTTTGCAGTGCTTTTCTATTGTTTCGTAAAACGAAGGATGTTAAAAAAGAGATGCACAAATGCTTGCCATACGCGGGGGGAGGGTAACCTTAAATGACGTTACTCTAGCTTTACCCCGTGATCGACGGGTACTTCCCCGAATGCTCAACGACGAAACATACTGAACAAAAGATTGCATCACCATATTTGGTCTTTCAATTTAAGATTTCCTCGTATTATACTAAATTTACGTAGAATTTAAAAAAAAAGCCGTGACAGGCCAATATGGAGAAAATGAAATAATACTAGATCTTTGCTTACTAAACAAGCACAAAGGCATCCACAAGTACGAGAGTTGTGGAAGTGAGCGGAGGAAAATCAATAATAGATTGATTGTGTAATAGAACCAGAGAACTTTAGAAAAATAAAAGATGCTCAGAAGATGGTCAGAAATAAGGAGTGACAACTTTATGTGGACTATAGAACTACAGGAGGAATACGAGGGACGAATTACTGAAGGAAAATAAGCCTGAAAGAAAGGAAAAATCGAAACATACAAGTTAAAAGAAGAAAGCAAAGGAAAAGTTTCAGGAAAAAATGTGTAAAAGACTTGAAAAGGTTTGGGAAAGCTTAAAAGAATTATACAAACAACTGGAAAGAACGCCTGTGGGACAATCTAACAAAGAACGAAAACAGCGGAAATGGTGGAACCAAAAGGTAAAAAAATTAAGTAAATAAAGACAGAACAGAGCTACGAAGAATACAAGAAACAGATAAACCATGGAAATGATAAGACGACACAGAAGGAAGCAGAAACTGAAAATATAACAGAGGAAGCAGGGAAAAGCAGTAACCCACGATGGGATAACACCGGAGGAGATTAAAAATATGGGAACGATAGGACGACAATTTCTAGAGAAAAAAGTACCCAAAGAATAAGAAGTAACGGTAATAGTATCTATCTTGAAAGAAAGGGAACAACAAGGAATGCCAAAATTACAGGGGGGTAGATCGCTGTTAAGAGTACCGGGAGAAATATATGAAGGCATTCTGGAGGCAAAAATAAGGAAAACAGTGGAGAAAGAGTTAATAGATTCGCAAAACAGGACATAGGGCACAATAAGACAGATATCGGAAAAGACAACTTGCAACAAAGAAGCATACATTTGTTTTATAGACCTGGAGGAAGTGTTCGACAGCCTACACAGAGAACACATATGGAAAAGTCTACAGAAAAGAGGAGCAAACAGTGAACTACTGGAAGCAAAGTTCTAAAACAATTTGTCTCGAATGCTGGGGCACCCTGACTTTCACTTTACGTAGATCACGGCACTCTAGATGAATACATAAATTTTTCTGCAAAAAATTGCTTCGTCGTCAAAATGTTATAAATTTAATACTAACATTAGAGATTCCAAAAATGTATAAATATACAGGGCATTTAATTTAAAATAACAAAATTTATGTTAATCCTTGCAAAACCGGAAGCGATGGAAAGGGAAATTGGGAAAAAGTCAGGTAAATAGAAAGTTTACATTCAGTGGGAACCTTCTAAAAATGGTTGAAAACTTTAAGATTAATAGATATTTACGTATAAAATGAAAGGGCATCGCTAAGAGCAACCAGTTCAAGTTCAACTTACACTGGTATTACTGGAAAATAAATACTAGTTCAAGATCTATAAACGAGATGAAATTGCCGATATTTTTAATTTGAAAGAACTCTTTATCAGTATAGAAACGGATGCATACACAGCAAAAAGCAAAAACCTTTTTATTTTAATTGAAGGGTTAACGATTAACTGTTCACTACAATCTCAGGGAACAGTTCAAAAATTTAGTCTGTAGAAATAAACTACGTACGTGAGAAGTGAATAAGTCGATGACTGAAACGTTTACGTATCCTAAAAAGCGCAAGTCATTGCCGCACAGCGGGGGACCAACAGATAAATGTATACAAAGGGAGGACACTGCTAAAAGCAACCAGTTCAAGTTCAACTTGCACTGGTATATAACTCTATAATTGAGACTATTTTCGACAGAATTTGGAAGAACGTTTTGTTAGAATAGACAACAGATGAATCGCATACGTGAGAGTGAATAAGTCGATGATTGAAACGTTCACCTACGCTCAAAAATGCTAGCCATTGTCACACAGCGGGGAAAAAATCGGGATCAACAGAAAGATGTATGTAGTGGGAGAGCACCGCTAGTAGGTTAATCGTGTATAAATTACTGAGTTAGTTTAAGAATAGCCAGTGGCGTTCGTGTTATTAGTTACATAATTATTTAATGTATAAATAAATAACCTTCGTTAAATACTAAGTGGGAATTAGCAGACGATCGATGTTCATGTGGGGATCCAGCGTGCATGGGGTGAGTCGGAGTAGTAAGTCTGGTACGGCAGATGTGCGAGATACCTAGTATGAAATGTCATTGAATTAGAATAAAGAAATTATTCCCGAGCACTAGAACAACAAAATTTCCCATTTGGGTAAATTGATCCTAAAACAAATTCCGTATTTGCATCATTTATTTAACTGCAGAAGTTCACTGAGTAGAAAATAGCTGAGTAATTTTGGGTTTCTTTATGGAACTCGGCGAGAAAAGGGTAATTTTTCAAAAGGCCGGACGTATTCTGAATAATGCAGAGTTGTCCTAAACATGTACAAATGATAACCTGACAATTATGTTATTACCGGGCGGATTGATTTATAACGAGAGCGACAAATGCACATACGTAATGATGGTATATTCAATAAATTTACTAATTAGTGCGCCAGCATGTACCGAATTAGCGGATTGTTAAACCTAATGTGATTGATTCACGGTATTCGTATACGTTTCGGCAATTAAAAATTGATTGTTCATATTACAAATTAATACCAAATTGTGGATAGAATTATATAACTTAATCCATTTATGTTAAAGATAATACAAAATGTAATCAAGATATTAACGATAAGGGTAATGGATAGAAGTGAAGATATCATCTAATTGCTATTGAATTGTTTTATATGCAATTGGTTTTCGTAATAAGTGCCATATGAATAATTAAAGACGCGTTTTTCTTTATTACTTTAGCGTAGCCCCCGTAAAGTAATTGAAATACAATTACGCTCATTTCGTTGTTGTTTTTTATTTCTTTCCTTTCATTTTTTTGCTTTATTGAGTCCGGTAATAACATATCGATTCTTATTACTAATGACAAATATTAACGAAAACAGAGATGTCACATAGACCTCTCAATTAAATTACTTGGAATTATTACCATTTTTCTTTGCCCATATATATTTTAGCCTTTCGACTTTTTCATAGAAATCAATGAAATATTAGCGTTCGAACAAAGGATTAAATTCGCAAATTTCGCGTAAAATATTGCAGATAAAATAATTATTCCAAGCAATTAGATAACGACTTAATTATAACACGAACACTACTAACTAATTTGAACTAATTAATACAAAACCATTGCCGAATGGTCGATCGCACCAACCGTCGGTTAATTTTGGCAAAATTTGAGCATTGAACTCAAACTACCTGCCACTAGCAGTACCCTCCCTTTTTATACACCTCATCCGTTGTTCTGGTATTTTTTACCCACCTTGTGACAATCGCCCACGCTTCTAAGTATACGCAAACGTGTCAATTGATGATCTTTGGATGACTTGGGACATTATTTTATACCATTGTAATCAGCAATAAATTCTGATTCGGAAGAGATTAAAAATATCTTTAAAAAGATTAAAAATAGGAAAAGTGCCGGTGAAAACGGAATTGAAGCTGAGCTATTGAAGTATGGAGGAGAAGCTTCGAACGATATGATAACACAGTTAACACAAACAAAGAATATAGAAAGAAGAAAAGATCGTTGCATAAAAAAGGCTGACAAGGTGTTGGTGATGTGCATCAGAGACAAACTGCAGAAATATGCCGAAAGTGATATAGATGAATATTAAGAAGAAACTGATCGGTGACAGACCAAACTTTTACCTTCAAAATAATCCAGACTAGCTGCACTATGAGCATAACATAGACATCTACGTATGTTTTTATAGATGTTAGAAAATCAGACGATGCAATAGAGAGAGAGAGAATACATGTATGGTGTTATGAGAGAGATAAAGACACCGGAAAAATTAATAAACTTGCAAAAGGCAACTTGAATTCTGTCATCAGATTTCGCAGTAAACAAAGGTTTAAGACAGGGCCACCCGCTATCCACCATACTTTTTATTATTACCATGGAGGGACAAATGAGAAAAAACTGATTAAACAGGACGGGAACTTTGAAAATCAAGAATTACTAATGCCTGTACGGATTACTGTCGAAGTACAAGGAGAGCAATAATAGCTGACCGTGCCGCCTCCTTGAAAAATGGACATAGTAAAAATGTGCCGCTTCGTATGTATGTAAGCACCTACATTCGTGTCTATTTTGACATTTTGTTTGTCCTTTTAAGTTAAGCCCGTTGTGTTGAGCAAAATGCTAAATTATCCCATAACAATAAACAATAATTGCATTCATTAAGCTTAGATAACGTATTCAAGTAAGTTAAATGACGTTTATTGATTGGCTGACACGAGGCAAACGTCAAAATGCGAAGCTAATATCACACTGAACCGCAAGACGCGCATAAGCAAAGTGGAAGTAAAGATTGGCAATACCTGCGTTGTAAAGTTTTTTCTTGTCAACATTTTTGCTCTCACAGTATAACAGTTGCTGGTTCACTGTCAATGGTTATATCTTTTATTTGACCGGCAGTTTATCTTGTCAGTTGCCTTTCCGGAGCGTTTTAGAAATTTGCGTTGGAAAGAAAAAATGATCTTAGAAAGATTTTTCTCCACTACCATTTGTGAATGTAATAATTCCGAAATCATTTTTAATAATAGAAAGTAAAAATTCTCACTCTTGAGATAGAATATTTATTCTGAAACACTTGCTTCTTATGTGTTTTGCATGTAATTTCATTCTATAACAAGTGACAGAATGAATATTCCATAATTATGCTCAACGAAATACATAGACTGCCATGGATTTCAAAACTGTCAGTGTCAAATGTAAATGCGGCGTCCTAGTTGTTTTGAGACAAGTTTTAATTTAAATTTTAAAAAAATTATTATTAATACAATGTAATATAATTGTTTCAATAAATAACTTGTGTTGTTCAGATTGAATTGTTTTTGATTCATACTTTCCGGTCGTGGAGAAAATACAGTCTGTTACTCGGTTAGAATGAAAATTCGATCTACTCGTGGTTCCTCACGCTCGCTAACGCTCGCGTTCGGAATTTTCCACTCGTATCGAATTTTCATTCTAACCTTGTTACAGAATATACTATTTTTTAATTTAAATGATGGGAATTATCTTAGAATGAATTATTTGTTACAAAAAACATTCATTGCACTTTATGTATTATTGATGGTTTAGCCTGTTGGAAAAGGATGCAAAATGTGCAGGCCAGACTTAGCTAAATGATGGAAAACTGTCACTTACTTCTCTGTCTTGTAAATGTTAATCTAAGGGTTCATCATAGATATTTTCAAAATATGGTTTTCTTTTTAATTGTGTTATTTTGTAGAATAGTTGACCGTGAAAAGTTTTAGCAACGCTTTTGTTGTCTAAATAGTTTCGGTCAGTAACGTTTTACGGGCTTGAAAATTAAAATGATCGTAAATTATAAGAATTTATAACTATAGGACTATAGTACGCGTTATTAACTAATTTTAAACTAACTAATTCTGAATAATTCTCCAATATTAATTGCACATGCACATTAACGCTGTATGCTGAACGTGAACTCGCTAGCCTGGCCAGCGGGGCTCTCTTTTTATGTATGTATCGTTTAGCTAAAACATACTCGTGAGCCATCGCCTCCGGGTGTTTCACGAACGTGCCAGTAGGGTATGACTGCTTGTAATCGAGTTATTAGTTTGTTTTCAGCACATGCGTATTGCATGCAGATTTTTTTAGTGGTGTACCTTTAATTCTATTTTATTTTCTTTTGCTGAACTACGAAGGCAGTTTGAAAAGTAAGGTAAATGAAAAAATAACTTTGACCAACTTTTATTTATTTTTCAATATAATTTCCATTAAGTTCGACACATTTTGCCGAACGGTGTTCCAAAGTCATTATACCGTTTTTATCAAATGATTTCTCCTGGTCTGCAAGATAGCCTTCACTTCGTTGTCCTCTGAGCCATCTTTTATGAGGTTCGGGAACGAATGGAAGTCAGACCAAACAATAGCCCCACAATGCACTGAGCTGAAACTCGGCAAAGGCTCGTTTGAAGGTTCAAATATTATTAAGATTTAAGTAATCCTGAAAATTAAACCAATATTTTTTTAAAGAACTATCTAATGATAAATAATTATAGAAGTAATAAAAGAATAAAATAATAATATAACATCTTCGTATTAAATTCATATAAAAATGTTGTTAAGCGTTTCCATTTAATAAAAATCCAGCTTCATATTTTTACATCAAACTCATTATAAGCATTCATTTCGAAAATTAATGTTTTGTTTAAACGACAAACAACAGTTTTAAAATTAATCCCATATTTTTTTGTATGTACGGACAATAGGAATATCAATTGAGGTAAAAATCAATAAACGTATATTTGAATTTGAATATTAAATTCGATGGGAATATTTTGTCGCCGTTTGTTTGTTTACGATATCACGATAGGTTTTTGTTTTCATCAATTGGCACATTAAATTTTTAATAAAAACCTCAGTGATTTGATGGAGTGATGATTAAATTTATAATGTTCCCAGCCTGTTGAATAATTAAGGAGTTGTGCTATTATTTAATTTGCTTGAAATATCAAACCGTTTTATTTTTCAAAATGTACGGTTTAAGGATGTTTTTAAAATTGTAGGAGAGACCCAACAATATAATCAGTTTTCAATTTATTAACGTTTAACCTTTGGTAAGCCATGATCATCCCAAGTTTATTTCCTGTGTAAACTAATCGCTTTGACAGTAATCTCCTTCCGAAGCCACACACTTAATCCAACGTTGCGTTGATGCCAGTGCTCGAAACATTTTTTAAATTCGTCTTCTGAAATAGCAGTGGCTGCTTCGTCGTGTTCTGCTACATCTCTTCAATGTCTTGAAATCGTTTTCCTTTTAACTGAAATTTGGTTTTGGGGAATATAAAATAGTCGCTGGGAGCAAGGTCTGGAGAATATGGTGGCTGGTGGATTTGGGGAATGCCATGTTGATCAAGGAACTGCTGCACAAGTGAGCGGGGCCGTTATCGTGATGCAATTGCCACTCGCCATTCGCATGCAGTTCCGACCTTTTGCGACGAACTGTGTCCCTCAATCGTTAGAACTTGATAGTAATACTCCTTGTTAATTGTCAGGCCAGGTGGAGCGTATTCATGATGCACAATTTCCTTGTGGTCAAAAAAGGCATTGTCTTAACATTGCTGCGGATTAGTCCTGATTTTTTGAGTCTAGGAGTCTTCCACTGTGAAGATTGGGCCTTAGTTTCGAGATCATATTATGTTTCATCGCCAGTTATGATCATTTTTAGAAAATTTTCGTCATTTCTGGCGCATTCAAGCAAGTTCAGCTATGAGAAGTTTTGGTACAAATTTAGCTGAGACGCGTCTCATACCCAAACCCTCAGTAAGAATGGGTTGAATCAAACCATAACTCATGAATGGTAATTTGGCGCACAGCTGCGCGCACAACTTCGACATTTTATGCATTTTTACTGCTTGTAGGTCATCCAGAATGTGGATCACTCTCAACACCTTCACGACCGCGTTTATGCCACTGATTAACATGCGCACGACTCATACAATCCTCGCTGTAGACTTTTTGTAACTTCAAATAGGCATCTTTATAAGTGTCACCAAGTTTTTGAGAAAATCTGATGCAAAATTCGTTGATCCTTTGTTTCTGACATGATAAAGCGACAAATTCTGGATGACCCTCGTACCACAGCGCATGTTAATGCCAATAAAAGTTTTGATTATTCGTATTAAACTTACAAATATTTTTTTCCTGTAAGTTTTAACACTCAAGCAGAAACTTATCTCTGATTATTACGTTTGTAAGATGGAAATATTTCAGAAATTCCGGTTTTGTTATCATTTAAATCGAAGCGAAACTCGGAATCCTACGGGATTATCCCGTAATAACATTACCAAATATCGGAATCGAACAAGAAAGGTTTAAACGTGGTTTTAATGCGTGCGCTTAAATTAATTGGACATATTTTACACGTAAGCAATTAGTACTTGCAGCGGTGTTGATTTTCCCGACTAATTAATGCGGATTACAACATTCGTTTGCTCTGCTACCAACCTCCAATTACCAACGAATATCTCTGTTTAAACTTAATTAATGTTGACTTTCAAAAACTCAAACTACTTGCGCCCGCCTACCCCGTTTCTAGTTTATTCAGCTAGAAATTTCCCCCGTCTTTCAGCTACTATGACGTATATTAAAATTTCAACCGTACTCGTTTCATTACACATCCATAAATTACCTGGTTCATCCACATGTTGGGTTCTTTAATTTTTATTTTCTAGGACATGTCGTTCCCTTGAGAGACGGATAATTTTCGCCTCATTGATTATTTTTTAATTGGCACCGTTTGCTTCTGGCGCGTTTTACGTGAACAAAAAATTGGAACAAAGGGCCACTTTTTTATGGTAAATGCGAGTTTAAGCTAGAAATAGGGTTTAAAATATACAGGCTGCCCATACTTTTTATTTGTAAAGATCTAGAAACTGTTAAATAAGCTAAGTGTTTTATGAGAAATCCATTGGTACAAATTCAAACAATGTAATAATTAACACGAAACAACAGCTTAAACACTAAAAACACGATACTAATATTAATCCGAAACACTGACACACTAACTAATTTATTTATACAGTTTATTTATATTCACAAACGCACTTGTATTACATGCGCACTTGATCGCAACTTGTTGGTAAGCTTTGGTAGACTGTTTATTCGCCAAACGAAAGGTGCCTTATATACCATAATCGAACAGTCTTGAGGCGGTGACGCAATCGTCGAACAATCTGGAAGTCTGTCTACAGATGCCGCATACGAGCGAAATGATTCGCGCTCCCTCCGACAGCTAACGCGTCTCGTTACACTACATTTCTCCTTCTATAGCCCTCTCTATCTCTTGCAACCTCTCTCCAATTTTCCACGCGTAGCAGCTGTCTGGCGTCGTCACTCTCGACGTTGTCTTTCTGCCTCATTCTCGGTCTTCCCCTTTCATAGTGCCTTGGAAAATTCTTCCTGGTACTCTGTTATGTTCCATAGTTATATTTTATTCGCATATATCATTTTCCCTTGTGAGACCGTATATTTTCCGCAGTATTCGCTTTTCGAATGTGACTAACATTCGTTCCATTTTTTTGTCAGGGTCCAGCACCCGTATGTCACTACTGGTCTAATTAGTGTTTTATTTATATGGTGATTTTTGCGAGAGGATGCATCAGTCCCGACGTTATCTGTTGCTTATTCTTTCACATATTTCTGGTATCTTTTAATTGACTCCGTTATTTGGTTTCCTAGATATGTAAAATGCGTCACCACCTCTACGTTTTTTCCTCCGAATGTTACGCTCTGTCCTAGTCTTCTGACTGGTTTAGTTGTCATAGCTTTTGTTTTGTCCTCATTCACCTCCAAGCCTATTTTTCTGCCTGTTCTTCTAGCATTACCTAGGATTCACGCACCGCCGTTTCTGATCTTGCTACCATGTTAACGTCGTCCGCGGCTGCAATCTGAGTGGTTTTCTTGAGAGGTACCAGTGCTAGACCATCTCCCTGCCTGAGTCCTCGTTTTATTTCGGCACTTTGAGTTACTCATTGTCTGTCATCTTCGTTAGTTTCACCAGTTTGGCTGGTATGCCTATGTGCTCCATTTCATTTGAAATAAATATGCTAATATTCTTTTCCCAGGCTTGCTCTAAAATCTGTCTGACAGCAAATAATCGATCAATTATCGATCTCCCAGGTATTCACTGATTATTTCTTCCACATATGGGTTCGTTCTTTTTCGCAGTATGTTGTGCGTCGGAGTGAGAAGCCAACTGGGGCATATGTTTGCTTCTTCCCACTCCTTGGGCATTGTTTCAGAACTCCAGCATATTAAAATGTAGGTCTAATCCTCATGCCTTAATTAATTCAGCTGGTATTTTGTCCATCCCAGGGGCTTTGCTGTTCTTAAGTTTATAAATGGCGACTGTCTCCTCCAGGGTAGGTTCCAAGGTTTGGTTGGACTGATACATAGATTCGTTTTTCCACGATTACCTCCCTCTGCGGGGGTCTGTTGAGAAGCTCATAGAAGTATGTCTTCCATCTATCTAATATCACTTGTGTTTTATTGGTAGTCACATAGTTGCTCTTGGTTGGCAGCCGTTTTTAATTGCCTCCGCACTTGCTCTTGTTGGTCTCTACTTCTTGCCTCATTTCCTTTTGTGGTGGCCTCTCTGCAGTCTTCCTGAAACCAGTCGTTTCTGGTTGCTTCCTTTGTACTCCTAGGATTTCCTCCTCCGTTGCCTTTATGTTAGTCTTAATCTTCCTCATCTTTTTCTACTCGTACCTTGCGTATGCGTTCTCTCATCTTATTATTAATTTTGCTTATACTTATAATTTTATAACTAAACCATTATTTGATTTTCCCCACCACCGAAAAGCTTATTTTTCAATATTTTCAATCATTTCATTGATGTATTGCTCTTTAATTTTATAATCTTTGATAAATCTCGTCGTTTATTCTTTAAAACTTGTAAGTCCTTTTTCGGTTTGAGGGTTTCATCAACAGTTGTTCCGTCCGATCCGAGACTATTGGCCTTACCGCACAACCTTCTTCGTTTTACAACACGGGTTTGGAACCAGCTAAGGCGGCGGGTCTTTTTTAATTTAACTTTATTTAATTTTATTGGCGTATTTATTGTATTAAATTAAACAGTGAGGTTAAGCAAGTAATTTGCTTATTCTTTTGTATGATAAATACGTATTTTGAGTTTAATACAGCAACAACAAAGTTAAATTAAAAACGTGGTTTATTTAACTTTTTCCTGAAATGCAAAATACCGTATTAAAATTTAATGTAATCTCACGAGATCTAAAATTAAATAACGTTTATAAATTTATTTAAACGCACACGTACAAAGTAAATACTCACGAAAATTTAAATTAAATGAACACGTTTTCCTATATTTGCAGAAATAAATTTTATTCGTTGTCGTATTTATTTAAAATAAATATAGGTATGTATATTAAAAAAAAAAAACGAATTCCAACAACACATGTTAACCGAAATGTAGAAAAATAAAAGATTTGAACTGGCGACCCTGTGGGAAATTAATTAAATACTTGTGCGTCGTTGCGTAGAAGTAAATTTAAAAAAAAATCGAGTCGTCGCCGGTTTTAATTTTAAATAATTAATTAAAATATAGGGGCCGCTTCTGAGGCATTCATTTACAAAATTGAGTAGTGGGTATGCAAACAGATCCGCAATTTTAAATATTCATACTTCATATGCATATTTACTTTTTGTATTTGAGAGGGGAAAGTCAAATCTGGGCTTCCATTCCCTTAATAAAAGACCGAAGAAGCCATTTTAATCTCAGTAGTACCACTTAACTATGAAATTCTTCTTAACCAATATTTGTCGGTCGTGGATTTTATTTAAAATTGCTGTTATTCGATGTGTTCGAGAGGAATTCTTTTGGTTTTCCGATTTCTACCGTAAAAACCAACATTTTTTCTTTTATATACATATAAAGAGCGATCAAGAAATAGGGAACGAAAGACGTGACTTACACTTAAAATAAATTTATAACAATTGGGATTTGAGAGTGTAGAACTAAATTAGAGAAGGATGAAAGACCCTTTATTATTAAATTAAGTAGACTTTCACTGAAGTTTGTATTTGACGGGCATAACACCATCTCTTTGAAATCATCTGAAAGAAACACTGCAATCAACAATATCTATCAATTAAATAATTAGAGCTGTTTTACAGTAGGTTTTGGACGTTTTTTAGTCTTTGTTTAGGACTGAAAATGTACTGGGCACATTTTCAAAAAAAAAAACTTAATTGCCGGACCTTTATAAAATCCTGATTCCGATTTAACCGGAAGTCGCCGTATTTTTTTTTAAATTGCATTTACGGCGCGTTGTGCATTTTTATATTATCATCCAATGCAATAACACATCACATATCTGTATTTTTTGTTTGCCGAATACTCAGTTCGGGTCGTGCGATCCGAAGGAAATCTTTCAACCTTGAACCCATCAAAAAAATATAAAAAGGAAGTCCCACTAACCAGTGTGGTCAGTTCAGGTTCAGCGAAAGACACCAGTGCTATAAAATGAGTTAGTAAAACAAATGCGTTTTTGTATAAATAAATATTAGACTTTGTTTAATCTCCATTTACAATAAAATTGACCGAATTTCGGGGGTTCCCTCGGTCACTGCAATTGTTCCAAAACAAATGTGAAAATATTGTTTTAATGATGTTCAGCGGTTGCATATGTAACTGAGTTTTTAATGATTTTACAGTGTTCTGTTTTGTTCGTTGTTACTCGCTTTTTAATTGGGATTTTCAGTTTTTGAACTTAGAGGTAATTACGAGTATATACCTAGATTGTACAGGGTGGGCCATTTTCAAACGGATTCCAGGCTAGTTCCTTAACTATTACAGCAAACCGAAATTTAATATCGTCTTTTGTTTTTGTTTGTTGAACTACAAGCGAAAATTGAATTTTTCGAAAATCCTTTTTGGGGGTTTATAACTGGATTGTTTGTAGAGATAAAAACAAAAAATAAAAGTATCTTTAAGGCACTTTTTCGTGTAGAATTTAATGGCGGAATTCGAACTTTATTAAAAAAACAAAAAACTCAAAGATTCGAGTTTAGAGTGTTTTATTTTGAAAACTTCTGTAGCTCTTTAAGCTTTTTATTTTAATTCTTTGGCAGCTGCGATAAAAGCAAACAAAGAAGACCTTTTGAAATATTTTGAAAAATCTCTTTTTTGAGTTTTTAGATTTTTTGTTTAAATTTATTGACGACCGCAATAAAAGCAACAAAAAAACTAAATGTTCACCCGAACCACATTTTGGATTTCGGGGATTCCCCTGGCTTTTAACGTTTTAATACCATTTAAAAAAATTGAATTGAAAAATTTTGATTTGGTAGTATTGGCCGATTGTCGATTGTTTTCAGCTATTCGAACAAAATCGCATCAGACCTTATATATGTATTTATTTTGTTTAAAAAAACCGAGAGTTGAAATAATTGGTGGTTGGTGTAATCCAACATAAGTAAATGAAAATATCTGAACATCGTTAAAAAAAATTGAACATTGATATTTTTGCATTTTTTAAAACTTTCCTTTCATTCGTTTATTTGCTTAGTTAAAATGTTGATGTGAAGAAGTTGATGTTTGAACTGGTTTTAGGTACAAATTGTTAATTTTAGTCAGAACCGGACGAACAATTTTTAGATTTAAATGTTCAAATTTCTTATTCATTTTTTTTTTTTTTTTTTTAGAAAATAGGTCATTTTTTATTTTTTTTTACTGTATTCACTTGTTTTGTCCATATTTTGGTTGTAAGATTTTTTTGTACTTTTGAATTCTTATTTAATGATTAAGCTTTTCGTTTGTTTCATCGAAATTTTGATATTTATCCGAGGGGGCATAAGGAGTCCATGAGAAGAAGATAAAAATATATTTGATTATCTTTTTTTCTTCTTAGTCTTCTTTGTAGGTCATTGACCTGTTTTACTTCGGATTTTATTTCAACTTCTTGAGATGTGGAGGTCCAGCTATCCTTCTACCGTTTTGGGGGGGTCTACCCCTTGCCTTCTTTGCATGTGGTGTGCTGGTCATACATATCTTATCTATCTATTATCTTCCATTCGTTGTACGTGTTCTCTCCATTTTTATCTTCTTGTTTTTCCCCATTTCCTTCTCTTATCGTGCGATTGTTTACTCTGTCTACTAATCTTTTACCAGTTATATTTGGCAATATCTTCATCTCGATGGTCTTCAATAGCTCTTTTGTTTTCCGTGCCGATTTCGTTTCTATATTGTATGTGAGTACTGGTCTAACGCAGTTTTTGTATATTTTTATATTATTTATGTTCAAATCTTTATTTCGTCATAATATATCATGCGGCCCTCGACTCCAGTATGTTCGACGTCTCTCCAGAACGCACCAGAAACGATGACGTGTATCAAATATTCGAGCACTTGCGAGCTTCTGTTAGATGACGCATACTTAATTTACGGTTTTTATTTGATCTAGTATTCTGTCCATTATTAAACAGAACAGTATAGGGCTTAAATTATCGCATTGTCTTATACCCGTTCATATATTTATGTTTCCTGTTAGTTCGTTGTTATTTCTTCTTCTTATTTTTGTATAACTATGTTGAGTTCGTGTACTATGCGTGTTATCGATTGGGGTATGTTTAGTTGTTGTAGGGTTGTTTTCACATCGTTCAACTTTAACTTACTTATTTGCGGAGTTATGAAGATCGCATCCGATGTTGATCGATTTTCGTCGTTACCTCTGTTCCTATTTGGCTGTTTAGATCTCCCAAAATGATGATTTAATCTTTAACATTTTAGTCTGTTTATTTCCGTTTCTAAGCTGTTATAAAATTCTTCTCTTTCCTCACACGGTGTGCTTATGTCTGGTGCGTATACTGATATCATGTGCATCTTGATTTGATTCGAAGGCCGTGGTTGGTATATAAAGGCGCGTTTTATTAGCCATCATCAAGTCTACCGTCGCGACCAAGAGCGAACGCGTGTAATACAATAAACTATATAAATAAATTAGTTAGTTACGGGTTACTATCAGGGTTGTTGTTGTTTCGTGTTAACTATTACGTTGTTTAAATTTGCTGATAAATAATCCACACCACGGATCGAAGTTTTAAATAAACGTGTTAAAACCGTTACAATATATAGCTCATAGTACCGGAAACAAGCACCAAACCACGCTACAAACATGATATGATTCTGGAAAAAGGATGGAACATACTCGATTGAATTTTTCGAAAAATAAAGCAAATCAAAATGAGTACGGTAAAAAAAAGCAAAGCCTCGGAACAAAGACGGACGCGCAAAAAAGGAAACGTATATGGAAAAAGAACGTAACTAGAGTAGCTTACTGGATCAAGATGTAATAATAGAAGTAACAACCCCCCCCCCCCCCCAATGGGAAGTGGCACACAATAAAACACCAAAACTACATATTTGCATACAGCGGAAAAGATAAAAAGGAACAAGCAACTTCAGGAGTAGGAATGTAAATACACGAGAAACTAATCCAATATATATGACATTAAATATATTAATGACAGAATACTAATAGTAACAATCAAACTATACAGAACCCACTCCAGAATGATGACGCGGTCACTCGTGAAGCTTCCGTCGGCGGGTGACGCATACGACCGACATCACACGTGCGTCTCGTTACAATATTATGTTTTTATCGCTTCGTATTATAAAACAGTAATCAATTAATAGTAATTTCTGCTTGCTTCGTATTCTACCAGAAATAACAATTTGATGAATGGATTTAAACCCGTAGATCGTGATGGCCTAGCTATTGTATCTCTGTAGCCAATTAATTTGCCAATCAACTATCGTGTGGTGGTGTACAAATATGATGAAGCAACTGTTATATTCTCATGGCCAGCGGACATGATAACAATAGTAAATCTTGTTAAGAGTTTTAATTCAATGATAAAAACTAATCATATATTCGTATATATATTTTTTCTTAGAATCGCATCAGCTATAATTTCTATAATTCTATAGTATTTGATACTACTAAACTCATTACTTATTATAAAAAAACAATAACTTATTTGCTATGAAAGAGTCTTAAATAAGTATATTCAGTTTTTTGTTCGAACTAATTAATCATAATTTTGACATTAATTAACGTTATACTGCCTAATTAATCACGAGTAAAGAAAGCCAGGGAAATTTCGTTAAAATTCGGTCGATTGTTCGAAATAAAAAACAAACGACTTAATATACGGAGCTTTTCATTTAATTCTCGACGAAGGATCGACCACTCGAGTTATTAAAACTGGCAGGTATTTACTTATGAGTATTTTGTCGAAGTGTATATTCCCTGCCAAAGTACAGAATAATCCACGTTGAGAGGTCCCAGAGGAAATTTATAACAATGTCTAAATTCAACCGGAAAATCTTTTGATTAGACGTCACCAGCCATGTTTAACAAGCCCACATTGTTTGTATAAAAACCCTCGAGACCAAGAGGGAGAGATGTTAACAGTCGGTGCCGCTTATAAACTGAAATTATCAATCTCTGATTGAAGTTCCTATCTTTAATAAAGCACTTATTTTTTTTAATTGTGTGACTGATCTTCAATTGTTCAAACAGTTGGTTAGGAAATTTTTGATAGTTTTTTGTTTGTCCGTGGAACCTTCATTTGTTTATGTTTTGTATGGCTGAAAATTCAGGTAATTATCAGTTAAGCCAACAAATCCACGTGTGCCTATAAATTAGAGCCAAATCCTAATAATTACTAAAAACTTCAGTTGTTTATTTCCTTCCTATCAAGTTGGCCGGTTAGCTGGATTAATAACGTAAAGTTGGCTTTGGTAATGTTTATCATATGTCATATCTCGAAAATGCAAATACGATTTAAAAAATTAAATAGCAAAGAATACGGGACGCCGTATATATATATATATATCTTTCAATCAAAGATATGTGAGGGTAAATAAAAACTGCTGAGTCTCTTGTTTCAATAGCTCATCATTTATTTGAATATTGCTGTGTACTCACTCATGTTTAATTTAGTTTTGATTCGCTAGCGTTTTTAGTTAATTAATATACGGGTTGTTTTACGTTTGTGTTTACAATAAGAGGAATTATTGCAATTTTTCTCCATTGCTTTTCGGAAAAAAGGGCCGGATATTTTAAAACGCTCGTTACAATGGTAATAATTTAAAAAAAAAGGGCTTCATTAAATAACCGTATAAGAAACGGTATCGTAATTAAGATTAAATATTTATTCGTTTTAATTCAGTGATGAATAATTAAAAAGGTTTAGATGAATATTTGGTAAGAGAGCACTTTTGGTGATTAAATAAAATATTTATTATCTGCTTTTCAGAGATGAAACACACACACGCTCGGTTTATTCTTTGAGAATATTTTATTAGTTATCACAGTTTCAACAACTGTTTGAATTCCCTTTGAAATGTACGAACCACAGTTTTGATCGTTTTGTTAGAAGTGATTAATTTTCTAGTCCTGTCTTTGCTAATTTTTTTGCCCTCTCTTTTACATTATTCAAATGGAATTTAATTAATATGTAATTAATGGAAACCTTTTAAATGAAAAACCAGCAAGCAACGGCATTTTTGTTTGTATAGATATATTTGTTGAAACTGATCGAAATATTCACACTTCTTTGTTTATTTTTTTCTTAAAACTGCAATGCTGATGTGGATTCTGTGGACATGCGGATATGCAGACTTTGCCCCATTTTTTGAGAACCAATTTTAATGTACGGGTGGTGGGCGATTTTTGTTTCTAATCATTTATCTTTCGTCTGTCTATAGACACCTCGGTTTTGTTAAATTAAAAAACGTACAACTCTATTTTACTTTAAAAAATTCAAATAAGTAGTATTTGCAAAAATTGAGATATCGAAAAAATCTCCACGTCAATAGATAGATAAAAATATCCCCTTTTCAAATGCCACACGAACATTTTTCCAAAATGCAAATTAATTCGGAAATAATGGAAATAAGGTTTTAGAAATATCGTTGTAACTCACTATTTATAATGTAGCGTGTAGGCAACTCAACTAACATGCGAACCAATAATAGGAAATATTTAAAATATGAAACAGAATTCGAAGAAAAACTATTTCGTATTATTCCAAGAAACAATTTAATCATCTCAACTTGCCAGTTATTACGCGACTCTACAGTTTTGAGTCATACACAAGCCATTTTGCTTATTTGAGTTGATAACCCGCAATGTTGAGCATTGTATAATAGACCACCATAGGCCATCTTCGTGTTCCTCGCGAACAAGCATAACTGGCACATAATTTGTCGACCGTATTAACTCCGTTTTTTGACATATTATAATACATATATAATTTCTCCAGTAATCCTCTCCTATAGCTCTGTCTCTTATAATTTATTTAATTCCTGCACCCCATGTTGTTGTAGGTCTTCCTCTCCTTCTTCTACTTTCTGGTGTATACTCTAATGCTTTTTGGCCATCGTGGCCGTACCGAGGTACCTGCCTGGTCTCTATTCCATCTTCTTGCCTTTGTTGACATTTACCAACATTCCGAACCATAGGTAAGAATTGGTTCGACGATGACTGTATAGCATCATTTTTGTATTTATTTGACCATAGTATTTGGTCTTCCTCTTACCTTTCCTATACTTTTAGAAATTCAGTTGTTTCCATATTCGTGTTAAAGTCCCATTTTTTATATTCTTCTATTTTTCTGAGCATATAATCCGAGTCTTCTTCGTCACAAGCTATGATTACTTGATCATCCGCAAACAGGAGGGTTGTCAAACATTGGGCTTCCATCTGAATCCCCATTCCTGCAGTCTTTCTTTTCCAGTTCTTAGGTGCTTCTTGAATGTATGTTTTAAACAAAGTAGGTGAAAGACTAGATCTCTGCCTAAGTCCTTTCGTTATCGGGAAAGATTGTGTAATATTATTTCCTATTTTTATTGCACTCTTTGACTTTGCATACACTGTGTCCCAATTTCGATGCTCACCATTGGTATCTCGGTTATTAGAAGACATAGAGCAACGGTTAAATGGGGAAAGTTTTGCAGAATTCAATACTCACGACAAATATCATTTCAAATTTGACCTAACTTTTTTAATTTTTAAAATATTTAGAAAAAACCATAATTTGCCGATTTCGTTATTCCTCAATAACTCTTTAACGCTTAATCTGACCTCTTTTAAAGTTTTACATTGTTCAGACACTTTTTTAAGACAAATTATTTGATACAAACAGAAATCCCCGATTCTCATTTGTTTTTAAGTTATTAGCGCTATCTTTTGTTTTTCATATGGCGGCCATATTGGATTTTTGGTTAGTTAGATAGTCCTTAAAAAGTGCTTTTCAACGATGTATAACATGCCTGCAAAATATTTAGTTATAAGGAAAATATTAATAAAAACGTAAATTAATCTTTAATATGAAATTAGTAGGCTGAAAAATTAAACAGCAATGTCAAATGAAAGTGAAAAGATATTCTAAGTAATACTGTAAACTAACGAAACGATACAAAAATCATAATAAATAAAAAGTAAAGAAACAGTTCTTAAAGTTTAAAGAAATTGCTCAATATGACGACCATTCTGTTCCATACACTTTTGACACCTTGTTCTAGTAGAGTTACAGACTCTACGTAGCGTGTTTCCGTTTACTGATCGTAGCACATCTAGTACGCTTTGTTCTAAAATTTCCCGAGTTTCTGGCGGTTCAAAATCAAATACTTCGTTTTTCGTGGTACCTACCCAACAAATAAAAGTCAAGGGGGGTAAGGTCTGGTGATCTCGCAGGCCATTGCACGGGTCCATTATTTGAAATCACTCTCTCATTAAAGTTTTCTCGCAAAAAATGTTGCACGTTACGAGTGTTATGGGCCGGGCAACCACCTTGCTGGAACCAGATGTTTTGCATGTTCTCGGGATTAATAATTTTCCTCAAAGCAGGCATTATCTCGTTTGTTAGGAGCTCCAAATATCTGTTGCCAGTTAAATTGTAATCAAAGATGAAAGGACCTATTAACTCTTTATATAAAACGAAAAAAAGAGCTTAACAAACAAAAAAAAGTAAACAAAATTTCATACCAATTAAACCGCACCAGACATTAAAACCAAATCGAACTTGAAATCTTCTTTGATTTACCAAATGTGGATTTTCAGTAGACCAATGATGGTAGTTATGCCTATTGAACACTCCACAATTGGTAAATCGTGTTTCATCTGTCCATAGTATTTTCCTAGGAAAATTAGCATCATATTCACATTTTTGAAGGTACCACCTGCTAAACTGTAATCTTCGGTGATACTCATTATCACTTAAACTTTGTACAATTGTTGGTTTGTAAGGGTGATACTTGTTTTCCTTCAAGGTTCTGTTAACAGTAGATTTCCAAACTTCCAAAGTTCTGTAAATTGCTAACTAGTCTTCTAAAAATTGTCCTGTGTGGTTGTTGTCTTTCTGGAAAAGGCTCTGCATAACTCGTGCACGCATTTTCAGTGTTTCTGTTTGCTTTGAAATACACTTCCAACATATCAACTTTTTCTTCGTTTGAATATGTATGTGCCATTATCAATACTTATTTAACTTATCTCTGCAGCACTAATTGTACTTTGACAGGTTATCGTTTTGTTTCATTATTTCGCACTGAAGTTTAATTCCATGGCTTACTAATTTTATTGGACAGCATGTTTTTTTGTTAATAATGAAATTAAACGTCAGTATCGTTTCTTTATTTTACAGTATGACTTAGAATATCTTTTCACTTTCATTTGACATTGCTGTTTAATTTTTAAGCCTACCAATTTCATATTAAAGATTAATTTACGTTTTTATTAATATTTTCCTTATAACTAAATATTTTGCAGGCATGTTATACATCGTTGAAAAGCACTTTTTAAGGACTATCTAACTAACCAAAAATCCAATATGGCCGCCATATGAAAAACAAAAGATAGCGCTAATAACTTAAAAACAAATGACAATCGGGGGTTTCTGTTTGTATCAAATAATTTGTCTGAAAAAAGTGTCTGAACAATGTAAAACTTTAAAAGAGGTCAGATTAAGCGTTAAAGAGTTATTGTGGAATAACGAAATCGGCAAATTATGGTTTTTTCTAAATATTTTAAAAATTAAAAAAGTTAGGTCAAATTTGAAATGATATTTGTCGTGAGTATTGAATTCTGCAAAAATTTCCCCATTTAACCGTTGCTCTATGTCTTCTAATAACCGAGATACCAATGGTGAGCATCGAAATTGGGACACAGTGTATACATATGTTCTGGATGACCTGACGTTGGCCAAAGACTCTACCTAAATTATTAAAGTAACTTATTTATATTAATTCCTAACAATAAACCAACCAGCCACTTCGCCACAATATATTTGTATTACAACAAATAATGGAGGGACGGAAAGCTAGAAATCAATCTAGGTACTCACTGAGTATTTATTGATTTAGAGAAAGCATATGGCACAGACAAGACAATATGTTCTGGATGACCTGAACATATTGTCTTGTCTGTGTCCGATGAGAGTACGAATTTCAATTATGTTAGTATGGGATTCTAGGCAAGCTACATAGTCTTTTGCGGAACTTTTTTATTTTAATTAAGTAACATATCTTAATATATGTGAAACAGTCTCGCACGTCTCGTCGTCGTTAATATACCTCTCGCTCACTACCACTACTACTATCCCTGATACTCACCAGAATCCTCTCCTGAACATAGGTCATCTGATTTAATTCCCACATTAGTTTCTCTGCCATTTTTTTAAATCAACCTTCTGCGCCCACTGCTGGACATAATAGGTCTCCCCCAGTGAGGGGTCATAGTGACCGATCCTCGTAGGAGAGAGGTGCCGCGCCGCGTTAACGGGGTAGTCGGGCCTCCCATTCTAATACTGACCGGAGACAACGTACTGGACTGGGCTACCTAGCTACTGCAACTCGGGACCTGACATTACTTTCATTCAAATAGCGGTCGTGAACGGAGCTGATGTGTTTGTTAGTAAGTTGAACAATTTATTCCAACATCTCATCGGTGCAAAAGTGTTTCTAAATTTCCAATGGTGGCTTCAAATTTTTAGTTGCTGTTTTTACCATGTCGTTATTGAATCCTTCCCAATATAAAAAGAACCATCATGAGATCTTATTATCTTGCAATTCGTCATCCGATATCTCTTGCTCTGTATCAGTGTCTACTGTTTGATCCTCTTCGCCTTCGTCATCATCAGAGTATTCTTCATTATCTACCTGTTTGTGTGTCTTGTTGCAAACATTCGTCCATTAGATGTTGAAGTCGAATTTGATCTTATTCGTAGGACCATATGCTTCAGCCAAAGTAAATTAAGTAAAACAATTAAACTAATTGCCTTGATTTTTGTTAAAACAAATAAAGTAAGATAATTAACCACAAACTGAGCTACACAACACCAGTGCTGTTGGCGGACTGGCGCTCTGCAAATAATAACAACAGTGAGTGTTCTGTACAATCCCCAGAATTGCAGGTATTGTTTCTGAGAAGCTCAAAGACGCTGGTAGGGGAAGGCTGGTGCATAAAAATTCATGGAAACATTTAATACTAGAAAAAAATTATGTATGCGGATGCGGTCTCTTAGTCCGCACGTCAGCATTCACAGGGTGGCGACATACTTGCGACGCCACATCGCCGCGTGGCGTGGGCGCTGCGGTAGAGCTGCAAAAACTTTTGGACCGGCGACATACTTTCGGGGCCGCTGCCAACCAAATATTCAGTTAACTGAATACTGCAATATATGTAGCCGCTGTGCTGCAGGTATGAACATATCCATAATAAGGAACAACGAATCACATCGAATGCGGCAGCGCCGGCGCCGCTTAGCGCGACGGGTTCGCTACATGTTGCGACCGAGCAGCAGCAGCGCCGCAAATATTTCGCTGGCTTCAAAGGTTAACGAAGGTTGTCGTTAAACTGTTGCATAAATCAAAATCACACTAAAATCTTTGTTTTAAAGAAAAACCAAATCAAAAAAATTGAAGTTCCGTTTTTAAATTCCTTGGCATTGAGTCTGCTTTGCGACCGTCTCACACAGGGTTCAGATCTCATTGGTGGCATGAACAATTTTCATGAACCACAGAGCTATGAGTCGTGTTACGTTTAGGCCAAGTAGACTAAATAATTAACCTAGTTTGTATCAAAAGAAAATACATTAAAATCATTGAATAAAATCCTAATACAAATATATTGTTTCAGATAAATCCGTTCAAGGTCAGTGTATCGTATGCGGATCTCCGCTGGGTCCTCATCTTCAGTCCCGGCCATTAATCCCCAGCCATGCATCTCAATACGGTCTTCGAGAAGAACAGGTGCCACAGAATGGACGTGTTTGTAACACGTGTCGTTGTAAATGTGTACGGTCGCGTTACACTCATTGTCCATTACCGAGTTGTCCGAATTCTCGTGGACGAATTAAACGTTTACGGTCGTTCCCTCAACGCCTTTTGGAGCTTCCCGCAGATGTACGTGAACCCATCCTTGCCGAATTCCACGTTCCAAGTGGCGTCACTAAATGCTGTTCTGCGTGCTTTAGTCGATTCCAACGTCGGTTGGGTCCTGCGGAGGAATGGCCGGAAGAAGATATAAATCAGTTGAGGAACGTTTTAACCGAGCTCGGTGCAAACTGGCAGCTAATTGGAGAGCGTCTTAATAAGTCTCCTCAACAAGTTAGAAGTTTTTATGCGGCAAACCGTAAACGTTTAAATTTGGAAATGTGTTTAGGTGATAGAAAACCGGCGTTAACTGACGAGGAAGAAAGTGGAAGTAGCACTAGCAGCTGCGAAGAACCCATGAGAGAACGTCATTCGTCTGATACGGCAAGCGCCGAAAGTCCACCCGTTATCCAAGAACAAAATCAGCAGATGCCCATTAAAAAGGAAGATTATGATTCATCGGCAACGGAAACTGCCGATGAAGGACAGACTCCAGATCATTATCAAAGCTCTGCAACTATTACCGTTGTTAATAGTGATGGCCAACCTAGACAGAACAGTTCTCCACTAACCGTAAAAGACTTGATGCTTAACGTTATAGAATTCTCATTAATGAAAAATGCCGGAGCACAACCGGCACAGCATCCACCCACGAGCGGTATGACTCCCACGATCTCTTCCATACTAAATAACGATTCAAACGAAGTAACAATTGTTAGCGAATATAATTTGAATAACATGCAACCACCGAGAAGTGGACGAAGTGAGATTTCAATACCAAAACTAATTACACCGTTAATTGCCGCTACAATAACTCCGGTACCCGCTCCGGGACAGATGCCCCAACAAACACCGCAACAAGACCATTCAAACAGGTAAGTTACAACTAAAGTTAGCAAATCGGCATTTTAATTAAATATTTTAACATTTACAGGGACGATTTGGTAGTATTCCAAGTCCAAGACAATAGAGAGCCGGAAACATTAGATTTAAGCATCAAAAAACCTCGTGAGCCCCCACCACCGGCTCATGCGAAGTTAGCTCCGTCACAAATTCATCGTTCTGAAGCTTACGTAGGATACCATCAAGAACGTAAAAGTCCAGCGGTGTACGTTTCTACAGTTCCACGAGTACAACCCAAACTACCCAGTCCTAAACCTGCAAATCCGAAAGCAGGATCAATTACGTTAGGTACCCCAATAATCAGTCAGCCTAGATACGAAGGCTTGTTACGTCAGATGGCTCCTGAATCTAAAATGGGTTCAATCACACAAGGCACTCCCATACACGTTCCACATATGCAGGATAGACGAATGTATGATTACTGCAACAAACGTCCACCGATGCAACATAATGTTCCACCACAAGGCGGCAATTATCCTGCACCGGTAAGATACTTTACTTTTTAACGCTAATTTTTTAGTAAAAATCGGCTACAACTAGGTTTCAAATTTTCTCGGTTTCCTGTTTAGTAGGTCACCGAGAGACCTATTATTTATTGACACGAAAAAATTATTGATGTTAACTTAACAACTTCTGTTACAGTACCGACAACCAGCTTACTCAGTGGAACAGCAGTTAAGTTCACGACAGATTATTATGAATGACTACATAACCTCCCAACAGATGTTAGGAAGACGACCCGACAAGCCTCAATATTACGCAGCAAGCAGTCCACATAGAACACCGCCACCTCAACAGGCACAACAACGTCAGGGTGTAATCCAACGTCATACCAGGCCTCATTATCCACCAGGACACGAAGCTCTAAGCTCTTTGGTTGATGTAGCCGTTCAACAACCGAATTTGCCCGTTCCGAATTCTCCTCACGAAGGCTTAGGGAAAACGATGGCGGATAATCTCTTAGAACAACCGCATCGTTTCCAAATGATACAGCAACATCAGCAACAACTAAGGCAACAGCAACAAAGACTAGAAGCAGAAAGGCGTGCTTATCATCAACAGCAACAAGCTCGTCACCAGCAGCAGGCTGCTCGAAGCGATTCGTCTACTCTTACTGCCGCTAGCCTTATCGATGCTATTATAACTCATCAAATTAATCAAGCCGCCGAAGGTGGAAGAGAAGTGGTTTCGAACAGTCGAGATCCTCCACGTCCTGGTGATCGATTATTCCAAAGTTTTCATCGTGATCAACCACCACCTCAACCTGATAACAACGGAGAACGCTCGCCTTCTGTTATTAGCGTCGATTTAGAGAACGAACCCACCACTAAAAACCTTACTATTAAGGAGCTCGCTGAAACTGTAATAAGCCACGATTTTAGCACTCGACAACCCGGTTATTATCATCACCAAGAGAATATAAACGAGCAGTGGAAACGTCGAATGCAACAACAGCAGCAACAAAAGGAAGACACGAAACGTTCTGCGACTCCGCAACAAGATGAAAGACAAATCATTAGGATTGCGCAGCAACAAAAATATCACGTCGAACCGGTTTCACCTCCTGAAAGTAATCATTGGCCTGAACAGCAAAATTTCAGGCGATACCAGCAACCCCAACCGCATATTTCCGCTTTGGATTACGTGAAAAACCGTATAGTCGAGGTGATGCGCACCGAAGATGATAAAAAGGAGACGCAGGATACACAACATATTCAGGAAAAAGAAAGAAATGATAGCCCTGGGGAGATGGTTATCGACGAAGAGAAACACGAGAACGAATTTCCTCCGCAGCAACAGTCCGGATTCGCCTACCCGTATGTCGCGCATAAATCTGATAGCACTGCCAATGATAATACGAGAAACTCGGAACCCAAACCTCTTTTGTCTGCGCAGTACGAACCTTTATCCGACGAAGATTAATCTAGATGGATTTTATGTTACGTGTTTTTCAATTATAAAACTATTTACGTGTCTTTCCTAACCAGTGTAAGTGTGACTTCGACTAAGAGCTTGTATTGTACATAATAATTATGTAAGTGATATTTTATAAGGTAGGCTAGATCTTAATGTTACACTTGCATATTCAGCTTAATTTTCGCTTCAGATTTTCATGTGATTTCCTTGTTGGATTGGTGAATTTTAATTTTCTTTTTTATTGAACTTGTTATAGCTTTAGAATTGCATGGTCTTGGTATACTTGATGGTCGAAACATTTGACGGTTTCAAATTATAATTCGGAGTCTCAAGTTATTTGTATTCAATTTAACGATGTGAGTTGTCAGTATTCCCGTAACGACCTAAGAAAATCTAACCGAAAAGTAAGCTGGATCAAGTAGCGTCCATTTTAGTTATTTTAATTAATGTAGATATAAAATATTTTACTTTATTGACTAAAGTTTAATGTAAATACAATTATAAACTGTATATTTATGAGTCGGAAATAGGCTAGGTAGATAGACATACTACGATTTTGAACATTTGTAAAGAAACAATAGAATTTCTTTACATATGTCTCATATATAAAATGTCCAACTTTTGCATTTCCAAAGCCTTTTGCTTTATTTTTTCATCTAATATATGTTTTTATATATATAAAGCTTTGTTATTGTCGTACAGCTTTAAATTCCTTTAATTTTTTTTTTGACTTTGACGCTGTACTACAAACTAATAAGTGGTGCATGAAAGTAAAATATTTTATTTTTGTATAATTTATGTTTAAATTGTATAATTTAGTTTATTCACACTAAATTATGTAATAACTCGTTGGATGTAAATTTTACTTCATTGGAAATGTAAATAAACGTAAAGCATAATTATGAAATTCTAGCGTTAAGAAATAATGTACATAACTGTGAATTTTTTTATTTACGTTTCAGTATACTGTCTTTACAATCTACGCTTGCGTCTCGGGCACGTATCGTTACGGTCCTTGACGACTGAATTTAATTGTACACTGTAAAAAAAATGCTTCCAAAAGATATGTGTACACTGTCAATTTTTTAGTTTATAATTTTCAACTAAGGACCTGTTATTTTGTTGAAATAAATGAATATCAGTTGGATTTTGAATTTGTTTCAAAAAAATCCAATCCATGTTTTGTTTTATACCCAGTTAGTGATTACTAAATAGAAATTCAAATAATCTTGAAACTTGTTAATATAATTCAGTACAACATGGTTTAGTAGTGTCAAAGGAACCGAGAAGTAATGACTTTCAACTATCTCGTAACAGAAATCTCAAGCCACAGCAACCTAAAAAGAGAAGTCATAAAACGAATGAGTAAAGCGACAGAATCTGTAAAGCTTTGGACCTCGTTTGCCTTTGTTAATTATGTGTAACCCAGTCATTTATAAAGGATGGAAAAGAAAAATCAAAGGAAGGCAGATATCAAACATATTTGGACAGTTATTCAACCAAATTAATGATGTCGGTTTTGGTATGGTCCGTCAAAGGTAGGTGGGTGGTGTAAACGACGTAGTCGTAACCCCAAAGGGCCGGTCAGTGCGGATGGCTTGCCGATGTTAGAAGGGAGGTGTCCCAAAGGTCTTGTTTTATAGCCTTTACGTTTGTGTTCCTGAAAAATAAAAGGGTTTAGGAATGTAGAACTCTAATAGGACTTGTAAGATCCCAGAGTAGCTCTCGTCTGGCAAAAGGGTTAAGGAATGTTGTAGGAGTCTAATGAGATTCGTGGGATCCCAGAGTAGCTCTTGTACGGTAAAAAGGGTTGAGGAGTGTAGGAGCCTAATGAGACTTAGTAGCTCTTATATTTGATCAATTCTATTTACATTACATTTACAATAAGGCTTAGCAAGTTTTGAAATAAAAACCTTCATAAAAAAACTAATTTTCCCATAGGAATTCGTTCATATTTCTGCCAATATTTATAGTTCCGTTGTAGTGCTGCAACGTAACCTAAATAGCTAGGATTAAGAAAAACCCTTTTCAGACGCTATCCTTTCATAGAAGTAGCCGGAAAAATAATTTAAATTCCTGTAAGAGAAACAAAAGCAAAATCACTAGTTTGTGTAAGTCCTTTTCAAAATGTTTATAACTAACATGCAGACCTATACAAGTGTTCTAGCCACAGATGAGACTTGTATTATGTCTTTGCAATAGCAAACACGAGAATTTTCCTACTGCACCTCTGCTTGCCTGTTCTGGTGTTCTAACATTTCATTCAAGGCAACAACTGCTATTATATTGCCAAATTCAACTTAAGGAATTCACTTCGTGACATTTAGAAATATTTCCGTTCACCAACAGAACCAGATTCATGTCTGATTTAGCCATTAAGTAGAGTAGTGGTGAATGTATTGACCAGAAATTCCTCATATTTGTATAATTCATGCCATCAATTTGGCCGAATCTAATGCACTGGATTCTGACAACAATGATGGGCAATTTAATTATACTTTACAAGTTGATATATTAAATATGGTCCAATGTGGATTATCTTTTGGTAAAATCTTTAAGTATATAAATGACATATACAGGGTGTACTAGAAATATTTTAGGAATCAATTGGATAACTCATTTGAAGTCAAAAAGTCTATATAAACATATGTACTAATTGCAACGGCTAAGGAGTAATTCTTTGTTTTATAATTTGTGATTAACATATTCATAAAAGTAAGTAAATTTAGGAACATAAACTTCTTAATATTATACAGTTAATTGTGTACAAAAAATGTTCGAAATTATCCTTATTGTGATCGATGCACAAGGCTGTGATTGTTTGGTTCTCTCGAAAGTGAACTGTTTGTAACAGGAATACATGAGTTAAGAAAGGTAAGTTTGGCTTTGTATTTCAGTCCAAAATTAATAAGTTTTCTTACTCGAAAATGAATTTTTTTTAAACAGGAATACATGAGTTACGAAAGGTAAGTTTGGCTTTGTATTTCAGTCCAAAATTGATAATACTTTGTGCACTCGAAAACGAACTTTTGGTAATAGGAACACATGAGTTAAGAAGGGGAAGTTTGGCTTCGTATTTCAGTCCAAAATTAATAAGTTTTCATACTCGAAAGTGAACTGTTTGTAACAGGAATACATGAGTTAAGAAAGGTAAGTTTGGCTTGGTATTTCAGTCCAAAATTAATAAGTTTTCATACTCGAAAGTGAACGGTTTGTAACAGGAATACATGAGTTAAGAAAGGTAAGTTTGGCTTTGTATTTCAGTCCAAAATTAATAAGTTTTCTTACTCGAAAATGAATTGTTTGTAACAGGAATACATGAGTTACGAAAGGTAAGTTTGGCTTTGTATTTCAGTCCAAAATTGATAATACTTTGTGCACTCGAAAACGAACTTTTGGTAATAGGAACACATGAGTTAAGAAGGGGAAGTTTGGCTTCGTATTTCAGTCCAAAATTAATAAGTTTTCATACTCGAAAGTGAACTGTTTGTAACAGGAATACATGAGTTAAGAAAGGTAAGTTTGGCTTGGTATTTCAGTCCAAAATTAATAAGTTTTCATACTCGAAAGTGAACGGTTTGTAACAGGAATACATGAGTTAAGAAAGGTAAGTTTGGCTTTGTATTTCAGTCCAAAATTAATAAGTTTTCTTACTCGAAAATGAATTGTTTGTAACAGGAATACATGAGTTACGAAAGGTAAGTTTGGCTTTGTATTTCAGTCCAAAATTGATAATACTTTGTGCACTCGAAAACGAACTTTTGGTAATAGGAACACATGAGTTAAGAAGGGGAAGTTTGGCTTCGTATTTCAGTCCAAAATTAATAAGTTTTCATACTCGAAAGTGAACTGTTTGTAACAGGAATACATGAGTTAAGAAAGGTAAGTTTGGCTTGGTATTTCAGTCCAAAATTAATAAGTTTTCATACTCGAAAGTGAACGGTTTGTAACAGGAATACATGAGTTAAGAAAGGTAAGTTTGGCTTTGTATTTCAGTCCAAAATTAATAAGTTTTCTTACTCGAAAATGAATTGTTTGTAACAGGAATACATGAGTTACGAAAGGTAAGTTTGGCTTTGTATTTCAGTCCAAAATTGATAATACTTTGTGCACTCGAAAACGAACTTTTGGTAATAGGAACACATGAGTTAAGAAGGGGAAGTTTGGCTTCGTATTTCAGTCCAAAATTAATAAGTTTTCATACTCGAAAGTGAACTGTTTGTAACAGGAATACATGAGTTAAGAAAGGTAAGTTTGGCTTGGTATTTCAGTCCAAAATTAATAAGTTTTCATACTCGAAAGTGAACGGTTTGTAACAGGAATACATGAGTTAAGAAAGGTAAGTTTGGCTTTGTATTTCAGTCCAAAATTAATAAGTTTTCTTACTCGAAAATGAATTGTTTGTAACAGGAATACATGAGTTACGAAAGGTAAGTTTGGCTTTGTATTTCAGTCCAAAATTGATAATACTTTGTGCACTCGAAAACGAACTTTTGGTAATAGGAACACATGAGTTAAGAAGGGGAAGTTTGGCTTCGTATTTCAGTCCAAAATTAATAAGTTTTCATACTCGAAAGTGAACTGTTTGTAACAGGAATACATGAGTTAAGAAAGGTAAGTTTGGCTTGGTATTTCAGTCCAAAATTAATAAGTTTTCATACTCGAAAGTGAACGGTTTGTAACAGGAATACATGAGTTAAGAAAGGTAAGTTTGGCTTTGTATTTCAGTCCAAAATTAATAAGTTTTCTTACTCGAAAATGAATTGTTTGTAACAGGAATACATGAGTTACGAAAGGTAAGTTTGGCTTTGTATTTCAGTCCAAAATTGATAATACTTTGTGCACTCGAAAACGAACTTTTGGTAATAGGAACACATGAGTTAAGAAGGGGAAGTTTGGCTTCGTATTTCAGTCCAAAATTAATAAGTTTTCATACTCGAAAGTGAACTGTTTGTAACAGGAATACATGAGTTAAGAAAGGTAAGTTTGGCTTGGTATTTCAGTCCAAAATTAATAAGTTTTCATACTCGAAAGTGAACGGTTTGTAACAGGAATACATGAGTTAAGAAAGGTAAGTTTGGCTTTGTATTTCAGTCCAAAATTAATAAGTTTTCTTACTCGAAAATGAATTGTTTGTAACAGGAATACATGAGTTACGAAAGGTAAGTTTGGCTTTGTATTTCAGTCCAAAATTGATAATACTTTGTGCACTCGAAAACGAACTTTTGGTAATAGGAACACATGAGTTAAGAAGGGGAAGTTTGGCTTCGTATTTCAGTCCAAAATTAATAAGTTTTCATACTCGAAAGTGAACTGTTTGTAACAGGAATACATGAGTTAAGAAAGGTAAGTTTGGCTTGGTATTTCAGTCCAAAATTGATAATAATTTGTGCACTCGGAAACGAACTTTTGGTAATAGGAACACATGAGTTAAGAAGGGGAAGTTTGACTTCGTATTTCAGTCCAAAATTAATAAGTTTTCATACTCGAAAGTGAACTGTTTGTAACAGGAATACATGAGTTAAGAAAGGTAAGTTTGGCTTGGTATTTCAGTCCAAAATTAATAAGTTTTCATACTCGAAAGTGAACGGTTTGTAACAGGAATACATGAGTTAAGAAAGGTAAGTTTGGCTTGGTATTTCAGTCCAAAATTAATAAGTTTTCATACTCGAAAGTGAACGGTTTGTAACAGGAATACATGAGTTAAGAAAGGTAAGTTTGGCTTTGTATTTCAGTCCAAAATTAATAAGTTTTCTTACTCGAAAATGAATTGTTTGTAACAGGAATACATGAGTTACGAAAGGTAAGTTTGGCTTTGTATTTCAGTCCAAAATTGATAATACTTTGTGCACTCGAAAACGAACTTTTGGTAATAGGAACACATGAGTTAAGAAGGGGAAGTTTGGCTTCGTATTTCAGTCCAAAATTAATAAGTTTTCATACTCGAAAGTGAACTGTTTGTAACAGGAATACATGAGTTAAGAAAGGTAAGTTTGGCTTGGTATTTCAGTCCAAAATTAATAAGTTTTCATACTCGAAAGTGAACGGTTTGTAACAGGAATACATGAGTTAAGAAAGGTAAGTTTGGCTTTGTATTTCAGTCCAAAATTAATAAGTTTTCTTACTCGAAAATGAATTGTTTGTAACAGGAATACATGAGTTACGAAAGGTAAGTTTGGCTTTGTATTTCAGTCCAAAATTGATAATACTTTGTGCAGTCGAAAACGAACTTTTGGTAATAGGAACACATGAGTTAAGAAGGGGAAGTTTGGCTTCGTATTTCAGTCCAAAATTAATAAGTTTTCATACTCGAAAGTGAACTGTTTGTAACAGGAATACATGAGTTAAGAAAGGTAAGTTTGGCTTGGTATTTCAGTCCAAAATTGATAATAATTTGTGCACTCGGAAACGAACTTTTGGTAATAGGAACACATGAGTTAAGAAGGGGAAGTTTGACTTCGTATTTCAGTCCAAAATTAATAAGTTTTCATACTCGAAAGTGAACTGTTTGTAACAGGAATACATGAGTTAAGAAAGGTAAGTTTGGCTTGGTATTTCAGTCCAAAATTAATAAGTTTTCATACTCGAAAGTGAACGGTTTGTAACAGGAATACATGAGTTAAGAAAGGTAAGTTTGGCTTGGTATTTCAGTCCAAAATTAATAAGTTTTCATACTCGAAAGTGAACGGTTTGTAACAGGAATACATGAGTTAAGAAAGGTAAGTTTGGCTTTGTATTTCAGTCCAAAATTAATAAGTTTTCTTACTCGAAAATGAATTGTTTGTAACAGGAATACATGAGTTACGAAAGGTAAGTTTGGCTTTGTATTTCAGTCCAAAATTGATAATACTTTGTGCACTCGAAAACGAACTTTTGGTAATAGGAACACATGAGTTAAGAAGGGGAAGTTTGGCTTCGTATTTCAGTCCAAAATTAATAAGTTTTCATACTCGAAAGTGAACTGTTTGTAACAGGAATACATGAGTTAAGAAAGGTAAGTTTGGCTTGGTATTTCAGTCCAAAATTGATAATAATTTGTGCACTCGGAAACGAACTTTTGGTAATAGGAACACATGAGTTAAGAAGGGGAAGTTTGACTTCGTATTTCAGTCCAAAATTAATAAGTTTTCATACTCGAAAGTGAACTGTTTGTAACAGGAATACATGAGTTAAGAAAGGTAAGTTTGGCTTGGTATTTCAGTCCAAAATTAATAAGTTTTCATACTCGAAAGTGAACGGTTTGTAACAGGAATACATGAGTTAAGAAAGGTAAGTTTGGCTTGGTATTTCAGTCCAAAATTAATAAGTTTTCATACTCGAAAGTGAACTGTTTGTAACAGGAATACATGAGTTAAGAAAGGTAAGTTTGGCTTGGTATTTCAGTCCAAAATTGATAATAATTTGTGCACTCGGAAACGAACTTTTGGTAATAGGAACACATGAGTTAAGAAGGGGAAGTTTGACTTCGTATTTCAGTCCAAATTAATAAGTTTTCATACTCGAAAGTGAACTGTTTGTAACAGGAATACATGAATTAAGAAAGGTAAGTTTGGCTTGGTATTTCAGTCCAAAATTGATAATAATTTGTGCACTCGGAAACGAACTTTTGGTAATAGGAACACATGAGTTAAGAAGGGGAAGTTTGACTTCGTATTTCAGTCCAAATTAATAAGTTTTCATACTCGAAAGTGAACTGTTTGTAACAGGAATACATGAGTTAAGAAAGGTAAGTTTGGCTTGGTATTTCAGTCCAAAATTAATAAGTTTTCATACTCGAAAGTGAACGGTTTGTAACAGGAATACATGAGTTAAGAAAGGTAAGTTTGGCTTTGTATTTCAGTCCAAAATTAATAAGTTTTCATACTCGAAAGTGAACTGTTTGTAACAGGAATACATGAGTTAAGAAAGGTAAGTTTGGCTTGGTATTTCAGTCCAAAATTGATAATAATTTGTGCACTCGGAAACGAACTTTTGGTAATAGGAACACATGAGTTAAGAAGGGGAAGTTTGACTTCGTATTTCAGTCCAAATTAATAAGTTTTCATACTCGAAAGTGAACTGTTTGTAACAGGAATACATGAGTTAAGAAAGGTAAGTTTGACTTGGTATTTCAGTCCAAAATTGATAATAATTTGTGCACTCGAAAACGAACTTTTGGTAATAGGAACACATGAGTTAAGAAGGGGAAGTTTGACTTCGTATTTCAGTCCAAATTAATAAGTTTTCATACTCGAAAGTGAACTGTTTGTAACAGGAATACATGAGTTAAGAAAGGTAAGTTTGGCTTGGTATTTCAGTCCAAAATTGATAATAATTTGTGCACTCGAAAACGAACTTTTGGTAATAGGAACACATGAGTTAAGAAGGGGAAGTTTGACTTCGTATTTCAGTCCAAATTAATAAGTTTTCATACTCGAAAGTGAACTGTTTGTAACAGGAATACATGAGTTAAGAAAGGTAAGTTTGGCTTGGTATTTCAGTCCAAAATTGATAATAATTTGTGCACTCGGAAACGAACTTTTGGTAATAGGAACACATGAGTTAAGAAGGGGAAGTTTGACTTCGTATTTCAGTCCAAATTAATAAGTTTTCATACTCGAAAGTGAACTGTTTGTAACAGGAATACATGAGTTAAGAAAGGTAAGTTTGGCTTTGTATTTCAGTACAAAATTGATAATACTTTGTGCACTCGAAAACGAACTTTTGGTAATAGGAACACATGAGTTAAGAAGGGTAAGTGTGACTTCGTATTTCAGTCCAAATTAATAAGTTTTCATACTCGAAAGTGAACTGTTTGTAACAGGAATACATGAGTTAAGAAAGGTAAGTTTGGCTTTGTATTTCAGTCCAAAATTGATAATACTTTGTGCAGTCGAAAACGAACTTTTGGTAATAGGAACACATGAGTTAAGAAGGGGAAGTTTGGCTTCGTATTTCAGTCCAAAATTAATAAGTTTTCATACTCGAAAGTGAACTGTTTGTAACAGGAATACATGAGTTAAGAAAGGTAAGTTTGGCTTTGTATTTCAGTCCAAAATTAATAAGTTTTCTTACTCGAAAATGAATTGTTTGTAACAGGAATACATGAGTTAAGAAAGGTAAGTTTGGCTTTGTATTTCAGTCCAAAATTGATAATACTTTGTGCAGTCGAAAACGAACTTTTGGTAATAGGAACACATGAGTTAAGAAGGGGAAGTTTGGCTTCGTATTTCAGTCCAAAATTAATAAGTTTTCATACTCGAAAGTGAACTGTTTGTAACAGGAATGCATGAGTTAAGAAAGGTAAGTTTGGCTTTGTATTTCAGTCCAAAATTAATAAGTTTTCTTACTCGAAAATGAATTGTTTGTAACAGGAATACATGAGTTAAGAAAGGTAAGTTTGGCTTTGTATTTCAGTCCAAAATTGATAATACTTTGTGCACTCGAAAACGAACTTTTGGTAATAGGAACACATGAGTTAAGAAGGGGAAGTTTGGCTTCGTATTTCAGTCCAAAATTAATAAGTTTTCATACTCGAAAGTGAACTGTTTGTAACAGGAATACATGAGTTAAGAAAGGTAAGTTTGGCTTTGTATTTCAGTCCAAAATTAATAAGTTTTCTTACTCGAAAATGAATTGTTTGTAACAGGAATACATGAGTTAAGAAAGGTAAGTTTGGCTTTGTATTTCAGTCCAAAATTGATAATACTTTGTGCACTCGAAAACGAACTTTTGGTAATAGGAACACATGAGTTAAGAAGGGGAAGTTTGGCTTCGTATTTCAGTCCAAAATTAATAAGTTTTCATACTCGAAAGTGAACTGTTTGTAACAGGAATACATCAGTTAAGAAAGGTAAGTTTGGCTTTGTATTTCAGTCCAAAATTAATAAGTTTTCTTACTCGAAAATGAATTGTTTGTAACAGGAATACATGAGTTAAGAAAGGTAAGTTTGGCTTTGTATTTCAGTCCAAAATTGATAATAATTTGTGCACTCGGAAACGAACTTTTGGTAATAGGAACACATGAGTTAAGAAGGGTAAGTTTGGCTTCGTATTTCAGTCCAAAATTAATAATTTTTGATACTCGAAAGTGAACTGTTTGTAACAGGAATACATGAGTTAAGAAAGGTAAGTTTGGCTTGGTATTTCAGTCCAAAATTGATAATAATTTGTGCACTCGGAAACGAACTTTTGGTAATAGGAACACATGACTTAAGAAGGGTAAGTTTGGCTTTGTATTTCAGTCCAAAATTAATAATTTTTCATACTCGAAAGAGAACCGTTTGTAACAGGAATACATCAGTTAAGAAATGTAAGTTTGGCTTTGTATTTCAGTCCAAAATTGATAATAATTTGTGCACTCGAAAACGAACTTTTGGTAATAGGAACACATGAGTTAAGAAGGGTAAGTTTGGCTTTGTATTTCAGTCCAAAATTGATAATAATTTGTGCACTCGAAAACGAACTTTTGGTAATAGGAACACATGAGTTAAGGAGGGTAAGTTTGGCTTTGTATTTCAGTCAAAAATTAATAATTTGTCGCACTCGAAAATGAATTGTTTGTAACAGGAACATATGAGTTAAGAAAGGTAAGTTTGGCTTTGTATTTGAGTCCAAAATTAATAAGTTTTCTTACTCGAAAATGAATTGTTTGTAACAGGAATACATGAGTTAAGAAAGGTAAGTTTGGCTTTGTATTTCAGTCCAAAATTAATAAGTTTTCTTACTCGAAAATGAATTGTTTGTAACAGGAATACATGAGTTAAGAAAGGTAAGTTTGGATTTGTATTTCAGTCCAAAATTGATAATACTTTGTGCACTCGAAAACGAACTTTTGGTAATAGGAACACATGAGTTAAGAAGGGGAAGTTTGACTTCGTATTTCAGTCCAAATTAATAAGTTTTCATACTCGAAAGTGAACTGTTTGTAACAGGAATACATGAGTTAAGAAAGGTAAGTTTGGCTTGGTATTTCAGTCCAAAATTGATAATAATTTGTGCACTCGGAAACGAACTTTTGGTAATAGGAACACATGAGTTAAGAAGGGGAAGTTTGACTTCGTATTTCAGTCCAAATTAATAAGTTTTCATACTCGAAAGTGAACTGTTTGTAACAGGAATACATGAGTTAAGAAAGGTAAGTTTGGCTTGGTATTTCAGTCCAAAATTGATAATAATTTGTGCACTCGGAAACGAACTTTTGGTAATAGGAACACATGAGTTAAGAAGGGGAAGTTTGACTTCGTATTTCAGTCCAAATTAATAAGTTTTCATACTCGAAAGTGAACTGTTTGTAACAGGAATACATGAGTTAAGAAAGGTAAGTTTGGCTTGGTATTTCAGTCCAAAATTGATAATAATTTGTGCACTCGGAAACGAACTTTTGGTAATAGGAACACATGAGTTAAGAAGGGTAAGTGTGACTTCGTATTTCAGTCCAAATTAATAAGTTTTCATACTCGAAAGTGAACTGTTTGTAACAGGAATACATGAGTTAAGAAAGGTAAGTTTGGCTTTGTATTTCAGTCCAAAATTGATAATACTTTGTGCAGTCGAAAACGAACTTTTGGTAATAGGAACACATGAGTTAAGAAGGGGAAGTTTGGCTTCGTATTTCAGTCCAAAATTAATAAGTTTTCATACTCGAAAGTGAACTGTTTGTAACAGGAATACATGAGTTAAGAAAGGTAAGTTTGGCTTTGTATTTCAGTCCAAAATTAATAAGTTTTCTTACTCGAAAATGAATTGTTTGTAACAGGAATACATGAGTTAAGAAAGGTAAGTTTGGCTTTGTATTTCAGTCCAAAATTGATAATACTTTGTGCAGTCGAAAACGAACTTTTGGTAATAGGAACACATGAGTTAAGAAGGGGAAGTTTGGCTTCGTATTTCAGTCCAAAATTAATAAGTTTTCATACTCGAAAGTGAACTGTTTGTAACAGGAATACATGAGTTAAGAAAGGTAAGTTTGGCTTTGTATTTCAGTCCAAAATTAATAAGTTTTCTTACTCGAAAATGAATTGTTTGTAACAGGAATACATGAGTTAAGAAAGGTAAGTTTGGCTTTGTATTTCAGTCCAAAATTGATAATACTTTGTGCAGTCGAAAACGAACTTTTGGTAATAGGAACACATGAGTTAAGAAGGGGAAGTTTGGCTTCGTATTTCAGTCCAAAATTAATAAGTTTTCATACTCGAAAGTGAACTGTTTGTAACAGGAATGCATGAGTTAAGAAAGGTAAGTTTGGCTTTGTATTTCAGTCCAAAATTAATAAGTTTTCTTACTCGAAAATGAATTGTTTGTAACAGGAATACATGAGTTAAGAAAGGTAAGTTTGGCTTTGTATTTCAGTCCAAAATTGATAATACTTTGTGCACTCGAAAACGAACTTTTGGTAATAGGAACACATGAGTTAAGAAGGGGAAGTTTGGCTTCGTATTTCAGTCCAAAATTAATAAGTTTTCATACTCGAAAGTGAACTGTTTGTAACAGGAATACATGAGTTAAGAAAGGTAAGTTTGGCTTTGTATTTCAGTCCAAAATTAATAAGTTTTCTTACTCGAAAATGAATTGTTTGTAACAGGAATACATGAGTTAAGAAAGGTAAGTTTGGCTTTGTATTTCAGTCCAAAATTGATAATACTTTGTGCACTCGAAAACGAACTTTTGGTAATAGGAACACATGAGTTAAGAAGGGGAAGTTTGGCTTCGTATTTCAGTCCAAAATTAATAAGTTTTCATACTCGAAAGTGAACTGTTTGTAACAGGAATACATCAGTTAAGAAAGGTAAGTTTGGCTTTGTATTTCAGTCCAAAATTAATAAGTTTTCTTACTCGAAAATGAATTGTTTGTAACAGGAATACATGAGTTAAGAAAGGTAAGTTTGGCTTTGTATTTCAGTCCAAAATTGATAATAATTTGTGCACTCGGAAACGAACTTTTGGTAATAGGAACACATGAGTTAAGAAGGGTAAGTTTGGCTTCGTATTTCAGTCCAAAATTAATAATTTTTGATACTCGAAAGTGAACTGTTTGTAACAGGAATACATGAGTTAAGAAAGGTAAGTTTGGCTTGGTATTTCAGTCCAAAATTGATAATAATTTGTGCACTCGGAAACGAACTTTTGGTAATAGGAACACATGACTTAAGAAGGGTAAGTTTGGCTTTGTATTTCAGTCCAAAATTAATAATTTTTCATACTCGAAAGAGAACCGTTTGTAACAGGAATACATCAGTTAAGAAATGTAAGTTTGGCTTTGTATTTCAGTCCAAAATTGATAATAATTTGTGCACTCGAAAACGAACTTTTGGTAATAGGAACACATGAGTTAAGAAGGGTAAGTTTGGCTTTGTATTTCAGTCCAAAATTGATAATAATTTGTGCACTCGAAAACGAACTTTTGGTAATAGGAACACATGAGTTAAGGAGGGTAAGTTTGGCTTTGTATTTCAGTCAAAAATTAATAATTTGTCGCACTCGAAAATGAATTGTTTGTAACAGGAACATATGAGTTAAGAAAGGTAAGTTTGGCTTTGTATTTGAGTCCAAAATTAATAAGTTTTCTTACTCGAAAATGAATTGTTTGTAACAGGAATACATGAGTTAAGAAAGGTAAGTTTGGCTTTGTATTTCAGTCCAAAATTAATAAGTTTTCTTACTCGAAAATGAATTGTTTGTAACAGGAATACATGAGTTAAGAAAGGTAAGTTTGGATTTGTATTTCAGTCCAAAATTGATAATACTTTGTGCACTCGAAAACGAACTTTTGGGAATAGGAACACATGAGTTAAGAAGGGTAAGTTTGGCTTTGTATTTCAGTCCAAAATTGATAATAATTTGTGCACTCGAAAACGAACTTTTGGTAATAGGAACACATGAGTTAAGAAGGGGAAGTTTGGCTTCGTATTTCAGTCCAAAATTAATAAGTTTTCATACTCGAAAGTGAACTGTTTGTAACAGGAATACATGAGTTAAGAAAGGTAAGTTTGGCTTGGTATTTCAGTCCAAAATTAATAAGTTTTCATACTCGAAAGTGAACTGTTTGTAACAGGAATACATGAGTTAAGAAAGGTAAGTTTGGCTTTGTATTTCAGTCCAAAATTAATAAGTTTTCTTACTCGAAAATGAATTGTTTGTAACAGGAATACATGAGTTAAGAAAGGTAAGTTTGGTTTTGTATTTCAGTCCAAAATTGATAATACTTTGTGCAGTCGAAAACGAACTTTTGGTAATAGGAACACATGAGTTAAGAAGGGGAAGTTTGGCTTCGTATTTCAGTCCAAAATTAATAAGTTTTCATACTCGAAAGTGAACTGTTTGTAACAGGAATACATGAGTTAAGAAAGGTAAGTTTGGCTTGGTATTTCAGTCCAAAATTGATAATAATTTGTGCACTCGGAAACGAACTTTTGGTAATAGGAACACATGCGTTAAGAAGGGTAAGTTTGGCTTTGTATTTCAGTCCAAAATGAACTGTTTGTAACAGGAATACATGAGTTAAGAAATGTATGTTTGGCTTTGTATTTCAGTCCAAAATTGATAATAATTTGTGCACTGGAAAACGACCTTTTGGTAATAGGAACACATGAGTTAAGAAGGGTAACTTTGGCTTTGTATTTCAGTCCAAAATTGATAATAATTTGTGCACTCGAAAACGAACTTTTGGTAATAGGAACACATGAGTTAAGAAGGGGAAGTTTGGCTTCGTATTTCAGTCCAAAATTAATAAGTTTTCATACTCGAAAGTGAACTGTTTGTAACAGGAATACATCAGTTAAGAAAGGTAATTTTGGCTTTGTATTTCAGTCCAAAATTAATAAGTTTTCTTACTCGAAAATGAATTGTTTGTAACAGGAATACATGAGTTAAGAAAGGTAAGTTTGGCTTTGTATTTCAGTCCAAAATTGATAATACTTTGTGCACTCGAAAAAGAACTTTTGTTAATAGGAACACATGAGTTAAGAAGGGGAAGTTTGGCTTCGTATTTCAGTCCAAAATTAATAAGTTTTCATACTCGAAAGTGAACTGTTTGTAACAGGAATACATGAGTTAAGAAAGGTAAGTTTGGCTTGGTATTTCAGTCCAAAATTGATAATAATTTGTGCACTCGGAAACGAACTTTTGGTAATAGGAACACATGCGTTAAGAAGGGTAAGTTTGGCTTTGTATTTCAGTCCAAAATGAACTGTTTGTAACAGGAATACATGAGTTAAGAAATGTATGTTTGGCTTTGTATTTCAGTCCAAAATTGATAATAATTTGTGCACTGGAAAACGACCTTTTGGTAATAGGAACACATGAGTTAAGAAGGGTAACTTTGGCTTTGTATTTCAGTCCAAAATTGATAATAATTTGTGCACTCGAAAACGAACTTTTGGTAATAGGAACACATGAGTTAAGAAGGGGAAGTTTGGCTTCGTATTTCAGTCCAAAATTAATAAGTTTTCATACTCGAAAGTGAACTGTTTGTAACAGGAATGCATGAGTTAAGAAAGGTAAGTTTGGCTTTGTATTTCAGTCCAAAATTAATAAGTTTTCTTACTCGAAAATGAATTGTTTGTAACAGGAATACATGAGTTAAGAAAGGTAAGTTTGGCTTTGTATTTCAGTCCAAAATTGATAATACTTTGTGCACTCGAAAACGAACTTTTGGTAATAGGAACACATGAGTTAAGAAGGGGAAGTTTGGCTTCGTATTTCAGTCCAAAATTAATAAGTTTTCATACTCGAAAGTGAACTGTTTGTAACAGGAATACATCAGTTAAGAAAGGTAAGTTTGGCTTTGTATTTCAGTCCAAAATTAATAAGTTTTCTTACTCGAAAATGAATTGTTTGTAACAGGAATACATGAGTTAAGAAAGGTAAGTTTGGCTTTGTATTTCAGTCCAAAATTGATAATAATTTGTGCACTCGGAAACGAACTTTTGGTAATAGGAACACATGAGTTAAGAAGGGTAAGTTTGGCTTCGTATTTCAGTCCAAAATTAATAATTTTTGATACTCGAAAGTGAACTGTTTGTAACAGGAATACATGAGTTAAGAAAGGTAAGTTTGGCTTTGTATTTCAGTCCAAAATTAATAAGTTTTCTTACTCGAAAATGAATTGTTTGTAACAGGAATACATGAGTTAAGAAAGGTAAGTTTGGCTTTGTATTTCAGTCCAAAATTGATAATACTTTGTGCACTCGAAAACGAACTTTTGGTAATAGGAACACATGAGTTAAGAAGGGGAAGTTTGGCTTCGTATTTCAGTCCAAAATTAATAAGTTTTCATACTCGAAAGTGAACTGTTTGTAACAGGAATACATCAGTTAAGAAAGGTAAGTTTGGCTTTGTATTTCAGTCCAAAATTAATAAGTTTTCTTACTCGAAAATGAATTGTTTGTAACAGGAATACATGAGTTAAGAAAGGTAAGTTTGGCTTTGTATTTCAGTCCAAAATTGATAATAATTTGTGCACTCGGAAACGAACTTTTGGTAATAGGAACACATGAGTTAAGAAGGGTAAGTTTGGCTTCGTATTTCAGTCCAAAATTAATAATTTTTGATACTCGAAAGTGAACTGTTTGTAACAGGAATACATGAGTTAAGAAAGGTAAGTTTGGCTTGGTATTTCAGTCCAAAATTGATAATAATTTGTGCACTCGGAAACGAACTTTTGGTAATAGGAACACATGACTTAAGAAGGGTAAGTTTGGCTTTGTATTTCAGTCCAAAATTAATAATTTTTCATACTCGAAAGAGAACCGTTTGTAACAGGAATACATCAGTTAAGAAATGTAAGTTTGGCTTTGTATTTCAGTCCAAAATTGATAATAATTTGTGCACTCGAAAACGAACTTTTGGTAATAGGAACACATGAGTTAAGAAGGGTAAGTTTGGCTTTGTATTTCAGTCCAAAATTGATAATAATTTGTGCACTCGAAAACGAACTTTTGGTAATAGGAACACATGAGTTAAGGAGGGTAAGTTTGGCTTTGTATTTCAGTCAAAAATTAATAATTTGTCGCACTCGAAAATGAATTGTTTGTAACAGGAACATATGAGTTAAGAAAGGTAAGTTTGGCTTTGTATTTCAGTCCAAAATTAATAAGTTTTCTTACTCGAAAATGAATTGTTTGTAACAGGAATACATGAGTTAAGAAAGGTAAGTTTGGCTTTGTATTTCAGTCCAAAATTAATAAGTTTTCTTACTCGAAAATGAATTGTTTGTAACAGGAATACATGAGTTAAGAAAGGTAAGTTTGGATTTGTATTTCAGTCCAAAATTGATAATACTTTGTGCACTCGAAAACGAACTTTTGGGAATAGGAACACATGAGTTAAGAAGGGTAAGTTTGGCTTTGTATTTCAGTCCAAAATTGATAATAATTTGTGCACTCGAAAACGAACTTTTGGTAATAGGAACACATGAGTTAAGAAGGGGAAGTTTGGCTTCGTATTTCAGTCCAAAATTAATAAGTTTTCATACTCGAAAGTGAACTGTTTGTAACAGGAATACATGAGTTAAGAAAGGTAAGTTTGGCTTGGTATTTCAGTCCAAAATTAATAAGTTTTCATACTCGAAAGTGAACTGTTTGTAACAGGAATACATGAGTTAAGAAAGGTAAGTTTGGCTTTGTATTTCAGTCCAAAATTAATAAGTTTTCTTACTCGAAAATGAATTGTTTGTAACAGGAATACATGAGTTAAGAAAGGTAAGTTTGGTTTTGTATTTCAGTCCAAAATTGATAATACTTTGTGCAGTCGAAAACGAACTTTTGGTAATAGGAACACATGAGTTAAGAAGGGGAAGTTTGGCTTCGTATTTCAGTCCAAAATTAATAAGTTTTCATACTCGAAAGTGAACTGTTTGTAACAGGAATACATGAGTTAAGAAAGGTAAGTTTGGCTTGGTATTTCAGTCCAAAATTGATAATAATTTGTGCACTCGGAAACGAACTTTTGGTAATAGGAACACATGCGTTAAGAAGGGTAAGTTTGGCTTTGTATTTCAGTCCAAAATGAACTGTTTGTAACAGGAATACATGAGTTAAGAAATGTATGTTTGGCTTTGTATTTCAGTCCAAAATTGATAATAATTTGTGCACTGGAAAACGACCTTTTGGTAATAGGAACACATGAGTTAAGAAGGGTAACTTTGGCTTTGTATTTCAGTCCAAAATTGATAATAATTTGTGCACTCGAAAACGAACTTTTGGTAATAGGAACACATGAGTTAAGAAGGGGAAGTTTGGCTTCGTATTTCAGTCCAAAATTAATAAGTTTTCATACTCGAAAGTGAACTGTTTGTAACAGGAATACATCAGTTAAGAAAGGTAATTTTGGCTTTGTATTTCAGTCCAAAATTAATAAGTTTTCTTACTCGAAAATGAATTGTTTGTAACAGGAATACATGAGTTAAGAAAGGTAAGTTTGGCTTTGTATTTCAGTCCAAAATTGATAATACTTTGTGCACTCGAAAAAGAACTTTTGTTAATAGGAACACATGAGTTAAGAAGGGGAAGTTTGGCTTCGTATTTCAGTCCAAAATTAATAAGTTTTCATACTCGAAAGTGAACTGTTTGTAACAGGAATACATGAGTTAAGAAAGGTAAGTTTGGCTTGGTATTTCAGTCCAAAATTGATAATAATTTGTGCACTCGGAAACGAACTTTTGGTAATAGGAACACATGCGTTAAGAAGGGTAAGTTTGGCTTTGTATTTCAGTCCAAAATGAACTGTTTGTAACAGGAATACATGAGTTAAGAAATGTATGTTTGGCTTTGTATTTCAGTCCAAAATTGATAATAATTTGTGCACTGGAAAACGACCTTTTGGTAATAGGAACACATGAGTTAAGAAGGGTAACTTTGGCTTTGTATTTCAGTCCAAAATTGATAATAATTTGTGCACTCGAAAACGAACTTTTGGTAATAGGAACACATGAGTTAAGAAGGGGAAGTTTGGCTTCGTATTTCAGTCCAAAATTAATAAGTTTTCATACTCGAAAGTGAACTGTTTGTAACAGGAATACATCAGTTAAGAAAGGTATGTTTGGCTTTGTATTTCAGTCCAAAATTAATAAGTTTTCTTACTCGAAAATGAATTGTTTGTAACAGGAATACATGAGTTAAGAAAGGTAAGTTTGGCTTTGTATTTCAGTCCAAAATTGATAATACTTTGTGCACTCGAAAACGAACTTTTGTTAATAGGAACACATGAGTTAAGAAGGGGAAGTTTGGCTTCGTATTTCAGTCCAAAATTAATAAGTTTTCATACTCGAAAGTGAACTGTTTGTAACAGGAATACATGAGTTAAGAAAGGTAAGTTTGGCTTGGTATTTCAGTCCAAAATTGATAATAATTTGTGCACTCGGAAACGAACTTTTGGTAATAGGAACACATGAGTTAAGAAGGGTAAGTTTGGCTTCGTATTTCAGTCCAAAATTAATAATTTTTGATACTCGAAAGTGAACTGTTTGTAACAGGAATACATGAGTTAAGAAAGGTAAGTTTGGCTTGGTATTTCAGACCAAAATTGATAATAATTTGTGCACTCGGAAACTAACTTTTGGTAATAGGAACACATGACTTAAGAAGGGTAAGTTTGGCTTTGTAGTTCAGTCCAAAATTAATAATTTTTCATACTCGAAAGTGAACCGTTTGTAACAGGAATACATCAGTTAAGAAATGTAAGTTTGGCTTTGTATTTCAGTCCAAAATTGATAATAATTTGTGCACTCGAAAACGAACTTTTGGTAATAGGAACACATGAGTTAAGAAGGGTAAGTTTGGCTTTTTATTTCAGTCCAAAATTGATAATAATTTGTGCACTCGAAAACGAACTTTTGGTAATAGGAACACATGAGTTAAGGAGGGTAAGTTTGGCTTTGTATTTCAGTCCAAAATTAATAATTTGTCGCACTCGAAAATGAATTGTTTGTAACAGGAACATATGAGTTAAGAAAGGTAAGTTTGGCTTTGTATTTCAGTCCAAAATTAATAATTTTTCATACTCGAAAGTGAACTGTTTGTAACAGGAATACATAAGTTAAGAAATGTAAGTTTGGCTTTGTGTTTCAGTCCAAAATTGATAATAATTTGTGCACTCGAAAACGAACTTTTGGTAATAGGAACACATGAGTTAAGAAGGGTAAGTTTGGCTTCGTATTTCAGTCCAAAATTAATAATTTTTCATACTCGAAAGTGAACTGTTTGTAACAGGAATACATGAGTTAAGAAAAGTAAGTTTGGCTTGGTATTTCAGTCCAAAATTGATAATAATTTGTGCACTCGAAAACGAACTTTTGGTAATAGGAACATATGAGTTAAGAAGGGTAAGCTTGGCTCTGTTTTTCAGTCCCAAATTAATAATTTGTCTTACTCGAAAATGAATTGTTTGTAACAGCAACACATGAGTTAAGGAGGGTAAGTTTGGCTTTGTATTTAAGTACAAAATTAATAATTTTTCTTACTCGAAAATGAATTTTTTGTAACAGGAACACATGAGTTAAGGAGGGTAAGTTTGGCTTTGTATTTCAGTCCAAAATTGATAATAATTTGTGCACTCGAAAACGAACTTTTGGTAATAGGAACGCATGAGTTAAGAAGGGGAAGTTTGGCTTCGTATTTCAGTCCAAAATTAATAAGTTTTCATACTCGAAAGTGAACTGTTTGTAACAGGAATACATGAGTTAAGAAAGGTAAGTTTGGCTTGGTATTTCAGTCCAAAATTAATAAGTTTTCATACTCGAAAGTGAACTGTTTGTAACAGGAATACATGAGTTAAGAAAGGTAAGTTTGGCTTTGTATTTCAGTCCAAAATTAATAAGTTTTCTTACTCGAAAATGAATTGTTTGTAACAGGAATACATGAGTTAAGAAAGGTAAGTTTGGCTTTGTATTTCAGTCCAAAATTGATAATACTTTGTGCACTCGAAAACGAACTTTTGGTAATAGGAACACATGAGTTAAGGAGGGGAAGTTTGGCTTCGTATTTCAGTCCAAAATCAATAAGTTTTCATACTCGAAAGTGAACTGTTTGTAACAGGAATACATGAGTTAAGAAAGGTAAGTTTGGCTTCGTATTTCAGTCCAAAATTAATAAGTTTTCATACTCGAAAGTGAACTGTTTGTAACAGGAATACATCAGTTAAGAAAGGTAAGTTTGGCTTTGTATTTCAGTCCAAAATTAATAAGTTTTCTTACTCGAAAATGAATTGTTTGTAACAGGAATACATGAGTTAAGAAAGGTAAGTTTGGCTTTGTATTTCAGTCCAAAATTGATAATAATTTGTGCACTCGGAAACGAACTTTTGGTAATAGGAACACATGAGTTAAGAAGGGTAAGTTTGGCTTCGTATTTCAGTCCAAAATTAATAATTTTTGATACTCGAAAGTGAACTGTTTGTAACAGGAATACATGAGTTAAGAAAGGTAAGTTTGGCTTGGTATTTCAGTCCAAAATTGATAATAATTTGTGCACTCGAAAACGAACTTTTGGTAATAGGAACACATGAGTTAAGAAGGGTAAGTTTGGCTTTGTATTTCAGTCCAAAATTGATAATAATTTGTGCACTCGGAAACGAACTTTTGGTAATAGGAACACATGACTTAAGAAGGGTAAGTTTGGCTTTGTATTTCAGTCCAAAATTAATAATTTTTCATACTCGAAAGAGAACCGTTTGTAACAGGAATACATCAGTTAAGAAATGTAAGTTTGGCTTTGTATTTCAGTCCAAAATTGATAATAATTTGTGCACTCGAAAACGAACTTTTGGTAATAGGAACACATGAGTTAAGAAGGGTAAGTTTGGCTTTGTATTTCAGTCCAAAATTGATAATAATTTGTGCACTCGAAAACGAACTTTTGGTAATAGGAACACATGAGTTAAGGAGGGTAAGTTTGGCTTTGTATTTCAGTCAAAAATTAATAATTTGTCGCACTCGAAAATGAATTGTTTGTAACAGGAACATATGAGTTAAGAAAGGTAAGTTTGGCTTTGTATTTCAGTCCAAAATTAATAAGTTTTCTTACTCGAAAATGAATTGTTTGTAACAGGAATACATGAGTTAAGAAAGGTAAGTTTGGCTTTGTATTTCAGTCCAAAATTAATAAGTTTTCTTACTCGAAAATGAATTGTTTGTAACAGGAATACATGAGTTAAGAAAGGTAAGTTTGGATTTGTATTTCAGTCCAAAATTGATAATACTTTGTGCACTCGAAAACGAACTTTTGGGAATAGGAACACATGAGTTAAGAAGGGTAAGTTTGGCTTTGTATTTCAGTCCAAAATTGATAATAATTTGTGCACTCGAAAACGAACTTTTGGTAATAGGAACACATGAGTTAAGAAGGGGAAGTTTGGCTTCGTATTTCAGTCCAAAATTAATAAGTTTTCATACTCGAAAGTGAACTGTTTGTAACAGGAATACATGAGTTAAGAAAGGTAAGTTTGGCTTGGTATTTCAGTCCAAAATTAATAAGTTTTCATACTCGAAAGTGAACTGTTTGTAACAGGAATACATGAGTTAAGAAAGGTAAGTTTGGCTTTGTATTTCAGTCCAAAATTAATAAGTTTTCTTACTCGAAAATGAATTGTTTGTAACAGGAATACATGAGTTAAGAAAGGTAAGTTTGGTTTTGTATTTCAGTCCAAAATTGATAATACTTTGTGCAGTCGAAAACGAACTTTTGGTAATAGGAACACATGAGTTAAGAAGGGGAAGTTTGGCTTCGTATTTCAGTCCAAAATTAATAAGTTTTCATACTCGAAAGTGAACTGTTTGTAACAGGAATACATGAGTTAAGAAAGGTAAGTTTGGCTTGGTATTTCAGTCCAAAATTGATAATAATTTGTGCACTCGGAAACGAACTTTTGGTAAAAGGAACACATGCGTTAAGAAGGGTAAGTTTGGCTTTGTATTTCAGTCCAAAATGAACTGTTTGTAACAGGAATACATGAGTTAAGAAATGTATGTTTGGCTTTGTATTTCAGTCCAAAATTGATAATAATTTGTGCACTGGAAAACGACCTTTTGGTAATAGGAACACATGAGTTAAGAAGGGTAACTTTGGCTTTGTATTTCAGTCCAAAATTGATAATAATTTGTGCACTCGAAAACGAACTTTTGGTAATAGGAACACATGAGTTAAGAAGGGGAAGTTTGGCTTCGTATTTCAGTCCAAAATTAATAAGTTTTCATACTCGAAAGTGAACTGTTTGTAACAGGAATACATCAGTTAAGAAAGGTAATTTTGGCTTTGTATTTCAGTCCAAAATTAATAAGTTTTCTTACTCGAAAATGAATTGTTTGTAACAGGAATACATGAGTTAAGAAAGGTAAGTTTGGCTTTGTATTTCAGTCCAAAATTGATAATACTTTGTGCACTCGAAAAAGAACTTTTGTTAATAGGAACACATGAGTTAAGAAGGGGAAGTTTGGCTTCGTATTTCAGTCCAAAATTAATAAGTTTTCATACTCGAAAGTGAACTGTTTGTAACAGGAATACATGAGTTAAGAAAGGTAAGTTTGGCTTGGTATTTCAGTCCAAAATTGATAATAATTTGTGCACTCGGAAACGAACTTTTGGTAATAGGAACACATGCGTTAAGAAGGGTAAGTTTGGCTTTGTATTTCAGTCCAAAATGAACTGTTTGTAACAGGAATACATGAGTTAAGAAATGTATGTTTGGCTTTGTATTTCAGTCCAAAATTGATAATAATTTGTGCACTGGAAAACGACCTTTTGGTAATAGGAACACATGAGTTAAGAAGGGTAACTTTGGCTTTGTATTTCAGTCCAAAATTGATAATAATTTGTGCACTCGAAAACGAACTTTTGGTAATAGGAACACATGAGTTAAGAAGGGGAAGTTTGGCTTCGTATTTCAGTCCAAAATTAATAAGTTTTCATACTCGAAAGTGAACTGTTTGTAACAGGAATACATCAGTTAAGAAAGGTATGTTTGGCTTTGTATTTCAGTCCAAAATTAATAAGTTTTCTTACTCGAAAATGAATTGTTTGTAACAGGAATACATGAGTTAAGAAAGGTAAGTTTGGCTTTGTATTTCAGTCCAAAATTGATAATACTTTGTGCACTCGAAAACGAACTTTTGTTAATAGGAACACATGAGTTAAGAAGGGGAAGTTTGGCTTCGTATTTCAGTCCAAAATTAATAAGTTTTCATACTCGAAAGTGAACTGTTTGTAACAGGAATACATGAGTTAAGAAAGGTAAGTTTGGCTTGGTATTTCAGTCCAAAATTGATAATAATTTGTGCACTCGGAAACGACCTTTTGGTAATAGGAACACATGAGTTAAGAAGGGTAAGTTTGGCTTCGTATTTCAGTCCAAAATTAATAATTTTTCTTACTCGAAAAAAGGTATGTTTGGCTTTGTATTTCAGTCCAAAATTAATAAGTTTTCTTACTCGAAAATGAATTGTTTGTAACAGGAATACATGAGTTAAGAAAGGTAAGTTTGGCTTTGTATTTCAGTCCAAAATTGATAATACTTTGTGCACTCGAAAACGAACTTTTGTTAATAGGAACACATGAGTTAAGAAGGGGAAGTTTGGCTTCGTATTTCAGTCCAAAATTAATAAGTTTTCATACTCGAAAGTGAACTGTTTGTAACAGGAATACATGAGTTAAGAAAGGTAAGTTTGGCTTGGTATTTCAGTCCAAAATTGATAATAATTTGTGCACTCGGAAACGACCTTTTGGTAATAGGAACACATGAGTTAAGAAGGGTAAGTTTGGCTTCGTATTTCAGTCCAAAATTAATAATTTTTGATACTCGAAAGTGAACTGTTTGTAACAGGAATACATGAGTTAAGAAAGGTAAGTTTGGCTTGGTATTTCAGACCAAAATTGATAATAATTTGTGCACTCGGAAACTAACTTTTGGTAATAGGAACACATGACTTAAGAAGGGTAAGTTTGGCTTTGTATTTCAGTCCAAAATTAATAATTTTTCATACTCGAAAGTGAACCGTTTGTAACAGGAATACATCAGTTAAGAAATGTAAGTTTGGCTTTGTATTTCAGTCCAAAATTGATAATAATTTGTGCACTCGAAAACGAACTTTTGGTAATAGGAACACATGAGTTAAGAAGGGTAAGTTTGGCTTTTTATTTCAGTCCAAAATTGATAATAATTTGTGCACTCGAAAACGAACTTTTGGTAATAGGAACACATGAGTTAAGGAGGGTAAGTTTGGCTTTGTATTTCAGTCCAAAATTAATAATTTGTCGCACTCGAAAATGAATTGTTTGTAACAGGAACATATGAGTTAAGAAAGGTAAGTTTGGCTTTGTATTTCAGTCCAAAATTAATAATTTTTCATACTCGAAAGTGAACTGTTTGTAACAGGAATACATAAGTTAAGAAATGTAAGTTTGGCTTTGTGTTTCAGTCCAAAATTGATAATAATTTGTGCACTCGAAAACGAACTTTTGGTAATAGGAACACATGAGTTAAGAAGGGTAAGTTTGGCTTCGTATTTCAGTCCAAAATTAATAATTTTTCATACTCGAAAGTGAACTGTTTGTAACAGGAATACATGAGTTAAGAAAAGTAAGTTTGGCTTGGTATTTCAGTCCAAAATTGATAATAATTTGTGCACTCGAAAACGAACTTTTGGTAATAGGAACATATGAGTTAAGAAGGGTAAGCTTGGCTCTGTTTTTCAGTCCCAAATTAATAATTTGTCTTACTCGAAAATGAATTGTTTGTAACAGCAACACATGAGTTAAGGAGGGTAAGTTTGGCTTTGTATTTAAGTACAAAATTAATAATTTTTCTTACTCGAAAATGAATTTTTTGTAACAGGAACACATGAGTTAAGGAGGGTAAGTTTGGCTTTGTATTTCAGTCCAAAATTGATAATAATTTGTGCACTCGAAAACGAACTTTTGGTAATAGGAACGCATGAGTTAAGAAGGGGAAGTTTGGCTTCGTATTTCAGTCCAAAATTAATAAGTTTTCATACTCGAAAGTGAACTGTTTGTAACAGGAATACATGAGTTAAGAAAGGTAAGTTTGGCTTGGTATTTCAGTCCAAAATTAATAAGTTTTCATACTCGAAAGTGAACTGTTTGTAACAGGAATACATGAGTTAAGAAAGGTAAGTTTGGCTTTGTATTTCAGTCCAAAATTAATAAGTTTTCTTACTCGAAAATGAATTGTTTGTAACAGGAATACATGAGTTAAGAAAGGTAAGTTTGGCTTTGTATTTCAGTCCAAAATTGATAATACTTTGTGCACTCGAAAACGAACTTTTGGTAATAGGAACACATGAGTTAAGAAGGGGAAGTTTGGCTTCGTATTTCAGTCCAAAATCAATAAGTTTTCATACTCGAAAGTGAACTGTTTGTAACAGGAATACATGAGTTAAGAAAGGTAAGTTTGGCTTGGTATTTCAGTCCAAAATTGATAATAATTTGTGCACTCGAAAACGAACTTTTGGTAATAGCAACACATGAGTTAAGAAGGGGGAGTTTGGCTTCGTATTTCAGTCCAAAATTAATAAGTTTTCATACTCGAAAGTGAACTGTTTGTAACAGGAATACATGAGTTAAGAAAGGTAAGTTTGGCTTTGTATTTCAGTCCAAAATTGATAATACTTTGTGCACTCGAAAACGAACTTTTGGTAATAGGAACACATGAGTTAAGAAGGGTAAGTTTGGCTTTGTATTTCAGTCCAAAATTGATAATAATTTGTGCACTCGAAAACGAACTTTTGGTAATAGGAACACATGAGTTAAGAAGGGGAAGTTTGGCTTCGTATTTCAGTCCAAAATTAATAAGTTTTCATACTCGAAAGTGAACTGTTTGTAACAGGAATACATGAGTTAAGAAAGGTAAGTTTGGCTTTGTATTTCAGTCCAAAATTAATAAGTTTTCTTACTCGAAAATGAATTGTTTGTAACAGGAATACATGAGTTAAGAAAGGTAAGTTTGGCTTTGTATTTCAGTCCAAAATTGATAATACTTTGTGCACTCGAAAACGAACTTTTGGTAATAGGAACACATGAGTTAAGAAGGGTAAGTTTGGCTTTGTATTTCAGTCCAAAATTGATAATAATTTGTGCACTCGAAAACGAACTTTTGGTAATAGGAACACATGAGTTAAGAAGGGGAAGTTTGGCTTCGTATTTCAGTCCAAAATTAATAAGTTTTCATACTCGAAAGTGAACTGTTTGTAACAGGAATACATGAGTTAAGAAAGGTAAGTTTGGCTTTGTATTTCAGTCCAAAATTAATAAGTTTTCTTACTCGAAAATGAATTGTTTGTAACAGGAATACATGAGTTAAGAAAGGTAAGTTTGGCTTTGTATTTCAGTCCAAAATTGATAATACTTTGTGCACTCGAAAACGAACTTTTGGTAATAGGAACACATGAGTTAAGAAGGCGAAGTTTGGCTTCGTATTTCAGTCCAAAATTAATAAGTTTTCATACTCGAAAGTGAATTGTTTGTAACAGGAATACATGAGTTAAGAAATGTAAGTTTGGCTTTGTATTTCAGTCCAAAATTAATAAGTTTTCTTACTCGAAAATGAATTGTTTGTAACAGGAATACATGAGTGAAGAAAGGTAAGTTTGGCTTTGTATTTCAGTCCAAAATTAATAAGTTTTCTTACTCGAAAATGAATTGTTTGTAACAGGAATACATGAGTTAAGAAAGGCAAGTTTGGATTTGTATTTCAGTCCAAAATTGATAATTCTTTGTGCACTCGAAAACGAACTTTTGGGAATAGGAACACATGAGTTAAGAAGGGTAAGTTTGGCTTTGTATTTCAGTCCAAAATTGATAATAATTTGTGCACTCGAAAACGAACTTTTGGTAATAGGAACGCATGAGTTAAGAAGGGGAAGTTTGGCTTCGTATTTCAGTCCAAAATTAATAAGTTTTCATACTCGAAAGTGAACTGTTTGTAACAGGAATACATGAGTTAAGAAAGGTAAGTTTGGCTTGGTATTTCAGTCCAAAATTAATAAGTTTTCATACTCGAAAGTGAACTGTTTGTAACAGGAATACATGAGTTAAGAAAGGTAAGTTTGGCTTTGTATTTCAGTCCAAAATTAATAAGTTTTCTTACTCGAAAATGAATTGTTTGTAACAGGAATACATGAGTTAAGAAATGTAAGTTTGGCTTTGTATTTCAGTCCAAAATTGATAATACTTTGTGCACTCGAAAACGAACTTTTGGTAATAGGAACACATGAGTTAAGAAGGGGAAGTTTGGCTTCGTATTTCAGTCCAAAATTAATAAGTTTTCATACTCGAAAGTGAACTGTTTGTAACAGGAATACATGAGTTAAGAAAGGTAAGTTTGGCTTGGTATTTCAGTCCAAAATTGATAATAATTTGTGCACTCGGAAACGAACTTTTGGTAATAGGAACACATGAGTTAAGAAGGGGAAGTTTGGCTTCGTATTTCAGTCCAAAATGAACTGTTTGTAACAGGAATACATGAGTTAAGAAATGTATGTTTGGCTTTGTATTTCAGTCCAAAATTGATAATAATTTGTGCACTGGAAAACGACCTTTTGGCAATAGGAACACATGAGTTAAGAAGGGTAAGTTTGGCTTTGTATTTCAGTCCAAAATTGATAATAATTTGTGCACTCGAAAACGAACTTTTGGTAATAGGAACACATGAGTTAAGAAGGGGAAGTTTGGCTTCGTATTTCAGTCCAAAATTAATAAGTTTTCATACTCGAAAGTGAACTGTTTGTAACAGGAATACATGAGTTAAGAAAGGTAAGTTTGGCTTTGTATTTCAGTCCAAAATTAATAAGTTTTCTTACTAGAAAATGAATTGTTTGTAACAGGAATACATGAGTTAAGAAAGGTAAGTTTGGCTTTGTATTTCAGTCCAAAATTGATAATAATTTGTGCACTCGAAAACGAACTTTTGGTAATAGGAACACATGAGTTAAGAAGGGGAAGTTTGGCTTCGTATTTCAGTCCAAAATTAATAAGTTTTCATACTCGAAAGTGAACTGTTTGTAACAGGAATACATGAGTTAAGAAATGTAAGTTTGGCTTTGTATTTCAGTCCAAAATTAATAAGTTTTCTTACTCGAAAATGAATTGTTTGTAACAGGAATACATGAGTGAAGAAAGGTAAGTTTGGCTTTGTATTTCAGTCCAAAATTAATAAGTTTTCTTACTCGAAAATGAATTGTTTGTAACAGGAATACATGAGTTAAGAAAGGCAAGTTTGGATTTGTATTTCAGTCCAAAATTGATAATTCTTTGTGCACTCGAAAACGAACTTTTGGGAATAGGAACACATGAGTTAAGAAGGGTAAGTTTGGCTTTGTATTTCAGTCCAAAATTGATAATAATTTGTGCACTCGAAAACGAACTTTTGGTAATAGGAACGCATGAGTTAAGAAGGGGAAGTTTGGCTTCGTATTTCAGTCCAAAATTAATAAGTTTTCATACTCGAAAGTGAACTGTTTGTAACAGGAATACATGAGTTAAGAAAGGTAAGTTTGGCTTGGTATTTCAGTCCAAAATTAATAAGTTTTCATACTCGAAAGTGAACTGTTTGTAACAGGAATACATGAGTTAAGAAAGGTAAGTTTGGCTTTGTATTTCAGTCCAAAATTAATAAGTTTTCTTACTCGAAAATGAATTGTTTGTAACAGGAATACATGAGTTAAGAAAGGTAAGTTTGGCTTTGTATTTCAGTCCAAAATTGATAATACTTTGTGCACTCGAAAACGAACTTTTGGTAATAGGAACACATGAGTTAAGAAGGGGAAGTTTGGCTTCGTATTTCAGTCCAAAATTAATAAGTTTTCATACTCGAAAGTGAACTGTTTGTAACAGGAATACATGAGTTAAGAAAGGTAAGTTTGGCTTTGTATTTCAGTCCAAAATTAATAAGTTTTCTTACTAGAAAATGAATTGTTTGTAACAGGAATACATGAGTTAAGAAAGGTAAGTTTGGCTTTGTATTTCAGTCCAAAATTGATAATACTTTGTGCACTCGAAAACGAACTTTTGGTAATAGGAACACATGAGTTAAGAAGGGGAAGTTTGGCTTCGTATTTCAGTCCAAAATTAATAAGTTTTCATACTCGAAAGTGAACTGTTTGTAACAGGAATACATGAGTTAAGAAAGGTAAGTTTGGCTTGGTATTTCAGTCCAAAATTAATAAGTTTTCATACTCGAAAGTGAACTGTTTGTAACAGGAATACATGAGTTAAGAAAGGTAATTTTGGCTTTGTATTTCAGTCCAAAATTAATAAGTTTTCTTACTCGAAAATGAATTGTTTGTAACAGGAATACATGAGTTAAGAAAGGTAAGTTTGGCTTTGTATTTCAGTCCAAAATTAATAAGTTTTCTTACTCGAAAATGAATTGTTTGTAACAGGAATACATGAGTTAAGAAAGGTAAGTTTGGATTTGTATTTCAGTCCAAAATTGATAATACTTTGTGCACTCGAAAACGAACTTTTGGGAATAGGAACACATGAGTTAAGAAGGGTAAGTTTGGCTTTGTATTTCAGTCCAAAATTGATAATAATTTGTGCACTCGAAAACGAACTTTTGGTAATAGGAACACATGAGTTAAGAAGGGGAAGTTTGGCTTCGTATTTCAGTCCAAAATTAATAAGTTTTCATACTCGAAAGTGAACTGTTTGTAACAGGAATACATGAGTTAAGAAAGGTAAGTTTGGCTTGGTATTTCAGTCCAAAATTAATAAGTTTTCATACTCGAAAGTGAACTGTTTGTAACAGGAATACATGAGTTAAGAAAGGTAAGTTTGGCTTTGTATTTCAGTCCAAAATTAGTAAGTTTTCTTACTCGAAAATGAATTGTTTGTAACAGGAATACATGAGTTAAGAAAGGTAATTTTGGCTTTGTATTTCAGTCCAAAATTGATAATACTTTGTGCACTCGAAAACGGACTTTTGGTAATAGGAACACATGAGTTAAGAAGGGGAAGTTTGGCTTCGTATTTCAGTCCAAAATTAATAAGTTTTCATACTCGAAAGTGAACTGTTTGTAACAGGAATACATGAGTTAAGAAATCTAAGTTTGGCTTTGTATTTCAGTCCAAAATTGATAATAATTTGTGCACTCGAAAACGAACTTTTGGTAATAGGAACACATGAGTTAAGAAGGGTAAGTTTGGCTTCGTATTTCAGTCCAAAATTAATAATTTTTCATACTCGAAAGTGAACTGTTTGTAACAGGAATACATGAGTTAAGAAAAGTAAGTTTGGCTTGGTATTTCAGTCCAAAATTGATAATAATTTGTGCACTCGAAAACGAACTTTTGGTAATAGGAACATATGAGTTAAGAAGGGTAAGCTTGGCTCTGTATTTCAGTCCCAAATTAATAATTTGTCTTACTCGAAAATGAATTGTTTGTAACAGCAACACATGAGTTAAGGAGGGTAAGTTTGGCTTTGTATTTAAGTACAAAATTAATAATTTTTCTTACTCGAAAATGAATTTTTTGTAACAGGAACACATGAGTTAAGGAGGGTAAGTTTGGCTTTGTATTACAGTCCAAAATTAATAATTTGTCTTAGTCGAAAATGAATTGTTTGTAACAGGAACACATGAGTTAAGGAGGGTAAGTTTGGCTTTGTATTTCAGTCCAAAATTAATAATTTTTCTTACTCGAAAATGAGCTGTTTGTAACAGGAACACATGAGCTAAGGAGGGTAAGTTTGGCTTTGTATTTCAGTCCAAAATTAATAATTTGTCGCACTCGAAAATGAATTGTTTGTAACAGGAACACATGAGTTAAGGAGGGTAAGTTTGGCTTTGTATTTCAGCCCAAAATTAATAATTTTTCTTACTCGAAAATGATAACTTTTTAATGTGGTCCCAGAGGTAGAAGTCCATGGGAGTGAGGTCTGGTGAACACGGTGGCCAAGCCACTGAACTACCTGTTCCAATCCATCTCCCTGAGAAATGTGCGTTAAGCCAATTTCTTACTCGTAGACTTACCTGAGCGGCCGCCGCATCATGTTGGTACCACATTTCACGCCTAATATTTAGTGGGATTTTCTAAAAAAATTTTCAGCGTTCAGTAGTATTTAAATGATCCAATTTAAATGATCCAATTAAGCAATCATTTAAGATAGCAGCTACCACATTCACACTAAATCTGTGTTGGAAACGAGAGCGTTGCTTTAGATGAGGATTTTCTCTTGTCTGTTCATGGGATATGGAATGCCCCGTGTTCTCGTAACAGTCGTAACTGCTGATATGAATTGGTAAAAACTTCATGAGTGGGTAATCTTCTATTGGAATACCTTCTTCTGGTGCCGCTACAGCATTTCTGTCAGGAACCATACATATACCATTCATATACCTACACAATATTGGCATATTCCGTGTTCGAAAATAATCTCAGCATTGTAATTAGGGATGTTAACAAACCTTTTTAATACAACATAACCGATTCAATCCAATTGGTTAATCTTCAGTTGGTCCCTCTTCCTCAGCCGCCCGTGAAGAAAAGAAGCCATATATATTGTTTATTTAGTTTCATGTGTGTATTTTGAATAAAACTATTTTTGGTCTTTTTCTTTCCTAGGTGTTAGAAGTCTAATGCATCGTAATGTTCGCTATTTTGATGAATTTGGCTCTAAAATTATTATTTTAAAAATTACTTTTCGGTATTGAAAATAGATTTGGAATGTAGAGTTGTTTTGAAATATTTAGAGTAAATTTTAAAATTAATTCGATATCTAAAACTTTGATTGTTAGAAATTATAGTTGCCAAAGCATAATTTTGATTAAAGTTAGGGTTTTATTTTGTTTTACAATTATATTTGGATGTTGGTGTATGTATAAGGTTAGGATTTTGTATATGAAGTATTTCCTATAAATTAGAACTAAATTTCTGAATGGGTTTTATCCGAAACTCAAATACTGTATAAATTTTGTTCAAAAAATTCTGTATAACTTTTGTCCGAAACTAAAATCCTGTATACATTTTAACCGACACAAATGTTGTGTGATTTTTGTCCGTTAGATTAAATGAACCTTAACTGACGTGTAATAATGGTACGTACTTTGCAGTTACAGTCGTCCATAGTTAGTCTGCATTTTTGCTTAAAAATTCAGGGTTTGTAGGCGGGTCACAGAAGTGAGAGGAGTTGGCGAAAATGCATATTCAAAGTGGTCAAATTAAAATTCAGGGTTGGTAGGCGGGTCACAGAAGTGAAAGGAGTTGGCGAAAATGCATATTCAAGGTGGTCAAATTGAATTGAATAAAAATTACAAGGCCCAACTTTGTAGCCGGGTCACATAAGTGAGAAGAGGTTACGGATTATACAGGGTATTGCAAAATTTTTACTGAAACTATAAACCAGCATAGCCGATCTTTTAACACAAACGAGAATCATTCACACGCTTGGTTTTTGCAAATTTTAGAACAAGTTAGGAATGGCGCGCCGAGCTCGTCCATTTGAATGCCCGTGTACTTTAAACATTATTTATTCAGTTCTACGTGCATGGCAGCGTTTGCTTTATCTTGGGAAACGCGAAGAATTTTATGTAGAACAGTTTAGCGTGGATGGCGAATAATTGTGTCGTTTAAATTTTGAATTATTTAAAGAATTATGAAAAGGGGCGTTTTGTTTACTTCGCATGGCGGCCATTTATATGGGTTTCCCTATCTCGGTATTCAGAATACGCAACCTGGTTTTTGTGGGCATGCCCGAAAGCTCGTGTATATTTATGGAAGCTCGTTTGTAACTTCACACACCTAGATTAATTTATAGGAAATCTTTTATTTACAATATTATTTATAATGTTTACGACACAAAATTCTAACATATTAGGCTTCTAACACCTATGAAAGAAAAATACCAAAAACAGTTTTATTCAAATTACACACATGAAAGTAAATAAACAATATACGTGGCGTCTTTTTTCTTCACGAGTAGATAAGGAAGATTCACCAACTGAAGATTAACCAATTGGATTGAATTGGTTACAACGTTTTAATAATAAATAAATTTGAAATTCCATTAGTTTGTGACGTCAGTCGCAGGTGCTCTATAGATACAGGCAAGACAAATGAGGAAAAAAAGATCAGATAAATCATGAAGCTAAAGGTTGTGGGTTCGATTCCCACTACCTACCAACCTACCATAATAACTTAGCATTTTTTGGACAAATGGAGCAGGCAGATTTGGAAGTTGGAATTTAGTGTACAAATTACACAACTGGTGACAATAACAATAATTGTCTTGAAGCGCATTTAAAGTAGGTTTTCTAACTTTTTTTTTAAAGTAGTAATCACCTGGAAACATGGGTACTTGTGGGATCCTAAATTAATCAATGTGGAGCGTGGCTAAGAGGTTTTAGTATTGGGCTGTGAAACCAAAGGTTGTGGGTTCGATTCTCACCACCTGCTATATTAAAAAAAGTTGTTTTTGCACCTCAAGGTCCACTCAGCCTTTGGAATTGAGTATAAGGGGTTACATAAGCGGTGTTAAATAATTAAATAACTTTTTAAAAAACAGGATTTAACACGGTAAAGGTAGGAACTTGCATCTTTGTCTTTCTCAATCCATATAGGACGATGCGAGCTGTGAAGGAAAATAGAATTCAAGTTGGAAACTACCAAGCTCCTCTTTATAACTATCTTGCGATGAGTTTACCTATGACTGACAATTCTCCTGACATCTTTTAATTCAAATATTAGGTTGATATATGCAGATTACTGTTTTAAATATTAGAAATCTGTTTCAATTACAGTTTCGGTTTTTAGACTTTTAGTACAAGAATTACAAGATGGCGCTGCGATTTATATTATACGTCCATACTTACTTTACCTATGACTGATAAATGTCCTGACATCTTCTGGAAAAATTTTTAACTACAGTTCTATACTTCGTCAGCTGAGTTGATTCAAAACTGAGTTTATACAGGGTGTCCGTAAAAAGGAGGTCAATCCGTTAACCACATATTCCTTGAGCAAAAATAATATTACTTTTATAATGCCATTTTTCATTTTAGATCCACACGTGCGATGTACAGGGCGTCAAAGTTTGAAATTTAAAACTGATTATTTTTAATAAGTCAAGTATTTAATAAGCTATCAATTTCAAATTTGATACAGAGCTTCAACATAAATAGTCACATCTTTTGAGAAAAGCAAAACGAAAACAAATAATCAAAATACAGGAGGTGCAGTACCCACTGACCTCCTCTATTTTTTAGCACCTACGCCAGTGCTTGAAAACTACTGGTCCTTGATACGCGGCTTACGGTAATCTAATAATTTTCTAATACGCCTACAAAGCCTGAATTTTTAACCAAAAATGCAGACTAACTACCATTATCGTACGTCAGTTAAGGTACATTTGATCTAACGGACAAAAATCACACAACATTTCAATATCGGTCAAAATTTATACAGGATTTTAGTTTCGGACAAAAGTTATACAGAATTTTTTGAACAAAATTTATTCAGTGTTTGAGCCTCGGATAAAACCCATTCAGAAATTTATTTATAGGAAATATTTCAAATACAAAATCCTAACCTTATAAATACACCCACATTCAAATATAATTGTAAAACAAAATAAAACCCCAACTTTAATCAAAATTAAGCGTTGGCAATTATAATTTCTAACATCAACGTTTTAGATATCGAATTAATTTTAAAATTTACTCTAAATATTTCAAAACAACTATAACAGGTAAAAGCGAAACAAAGAAAAAATAATCACCTACCTGTATACTTACAAAAAACTCAAAAGAATTCGCCGACTAACTTAGTTGTTTGCGAGGGCCGTAGATCGCCGAGGATTGCCTTATCAAAGTTAAAACTCAGAAAGTGAATACTAATAAAAAATGAAAAAAATTGGGCGCCAGAAAACTTTTCAGTTTTCAAAAAAATATAGAAATACAGATAAGTAAGTTTAATAAATTCAAAGTATTTAACAATGAAGAAATAAAAGCTAAAAATATGCAAATAAACGTACAAAAACAAATCGCTTAGGTTACTTTCAAAATAAATAAACTAAACCAAAAACTAAATATCAACGTTAGTTGAATTAAAGAAAAATATACATGAATGGTAAAAAAAACGATCAAGGTGGATAAATAAAAAAATAAATAAGCGCTTACCTTTATTACCTGAGTGAAAACAAGTCTAATAAAAAAATGAACGATCAAAAGATATATAGCAATAGCCTTGTTTAAACTCAAGCTTATTACCTTGAAAAAAACACGCAAATTCGATATGTTAATAAAATAAAATGGAAAAACCAACCTAAAGCGTTACAGTATATTACAACAAAAATATAAATTTATTTCGTGAAGCGAAAAAGGATTAATATGAGATAATTAATGCAAGTTCAATTAGCTGAAGGCGTTAAAATTCAAAATTCAATTGTACAAATATTTAAGTAAAGCAAAGTTAAAAATTAAGAAATTTAATAAATGGAATAAAACCAGGTAAATTCGACGACACTTTACAATTCAATAAACACCGACCTTGAATCCTCCAAGCGATCGAGTTGCGAATAACCAGCAATGATAAATAATTTTTCAATACTACCGCATCCTTCAACTCCATAAATAATGCAGCCGCAAAAAGGCAATAACCAAAAGAGCCGGAGTACGGTAAAGTAACAGAAAAGAAAGAAAAGAAGCTGTAATAAAGTCGCCATTAACACGTGCGTTCAATGATAAGACAAAAATCTCCACTTACCACCAGATCTTGGTGCTTCTAAAAAATAATTTCACAACGTGAAACAAAACCGAAAATCTCGGAAGTTATAATTACGAAAATTCTATTAGAATTAAATAGGTAACTTCGGGATAAATTTCACCAAACTCAACTGCCTCGGCAGACAACCCAAACGGAAAAAGCCAAGATTTTTAGAACCAACGCCGATCACCCAACGCGCATGACCCTCTCTCCCAAATCAGAAAACCTACTCAAAACCAAAAAGTCACTAACTACGTTATCTTTTACCAGTGAATATATAATAAATAGAGGTTCAATAAATGCATTCACCGTAAATAAGCAATTGAAAGGAGCAAAATAATATAACGGAAAATGAACCGTTACACAACTTTACATTCCAAATCTATTTTCAATACTGAAAAGTAATTTTTAAAATAATAATTTCAGAGCCAAATTCATCAAAATAGCGAACGTTACGATGCATTAGACTTCTAACACCTAGGAAAGAAAAAGACCAAAAATAGTTTTATTCAAAATACACACATGAAAGTAAATAAACAATATATATGGCTTCATTTCTTCACGAGCAGCTGAGGAAGAGGGACCAACTGAAGACTAACCAATTGGATTGAATCGGTTATGTTTTAATAATAAATGAATTTGAAAATCCAAATCTTACGTAGAACTGAGAAACAAAAAATAAAACAAAGATATTATAAAGTTTTGCAGCAATTTAACTTAAAAATATTAAAGTTGCTAGTCTAAAATTTAGACATTATTTTCATTTTTAGAATAATTTTGAAAAATGGGGGATCGATTAAATGCGACGATCTGTACATAATGTTCTACGTACATTTTACCAAAGTCAAATTATTTACTATCTCAGAGATGAACTGAATGCGATTCCTTGAGCAAACGATCATAGTAAATTCGGGAAAATTATTTTACGTAAAAATTTTATTAATGAAAGCGTTTAATCGGTCTACTTTTAAACAGTTTCGAATTCTCCAAAAAAATTACCAAAAAGTTGGCAATATTTGCAGGCTCGACTTTAATTCATATAATTTACGTTAGTTAACTTGTAAAGAATTTGATATATTTATTTTGTACAAAAATGTTTATTCAAAAACACTTCTTAACTGGTGACTAGCTACTTTCGAAGATTTATTTAATTGGCTACCAATTCTAATTTAAAAAAATATTCAAAGCAACGAAGCATTCAAAAACTGCAAAAATAACGAAGGAACTAAGTAAAAGCAGACTTTGATCGTGTTCAGGAAAGCGAATTCAGTTACCTTTGTTGTAACTGTAGTCATCTTGACGTCCTTTACTTGTGCGTTCTCCTTGCAGATTTTCGTAGAAGTTGTCCTGGTATAATTCGTGTGCCCTAACAGCTAGCTACACCTTAGTAATCACAACATTCATACGGTAACCTAAATTTACAAAATTATGAAAGATCCTTCGCTCTTTAGCCTTGTTTGCTTCTGCTGTATAGTATTTGCCACAAATTAATTACGTTATTATTTTTACTTAAAAGCTAAATAGTTCATATTTGAGATTCTTTTCAGGATTTTAAAATAACGTGCACAGCTAATATACCGGGTGGCTAGAAAAAAACGAATCCTGTTTAAGTTCTCACATCTCCGGGACGCTTTAAGATAGCGATTTCAGTTTTTGCATTCTAAGACACAATGGATTGAAAACTATTCCTGCCAAATTACAAACAATTATTTTAAGAAACAAAGGAATGGCGAATTTTTTAATATCAACTAGAAGAAATCAATTACACGTTGACGATGTTCTTAAAAATTCTCCCAATAAACATCTTGTATGGTGTATTCTACTTATAAATATGTTGCATGGGACCTCCATTTTGTAAATTCACAATTCTTAGTCTATGTTTAAACCGCAAAATTGCTCTCCTGATTAAATTAATAGACACTTCTGGCCACACCTCTTCTAACAGCCGGCGCAGATCTTCCAAGTTTGCAAATGGTTCTCGTCTTTCAGCATACACTTTCTCTTGCAATGCATTTCACACTGAGTAGTCTAAAGGATTACAGTCTGGAGGATTGGGCGGCCACTGGTTTGCTCGAATAAAAAATGGCGTGTTTTCTTCCAAGAACTGTTGTGTCCTTGCTGCTCTGTGGGATAGAGCGCTGTCTTGGATAAAAACATAATCGCTCATGGTGTCATGTGTAATATCCTGGAATGGCAATGGCTATTTTTTACTGATCTTCAGTTAACCAAAACAAACGCAGATAGCTACATACGGCATTTACGTGACAATTTACTACTGGAAATGCATCGATTGTACCCGAATAACGATTATGCTCCATCCCACAGAGCAGCAAGGACACAACAGTTCTTAGAAGGAAACATGCCATCTTTTATTCGAGTAAACCAGTGGCCGCCTAATTCTCCAGACTGTAATCCTTTAGACTTAGACTACTCAAGTACTCAGTGTGGAACGTATTGCAAGAAAAAGTGTATGCTGAAAGACGGAAACCATTTGCAAACTTGGAAAACCTGCGCCGACGGTTAGAAGATCTGTGGCCAGAAGTGTCTATAAATTTAATCAGAAGAGCAATTTTACAGTTTAAACATAGACTAAGAATTGTGAATTTACAAAATGGAGGTCCCATACAACATGTTTATGAGTAAAATACACTATACAAGATGTTTATTGGTAGAATTTTTAAGAACATTGTCAACGTGTAATTGATTTTTTCTAGGTGATATTAAAAAATTCGCCATTCCTTTGTTTTTTAAAATAATCGTTTGTAATTTGGCAGGAATAATTTTCAATCCATTGTCTCTTAGAAAGCGAAAACTGAAATCGCTATCTTAAAGCGTTCCGGAGATGTGATGGCTTAAACAGGATTCGTTTTTTTCTAGCCACCCGGTATATAATGTTTTTGAAGCCAATATTAAAAAGGGTGTTAAGCCGAACACTTAAGAAACTACAGAAAAAAAAGCAAAAAAAGATTACATCAAAAATTCAAAACGAACAAAAATAAACTGCCGATAAAAAGTTGAAAGAAATTTTTATAATTAATTATTGTAATTTTAAAAGTACACAGTAAATTTAAAAACATTACTTGAAACGGATTTCTTCCTACATCGCATAAAAATAGCGAAATGCAACTGATTGTTTTCCATTGCCTTTATTCCAATTATAAACATAAATAATCAAATAATAAGAAATTACGTCATATTGAAACTGTCTTAAATCGATTCAATTAAATTTAAATTTTGATTATTTTTATGTAAGGGAACAATTAAAAAAAAATACTTAGTTTATAACAGGTAAAAGCGAAACAAAGAAAAATAATCACCTACCTGTATACTTACAAAAAACTCAAAAGAATTCGCCGACTAACTTAGTTGTTTGCGAGGGCCGTAGATCGCCGAGGATTGCCTTATCATAGTTAAAACTCAGAAAGTGAATACTAATAAAAAAATGAAAAAATTGGGCGCCAGAAAACTTTTCAGTTTTCAAAAAAATATAGAAATACAAATAAGTAATTTTAATGACTTCAAAATAGTTAACAATATGCAAATTAAATAGAAAAAGTAAGAGCAAAAATATGCAACCAAACGTACAAAAACAAATCGCTTAGGTTAATTTCAAAGGAACCAAAAAAAACTAAATATCAACGTTAGTTGAATTAAAGAAAGATATACATGAATGAAAAAAAAACGATCAAGGTGGATAAATAAAAAATAAAAAAATAAATAAGCGCTTACCTTTATTACCTGAGTGAAAACAAGTCTAATAAAAATGAACGATCAAAAATATATAGCAATAGCCTTGTTTAAACTCAAGCTTATTACCTTGAAAAAAACACGCAAATTCGTTATGTTAATAAAATAAAATGGAAAAACCAACCTAAAGCGTTACATTATATTACAATCAAAAATATAAATTTATTTCGTGAAGCGAAAAAAAGAATTAATATGAAATAATTAGTACCTATTAATGCAAGTTAAATTCGCTGAAGGCGTTAAAATTCAATTGTATATATATTTTAATAAAGCAAAATTAACAATCACCTCGAAGGTAACACACAAGTTTAATGATAAGAAATTTAATAAATGGACTAAAACCAGGTAAATTCGACGACACTTTACAATTCAATAAACACCGACCTTGAATCCTCCAAGCGATCGAGTGGCGAATAACCAGCAATGATAAATAATTTTTCAATACTACCGCATCCTTCAACTCCATAAATAATGCAGCCGCAAAAAGGCAATAACCAAAAGAGCCGGAGTACGGTAAAGTAATGGAAAATAAAACCAAACGAAAAGAAAGAAGCTGTAACAAAGTCGCCATTAACACGTGCGTTCAATGATAAGGCAAAAATCTCCACTTACCACCACAATCTTGGTGCTTCTAAAAAATAATTTCACAAAGTGAAACAAAACCGAAAATCTCGGAAGTTATAATTACGAAAATTCCATCAGAATTAAATAAGTAACTTCGGGATAAATTTTACCAAACTCAACTGCTTCGCAGACAACCCAAACGGAAAAAGCCAAGAGTTCTAGAACGCAACGCCAATCCCCAAACGCGCATGACGCTCTCTCCCCAAATCAGAAAACCTACTCAAAACCAAAAAGTCACTAACTACGTAATCTTTTACCAGTGAATATATAATAAATAGAGGTTCAATAAATGCATTCACCGTAAATAAGCAATTGAAAGGAGCAAAATAATATAACGGAAAATGAACCGTTACACTCCCCCCAACCAAGACGACGAAAGTAGAAACCATCGATCAGAGGAGAGAACTCACCAAAGATGGAACTGGAGAAAAATAAGGTGCGGAGAAAATGAGGAACATGAAAGGAGAACAAAGGACTAAAAAAATAAAATAAAGGAGAGAAAAAAAAACACAGTACTGACCCAACCATTACTCATCTAAAAATGACAATAACAAATGCCAGTTGACCCCTCGCTGCATGGATGAAAACTGCTGCGCCGGTGGGCCAACCGACCACCCTAACACAACTAGTGTTAGCTCCACTAATGAACAAAAAAATAGATGAGTAACAGCATGGCAGCACCGAGAAAAAACAATAAAAAAATGGGATAAAACGGCACAAAACAACCACAGAAGAAGGAGAGGGTAGGAGGGTTGGTTTCGTGTGGCTGACTAAAAAGACAACAGAAAATTTCAAAATGGAATCAAGCCGAAAAACAAATGAAACTACTACCACCTTGAACCACCCGGCACTGGTTCCCGAAAGAATACATCAGTGAACGTAGGTAACTTTCAGTGAGTAGCAGTAAAAATCTTAAACCCACCACCACACTAGGCCAAGGTAAAGCGAACTAGTCCAGGACCGACTAGCCCACTGAAACTACCGCCACCGTGACCAACGGTAGGAAAACGAAATCAAAAATTGCAAAAAAACATATAAAATACACGAACACAATAACACAAGGGCAACCTGAAGGTAAAACCCTAGAGAGTGCCTTTTGTATGGGGAATGGAAAAGACACCCCCGTGGCCTGCCGGCATCCCCAACCAATCACCCAAAAATGCTAGCGAAGGAAAAGAAAAGGATGGAGGACAAAAGACTAAAAACAAAGGTACAAGGAAGACTATTCTGTTAACCAAAGGATGGATAAAAGGTCTTCAGGGAGAAGTAAATGACACAACCACACGCAGGAAAAAATATTCAATCAAAGACACGAAAGTGCCTGACCACTCTAACAACGGATGAGTTCGTTGAATTTACAGAAAATCCGCCACTCAAATAAACTTCCCAAAATAAATCCATAATCAGTGGAAGTAGCACCAACAAATCGGTAAATAAGAATAGGTTCGCATTAAAAATAAGGAATGTGTTAATGCACCCTAAACAAAAATAAACCAAAATGGTTATAAATAAAGGAGTAAAATAAATGCTTTTCGACCCCTAACACTAAAAATAACCTAATCAAGGTCAATATCAAAATATAGATAGTTAGAGCGAACAAACACCATAAAGAAATCCTTAGGGTCAATGACCGAACATATCTACCAGCTCAACCAACAACAATCACACTGCATTCACCCACATTCACACTAAATTTATTCTTCAAATTCTTCTTCCCCAAAGCAGGGTTTGAGGTCCTTAATATGCCAAACACCTACAAGTTTATTATCAGGGACCGTCGCAAGTTGATAAGTTAAAGGTCCTATTACTTTAATAACTTTACATTTGACATACTTAGGAGCTAACTTTTGGTTAAAATGACGTGAAGCATCTGACAAAACGTAGTTACGTTTCCAAACTAAATCATTAAGATGAAATCTTAAAGGTCGTTTACGAAGGTTATAAGATTTAGAATTTCTTTGGTAAGCGTTGTTAAGGCGTCTACGAACGTCTTGATACAATTCGGACAACTGATTAACATCAGCGACTAAGTCTTCGCGGGTGTCAAGAGTCAGTTCTTCCTCTTTAAAATTCTTTAGACGACCATAATAATCTCCCGAAACCGGAACGGTTCGACCAAAGTTAAGAAAAGAAGGAGTAAAACCTATAACTTCGTGAATAGCATTACGTAAAGCATGAGCAACTTTATAAAGATTAACATCCCAAGTGCGATGATTGTCATTTACATATGAACGGAGAGCAGTACCAATTACTCTATTGACTCTTTCCACAAAATTAACCTGTGGATGGTAAGAAGCATTATACCAAACCTGTTGAACTTGGTAACTATTCATAAGTTTTTTAAAGTCAGAACTAATGAATTGTGGACCGTTATCGACCATACACACTTGAGGAACCCCAAAAATAAGAAAAACTTCGTTCTCAATGAAGTTAACAACCGATTTAGCGGTAGCTTGACGCAGTGCTTTCACTAAAACAAACTTAGTGAGCCAATCACACACAACGATGATGCTAGTATGACCGTTTTTAGAACGAGGAAAAGGACCCATAATGTCTATGGACAAACATTGGAAAGGATATAAAATTTTCTTTTCTTTTCCCATAAAACCAGGTCTAGCAAGCTGAGAAGCTTTACTAGCCGCACAAATATCGCAATGACGGACATAACGAACAACATCGGCATGCATTTTGGGCCAATAATATTGCTCACAAAGTTTATGAAACGTTTTATAAACACCCAAATGAGCGGAGGTAGGCTCATCATGAAAAATTTTGAAAAGTTCTCTACGTCTTGATTTAGGGACTACCTGCTTCCATTCAATCAAATTACTGGTAATATTATGTCGATTAGAAGTATATTTATACAAGCTATGGCCTTCAATTCTCCAGCCGGGATAACTATCAGGATTATTCTGGACATTGTCAATCATCTTCAGGTACCAAGGATCTAAATCAACTTCAGCAAGTTCTAAAGCGGATACTATGACAGGAGCTCGTGATAAAGCGTCGGGAACAACGTTGTGTTTGCCCGGTCGATGTTTAATATCAAAAGAGTATTGTGAAAGTCTAACACTCCACCTAGCAAGACGACCAGTGGGCTCACGCATATTAGTTAACCACAACAAAGAATAGTGGTCGGTAAAAACTGTAAAATGAGTTCCCTCAATATATGCTCTAAATTTTTCTACACCGAAGATAACTGCCAAACACTCTCTTTCAGTCACAGAGTAATTACGTTCAGAAGAATTTAAAGTACGTGAAGCGTATGCAATGACCTTTTCATCATCTCCTTCACCTTGCGTAAGAATACAACCTAACCCGTAACTCGAAGCGTCACACTGTATATTAAAGGGTTTAGTGAAGTCAGGGCTACAAAGAATAGGAGCTGAAGTTAATCGTAATTTGCTTTCACGGAAAGAAGTTTCAGCCTCCTCCGTCCAGGTAATCTTTTGTTTTTTAACACGTCCTTTAATAAGGTCTGAAATGGGAGCAGAAAGAGTAGCGAAATTGGGTACGAAACGCCTATACCAAGAAGCTAAGCCAAGAAAACGTTTAACTTCGGTTACAGTAGAAGGTCTGGGATAATTAGAAATAGCTTGGACCTTCTTAGGGTCTGTATGCAATCCATGTTTGTCAACGATGAAACCTAAGTAAGTCAAACTAGGTCTGCAAAATTCACACTTGTCAATGTTAACAGTTAAATTGGCATTCTTCAACCGGTCGTAAACTTCTTTTAACATGCTTAAATGTTCCTGAAAAGTACTCGAAACAATGATAATGTCGTCTAAATAAACAAAGATGTTATCACCAAGCAATGGACCGAAAATAGAATCCATCAAACGCTGCTGCGTAGCGGGAGCGTTGACAACACCAAAAGGCATAACATTATACTCGAACAAACCCCTACGAGGAACAACGAAAGCAGTCTTTTCGCGTGAATCAGGATGGAGAGGAATCTGATAAAAAGCTTGCTTCAAATCAATTGACGTAAGAAATCGCGCATCTCTTAATTTATCTAAAATACTTGATAAGAAAGGAATAGGATAAGCATCTTTCTTTGTCACAGAATTCAGTTTCCTTCCGTCAAAACACAGGCGAAAAGATTCACCATCTTTCTTTTTAACCAGAACCATGGGCGAACTCCAAGGAGATTTAGAAGGACGTATAATACCATTCTCTAACATCTTATCTAATTCGGCATTAGCATGAACTTGCATAGCAGGAGAAAGTGGGTAATAACGTTGTTTAATGGGATCTGCATCACCAGTATCAATAATATGACAAACTCTATCAGTTCGACCTAACTCGGGACCTGAAATTTCAGTGAAATTTTGAATGATTTCATCCAATAATAATTTCTGTTGCGGACTCAAATCGTCAGTACTACAAATAGCTTGTAATGCGGAAACCTCAGACACCGAAAATTGGTTAGAAACAAAGTCGGTTTTAACTCCAAAAGAGTAGCAAAAATCCATCCCTAAAATAAGAGTAGACGGAATAGTACCACAAACAACGGCGTCAAGAGTTTTAGAAACCCCGTCAACAGAAATAGGAAGTGATACAGTACCCAACATAGTCTGCGAATTACCATCAGCAGTAGTTAAGGAAAGAGGTAAATTACTTTTATTAATTTTAAGATCGTGTTTTCGAATTAGGTAAAAACCATTCTTACCAATCAAAGTCTGGTTGGCTCCAGAATCGAAGAGAGCTTGAACAGGTTCGCCGTTAATAAAAACCGAAACATAGGGCCTGTTATCGTCTGGACGTTTAGCAAAAATAGCTGAAGTCTCAGGAGAGGAAACACAAAAATTACGTACCACGTTCAACCAAGATGGCCATAATTCGAGTTCAGCCTTCAATAATTCTACAGAAGGGATGGATCGGCTGCAACATCCAATCCCTAAGCCTCGTTTTTTGGATGACACCTTAAACATTTGGCAAAATAAACCCCAGGGTTACCACAGACGTAACAAAAGATAGTCTTGGATTGAGAGCAGGTATGAAAAGTATGTCCCGTACCCTGACAGTTCCAACATTTAGTATTAGACCTGGCTCGATTCGCTACTTTCTTAAAAACTTTAGAAGTAGAAGCAGGTTTTGAAGTGAAAACTTCGGCACTAACAACATTTGGAGGCTTCTTCTTGGGTTGGTAAGCTAAATCAGGTTCGAGGGGTAAAGAATAATCAAGGTTAGGATTTCTATACCTAGCATTTTGAAGTTTAACTTCCTCTAACCGTTTACACAAAACAAGAAGTTGATCAACGTCTCTAATTTCAGTTAACGAAAGTTGAGTAGCATAAAAAGGTTGTAAATTACGTAAAATATGTTTAAGTTTTATTGACTCAGAAGGCTTCTCTACTAAACGGTCGAAAAGGTTTAAAAGTACGGCTACAAACAAACTTGGTTTTTCGTCGGAACCTTGCTTACGTCTTTTAATCTCTTCCCACAATGCTTCGTCGAAATCATTTGGCAAAAAGTCAAAACGTAACTTGTCAATTAATTCGGACCATGAAGTAACACGATTCCTAACAGCTCGGAACCAAACGAGACCTTGACCAGAGAATAGATCTACCGCACTGGCAAACAATTGATCAAAAGAAACATTGCGAGCGACTCTAAGTTCTTCGACTCGTTGTAAAAAAGCGTTGACTCCAATAACACTGGCGTCACCGGTAAAAGTTAAACCCCACTTACAAACAGGAACTGACTTAGTAAAAGAAGGTAAACTAGCAGTCGTGATAGAATTCGAAGTAGCTCTATAGAGTTGTAAACGATCTAGTTGACGACGTAATTCATCAATTGGATCTTCAATTGGACCACCACCCGAAGATACAGGAGCTCTTGGACGAGATAAATCAACTACCTGAACGTCAGAAAAAGAGACCCGCGGGCGCTGACTCGTGGAGTTAGCTAACGGTAAAACTTCTCCAATATTGGATTCGGGTTGTTCAACCTCGGATTCATCTTCAGGGATTTCATCGTCGTCAACGGTTTTCCTAACTAAGTCCAGTAAGTCCAAACAAAGACTAACCTTATCGGCGTGAAGGGATTCTAGGTCACTTTCGGGTTTCAAACGATTCAACCTAGCAAATAAATGGGACAACCGAGCGTCAAGTCTCACACATTCAGAAGAAGTAGGTTTTTTAAGAAAAACATTATTGATCTGGGAGGACAGCTCACTCAATTTCGTTCCACAAACATCCAACTCACCAGGAACATCGTACTGAATAGGAGGGTAACTGTTTATTAAGGAGGTATCTAATTTCTCCAGGGCTAACTTAGCACGTAAAGCCTTGCGCTTTTGGTCAACGGACATGAATTCGGGGTCTATCCCTCGGAAGATTAGTTCATAAGAGAGTTCATCGCCCCTCAAAGCATTAACGTTGAAACTCATGGTGGCGAATTAATAAAATGACAAAGTGTCCGAACAAAGGTGTCGAAAAAAAATGATAAAATGATAACGGGAGAAAACCAGTAGCAATCTCGAAAGCCCCACGTTGCTGCGTCAATTTAGTATAACAGGTAAAAGCGAAACAAAGAAAAATAATCACCTACCTGTATACTTACAAAAAACTCAAAAGAATTCGCCGACTAACTTAGTTGTTTGCGAGGGCCGTAGATCGCCGAGGATTGCCTTATCATAGTTAAAACTCAGAAAGTGAATACTAATAAAAAAATGAAAAAATTGGGCGCCAGAAAACTTTTCAGTTTTCAAAAAAATATAGAAATACAAATAAGTAATTTTAATGACTTCAAAATAGTTAACAATATGCAAATTAAATAGAAAAAGTAAGAGCAAAAATATGCAACCAAACGTACAAAAACAAATCGCTTAGGTTAATTTCAAAGGAACCAAAAAAAACTAAATATCAACGTTAGTTGAATTAAAGAAAGATATACATGAATGAAAAAAAAACGATCAAGGTGGATAAATAAAAAATAAAAAAATAAATAAGCGCTTACCTTTATTACCTGAGTGAAAACAAGTCTAATAAAAATGAACGATCAAAAATATATAGCAATAGCCTTGTTTAAACTCAAGCTTATTACCTTGAAAAAAACACGCAAATTCGTTATGTTAATAAAATAAAATGGAAAAACCAACCTAAAGCGTTACATTATATTACAATCAAAAATATAAATTTATTTCGTGAAGCGAAAAAAAGAATTAATATGAAATAATTAGTACCTATTAATGCAAGTTAAATTCGCTGAAGGCGTTAAAATTCAATTGTATATATATTTTAATAAAGCAAAATTAACAATCACCTCGAAGGTAACACACAAGTTTAATGATAAGAAATTTAATAAATGGACTAAAACCAGGTAAATTCGACGACACTTTACAATTCAATAAACACCGACCTTGAATCCTCCAAGCGATCGAGTGGCGAATAACCAGCAATGATAAATAATTTTTCAATACTACCGCATCCTTCAACTCCATAAATAATGCAGCCGCAAAAAGGCAATAACCAAAAGAGCCGGAGTACGGTAAAGTAATGGAAAATAAAACCAAACGAAAAGAAAGAAGCTGTAACAAAGTCGCCATTAACACGTGCGTTCAATGATAAGGCAAAAATCTCCACTTACCACCACAATCTTGGTGCTTCTAAAAAATAATTTCACAAAGTGAAACAAAACCGAAAATCTCGGAAGTTATAATTACGAAAATTCCATCAGAATTAAATAAGTAACTTCGGGATAAATTTTACCAAACTCAACTGCTTCGCAGACAACCCAAACGGAAAAAGCCAAGAGTTCTAGAACGCAACGCCAATCCCCAAACGCGCATGACGCTCTCTCCCCAAATCAGAAAACCTACTCAAAACCAAAAAGTCACTAACTACGTAATCTTTTACCAGTGAATATATAATAAATAGAGGTTCAATAAATGCATTCACCGTAAATAAGCAATTGAAAGGAGCAAAATAATATAACGGAAAATGAACCGTTACAAGTTCCGAGATCTTTTAGTAACAAAATAACAAACAGTCTATTTTATTTTTAATTTTAACGAATTATGTAAATTCTATACAGGGAATTTTTCTTTTTAGTATACATATCCCCTATGTATACTTTTATAATAAACGCAAATAGGCAACCCACTATACACTATAAACGTCACGTCACGTGGTGCGTAAAGGTTATGTTTCATGTTTGTAAATAAAAAATAAATCAAAATTAGTGGAATATCAACATAATTTTAATTCAACGATTATTCTAAAACATAAAATATCAACAATACAAAACAGAAAGGAAAATAAAAACAGCAACAGTTAAAGACTAATTTTTTGACATTAACTTAATTTGATGATTTTTGCCACAGCATGCTAATTTTTTAACGTTTATAGTGTATAGTGGGTTGCTTATTTGCGTTTATTATAAAAGTATACATAGGGTATATGTATACTAAAAAGAAAATTTCCCTGTATGTATATAAAAATTTTCACCTCCGCAGGGATTCGAACCACTGACCTATATGCTGCAAGTTTTCCTTCGTAGCTAGGTAGATAACTTAAAAACACCCTCGTAGTATATTTGTTGCAAAATATACCTTGATATTACAGTTTCTTAAGCAACTGCAAATACTAAACAGCAAACGTAAACAAATTTCTGAGTCACTCAAGATTTAGGATATGAAATTATAAGTTGCATATTTAAGAAGAAAATGAGTACATTTAATATCTCGATTTGTTACGATGCGACTGCAGATGATTACAAATAAGTAGGTACTACCGCTTCTTTTTTTAATTGTGCCCCCCGCCGCCCCTGGGTTAACCAGGATCTTCACTAATTTTTATATTATATTTCTATTTATAAAACATTTAAACATAAACAAGTAATTACATACATTTAAACAATTGGACAAATTTCTATGAAAATAAAAAGTAACGTTAGTACCGCCCTAACAAAAAAATCTTTTCAAAGTAGAAATGTTTATTTTCCTTTTATTCGCACTTAAAACTATTGCAATAATGTAAGACCTTAGACTAAAAATTCATCTTAACTACGCAGATATTTAAATGCAGTTCCTAAATTTGTACAGAGTGTGATCGATCACGTCATGTATTCACCACTCACCTTTGACTTACAACATCCAGCGACGTCTCTGACGACTGAAGACACCCGCTTTCCGACGATAGAAATTTGAACATAATCGTAACTTTGATTTTCAATAAAATTTGGACTTTTCTATAAATATATTATTTCAAAACCATTATTAAGAGACCACTCTTAAAACATTACAAAGAGTAGTACTAATTATGTGCTGCAGAAAGTTTCCCAAAAGCAAATTGTAGAAAATCTTCTTGGAAAAAATATCCGATTCTCTAAAATAATTTGAAAAATAAGCCTAAACTAATATTAGCAATAAATACCTTGCTTTTAAGTAGTATGTTCCCTTTAAAGATTTACGGAGATTAATTAATTCGGTAATTCTGCTATATGAATTAAAATATTTGTCGAATACGTTTAATCGAAGCCTCCTAAAAAGGACGAAGCATAAGAACCATAATTTTGTCTCGTTTCAATGTTATATATCACTTTCTCCTTATAAAATGTAATTTTGAAAAATCGATGTTTCACAAAAATTGATCCTCAGACACTTGCTACCCTATAATTTATGCAGTTTTCCTAAACACTTTATATCAAAACGAATTCAAAAATTCAACAATTTCGAAGTTAATTTAATATTTCAGCTTGCCTTTAAAAAAACGAAAACTGAGCTACTATTTTTTTTTCACTTGCACAACTACTTGAAACAAAAAATGTGACACCTAAAATAAACTTTATTCTAAGTTTCCCTAATAAACACGCAACACTTTCCTCGAATGGCCTCTAATCTGGCTCAACCAGATTAAGAAAGCGATCGGGCAAAAGCAAAAGCGATTCTCCCCAACTCAAGTGAATCTCTTGCCTAATTAGCAGAAACTAACGAGATACAGACCAATTAAGGCCTTTGCTCTCGTTATATACTGTTAATAAACTAAAACGAACTCCGATTGTACATAGATGGGTAAGGCAGCGGCTTATCCCAATCAAATCCGGTCCAACAGTGGCGACTTCCTCAAGCCAAGAGTGTCTTTGGTACCAAACGCTTGGCCCCGTCCAACTCACTAATCCCAGAAGGACCATTGTTGGAACGCGTAAGTAGCCTAACACCCGCGGTCGGACATAAAAATACCCAACTAGATATAATAAATATATCAAGTGCGGTGTGGCATACTTCGCCGGGTGCTAACCGCGGTAACCCCACCTAACGGACAACCAAGATGAGCCAACTTTACCCCAAACATAGATGCACAACCAGACCACAGTTTCTAGTTCTCGAGCGAGAGGATAGATGGCAAAGGATCGCGAGGGAAATGATGAGATTACTTAATATGGGGGAGAAACATGGATTGACATTAGAACCTAAATTTTAAAACGAAATGAAGCCATACGAAGAGTACAACGAGAACGAGAAACGATTATGCAGATTAAAATAACTTAAAATCGTCTCAACACCAACTGACATTCATGAGAAATATATAGAAAATTGCAACTGAACGAGTATTTGTCAGTTTGAATTTTGTAAAAGCACGTTGAACAATTAGTTAACGCCAAATAGGTTAGGTTAAGTAATTTAAAAAGAAAATCGTGAAAGAATTGCATTTGAAAATATGAAAATATAATTAATAAGTAGGTAATTGGGTGTTTAGAAAAACTTACTTATACTTAATATTTCAAAAAATTATAATTTTATTTTAACAATTTAAAGAGGCAAGAATGAGGAGAATAGAATTCTATTTTATAAAATTACGACTTTGAAAAATATCGAGAATTACGCGTATTGATATTATTTGTTATGTTATGAAATTACATGATGAGAAATAAATTGTCACAGACGTATGTGAATTTAACACAGCGTTTTACTAAAATATCGTATATATTGAAAATTTGCCATTTCGAAACCTGCCTAGAATCACAACTTATGTGAAATAATTACGCATTTTATAATTATGAATACCTGTAAAAGAACAATTCTTCTAGGTATGATCGATCACACTTAGTACATTAACCATCTGCAGTTTTTGCATCCTATTTAGGTAGGTACCTATTGTAATTACACACACAAACACGTACACACACCCTATCAATTTACAAAATTAAGAGAAAGCTAATCTAAAAGATATTCCATTTGTTAAGTGAACTTAGGCCTGAATTCTGTGGAAAAAGGAAAAACGGATAAACTACAGATAAAACTGTGGCGTAAATTATGATAATTTTTATTTTCTTGTAGTTTACTCCATGTAGAACAAACAATTATTATGTTTTAGTGCAGTATACATTTCATTTTAATCAAATATTACGTTACAGTTTCTCAAACTGGTTGAAAATAAATATATTTGTGGGCAATTTACTAGGTTGGAAGTGATCATGCAGGAAAGGAAAATGTGATGGAGAAACATGGATTAGGAGTTGTGAACGAAAACGGAGCAAAGTCTGTTGATTTTTCTAAGACAAATAGCCTAGTTAATAGTTAATTGGCGGTATATTTTTCAAACATAAAGTTTTTAAGGACCCGAGTTTCCTTCACACGTGTTCATCACCTGATGAACACCATAATGATCGAAGAAAAATGGAAAAATTCGTTACGGGATGTAAGAGCGATGTGAGGTGCCGACATAGCCTTCAACCACCACCTCGTAAAAGCAAATATAATAATGAGAGATGAGATCACAAAATAGAATAACAAAAACGTACCAGCAAGATCTAAATTTAACCTCGCAAAACTAAACAATATCGAAGACGACAAAAAAATATATATTCTATACATATAGGAGTATTCGAATTAGAAATCTTCCCGTAGAGAATGTATGGCAAGTGTATAAAACCTCAATTAACAAGACAGCCCGAGAGACCATTGGATATAAAACCATAAAGCTCCTGTTACAATAAACACAATCGAAGGAAGGCAAAAATAAAAACTAAAATTATTAAACACGATGGACAAAAATGACGAAAGAATTACAGTAAAATTATCGGAACAAAAATAAGAGGCGCCTTAAAGACAAACGAACAAACATGGAAAATTTAATGGAGGAAGCAGAAAAAGCTGCTCACAACAAAGACATGAAAATCCTATATAAGATAACTAAACAAACAAATCCAGATCAAGACTTAAAGGGGAAAATTCCGAAGTATATAAAACAGACAGAGAAGTAATGGAAATACTGACAAAATATTTTACATAGATCTACAAAGTAAAAAAAATCGAGGAAGAAATAAATAACAATATGGGAACGCAACAACTTGACATAAGTGAGAAAAGCCTACAAAGGGCGAAATAGAAGAAACACCTAAACAAATAAAAAATTTAAAAACACAAGGCATAGACGAAATCGCAATCGAATTGCTAAAAATAGACAAGGAGAGAGCACAATAGAAATATTGTACGTACTAGTAAATGAGGCTTTATCCGCAGAATGGATCCCAGATCGGACGCAGGGAATGCTAATAAAGATACCAAAGAAGGGCGACCTAACTTGATGCGAAAACTTTAGACCACATTAATTTTGAAGAGAATGAAATCTGCCATAGCCATCAAGCTAAGGGATTTAAGGAAAGGCGTTCGTGCATAGATCTGTAGTCTGTAACCAAGGATAATAGAACAAATAATAGAAAAGGTACAAGACAAATGTGTTAACTGTAACAAGGCATTCGACTCAGTTTCAAGAAATGTAAAAAATACTGAAGTAATATGGTCTACCTGACAAATACATAAGAACACTCAAACTATTGCGTGACAACTTCTCCGCAAGAGTCGAACATTCAATGAAACTATCACAGGAAATCTATATAAAATCGGGAGTCCTTCAAAGTTGCATTCTGTCCCAATACCTTTCTTTATTATTATCGACAGGTCGTGGAGAAACTCGCGTTCCCACAGTTGAATACTTCTACCTGACCTTTTAAATAGTGATAGTGAGCAGTGCTAAAGACAAGGTCTAAGAGATCCATTAGCGATTTAGATATCAAAGTATCATCGAATTCTGCCATGAAATAGCATAAGTGCTGAACTGGCGTAACCTACATTAAATAAACAAAAGGGTCGCGAGGAATGCGGAGGACAACAAATCCGAAATAAATTGGGGCATTTTCAGCAAACTGGATGACTTGGAGAATTTGCAAATGATATCTGCTTGCCCAGCTAATGTAAGGAAAGTTAAACAAGTTAAAACCTAGAAGCAGAAAAGGTTGGCTTAACAATAAATGGGAACAAGACAAGAATTCTCTTAAATGCAAATAAAGAAGAACCAACGATAACACTCCGGGACTTAGACATAAAGAAAGTTGACTATTTCGGTAATTCCATAGATAATACAAACAATATAACCAGAAGAATAGCCTTGGCACAAACAACATTTGATATGCTAAACAAAACATAGAGATCAAAAAACATTCTGATCAAAACAAAACTCCCTCTATTCAATACAAATCAGAAGTTTCCTACTTTATGGGGCAAAAACATGGGTTAGAAACAAACAAAACATTAAAAAACTTCAAACCTTCGTTAATAAATGCCTTACATGTGTCCGAATAAATATCAAATCGACATCTGTGGGAAATTTCAAATGAGAAAAAGATCGAAACCACAATTAGAAGAGAAATGGGCAGGATAGAACATACCCTTAGAGAACCATATAACAAGATAGCAAAACAAGCGTTAGAATTTAACGCACAAGAAAAGTGAAGAATAGGTAGACCGAAAGACCTACAATTACAAAATCTATCACGGAGCGAAGCCAAATGCATGGCACAGGACATAGAAAAATGGAAGAAATTAGTTCAGAAGAGAGCGATAGAAACGAAGTCAACCGATGGGTGAGCAGGACTAGCAACTCTGCCATTCACTTTGTTTTTGAAACGCCCGCTCTGGTGCCATTTGCTTCTTAAGGAACTACAGGAGTAAGAAGAAGTAGGGAACTTACAAGGTCTTGGTTAGGACAGTTACTTCTCCTTCATTTGCACCACTTCTAATAAAACTAACGAATAAAAATGGGTTCTTACCTTATATCTATGTTGAAATGTTCTCAATCAGCAGTCTTTTGTTGGTCCAGGGCCATCCACGGTGATCGATTTTCCCCTTTTTTCATCTGATCCAATGTCACATCATCCTCGTTCCTCAAATATCCTCTTGCTGTTTGACACAAGGCTTGGTCCTCAGCTCATTATAAATTTGTTCGTATTTGCAGGTTTATATCAATGCTGTAACAGTTACGGTATATACAATCATGAACTGTATTATTGATGAACTTTAGTTCATTATTATTCTTTTCAACGCATGAAATCCAAATGTTTTAGACCAAATAGTTAAGATTTTTTTAAATTCTTTCGCATTAATTAAAAACGGAGTTCAAATTTCCAAAATTAGAAGAATTTAGATTATTAGGAACTTACGAATCATCCCAGTAATAAAAATATTAACTTAACTTGCTACTAAGTTCAGAATAATTGTTACAGGTAAATCCGTCTCCATCATTGCTACATTTCCTACGTTACATAATTTATTAGGATGACATGTTAAACAATGAATGATACTAAAAACAGCCAACCATATGTATCTTATGAAACCTCTTTACGAAATATTTCAATTTTTGTCTGCGACTGGTAAGTATTTCGGATAAGTACGTACAAGAGACTTGACCTGCTGATACAAAACTAGTAACTAATTATGGAAAAAAATCACCGAAAATGCTTAAACTAGAAACAATAGTTTTTTAAAATATTTCGAGACGGTTTTTGGTTTATTATTCTACAAAGTTTTTATGTCTGATAAATAAAGAATTTATTACCTATTATTTGTACAAACTATTAAAATTCAATAAACAGTCTTGGGTGAATTGTGAATATTAAACTAACGAATATACTCAAACAAAAATATGAAGCTGGGGTACTTCCTTGGGACTAATTATACAACGCTAATGATACTAATACATATACGAGTAAAATCAGAAAATAACAAATAATTCGACAAAATAATATACGCTACAAGGTCTCAAGTGGAGAGAATAAAATGACTTACAACAAAACGCTTATAATTTTTAAAGGAAAACAGCGAGTCCTAAATAAAATGCTATTAAATGGTAACATAATTTAATAACAATAACCCTTACCATTTCTATGCACTCAAATGTCACTATAATTTAAATTAAAACTGTCGATTAATATTCTTAAATAAACGTTTAGCTTCGTCAACTGTAATTTGTGCTCTGCACTCTTATCAAATTATCAGAAAGCATGAAAAGGCCTGTTTTCTGGGAGGTCCGGGTTCATTTTATGCAGTGCCGATAACGAACAAGTATTATCAAAAGGTTGCAGGTTTACTACGTTAGAATAAAATTTGGCATTGAATTTTAAATTAAAGTTTTAACCTCTTAGTGGAGTAACGTTAGGCAAAAATAGGGCGTTATCTCGGAACCGGTCAAAACTACTCCGATTTGAATGATTTTTTTTTTAAAACGTTGTAAATATAAAACATTACAACCTTTATAGCGTTGATTGAGGGAACCTCAATCAACGTTAAAAGTTGACGCTCGTTTTTCATTAATAAATGTATTAATGTTATACAGGGTGCTCCATAAGTAATGGGACACATACCAACAATAGATTCCTTAGGCTAAAATATTACGATTTACCTAAGATTACCTTAGTCCAAAAGTTAATATTTAGGGAGATACAGGGTGTCAAAGTGGAAATGTGAATTTTAATGTTTTGCTGTAATTTCTAAAGTTTTCGCAATATTTCTATGAAAATTGGGGAAACTACCTCTTTTGGGACGGGAAACAATAATCCGTCCTCAATTTTAATGTAGCTCTTAAAATAACCTTATTTTTGCTACACCTATACCCTATATTTCTGTAGCAAACATAAGGTACTTTTAAGAGCTGCATGAAAATTGAGGGTGGATTATCGTTTCTCGTCGCAATAAAGGTAGTTTCCCCAATTTTCATAAAAATATTTCGAAAACTTTTGAAATTACAGCAAAACATTAAGATTAAAATTTCGACTTGGATAAATCCATAAATATTAACTTTTGGACTAAGGTAATTTTGGGTAAATCGTAATATTTTGGCCTAACGAATCTACTGTTGGTCTTTGTCCCATTACTTATGGAGCACCCTGTATAAAATTAATAAATTTATTAATGAAAAATGAGCGTCAACTTTTAACCCATAAAGGTTGTAATGTTTTATATTTACGACGTTTTAAAAAAAAATCATTAAAATCGGAGCAGTTTCGACCGGTTCCGAGATAAAAACCTAAGATTACTCCACTATCTCGTCATTTTATAAAAGGCATTGTCAACTTATGAAAAGTCGATTTTTTTTTATTTTGTAATTTGATTGAGTAAACTGAGTATTGTATCTTTGCAAAATTTTACGGCCAAATTTTAATTCGTTACCCTGTTATGGAAGCTAAAAGTTTAAGCTATGACGTCAACTACGTCGGTCGCCGGTAAGAGCTCAGCTGAGGCCACACCTGAAAATGTGTAACTTTGGTTGCAACTTTAGTAACCCATACGGATATACCAAAATACCAAATTCATTCCGGAATTACTGGCTTCATTCGCCTTTCGATACCAAACTCGCAAGTGACACAAACATAACCTAAAAAATTAATGTGTTTATAACCGAGTTTTTCTTTTAATTTAATAAGTTTTTCAATATAAAACATTTAAAAAATGAGTGACGAAGAACCCGAGAAACGTACACGACAAGACAGCGATTCTGATGATAACTCTGATGGTCTTGTTGGTCCTGCACCGCCAGTATCTCTAAAACCAAAAGTAAAAAAACGCAGAGTACTACAACACGAACAACTTTATTTGGACAATTTACCTTGTTCAGAGTCTTACGAAAGAAGTTACATGCATCGTGATGTTATTTCACATTGCGTAGTTACAACCAGCGATTTTATTGTTACGGCAAGTTGCGATGGTCACATAAAATTTTGGAAAAAAATAGATAAAGGAATTGAGTTTGTTAAACATTTTCGCAGTCAATTGGGTAAATTATGTGTGCACATACAGATGAATAGATGCAATAACAAATGTAATTTTCAGGACCGATAACTTACATTGTGAGTAATGTTAACGGAACGTTGTTATGTTCGGCTTCAACTGATAGGTCATTAAAAATATTCGACGTTTTAAATTTTGATATGATCAATATGATGCGGCTCGATTATACTCCTACAGTAGTGGAATGGATTCATAGGGCAGGCGATCCTATACATGCGTTAGCGGTAGCCGACGCCGACTCGCCAAAAATATACGTATACGACGGGCAAGGTGGTAATCAACCGTTAAATATTATAGAATCCATTCATAAGAAGCCAGTTACTTTAATTAAGTATAATCCAAAGTTTGAAATTGTGGTATCGTTTGATAAATCATTAATAATAGGTGAGTAAATTATGGTCGAAATCAAGGCGGTCGTGATTGATTAACAAATAATTTTTTGCAGAGTACTGGTCAGGTCCTAAATATTCTTTCGCATTTCCCCAGAATGTACAATTCGACTCCAAATTAGATACCGATTTATATGAATTTGCGAAAACCAAATCGACTTTATTTGACCTTGCGTTTTCACCAGACGGAACTAAATTCGCCACTATTGCTAGTGATAGGCGTATCAGAATATTTAATGTGTTTACCGGAAAATTGGTAAGGTGGAGGACCAAGTTTTGTGTTTTACATTAATTAATTAAGAAACGTATGCGTAGGTGATGGTACTCGACGAAACGTTACCGCGATTCTCGGAATTACAACACACAACCCAACAACTACCGAATATGGAATTTGGAAGACGTATGGCTGTCGAACGAGATTTAGAAAAGTCCGATTCTAGTAGTTTAGCCAATATACAATACGACAACAGCGGAAATTTTATTTTATATGCCACGCTTCTGGGAGTTAAGTTGGTTAATTTGCATACAAAGAGTTGCAGGCTGATTATAGGCAAAAATGAAAATCTGAGGCTGCTACAGGTTGCTTTGTATCAAGGTTTGTTGCTACTTTAAAATATAATTTTCCGAACAAATCAGCATTTTTGGTTTATTCGACATGAATGTTTTTTTACTATTTTAGGCTCCGCTAAAAGATCGAAAGCTGCCGTAACGTTAGAAATGGAAGGTTCCGATAATCCAACACTCGAATCCATTCAACCAGATCCAACTCTTATTTGCACAGCATATAAAAAATCCCGCTTTTACCTCTTCAGTCGTCGAGAACCCGACGACCCGTCAGGTGCAGTAGGTGAACAACAAGACCGTGACGTTTTCAATGAAAAACCATCGAAAGAAGAAGCAATGGCCGCTACTGAAAATGCAACAGTTCAACGACTTTATGAAAATGCCATTATTCACACTGTTTTTGGCGATATTCATTTGCAGTTATTCCCACGAGATACACCGAAGGCCGTTGAAAATTTCTGTGTCCACAGCAAAAACGGTTATTATAACGGACACATATTCCATCGTGTTATAAAAGGGTTCATGATACAAACAGGTGATCCAACTGGTAACGGAACTGGAGGCGAGAGTATTTGGGGTGGTGAATTTGAAGACGAATTCAGGCCACACTTGCGTCACGATCGACCTTATACTGTTAGTATGGCCAACGCAGGACCTAATACTAATGGAAGTCAGTTTTTTGTTACTCTCGCACCTACAACGTGGCTTGATAATAAACATACCGTGTTCGGACGTGTTGTGCGTGGCATGGAAGTTGTGCAGAATATAGGAAATGTACGCACAAATGCTAAAACTGATAAACCTTATGATGATATACGAATTGTTTCTATTACTGTTAAGTAGTATTATTTGTAGTTTTTAATAAGTACTTGTAAATATGATCGTTTTTACCATAATTATTTGTGTATTTATTCATATCAGAAGTGGCGATGAGTCATCGGTGTGTCAGTCCCGTGCTGCATCACGTATTTGGTGGTTTAAAACTGAAAACCTGAGTGAAATTGTGTGAAGTAGCTAAAGTAAGTAAGAAGTGCAAACAGGTGTACTTAAAAACAACAAAGAATTAAATTTTCAACAAAGTATACTGTGATTTAATACAAAATGCACCAAATAATGTCACATGTTGACGTTTTGAAAAAGTGTCGCATGTAAAAAAAAAAAATCAAATTGTTTACAGTATGAAATAAAATGTTATATGATACATGTCCGTGAAGTTATTATTAAAGTACCTACTTGTTTAGAAATTCTATAATAAACATCTAAACTCGTACTTTAATAAGTCACTTCCCGGACTTGTAACGTAAATTACTATTATTTCATCCTGTGTCAACTTCCAATACTTTATGTCAACAGTTTCAGTCCAGGAAAACGCAAAAAACGGCCTTGTCCGGTAAAGTGTTGCTATTGGAAACACACCAAATTATTTTAGCGAAATCAACAAATTAAACAATTGCCAAACAGCCGTTGCTAATCATGTTGCGAAAATATAATTAGATTTGGAGCATTTGTTAAATTATTTTGAAATGAATTACAATGTTTCTTTAAAACAGAATTTGACACAGGATGAAATAAAATACATAACCACATTCGTCCGTGAACTCTGTACAGTACTTGTTTCGAGTTTCAAGGCTCGGCTCCCTCGTCGCCTCGTCTTTAAACATCTCACTGATAGGCTGTAAAATATGAGTTCCCGGACTTGTGACGTTAATTACTATTCAAACAGCAAGCGTGAATTTCAATATTTTTTTCTATAGCAGCTGTTAAAGTGCTACTTTATCTATTAATTTTTTATGTATTGTGTATTTTATGTATGTTTAAAAATTACGGCAAAAATCGGGATATTAGAAAACAAAATAATGGAAAAATTTCAGAGTGGGCTTAGCCCATGTACGAATATTTCAGGGGGGGCTCGGGGGCCCGTAGTCGGCGCCTATGATATGAGACCAAGCAAATGCACTCTTAGAAATGAATAACCAAACCTTATATCGAAAAAACATGGAGAGAACATGTATGCAAATCAAAGAAACAAAGAAAGTAGGAGACAAATGGGGTCAAATTAAGAAAGCAGTACAAACGATTGTCAAAGAAACCCCACCGGATAAAAATAAAGACGAAGAGAAGCTGGTTTGATAAAACATGTAAAAAAGAGAAAGTTAAGAGAGAAGATGTTAAGGACAGCGGCAGAAGAGGATGCTGAAGAATACAGGAAGCAAGGGAAATATGTAGAAGACAGGCCCGCGCCGCCATGGGTGAGAAGGCGTTCATCGCAGACAGGCGGCCATGTCAAGAGGCGGCATAACGGCACAGCCGATAAAGCGAAAGATAATGCGGCATAAACAAAAGCAGTTGGCACGTGGCCAAAATTAGAGCGGCCGCGATAAAAAGCAAAAACAATTCAACAATAAAAATATTCGTAAAAATGTTATACAGCTGTTAGAAACAAACCATTGCAACAGCGAGCGTCCTAGCGAAAACCTGTTTTTTAGATTTAGGCCTGTCAATTATGGAAAAAACGTGAAAGTTTTTCCACTGTTATCCATATACATAGGTTTTACTTCAATCAAGCTATTTAAAAGGAAAAAATTGGGTATTTGTCAATTAATAAAAAAATATTTAAGAAAAATTGCAATTTTCAACTTTTTTAAATAAATACTTGAAATTTAGCATACGAGCCTAAAATTAAATTCTAAGCAGCTTTTCTAATAATTTTCTTTGATATTTTGTCATCTAGCACCGCTCCTTGCGATTTTGCGGCGATTTTTTAAAATTTGCCGCCATTTCAGTGGTCACGTGACATACATCAAATTCGATTTTTAGGTTATGGGACATGAAGAACCGATCCCCCAGAAAAGTTTTTTCGATACTCTTACAAGAAATTTTTTTCGCATATGTTGCGAACTTTTTGCCGGTCACTGTATAAGGAAACATATTTTACAGTCTTTAAATATAAGTGATACAGCCAGAAAAGATAAATAGGTAAACCTTTTAATTTATGATTAGCCATCTGTAAGGGCGCAAAATTTAGTTTTGCACACGGGCGGCGAAATAGCTTGGCGCGGCCCTGGTAGAAGAAAACACAAAGAAAAAAAAATTAAGTGAAATAGAGAAGAGATATGTGAACAGAGAAACATTATAAAAGCACAAAGGATAAGGTGCCTGGGGCCAGTGTTGTAACAGGTACTTCTTTTTTGGTACCTAGATAAAGGTACAGGTACACAGAGAAAAAATTACCTAGTTACAGGTACAGGTATACTTTTACAAAAATACCTAGGTAAAAATACAGTTACCATAAAAATGTACCTAAATATTGTAGGTACAGGTTTAGGTACAACCGCACAACTAATATTTTTGATCGATTGTTAAAATTTAAATATAAAAAATACTAGGTACCACTTTTTAAATAAAATAAATTTTTTTCTTAAACATACCTACATCATGCACATCATTTATATTATTTATTTTTCTTGAAGAACAATAGAGTTTCAAGAGCCTCATCATAAAAGTTAAAATTAAATTTGTCCTCCTGTACTAAACAGTCTTTCAATAGGAGCTGATGAGAGTATGATTGTATTATTTATTATTTAAAATTTCTTAAAATGATTTCATAATTAAATAGGGATTTTAAATTTTTTGACTTATCTTCAAAATACTTCACTATATTTTGATAATATTAATGGCATCATCATTCTCTTTCACTTTACCGTTAAATACGCTACACAAAATACCCAAATGACGCCAATAAAATTCGAACTCTATGAATATATTGATATTCTCTTTATATCCACAATTATTGTTTAAATTTTTTTACGTAGTTTTACGGAGAAAATAGAATTTACGTTGTACCTTAAGTTTTTATGTTTTTTAGGTACAAGGTAACTCTAAAAAATACCTAGGTATAGGTAAAGGTAATTCTAAAAATATGGACCTTTTAGTATACGAAGGTACAAGAGAAGTACCTAGGTACTTGTACCTAGGTACATTTACCTAGGTACGTCTCAACACTGCCTGGGGCATCTAGAAAGACTTGAAAAGAGAAGAATACCAAAATATATCCTGTACCTACAGGGAGATAGAGGGTGTTAGGGGAGTGGGCCGTCCAAAACGTAAATGGATGGAAGCTGTTATGGAGAACCTGAAGGAAAAAGGCATATATAACTGGATAATCAAAGCCATGGATGGAAAACATTGAAGGCCCAATATATTGTTAAGTCGACGCTATTTGTAATGATGTGTTTGCTAAGAAGTAAATATTTTTTTAACATCAAATTTTGTGGTACAAATTTTTGTATTAATAATAATTTGTGTTAGTATTTTTCAAAATGCACTTTAACGGACTTCGCTTTGCTTGTCAACTCTGGAGTTTGAATATATTCCTATCCAGATCTGACTGGAAATTTATCAAGAGTGGTCGAAATACACACTTCGTTAGTTAAAACCGGAAATAATTTGCTGCAGTTGAGCCGTGAAATAAAAGCAAATAAATTGCACAATACTTTTCACTTTCAACTAATACAAATGCGGAATTAACGAACAAAGGAAAAAGAAAGCTACCTGTGGATCCTCTCCTGTACCACTGGTTGCCTACAAGCGGTGCAGTAAATCAATTACTGTTCAATCGGTCAGCTGATATTATGGCGAGAAGTCGGAGATGTTCTTCGCCAGACGACGATGGTTATAAACGTTTTACAGAAGATATCCACAACGTTTCGTATGGGTCCAACAGTACCAGTAAGTTTAATATAAAAACTATTTATTTCCTAGCGAAGGCTTTGTAATCCACCCAAATTTTCCCATTCAGCTTTCCCGCAAAAAATCAATTTGAAACAAAGGTTCTTATCAACAAAACAAGATACAGCCGGTTGACACTAATTCAAACCTTATCTCCAGACTAAACGTAAGACTGTGTAACCGGTTCGTTGCTATCGCATCAATGTCGTATTGTAAAGTGGGCGTTCCGTTAATCCTTGCAATTAAATGTACCAACACAGATGATTACTCAATTAAATAGCCCTAGTTTGTTTATAGTGTAATTTAATTACATGTGATTGATATATAGATTCAGTGGAAGGAGACGAAATGGGTAGCCGATCTACCTTGAGTTGTGAAACCGATCGGGAGGTTGACAGGGGTGACGGCCACTGGGAAATGAATTATCATGAAGCCGCTATATTTTTAGAGGTAATTTTATTAGTACCTTACCTGTTCGGATATTTATTTTAAATCTTTGCAGGAAGGACAAAATAATGAAAAATTCGATTCTCATCCACGACACCCAACCGATTTACCCGCATATTTGCTGGTACATAATGCATGGTATTACGGGTTAGATCTGGTGACCTCAATTATTTTATTACTATTAGCTCTTGTAGAAGCTCCTTCCGTCGCGCATTTTCAGGTAAAATATTTTGAGCTTCTTTTTTTTAATTTAATTTAATTATGAACAATTGCAGTTGTCTGTCGGCATTCACGGAACGTTAGAGCTGGTTGCACTTGCTGTAATCGGTGTGGAGCTTGTTTTAAAGTTACGTTGGATTGGTTGGATGGCTATATTCAAACATAAACGTACAATGATTAAGGTTAATATTGTAAACAGGCCATTAACAAACCGATTTTATAGAGTTGTATTTTCAGGGAGTTACCTTAGTGGTGATGGTGGTGGAAGCTTTAACAGTTCTAATAAGACAATCCTCGCATTTTCGAGTAACAAGAGCTTTGAGACCTATTTTTCTTGTTGATACAAGAGCGTGTGGTGGTGTGCGACGTTTTATACGACAGATTTTGCAATCATTACCTCCAATTTTAGATATGTTAGCTTTGCTACTGTTTTTTGTGTGCAGCTACTCGCTACTTGGATATTTCTTGTTCGGTCATCTGCCGTCTGATCCATATTTTAAAACGCTTACTGACAGTTTCGTTAGTATGTTTGTGCTTTTAACTACTGCCAAGTAAGTTTAATTTTTGATTAATTTTGTATATTAAGAACATTTTATATAATATAATATAAAAGCTTTCAAAGAGTTAATAAGTAAGTACAAATGAAAAATGAAAATTAAAACAAAAGAGTAGTGGCGACTGTTTTTGTTTAAGTAGCATGTATAGGGTGGATTATAAGAAATGTTTTTTAGACAACATATAGAGGAAATTAATAAATTACATAAATAACAAATTATTACACAATACTCGAACCTAATATAAGCAAACCCAGAGAAGAAAGACATTCTATGACAACCTACAAGTTGTTGGAACCAAAAAAGTCAATAATAAACAAAAATGAAGGTGAATAAAACACCGTAACAGAAGACAGAGGACAGTCTTAGTCTGATACTTTTTAACATCATCATTGACCAAGTTATTCAGTGTCAAATCGCATGGTGATCGCAGCAGAAAACGAAGATGACCTGCAACGATTACTCTTCAAATTCAAAACAACCGCAGAACAATTCAATATGGAAATATCAACAGAAAAAATACTATTCATGGTAATTTCCAAAGAACAAATACGGTGGAAACTGGCCATAAACAACAAATCAATAACTTTGACCCAGCAACAGAAACATAAGTCAAGAAACAAGAGCACAAGCAAACAAGGCCGCTGCATTATTGGGCTATCTCCACGATATCATATGTTGCAATAAACATATGAAGGTGCGAATATATAAAACGTGTGTGAGACTTATAATGACATACTTATGCGGCAGAGATACTATTAGAGACAGATATCATTAAAGCGGAAATTATCCATGCCATAAATATGCAGAAAGATGGAAAAACGACAGGACCAGATAGAATTCACTGTGAAATACTAAAAGTTATTGTAGATTAGGTCATTATGTTTATTAAACAATTGGGACAAATTTAGTTTCTCCATATTAGAGGTATGCTATATCGATTAGAAAAGTCTCCAGCTTTCCTCTAATTATTCGACGGCATTGCCTCTTTTTGGCCTAATTTTACTGGACTAAATATTATCTTGATTGGCGATTTTGATGCCAGAGTTGGCAATAATAACAAAGACCTGGAACATACTATTGGGGCTCATGGAATAGGGGAACGAAATGTACCTAAATGGAAAGCTATTACTTGAAGTGTGTGGATTGTATGAGCTTCAAGTAGGAGGAACGCTATTCTCGCACAGAAATTGCCACAGTAGTAAGTGACTGTTGACAAGAACGAATCAACAAAATATGAATGTACAAATAAAGAAAAGAAAGTATGGGTGGATATAGGGCATGCCTTAAGGAAAGACAAAAGTGAACCCTTAAGAGCAGTGCTAAATTGGAACCCACAAGGGAAAATAAACAAGGACGCCGAAAAATAATATAACGCAAAACCGCGAAAGAAGAAACACAATTATCAATCACAGAACTGCAGAGAATAGCGGAAAATAGACAACTGCGGAAAGATTTTATAAACACCCTATGCCCCCTTGGGGAATGGGAAATATTATTTATTATTATTAATCAATTGGAACAAACAGGGCACTGTTCTATTACAAGAAGAAGAAGACGAATTTAATTGATAATGTTCCAAAAAATCACTTTATTTATATACAGTGACCGGCAAAAAGTTCGCAACATATGGGAAACATTTTTGTTGTTAAGAGTATCAAAAAAACTTTTCTGGGGGATCGGTTCTGTATGTCCTATAACCTAAAAATCGAATTTGATGTATGTCACGTGGCTATTGGCATGGCGGCAACTTTTAAAAATAACTGTGAAGTCGCAAAAAGTGGGGTTAGATGACAAAATATCGAAGGAAATTATTTGAAAAAGTTGCTTAGAATTTAATTTTAGGCCAATATGCAAAATTTCAAGTATTTATTAAAAAACATTAAAAATCGCAATTTTCTTGAACGTTTTTTTTTTTATTACTTTACAAATACCCAATTTTTTTCTTTTAAATTGCTTGATTCAAGTAAAACTTACATATGTATTTGGAGGACAATGGAAGAATTTTCTCGGTTTTCCTACAATAGACAGGACTAAATCTAAAAAATTGGTTTTCGCTAGGACGTTCGCTGTTGCAATGATTTGTATCTAACAGCTGTTTCAAAATTCTAGAAATAGTTTTATGCTAGAGGGCTTAGGAAAGATTAGTTTTCTCCGTTATAATCAAGTTTCATCGATAATCGCGAATACATCTCCCTGAAATATTATGTAAAAGAAACAAGAAAGATTAGATAAAAATGGCGATTCTTAGTTTGTTCGCTATTTTACTTCTCCTTATTTTGACAACAAACAAGAAAATTTAGCCTTTCTAAGTTCCTCAGCTTAAAAATATTTGGAAAAATTTGATACAGCTGTTAAATACAAAACATTGCAACAGCAAGCGTCCTAGCAAAAACATGTTTTTTAGCTTTGGTCCTGTTACTTATGGAAAAAACGAGAAAGTTTTTCCATTCTTATCTAAATACATGTTTCACTTCAATCAATCCACTTAAAAGGAAAAAATTGGTTATTTGTAAATAAAAAAAAAAATACACAAAGAATTGCGATTTTCAATTTTTTTAAATAAATGTTTGAAACTTTGCATGTCGGCATAAAATTAAATTCTACGCAACTTTTTTAAATAAGGTTCTTCGATATCTTGTCATCTAACCCCAATTTTTTGCGAATTGACAATGATTTTTTTTTAATTTGCCGCCATACCAGTGGTGACATACATTAAATTCGATTTTTAGGTTATAGGACATGCAGAACCGATCCCCCAGAAAAGTTTTTTTGATACAAAATATTAAAGTACTTTATTTGTTTTTAGTTTCCCCGATGTAATGATGCCATCGTATGCGATTTCCAAATGGTATGCAGCATTTTTCATTTCTTATATTTCGACTGTGTTATACGTTCTTATGAATTTGGTGAGTGTTTGCACAAATTTACTGTAATGGTTGATTGTAACAACTGTCCGATTATCTTCAATCCTCGGTTATTCGGACAAAATCGCATCATCACTTAAATGTATTTGTAAATAAAATTCAATGCGTTTTTGTTTGAGCTAACCCAACGGTTGAAGTAATCGATAGTTTGTGCTTTGTGCAATCAATCAATATTAATGGTAACATTTTTACAGATGTTGGCGGTTGTATATGAAACTTTTACGGGTATTGAAAAAGATAAGTTCCGAAAATTATTACTACACAAAAGACAAGCATGCCAGCTGGCCTTTCGACTTCTTGTGAGTAAACAGAATCCATCATGCATTCGTTTCAGGCAATTTTATGGTCTCATGCGTTATTACTCACCTCGTACAAGTATGTATTAATCGTGTTAAACGAATGTCTTTTGGAGTGGAAGACGTTCTTTTAACCCTGAGATACATTCATATGTTTCAGATCCAAGAGACATGGTTTTAATATTTTGGCAACTTAATTCCTCGCATAGTAGTAGTTTAACGTTGGATGAATTTGTAAACGTTTACGATGCCGTGACGCTACGTTGGAAATTAAAGGATCCCATCGATCCGTGGTTTTCAGCAGCATGGCCACCGTTACGGTCCATATGTAACGCTGCAAGAATGTTGGTTAAGTGGCGTTACTTCGAACACGTAGTTTGTAAGATGCAATGATACATTGTAATTCTGATTAAATAGTTTTATATCTTTAGATGTCATCATAATAAGTAATGGTGTTGCTATGATCGTGCGAGTGCTTGAATCAGCAGGAACACTCGAGGAAGGTGCAAAGAACTTCATCGCGTCGTGGGATACATGTTTATTCCTGTCACGTGTGTTTTGCCGTAGTTTTATGTTGCATTTTAACCGATAGTGTTTTTGTAGTATTTGGATTGGAGGCCATTCTTAAGATTATAGGGCTGGGTTGGTCGGAATATATCGCGTCGGGTTGGAATATATTTGATATATGCGCTACTTATGCTGCAATCGCTGGTTCGATCTTACTTTATCTTGAGCCATCGTTTACGGCTGTTGTTATTCTTCGGCCATTGAGGTATGGGCTTTGTTTTCAAATTCAAAAGGCAAACTAAAGTGTATAATCCTTCGATGTTTTCAGATTACTGCGACTTTTTAAACTGAAGAAGCGCTATCGTGATATTTTTGGAACGGTTGTGTTGTTATCACCTCTGATGCTATCGACTTCGATTGTTATGCTTGTCATGTATTACTTTTTCGCCATTATTGGCATGGAACTGTTTTCCCAGTACGATCTTAAAAACTGTTGTGTGTAAGTTAAATCGTCTGTTTTTTACTCACTTAAATTTACATTAATCTTTTTTATTAGCAATTCAACGGTGGAAGACTTTTACAAGTACAGTGCCAACAGCACGAGTGCGCTCGGTTATTATTACCTCAACAGTTTTTCGAATCTTCTAACATCGGGAGTAACCTTATTCGAACTTACAGTCGTTAATAACTGGTTCATAACAATGGAAGCTTACGCGGTCGTTGCTAATCAGTATTCACGTATATACTTCATGTTATTTTATTTATTTACAATGGTTGTACTCACTATTGTGGTAGCTTCGGTACTTGAAGCTTTCCGATTTAGAATTCAATATAAACGACAGACTTCGAAAAAAGATGGTACTTTTAGTTACTTATTATTTTTAACTGATGTTACTAATTGCATTTATTTATTGTAGAGGAACGAATGCTAATGGAAGAAGTTGTTATCGACTGGAATACTTTGCAGGGTACTTTACAAGATGCCGTTCTGTTGGATGCATTACGAAATGATTTTACTCCAGGGGTTTGTATTTTAATTATTTGGTTAGTTGTATGGGTCAGGTAAGTGATTGAGCCGTAATTTATCGTTGTAACTGTTGCTGCTTCACTAATTTTATTACACGAGCTTCTCCGTATAAACTATATATTTCTGCATTTGTTCTTCTAAAACCCAAGTCTCCTCAAACTTTTTACCACCTTTCTTTAATAACTTTCTCTACCATCTCTTAACACGTTCGCTGCCGCGTCGCAGTCGGCAACCTAGTGTTACGTGTCTACCACGCCGTGAGGCGTATTACAAACATTTGCTATTTAGCTGTTAGGTACTGTTTGTCTGCCATTGGTGGCTAGGCTATCTGTTTGTGTCGGCCTGAATTTTCCGAATGCCGACACAAGCAGATAGTCTAGTCGCCAATGCCAAACAAACAATAACAAATAAATAGCAAATGTGTGTATTATGACTCATGGCGTATTCTGCATGTGGGCACTAGGTTGCCGACAACGCTGCTTGGCGTGATTGGCAGTGAACGTGTTAAGTCCACGTTTCGCATGCATACAACACTCAGTCTAATCATCATTTTTTAAATCTGCATTTTCACATGTCTAGATATGTATTGGCGGCGCAAGAACCCTTCCAAGCATTGTGGCCTTCTCACTTCTTCTGGTTGCCTAGGTATTTTGTGTATTATTTAACACAGTATCACCAATTTCTGAAAACAAAATATCACCAAAAATTGTTTAATAATGAAGCTCATTAAAGCATCAAAATGCGTGCTAGAATAATGTCATTCTAATGCCGAAACAGAGAAATATATTACATTAATGATATTAAGGTCTTCATTGGTGTTTCCCTCTTCTGATGTGGGTAGATTCCGATAGTAGCTATGAAATTGTGATGGTATCCACTGAAGCAGCGTTATTAAGTAGTCATGCTTTTTAACAGGTAGGTAATTCAGGTGGTAGGCTCTTAGCATTCCGTGTAAATCTGTTCAGATTAAGCTGCTGAAATTTGTCTTCATTAAAATTGGTTTTATAGGATAGAAGTCGGGACGAATCTTCCCTTATTTGTAACCATACTGAAGACGATAGCTTAAATTCTTGTTAATTAAAATTTTGTTTTCGTTGAATGAATGGAACCTCTTTGCCTGAGTACAACGTACAACACAGAAAATTTTTTGAAATGTGGTAATTCCATGTCAAAAACCTTGGCACCTGTTTCCAATCCCTCTCCATTGTAGGTTTTTTCTTAGCACTTCTTTCAATAAGAGCATGAACTGTATCTGTTTCCATATGGGTGTGTCTTCGAAGCAAATATTTATGATTTACTACTTTTAAGGATGGACACTCTTTTAAAAGCCAAAAATATGACATCATCAAGATGATGTTTCGATTTTGACCAGGACAGTTATCAGACCAAATTGTGACTCTCTTTGTGGAATAGATTCGTCCCAAATCATGCAGTAAGGCTCTTTTGTGGTTGTATCGTACAGTCAGGGCCGTCTTAGGCCATGCAGGGGCCCTTGGGCACACAGAGTTTGGGGGCCCTTTTAGATTTTAGAAAGCAAAAAAAAAAATAACGTGACCTATTTACTGAAAACGCTTAACCCTCCTGCTCAAGTTGCGACAAATTCGTTGCACGCGTTACGCATTCCAGCTGACTCACTAGAGTTAAAATCAGAGGAATCCCCATTCAATCGGCAGATCGGTAGCGTCGACATCTATCATCATGATGTTAATACCGTACCGTACGTGTCTACATCAAGGCCCGCTGAATTAAATATTGCATATTAAGGCCTTACCACTTCATTTAGCCAAGACGCAATTTAGAAAGGACGAGAGCGCCATTTGGGGCGAACTATACCTATTAATTGCCCCATGCACCTGCGAACAAATTGCACAAACTGACGTTGCACAACAGATTGTTGTGCAAACAAGGTCGCCCATATACTATACGCAATTTTGTGCAAACTTCAGTTGGTTTTGTCGTGTACCTACGGAAACATGCCGTCTGACGACGCAGCCAGTTATTATTTATAAAATTGGCCATTTTAAAAACACTACCTTCTACCACAGTATAAACCTTAAGTTTATACTGTGCTTCTACTTCCAAGCGTGAAAAAAGAAACTGCAGTTTATTGTATAATGTGGTGCACAAAGCCCATACACGATGCAATAGTTGCGCAACGCCACTCGTTGTGCAATTAATTTCAAACAATTTTGAATTTCTGCAACTAGTTGCGCAGCACGACAAACAACACCATACACTATACAATTGTTTGCACAACAGCCTCTGTTGCGCAATTTGTTCGCAGGTATATGGGGCCTTTTGGGACGAATGTATAGGTCACCTCAAATTGCACCATCGTCCTTTCTAAATTTGCGTCTTGGCTAAATCAAGTGGACAGGCCTTAATATGCAATATTTAATTCAGCGGGCCTTGTTCTACATTATAGGTAGTGCTAACGTAGGTGACCGCTAGATGGCATGGCTTAGCATCTGTTTTGTTAATTATGGGTTGAACTAAGAAACCAATGTGTTTTTTTTAATTGATTAATTTAATTGGATGAAAATATATCATATATGGGCATGGGTTTCGGCATTTCGGGGCCCCCATCAGGCCGGGGGCCCTGGGCTCGTGCCCCACGTGCCCTTAGGGTAAAGACGGAACTGCGTACAGTGTTAGATTTAGAGTCCACAGTCATGCAATATCTTTATTTGGAATCATCCAGGAGTCGAATTTCTTTTTTTTCAGACTCTTCGACGTTTGAATTTTTAAATTGCATGCTTTGCTGATCACATGTGTCGCATGTGTCTGTGCTAGGAATATTAAAGCCTAGATTAAACTCAGTATTATTAAAAATCTTACTATAGGCCCAGGGTTTTCCTATTTCTTTGATGTCTATTCCACTATCTGCATCTTTCCTTGTATAAATTATACATTTTTTCTATACTTAAGTGACTTCCTAAATACTTCTTTTTCGTCTTTTCTCGAGAGTAATGGCTCTGGTAAGCTGGAAATGAAGCGATATGTGATCTAATGTTATTGAGAATACTTTCAGATAGTTTGTTGGAAGGGGTGTGCCGCCCACGAGTATCTTGCAAAACTAATCCCCCAGCTTCCTTCTTTTTAAGCACATTTTGTACTACTGTTTTAGAAATCCCAAGAGTATTAAGGAAAAACGTTTTATTGGTTGATCATTAACTTCAAAAAAATAAAACAAAGACTTTGTGTTGGTTTTACTATAACACGAGATAACGTGAGATCGAAAAAATTTCACCTCAAAGTTTGCCATGAAAAATATAAATCGTGTCTTTGCTAAAGTCATGCAACTTAAGCCATTACAACTACTAAATCTAAAACCACGCCTAAAAGCCTGTGTGACACGATGCTAAATTTTATATAAAATTTACATGAAAATTTTTACGTAAATTTACCCATATTTTTAGCAGGATTTTATGCAGCTAAACCCAATTTTCTGTTTGCAACGCGTGTCATTTTTTTTGTGAAATATTGAAATATAGCACACGCGCCTGCGTATTATCAAACAGTTTAGGGACATTTCCAGTTATTTGTCATAACTGTCATATTGGCAACAATCAGCCGTGTTTACGTTTTGACAAAAATTGAGTGAAATTAAATTTTTACAAGCACAAACAATTGTTATGAACACCACATGATAGAAAAAAGCATGGAATCAGTAAACTGTAAACACGTTATTTTGGTTATCTGCGGAAAATAACGCTTGGCAGTTCAAAATTCAAAGTGGGCGTGGCTAGACTACCGCGCACATTTACGCGCACTTTTACCTCCAAATTTAGAACACGTTTTAAATAATTTACATGAAAATTTAGCAGAGAATTTAGCACGTTATTTTCTGTATGCAACGAGTAAAAAAATTTCGCATAAAATTTACATGTAAATTTTATGTAAAATTTAGCATCGTGTCACACAGGCTTAACTGATAAAAATTAGAGCAGATTGAATTACTTTAAAAACTAAAATTAAATACAAATTGAACAGAAAAATGTTATTAACAGAAAATTATTTTAAAGTAGATGAGTTATGTGACCTCCATTTTCTTGGTGGTAGATTTGAATTCTGTGTTTAATAGAATTAGTGACATTTTATATGCCTGACAGCAAAACAGACATAACCTCACACACCTCACATAACCTCTAACAGCTGACATTTGTATGACTTAAAAGTCGACATGCCTAATTTTGTGTTTTCATGTTTCGTAGCCAACTTGCGGTGAAATTTTTTCGATCGCATGTTACTGACTGTCTTTTTGTATCCCATAATTTCGTTACACTCCAATAGTTTTTAAAGATAGCGAGCCTTACGTCCTGATCAATTTTTGTAGTGCAGTTTTACAGCCAGGTATGTTCCTCTTCGGCAAGTGTTTTCCTTTTTTCTAATATTTTGCTTCCATTTTTTTTCGTTTCTTGTTCTTTTTCTTCCTTTTCTAACCAATTCAGTGGTGGTATTATTGGGCAGTTTTTTCACTTGTCTCAAGTTGTACATTAATATCAAAGTTTAAGTAACTATCTACCTGCATAAGCAAATTATCGTCGACTTCTATATCACTTGGTAAGTAGTTAGGATCCATATCACTGAAATCTAACTCAACTTCAGTAGTTTTGCCCAAATCATCTTCCATGTCAGTAAGAACCCCCATGGGAGTTAAGTTCATGCGTATTGGTACTGTTATAATTCGTCGTTTCAGTACTCCTGTACCTCTGTCTTCATCTACAACAAAATTAATTTGAAGATTGTTATTTAGAGGCTAGTCTTAACTCTACCTACATGTAGTACGTACCATTATTTGTTATTATCCCAACGTCGCCCAGATCCTCATCCACGAGCTTATTAATGTCATTAGCGGTAGTAATAACCGTGCGTGCTTCGTTTGAATGACTACTACTTAACCAACAATAAAAATTGGATATTGGTGCAAGTGTTTTATAAATCAGCTTGACCTCAAATCCAAATCTAACAAGACATGTGTTGCTTGTCGTGTAAAGCAAATATTTTGTTTATTCTTGAAGTCATTTTCACAAAATCACTTAAGTAATAACAAACCACAACGAGAAAGAACCACGTGATTAGATGCTAGGCAGCTTTGAAATCAAAACAAACTTCATAACCTCACAAATTATGGAGTTACTAGTATTTGCCTTCAACTCGAAGCTTTAGCTAACTGAAAATCCTATTTAGTAGTACCTAAAGAATAGTATAGGTAAAGGAAGCAAAACTTTGGTCTTACGTAATAAATATTTTGACGTTTGTTAATACGCAGCGTTGCCAAATGTATATAAATAATCTAACCTCACTTTGTTTCCAACTCTTCTTTACATTTATTTTATGCAATTTAAACAATTCAATTTAAAAAAAACTAACAAAAATTTCACTGAAATAAAACGACCTTTTATTTGGAATTTACTACATACAATACAACAAACCGGGAATGGTGATGCTAATAACGTAAACAACACGCGCGGATTGTAATGACAACACTGTGCTCGATCACGTATCACTGCCAACCTTACGCGAGAAAGTAACTGAATATGACAGTGGCGGAGAGTCAGGGAAAGAGGGAATATTTTTGTTTTTATAGTGGTATTACTATTACCACGAACGGTGACGTAAGGCCAAAGTTTTGCTTCCTTTACCTATATGTCCTATACATACAACTGTTTATCGCTATACCAAACTTCTTGACTGGGACTTCTCCCTTTTCTTCCATATGGTTTGGCTATATTTAAACTTCATTCAAGGTACTGTTGTGCAGTAGCATGCCAACAATGACGGTTATCGATCTTTGGAAAAAAGTAGTATCAGCAAAAATAGTTTACTTTTCTTCTTTTGCCGTTATGTTCATGTTGTGTATAAAATAATAATGACTTGTCATGCTAATTTGTTGTATCTTATAAACAGGGTGTAACATGTTATTTGGGTAGACGACCACGTACCCGAGAAGTTTTACAAGGGCACATGTACCCCACCGAGATTAGCCAATGGTTGGCGGAAGCCGATCAAATTGAACTTGCAGTAGAATTAGCTCAAACCGAACAAGCTGCCCCGGATCGTTTAATTTAAATCATAGGCAATTATAGTAATAGACGCACAAACTTAGCCAAATATAGATCCAGTGTACCAAACTTGTTAGCGACCTCAACTTGTGATACCTGTAGCGTAATGTCAATAACACGTTAACCATTCAAAATATTTAGTACGTACTAATTTTAGAACTGATTCAAGTCTTGCATTTTACATTTTGAGATTATTCTGTTAATTTATTGATCATTATTATTATAACGAGAGATCAATAAAAAAACCAATTAGGGTAGGCTGTGAAATTGAATTATTTTGAATTGGTACTTTAGCCACATCCACAGAATGACATTTCAGTTTCAATTTAAGGTTATAAACTTTGTTTACAATAAAAATGTCAAATTACAAACGTTATAAAATGTCATTCTGTGGATGTGGCTAAAGTACCAGTTCAAAATAATTCAATTTCACAGCCTACCCTAATTGGTATTTTTATTGATCTGTTGTTACCTATTGTTATTATTATTTTTTTGTTATTAATTTTATGTTGTGATCTCTTCCAAAATCTGCTGATATTAGTTGAAACTGGGTTTTGCTGTAGTATTAGGTGCTAGTCTTAGGTAACACGAATAATTATTTTTATAGACAATGTACGAGTATGATATTAATAAAACAAAAGTGTTGTACATATTTTATGTTGCAATAAACGTATGATCATTATATATTTTAAACATTTTTGGTATTTCAATGGTTTGCTTCTTGTTAAATTTTGTCATTTTAATGTAAGATGAGATGCACAACCTTCTCGATTTTGACGTAAAACGTCTTCATCTTTACTATATGTGATAGTCTGGACGCAGCATAAGGCTAATTAAAGGGAAGGAAAAATAAGCAAGATTTGTAATGGTAAAATATTTAAGTATTTTTAGCCAAATAAGTGAATAGGAAATGCATACCTACCCAAATTATTTAATTTAAGTTCCATCAACCATTTATTAACCTGAAATTGCTCCTGCTCATATTTTATTGGTTTGTATTTACCAAACCATTTACTAAACGGAACCAAAGTAGCAACAAAAATTGTTTACTACCTAAGTTAAATATTAAAATTTAATTAATTCATAGTTCAGGTTTGAAATTGGCGCCGCATTGTTGGTGAAATAGGAAATAAGATGTGTACATCCAGTGCTACCACAACACAGCCTTCAAAGTTTCTTTTGGTTTTTGTTGAAAGTAAGTTGACGGCATCGGAAATAAAATCTTTTTAATCCTTCGATTTTAAAAGGTTTTAGTTCATATTATTAATACAGAACGTTAGCTTAAGTGAATATCCCTTTTGTGCAAATGGTATTTTATACATAAAGTGAAAATTATAAAAATAAATCAAGGTGATTCATGTGTACCGTGTTGTTGTATTCATTAGTTTTTCAACGTTTCCTTATTAAATCATTAACATAGTCTTTGTAAAGTACGAAGATTGTTTTATTTTGTGATGAATTAATCTTAGGACACCTCAGAAATATTCATGTTTGAGAATAAGATTACTGATTTTTGCCATAACCTCATTTTATGAAACAGTCGTGCTTCACATCACATCTGACTTAAATTGTCTTTCCGTAGATGGCCCCCACGGCTGTACAGAAGAAAGAAAAAGAAAAGCCCGTCGAGGTCAAGAAGAAATTTGGTAAACCTCGAAATTACGACTTGGGAAATGGAATTTACCGCTTTTCCAGAACGCGCATGTACCATAAGAAAGCATTGTATAAGTTCATAGGTAAGAAGGTTGCACCAACCAAGAAACCCGCCAAGCCTGTAACCGTCGAAAAACCTATCGGTGGTGAAAAGAACGGAGGAAAACGTATCGTCTTATTGCGTAAACGCAGGAATTACTATGCAACTCAGGATAAGTAAGTACTACAAGAGTGTGCTAGGTATTCACGAGGCTTACTGTCTGCTTTTTTAAGGATTAAGAAACGACCAGCTAAGAGGTTGTTTAAACAACATCCTCGCAGCCTGAGGAAAACTTTGGTCCCCGGAACTATTTTGGTGCTTCTTGCTGGGCCACACAAGGGCAAACGTGTAGTACTCATTAAACAATTGTATTCCGGCTTGTTATTAGTGACAGGTTAGTTGTGAATTATTCCGATGTTTTGCGAGTATTAAGTTATTATTTTAGGACCTTTCTTAATAAATGGATGCCCAATGAGACGAGTTCACCAACGATATGTAATCGGCACTGAAACTAAGTTGGATATTAGTGGTGTAAAATTACCTGAAAATATCAACGATCAATATTTCCGCAGAGAAAGGAAGAAGCGAGCGAAGAAAGAGGAAGGTGATATCTTCTCCACTAAAAAGGAGGTAATAATGCTGCTTGTAACTGTTTTTGCCATTGTTTCATTTAAACGGTTGCTGTTTTTAGGCGTACAAAGTAAACGACCAGAGAAAAGCAGATCAAAAACTACTCGACAAAGAGTTGATAGCTGTAATTAAGAAACATCAAGATCGCAAACTCCTGTTCGCATACCTCGCTTCCATGTTTGGTTTGCGTTCATCGCAGTATCCCCACAGAATGAATTTCTAGTTTATTTAAGTTTATTTCCGTTGTTTATTGATTTTTGTATGGGAAGCGTTTGTAAACAAGTTTGATCAATAGACTGTGGATGTCTTGAGAATTGTTTTATTTCGTTGATAGGATATTAACTGTAAATTTGTTTGACAGTTCAGTAACCAACGGTTACATTTCAAATTAAATATTTTTACTGATCTGACATTTTGTGAATTAAGAATTGTTTTTTAAAGGTGTTGTCAATTTATATAAAAATTACTGCTGTAACAAAATTAACTAGTGTGTTTCATCAGTGAACCAATATATCGCTATGGAATCTGCAAATTTAAAAACTCTTATTCAAAAATCAGAAGAGCACTCCACTAAAATATCCGTTACTGCCTCAAGTTTTTCTAATAAAGCTAAAGAAAAACGGGCGACTTCTGCTGGTTCAGAAATTACAATTAAAGAATTTTTAGATTTTCTTAAAACTGCCTATCAGGTAATTTCATTAAAGGTCGCTGTCTGTGATGAAGTTATAAAAATTCTAGGTGAATGATAGCATTGAAGGAGTACTTTTGGCGGATGGCATGACCGAAGCCGTCGACTGGATTAGGCTTAAAGAATCGGAATTAGTGAAACCACGGGAAGTTGGTTGTCAGACTTCTGAAGTTAAACTTAAAGGTGCTTGGAACTTTTTTATTAATCATTTTCCCATTTTATTAAAGTACTTTGTTAGGGTAATTGGAACTATTTGGTAATTTTTTTGATGGCGCAATTCAAATTTGAGAATGATTAATATTCATATGAAATTAAGAATACTTTGCTTTTTTATAACATTAATAACTTTGTTACTGAATTAACTAATTTTTTGTTTAAACCTGACTGAAACTAACGTGTGTTCATAAACAGTCGTCATCCCAGTAGGTTGTGATTTCAAAAACATATTTCGTAATTTGATTCAGAACACAAAACCAAATGTCAAGATTTGTAAAATGTCATTGTCTATGATTTAATCTAAGACTTGTAATTTGTTTTTCAAAGCAACCGAGATGACGACAGTTTATGAACACACGTTATAATCTTTCAGACATGACTATTTCCTTTATATCCTAACTAACCATGGGCGAAGTTAGGTCATCAGACCTGGGGGGTCTAAAGCCCTAATATGAAAAGACGTATATTTTTTTTGTTTTGAAGTGTATGTGTATGTTTGAATGTTTTTGGGGGGGCTAATTCGGTTTTTGGGGGGCTTAGCTCCCCCAAGCCCCCCCTAACTTCGCCCATGGTCCTAACACAACTACACAACTTAGAGTTCGCTAATTTTAATACATCACCATTATTATTATTATTTTTGTTTTCTCAGCTTTTGTTGGTTACTCCCTGGACAGACGGGTGTTTACCAAGTCTGACCAGTTGCAGGTTTTAAGTATGATTGCTTTCTGGATGTGTTGGTGTATTTATGTATTATTATTATTATTATTATTATTATTATTATACAGTGCAAATTTATGAAATGCGAACATAGGCAAATCAAGGACCAATCAAATTTATAAAATACGAACATAGGCCAATTTACGTATACCCAAAAAGACAAAAATTCGTTAACTGTCAACGTCAAAGTTTCGGCATTTGTAAATTGGTCATATCGTCTGCTATGTTCGTAGTAACAAAATTTGCACTGTATACGATTTTACATTTGCAGACTCCAAATTCCATGTTAATGTCTTTTGACATAATAGTTTCTGTGATTTTGAGTAATTGTTTCATATGTGTTGTAGTGGAGGAATATATCTTGATATCATCCATATACATACATGAGATGGTTTATTTTATGGATGTCTACTTTTTGGTGCTTGATAATTATGATAACCATATGTAGTCTCGTTGAGGGTGTTAGATAACATAGGTAGGTAAAACCAAAGAAGGCCGAGTATACCTTGGTATATACCACGATTGATATTAATGTAATTAGTTTGTACGTGTTGTAAATTTGTAATTCAGCTGTTGTTAAAAATTTCTGAATTATGCTATGGATTTGATACATCTGTGGTGCGTAGAACCTTTGATAATCAACGTAGGGGGTCATATCAAAGGCTTTTTTATAATCTATATAAACAGGGTGTACTTATCAGAAATAAGTACCTACATTAAATTTTTTCAGTGGTGGAGCTTGTCAAGAACTACAACATTTCTTATTAATTTTTTTTTAAATCTCCCATTTATTTTGCATTTTTACCCCCCTTAAAATAACGAGTTGTTTATGTATTTTCAAAATAATTAAATACTACTAGGGGACCTAAATGCCAGAACGGGTAAAAGCAAAGGTGACAATGTAGTAGGCAACTACGGCGAAGACAAGCTCAATGACAATGGCAGAAGGTTAATCGATATGTGTAGATATGCATCTTTGAAGATACTAAATGGTTTCTATCCGCATAAAGAAATTCATACATACACCTGGACCCAACCAACCCGCCAACTAAAGTCCATAATCGACTACGTTATAGGTCGACAAAATTCTAAAATAAAAGTGGAAGATGTACGAGCTTATAGAGGAGCAGAATGTGGAACAGACTATTATCTGCTAAGTGCGAAAATTTGGTTTCCATACGGAAAACAAATACAAAACGATCTTGATAAAACGATTGAAAACAAAACGGAAAATCATACTCATAAATATAATTTGGAAAGTTTAAATGATGAGTCTATCAAATTCTTATATAAATTACGTCTAAGCGTAAAGATCGCAGAAATTCCCTACACGGCTCCTTCACAAATGTATAACGAAATAGTTAACCGAGTAAATCAGGCTGCGTTTGAAGCTCTTGGAGAAACTTCCCACTATAACCAGAAAATAAATTGCTCATGGTGGACAAAGGAAATAGAAGAAATGACAAAAAATAAAAAAGAACTGTATCAAAGTTGGTTACAAAATAAGAACGCTGACACAAAAGATAAATACAGAGAAATGTGCAGAAAAGTAAAACAAACCGTAATGATAGCAAAGAACACCAGCTGGCAGAAAAAGTGTGAGGAAATAGATAAACAATTAGGACAAACACGAACTAAGGAAGCATGGAGAACAATAAAGAGTATGCGAAATGACAGAAAAGAACGAGCCAATCTAGAGATGATTAGCTTACAGAAATGGGAACAATATTACGAAAAATTACTTAATGAAGACAGACCTCAATTCATCAATGGTGGTAGTGAGCACGAAAAAGAACAAGATATAAACGACTTGGCAGAAGAGGAAGAAATAACACTGGAAGAGTTCAGATTGGCCTTAAAACAAATGAAAAATGGTCGAGCAGCTGGACCAGCAGGCATACCTATTGAATTAATAAAACATGGAACGGAAAATTTATTTGAACTACTGCTATATGTGTTTAACAAATTCTTACAAGGCAACGAACTACCGCAAGAATGGCGAGCAGCTTACATAAGCAACCTACACAAGAAAGGTGATCGTACAAAATGTGAGAATTATAGAGGTATCAGTGTGACAAATTCTCTTAGTAGACTTTATGGTAGGATAATCAAGAGCAAGATAGAAAAGCATTTGGAAGAAGACGAGGAACAGTGCGGCTTTAGACAAGGACGGTCTTGTACAGATAATATATTTTGCTTAACTCAGGTTATCGAAAAGAGGCTAGCCTATAATCTACAGACTCACGTGGTATTCGTTGATCTACATAAGGCGTACGACACTGTACCCCTAACCAAGCTGTGGGAAATAATGGAAAAGAAAGGGGTTGAAACTATCTTAATACAGGCAGTAAAGAATCTATATAGCAATATGACCAGCTACATCAAAACGGGAAAAACGGTGTCAAATAAAATCGCCGTAACTAAGGGCCTACGACAGGGTTGCTGTATAGCACCAACATTATTTAAACTGTATGTGAGTGGTGCGTTAGAAATATGGAAGAAAAAGTGTAAAAATATGGGAATAGCCCTTGAAGATAATAATAAGTTATACTCGATGTTTTTTGCGGACGATCAGGTGGTATTGGCAGAAGATCAGGATGACGTAGAGTATATGCTCAGAAAATTAAGGGAGGAATACGACGAGTGGGGCCTACAAATAAATTTTAAGAAAACAGAATATTTAGTCATTGGAGACCAGGCAACCGATATTCAACTTGGATATGAAACGATTAAACAGGTCCAGGAATACAACTACCTCGGAGTAAAAATTACTAATGACGGAAGATGTAAGAGTGAAATTTTACGAAGGATAGGCCAAGGACGGGCAGCAATAAAAACATTACACCCTCTGTTATGGAGCAAAAGCATATCACAGACAACTAAGATTAGAATATACAAAACCGTAATAGAGAGTATAACCCTATATGGATCTGAACTATGGAGTATAGGTAAAAGAGAGGAAAGCAAAATAGCAGCCTTGGAGATGGAGTACTGGAGGAAATGTTGCGGTTTGACCAGACTAGATAGGGTACGAAATACGCAAATAAGAGAACAAATGGGCATTGATACAACCATAATTGATACTGTTGAGGCAAAAAGATTAAAATGGTACGGCCATTTAAGACGCATGGCAGATGACCGCCTGCCAAAGCAAGTGTGGGAGTGGCAACCTCGGGTAAGACGAAAAAGAGGGAGACCTCGAAAGAATTGGAAAAGAGGAGTAGAAGAAGCCATGGAACAAAGAGGACTAGAAGAACATGATTGGCACGACCGAAGAAAATGGCGATTAGGATGCGAAAAACGGTTATAAACTGTAAAAAAATCGCAAATATATATATTAAATACTGCTAAGCTTAATTTTTAAGTAAGTTGATTTATTATGGTAACCAAAATAAGTTGTGTCGGACATGATTTCCATTGGCGGGTAATGAAATTTGTGATAAATCTTCAACTAATTTTATCACGAAATCTAAAAAGTATACAAAAAAATTTATTAAGAAATGTTGTAGTTCTTGACGAGTTCTATTACTGAGGGAATTTAATGCACTTATTTTTGATACACCCTGTATATGTGTAGGTATATTTGGTTGGTCCTTCTCTGCTTGTTTCATTATTGAGGTAGGTATCTATGACTAGTTGTTCTTTGAATCCCTTTTACTGCTTTTTCGGCAGCCCTTCTGCTCTTCTGTTAAAATGTTGTAGGTGTTTAAGTGTTTGCCTATTTTGTTACATATTGTGGCCGTTATAATTTTGTATATATTATGTATAGTATAGAAGGCAGGTGATGGGTCTTTGGTGTTCTCACTCTTTGGTTTGATGAATGTTTTGGCTTCAGTTGGGATTAAATCTGAGTTGTGTATGGGTAGCGGTAAATTGCTTATACCAATAATTGTGTACTATCACGTGCAAAAGTAATGACACGCCTAAGATTTGTTATTGTATGATAAACAGCCTTGTAGCAGTCGATGAGTAACTTTCTTATTCTAACTTGTTAATCCTACCTACAAGGTCTTATGGTTATGCCCAAGTTGCTCATCGACTGCTGCAAGGCTGCTTATCACACAATAACAAATCTTAGGCGTGTCATTACTTTTGCACGTGAGAGTACATTGTCTGCTCCTGGACATTTCCAACTATGTGTTTTCTTTATTGTATTTGATAGTTCTTCTTCAGAGATGATAGTCGTCTTGATATCTGTCTGCTTCGTCTTAAATCCACTTTGCATTATCGTTGTGTTTGGTTGGGTTTGACCGGCGACTGCTCCAGAATGCGATTATTTCTTCTTTTGATGTTAGATTTTGATAGAAAGCTGTTTCTTTGTTTCGGAAGATCATATTTTGCCTTTTTCTATCATCCCACACTTTGTATCGTTTTAGGCGGGGTTTTGGTGTTTCGAAGGCTTCTGTTACCGTTTGTGTTTCGTTATTAATTATGTGCCGGATGTGTTTTATAACCTTTTTGCTATTATTCCCTATTATATGTACATATATTGTGTTGTTCGACCTATTTGCCTTCTTAATTTTTCTATTTTAGTTTCCAGTCTCTTTTGCTATCTCGGTGTTTTCCCCATCTTCCTTTTGTAGTTTATACTGGTGACGATTTTCTGTTTGAAATGGGCTGTTAATGTTGCCTGTTCTTGTATGTCTGTACCTTTCTCTTGATCTATGTTGTTTGTGTACGTGATTGTTCTTGTATATCTGGGGCTTCTGTATTTTGTATGTGTATATCTGTGTTTTGTAACTTATGGCTAAGTCGTTGTTTTCTATTTCCATTTCATTTTCTCTTGCCAGTTGTTCTGCAACTTCTTGCTTTATGTTTTCTATCTCTATAGCACTGATTTTATTGTTATTTATTATGAATCGCTTTTGGTCTACCAGCCGTTGTTCGGTGATATTTGTATATTCTGTAAATCTGGATAAAAAAAGGTATCTGTTAAGTGTTTCGGTTTCCAATTTAGTGAGTTCGTAGTAGCACCATATGACGTATCTATTTAATTCTTCGGACCATGTCATATGTCATACGTTGCCGGGCTTTACCAGCTTTAGTGATTGTCGGTTGACTTGCTGGTAAAACACTTTCAGCTGGTCCAGTTCTGTTTGCTTGATCTTTATTTTGTCGGTCGACTTGCGACGACATCGACCGTACCGTCGCTCGTTACTGCTTGAGGAAATTAAATTATTATCATCCATCGTGGTCTTACGAGAAGTTAGGGAAGGGGTTGGTCGCACCATCACAGGGCCCCACATTATTATTATTCTTATTATTATTATTGTTATAGTTTAAAACGTTTGTGACTAAGTTATTTTCAGACTCAAACAAAAAGAAAACCGGAGATGGAACCGATGCTGCTGAAAATGTAAAAAGAAAACTAAGTGAAGTTTTACAAGAAGGATTATTAGATTCTGTATTAACATATCTTGTACCTTCTAATGCTTCAACTACAGTATCAGCACGAAGACCATCCCAACAAAAACTTGTAGAAAAACCAAGTAGTCAATCAACTAGTTCTGGAACAACCGATAAGTCTTTGGCACGAAGGAAATCTACCGATGGTTCAAGTATATCGGTTAAAAGTAATCTCAGTAAATTAGAGTAAGTCAGAATAATAGGCATTGATGGGCCAATTAATTTTTTGTGTTTGATAGTTCAGAAGTTGTCATTCATGTGTGTGATGAAGTGAAGAATACAAAAAAGGATTTCGTATGTAATCAGAAATTATTGGTGGAGAAAATGGGGTATTTTGCTGAAGTTACAGCTGGTAAGTGTAAATTGTATTATAATAAAGCATTTTAACAGTAATATTCTTGCTAATACAATATAAGAAATGTTTATTTCATAATCAAGTCTTAACTGAGATCCTAATTTTATAATATTTTTTAAATGATTGTTGTGGCGAGTTTGACATCTTATATTTTTTTATATTGGGATTTTCGCCGAATGATAATAAAGGCGAATGTGTACGCTGCAGTTAAATACATATTTACGGAAATTTTAAGTGCAATAAATGCATAATAGTAAATGAACAGAGCGTATAGTCTTTCTACTTGACTTCTTAAGATATTACAACGGGCAATAAAAGTATTATGACAAGTTAGAAGTGGCAAGTCCTGCCATAAACATCCTACCAGGGACGGCTTTAAACTGGCCCCCAAAATATTTTAAATAACATTTAAATTAATTCTTCTATTTTGAGGCAGCTGTCAAATGTTTCAAGTCCGGCCTAGTAGGGGTGATTTACGATAGTAACCCTCATAATCCAAATACCCTATATAAAAATTTGTCGCAAACAACAAACATAAGGTTGGATTAGTAATTAAGCTGTAAACAAATCAAACGAAGAATACTGCTGTAAACACTGATAAGCGTACGGTTTTCGACGGGTCGACCGGAACCGGATCTTTGCGTGGAGAGGCAGTATTTACTTACATAGGCAACACAAAGCGGTCGTGGCTCAGTTGGTTCAGCGTGCGTCTGACCACTGAGATGGCCCGGGTTCGATTCGCAGGGTCACATATACACCGAAAATACTCGGCCGCTCCCCTCGGAAGGCAATGGCAAACCACCGATGTGTATTCTGCCTAGTAAAGTCCTCTCTGGAGTAGAAGTGCAAGTACTTCCGTGGTTCGGAGCCCACGTTAAGCTGTAACTCCCCTACGTCTGTACACGCACACGACAGGCATATGGAGAGAGGATCGGCAACACCCTGTAAAGGGTATGCTACTCTAAGAAGAAGAAGAAAGCAACACACAACACAAAACAGAGTAGAACAGGACCGTATTTAGGACAATCTTGAACACTGCGATGAGTCCAATCTCGCGAATTAGTCAAATTGAAGATTTGAATCTGCAGCATAAATTCGAAGGCTTGAATTTGAAGACTCAAATTTTTGATTCGAAACTCCAAACTGTGAATTGTCAGATCAATCGAGTCTCTAATTAGTAATTGAAGATTCGAATATGCAACTATAAAGATCACACAGGAACAATGGTGAAAGCGAAGGGGAAGAAAGTTTAAAACGGCACCCTACTGGTCTCAAGCCCAGGAAAAAAACACACGGGATTAAAATTAAAAAGAACAGGGCCGTACTAAAGAATTTTACCAAAAATTTAAAATGACGCAAAATTTAAAAAGCCGTTACAAACGTTACTGGTGGCGGAAGTCCCAATAAAGAAATATATAATTTTATAATGCTAAAGATAAAGACGTACCTATGAGCAGTTGTCGTAGTATATTAAGAAAGTTTTTTATTTTATTTAGGTCAACGTTTAGAAGATATGGATATATCCGTACATTGTGACATAAGCATATTCGAATGGCTAATGCAATGGGTTAAAAAAGACCAAACACCTGAAGAAGAAGCGCCACAATTAGATCCACAGTGTGTAATTCCTGTACTTGTTTCTGCTGCTTTTCTGCAAATGGAACCGTTGTTACAAGATTGTTTGTTGTTTTGTCATCGTTACATGAATGACGTTTTGCGCACTTCAACCAACTTATCGTGTTTAAACGATGCTGTAATGACACGCCTAGCTGCTATGTATACAAATACAGAGGTCGAAGCCATACGAGATCGAAAAGATAAAATACAATCTCGCCTTTATTGCAAGTTGATTCAATCCCTTTGCGAACCAGAGCCGGAGAGCGTAAGGGGACATTGGAGTTCTCTCGCTCGGGTTTATAGATGTGGCCGTTGTCAACAACTTGTTAGCCCATCAGTTGGGCCTGAAATACCTTGCATTCCTGCTTGTATGCGTTTGCTATGTGATGGTTCTGTTATTTACAATCACGTACGAGATCACTCATGGAATATAAACGAGTATGTAGAGCGTCTTCATAAAAGTTTAAGAACATGGAGGAAAGTTTACTGGCGTTTATGGGGCGATGCTCATTTTTTATACTGTACAATTTGCAAGCGTTTCTTTTCAGTTCATCAAATAGCATGGTGTCGATATCATCCAGATGCCCCTCAATTTTTCACGGTTGATGCCCAACGAGCACCATTACCAGTTGGTCGATACCCTTGCTGTGGAGAACGTGCTTACCGTTTTCAGTTATTGGAACCCGAATCCGTAAAGTATTTCCACCTTTAAATATTTACGTTGTTTATGTACATTTTCTTACAGGGCTGCCAATTTAGAGAACATATACCGGCTACTGATAGTGTACGTGATGCTGCAGTTCTTTCAATGCTCGAAAGCTTCAGGAATCTAATTGAAGAAGAACCACCGAAACTCATGTTTCCCGAACGACTGACTAGGCTTGTTGCTAGGGGTAAGTAATGAAATATTTTAAATGTAACTATTACCTTCATAAATTTAGAACCGTTCAAAGCGGACGGAGAAAACCTCGATGGTACATCTGAAGGAAGTAACCACTTTTGGTGGGAAGGCTTGGAACTGATCCCTCCTCGTCCCAAACTTGGTTTATTAGGTGCTTTTGGTGATGTTAGTGCTATTACGCCAGCATATAATGAGCCTCCTCCACCTCCAGAAGCATCCGGTGAAGAAGACGAATTCACAGAATGCAGTGATTCTAGCTCTAGCAGTGATTCTTCTAGTAGTCTTCAAAAAAGCGAAGAGAGTTATCATCCTCCTGTACCGAAACGAAAAGATTCCCCAAGAACTAGAGCAGCTAAGAAACGAGAAGGACGTCTTTGGCAGCATAACTTATCTGCTCGGAGTAATCAAGATATGCAACGAGCGTATGAAGAAACAGCTCTTAAACAAATTTCAACGATATTAGGAAGAAGAACTCTTCTGTCGAGTGATGCAGCACCAAAGGTTCCAGCTAAGAGTTGGCCTAGACATATAACTCCACCAGGTCTAGAAAGTTCATTTTTCTCTTAAAACAAATTTTAAAATTTATAACTGTCATAGGTGGAATATGGGTACGCCTCGAAAGTGAGTGGAGAGAACGACATAGTTTGCCCCAACAACAAAAGTTGCGTAATATTTATACCGGAAAATCAAGACTAAGAACTGCTCGTTTTAATTAGAATAATTAGGTGCATTCCTGATACTAGAAATAATATTATACATTATAATTTTGCTTTATATAACTGTTAGATAGCTTATGGCCGGTTACATTAACTTACAGCATTTTTAACCTTAGACTGTTTTGGATAAAAACTGCATCAGTTTTTGTTTACAAGCATATCACTTGTTGTAAGCAGGTAATTTATTCATAATATTTTCATTCATTTTATGGCTTGTATATTACAGCTATGTTTATAAATAATATTGAAAATTCTTCAAATATTAAAATTTATTGAAACTTAAAGGTACCTACAGGTATTTTTCATCTAGCAATTGGGTTGTGACGTCAACTTGCTCCGCCCAAAAACTGTATGGGTAGACACGCATTCGTGCGCAGTAGGTAATGAAAACTTAGTTTAGAAAGAGATGAAGTATAGTTGAATTGTGAATTTGTAAACAGCGCGTTGACGCCACAACCCAAATCCTAGGTGAAAAATACTGTAGTAATAATTTTAATGTCAGAAAGGTTTTCTAAATTTCTATTCTTTACAATGTAAATCTTAAATTTTAAAGGGGCCATTTAAAGGTATTATGAATACTAGGGGTGAATTGGAAAATCGATATTTATTGTATATTGATACAGTCAATATGAAACCAAGGCCTCTCGGTGGTGTAGCGGACGAGAGGTCCCGGGTTCGGATCTAACCTTGACTAGACCTCGGTCTGGAGCGTGGTTGGCATCCGAACCCTTGTAGGTTAAGCAGGTTAAGTAGTGTATTAAGTTTAGAAGGCTAATGATCACTGCAATCGATGCCGTAAAGCTTAATAAAAAAAATATGAAACCAAAAATGTTGATATCTAGCAAATCAAGTACCTACCCATCTGATACCCGTAGCGTAAGGACGTGTCGATTAGTGTTCCGCGTACAAGATTATCCACAAATAACCAAACTAAACGGTTGATTTGCGGACCTATGTGTATTGGGGCTTTTTGCCTTATTTTCGACCGTACCACATGCCCCCAAGATATTTGACCGTTGTTTTAAAACACCCTGTATATGTAAAATACTACAAATTTAATAAATAAAAAGTATTTCCTAACATGCACCTTTATGGGCAATATGTAAGTAAGAAAGAGAAGGGGACACCCACGACAAGGCGGGTTGCATAACTGTTGCTTGGCTTCACTTCTAATTTTTCCAGTTACGCTTAGTATATACAATGTGATTTTTTTAAAACTGATTTGCAGCAGGCCCTGGATAACCTTAGAACTGTCTGTATTATTATTAACTGACTATGGGCCGATCTTTCAATCTCTCAATAAATTTATTCTCATATTATTTTCTATGGCAACATTTGTTAATACAATTGTTCCCATGGAAAATATTTGCCAAATAGCTTATTAGGAAATTTATTAAGAGATCGAAAGACCGGCCCTAAATGTGAAGTTCTTATTTATGAAATTGACAAATATTTTTGTTGCTTCAGATTGATGGAAGACTAAACTACATGAAATAAAATGAGAAACAAAAAGATAAACCTACCTAAACATTATCTCCATCAAAAAGGCGAAGTTCAGAACGATAAAGAAATAAATAATACATTTCAACAGGGTCTGCTCTTCCACTCAACCCTTCCTTAGTAAATTATAATAATAATAATAATAAGTGACACTTGAATGACAGCCGAAGGGCGATATGCAGGAATTAAATTACGCGGTAAGATTATTCGGAAGAGATATTTCGGAAACGAGATGTGGTTATCAATTGAAATTTAATGATGAATTGGGAATATCTCAGAACGTTACCCAAAATTGCATATACGGATTAACATTTCTTGTAAAACTACCACGGTTAGTACGATTTCAACTAGTACATCCCCTCTTTCGTACTGTAAACAGCTGCTTATTCCGTAATTTCGCTTTCCGTATATCTATTATAAAACTTTCTTAAAAATGCATGCCCTAAGACTGGACATGCGCTAATTTTCCAGGGATTGCTGCGAGTTTTCTTTTAATGAACATACGGTATAATATGTTGTTTCATAACCCACCCTGTATAGTTCTTTAGCCTAACAAAATGACTCTAGCAGTCTCCAATATTCACATGCTAAATATTATAAATGTGTTGCATAATCAAAAGGCGCAAGTGATAATTTTGTTTTTGTTTTTTGATATAAAAGCGTTAGATTCCGAGTTGCGATAGCTAGGTACCCCAGTCAAGTGCGATCACGAGAGTTAAGCTTCGTTGTCTGGTTGTCTCGGGTCAGTACGGCTCGATTGCTTCGTAAACGCGGCACCTCCCTCCCACATGGTAGGAGTGAGAGAGTAGGACAATTAGATAAGACACAGTGGGTGGGCAGATGAAAGGAGATCCAACGCCCAGAAGGGCATAAGGATTAAAAATAAAGAAAGAAAGACAGAAGACAGATATAAAAGAGTTAAAGTAACACAGTTATTTGGTTTTGCAAAACATCAAAAAAGTAGTTTCCTCACGAAATAAGGATTTAATGGAATTATTTCATAAATAAAAAAATAAAATACCGAGTAAATCGATATATTCCTAATAATTAAGTCGCTACAAACAATATTTTTGGAATTGCATTTTGATATTCGATATTTAGGTATATTGATTTATTGAGAAAAAGACCCAACCCTATTATAATTTTGAATTTGAATTTTTATATCATAGATCATAGAACTTCAATATAAAGAGTCTTATTAGAAAATCGAATATTGTCAGAAATACAATAGAAAAGTCTGGATCATGAGTAAATATTAAGACAACGGCCATACCACATTGAAAGCACCGGTTCTCGTCCGATCACCGAAGTTAAGCAATGTCGGGCGCGGTCAGTACTTGGATGGGTGACCGCTTGGGAACACCGCGTGCCGTTGTCACTTTTTTTTTGCTATTATTGTTTGTTATTGTCATAAACTGTTGGTTGTAGATTTTTTTTTATTTGTATTTAATAATAAGTACATATACCATTGCTATTCTCACTAACGCATTATCGAATAAAGAAATATATCAATTCATTCAATATGGTTAATGATTCAATACGTGAAATAAATTACTGTATTGAGTCGCCAAATACCAGGGCCGTAACAAGACAAAATTTTACTATAGGCAAGTTAACTTTTTTGGCGCCCCCCCCCCCTAGATAAAAAACATTATATATAACAACAGATCAATAAAAAAACAATTAGGGTAGGCTGTGAAATTGAATTATTTTGAATTGGTACTTTAGCCACATCCACAGAATGACATTTCTGACATGAATTTAATGTTATAAACTTTGTTTACAATAAATATGTCAAATTACAAACATTATAAAATGTCATTCTGTGGATGTGGCTAAAGTACCAATTCAAAATAATTCAATTTTACAGCCTACCCTAATTGGTATTTTTATTGATCTGTTGTTATAATTTATATTTATTTATTCAGAACATCTAACTTACAATAATAATTATAAATTTTAGAATTTACTACAGAGAAATTTTTATTTACTAATAACCTAACCAATCTAGGTCAAACGTCATTAATAATAACAAATAATGTGTCATGCTGGAAGGTGCTGCCATAAGTATCTTGTTTCGAATACGAAGTCGCGCCTGCGCTTACACTCGAACGAAGAACGTATTATTGTCGACATTGTCGTTGCCTATACCACAGATTTCTATCCCTACCACAGAAATCTGTGAACTATACTCTGTTCCATTTAACCAATAATTCTGGAGATGGCGCTCATACAGTTGGGCAATATTTGTATTATACGTTATAAGTGTTATAACTAGCATTATTTGGGGTTAGATTTGACTAATACTAATTTATTATTTCGAATATGCTGATAATAATAATTCTCTATTTTTAAATCCATAATTGCAGTTTTTTCCTACACTTTTTGGCGCCCCCTTGTCGTTGGCGCCCCTAGGCGGTTGCCTTCTCTGCCTAATGGTAGTTACGGCCCTGCCAAATACTTCATTATGTCGATAATAAATTATCTGTAAGAGTTTAATCTAATAATTTCATGACGAAATAAGAATTTCTTCTACAGAAAGAGCCCGAAATAGTATTGTTTTATGATGTTGTTTTTATGACTTATTATTTTTAGGAATTTAAAATTTATTATTAAGTTTGATTTTTTTTATTATAACAAGTTCTAATAATAATAAAACGTTCCGCATAGTATAATTTCTCGTTGTTTAAATACAGTTTTTTAAATAAAAATAAGCCAAGAACTTAAAGAAATGAGTAAAAACAATGGTAACAAAGATTTTCTTTACCCTCAACCCTTATTGATTAAGTGAAAATCTTACCCTTTATTTAGATAACTGACTATTTAGTCAGAGGACCCTTAATGTTGTTGTGATTCGTTGATTTAGAGTAGTTCACCTTATGTACAAGAAGTAAGTACACCATCCACTTTAATAGGTACATATATTATAAAGTCGTATTTTCATGTATACAGATATTTACAAATACAGTAAATAATTAAGCATAGTGAAAGATAGTGAATAGTAAATGAACATCAAACTAGGCAAGTTAAATTATGGGAAGTGGCTTGAATAATTACTATTCTCATGTTTTACGATTTTGATGTAATCAGGGTGGCCTGATTGCAGTGGTTCGCTCACAAGAAATTAAGTCAGTGCGTCAGTCAGATATGCGATACAAGATCGATCTTTTGTGGGATTGATATTAAAATCAATCATAAGCGGCCGGAGCCAAATGTGGTATTACAACCAACCTTTAAAGTTTGATGAGGGTGCAATTTCCCTCGACTTGAGTACGTGCGCTATGCACGACTCTTAAATTAACGAGTATATGCGCTATGCACAACTCTAATGTAAATGAGTGAGCGTTGCTCCTCATATAACAAGAATGTACACTATGTACAACTTATAAAGGATGTTTATCCCTATCGTTGATTAGCCACAACAGGTCAATCCTAATGTAATTTTGACAAAGTCTAATTTTGAATATGATAAACATATTAAAATTGCTAACTTTCTGGGAGACCCCTCAACTTTAATTACTTTATTGTAACCCTTTGACCAATACATGCCACCGGAAAGCAATGCTTTGCGGCGCTGTACGTATGATGATTATATGATTAATTTCTAGAAGTTTAGTGCGGAGCAACAAAGAGCAATACAACTAACTGTATCTTTTACAGTAATTAGATACACGTATCAGCGTACCTACTAATCGAAATTCCAGACCATTATACCGACAAAATGTTGCAGTAAGTACAATTCTCATATTTAGTTAAAAAATTGTATGTTTTTCAAAATCAGTTGACGTCTTAATAAAAGAAGTACAAAAAATCAATGTGAAAGAGTTAGAGGAAACGAATTTGCCGAGAAAGTTTTAAATTTCAAAATTTTGTGAAATAGTCTACAGCATCGCCCAGCCACTTTTTCAACTATTAACAACAGATGTCGCTGTTTTTTACGAATATTACATATTTATTAAGGCCTTGCCACTTTATTTAGCCAAGATGCAATTAGAAACAACAGTGGCGCTATTTTAGGTGAACTCCCTAAGAATTAAAGGGAATAAAGTGGTAACGCCTTAATATGCAATATTTAATTTAGCTGGCCTTGGTTTAGTTATGTAAAGTAGAGTTACAGCACTCACGGCCAAAGTTTGCCTCAAGGTCGGGTGCGCACTCGTCTAATTTTAAAATTGCCAGGCCCGGGAAACAGTTGATATCATTGGCGTCGTCGCTAAACTGCATCACATGTACTCCATGAAAAACGAGTTTTTGAAATATTGTTTACTGAGCGAATTAAATACCGCATTGTGTAGTTTAATGATTTGTAGAGTAATTAAAGACCACTAAAATGCCATACAAAAATATTGTGAATTCCGAGGTGACTGGCATTACCTGTAGTTACGCACTTTCTTTTATCATTAAATGCATTCCAAAATGTATGAGTTTTTATTTATTGTGATACCTGCTAATTTACTTCAAAGTTGTTATTCCCAAATTAGTATTGTTTTTGATTTATTGTATTATATTTTCTCATTGATTTGTTAATTAACCAATACGTCCTTACTTGCTATTAAAATTGTATGTGTAAATAGTCGTTTTACTGATCTATTTGTATCAGAATAAGTCAAAAACACAACTTTGTGCTTTTTATTTCGTCACATAAACCGAATTATATGACGCCACTGGTAAAGCATCAGAAAGCATTTGGCTATTGTTTAGATGCCGAATGCTGCCGAACGCACGAACTTTATCTGCGCCACCCGAAGCAATCTTTTACCGTGCGTACTGTAGCTACTCTGCTTTCAACTGTTAACCGCAAAATTAAATTCTGCTGTCAAGCTGACATTTGAAGCGGATATTATTTCGTTGAAGCTTGATTTATCTAATTTTCAGTGATCGCTTGGGTTTTGTCCTTTTGTCCTTGAGTAGCGTTAGACATTGTAATAGACATATATTCATTTCAGTAGTTCACTTAAGCCGGGTTCTTATTAGTCGATTTCATTGATCAATATGCTGAATCTATGTCATTGAAAATACAGTTGAATGCGAAACTTGTTCACACGATTCAAGGTCATTTCAAAAATGGCTGCAAAGAAGAAAATTGTGCGTGCTGGAGTCTGTATTGTGTGTAAATATTTAATAAACCAAATCAAAAAAAAAAAAACAAGAAAACCTCTACGTTGGTGGGTCAGGGAATGGATATTACGACGGGAATATGAAGGTGCTTCGGTAAAGCTATTACCAGAACTAACTGCAGATGAGTTGGATGTGTACAGAAACCACTTAAGAATCAGCGAAGAAAAATTTGAAGAACTTCTACAAAAAGTATCGCCGATAATATTTCTTCTTCTACTTCAACTGCTTCCTTCTGCCATATAAGTGCGTCGGAGTGGACCCCTTTCCTTAGCTGTTACTCCATCTTTTTCATTGCTTCCGGTCCTGCGTCATGTATTTAAACTCGTTTAGTGTCTTTCCTTTAGTTCTTCCTATATGTGCCATTTGTTGTAAGAAAAGTGGGCGGAGTTTTTCTAGCCATGCTGTATATTGCTCTTTTTAATTCATATTTTTACGTTGTAAATGTTTGTTTGCTTCTCCAGTGTTATGTGTTTCGATAAATGACCTAAGACTTTAATGTTAATAGTTTTATCTTATCAGCAGTAAACATTATAAAGTAAGTATACATCTAACGTACAGGGCGATTCAAATTATGGATCACCGTAGATTATAATAACATATGAATAACCTGGGGCGATTAAATAAGTAAATTAAAAACAAAAAATTAGCAAATTGTTTTCAACAATTGGGGTTTGTCGCACTGTTTGCGTCTGTTTATGTGATTCATAATAAATTTTATAGTGAAACCTGTATAAGAAAGCAAAGCGTATCAATACAATAAATAAAAAAATTGATCTAAATTTAATAGCCTGATTTATTTTGAACGTCAGTTGCGGTGATGAAATTGATAATCTTTTATGTGCGAAAAATAGTAAATAACTAATATTACGATTTATAATTTATATAATTTATTTATAGTTTTAATTTCTTATCTGTAAATGTGATAATTTCGACGACTTTATGAATATTAAAGCAATAGCTTTACATTACAACATGAAGCTCACACATGTGCTCTTGTTTATTACTTTTGCTTATGTAAGTATTTTAATTAAAACAGTTAAAAAAATTAATTATCTGTCAATTTAGGCAATACCAACGGATTCAAACAGCTCAAGCAATGAGGATAGCAAAGAAGAAGGAGATTCTGGAGATTTCCAACTTCCAGATCGATGGTTGGAAGTTCCCTTGGACCATTTTAATCTTTTTGACAACCGGACCTTCAAGATGGTCGGTTATAACAATAACAACGAGGTAGAAATGAAATATTCATTAAATTTCTGCATTTCAGAGATACTTCGTTAATGACGAATTCTTCAAAAAGGGGCAACCATTATTCGTTGAAATAGGCGGTGAGGCTACCATGAGTGCTGCTGATATTAAATCAGGACAATTGTATTTGCTCGCAAAAAAACACGAAGGGATGCTTGTACATACCGAACACAGATATTATGGGAAAAGTTTGCCCTTTTCAACGTGAGTCTTCTCTTATTTCTTATTATCTGCGTTAAATAAGCAGTTTATACATATGTATACCAAATAATTTAGAACGATCAGTTGCCCCTTTTCGAATATAACGTAAAATAGCAGCGCGATTTTTGAAATATCTTAAACAAAAGATCCCTACCAGGGGAGGAAGCCCTCTGAATTTGGCAAAATTCTAGTCGGGTGGTGTTAAATAACTATGGCAGTCAAGTTTCCTTGAGATTATTAGTTATTTCAAATCGTTAATGTCCTTTGTCGTTGCAGCTTTTGTCTAAGAATGATTTAAGTTTCTCAAATCTAATTTATGTAGTGATTTTGCTTTTGCAATTTTCTTCAACCTAATATTCATTGAGCCCAGTAATAGCACGTGGGCGGTGGCAGCGTCTGCACTTGGATAAGTCTGGACTTCCGTAAAGCTGTTTCTGAATATTCTATTTATCATTATGTAATCTATCTGGTTTCTAATAATGATGTTCTTCTCTTTATTATCTTTAGGAGACTTCCAAGTATACAGCCTCCTAGGTGGGAGTTTGAAGTAGATGTTTAATATTGTGAAGTTGTTTTCTTGACAGAATTGCACTAATCTGTCTCTTCTGTCATTTCTTGTTCCTAAGCCGTATTGTCCAACAATGCCTTGTACTTCCCCGCAGCCTACTTTGGCATTTATATCTTCCAGCAACTATATTTATCTCGTACGTTTTTATGGATTCGAGGGCTGTTTCTAGGTCTTATCAACCGTCAGTGCATACATCTGAATCGAGTTGATATTGACTGTTTGTGATCTTAGTCTAAGTATGATAATTCGGTCAGAAAGGGGAGTGTAACTCTGTAGATATTGCCTCTTCATTATAAAGCCTGTTCCTTGTCTGTGTTCTGGGCCAGAGTTGCCGCTGTAATATACAACGTGGTCAGATGAGATCAATCCTCCACTCCCAGGCCACCACTTTTCACTAATGCCTAGTATGTTAACGTCCAATCGTTGTATGTTTTTGATTATATTAGCAAGTAAACCAGCTTGAAACATTCCTTGTACGTTCCATGTACCGACTCTTATTTTCTTCTTCCTCCACCCGAAGATTCTTAGCACCATCTAAGGCCTACCGGGGACTGAAGGCCGTATTATTGATTTCGTTAGGCATGATGAATTTACTAGGGAGGTTAATGCAGTAGTTTCCCGTTGTTTTCTGCATCGCAGTATCATAGCCGATTAAATCAGTATTTGATTTCTGCCTAGCTGTACCGAAGTCCTTCTCCACCTTAATCTAGTCCTGGCAATTGCTGCTTCCCAATGCCTGCTAGTTTTGGTCCGCCCCGGATATTTTTATTTCTCCGAACCGCCACCTGGGGAGGCGCCCGATGGCCCATCGGCGATGGGGGACTAGCAACCCCTCAGGAACTTTTCACACATACCCGGCGCCGGATAGCCGGCACCGGCAACCCGCTCTAATGAAACTTAACCTTTCACACAGAGCCGGTACCGATTACATGGCATTTCTTAGTTCCCATCACATCTATATCAGACATGGAACGCCGACAACTAATAGCCCTGTAGTTGTTACATCGTCGATGACGTCGTAGAAAACAACGATTTCTTTGGGTTCATCCAATAAATTCTAACAGAGAAGTTTAAGGCATTCTTCACATTATATGAAGAACTACGAGTACATGAAGCCCAGTTTTTTTACTACTTCTAAATCTCAATTTCCTCCTTTAACGAGTTACACAATCGTCTTAAAGATGTTGTTCAGCGCATTTTGATATCGCATTCGTCACTTATCACAACAATTTATTAAAAACTGCAAACAAATGGACAGAGAACACAAACCGACTGCCCGATGCCGGGAATGTGTGAAACCTCCCATTTGCTGCCCCCTACCACCAACCGGGTGGCGCAGGCTAGTCGATATCCGATGCCGGGTAGCTCAGTAGTAGTGCCCGGTGATTACCCGGCCCCGGACTGCCGGCCAACCGGGCCCGGCATGTGTGAAGGCTGTCATATAAACTAATACATTTTAAGCCGGGTTGCCGGTGTCGGTTATCCGGCGCCGGGTGTGTGTGAAAAAGCCCCCGCGGGATAGAGATTGTTCGTACTGCATTCTTCAAACTCAGACCAATACTCAGCAACTACAATCTAAACCTCAAACTAAGAGTGAGAATGACGAAATGGCACAGTATTTTTAATCTAGCATTTGGGTTGTGACGTCAATTTGCCTCGCCCAAAAATTGTATGAATAGACATCACATCACCTAGTTTAGAAAGAGATGAAGTATAGTTGGATTGTGAATTTATCAACAGCGCGTTGACGTCACAACCCAAATCCTAGGCGAAAAGTACTGTATGTGTTCTCCATCTTTTTGTACGGCTTAGAAGGATGGATACTGACAAAGAAACTAAGTAGCAACTTAGAGGCATTCGAAATGTGGTTATACAGAAGAACATATCTTGGACGGAGAGAGTAAGAAACACTGAAGTACTAGAAAGAATAGGTAAAAACACAGAGATCCTAGTGATTGGAACTTAAATACTTCGCCCACGTGATGCGGAATAAAAAATATAGAATCCTGCAACTAGTGATGCAGGGTAAACTAGAAGGGAAGAAACGTCTTGGTAGAAGAAAGACTTCATGGCTGAGGAACCTCGGAGATTGGTACGGAAAAAGTAGAAAGACTCTATTTAGAGCTGCCGCCTCAAAAGTACAAATAGCAATAATGATCGCTAATCTTCGTTAGAAGAATTTACCTAGATCATAGGAAGAAGAAGTACGAAACTTTGGTTCGAAGTTCAAATCAAGAGATTTGGAATTTTCAAGTCTGAATGGAGGATTCGTTCCAGAATTAAATCTAAATGGGTTTCTTCTTAGTTTTTTCCCCTTCAGAAGTTAGCCGTTTTCAACTTCCATAGTGCTCTATTTTCCCAGTTGCCAGCTCTAGTTTTTGTTCCATCGCTAGCTTTATGTAGGTCTTCCATTCCAAAGCTGGTCTTCCTCTCCTCTTTTTCTTACGTGGTTGCCATTCTAATATTCCGTTTGGCCATCTATGTTCCGGCATACGCTTAACGTGCCCATACCACTGTAGGCCTCTATTCTCTAGGACTAGGGTTTTAGTATATTTCCTCATTTAGTACGTGGTCTTTCGGTGTTAATTGGAGACATCTTATAAACTCGAGTTCTACCGTCCTTACTCTGTCCCTAATGCGTGTTGTAAGTTGCCACATTTCTGCTGCATACCGTTTCACTATGCTGTGAAAAATCCCTTTTCTTTACATCGTCGCGGATATTCTTATTCCATGAACCACCATGAAGTGTTTTAGTCACTCTTTTTCCCATTGCTATTCGGGTTTCCACGTCTTTATCGCATTTTCCTTCGTGACTTATTATTGTTCCTAGATACTTGAAGGTTCTATTGATATTCTCGGATTCTATTTGAATATTTTAATCTGATCGCCCGCAAATAGGAGCGAGTGCAGAGTGTAGTTTCCTACCTGAAATTCCATTTCTGCGCATTCTTGATACCAGTTTTCTTGGGCTTGCTCTAAATAGATGTTGAATAGGATAATTGGAGATAGTCCATATCCCTGTTTTAATCCTGCGTGTTTTGTTATTTAGTTTCCTATTTTTACTTGCACTTTTGTATTTTCATATCTGTTCTTTGTTATGTTGGTCTATTTTTCGTCAATATTAGTCTACGTCTGGGAATGCTGTGATATGCTTTTTCAGGTCTATAAAAGTCATGTGAACATTTATATTTCTTGCCCTGGTTTTCTCGATCACTTGTCTTATACAATGTATATTGTCCAAAATATTCTTCTTCTTTTTCTTCTACTTGTGTTAGGTTAAAGGCCTGTTGTTTCCGGTTTAGTTTCCAACTCTCTTTCGATCTCTTAGTTGGTCTTCTTGGTGGTCTGGTTCCAGTCGGTTTACCATCCTTGGCGATGCGAAGTAATCTGTCTCTGTTCATTCTTCTTTGTCTGGACCAACGAACTACGTCTTCTGTTTTACATGTCTGTCTGACCTCGTCATTCGGTATTTTGCCTCTTAATGTTTTTCCTGCTATACTTCTTAGCATTCTCATCTCCGTTGTCCGTAGCAGCCTCTTAGTGTTCCTTATTTGAAACCGCTCTGTTCTTCACCTAGTATTATGAGGCGATCTCGAACTTTTGTTTTTATTATACTGGAGAACAATCTGGCTACTGAAGGTAGAACGCTAATATTCTTTCTTGTTACCGTTTTATAAATCGAGCGAATTCCAGCGATATGTTTTCTTCTAATTCTATCTTAGTAAAGATCTGTTTTAGGTATTTTACTACCTTGCCACCGCCATATTTGATAAGTTCTATTCTGATATTCCTCGGTCCTGGTGCTCCGTTATTTTTTGCCCTCCTCAATGCTTTCCTAATATCTTCTTCTGCTATTTCCGTTGTATTTTCATCAATTGCTCTCAGTTCCTCCGTTGTTTGATATTCTATTCCTTGCTCTTGTAGTAGATGAAAGTAGGTATTACTCGGATCATGCTTTTATTGCTGTTATATTTCTTCATGTTTCTTATGGTTTTCCATGCTTGTGTTGATTTGTTGTATCCAATAGTTCCGTCAATATCCTTACGGTCTGTCCCAGTGTTCGTTTCTTTCCTCTCTCATTCTTCTTGCTTCCTTGATGTCTTATTCGAAGTCTAGTTTTTGCTCTAGTTTGTTCTGGTATAGTGTTTTAACCAATCAATTTTAAAGATTATTTCTTTATTGTCATCCGTACTCTTCTTCATATTTCGTATATTTATGATTTTTGTTTTCCAGTATCCTATTTTCCCGACTACCATGTGATGGGTACTTTCACACTCCGGTTGTCTATAAACTCTGACGTTTTGAATAACCGTTTTCGTATTCTTTCTGATAATTAGTATGTCTATAATGGATTTGATGTTCCTACTTGGGTCTCCTCATGTAAATTTATGAATATCCTTGTGTTGAAATATAGTGTTAGTAACCACACATTATTATTCATAGTGTTTTCCCCAAACTTACCTACTACCTCTTCATCCGAATTTCCAACCCTACTATTTAGGTCTCCTATTATTATCAGCTCTGTTTGATCATTTACACTTCCCATCACATTATTTAGTTGATCGAAGAAATCGTCCTTTTCTTCTTTGGAAGCATTATCGTTTATGGCGTATACCGCTATTATTGCTGTTGTTTTAGTTAAGCAGATTTATACCTAGCTTTATGATACGTTCAGTTATTGTTTCAAAAGAGGTAATATATTTCGTTAAATTGTTATTTCTACTAAGTATTTTGCCTGTTGTGATTTAGGTACTCCGCTCCAGATGTAATGATAATCTTCCAATCTTTCTTCGTCATCCCTTCTTCTTGGTTTCTGTCAATATTATAATATCCATTTTAATATTTTTAATTTCTTCCATAATTTCTTTTTGCTTTGTCCTAAGACCCTGTATATTCAACGTACCAATAGGAATGGTCCTTGATCTTCTCCTAAATCGTTTTCTAGTAAATTCAAATGGGTTTCTAAACCTATTTTCGAACCTTGGCAACCCTAATCGATTATAATCTTTATCAAAAAAAATTCTTCAGGATTATGTTGGTTGTTTTTTGTTTGTTTGCTAGGCGAGGCTAACGCTTGCGGATTCCAAGTATATCAACGCGTGTCGACTGCTACACTATCCGACTAGAATTTTGACGAACTCAAATGACCCCTGGCAGGGGCCACACATCGCATTGTTAGAGCACTTACTGTTTTAACTCAGACAGAAGAGGGCAAAGTTATAGAGTTGTAAATATTTCACCTGACCTTGGCCGGGATCGAACCTGAAACCTTTGGTTTAAAAGGGAATATTGCTACTTTCTATGCCATTGAGGCCGGCAAGTATTTTGTTATATATGATGGAATCTACCAAACTTTAAAGGTGCATTCTTTGAGCATTTTCAAGCATATCATATTAACATGGATATTTTTGGGACGGTTAATTAATCATTTCTAAACGTTTTAGGGACTTTTCTGTCGAAAACCTCAAATACCTACAAATCGAGCAAGCCTTGGAGGACTTGGCATACTTCATAGATTATTATAAGTCGATAACTCCAGGTCTTAAAGACAGTAAAGTGGTAGTTCACGGTTGTTCATATCCAGGAATGTTGGCAACCTGGATACGATTAAGATTTCCACATTTGGTCGACATTGCCTATGCTTCAAGTGCCCCATTGGGTGTAGGTTTGGATTATCCAGGTAGGCTACTGATAAAAATAATAAAACATGAAAAGCAAAACCAAATACACAAATACAAATATAAAATATTTTGCAGAATATTTCGAAATCGTGAACGATGTTTACGCTAACGTAAGCGTAAGTTGTATCAACACTATAAAGGAAGGTTTTAAGACAGCGTCAAAACTATTAAAAACAAAAGATGGACGAAAAATAGTCAAAAAGGCACTGAAGTATGTACCAAATGTTTTTACAAGCACTGATTTTTATTCTCACATCATGTTTAAAGTGTCTCTAACTAAATTAATGTTTAAATAATATAAAACAATATACGGTGAAACTCGGTTATAACGAGATCTTCGATACTGCGAAATATTGCTCATTATATCCATTAAACGTAGTATCCGGGAAGTTCTAACAGTTAAAAATAACGTTTCAAAAGTAACATGAATTCAACCATTTATTCAACACACGCTCGTTGTACTTGTCTTAAATGAGTTCGACGTTTTATGTAATTTTAATGTGTAGAAAAGAGAGAAGACAAATAAAGACGACTAAATTTAAACATGCGTTGAAAATACGGATCCACATATTTATTATAAAAGCGTATAAAAGCATATAAAAGAGAATGTAAAGTATGTACTTTCAGAAAATGGGATTGTGGTGATATCGATGATATGAATTCCTACGAAATTCTTCAGAACATGTTAAATATTCTGAATGTTCAGAATGATCCTCTTAATTATGAAGAAGTAAGTTGTCTTGTTTTATCTATGGACGCGGATGATATGAGTCCTTTCCATCGACTGGCTAAATTGGTTATTTTGAAATCTCAAGATATGCAAACTTGTGGTGATGAAGTTGACGATGCTGCTGCAAAGGGCGAAAAAGAACGTAATGGTAAATAAAATCAGCTGAAATATTAGTATCTTAGCATGTTTAGTGATCAATTTTGTAATCGAGGAGACACGAATTCTATTACTGGCTTTGGATTTATGAAAAGACCTAGACTGCTTGGTTAATGGAGTCTAAATTTAGGCAATTCCTATTAAATAAATTAGATGTCAGGCAAAAAGGAAATGTTGTATTTCGCATCGCACTTAATTAGCTTTACAAAACACAGATTTTCATAGTCCCTAAAATTTAAATCCTGTTAGTTGTGCTGACCAAGTAAGATTTTTCTCTGTTGATCACTGCCTATTTGGCAAAAAATGACTAGTTAGTTTCAAATGTACTACATTCTTGTAAGATTTTATCTAAATTAAGGTAGTTTGGCCCGTTTGAAGGGAAAATTCTGACATGATTTAGTATATCCCGCACCCCTCTGGCTGTGGGGTAGTGAATGACGTAAGGAATGCAGTAGGTAGTATACCTAGTAGTAGTAGTTTAAATATTAGTTACCCAAAGAAGACAAGGGTTCTAAGTCCTCTTATAGTTCAGTTAAGTGTTTAGACAATAATTTTCCACAAACATCTGGATTATATGGCCTTCCTTAACTACCACGTCCTATTGCCAGAAAGATTGTCATTTTTTTTTACATAAAATTAACCAAACAATTTGCTAACATTTTCAATGAATAATAAACATCTTTGAGAATCTCACTGTACATTACGAGAACTCTGTCTTTTGGGAGAGTCTAATTGGTAAGTCGCGGTTGTGGCTCAGCTGGTTCAGCGTGCGGCTGATCACTAAGATGGCCCGGGTTCGATTCTCAGGGTCACACGTACACCGAAAACATCCGGCCGCTTCCCTCGGAAGGCAATGGCAAGCACTTCCGTGGTTCGGAGCCCACGTAAAGCTGTAGGTCCCCTATGCCTGTAGGCTACTTGACACGCACACCACAGACCTATGGAGAGAAGATCGGCAACGCCCTGTAAAAGTCACGCCACTTCTAGAAGAAGAATTGCTAAGTGCAGAATAAGTAGGCAACGAGAATCTCATACTGCTTGTTCTATTCTTCTCGATATATTAAACATTTCTTCTTCAATTAGTAGGGTTTCTATATCTAACTCAATAGCTATATCGTGGAATCCAGACGATAAAGTAACATGATGTAATGATCAGTTCCTTCGGGTTTGGAACGTGTTATGGTTGAGGAAAAAGGATCCAGCATTTCGTTTATCATAAATCACTGTAGATTCTATAGATACCATACTTGATTTAGTAGCTGCCATCGAACAGTTCCTGCTTCAAGCCGTTAAACCCACAAGTCTGTCCGAGACAGTAGCTCTAGAGTCGTCCGAATTAAAGCCCAAAGTCTGGTTTCGTTATGCAGACGACTCAAAATCTGATTCCATGTGAGACATACCCTTACATTAGATCATCCCAACAATCAACATCCCAATATCAAGTTCATAATGGAAATAGAATCAAACGGTTCCCCTTCCTAATTATCTGAGAGTCAAGGAGTCAAGTGGTTGTTTGGGATATTCGGTTTATCGCAAACATAAGGCATTTACATGCCAGGTCTCACCACCATCCGGCTCACAAGTTCTTTGATTAGCTCCCTTCTTCATCTATATTCAACCATATTCAAAGAAGAACGGATTGGCAATGTTTTTAAAAACACAGCATAGCATCAAACCTTCTTGAAAGACTTTTCTAGACCCTCTATAGACAAGAGGTATCTACAGCATATTCCCTCTCTATCTAACCGTTTTCTACCCTAAGGGCACACGCCTCCTTCAAGCTTCTCCACCTAGTTCGATCTGGCGCCACCATGTACCAGTTCAAACCCGCTGTTCGTTTATCGTTTCCCGTTTGCCTCAAGGTCTCAATATAATGAGCTTGTTGCTCCATTTTTGCTGCCACCTTGCAACATGCCCGGCCCAATCCCACTTCAGCTAACCTCTCTATTACGTCTTGTACCCTCGCTTTCGCTAATTCATTCATTTGTCTTGTGGTGGTCCCTTAGGGTTCTTCCGTAAGTTTGTATAATATCGATTTAGTAAGGACTCAAGTTTCAGCCCGTAGGTGGTTACTGCTAATATACATTGGTTGTACAGTTTTGTTTTTAATTTTATGGGTAGCTTCATTTGAAATATATGTTTTTGATATTTCCAAAAGCAGCACCATAATCTCGAGCGGATTTCTCGGCTTTCTTTCCTGAGTGTTATTGTTTGTCCCAAAGAAGTGTATTGTGACATTAGTTCTATGTTTTCATTGTCTATTTTAATAACACCTATGTGGTCGATTTGATTCGACATGTATTTAGCCTTACTTTGATTGAGCTCTCGTCCTATTCTCGAACATGCAGTTCTAACATCTATTATCATGAATTTAATGAGGTTTGGTGTATATTAGCGAAACTGATCACTCTGACGTACGCGGATCTATGGACATAATAGGTGCTTGAGATCAGCCTTTCCGTCACATTCAGCCCTTGCCACAATATTCTGTTTGATAAGTCATATCTTAACTCCAAATCCCTCTATTTTTTCAAGAACAAAATCACCAAAGCCACTTACAATCTCAACCGTGACGCGAGTTATCTTCTCTGGCAAATGGAAATCTGCTTTCACTATTAGATTAGCTCTGCTCCTGCTATGCTCACACAATTAGCCTTCCTATTTTTCTACAGAAGGGTTTCACATCTGGCGTGTTTGATAGTGCTCTTTTAAACCCTACCCATCTCCAGGGGAAGCGTTTTATGAAACGTTGAGTTCTTCTTCCTCAACCCTGACATGGACCAAGCTCGGAAATTAATAATTACTTTATGCTCTGGCCGGCTACGTAATAATTTTAATAAATTAACATATTCGGCTGCTCCTGATAACCTATTTCACTTCATATTAATCCCTTTCCTGTAGCTAATTCTACAATCAATTCGTAGATGCTGCCATGGCGTCTCCATTTTCTTCGTCACTAACAGTCAAGAAATCTTTCTAAATTTGAAATTCCATTATGTTGATTTTATTGTTTCATCATTTGGCTTTATGGGAGACACATCTTTGCTTCATTTCTAGATAACTTCCGAAACAACTTTCATTTTAGTAACCCTCTTGTGCCCAAAATTGAGCACAGGCCTTCCTCAGCTGCTTCGATCTTTCTCTATTTGCAGCTGTTCTGAACTATGTTAATCCTGCTATTTTTATCACTGTCAATGGTCACCATTTTATGATATTTCGGTTCATCTGTTGTCTGTTATCCTTGATATGTGATGCGCATAAACCCATTGGAGTTACATTATATCTTCTCCTTCTTCCTCTTATGGATGAAGCCTAGGCCAACGGTGTGTCATTAGCTCGTAACTATGAGTTCTGCGAACCCTTTCTACACGTATGCTGAGCAAGAGGCTAACCTAACCCGTCGAAAGAAGTGAAGAAATACGAAGAAGCGTACGACTTCTAAAATTCCGGCGGGTGTACTGCCGGTCTCGGGAATCGAACCCGAGATGCCTACGTGAGAGACTGAGACCTTTTACACTTTACGCCCGGGAGTGCAAAAAATAAATTACTAGGATTTAAAAATGCCGAAACCTTGATATTTAAAAAAAATAATAGTCATTAAATTCTAGATGTGGCATGGAGTTACCAAACATGTACGGAAATGGGAACCTTCCAAACGTTAAATCGAGCAAATTCCAAGCATCCCTTCACTTTGGACTCGACGATTCAAGAATCGGTCGATCAATGCGTAGACGAATTTGGAGGAATGTAAGAATTTTTTTTTTCAATAGGCTTAGATGTTATTGTTAACTGCCATTAAAACAATTCTGCTTATTTTTGCATTTGTTTTACAGGGTAACCGAGGAAGTTCTTGTAACTGGAACGGAAAGGGTTACACGTCGGTACGGCGGTAAAAAGCCAAAAGTAACTAAGGTCGTTACAGTTCAAGGCACTGATGATCCTTGGAAACACTTATCACATTTAGAGGATTATAATCCAGAAGCTCCAGTATTTGTAGTAAAAGGTTAATGGTTTTATTTAATTTTAGATGCATAAATAAACGCGGTGATCGTCATATACCCTGATGGATTAGATAGATTCCGAGGGTACGGGTATGACCTTCTTGCGATAAAGGCCTTATTCGAATATCACCGTTAATCTGACAAACTTTAAAATCTTGGTTAGATCCAGTTCCTTTACCTTTTCCTGTCTAATCTTCTTCTTGTTAAATATTGCTCTCCGCTGCTCTTCACATTTCTCGTACTTTGCTAGAAAATGCATAGCAGTTTCTTCTTCTGATTCACACTGTCTGCAGTATGGTTCAGCCTCTACTCCTATTATAGACAGGTATCTTCTCAATGTACTACGACATGTCAAAATTCCTATTATTATTCTAATATATTGCCTAGAAACTTCTCTGGAGTTGCTTGTCTGCAGCTATCCCCTGTACATTTCCATCCCCTTCTTATGTCCGCCATCACCATTTCCTTTGGTGTAGTCTTGATGACTTGGTTGTGTGAATTTCGCTGATTTAGGTATAAAAGCTATTTTTGTCCCCCTCCATTGCTTTAGTATACATCGTAAAAGAATACCGGATGTAAATATCTTAAGCCACTTTGAAGAAAGACCTCGTCCTCGCCTGCCGATTTGAATGGGGAAACTCTACCATAGCCCATCTGATTTTATTTTCGGCAACTATTTCTTTTGCTAGATCCTAATCTGCTTATGACCGCCTCATGGTACTTCCAAACTGTTCCTGGTTATCTAGTTCTTCACACAACTTTCTTCTTCTTTTCGAAGTGGCATGCCCTTTACAAGGCGTTGTCGGTCTTCTCTTCATATATCTGTGATGTGCGTGTCAAGTAGCCTACAGACATACTTAACGTGGGCTCTGAACCACGGAAGTGCTTGCATTTCTACATCAGAGAAGACTTATTAGGCATAGATACCTCCCTAGTTTGCCATTACCTTCCGAGGAAAGCAGTGGGGTGTTTTCGGTGTATGTGTGACCCTGGTAATCGAACCCGGGCTATTCTCAAAGGTCAGACGCACGCTAAACCAACTGAGCCACCACCGCGACCGCACAACTTTGAACCTGGGAGATGTGTCTCTAACATTATCTCCAAGGGTTCTGCATCTGTCTTTGTGTAATTTCCATCCAGTTTGAGGATTTTTCCATCTCAAACTTTTTGAAGTACTCTCATCAAGTGTGATGTTTCTGTATGAGTAGTTATCTCTTCACAGAACTGTCTCCACGCCTTCCTTTTTAATGATCTAATTTTATCTTTATAGTTTACACTCTTTCTTAGTCTCGTCGTATTTGTCCCAGTCTTCATTAAGGTTTGACCTGACTGCCCTTCTATAGGTTTGCTTGGTCTCCCTCCGCAGCCTGGTTAGTGCTGTGTTCCACCATGTGGTCGATATAATACTAGTTCTCTTAACTGGATAAGTTTCCTCAGATGCCTCTGTAATTGCCTTAACGAGTTTAGTTGTCCCAGTTTCTATTTAACAGACTACTTTTAATATCTTTTATTATATTTAAGTGTAGCTCTTGACTGAGATTCCCCGAATATACTCCCCCCCCAATCAGTCTTCCTTGGCTTTTTCCTTAGTTTTTGTTGAGGTTTATCTAGTTACATAGTCATTGTTATAGGCTTATGGTCCGATAAAGACCCTTTTTTCATTACTGTCTAGTTACGTATATCTGCTGCTATCTCCATATTGATTAAAGTAATGTCCAATACTTCTCTTCTGTTCCTTAGTACAAAGGTTGGTACTTTTCACTTATTTATTAGCTCAATCTTGTTACTATCAAGTACTCCATTAGCGCTTCGCTCCTTATCTTTGTATTTGTACTACCTCAGGTCTCATTATACCCTGAGTTCAAATAAAAAATAGGTACATAGGTGGATAACGAAAGTAATGCTTTAGAGTTTCAGAGTTTACATACTAGGATGCTGGGGTTGAATCTTAGCTATGCCTGTAGTGTTACAGGCATAGCTAAGCCAAATGGGATACTCTTTGTACTTTGTCTTATTCTTTTTCTTAAAGTGCTGTCTGCTAACGGAGGTTAGTTATGATTATGGCAATACGAATCTTTATTGCGGCGGCTCTAAATAGCTCGGTTGATGTCTGTCCAAACTACTCTCAGCCAGGACATCCTTCTCCAGCCTCTGGATTGTTTACCGTCTGTTTTTCCTTGTATGGAGTATTGAGTATCTTTCTACGCGCTAACAGAAGACAAGCTATTCCGAGGAGATAATAACTCTAATCGTGCGAGCCAATACTTTGGCATCAAAAAAGCTAAAGTAACTGTAAGAATTGTCCTGTTTTTATTGACGACGATTTAGACGCATTAAAATTTGTATGCACCTTAGGGGTAACTAGCGTTTATGGCCCTTGTTGTGTTATAGCCCTCGCCACTTCGTACATCGTGCTAGAGTTTTCACGCCACGTGAAAAAAACCTCTTGTTCTGTGCACTTTATGTATAAATAACGAACTATTATGAATAAAAACTAAATCTGTTACGTAAACTAGAAAAACTAGAAATATTAATACAATTTCATTTATCAACTCCAGAAAAGAATAATATATCATTCCAGAATTATTGATTCATCTATCCATTTTTTGTTTCACAGTAGTTGTTGTATAAAGCAATCTTCTGGCAATTAGATAATTAAATCAGAAGATTCCTTGGTTATTTTTATGTTTGTTCATTTATTGGACGAGATGTAGGCTTGAGGATGCTAGGAATCTGAACGCGCGTTGACTGCCATGGTCATTTAGCACAACCCGACCCCTGCAACAAATTTTTATCGTACCAAATATCATAGTGGCAGGAGACTTATTCTATTCTAGAGATACTTTTCTGCATTAGTAATCCCACCTGGCTTCAATCAGGATCGAGCCCGAGGTTTTGCTGGGCCTCTACGCCACTGAAGCTTTATGTTACTACGGGCCTACGGCATTCATAAATTAATAAAAAGCGTTGTAAACTAAAGGTTGTGGTTTCGAGTTCGGTTGAGGTTAATTTAAATTTGAAACTCTTTACACAGAATATGCCTAATAATTTAACGATCTAACTTAGGTTTGAACCTCAGCCATTGTCCGCTGTTGAGGCTAATTCAAACTTGCTGGAGTACAACGGAGGTGATGCCCATCTTAGACTTACATCCCCCCCTCCTCCAAACCAGATTTTACCTGTATTTGTATCTACAACCTCTTTTAACCTTTACATACTGCACCATGTGTATAGTGTAACTGTGTGTAAGTGTAGGACCTTGTTACTCTATCCCTTAGGCCTGTATTCGAAGGAGAGCGTTGTTAATTTGGTGCCCAATGACGAATGGTCACCGGGACTAGATACCGACTTCCGAACTGCAGGAAAATTCTGTCCATCGGGAGATTCGAACCAAGGACTAACGTAATGCTAGCCTGACGCTTTACCACTGCGCCACTTAGATCGACTTCGCGATAAAGGGTGGCAACCGTTGGAATCGAACCCAGGTCCTCTAAGATGCTTATCCAAAAGACCTATCTATTGGTTCTGATATAAATATTTATGTATTTTTATTTGAACTCACGATCCATAAACGAATTAAGTTTCTTATTAAATCTTAATAATCTTAATAAGAAACCTAATTCGTTTATAAATATATAAGATCATGAGAAGTATTTGTAATTATAAAGCTATAAGCTTGCCACCGATAATAATTTATTATTTACTGTTATTGCAGGATCGCATTGTATCGACCTCATAGAAACCGAACATGATCCAGAAGAGTTAATAAAGACAAGGAAGAAAGTTAGGGATATTGTATCAGACTGGTTAAATGAAATTTCTTGAAGTTATCTAAGTAGATATATATTTCCCCCAATTATTCACACTACCGCAGAATAAAGAATATAATTCTTTTGTGCTATCAGGAAGTAGCTGTTTATACAATAACTGTGTAATATAATTTGTTTTGAACGAGCCGAGGTAGTTCTAGCGTTAGAAGTAGTGGTAACATGTTTTTTGCAGAAAAGTTTTTAACTGTCGTTTTAATAAAAATTTGACGCTTTAATTTAGGAATTAGTAATTTTTTTATTTTCCAATCCTATAAAAGACCTGAAAAGAATTGTAAAGGCGTTAGTCTGATATTGATATTTTGAGATGCTCCACAAAACTTGGTCTTCAACCCACATCTCTAGAAAGACCAAGATACCTATAATCAAGACCAAAATCAAATCTGTCCTCATATACGTTTGTAAAACCTGATCACAAAACAATTACGAACAAACTTCAGGTCTTTATAAACAGGTGCATTCTCAGAATATGTCACATAACTGGCCAGACACTATCTTCCATGAAGAACTATGGCGGTTTAAGTAGCAAGGAAAATCATAAAACGTAAATGGGGTTGGATTGGCCACTCCCTAAGGAAACCAGAGACATGAAAAATGTGGACTTAGGATTAATTATGAAGAAACTAAGTATTTGGTCGTAGATGGAAACATTAAGATCTAATGCTACCATCTGGGAAAATAAGAGAATTCAGTGATTATAAATATTATAAAGGAATTTGAAGACTTTCAATATCTCGGACGGATAATCGTAAGGGACGGAAGATGCGTTAAAGAAATAACAAGATGGGTGCAACAAGCAAAAGTAGCATATCATAAAGAGGAAAAGCTGTTAACTTCAAACAGAATCTCGTTGGGAAAAAGGAAACTATTTTTGAAGACATTCATTTGGACTTTGGAGCATTGCCTTGTACGGATGTGAGACGTTGGCGATAGTTAATAAAGAACGTAAGAGGCTTGCAGCATTCGAAATGTGGTGTTTCGGGAGAAATAATATAATCTTAGTAAACGAAACTTTATTAATATTGAAAGATTCGAATATCACATTGTGATTCGGATTCGATTGACAGCCTTATTAATCTGTGGCTCTTAAAAATGCAACGATACAGGTAACATTGTGCAAAATTGTTAGTGAGCATAGAAAGCACGAACCAAGGCGCGTTCACTGTCATGCGCAGCACTTTCGCTCGGGAATTTCAGTATTGGAGGTAGATGTTGTGCCCCAAAATTGTATACCATAAGACCAGATTGGTTTAACTATGACTTTGTAGATCAGGAGTTTGTTTTCAATGGTGAGTTTGGAGGTGCGTCCAAGCAGCCAGTACATTTTTGAAAGAGTGAGTCCTAAGTAACTGTTTACGTTTAGTAAAGATGTGTCTTCGCCAGGTAAGTCTCCTATCAAGATATAGCCCAAGATATTTAATTTCGTCTTGTTGAGGCAGCTGTTGATTACTTAGATGTTATATAGGAGGACAGGTTTCTCTTCGTGTAGTAAACGTTACATGGACAGATTTCGTTTCGTTTGTTTTTATACTAATTTGACATGCTTGGATTGCAGTTAAGTTGGTTTGCAATAGTTGGGAAGCAATGGCTGGATCAGTATCAGAGGCTAACACTGTGGTGTCATCTGCAAAGGTTGCTGTTACGACTTTGGTGTTGTAGGAAAGTCTGCAGTGGTCCAAGGACACTACCTTAGAGTACTCCAACATTTATGGGGTAGAGTTTTGTGTACTCAGTTTCAAGCTTGACCAGGACAATAAAATAGTTTGTGTGGAGAAGGAGACTTAACTTGCATGAGAGACCAATGTGCCACACTCTGTCGAACGCCTGTGATATGTCCAGAAACGCTGCAGAGCAGTGTTGCTTGTTTTCATAATTTTCGCTAATTTTTTGGACAACACGACGAATCTGTTCAACTGTAAAGTGCATCTGCCTGAAGCTAAATTGGTCATCAGGGATTGACTCGTTGTTTTCGACAATGGTAGCAGTTTGTTCAGTAACAGCTTCTCAAACACCTTGGACACTATTGGCAAAAGGCTTATTGGCCGATAGGTTTTTAAGTCATCAGGGGGTTTTCTGGTTTTAAAATTAGAACAATCTGAGCCACGTTCCACTGGATCGGGAAGTGCCCAATGTGCAAAACAAGCAAAACAGCCTTGAAGAGCTGCGTAATATACTTTATTTCCGTGAAATGCAGTTTCTTAAGGATTTTACCTGTAAGTACATCGTATCCGGGTGTTTTTTTGGGCTTAAATTTGTGATAACTTCATGGAAATCAGCGGTTTTAAGACGCTGAAGTGGTAGTTCAAGTTGGAAGGGGGTCTCTAGTAATTGAGTTAGATCATTTTCTTCTTCAGGTTGATTTTCTGAAGGATGTGGTTGGAAAACCTCTGTTAGGTGTTCTGAAAAGGCGCACGCTTTTTCTTGTTTGCTTCTTGGCCAAGTACCCTGACTGTTATGATAGGTGGTGAAGCTCTTCTGATCTGTTTTAATTTTTTGGATGTTCTCCAAAGAGAATAGTGGGCGTAAGACCTTGCAGGAATGTTTGTATGCATCCATTTGTATTGTTATTGAGAAGGTCTTTAAGTGTATGCGTTGCTGCATTATATAAGCGTTTACTTTTCGGTGTTCTTAACCTGGGCCATTGCCTGCGAAATCTTCTTTTGTCCAAAAGTTTTTGCTCAATTAGAGAAAGGCAACTGTAAGTTTTCAAAGTTTCCACTTGTTCTGGTGTTATATACTTCTCACTGTAAAGTGCGTTTAAGATATTACAATAATCTCAATATTAGGATTTAAAATAAATGTTTTTAATTCTTCTACATGTTGTGACAAGCGGCTTGTAGTAGGTTATCCATTATTTGAGTTTAGCGACTACGGTTGTAAGGAGATTTAACTTGGTAATTTGCTCGAAAAATCATATTTTTTAACTCTTGCATATCGCTGGATTGCTGCCGAGGTTGCTTTGGGTTTTGCATTTGCAATATATTGGTGGAAGGGTAAAGTTGTTGGTTTTGCTCTTGGGTTATTTCTGAATAAGTTAATCATGGTTGAATTTGTTGGAATCGTTTGATTTGTTGAGGAAGAGTGTATTGTTTCGGGCAAAGCGATGGAAATTGTTGTTTCTTGAAGCGGAAACTTCCACAAGAGCTATGCAACTCATCGACAGATAGCGATTCGATATCATTAAGTGATTAGTATTCCTTTTAGTCGAACTATTATTAATTATTATCGGTTACCTTAAACTAACCATAAAGGTCTACCACTGACCTACATACCTAGTTATGTGCATATACCATAATAGAGAATTTTATTTTCTCCTTAATTAAACCATGTATAGTAATGTGTTTGCTGATCTGTTTATAAATATAAAATAAAAAATAAATAAATAAATTTTGTAACCCCAGGGGCCAATTTAAAACAAACGAAAGGGCTTTTTCTGAAGTTTTCATTATCGCTAGTAAGCTCAAAATCATGGACATAATATATCAAGAGGTCCAGTTTAAAGTTATCCTCAGAGGGCCATGAAACTAAAAGTCATGTATCTATAGATTCAGGAAATATTACTTCTGTTTGTTTCGATAGGTAGCTGAGGAAGTTTTGGCCGAAGATTAGGAAATTCAAAATTTCGAATTTAATTTAGCAAGCGATGTCCAGAAGTGCGCCGGCACCGGCAAACCTTATAAAAGCAGCAATTAAAAATTTTGAGATTATCTGTTATTTGCTTTGTATCTTGTCAATATGACATGCTGAATTCTATTGTATCTGAGGTTAACTTAAAATTGAATCACTTCGTAGTAATGGATCGGCCCTACCACATAAGCCAGTATTACAAACTTATGTTACCAAAATGTGTTAGGCAACCCGCGTTATCATTGCATGGCGCGAGTTCTACAGTATGCGTACGCAAATAACAATAAAGCCTTAGTAAAACGCAAAATATGAAACTCTAATTGTATTTTAAATTTCCTTGCTGTGTCAATATAATATAGTAGTTAATAATTTATAGGTATTAATTCAAATATACATAAAATACCTAATTAAGACAAATAGATTAAGGTTAAACTGCTAAGCGTTTATAACTACGTAAACATGTTTTATACTTTAATTTTTGTATCTAGCAACAATTTTCTTTTGCTAGGAACTGTACTTACTATTTTTGAATATGAAATAAAAAAGTTTTATATAGGAAATACCAATTATCGGAAAGGGCATTTGGGAGCCACCTTAGTGTAGCCCAATTGAACTGAAATTTTGAACAAAGCCCTATTTTATGTATTGGAAGAAGATTAGGGGTTGGGAGTAAGTACTTAAGTCAAAAAATAAGGGACACACTGTATGTTTCAAACAGAAACGTAGCCATAAAAAAGATGAAAAAATAATGAGAAAGAAAATGTTTAGAACTGCAGCTAGATGTGGCAAATATTAGCAACATGTATGTTAATTTAGTAATTACACTTTAATTACAGGCACAATCTCAATTTACTATAAATAATATTAAATCAGGGGTAATATGTTGGTATCAATTATTCATCTGGTTTGTTCACCTTCAACGGAAAAATTATTAACTTGCTTAAATTCTATTAAATGCCCTGCATGTAGAAAGGCCACCTTCACATTATTTTGAGGTTAAAAATATAAAATAAACGTATCACATTGTAAAATCATATTTATCCAATTCAGTTACGAAATGTCAACATTTCGACATTGATTTTAGTTGTGAAAAGTGGTTCATTTTGTAACTAGTTACAAAATATGCTCCCATTTTGTAACTAGTTACAAAAAGATGATTTGAGTTGCGAAAAGTGGTTCATTTTGTAACTAGTTACAGAATATGCTCCCATTTTATCACTCCCATTTTATCACGATGACCCAACTCCTTTTTTAAGAAGATGTGGCATTTACATTTTGTTATCTGAATTGGATAAAATCTTGTATGAAACACGTTGCAAAACATGTCTTTTTATCACATGGCGTGTTGTTCATCTCGGCTTCGCCTCGACGAACAATTTCACGCCTGGTGATAAAAAGTCCATCATTTTGCAACTCGTTGCATAAATAGCTATTTCTACGGAAAGATTATGTAACAATGATAAAAAACATTGGCTTGTATTGTTTTCAAAATTAAATCAGAAAGAATATTATGTAAAACTAAAAGATGGAAATCTAAGAATTAACAGGAACAATCTTTCATATTTCTTGAATTACACGATCAAAGTGGTCGTTCATTAAATTCAGTTTAAATAAATTTTTTTCGGGTTACTTAACTTAAATACGTTTGCGTAACCACAACATGAAATACTTTTCTGATATTTTATTAACTGTTGGAATAAGCTTTAAAATATTAATAAATAATAAATTTTGAAATATCCAACTTTGTGTTCGTTACAAGAAGAAAAAATAATTAAAAATCGACGATATCAAACAAAAATAAGAGTAAGAAAAGATAATATACGAATTGCTTCAATTTAAGACTTGATTGTGTTGGTGTAATATTGCAATATGTGTACTTGAACTGCAGTACGTATGTATGACCGGTATTTACGATAAAACCAGTTGTTTTAGGTTACTTTCGTTTAATAAACGGGTCAGAAAGGCCATACAAATTGTACACATCAGTAGCGTCGTCAGACAATGGTTTGGGAGGGATGAAACCCGGTTGTTTTCTTACCACTGTTAGTGCCCCTTAAAGAACTCACATTTCTTTAAGGAAACAAACTGTCAGTATTAAATAACCAAATAAGAATGGTTAACAGTTATAATATGTTTATAACTGATCATTTGGGGAGTTTATTTTATCTCTAATAAAACACCATACAACTAAAATCATGTATATTTAGGAAGCTTAGCTACAGGCTGCAGCTGGGTCCACCCAAGCAACATTTACCCGAAATCATAGCCAGCTTTGGTTTGAAAAGATATTTAGGTAATAGTAACTTCGGGAAGCAGTTAAGAAGCTCGTTATTTATTTATGATATGAACTTAGGTTCTGCGTAGTTTGTTTATAGGCACAACATTATTTACACTTAATTAAATCCTCTTCTTTAAATGCTGACCATACCACTGTTACGCAGGTATTTATATATCCCACTTTCGTAATCTCATCAGTTTAAGGTAAAGCCTGTGTGCGTGATTACCTTTAATCGGAGTTTCTACCGATTAAACTTCTGCACTTTTGAAATTAATTTTTGTGGATGAATTTTATTTTTGTAACTTAAAAATTAAATATGTTTTCGGTAGAAAAGGGCGTTAGAGCAAAAACTATATCAGAGACTTTACTTCTTGTTTTATTTTTCACTGCATTGTCGTGGTATGTTCAGTACCATTGGAAAAGAAGGAAATTGTACCAAATGGCTAAGCAAAGGCCTGGGCCTTTAACACTTCCGTTTGTTGGAAACGCTTTGTATTTTGTTGGATCGACGAGTGGTGAGTTTTATATTTATAATTTTTGCTTTTAATACTTGTTACACGAGGGGTGAGTTCAGGAGTATATGTGTCGATTAAATATGATGAAATTTCGTAACATAATCTTTGGCATTCGTACCGGAACCAAAAATGAAAATTCGACCTGTTTTTGTATGTTTTGTTTCTGTGAAAATAAATTTCAAATATTTATTTCGGAAACAATAGAGGAACTTAAAAAGAATTGAATGGTTTCTTTTCGTTGGTTTTAACTTCAAAATGCGGTTTTGAACAATTTATGGTTTCAAACCACTTTTTTAAATGCATCGACTTATCGATCTGAACTTAACAAAAAAATGTTAGCCTCCAACTTATTAAATTGTAATCTGTTAATTTTCAACGAGTCGTTTTTTGGAAATTTTATAGCATATTAGTAGTCTAAAATCAATTTTCGTTTTTAATACATTATACTGCCAAAGGGGCCAACCTAAAAATGAGCCGGAGTTATGATACTTATTTTCATTCTAAAATGGTTTTATAGATTATTTTTGAATCTTTATCTGTTTGGTGTGTTAAGATACCTTTTGAATGGTGTCGGTTTCACCGCCAAAATGTTTCTCAAATGCCTTTTATGGCCATAAAAAGGTTTTGACATTTAGATTTATTTCTCAACAAACCATCTGCATTTTAGTAAGGTATTAAATTCATTTTTATGAACTTTCATAAGTTTGACAAAACCAAAATTTATAATTAACATTTTCAAAATTGCGAAATTCGTAACCAGGGGTTTAAACACCCCCTCGATACACCAATATTTTATTTTTTAACCTAGCTTTCCAATCTGTTGCAAAAATAAACTTTCTAAAATATTAAGTGTAGATTGATTAATAACGATAAATGTAAAATTTGTCAAATTAATTATATCGTGAAGGTAGTGTTTAACGAGGACAAGAGCTCTGATAGTTCAGTTAGAGGATTGCCAACAGAGAGGGCAAATCTTGCACAAATGTTAGATATATTATAAATACGTTAAGTATTATTAAATATGGAAACAGATGGGAACTTTATCTTCGATATAGCTTTTGCAAGCTAACGAAGCAGCTAGAAATCCTATGTCCTGATTGTGAAATGTTTAGTAAAATTTAAAAATCTAGAGTTTTCAATGTTAAGCCATCCAAATTAAATAGAAAGAAAGAAAAAGATGTTTTCCATTTATATTCTCCATTCCGAGTTTTAGCAAAATATTAAGTGTAGTTGTTTTTACTTATAGAAAGCACAAGTTTAGTATAACAATAAACTTCTTCGTTTTGTTCTGTATTTCGCTGTTTTTGCTTTTTGCTATTTCTATTTGATTTTCCTACTTCCTCTTTTTATTTTTTTATTATTCCTTTTTTCACTATTTTATCTCCTCTCTGCGTGAGTTATGTGTTTGTTTTTAAATATCTTGTTTGATTTATCATTTTTTGATTTGTTATTTCCCATTCTTTTTGTTTGCCGATTTATTTTCTTTCTGTTTTTGGCGTTTCCTTCTTTTTCCGAATTATTTGCTGTTAAATCTAGTTAATTGTTATTTAAACATTATCCTTCTTCATCTTCTTTATTTGTTTTCTTCTTTTTGTTCTCCTTTCCACCCTTTTCTTAATTTTTTTTTAAGAGGTATCAGGGTCGGTCTGTCTATGACTCCGGGAAGCACTACAGCCTGAAAGGCTTATTGTGCATACCCTGTTTTGTAGGCCACACCCATTCAGTGATCTTTGTTCCCTGTATGAAGAGATAAAGGTCCTTCACTGGGTGTTTAATGAACTCCTTCGGTTCCATAATAGGCTTCCCGAATATGCGCTGTCTTTTTCTTACCAGCGCATCGCAAGCACATGTGTGTTGCTGTCTCTGTTTCCTTATTGCCGAGTCTACAAGTAAGGTCTCCATTGTATTTACTGATCTTCCACAGGTGTTCCTTAACAGTTGCATGTCCTGTTAGTAGATCTGTGGCGATCCTGAGTTGTGCCCTACCCATGAGAAGTAGTTCAACAGTTCGCTTCTTGCAAAGTCTGTTTATAAATGCCTTGCTATGGTTTTGTCCTGGCCTGTTGGTCCAGTATCTTTCGTGTTGAGTGCCAATCCAGTCGCTTACATATCCTCGAATGTCACTTCTTGAAATTCCTAAGGCTGGTTCTGGGCCAAAGTTAGCCTCAGTCTTACGACGTTCTCTTCTGCCAAGTCATACCAGTCTGGAAGAAGTTTTCCTACTTGAGAGAGCCTACAAAGCCGCCTGGCTGTATGACATTATGTAGATCCGCTTATGTTTATAACGCGTATATTTCCGCTTGAAAGACGCAGTCATGTTTACTCAATGAAAAGCTGAGCCTTACTTTCGGTTTTCGCCATAGAGTCCTGATCCGGCACCCGTCTCAGTCTTGGAACCGTCGGTGTACCAGATTAGACTTCCAGGAGAAATGCCATCTTTGGGATCTTTCCACTCTTCTTGGTCCTTAATTACCATCTCGAAAAGTGAGCCTACACAGTATTTGGGAGTCATATAGTCCACCTTCATTTCAAGTAGAGGTCCCTGAATGCTACCAACTATACTAGTGTGTTCTGTACCTACGCGAGGGTTGTACAGTGAACTTTGTAATCTATGGATTCCCAATCTTGCCTCCCCCTATATTATTGTATGTAGAGGAGGAAGGTCTAGAAGAGTCTCCATAGCAGCAGCGGGCGTCGTTCTCATTGCGGCTGTTATTCCAAGACAAGTAAGCCTTTGTATCTTGCTTAGTCTTAGTTTGGTTGATTCTTGCTTGACCTTAGGCTTGAAGCATCCTGTTTCTCCGCTTCTTGAATAGCCTTTCTGCCTGACCGGTTTCATACGCTTAAGGCGTTCGGATTCCCTCTCTTAAGTAATATCTACAGCACATTCATTTTCACTACAATGTTAAATACAACTCTGTTTAAATTTTATTGTGTTATTCTTAATCAACGAAAAGGGATTTGTTGGTCATTTTTTTTGCCTTTTTATAATAAATGAATGACCTGGCACCTAACAAACAATAAGCATTTCAGTTCTGAAATTAGTTCATATTGCTACTTCAGCTCATGACCCTATAGCAACTTTATTGCAAGGTAAGTCTCATCATCCAAAATTAGCTTGCCGAAGTCAAATTACTTTATGGTATTAAATGAAACCGTAACAGGCCACCACACCAAGGCCGCGTACATAATAGCTGGCCTGACCACTCTGGTGTATAGCCAATGCACCATTCCTGGTTTAAGACCCCAAGATTTATCGTACGTTTGTCTAACTATCGCTAACGTCGCTTTGCTGTTGCAGTAAATTCTCCCATTACGGTCTGTAGAGTGTTTATTGGGCCTTGCGAGTCCTTAGAGAAGAATCCTTTGAAGTCTGGTACATGCTGGAGTGGTTTTAATTTTCTCATAGTGCCTTCTCCACGGCACTCTCTGGGCCCTCCTCAGTGCTTTGTTATATTCAGTAAGGGATCCCTTATATGCCTCCCAATCTCCTGATGCCTTTGCTCTATTAACAAGTTTTCTTATCTGTCCCCACATCCTCTTAAGGTATTCATTCTTCATTCCACCAGATAACCTTTCTGTTGGCAATCCTTATGGTGAGAGGACAGTTGTCATTGAATGCAGAGATAACTGCGTCTGTTAATTGCTCCACGGCTGTCTCTAGCTCTTGTTCATTGTTTACCGTCTTCATGGTTTTCTTCAAGTTGCGATCTAGGTCTCCCAATTGACTCTACGAGAGTTACGGTAACTTTCTGTTACACACTTTAATCCAGTGACCTCAAAGCGTATGTATCTGCAGTCTGAGCAGCTCTCCTCATCAGACACATGCCAGTTTTTAACAAAGTTACCAACAAAACCGGTGCATAGTGTTGCATCAATAATTTCCTGCCTTCGCCCTGTTACAAAGGTAGGTTTATTCCCCATGTTCAATATGTTTAAATTAAATACCATAGTGAAGTGTAAAAGAGACTCACCTCTAAAATTGGTGTCGCTGCTTCCCCAGAAGGTATGGCGCGCGTTGGCATCACAGCCAATAATAAGTTGCGATTCTTGACCTCTGCAACTTCTCACCAGCTCCTCCACAGCTGCTGTTGGTGATGGATCTGGAGAGAGATAAGGAAAGTAAGCCGATCCGAGGATGATCTCCTTCGGCCCTTTCCCTCCTGATTTGATTCTGACTGCCGCCAAGTCCTGTGAACAGTGATTTATATGATTTTACATATAATTAGTATACAGGCCTCTCCTCTGTTACTTTAGTCCCTATTGCCGACTTTGTTTCTCTTTTGGCTCTTTTCTGATGTGAAATAAATAAAAAGGCGATTGCTTGTTTAAGAGTCACTTTTAGATTTGTTTCTTTCCTACTCACTACTCAGTCTCTTCTTCTTTTTTTAATCATTTCTTTTTATCACTTTTCTTTGGATTTCTCATTTCTTTTTCAGTGTTGCTCTTTCTTTCTATCTTATTGTTTTCTTTATCCGGTTCCTCCCCTCTTCTTGGTATTACAGGTTTGCTGTTTGCTTTTGGACATTTTTATTGGTCCATATTTTGAACACAGACTTATCACCGAATTGCCTCATTCCCTGGTTTTCTTTTAATATGTATTATCCACTTCCATTTCTGTCCATCTCTTCTGTTTTTATATCCTTTCATGTGCATACTCTCAATTCTTAATTTATTGATTGTTAAATACTATTTTCTTTGTTTGTTTTGTTTGTTTGTTTGTTTGTTTGTTAATTGAGTAAAATCTAGGATTGCGGATGCCAGGGATTTCCAGGCGCCCCAGCCTTCGAGCCTTCGAAGAGATCTTTGTCGTACCAAATACCGCAGTGGCACGGGACTCACGATTTTATCCCGTATGCGAAAGAGGGTATACTTTCAGATTTTTTCAGTATTAAAAATCTCACCGAATCTGAATCGGAAATCAAAACCGAGATCTCTGGTTTATAAGGCAAGTGAGCTAACCTCGATGCCATCCAGGCCGTTTTGTTTGTTTTATAAGAATGCTATTCCAAATTATTTTTTGTTGCCTTTTTTCCTTTAACTTATTACTTTGTCTTCTACATCTTCTTCGATATAAATTGAACCTAAGTATTTATATTCTGTACAAGCCTTTATTTTCTTGTTCTTCTTAAACCGTGTATTGTCTTACCAATGCGTCCTGTTGAAGTTTATTGTAAGTCCTCTTTTCTCATATTTTGCTTATGCATCCTGTACGTCGTGTCTTCTTCATACTGCGTCAAAATTAAGTAATCGTTAAATCGTTAAATAGGTCAAAATCATAAAACAGAAAATTTCATCCAATAAAACTTATTTTAGATATCCTGGAAAATGCTGTTATGATAACATCGAAGTTTCAATCGCCCGTTCCGGTATGGTTAGGTAACAAATTGTTTTTTGGGATATATACACCTAAGGACTTGGAAATAATCATGAACAATGCACTAGCAAAGGAAGAACTTTATAAATATACCGAATGTGCTGTAGGTACCGGACTGTTTACAGCACCCGGTAAGATATATTTCCTATTTTCTTTAGCGGCATGTAATTTTGAAACATTTTTAGTGCCCAAATGGAAACGTCACCGAAAAATAATAATGCCCACGTTCAACCAGAAAATTCTCGATGAGTTTGTCGAGGTGTTTTCCGAACAATCAGAGATTCTATTAAAGCAGTTAGAAAAGTTAGATGGTAAAGGGACGTTTAATGCTTTTCATTATGTTAGTCGATGCACTTTGGACATTATTTGTGGTAAGTATAAATCTGAATGTAAATTTGGACTGAAAGTAAAACGGACATTTTTTTGCGATTCCAGAAACAGCAATGGGCATCTCAGTTCATGCCCAGACCACCGATTCGGATTATGTTAAATGGGCTAACAAGTAAGTGCAATTTTTATGGAAACTATATTTGAATATATTTATAAGCTGTTTTATATTAATACGCGAATAAAATTAATTCGAATCATATCATAAATCGGTAACACATTTAAAAATACAGTTCTAGTTTTAAGGCGTCCTGGAAAAATATCTCTTCATTAAAATATACATTTTTCCAATCTTGGAACTTTCAGTATATCTCAACCAGTTTTCAAAATTACCTTTGAAGTTCGAAGAAGCGTAGATACTTCATGCTTTGATTTTTAGTTTTCCAAATTTTCGTGATATTAAGACACCCAGTTTTGTATTTTCTCTAAATCATCAAAGGTTTCTTCCAACTGGTAAGCTAACAATAACGTTCTGTGTATTTTATATAAAGTTTAGAGTCATCTTTTATGTTATGATTTTTAAATAAGGTAAAGGTAAAGGAAATTTACGTTATTGAGAATGAAAGATTGCAGTCCCAGCCTAGTAAGGGCCTGCAATCATGTGAACATTCAAATATAAGCACAAAATATAAAAGAACTATTTAATAATTTAAATCCTATACACATTTACATTGATAATGAAAGAATTCTAAACTTTCCAAGCCACGTTAGAAATTTATTAGCTTAATTAATAGCATAAAGTTGCTAATTACAGCCAATATAAAATCATCACAGCATTAGTAACTCTTCTTTCTTATTAATAACTAAATAATAAAAGGAGCAAATTGGCTTTAGACAGAAAAACTGGTTACAAAATGGTTTTAAAAGTTCATAAATAAAGCAATTTGTTGTGTAATTTCCTTAAGTAGTTATAATTGCAAGCACGAGGATATGCACCGACTTGACCTGAATTTTCTGCACATTTTCTTCGAAAAGCCAATAAATTAAAATAACAAACCTGTTTATAAGAAGAAAGCCTTGGTAATCTTTATAATTTTTTAGATTAAAATGCGAAATGAAGTAAATATTTAAATCTGAGTTAATTTTTACAGTTCAAAGTTTCAAGGAAGTGGTCGAAGTGTAACGTGTCAATCTATTTCAATTTTTATAAAAAATCATTCTGGTTAAGTGTCTCCGTTACGAGACTATTTAGAATTTAGCATAATTTCAATTTTAAGGAATGTAAACTGTATATTCTGCATCGGCGACGGGAAACCTTAAAAAACGTAGTAATAAAAAAAAAATGAGGTTATCTGTTATTTGCTTTGTACGAGGGCAGCACCGTAAATTTCTACAAACTAATAAAACAAAATTTTGTAACCAAAAATTACTTTTATCATTGCTTTTCAAAATATTCACCCTTAAACTCAATCAATTTACGTTTTCGATAAAACCAATTTTTAAAACATAAATTCAACTCTTCTTGAGTTATTTGAGAAACCAGGTTTTTGAAGCTTTTCGTGGCATCTTCAGGAGTTCAAAATCGCACACCACGCATTTTATCCTTTAGTCGAGGAAATAAAAAGTAATCGAAGGTTGCCAGGTCAGAACTGTATGACGGATGACTTAGCAATTTCCCGGAAGCCTCTAAAAATTCATTTGTTTGATGTGCGGTATGACTTGAAGCATTGCCGTGGTGTAGAACGATCTCACTTCATGGACGCCGAAAACGAGTTATTTGAATAACGTCTAATTCTATACGTTACTCGATTGTATGTACTCTTGAATCATTCTTCGCACGGCGTTTACGTCTGCATCGGCAACTGCAAAAATTGGCTTTCCTTCACGAAAATCGTCGCTGAGTGAAACCCCTTCAAATTTAAATTTGTTATACTAGCTGTAAACAGTCCTCTACGAAGGCGCTTGGTGACCAACATCACGAAGTCGTGCAACGCTTCCTTTCGGAGATAGAGAAGTTTTAAAATAATAGTAAATCATGGCTCTATCATTTTTTCTCGTTAAAATTAGCTTGTAAAATAACTGGTGCAATTATCAAAACTAAGTTTGAACTGTGAAACTACAAAACAATAAACGTTTGTTTCATGACACGCTTAATTTCCTTGGTGCACTTGATCTATTAGTTTGCAGAAATTATGGGCGCTACCCTTGTTTCTTGTCGACATTATATGCTGACACGCTGACATGGGTTTTAATTCCATACCCATCTGAGGATGGCTTTAAATTGAATCGCTTCGTAGTAATGGATCGCTAGTCAGTACTACAAATGTATGTTACCAACAGGTGTTAGGCAACCCGCGTTTCCATTGCATGGCACGAGTGCTACAGAATGTATATGCAAATAACAATGAAGCCTTAACAAAACGCAAAATATGAGAATTTTTTAATTATTAGATCAGAAACTCTAATTGTATTTTAATTTTCCTTGCTGTATTGAATCTGATAAATAGCATTCTAGGACTCAAAGATAGTGGCAAGAAAGACAGCTACAACAATTTTATTATCGTTTGTTCTTGATTGGATTTCCTTCAATATGGTTTAGTTCGATTTGAAAACCGCCGCGCTGGGAGCCAGAGATTGCATGGCGAAGGAGAGGGTTTATCATAAAGAGTTTATGTACTGAGCGACCGAGCGATGATGAGATACGCGTAAATATTAATTTGGTTCTTGGCCAAGGAAAGTAGGAGAGCCGTTCGATTATATTTGCATTGTGGACTTAATAGCACAGGTTTGATTTCTGAGACCGCCTCCTTCGTGCTTCGGGGGCGGTCCCGGTTCTTACAATTGTCAACTTCGCACAACTGTGCTTCAGTATTCTTCTGCTTATTTCTCCTGCTTAATAGACGAGCTAAGAGGTCTCACAATACTCACTATAATGGGTTATTAACAGGCCATCGGCCTAGGTTTCGGTCATAAGGGGAGAAGAAAACTTAATATCGGAATGTTGATTGTCAAGATGGCCTGAAAGTGATGCATATCTATATAATGAAACCAGGCTTGGACTCTCATTTAGAAGCCTCTTAAAAGATGCCATGAAAACATTATTTACTATTGGAGAAAGAGGAGAAGCTATATTAGCGCCCATGACCTTTCTGTAAAATTGGTTACTGAAAAGGAAATAGGTGCAGGTTAGGCATTTTTTAATTAGAGTGAATAAAGCCATTTTGAAGCAACTAAGCAACTGTTCGATGATAGTTACTGAATCAGGTAGTAGAACCTAGTAAAATCAAAACTGTATAACAGACCTTTGGAATTCACTACGAGATTGTTAACGAAGTTTACAAAGTGAAAGGAGTTGAAGACTTGACATGACAATAGGACAGAGTGGGATACCCTGTTGGTGGATATTAGGAAGGCCTAGGCGGTATAAATTCACGAATAATTAAACGGCATAGGATACCTTGTGAGAGATCAGATACTTTGATGAGCGAAGAAACCTCACTCGTAATTTTCGAATAAAGGTTGCAAAGATTGGGGGTTTACGAATTTTTATTAAAAAGGTTGTTTAACTTATGTATATACTTTAAATACGTTGAGTTTGATCCAGAAGTTGGTAATATGATAATATTAGAGATGGATCGAAGATTTATAAGAGCAATTCTTTCTTCTTTAGTTATTATTGTTACAAGACTGAGGTTTGGCTGGATGACGACACCCTGGTGGTTTCAAACTATATAAAATCTATACCGTATTTTTGGGGGTTGCCCATAGTGAAGACTTACCCAAACTGACAACGTCCTCCGTAGGGACTTTCTTGGGTGCTACAGAAAAACTAAGATCTTTGGGCAACAATGAGGGTTCGGCCGAGGAATATTCTTTCATTTATTAACGCAATCTTTAGTTTAGACAGTCTTGTATATGAAATAAATGTGTTTGATCTTAGGCCAATTTTAGTATCAAGGGGGACATCTGAATTGATTAGTATTATTTACACAACTTCAACCCTAAGATGAGGGTGAATTGCACTCCAAAAATTTTAAATAGAAAGTGGAAGTCTTTGAATTCATGTATAATTATGTTGAAAATATATAAATAAATTACTTTGCTAGTATTTAGGCCACGACGTCACGATTTTAAGAATAAATTATCTTTTAAAATATTTTCAGGGCAATGGAAATCGTATTTACAAGAATGTTCAATATTTGGTACCATTTTGATTTTATTTTCAATCTGAGCCCTTTATCTAAGGAACTGAACGATGCTCTTGGAAAAATGCATGGATTTACTGGCGCTGTAAGTAATTTTAATACAATTTGTGTTTTTATACTTAACTGATTTTGGTAAAAAATTAAATTTAATACCAAATACTTAACAATAAACCAAATATAAAAACCAACGTAAACAAATTAATTTAGGTCGTAAGGGAGAAAAGGGAAGCCTATCAGAAGAAACTAAAAGAGAACAAGGATCTACCACAGGGATTTACTGACGAAGGTATTTTAAATTTCAAAATCCTAATTAATTTAAAACGATAAATAGTTTTGGACAACACTTAATAATTTCAAAATTTAAATTTTATTAATACTATGCTTAGAACCAAAGAAGAGGAACACTTTCCTTCAGCAACTTATTCAATTGTCGGAGGAGGGTGCCAACTTTACAGATGAAGAACTGCGTGACGAAGTGGATACATTTATGGTTGCTGTAAGTAAAAAATTATTTGTTCAAAATAGTATATTACGTAACAAGTGCGTAAAGTGACTGATTATGAAGTGAGTAAGCATAACGACACTTGCTGTTGTTTTATCTATAGGTAACCATTAACCATAAGAAAAGGAAATATGAAGAAAAAGTTATGGATATTATTTGAAAATAAAAATCATGTCTGTATTTGTCGAGTTGTTTAACATAGTTAGAAACAGAGTCAACAGTGCGTAAAGTAGCTTCTGTCATTTACTATATGCACTGAGCCTCCAATATCGCACTAGCGCAATAAAGTAAAACTGTATGTACTGTTTTGAAGGTGCAAAAGCCTACTTAACACACGGTTCTAGAGAAAAAAAAATTAAAGCATTTATTGAGAATGCAAACTTTATCTCTGAAGTTATGTTTTTGTTGTAATAACTTATAACCAATTTTAGGGCAGCGACACCACAGCATCTATGAACAGTTTCACGTTTATTATGTTAGGCATGTTTCCAGATATACAGGTACGTTCAAAAATATTCTACAACAAATGGAAAAATTTACTAATTTGCTAATCTTCAGCAAAAAGTATACGAAGAAGTTATAGATGTATTAGGAACTGACAGGTGTGTTCAATATCAAGATTTGAGTAAATTTCACTACATGGAAAGGGTTATCAGAGAAACCATGAGAGTATTTCCCGTTGGTCCAATATTAGTAAGAGCTGTTACTCAGGACATTAAATTAGGTAAGTCGTTTCAAGAAATTCGCCATTCTTAATTTAGACTTTTTGTTGTTTATGGATTTTTCTAGCAGGTGCTGTTTTATGTTTGTAAACGAATCTTTTTACCTGTAGATTCTTGCACGATCCCCGCTGGAAGTTCAGTCGTAATGGCAATAATTGCCCTACATAGAGATCCACAGATATGGCCGGATCCTTTCAGATTTGATCCGGATCGTTTCTTACCCGAAGAAGTGGCCAAAAGGCATCCTTACAGCTGGCTACCCTTTTCTGGAGGCCCTAGGAATTGCGTTGGTAAGTTCCGTTATACGATCGTCTCCTATTTTAAATATAATTTTTGTAATTTGTCTCATAGGTCCCAAGTACGCCTTCATGGCAATGAAGTCTCTAATTGCAACGGTTGTAAGAAGATACCGTATTTCTACAGAATATAAGAACATCCAGGATATTAAATTAAAGGCTGATTTGATGTTGAAACCTGTCGATGGTTATAAGATATCCGTAGAATTAAGAGAGTAGATTTATTCAAAAATAAGTAGCATTGTTTGTTGTGTTAGTTTTTCTTATTTATACTTATTAGATACATTTAGAAAACATAATAATTACAAATGTTCAGCAAAAATTGAAACTTTTGTGTAAAAATATAATTATAGTTACAACCCAATCTGAACGCTAAGTCTCTTATCATTTTATGCTCTTAGGTTATAGGTATTATACTGTCAGAAGACTTACCGATTGTCTCCAAGAGACAGATTCTAGATAATAAATAAACTAAAAATAAAGCTTTATGTAACTGCAAGTTCTTTTCTATTTCTCACACCGTTAGTTGAAGTAACATCAAAAAACTATAAACACTTATTTGAGGTAGTCTTGGTACGCTTGATCAAGATCAACGTCTCGGTGTGCTTGATGTCTCTGCATGCTTTATCAGGATCGACATCCTTGCACGTCTGATTGCCATCACCATCTCAACACGCCGCCGGACGCTGCCCGTTCCCAGCCACCTCAAAGCTGGAACTGCCCGTCGCCTGACATCACCATCTCACCACCTTAGGCATACTTCTCGCCAGATTAAGGCTTAGGTTCTCCATCGCCTGCGTCGCGCCGTCCCCTATTGTCGACGACACGTCGACTTCAGCGTTATTGCGGCCTTGGCCGTAGTTGGCGCCCCCTTCGCCGTTACTACTACCTTCGCCGTTGCCGCCGTTTTCGCCGTCGCCGCCGCACTCACTGTCGCTGCCACCGTGGCCGTTTGCAATATTTGTTTAACCTTAACCTTAAATTAAAAGTTTGAACTCTGACTTCATTTCCTCGCTAGTTAAAAACAACCATTAAAACATTAATCAAAGATAAATTCTAATTAAAACAATAACTGCATAGTAGTTTTTAAGAATCCCCACCAATGTATGAAAGGTTATAAATGTTATACTCTGAGGATTTATTGATTATTTTATCTGTTGTTTTACTACATAAAAGTATTTAGCTTAATAAGAAACTTTGAAAGTGCTCTAATATGTTTCAGCGAAAATGTTACGTTGGATCTAATGAGGGACAAACTGTTAAGGTGCATTCAGACTCAGAAATTTTGTCCGGAAAGTTGACGGACAAAACGGATGTTTTCTGCCGGACAAAATTTGACAATTCAGACTCGCCGGACGTTTCGCAAGTTTGTTGTCGCTACGATTTGCTTTAATTGCGCAGGTGCAAAGTGAACAGCTGTTAGTTGAATCCTTCGTTTATCATCTTTGGTTGTAATATTAGACAAATTGAAAAAATAACCTACGATAATTATGCAAAGCAAACAAACGAAAACTGAAAATCACAAAACAATAACCTTTCTGAAAATAATGTAGGTTAAAGTGTGGTTAAAAGAAACAAACATCACGTGTTTATTAACAGCCTACTCATGCGCACACCACGGATCGTTTGCTTTCGTTACCGGGGTACTTGTCGGACAGATCGGAGAATTCGGAGATTTATTTACCGCTTCTTACGATTCAAATTCTACACACCTCACGATTGGTTCGTTTAAATTTCTCCGTCAACTTTCCGGACAAAATTTCTGAGTCTGAATGCACCTTTATTAGTTGTGTGATAACCATGTCCAAGTTGAACTTTAATCTATTTTGTATCCTTTAAATTGCCGCGTATAGTTTCATCGCTTTAATTATTAGTGACAGCTTTGATGCATTTTTTAACGATTTGCAATTCGTAGAAAACTAAGCAAATAAAATAACTTTTATTAATAACCACAAGTAATAAATCCAACACAATAACTTCCGGATATTTAAGTTTAATAATGAAAAGGAAAACGAAAAGGAATTAATATAAATTTACCTTGTTTCCCATATTTGTTGATTTTAGCTACGCTCAAGAAGAAACTCGGAAAGGGGGAACTGGAATGCAGGTATAGAAAGGCTGGTATCAAGAATTCAATGGGCAAATACGACTTGTCCTTACAAACACATGCCAAATGAAGTTTTCTTCGATTAGACATGTTCAACCACTTAATATCCTTTAACTTGTGAGATATATGTCCATATCTTCTTATTCCATAGATCAGTCTCAGACACGAATTCTGCATCAACTGAATCCGTCTACCTTCTACACTGTCTATGCATGGCCCATACACAATAACTATCCGGGAAACATACAAATACATCAAGAAACAAAGGACAGCCGCCACCACATCTAAAAGAGAATACATTCCAATGAGCATCTGGGAAAAAGAACTAAAGATATCGGGGAATTTGGAAACAAAAGAAACGGGACACTGGCCCCTAAGCAGGCCTCCAACTCTAGAAGAGATAGTCGAGATAATCCAACAACTGAAAAGGAACAGGACAGATCAGAAACAGAACTGTTACAAAATGCTCCACAGACCGCTTTAGAAAGAATACACAAAGTACGAGTAATAGAATAAACATAGGAAAACAACACAGTACTGGAACACAACAGTACAAATCTCGTTCCCTAAAATCGGGAATCCCAACACAACTTCGAAATACCGAAAGATAAGTCTCTGTAGCGTGGGAAACATGATTTATGTAAAACACCTATTCAAAACACTGGACAATACGATTCAAGAAATGCCACCATATCAAGTGGCGTTTCTCAGGGGAAGATTAGTGGAGTATCATTTGATTGTCGCCAGAAAAATTCTAGATGAAATGGAGAGCAAAAGAACGAATTATACTAGTCACCCTAGATCCAGCAGTAATATTATTGAATTAAATATACAACATTTTTAACCTGAACTTTTCACGAATTAAAAGTCTTATCGCATGTTTTTTTAAAACAAACATTTGGACATTAAATAATAATTTAAACGGTAATAATTACATACTAGCTTTTAAAAATCCCCACCAAAGTAAACAAGGTTATAAATGTTAAGCACTGAAAAAAATTCGTTTATTTGTGGTTTTGCTACACAAAGTGCTGCTTTACAAATGTAAGTAACACTTGGTTTATTCTTTTTTTTTTTTTTATTGAGCTTATCGGCATCGATTGCAGTGATCATTAGCCTTCTAAACTTAATACACTACTTAACCTACACGGGTTCGGATGCCAACCACGCTCCAGACCGAGGTCTAGCCACAACGTTAGATCCGAACCCGGGACCTCTCGATCGTGAAGCAGACACTTATCCGCTACACCACCGAGAGGCCCTGGTTTATTCTATTTTTGTAACAATTGAAATTGTTTTGAGCAACTTAAGAAATTTGAAAATGCAGAAACTGTTTCTAAATGTTTCAATGTAAACATTAGGTTAAGTATGACAATGGATAAAGTGTCATTAGTCATTAGTAATGTGCTAACAATGGTCGGGTTGAACTGTTATTAATTTTATATCAATTAAATTGCAGCGAATAGTTTTCAGAGACTGCCTAGATGTATTTTATAATGCTTTGTAATTCGTGTAAAACTAGGAAAATAAAAGGAAAATTATTACTAACCATACATGATAAATTCAACACGATAATTGATGGATATTTACAGTTAATAACGAAAAGGAATCGCATATTTATTTGCTTTCGCAACGCTCAAACTACAATCATGCTTGCTATATAAATAACAATTTCTCAAGTAACCTTATAGAAATAAGCAGCTACGGCTTTTATGCCCGTTCGTTTTGGTTTTCAAATCATGGCATTTTAAAATAATATTTGTAATTTTTGAACTTTTTGTGTAACTTTCTTAAAAAAGTTTTAACTCAACTTGTTTATCACAATGTAACTGCAAGATCTATCAACATCTAAAAGGAATGAGGTTGGTATTTTGAAAAACAGCTATAACGTAACAGCTAAAACAAATGTTTGTCAAAAAATTTCAAAAAATAAAATTAAATTATTTCAGGGTGATAAAAAAATCGAGAAATTTTGTCACAAATGTATAGTTTACCTCAAATGGGGCGTGCGTCCTTGCTAATTGCGTCTTGGCTAAATGAAGTGGGCAGGCCTTATATGTAATATTAATTCAGCGGGTCTTGGTTATACTACGTCACCTGCGATATCACCAATAGCAACCCACTTTTAATATAATTGCATTTGTACATCGTTGCAACATTTATGAAAAGCACAAGCACTGCAAAAATTTCAAACTTCGGATGGAAATTCTAATTAAACGAAAGGTATGTTGAGTACGATTACAGATTAGTTATTTCTTTTGGTGATTAAACTACAGCTAAAAATCATTACATTTCAGAAAAATATAACACGACAAGCAAACCAGAATACGACTTAAGGTTGCTAATAACTCCATAACTAAAGAGTTAACAACAAATTAGTACTGGAGTTTTTTGCTTGGATTTTAACGAAGAATCGCGTGATATAAATATTATGCGCCATTTACGATAAGTACGCCCTGTATAGTGATTGCAACGCGAATTATATCAAAACGTAAGCAAACGCAAGTAGCTATTAGGGTTCAGTTTCATATGACAAGCGTCAGTAGACCTCTAGCAGGTAGTTTTACCGGCAAAGCATTCAAAGAATCCACCAACGACTTGCGGAATCGAGACTTTCCCTTCGTTAGAAAGAAAATAACGAGATAGCAGCCCAAAGGCTATAATAGTTATTTGTATCACAAGGCTAGAAACTGCCACTTTGCAATACTGGATCGATTAAGAGAAGATAGAAGAAACAAAGAAGAACTTAAGAACGGAGCCTTGAACATAAGAAGGAAAATCGCAAATTATGTGAGGGAAAAAAGAAACAATGCAACTGTAGATGGAAGAAAATATCAACGATTTAGCTCCTAAATACGATCACCTAGATCACAGTTTTGGTTCCACCGTGAAAATCGACGTCTATATAGAAGATTTGAGAACAGAAGATTTCTGGGAGAATAAGAATACATCCCCGCAGTGGCAGTCTTATAAATAAAAATAGAAAATTACTGCGAGGCAAGATGCAAATCGGATTACACACCGAAGAAAATTACAAGAAAAGCATGTAGAACCGGTAAAAGAAAATAATAATCAAAAAAGAGACTAGCAAAGCCGGGCAGATACGACTTGTCCCTACAATAGTTATTTGTATCACAACGCTAGAAACTGTCACTTTGCAAGTGCGAGTACTTGCATAGCAGTTTCTAGGCGTGTGATACACAATATTTTTTCGGCCGATAAAAATACGTTAATTATAAAAAATCATTTTTTATTCAAATATTTGACGTTACAGAATTTATTTTTCTAGGGAATTTATTTTTCTGGGCGTGACAATGGGCGTAGCAATGAGAGGGCGGAGTCAGTTCGGTTCAGCGCCACCAATCAAAAATCCTAATTTTACTTTCAGGCCTAGGCCTGAAAATAGCATTTTACAGACGATTTATATTAATATTATAAATTGAGTGTTTCTAGCCGGAGGGCGAAAAACAAAATTATCTTGTAAACAAATAAATGTGCCAATATCTACATAACTGAAGATATTCTCATCTAAGGACATCGAGTAAAAACTAAGAAGGAAAACGCACACAAAAGATTAAATGAAATAAACAACTGTTAAAGACCCCATAATTCCAAGCACAGTACAAATAACAATCCATAGGAATCAAATTCGAAGCACGAAACCCAACTTAATGGCTAGAAATTGTAACTAGAAATCCTAAGTACTGCAGCGCAGGAAACATCTCCAATGACCTCCAAAAGAATGAAACGTAGGTGCAATATCAATAAGCGCCCTTCAGAAACAATATGAGAAAAAAATGTGGAAAGGAAGAATTTAGCCAGTCCATAAGGAACAGGAAACGGGCCCAAGAAGAACACGAAGCGGAGAAATGGGAAAAATTCTGCAGAGAAATACAATCGCATCCACCAGAGTCAAGAATTCTGGAAACATATAAATACGCCAAGAAACAGAGGAGAGCCGCCACCGCATCTAGAAGAGAATACATCCCAATCAGCGGGGAAAAGAACTAAAAATATCGGAAGAAGACTATGGGAATTTGGAAGTAAAAGAAACGGACCTCTGGCCTCTAAGCACGTATCCAACGCAAGAAGAGACAGTCGAGATAATCCAACAACTGAAAAGGGACAAAGCCCCAGGAATGGACAGAGTAGAACCAGAACTGTTACAGAATGCTCCACAGACCGCTTTAGATAGAATACACAAAGTAATAGAAGAAATATGGGAAAACAACACAGTACCAGAAGAATTGAACACAACAATACAAATCTCTAAAGTCAGGAATCCCAAAACAACTTCGAAATAGCGGAAGATAAGTCTCTGTAGCGTGGGATACAAGATTTATGTAAAACACCAATTCAAGACACTGGACAGTACGATTCAAGAAATGCCACCATATCAAGTGGCGTTTCTCAGCGGAAGGTTAGTAGAGGATCATCTGTTTGTCAACAGAGAAATTCTAGATAAACAATGGAGTGCAGAAGAACGAATTATCCTAGTAACCCTAGATCCAGCAATAATACTGGGTGTTTACGGTCTTCTCTGTATCCCTTTAAGTAGCGACAGTACAGATCAAAAGGAGTCGATAAACCTTAAAACACCTTAGTAACAGTTGTCTAATAACCTTTACTATCTATCACCTTTGTTTGTTTGGCGAAGTAAAGATTACTAGATTTTTAAACAAATTAACAGTTTAATGTAAAAACTAAAAGAATTATTATCTCGCTTATCAGACAACTATTACTAAGGTGTTTTAAGGTTTACTGGCTCCTTTTGACATGTATTATCGCCCCTTAAAAGGATACAGAGAAGACCGTAAACACCCTGTATTATTGAAATAAATATACAACATTTGTTTAACTTGAACTTTTCACGAATTAAAGGTCTGAACTCTTATCGCATGTTTTTTTTTTAAACAAACATTTGAACATTAAATAATAATTGAAACGGTAATAACTACCTAATAGCTTTTAAAAATCGCCACCAATGTATACAAAGGCTATAAATGTTAAGCACTGTGAAAAATTTATTTATTTGTTGCTTTGCTACACAAAGTGCTGTTTTGTAACTGTAAGTAAAACTTTGTTTATTCTATTTTTGCTACAATTGAAACTGTTTTGAGCAGCTTAAGAAGAAATTTGAAAATGCAGAAACTGCTTCTAAATGTTTCATTGTAAATGTTAGATTAGACATGATAAAGGATGAATTGTTGTTATAAATGGGATAATAATGGCCAGGTTGTACTTTCATTAATTTTATATACATACATATATACACATACAGTGAGCACGTAAAGGTTGGAATAAATTCAAAAAAATCTTTATTGGGTAAGTAAGAAAATAATGCTCGGACACGTCGATTTTCTTTTTTAGATGTGCATTTTTTGGTATACGAATATTTTTTATTACGTTATGACGTCATCATCAGTTTTGTTAAATGGCAATACCCTCTTTCGATAGTACCATTTAAAAGATCGTATTTTTTTGCGTATAGACGCCAAATTTTACGGTATGTTACATAACAATATTTTCGAGAAATTAGTACGTCAATTGTTGCACCATTTTATTTGAATTTGCTACAACAGATAATTCCCGCACTTGTAGCACTATATCCAAATAATCAAAATCCCAAATGCCGGATGAATCAATATGGTACCAACAAGATGGCGCGCCACCGCATTATTCACAGATTGTGTGTGATTATCTAAATCACCAATAGATGGATATTGTCAAGAGGTGAATGATATGCAATTTCAACATTTAATTTAAAGGGTTTTCGTTGTATTTATTATGTATTCTACTTTTATTTCATTACATGTTATGAATTCTAAAACTTTTTTTTTCGAAAATATTGTTATGTGACATACCACAAAATTTGGCATCTATACCCAAGAAAACTTGCTCTTTTAAATGGTATTATCAAAAGAGGATGTTGCTATTTAAAAAAACTAATGATGACGTAATAACTCGAATAAGGATGACGTAATAAAAAACAGGCGTATACCAAAAAATGCGCATCTAAAAAAGAAAATCCACGTGTCCGAGAATTATTTTTTTACTTGCCCATTAAAGATTTGATTGAATTTATTCCAACCTTTACGTGCTCACTTATATCCATTAAATTGTCGTAAATGCCTAGATTCATTTTATAACGCTTTGTAATTCTAATAAAACTACGCCAATAAAATGATTTTTATGGATAACAATAAATCCAACACAATAACTGCCGGATATTTACATTTAATAACGAAAACACTTTTAAGTAGTATGGTAGCTTGAACACCGACAATAATGAGCACCCTTCAGTAATTTTCGAGGAATTTCGGTTCCTTAAACGTCCACTACAAGTACCGTCCTTGTTCCAGTAACTAAATACGTAAGAGATTTACTAGCAAAATAATTCTAAACTTTCCTTTCAGAGCAAAAATGAAGCGAATGACAATAATCAAGCCTTTAATGTTACTTCTGATAACCAGCCTGCAACAAACCTGCCAGGCAGTCTGTATCTTAATTAATGAGTAATCGATCGGCTGCAGCAAACTAAATACCGAAAGTCAACCCAAAAAAACGTTAAGCAAGTTATAGCTAACCGAAACATTAAACTGGAGAATATTAAAGGATTTTGACTATTTAGAATCCGGTATATTCAACGAACTGAAACAATAATCGATGTTTCGGATTAGTTACTCTAATATTGCAAATATACCAGAAGGCACCTTAGGAACATTGAAATCTGTAATAGATCTTGAAATAACTTCTTCCACTATTCAAAAACTCGACAGTGAAGCTTTAACTGGACTTGAGTTGACCGATAACAACATGTATGACGTACCAATTGGTTTATTTGATGGATTAGCTTCGGTACAAGAGTTAAGACTGCAGAATAACGGCTTAACGAAAATAAAACAAAACATTTTAAAGACTTTCGTTGGATTTATCTTTTAATGTAATTGAGGAACTCCCGCCAGACTTATTCAAGGGTTTGTCAAGTCTGCTTTCCATTCGGCTGCAGGGAAACCTTTTGGTTATTTTTACGATTTAGTCAATCTTTCAAGCCTAAAAGTGGATCACAATAATTTCGACAGTTCTTTATTAGAAACACTGTTTAATTTAATGGACTTCATCACTTACGTCAACAAAATCAGTGAAATACCCGAAGGTCTTTTCCGTAACAACATCAAAATGGAAAAAGTAGATTTCTCACACAATTTCATAAATATGAGAATACATCTCTTAATTCAGGAAGCCCAAAAAATATTTTCGGATTCAAATCGGTGATGTGATTGTCTTCTAGATTAATCTCGAACAACTTAGTAAGTCCAACTAAAACGCTCTCCCCCAAGTGATGTAATTTATTGTTATTCAGATCGAGAATTTTTAACGATTTTAAATGTTCAAAAGCACCAGGCTGTATTATTAGGTAAACTCAAAGTTTCTAATTCAGATAATGGTTTAAAAATTTCACTTTCGATTAATGTTAAATTATTTTTGCCTAAGTACAACTCAATAAGCGTTTTTAAAGTTTCAAAAATGCCAGGAGGTAATTTTTGAATTTGATTCCCTATCAATTCTAACGTATTTAATTTTGTTAACTTTATGAATAGAACACTTTTCAGAAGCTGTAATTTGTTATTGCTCAAGTTCAGACTTTCAGGTTCACGAAGATGTTCGAACATTTCTGGAGTTAAACTTTTAATTTGGTTGCCCTTCAACATTAAAGTTGTTATTTCTTTAAGTTCTGCAAATACTTCTTTGTTTAGCCCTACAATCTGATTACCGCTTAAATCTAAGCTAAATGTTTATTTCAACAATCTTATTGTTGGATAAGTCAAAAGAATCTATATTCTCCAAACCCTTAAAGGCACCTGGTTGTATTTCGTTAATTTCGTTATCAATTACATATAAAGTTTTCAAATTATTAAGCTCCTGAAATACGCCAGATGAGAGTATTTCTAATTTTGTGACAATTATGTAAAGCATCTCTAGTTTAGGAAGGTCGGCACATGTATCTGCTAATAAGTATTTGATTTTGATTTATTCTACAGAAAAGGTCTCCAACTGAAGCAAACCTTTAAATGCGCCTGGTTGAATAACTTCGATGGGATTCTTATCAATTGTCAAGACCTGTAGGGAAGACAATCCTTCAAAAGTACCTTGGTTCAAGGATTTTAAAGCATTTTCTGAGAGTGCGACCGCAAAAATATTTCCTAAATTGTTAAAACTTCCCGGTTTTATATATTGAATTTGGTTGTTATTTAAATACAATGCTTTTAACTTGGACAAATTAATTAGTGAAATTATTCTCCAACGATACTAAATTATTTCCACCTAAATCTAAAATAGTTATGCTTCGAAGAGCGTCAAAAATACCTTCAGAAAGATTTGTAATTTCATTATCAGAAAGATCCAAATGTTCCAATTTCATCAAACCCTTATCCAGCTTAGTAATTTCACCAACTGATTGCAGTTTATTATTATGTAGCCTTATTTTCTTCAATTTCTTGTTATCCCGAAACACTTGACCTTGACCCAAAATCTAGCGATTCTAGTTCTTTCAGTCCTGCAAATCTATTAGCAGCTAATTGTTTTATTTTTTTTTGTATTCCCAATATTAACAGATACGTTTAGAATGAAAGAAAATTATCATTTTCGATTTATTGCAAGGATCTAACAGAGGCTTTACTTTAAATTTGCATTATGTACAAATAAGTAGATTATACCTACTAATTGATTTTTTCCCAATATATGGCGACTTTTTTTCAGTTTGTAATAGTGGGCCTAAATGGCCTGTAAATGCTTTTTCTGGATCACCCGGTATAAGTTAATAAAAATGCACTGCATGTATGTATAACCTTAACCACAATTAATCGTTGAAACGTAGCTTATCTTTATCATTGTAAATTGCTTAAAAATTTCAAATGGTTCATAAACAGACCATTTATTTGTAACCGTTTACCTAGCTACTATTAATATTGAAATTATGATGACTAATACAAAAATTATATTATTTTTCACTGAACAAGTATTTACTAGTGAGGCCAACGTATCCATCGTTAGAGCTTTTTACTTAAATTTATAAATACCTGATTTATATTATTAATATTCTTATAATTATTTTTTATTATTAATTTTATATGAAAGTAAAAAATTGAAGGTAGTTTTAAGATTAAGAAGCATGTTGCTGGATAGTATACATTTATGTTTATAATATTAGTTAGCTAATGGGATTCCTATAAATATTAAATTCAAAATAGTTATTTCTAAAGATTACTTTGTCCAAGAGTGGTTGACTGAGCGTTTTGCCATTCCTAAATGATAGATTTATATGTTTTTCTGACATAATTGATTATGCTAATATTGTGTAATTTAATTTTTGATCGTGCCTTGAAAACGAAACTTAAGGTAGGAACAGACTACTATCACGTCGTGATGGGGAAAAAGTGTGCACAGCCGATTTACATTGGTTTTTATGTACACCAATCACACTGACATCACCTCACGCGTAGCACGTCACATCACGTGACCTCATGTTTTTATTTTCTGTTAAGGTACATGTTAAGATTTACTATTTTCGTTCTATATTCAAATTTTTTACAGAACTTTTAACTAGTGTTAACTGATTAGTTTGTATCATTCTTATATAAAACCTGTGTCTGTGTCAATATTTAATAAAAACTAAAGGTATGCCCGAAGGACCGTACTAAATTTGTGAATAGCTTCGACTCACCTTGAATATCTTTCCTGGTTTGGCCAAATGCTATTCTTCTAATTTGTATTCTTTTTCCAATGTATTCTTCTTTTAAATTTGCTTTCCAATGTTCTTAAACCAACTAATCTGTTTTATATTTCTAATGTTTTTGAAAACCCAATTTATTTATATATTTTCTAATGTCTCGTTTCTAATCAATAAAAAATTGTTTCCCAAGAAACCAAAGCTTGTCGAAGCAATGCGATATAAAAAATGATAAATATTCGATGCCAAAGGGAATTTAAACGCGTACACTGCCTAGATCTTATTTTCTAATTCAATTCAAACTAAATTAATAAAAAAAAAAACTATTATTAAAAACGGAACATGCCGCCCACCAAAATACAACGTAATGTATTTTAAAAACAATTTAAGAAGGTACTCGACAAAGTTTAACTAGAGGTCTTTTAACAATACCATTCTTAGTGTGTACTGTTGCCACACGACAAATATTATCAGAACCTAAATGTAATTTTACGATTCTACCCAATGGCCAATTTAGAGCGGAAGAAGTTTCATTTTTTATTAGAACTAAGGTGCCTGGAACTATTTGATTCCAAGATGGTTTTATCCACTTATTTCTCTGTTGAAGAGTATGCAAATACTCATTATGCCATCGTTTCCATAAATCTTGATGTAAACGCTGTAAAAATTGCCTAACGGTCTAGTCTACTAATATTTAAATGCGTAACATCTTGATCAGGAATGGTAGCAAGAGGTTCCAAAGTTAAGAAATGGCCAGGCGTTAATACAGATATATCGTTTGGATCGTTACTTAAAGCGCAGAGTTGACGCGAGTTAAGTACAGCTTCAATTTGAACTAATACTGTATAAAGTTCTTCATAGGTAAGTATTTGGTTACCTATAACGCGTGTTAAATGAGATTTCACAGATTTAACTCCTGCCTCCCAAATACCTCCGAAGTGAGGAGCAGAGGAGGGTTAAATTTCCACTCAATATTCTGATGCTCGCAAGCATTTTTCATAAAATTTAAAAGTAATCTGTAAGCACCTACAAAATTGGTACCACAATCACTGCAAATTGTAGTGCATTTACCTCTTCTAGCTACGAAGCGTCGTAAAATTGCAAGAAATGTCTCGGAAGACAAGTCGGACGCCAACTCTAAATGCAAAGCTTTTGTTGCTAAACAAACAAAAAGACACAAATAAGCCTTTTGAGTTTTTGCTCCTCTTCGTCTGGCTTATATGCAGAACTATACTCCACGTATCCGTGGGGCAGACCTCTAGAAGAAGTGTGGATTTTTACTTTTACCACCTGGTGACCACGTTTCTTTTAACGAAGTTTCTAGTCTGCTTTGGTAAAGTTTTGACTTGGGCAAGGCTACTAACCTTATGCCACAACCCTCCTCCTTTCCCGCGTTTGAGAGCGGCAACGGTAACTACTTATTTATATCCAGCATTTTTCTATTTGTGAAAAAATAAATCAATTTTAATAGAATTGAAAATGATCACTTCAACCATGAAAACTTAACTGTAAAAGAAAATTATCTCTTCAGTTTTATAATCAGGATACATAAAGGAATATTATTACTTGAAGTTTTATTGGTATTTTTGGGACACCCTGCATAAAGGAAATTAGACTTAAGTCTAATAATTATACTTATATAACTAACTGGCCATTATTTAATACGACTATTAACATCCAAAATAACAACCCAGAAACGATCTTTAATCATAATACGGCCATTTAATTTCAAAACAATATCAAAGTGATCTTTCACACATAGAATGCATTTTATGGAATTCTAGGCATCTTTTGCTGAAGGTGGACAAACAAGATGAATAATTTATTCTTAAACGAGCACCAAGAAAATATTAAATACATTGAAATTATCCCTGATTTAATATTATTGTATTTTTATTGAAATTAAGCTACTTGTATAATTACAGTATAATTAAATATTAAATACAGTGGTCGGTATTCTGATCTCATATTTAAATTTAATATCATGTTTAATTACCATGGCAACCTCGGGTATCTCTGTTATACACATATAAAATTACAGCATGACATTCCTAATTACTAATTTTTGAGAAAGCTTCTGAATATTCAAGAAATGAAATGATGTATTTTCAAACTATGAAATATCTAACTTTAAATTAATAAGTAAAAAAAGAACGAACTATAAAAAACTGAAAATATAAAGAAAAGTCGTAATCTTTAGCAACTAAAAAGTTTTAATTTGAAATAGAATATGCACGAATTATATTAGTTAATAACTTTTAATTGTTTTAATTGAATATTACAAAGTATTCGAATTGCAGAGCGTATGACCGGTATCACGATAAAACGAGTTGTTTCAGGTTACTTTTGTTTAATAAACGGGTCACAAAGGCTGTACAGATCTTAAACATCAGTGGCGTAGTCAGATAATGGCATTGGAGGGGTAAACCCGGTTGTCCTCTTACAACCGTTTGTATTCCTTAAAGAACTCAACATCTCCTTGGGAGAAACCTATTTTAGATTTGATAACGACATAAAATCGGCGTTGAAGGCTTTGTATCACGGGAAATTATACAAATGATGAAGAATAGTTGTTGTTGTTCAGCTTTTAACAGGTCATTAAGGCCCATAGCTTGTCGAGGAGGACTGAAAAAAAAATAATAACATTTTTAAGGACACGATTGCTTTGATTCAATGAAAGTGATACAATTCCATTTTGCGAAAGTTGTTATTATTTTTATTTATATCATTTTGCAACCATAAGCTTGTTTACTGGCGCTAGATGGCGGTCGGACTTTGGATTTTATGGCACAAGAGTGCTCTAAAGTAGTAAAGCAGCAATGACGTCTCGAGACACATGTAAATCAAAGAACGAAGTTTATTCAAATAATTATCAAATTTACACAGGAATTGCTGGTTTTAACAGGCATCCCTCTTTCTGATTTTGTTGCAAAGTTTTAACACTCACACGCCTTCCTTAATCTTAAGCTTGGAGTAGAGATATACCCAAGGGATGATGGCTTGAAAATCTTTGACTATACAAAATGAACGCACAGTATTAGTTAACGGTGACTCACTGAACTGTCAAGGAATATGATATAATTGTACACCATTACAAACTTGATTTTGCTGGAATTAACTTCACTTGAGCAGCCTCAAGTTCTTTTAGCATTTCTCTCGAATGAACGCGGTCACCTTCCATTTCCATTTTATAAACAAAGTGTTTATAAACAAAATTAAATAAACACAAACATAGCTATGTATTAAAGAACTAGAAAATGTTAAACATCCCCCCCGAGCATTAATCCATGGATGGATAATCTGAAACCATGGCTATTTTCATTGAAAGCAACCAGGAATTTTTAGGAATATTAACTTGTAAAGAAAACTGTGAAGCTCCTTACTTATTTATATTTGTAGCTTTTCAACTTCCGTAACAAGCACTTGCATCCTTCGTTAAAATTCTAGCCACGCCACTGGAACGTGGGTATTTATATTATCAGCCTTCCATAATCTCATCAGTTTAAAGTAAAGCTTGTACGTGTTTACTTTTAATCGAATTTTCACCGAGTACACTACTGCAATTTCATAATTAATTTTGGTAGAATAAATAATAATATAAGTAAGAAGTAAAAAATGTTTTCGCTGGAAAAAAGTACTAAAACAAAAATTGTATCAGAGACTTTAATCCTTGTTTTAATTTTCACTGCTCTTTCTTGGTATGTCCAGTATCACTGGAGAAGAAGGAAATTGTATCAAATGGCTAAACAAATGCCCGGGCCTCTAACACTTCCGTTTGTTGGAAACGCTTTGTATTTTGTTGGATCGACGAGGGGTACGTTGAATTTTTGTTATTTATATTTCATTACAATCCGTACGTATTAAGCAAGTAAAAAGTACCAGAACTGTGTAAAAATTCGAGTCGTTTTGGGGTTCGGAGACCTTAAACATTTGATTTTAATTTCTGTTTGTGAACGTGTGACATTTCATATGTTAGAAATCAAAGGCTTAATTTTGTTAAAATTCGGCAAGTAGAGCTATAAATAAAAATTCGTGAAGAAAATAATTTACAAAAAAATTCGGAGCTGGATATGGACGATTTTTTTCTTGAAAAGTTTTTCAGTTTTTTTTTTAAACCGATAGAAGACAATTCTGTTTAAATATTTTCGAAAGGATGGTTGTGGCGAGTGTGAAATTTTGTATACCAAAAAAATTGTGCCGAAAATCCTATTAAAGAAATATAAAAAGACAATTCTGACCATTTTCCTCCATGTTTCTGGCTTTGTAGGCTATTTTTTGATGATATAAAGGTATTGAGATGTTACATATTTCATAAATTTATTTTAACTAGGATGGAATTTTAAAATGTTATGAGTAATAAATTAATTAATTTTACAAGGATTTAAAATTAAAAAAAATGTAAATCAATAATAAGTTAGATAGCTAGGAATATTTAAATTGAATTATGTACATTAATTATAACATGTTAAAATTGTAATATCAAGTTAGCTAAAAGGATCTGATTTAATGATAATAATTTGTAATTAGAAATATTTAAATAAGTTCATGTTGAAAATCAAGTAAACGAGTGTGGATAAAATTAACCAGGACGACGAGAGTCTAAAAAAAATAATAACAGATGAAAAACAATGATTTTTCGAATTTGAAAAAGAAAAGCTTTGCATATAATAGTTATTTATGTACCAAGGGCGTAAAGATGCCTTTATGGCTTGAGACGTGATTTTGAGCCCGAGACGCTAGTCGAGGGCTAAAGACACGTCGAAAGCCATAAAAGCAAGTTACGCCAGTGGTGCATACATAATTTTATGCACGATCGAAGATTTTCAAACTGAAATAAAAGGAATAAATTAATTTTCTACCCACATCGAGTAGTTAGTTGCTCAATTATTTTAATTTTTTACTGACAACTGTCAAATGGTTGAAGCATTTACGCCTAGGAATATTCACATAAATAATTGTGTTAACTGTGTTGTTAATACAAATTACCCTAAATAGAGTTCTAATAAAGAGTATACATTCGATTTTAATTTAAAAAAATTCTTTATAAGACTGTTAAACTGTTTATCAATTTTTGACGTTTCATTATAGACCGGCGGCCTGTAAAGACACCCACGGGCTATAAATAGACGTTTATGTCAAACAAATTCAGACATAATTGACACATTATAATGCGATCGTGCATAAATTAATTTAAAGCAAAACTAGTAAATGATCTTAATTATCTATATTAAAGTTAAATAGAGTATATTATAAGATCCTGTTAATGGACCAAATATGAAAAATTATCATAATTGAAGTTAAGTGATTGAAATATTTGGATAGTGCAATTTATAATGAGAATTTTAGAAGTTTAATTGAATAATTTGGAGTGTTATTTATATTTAATTGGACCGGAAGATGTCTGAAGAGTTGTTTATAAACTGAATGATAGTTTCTATAAGCGTTGATACTACTCACAACAGTGCTGTATATAAGTGTATAATGACTAACGACTAATTAGTCAAGAATAGTAGAAGTAATAAAATCACAAAAACTACAATGGCTAGGCCAAATGCTCCCTTGCGAAAGAATAATGAAAATTGAGGTATGAGGTAAAAGAAAAGGCAGACCTAAGAAAAAGTGGCTGGATGCAGTGGAAGGCGACTCAGCATACAAAATTGGACGGATAGAAAACAGTAGATAGTAGTAGATAACCAAGCCCTAGGCCTAAAAGGCCTGTAGAACTAACATTCATAATATAGCGTTTATTTCTTCTATATTGTCTTAAATTTCGAATTATCGTGAAATGCTTCTTTAGATTGGTTGACTCCTAATTTGTTATTTATATTTTGTACACGCTGTCACATACTTCCTTATTTTCTTGTTGTACTAGTTCTTTTACTTATAGTGTAAAAGCTCGAATGCTGATTAGGTAGGTACTGTAAAAATATACCTTCTGGGGTCTTATTAAGTTGCAGTTAACACACCTACATGTGAGAGCCATTCCGTGCTAACATCTCTGTCTTAGTATAATACAGGGTGCCCATTTTCCACAAAGGTGCGCAGATAACTTTCTTTTGTTTAAAGAGATAAGTCAAAAGTTAAATTTTCAGAAATGGGAACCCTGTATAGTCTAGCTCACAGCTCATCCCTTACGTTGGGTTTATTCCAATATAGGGTAAAATAGTTATATATTTTTGATCTTAGTGGGGTGGGGTTTCACTTATATTTGCAGGAATAATCGGCAATTGCTATGCACCTGCTTTTACATAAATAAATCAAAATTTTGAAAAAGTAGAATTTTGGTGAAAAATTAAAAATATTTTAGATATCCTGGAAAACGCTCTTATGATAGCAAAGAGATTCCCATCGCCCATTCCGGTATGGTTAGGCAATAAATTGTTTTTTGGGATATGGAAACCTGAGGAGTTGGAATTGATCATGAACAACGCACTTGCAAAGGAAGAACTTTATAAATATACTGAATGTGCTGTAGGTACCGGACTGTTTACAGCACCTGGTAAGATATTTTCCCCATTTTCTTTAGCCGCATGCAATTTTCAACAAATTTTAGTGCCCAAATGGAAACGTCACCGAAAAATAATAATGCCCACATTCAACCAGAAAATCCTCGATGGGTTTGTTGAGGTGTTTTCCGAACAATCAGAGATTTTGTTGAAACAGTTAGAAAAGTTAGATGGGAAAGGAACGTTTAATGCTTTCCATTATGTTAGTCGGTGTACTTTGGATATTATTTGTGGTAAGTAAAAAATCAGACTATAAATTCGGAATGAAACTGAAAAGAATATTTCTGTGATTTCAGAAACAGCGATGGGCATCACGGTTCATGCTCAAACTACCGATTCGGATTACGTTAAATGGGCTAACAAGTAAGTGAAATTTTTATGAAAACTAAATTTTTTTATTTGAATATGCTGCAAGCATAAAATGCAACTGATTCGGGCAGTAACTCACCAATAGTCGATTTATTTTTAGATTTAAAAATATTGTGTTTTAGATTTAAGCGCCCCTTCTCCCCATGTTAGAATCTTGAAATCACCCTTTAAAATATTACAACCTTTTGCTTGGAACTTCTAGACATCTTAATTGAAATGCAGTATTACCTTTAAATACCAAATAAAGTCAGATACGTAGAATCTTAAATTACCCTTAATCTTTGCCAAAAAATTATTACAAATCTGATTTTGCAAAGACACACAAGGCATTCATGAACGAAAAAAAAATGAGAAATTGAAAGTCGAGAACTTCCAACTATATTTGATATTCACTAGTAAATAAAACTGAACAACTTTTCCGAATTTGTGAGATCAAAATGAACCACGTTCTAGATATTTAATAAATTTTGAAATATAAACAATTTTTATAATATTGTAACCAAGCGCTTTTTGCATTTAATGATTATGATGGTAGAGACTTATAGAAACTTCATTACGAGTGTTTATGCTTTGCTTTTGCAAGAGGTTATATTAAAGTACACGATCAACTAACATCAAATATATTGGTATTACTTTATGATACAAACATTATTCAACTGTTCAACAAATGAAATCCAAACACTTAACAAGTTTTAGAACGCCTTACAAAACATTATCATTAAATTATAATAAACACTAATCTTACGCGAACGTCTTTAAAGGAACACACATCTTGGTAACAACCAACCCTTGGCTTATGGCCAAGGGTAGGTCCTGGTAAGGTCTCTCGTCTGAGTATTATTAATCAGGCATCGTAGTGAGACTCAATCAAGAGACTGATTTCCCTATGGCAGGGTTTCTATATTTATACTCTCAAGATATGTTCTTTCTCTCTTACATTTAAACATCTGCTGATGTTAGTACAAGGGTTTCATTCATTCTTACATTGTATGAATATAGGTCAGCTAGTATAAACTAATGCAACTTTGTATTACAATGTTATACTTGCGTAATACAACCAGCTGCGTCGTATGACTCATATTCATACAAGTGCATCTTTAGTTAGTAAACAGAATTAACCATCCTTACTTTGTAATGATTACAATACTTATTATATCAAATACACCCAAACTCTAACTTATTGAATACATTTCTGATGGTAATGCTTTAAGTTATTTATTAATTAATCCACTATCTTACAATATTACTTAATAATAATAATAATGGCCATTTATTGATGGAAGACTAAAGCGGGTACATAAAATAAAATGAGAAACAAAAAGGTAATTCTATTTAAACTCTATCTCCATCAAACTCTGGAAAATATCCCAATGAATTGGATAGTGTAGTATAGTTTCAATGTATTGAAATGTATTAAATCACAAAGATGTATAGTTATTTCAATCATTTTCGTCATCAATACGATATTTTGTTATACAACAAAATTGTGGAATAATGACATAAAAGCCCTAGTAAAAGAAAATAACCAAAATTGAAAAAAGAGCAAGCAGCTTTCAGACCCAACAGATGACGAATGATAATATACAAATCCTAAGAACACTCATAGAGAGGACAATAGAGGACCGAGAAGAAATGTTTCTAACAATCATATACTTAAAAGCAGTGTTTGATACAGTAGATAGAAAAGAAATATGGAGAAGCTTAGAAGAAATAGAAGTACCCACTATACTTATCAAAATAACTAAAAAAGCACATATGGGACAGTCAGGAGGATACAGAAAAAATACGAAGCCAAGTAAATGCCATAGAGATGAAACATCTGAGAAGCATAGCAGGAAAAACTAAATGGGATAGAATCAGCAACGAAGATAATATTAGAGAAGCAACAAAATAGAAACTAAAAGTATTGAAAATTCAGTAGCAATGGGAATAGACAGAAAAGTAGTAGAGGACAAGAACGACTGGTTTGACCACAACTGTGGGGTAGTAATAAAGAATAAGAGGGATGCAAGACTCGCATTTTTTTTTCAACATATTTTAATTACATAATTATTACATTGTTTTCACTCTAAGTATTTACATTTCCACAACAAACGTACATTTCTATTATATTTGAAGACTCTTGTAAAAGAACAGGAAAGGAAGAAAACTACAAAATATACCAGAAAATCGAAAAGACAAATTTAATAAAGAAGAAGAGGAGAAGTCTTCCTCTTATGGCCGAAGCCTAGGCCGATGGCCTGTTAGAAACTCATAAGAATGAGTTCTGTCTGTGAGCCCTCTATGCACGTATGCTGGGCTAACCTAACCCATCGAGAGAGGTGAAGAAGATCGACCCGCAGTGTTGCGAGGTTAACGGTTATCAAAGGCGTTAGTATTATAAGTTCCGGCGAGGATATCGTCGGTCTCAGGAATCGAACCTAAGATGCCTACGTGAGAGACCCAGGCCTTTTACACGCGGATATCCGCTAAGAGGAGGAAGTGAGTTGAAGAAACAATGTACGCTCTAGAAAATGGCAACAAGAGTAACGTCAAAGTTTATAAACACATTAAAGGACACAAAACAGGAAAGTAAATTTGGAAAATATATGGCGAAAGTATTTTGAAAACCTATTGAAAAGGGGAAACCTAGTTTTATGAGGAAACACAATTACAACGAAAAAATATAACAAATGACAGCAACAAAAGAAGTGTTTAATGAAGTAATTATACAAATCTAAAACAAAACAAAACAGGAAGGACAGATAATATCATAAATGAAATGATAAAGTACGGAGGTAAATATTTAAAGCAAAGATTATACAAATTAATAGTTCAGATAATGTGAGAAGGAAACCGTGTCCAGCGAATGGGAAAAGGAACTGATAGTGCCAATACTAAAGAAAGGGGATCCAGGTATGTGCACAAATTATAAAGTGATTAGTTTGCCAGGCACAGCATATAAAATTTTTACTACGCTAATAATCAAAAGATTGATGGAATACACAGAGCAAAACCCAATATGGATTTAGGGGGACAGAAGCAATCATTAACTGTAACTGTAAAATAAATGGAACAATTATTATTAAGTCTGAACAACTAGTGGCATATGCTGAGCCGACTGAGCCCTGTCGCTATTACTGTTTAATATACGTATACTCTGAGCAAAGAGAAGCACTAGAAGAAATGGATGAAGGAGTACTACTTAATGGAGAGAGGATCAACAATATAAGATATGTAGACGATACGGTAATTCTCGCAGATAACTTAGAGGGATCACAACATCTCGTGACAAGAATAAACAAAGCCAGTCAATTGTATGGGCTTGATCTTAATGTTGTCAAAGCCAAATAGCCAAATACATGATAATAATCAGCAAATCCCCTGTTCGTGCTACTCAGTTGACAGTGAATAACCATCAAATAGAAAGAGTCACACAGTATTCTTATTTGGGTATCATGATTAACGAACAGTTGGACTCGCAATGTCGTAGCTAGAGCAGCATTCCTCAAAATGTCAAAACTTTTCAAAAGCGCAGCAATTAAACTGACCACAAAAATAATACTCTAATCTTTTGAGTTATGGTTATATTGCAGAATCCTACACACTCTCTGGACCGTTCACATCACCAATAGTACCGTTCTAAATCGTATAAATTAAAAATTGTAGAAGTAGAAAAGTAGGAGAAACTATTAAAATCAGGAAATTTAAGTATTTACTACAACAAATACTCCAAAGTGATGGGCAAGAGAGGACCAGGACGCAGATGCATATCCTGCTTTGAAAACCTCCGAAACTGGTTCGCAATCACTACCACCGGTCTTTTTTCAGGGATGCAGTAAATAAAATAACGGTATCCAGGATGACTGCCAACATTCCAACCGAATAAGCACCTTAAGAACAAGAAGATTTTCTATTAGAGCTTAACAAGAACGAGAAAACAAAATTTAAGTTAACGTTTTTGGTTTGAGACCATGTTATTGTCGACAAAGAAGAACTCAACGTTTCGCCCACTTTCTTAAGGAGCTTCATCAGGAGGAAAAAAGGCACTAAAAGAGCACGGTAGCTCAACGTGGGGACCACGCCAGAGGTAAAACTCTTTCAGCGAGAGGAAGGAGGGCACGGTAACTCAACTTGAAAACCAAGCCAGAGGCGAAACCCTTCTGGAAAAAAAAACACGATGACCGATGACGACGAACATCTAGGCCTTCGTAGTATCGAAACTCGGTTTCACACCTCCTTCATCTGTAGGATTAGCCTGGTGTACAAAAATTTGAACTTCTTACATCTGAGCTGGGTTACGTTCAAAGACCCATACCTTGTTAGTGGGGAAGAAGAGCCATTTTTGGGCTCTTATGACGGTGGTGATCCTCCTCGACGTAGTCTCCTAGGGACCGGATGAGGTCGTTATCGTTAACCTGCAAAAAAAGGTAGAATTTTAGAAAGAGTTTTTGAATAAATTCCCTTGCCATCTGAATGTTTAGGTCTTCGCGGATCTGCGAGTTGCGGACGAACCACGAAGCGTTGACAGCCATCCTCAGAACTTTATTCTCGATAATCTGGTCGCGTAATCCCAAACTGTCGCCGCGAAGGTCATTATCGTGTAGACACTAACCATGTTGTTAAAGTTCAGCTGGTTACGACAGTTGATCATGCCGTAGAACAAGGACATGACCGCCTTTGCGCGGTTGGTGCAGTACATGACGTGGGGGCCCCATGTGAGCTTAGGGTCCAGGACAACGTCTCTGTTCTTCACGGAATCCGCGCGTCGAACTTCTCCACGCAGTCTGGCCGTGGCTGTCGTCTCTTGGTGAACAGCATGGTTCCTCCAGGTGCGGAACCATTCTTCAAGAGCGTTGATGGCCGTTTGAAGTAGAGAGCTGCTCAGGATAGCGGTGTCGTCGGCGTAAAGAGGTTCCGCACGTAGATACTGAAGAGCAGGGGCGAGAGGAGTGATCCCTGGGGCACGCCCGCGGTGCTTTTGAGCTTGATGCGAAACGATATATTTTTCAGATACGAACCTATAAGCCTCACTATCGCCAGGGGGTATTCTGCCTCCAGCATCTTGTGCAGTAGTGCTTGGTGCCAGACTTTGTCGACCAACTTGGAAGCCGTCGACTGGCACTTGTTGTAGTCCTCCGTTAATTGTTTGAAGATATAGCGCATAGAACGAAGATGACGATTGATCACGAGCGGAGGGGGTGGAGCTAGTAGCAACGACAGACTTCCATATGTTTGACAGATGATAACCAGCGTCACAATTCAAGTGGTTAGGGGTCTTCATGATTTCAATAACCTCATGGACTTAGCTATTCAAAGAATGGCAATGATTGATTTTTCTACGCAAGATCTGGCCAGTGTTGTAATGATGATGATTTCAAACAACGTTTTAGTTCACAGATACGTGTGTGCGCAGAGCGACCCGTTTCTCACTAAACCACAAGAACAAGGGATGTTGTACTGAAGGGAGTATCTGTGACATCAGTAAATTAGCAAATGTAGGGCAAGAAGGCAGTCGCCTGGGGGTGTACAAGTGTTCTGAGAACTTCCACAAATTGGGCACCTTACTCTTTTACACCTTATTTTTGAATTTTACAAAAAGGTTTTCAATTCAATTAATCTATACTGATCAAGCCATAAAATCATTAAACGAAGTGACAATGAACTGAAGAAAATGGAACAGGAATTAAATATAGTTTGCTTGCTTTGCCCAATTTACGACAAAAATTATTAAATATTATTAAACTAAATAAAAATCAGCGACAAATTCCTATTTTATACCTAAATATTGTGGCGTAGCCCTTTTTAGGGGTAGTTGAGTAGTAAATAATTATCTAGAAGATAAGGTTATTCACTTGTTTGGTAGAGACGAAGGTGCTACGTCACGTTTGAATTTGTTAGCTTGGCAGTTACGAGAGGTTAGAAATAACTAGATCAGAATTCAACTAACAGAACACATTTATTTAAAACATTTCGTAAGATGGACACAAGTCTTTCATTTACAAATAAGTATTTAAGAAGTAAAGTTCAATGTTTAGCTTGGAGTATCTAAGTCCGCATCAGGATTGAAATCTCTTTATAAAATATTCTAAGTTTGAATAACTTCTACAAAAATATTCTAAGTTTGAATTTAAATTACTTTTACACAAATATTCGTAGTCTCAACTAAGTTCAAAGTTAAATTAGGTTAACACTTTTGCACAAGTACAGAAATAGAGAATACTTTTCTAAGTCCAAAAAATAATGAATCATTTTCACCAATAAATACAAGTCCCAACTAAGGGTAAATAGAAATTAAATACAATTTAAACACTTACATGAAAACTAGGATTCGTAACATCTGGAGGCTGGCTGATACGTACACGGCAGACATGCAAACAAAACATCCCTTTTTGCTGTTTCGTGCCTTATATTTATATGGACTTTTTGGTCCCACCTCCAGCTTTTACGATTTGTTTTATTACCTATACGTACTTATCTTACATTTTGGATAAACTATTAAACATCTGTTTTTATTACTTATACGTGCTTATTTTATACTTGGAAACTCTATTAAAATGAATTTACTCGAGCACGTGGATGGTTAAGTTCGATGGAGGTCACTTCTTCCCTTGTTCGCGTACATCGAGAACACTTGGCGTCCTTTCGTTTTCATTTTACCGAATTATTTATATTGATATTTCTGTATTTATTACAATATCAGTAATAAAAATAAAAATTCTTAAGGCAGTATCTGTTAATTACGAGTTCCTTCATTATTTTATTAAAGTTTGTTTGTGTTGAAGTCCGCTTCTAATACTGAAATAAATGTTTATTTATGAAGTACGTATATTATTATGTCAATTTTTTAAGGTTGAAGTAGTGAAACCCCTGGAATAGCGAATCAGTCATGTAAAACTTAGTTTGTTAAATCGCCACTCTACTGTATTGACATGACAGAACTTAAGCACAATATGTTAACATTGTTATTAATTAGGTCAAGCTCTTAATTTGCACAAATTATTTTTAGGGCAATGGAAATCGCGTTTAAAAGAATGTTCAACATTTGGTACCATTTTGATTTTATTTTCAATCTTACTTCCATATCTAAAGAACTGAACGATGTTGTTGGGAAAATGCATGAATTTACTGGGGCCGTAAGTAATTTTTGTTCTTACAAAATTGAAACTAATACGTAGTACTTAATATATCAAACACAAACACAAAAACGATATCTCTATGTAATGATTAAAAATTATTTTAGGTCGTGCGAGAGAAAAGGGAAGCTTATCAGAACTGGCTAAAAGAAAACAAGGTACTACCAGAAGGATTTACTGACGAAGGTATCATAAAGTTAAAAAGGCTAATTAAACTAGAAAATAACTTATGTAATATTTATTGTGAATTAAAATTGATTTGCAAAGTAAATGCAACAATCTGACATAAAAATATGTTTAGAGCCAAAGAAGAGGAAAACTTTCCTTCAGCAACTCATCGAATTATCAGAAGAAGGTGCGAACTTTACAGATCAAGAATTGCGTGAAGAAGTGGATACATTTATGATTGCTGTAAGTGAAAAACTAGTAATGAAATACATTCATCTGTAAGGTTATGTCTTCGCTGTAATAATAAAAATTTTAGGGCAGTGACACCACAGCATCCATGAACAGTTTCACGTTTATCATGCTAGGCATGTTTCCAGATATACAGGTACGTTCGAAAATATACGACAACAAATGGAACAACTTATAATTTTTTGTTAATATCCAGGAAAAGGTATATGAAGAAATTATAGACGTGTTAGGGCCCGACAGGCCTGTACAATATCAAGATTTGGGGAAATTCCATTACATGGACAGGGTTATCAAAGAAACCATGAGAATATTTCCTGTTGGTCCACTATTAGTAAGAGCTGTGACTCAAGACATAAAATTAGGTAAGACAATTCTTTAGAAATTTTTGGCATTTTTATATTTTTCTTGCTCGCAAGACTTAGGACTTAGGACTTCCTCCTGTTTCTCTGCTTTCTATATCTCTTGTGATTCCGACGTCCATCTTTTAAGGAGCCTTGGGATCTTCTTCTTTGTGGTTTGTGATCTTTAGCCCACCTATCAATTCTATCTGGGTCCATTCTGTCTAAATGATTTCTCTACTGTCTTCTTCTGGATCTTGTCCATTTATGTACCGGAATTCGGGGTTACTTTAACCCACTACATATTAAGAGTATTTAATTTTTATACCGTGCATCAAATTTGCAATATGATGGCAAACGCTGCATGAGTGGTTGACATCTGTACTAGTCTTACTACAGCAAGGCCCTCTGAATTAATATTGCAATGAAGCGGTAAGGCCTTATATTATGCAATATTAATTCAGCGGGCCTTGACTACAGACACCGCCAAACTTGTTATTTTGTTTACCAATAGGGAGCAGCATTTATTCAACATTTGGTTGAGAAGCGAGGAGGAATTGGAGGACCACGGGGAAAAAACGTGCGTAGAAAGAAAATGAATGTTCCACCGGGAAAAAGTATTAGTTTCGATGATTTAGACGTAATTTCAAACCAAGATGATGAAGCTGGACCGTCAGAGAAGAAAAGAAAGGGCCGTTCGAGGAAGGTTATCGTTTCATCAGAGGAATCAAGTGACGATGATACTAAACTTGTATTGAATGATGACAGCGACTCAAATCTAGAAATTGAAGATGAAATGCAATTAAATGATGGAAGTGATTTAAACAGCGATGTTGATCAAGAAGTGTTGCCAGACAAATTTGAAAGAGGGCGATTTTGTTACTGTTCAATATAATGGTGAAGAATTTCCAGGTGTAATAACCAAACTACCAAGTATGGATGAAGAAGGACCAACCGTAGACTGCATGGAAAGGAGTGCTAAAAATTGGCGATGGCCTCCAAAAAAGAAAGATGTTATAATATATCCTTGGGAAGATGTAAAACGCAAGATTAATCCACCTAAGAAAGTCAATAAGAGAGGATTTTTTTCTGTTCCCGAATTAGATGCATTTGTAACACTATAATGTATCCTCTGCACAGTTAAGCATCAGTGCCCATGGTCAGAACTCGGACGGGTGACCCGATCTAGGCTCAGCTCACTACGGCTCGGTGTGTCCTCCTCGAGAAACTATGGGCATTAAGGGCATGTTAAAAGCTGAATAATAATAACTAATCTAGTGTATTTACTATTAACCCCATGACTACGCAAAATATTGATGAAATCAGATAATCATGTTCGGTCGAATGCTTGTTTAAGGTCTACCATACAGAGGAACAGAGGTTTGTTAAATTCAATTTATTTTTCTGTTAACCGTCTTATTATAAAGATGGCGTCTATTTGTTTTGACGTTGTTCTTCACATATTCCTACCTTAAGTTCTCTGAGTTAATAGTTTTTTCTCAGTAGTGTTATTTCCCTGTAATATTTTGGTTCTTGTTTCACCTTTTTAAGTATAGGTACAGTAATGCTATCTTCAGCTGGAATTTCTCTTCTGGTATTACTTTCTGTAGGAGCTCCGTTATTTCTTCTATAACTGTTATTCCTCTGTATTTGATCATTTAGTTGCCAAATTGCCTGCACCTGGTGCTTTTCTAGATGTTTCATCTGATGTTATATCGGAATGGTGCTTTCTACTGTTTCTTCTTCTCGATCAGTTACTTCTTCGGTTTGATCTTTATATATTTCTTTAAAGTAGGCTGTCTATTTCTGTAGGTTAATTTTGTATCTCTTTGTTTATTGGTTTATTCCAGTTTCCAAGCATTTTCCAGACCTTTTTCTGTTATAATGAATTCGAAAACTTCCACGGTCAGTGTCAGTATTAACGAAACGTCTTGCGTATTTGGACCGTGTCATTGTTGAGACAGAAGAACTCAACGTTTCGCCCACTTTTTTAAGGGGCATCTTCAGGACGAAAAGGGTGCATTAAAAGAGCACGGTAACTCAACGTGTCAACCACGCCAGAGGCGAAACTCTTTTAGCAAGGGGCAGAAGGGTAACGGTAACTCAACTTGTCAACCAAGCCAGAGCCGAAACTCTTCTGAAGAGAAACAGAAAAGGCAGCGCATCGGACTGTGACAATAATTGGTCAAGGGTGGAGGGAGCGGAACCAGTAATGATAGCGGACTTCCATATATCGGATAGATGATAACCACCGTCACGATTCAAGTTATTAGGGTCTTGATAATTTCAATGGCCACACGGATTTTTCTGTTGAAAAAATAAGGGGCATTGGCAATGATAGAAGATTTTTCAAACAATATTTTATGGCCAGTGTCGTGATGATGTTCAGCAACAGCTGAGTGTGAGAGAAGACCTGATTTTAAGCAACGTTTATGTTCACAGATACGTGTGTGCACTAAGCGACCAGTTTCTCCAATATACACTGGACCACAAGAACAAGAGATGCTATAGATGCCTCTTGATGACAAAGGTTGAGGGTAGTCTTTTACTGAAGGGAGTTTGAAGTTTGAAGATGGTTTTGATGTTATGTTTTTTGATAATCCTACCTATGCGATCAGTAACTTGGTGAATGTAGGGTAAGAAAGCAGTAGCCTGGGGTGTACAGGTATTTTGAGGATTTTTAGGGTGTGAGGGGTATAACTGTTTTTGGATGACTTTTCTAACATTGCTTTTTCTGTTCTCCATATAGGTCATCTTGGATCTCTCATGAGAACTTCTTCCAGTACTGTTCTTTGAGTTCTTTAATTGCTTGGTTTCCTCGATTTCGGACTTCTTTATAGTTGCTGTATTCCTCAGGTGTCTTTAGGTTTCTGTACTTCCCGTATTTCTTTGGCCAGTTCCTTCACTTCTTCTGTGAACCAGGACTTGTCATTTCTTGTGCCGTTTATGTTGATTTTTCTTGTTCCTATTGCACTTGAGATTTAAATTATTTCCCCAAATTGGCTATTTTTTAGTCTTTCTTGATATAGTGCTATCATGCTTTCGTTTTTAAAGGATTCGATGTTAAACTTATGTATGAATTCTACAGGTTTTCGCTTTTGGAAGTACCCTAACGTCTAGGATCTCTTTCGAATGTACCTTCCGGCATGTTATTACAAAAGCTATGGTAGATTTTTGTCCCCTTGAGTTATTGAAAGTGCATTTATACTGGGGCTTATAGTTAAAATAGGTGTTGTTAATACGCAATTCTTGTTGAGGACATGTTGTTATTAACATTTTCCTATTGTCATTTACATCATTAAATTTTTGCATCGCTTTTGATACAGGGATGTTGCTAAGTTGAAGTCACCCATTCAAAATGTTTTTTTTTCGGGCATCTTGTTCATTGTTTCTTCTAGTTTTTCGAAGAATTTTTCTGTAATTTCCCTTTTTTTATTCACATCTGCCTACAATATTTAATGTTTCGTTTGCGATTTCAAGGACAACCCGTAGTATATTGTTGTCAGTATAACGTACTTACATCGTCAATCATTTCTTCTAATTTTGTATGTATTAGGATTCTGACTCCAGATTGTTGTTGTTTTTTTTACAAAAATACACAAAATGGCAGTCAAAAATTGGCTCGCCTTTTCCTGCAGCAATATTTTTAAATCTTTTAAAGTGACGTTCTGAAAGGCATTGATGTTAATTTGCCTTGTGTAGTCAAAAGTCTTAATTTTAATTGCTGGTTGGGGACTGTTGACTCTAAATCTAAATCGCCAGCTTAGATCGGTAAATAAATGAATAAACCACAACTCGAGTTTGACATAAAACGAATTTATCTGACCCGTTTTATCTATTAAGAGGAAAGAAAAACATTATGCAGATGTGCTCCGCATGTTGCTAGTTACCAATTATGGTTTGAAAGTGCTGCAGCGATTGGTACTTGCGTATGATCGATATTTCATCCAATGATGATCATTTTCTTCCGTCGTTAGTGCTGCCATGCGAAGGACACCTAAAGCTTGCATCTGATCAGGCCGGATAAAAATGCTTGAAGTCAAAATCGAAAAGGTCGTAAAAGCGAGCATGTGTCAAGCATGTCAAAGCATGTTTTACGTTTATGCATAATATTTTTAAATTCTGATTGAATTGAAATTATTTTAAGCTATAAGGGCAAACAGAGAATTACAGACCTCGGGGGAAGGGAGAAATTCCGCAATATAAAGTGTGACGTGTCGTCGGCGATCGACGACAACCAATACTTTCGCTACTCTACACAACTGGCACTGTGTCGTACTTGCTACAAGTAAACACGTGTATTGTGTAGTGAGGATGTACTGCTAGCGATATATCTTCCTTGTGTAAAGCCAGCATACAATTTTTAAATCCAGAATCAACCGTGATTTGAATCCTGCTAGCTTGCAATGGGAAAGTAAACAAAATACAAAAATTCTAATCTAACGCCATCTTTAGATTCATGCACGATTCCCGCTGGAAGCTCAGTGGTGATGGGAATAATCGTCCTGCACAGGAATCCAGAGATATGGCCTGATCCTTTCAAATTCGATCCGGATCGTTTCTTACCCGAAGAAGTGGCCAAAAGGCATCCTTATAGCTGGTTGCCCTTTTCTGGGGGTCCTAGGAATTGTGTTGGTAAAATTTATTTTAACATCACCTCCGATTCTAAGCATAATCTTTGTAATTTATCTGGCAGGGCCCAAGTACGCTTTCATGGCCATGAAATCTCTAATCGCAATGGTTGTAAGAAGATATCGTATTTCTACTGAATATAAAAACATCCAGGATATTAAATTAAAGGCCGATTTGATGTTGAAACCTACCGATGGTTATAAGATATCCGTAGAATTAAGGGAATAAAATATTAGGGCTTTAGGCCTACTTAAATAGATTAAGATTAAAAGTTAATGAAATTGGTAGAAAATAATTAGATGTATACTTAAGATAAATAAACAAATTTAATAAATGTTAAACTTTACTTTCCACCTAAAATATTAATTACGTACAGATAATTTAAGTCAGGAAATTCATACACTTTCATAAGCTTTATACTTCGATGATTCCCAAGCCAACTCTTAAAATTCCCAACTATTATAAACCTCCAAATTTGGTTCTTCCAGCGATTGTTGAACCTAAAGTAACTTGCACTCAGACTCCTACAATAAAACTACCTAACCTGTCATAATAGTTAATCCATCTGCCTCCTAAGCAACAATCGCAATGGAGGTGATTGATGAATTGGCAACAGAACAACAACAACAAGAAATTTCTTATCAGCATAAAAAATGATTCCGAACCACAAAATACGCATTTCTATGTCAGCGGTCATGTGGCTAAACTCGTACAATACTAGGAAGAAGTGGGGAGAAATCACAAACTCATCCTGGAGCTACCATTCGCGGAGCACAACTACTTAAGAACAAACTATTTTGGTCAGAAGCCGAGCAACAAATCCTGGAATTTTCAAGAAAAACTTGGTAAGAAACTCATGAAGACTTCAGAACTAAGCAAATGGAGACCTTCGTGCCAAACTGGGTATCAGAAATGCATCAATAATTACCAGCATAGCATTGGTACCATGTAGAAACCGAAGAGAGGTCCATGGAAAAGGGGGACCACACAGAAATTTTTGAAAGAATAAACGAACACGGTGTGCTAAGCATATACTGCGACAAACTCGGCACTTCAGGAAACTTTTCAGGGTACCTACTCATACCTGAGAGGGAGCATGCAGGAGGAGAACAGGAGCCGAGGACTCAAACAGGATCAGTTTGGTACACAGATGGATCCAAAACAGCAAAAATTACTGGAGTCGGGATTTACGAATCAAACACCGGAGAAAGCATTAGCATAAATCTGGGCAGTTACGTAACTGATTTTCAAGCAAAAGTGATAGTCATTAAGTCATTACTAACTGCGTCAAAATAATGTGGGAAAAAGAATTTATCAATAAACAAATTGAGGTAAGATCTGACAGGCAAGCTGCTTTAGAAGTGTTAGATGCGGTACAAATAACCTCAAAAGTGCTGTGAAACATTAGTGAAACTGGCTGAACATAATAGAGTTACCCTAGAATGGATGCCAGGGCACGAAGGTATACTCGTAGAAGAAAACGAAAGGGCGGACCACTTAGCAAAAATGGGGACGGAAAAGGAACTAATTGGATCGGAGCTCTCGTGTGGAATTGCGTACAAGACCACCAAGGGGGATCCTAGATTAGATTAAGAAAAGAACACATGAAGCTCTGGAAGGAGGGATGTGGACTGAGGCAATCGCGGATGTTCATTAAAGACTTCTCAAAAGATAAGAGAGAGGAGTTACTGCTACTAAGTAGGGAGCACCTGAGGAAAGTTATAGGCCTAATAACGGGACATTGCAAGCTCAGAAGGCATTTACATCTAATAGGTGTGGAAGGGGACCCTACCTACACAATATGCGAGGAGGAGGATGAAACGGTAGGGCATATTCTCTGCGAATGTTCTAAGCTGGAGCCAAAAAAGCTACAATACTTCGGAGTTAGTAGATTGAGACCGGTAGAGATGGCGAATGCCGCTTACAAAGACATCTAGGGGGTACAATAAACCGGTTATGTTTCAGTGCTAGGGGAGCTATAGCCGACCCGATCCCTTGTATAAATAAACACAAGAGCAAATAGCAACCTTTCCAAAGAAGAAATAGAAAATACAATTAAACAAATCATTAAAATGCAACAAAAAATTGGAGTTTGGGAGGGAATTGACGAACTTACAACAAAATCAGTATGTTTAAAAGAAAACATCCACTCTTACGTTATTTTTTGACAAAGATGGAATTTAGAGGGTTGACGGAAGATTGGAAAATATCATACCAAGGAAAGCATCCAGAAATTATACCATACCACAATCACTTACCCAAGCTAATCTGTCAAGACGCTCATCTCACAACACAACATACATGATGGCAATCAGACAACGCTTGCGTGCATCAGAAAATTTTTTGGATAATCAACGGAAAGGGAGTTACCAGAAGTACCATCAACAACTGCCTTCAATGTATAAGGTGCAAAGCATAGGCCTCTCAACAACTCATGCGAAATCTACCGACAGCTAGAGTTACATAGTCACCCCCATTCACCCACATTAGTGTAGAACTGTAGTATGCTAGTTCAATCCAAGTAAGAACCACAAGGACAGAAAAACAAATCCTACAAGGGACACATAGCTGTATTTGAGTGCTTTGCAACCAAAACCATTCGCTTTGATGTTGTTGGTGATGTATCAGCTCCCATATATACAGCGACAATGGAACAACATCTGTTGGTCCAGAAAAATTATTGAAGAAAGAAATTAACGAAATAACCTCATCTAATAACACAAGATAATGGCATTTTATTTCACCCGGCTCGGCGGACTATGCCGGTGTTAAATCAATAAAGTTTCGTATGAAGCGCATTGGGGATGAATCCAAACTCACATATGAAGAGTTAACTTTCTTAACAACACAAATAGATGCATGCACATTTCAACTCGTTGAACAATGATCCAATTGACATGATGGGGTTAACTCCAGCACATTTTTTGGTAGGTTAAGCACTTATTGTACCACCAGATCCGGCGAGCTCACAGTTTAACTACCAACAGATGGAAAATGGTATAAAAATAAAGAGAGATATTTGGAATGTCTGGTCAAGAGAATACCTTGAAAGACTTCCACAAAAATATAATCAATCCAAACAACTGGCCGCTGGCAACAATATCAGAACTCTCTCCAGCTAAAGATGGCACAGTTTGAGTAGTGTCACTTAAGCTAGCAGGTGGAACGTCACTGAAACGACCTGTTATAAAACTTTGCCATCTTCTAGCATCGAGGAGAAACCGGGCAACATGGGACCAATTTCCGCAAATAACATACAAGTACAAGGAAGAACAGATTTCACGGTTATTAAGGTAACTTCTGTACCACTTCGAAAATCAAACTGGGCATATAAAGTACCACAACACACAGGATTACTTCGGGCTAACAAAGGAAGACTTTGATAGGAACGAAGCTGTACAACAAAACAAGTACTTATTTTCACCGACCGTTGTTCTCTGCTTGCAGTATAGAAAACAGTCCAAATTGCATAATAAATGACATACCAACTACCAGAAGCCGCGAAGTTAAAGAAGATTGAAGTTAGTTTGGTCTATAAACTGGAAACAGTTAAACATGATCAATACATGGTTGTTCAAAAACAGTCATCCAACAAAGGTTGTGTTCATCTGCAATGGCAACAAGGAAGACGTCACACTTAATGGAACAGGCATCGTTCGAATTACGCAAGATTGTATTATTACAACGAAACAAAACACGCTAACGCCCAAAATAGTCGACAACATCTTGGTAATAGAAGCTTCTAGGGATCGACTACTCATTGGCATTTCGCCGAACTTAAGGGACTTCCACTTCAACAAGGGATCTTTATGGTATCAAACCTCGACTGCAAAAATTCATTTTTTCCGCATTAAAAATCTCACTTGGCATCGGCCAGGATCGAACCCAAGACCTTTGATTTACAAGGCAAGTTTGTTATTCCTCTTCAATACTGAGGTCGGCCAAGTTTCATTAAATCTTTTTTCTAACACTAATATCTTATACTGTTTCTATGGTGCATAAGAGCTCACTTGTTATGTTTCCTTTAAAATACGCTTTCTCTATAAAATACGTCGTCAATAACAACGTATTTTATAGGACTTTAAATACGTCGTTGCCTAGCAATCTGCGCATTTTGTGCATTATGACGCGTCTCAAATAATAATTTATTAAAATTTCTAATAATATATTAGTGAAAAAAAATGTCTGATATTAGTGTTAGAAAAAATCTTGAAGACAACTCGTGTTTTATAGTTTAAAAATCTCGGTCTATCAAATCCTCGGCTCACTTCGTTCGCTCGGATTTGAACTACGACCTTGATTTTTAAACCTTCTATAAAACACTTGTTGTCTTAATAGCTATTTTTATTATACCTGCATCATAATCTTTGTATTTCAAACTAATAAGCGTGCGAAAAAGGACGATTTAAACACGCTGTGTTTTAAAGTTGCCTAGGTAACAACAACGTTTTATAACAACTTTACATAACAACCAAACAACAACTGCTAATCATCTCTATGCAACGTGATGGGATCCACACGTCACCTTGTAAAATGAATCTAAATGTTTCAATTTTTTACTCTAATTTTTACAATGAAATGAAGTGCAGGTAGGTATAATAAAAAATAGCGTATAATGCACGTGTATAAGAGCCTTTAAAGCACGCGCGACGGGTTTAAGAACACGAGGCAACGCCGAGTGTTTTTAGCGGCTTCTTATACACTTGTATTATAATATACTATTTAAAGTTCTTACTGCTGAAATTCGTACCCTCTTGCAAAGAAGGCTTTTAAGGCATTACGTCAAAACTAACAATTTGTCAAAACTAAGGCAGTTTAACGATTAAATGGAAAGCAAGACGTATAATGGATTAGATATTAATTCATGGTTATTAATTGGTATTATAACTTATTCTGGTATTATTGTCCTTGGTAAGTCATATAAAACACTTACAGTTTAGTTAAAGTAAAGCAAAATTTACTGAAGAAATGAAGCACAAAGAAAAACATAGGTACTTCTTAAAGATCCAAAAAAAAGGAGAGGACCTTTAAAATTAAAAAATTTTCATATTTTTTTCTTAAATTTGCAGTAGTTATAATTCGACAATGCGTCTTAAAGAAAACACTCTGTCCTTTCTGCAGATGCAATTATTCTTGCGTTTACTCCCTGGATAATTGGATCAGTAACTTATGTATCAGCATAAAAGGGTCAACAAGTAACCTCCTTTGTTGGTCAAAAGAGCAGAAAACAAGGGTAATTAATTATTTTTGTTAATTTTAGAAAATTTTCTGCTAAACAGATTATTTCAGGAACCTTGTTGGTTTCCAGAATTCCCTTCTTGTAAATGCAAATGCTTCTCGCCTGATTGTTCATACTGCCGCTGCATTTGTTGCGAAATTACTTACGAATCTAAAGTGAAAACTAAATCGATGTTTTCTGCAGTTGATCCTGGTTTAGATTTAATAAGTGTAAAACCCTGTTTAGTATAAATAATTCAACAAAGCACTTAATAGCATTTTTTTAGTGTATCTAGTTGTAGAATTTTTAATAAAAAATATTACATTTTTTATTTAATTTACACACGAAGAATTAAGGTAAAGTGACCACCCAGAACTCTAAAGCACTGCAGTTTAGAGGGAGTAAAGTTTTCGATTATGCCACGCACTTAACTTTACCAAAAAACCGTTAAATGCTTAGAATCATTATTATTTTCAACTTGTGCAGGGTTAAAGTATTATACAGGTACCATCTTCAAGACAAATAGGCTTTTTGCTTGTGCAAATTTACCAGCAGATTGTCCAAAAACGCTTAAACCATAAAGGGAACTACAAATGGTTTTTGGCCTATTTATATTTCAGGGAATAATTTTCTATAAATTGTTCCCCTTGAATGTCCAAAGTAGGCAACCCAAAGTACATCACCATTGTGGATGTGTATACTGAGTTCTGACTGTAATAATCTGAAACCTCATGCAGCATATTGCATCAGTGACTAGGTAACTAATGCCACCTTATAATAAAATTAGATTAAAGAATCAAATTGTTCAATTTTATGGTTTACAAGTTAAGCATTTTGGCAGATTTGACCGTGCATAATTAACGCATTTTACATATAAGTGTCACCATGATATGTATTTTAGAAAAAATCATGGCCCTCGGGCCGGGTACAAATATGTTTCCGCATCCAACATGCGTTAACAATGCAGGTCAGTGCATTCGATATAAACACACAACAACACCTATATCAACAACAGCCCCAAAACCTAGCACCAATTCAACAAACCAGTCATTATTCACCACTACAAACAACATTTTAGCCACAATCAAGTTTTTTAGTACCTCAAGGCCCGAACTATAAAAACTACCCCACAATATCCCAAACACAGCAACCCGTTAATATAAAAAATTTAAATTTCACAAGAACCAATGCCAACTGAAACGAACTGGAAAACAATTGAATACAACAAAAGACCAAGAGTTAACCCATACGCAGATAACAGCGCAAAAAAGCAATCACAAAAAGTAATCGCACCAAACTACTGGTTAAATAAGACACTTAACACGAAAAACTCGTACGAAAAATTATCTGAAGAAGAAAACACAGACAATGAATCCAATAACCAACAAGAAAAAACTAGTAAGGCTCCTCCAATTTTTGTAGGTGAAGTGAAAAATATAGCTCCACTGCAAAACTTATTGAATACATTAGCTGCCCACAACTACACCTTAAAAATATTAAGCAATAACCAAGTCAAAATACAAGCAACAAAGACTGAAAAGTATCCCATAATTATGGACGGACTGTTTAAAAAAAGGTATACAGTGTTATATTTATCAGATGAAAGATAAGAGAAGCTTCAAAGTGGTAACTAAAAGGGTTACACTCATCTACAGATATCAACGATATCAAAAACCAAATTGAAAAAAAGGGTCACAAGGTGCTTAGAGTCAATAATATACAAAAAAACACAACACGATAACAACAAAAATACCAAAATCCCGACGTCATTTTGTTTCATAGAATTAGAACAAAATGACAATAACAAGGAAATTTATAAAATTCAATTCCTACTGCACACATCTGTGCACTTTGAACAACCTTATAAAAAACGTGATATTCCACGATGTATAAAATGCCAAGCCTTCGGACATACCAAATAATTACTACTACAAACAACCTAGATGTGACAAATGCGCAGGTAGCTGTAGGTAACTGTGGAGAAAATCACCCTGTTAGTTATAAAGGATGTAGTGTGCGAAAGCAATTGCAACAGAAGTTGTACCCCACTCTCAGAGAAAAGGCCTTAAAGGAAAGGCAAATACAGGGTTCGTCAGTGAAGCGGGAAAATTTAAAACTCCTGTATCTACATAAATTTTTATTTTAACATTAATGTTTTTACAGTTTTCTGTTAAGTTAGACTTGCCATTTTATTTTTTAAAAATAATGCTTGACAGGTGGGCACCATTACGATCTACGCACTCTTGTAGTCTTACTCGAAAATTTTCCATTACTCGCCGTAACATTTCCGGTGTAATACGTGCAACTTCTTCTTGAATTTTTAGTTTTAGTTCCGGGAACGTTTGCGGTCGTTCGACGTACACCTTGCTCTTGGGCCAACCCCAAAGAAAAAAGTCGCATGCGGACAAATCAGGAGATCTAGCCGGCCAAACAATGTCTGCATTTTTTGATGTGATATGGTTCGGAAAGAGCTCCCTGAAAGCGGTATGACTGGTAGCACCGTCTTGCTGGAACCATATGTGGAAATCGAGCCACCTCTGACATCAAAAATGTTGTGACCACGTTTGTGTAACGAACTGCACTAACGGTTGTAGCGTTCCCTCGATCGTCTTGAAAAAATAATGGTCCAATAATGCCAGATGATGAAAGTGCACACCATACTGTCACCTTCGGACTATGCAACGGTTTCTCATGTAAGACTACAAGAGTACGTAGATCGTAATGGTGCCCACCTGTCAAGCCTTAATTTAAAAAAATAAAATGGCAAGTCTAACTTAACAGAAAACTGTAAAAACATTAATGCTCAAATAAAAACTTATGTAGATACAGGAGTTTTAAATTTTCCCGCTTCACTGACGAACCCTGTACATGCATGTATGTATGTAATGGTTTAACCTCTTATACCTTTCGGTGTTGAGGCTGGTGCGTTAGCGTATGTGGTCTTACGCGTGAAATGCACAATCCGGCCCGGTCTGCGAGTTACGTGATTGGTGCGCCGTTTTTTGCCTACAAACAGCACCATGTGTATAGTGTACGTCTAGAACCTTGTTACTCTACCTCGTAGGTCTGTATTCGGAGGAGAGCGTCGTTAATTAGGTGCCCAACGACGAATGGTCACCAGGGCTCGATACCGCACTCCGGGAAATCTTGCACCTAGCGAGATTCGAACCGGGGACTAGCGCAACGCTAGCCTGACGCTCTTACCACTGCGCCACCCTCGCCTCATAAGGCAAATACATATTCAACAAAATCCCCCAAAGCACAAGGTACCGACAATACCCCTCCATACAACACCATGAAAATGAAAGCTTCGCAAAGACTTCATTCAAGCAACCACCGTCACTGTACATGATAATCTCGGACCCATTAAGCTATCAGCCATATATTCTCCGCCAAAACATAAAATTTACAAAAGAACAGTACAATCAATATTTCGATACACTTGGCAACAGATTTATCAGTGGAGGCGATTTCAACGCTAAACACTCGTGGTGGGGATCCAGAACAAATACGCCTATGCCAAAAGAAGGACTCTACCTAGCGTTGCTACAAAACAATTTAACGCCGCTATCCAGGAGTGAACCAACGTACTGGCCTGCAGATAGAAGACGTTTGCCAGACCTCTTAGACTTCTGTATAACAAAAGGCATATCGCAAACACACCTAAACGTACAATCATGCTTCGACCTTTCATTCGACCATTCCCCCATAATTGCTACACTAAATGCTAACTTGGTACAAAGAACCAAATGATCTACGCTACGCAATAGTAAAGCAAACCGGATTCTATTTAACAATATACTAAGCAATAACCACCTTAAACTTTAATTTAAAAACAAGGGAAAACTAGACCTAGCTGTAGACTTGTTAACCCAGACTATTCAGGAGGCTGCATGGTAAGCAACCCCAGAACGAGACAACAAACTGCAACAGACACTATGTTCTGATACAGCTAAAGAAAAAATCTTAGAAAAACGAAAATTAAGAAGACAATAGCAACAAACGAGATCTCCTCAAGATAAAACCAGGTACAACAAAGCAATAAAAGAATTAAAAAGATTACTAGAAGAAGAAACAAATACGCTTATCCAAAATTATCTACAGGAACTTTCTGCAACTAAAGACACCAACTACTCCCTTTGGAAGGCCACGAGAAACATCAAGCGTTCTCGATAGCATAACTCTCCAATCAAACTCGAAAATAGAAAATGGGCTAGTTCAAATATAGAAAAGGCAGAAGTATTTGCTAAACATCTTGAAAAAACGTTTACCACTTTCCCGAGAATAATCACTGAAAATGAGGAAGAACAAGTCCATGTGTTCTTAGACTCGTCACTTCAAATGGAACTCCCACTAAAAAAGTTCAAGATCCACGAAGTCCAAAACATAATCGACAAAAATCTCAATAGTAAAGAAAGCACCAGAGTGGGACCAAATCACAGGCAAAGTACTCAAAGAACTTCCAGAAAACATAATTCGAGTTATAACGGCACTCTTCAACACAGCCCTAAGATTGAATTACTTTCCAGCTTCCTGAAAAACAGCACAAATCAGATTTATAGCAAAACCTGGCACGAACCAATGGATGATAACCAATTCCCTGAAGATACTTCAAAACACATATAACCCAATAAAAGGACTTTCAGATATTTCAGGTATTTAATATCAACATTCAATGTAAAAAGATTAATATATAAACAAAATTATATAATATATAATAAACAAACGATTGGTACACAACTACAACCAAGCAAATATATTGTATAACGAGATATACTGGTTAATGCAACCCATAAATGTGTTAGGTAAACAATTAAATACTTAAATAACCAACGACGTGGTAATCTATGGATAAAAAAAAGAATGACGGTACTAAATATAAGCAAACATATGAACCATTGAAGGTAAACGTAACAAAGCGTAAAAAGCTGGGTAACTTAAGCCAGGGGTTAGATTAATTCACGCTGCCCTAATTTGAGTTATCATACAAGATTTAAACCAAAGCTAAAAGAACTTAATGAGGTTAAAGTATACCGCGTACAAGTGAGTCGCCGAATGGGAAAATAATGTCGCAAGAACAATATAGTCTCAAGCAAACGTAAGGAATCGCATACGATTCAAGCCTGTACCGTCCCCTTCCCGGAAATCACGCACAAAGGACTTAATCTAAGAGTGGTTAATTAATTTCTGCGCATTATAGCAATTACACAAGATTCTGTATCACGACAACTCAACGAGTATTGATATTCACAAATACAAATGCGGTAATTAATTTTTGCCACATAACAGGAATTTAAATTAAACCTGGTCACACATTTACTAAATGCTAGCCAAAATCTTTACCAATGATTAAATCTGGCCAAAATCGGGCTTATAAGATGTAGAGCCCTCAGTTTTCCTCCATAAATAGGTAGATAACTTAAAAAATGCCCTCATAGAAGTTGGAAGAGGCATTGTGGCGGAATATAAATCCTCATCAACGATCAGATACTCTTCACCTTAGTTTTGCTGATGACCAGGTAGTTTGGGCCCAGGATGCATATGACTTGGAGTTTATGATCAGAAGATTACATCAAGAATACGAAAAATGGGCCCTATAGATCAGTGAAGAGAAGTAAAGTCGGACGCAAACTTTGATATACTTATTAATGATTAAACAAGTCGATAAATTTAAATACTTGGTAGAGTCTTATGTTACGGCTGCGAAGTATGGACGTTGGATGCAGAAATGAAAACAAGATTCACCGCTGTAGAAACGGACTACCTACGCAGAAGTGCTTGGACGAATTCCTAACGAGAATATTAGGGAAATCACGAACGCAAAGGAGCCGGTGACAGACGGTCACTTAATGATGGCCTAAATGAGTTTTCCAATGGACTCTACCGCGAAAAAATAAACGAGGAAGACCTCGTAGATCACGGAACGAAGGTATCAGACGAGCAATAGCGGATAGAAACCTGGATGAGCGTTCAATTTACATGCTTGAACTACCAAAATGTTAAACAAATTTCAATTTAACTTTTTATTATCAACAATTTCAGCAGTTTTACATTAGGCAGTGTATTCGACAATTATATCGAACAATGTAATAGTTCCTGTTAGAATGAACTTTATCGTTTAATTTTTTAATTACATTAATTGGACTACTATGCAAACTAAACGAATTATTCATTTAATAGTATATTGCGTCATAAGGGAAGATATAGGCACATTTCATCCCGAAGATTTCTGCTGCACGAGCGAACGAAGTGAGCGAGGGCAGCAAAAGCCGAGGGATGAAATATGCCGTTAGATTCCCGTAGGGCACAAGTTATTTTTCCGCATCCATGAGAAGTTCGTATTAAATAAAAATAGTTATAATATAATACGTACCTAAGTTTTTGACATATAACCTCAAATTACACATGTCAAATTTTCGTATTAAAAATAACTTCTATAATGAATTTATGTAAAAAATAATCGTATTTGCTTGAATTTTAAAAAATAATTACACTTATCAATCACTTAAATGAAGATTTTTGTATAATCAAATAATAATTTTGATTCTAAATTCTATCGGTAGATGTCACGTCGATAGCATGCACGGTAAAAACCCGCAAATGTTCATATCATCCCGCTTTTTCATATTTACCCGCCATCCGCCATTGTTAACCTCAAATGAGATAAATAATCTGTCAATTACATACCATGGATACGGAAAAATAAATTTTAATTTAGGTGCGAGCTTCATTAAACTAAACAATTGAAATTACTGATTATCAGTAATAATTATGTTGATAGTTCAAGTTTATAAATGCAATTTTTCCAGGGTAACCACAATTAAAAGAACAGGAACAATAAATTGTACAGTTCACTTATCAAAATGAGAGTAGAAATTGCAACTGAAAAACCTGAAAATGTTCTTTTTAAATTTATATAGAGAGTAAATACCCTTTCATTATGTTTATTATTTTCTTACAATTTAACGTGCAATTTAAGACTTTATTTTGTAATTCAAATTTAAATTAAAATTACATCTAAATTAAGATTAATAGCGAGCTATTATAGGTAACATTATTTAAATACTGTTCAAACAGGTCGTTTTCCTGCTGTGGGTAATTTGATGAAGGCACGTGCGTCGTTCGACATTGTTAATTAATATACAATTAACACTATAATTTACATTCATGATAATGCTTAGTTTTTATAGTTGAAGTTGAGTTCCAAAGATCTTTTTTTGTATCTGACCAGGCACACTTTTCAGAAGCTGTCTATTGATTTTGAAAGTCAATCTTTACAAGCTACTAATTTGTAAAATTAACAGCTGATTTTACAAGTTAGTTACGTTTAAACAAACGATATGTGTTGTCACGGTAGTGCTTCCAAGGCTTATGAGTTTATGAGAAATCATTTAGAATTTTGTTGACGCAAAAATGACAGTAGTAATTTTTATTTATTAATTTCTTTTTCAAATGAGTAACAAATAAAATATTATACAATACACGCCAGGTAACAGTTTTTACTGGCTCAAAGGGGTAACAGGCTCGCCTGACGGCTCGCCAGTTATATCCTCTTATCGCCAGTAAAAACCATTTTACCTGGCTTGTAATGTAAAATACTATAACTGGCAATAGTTTAAAACTGCAAAATATAATAATCTCGCTTCGGCTTAAAGTAAGGAATGTTAAATATTAAAGGCAGGAATGTTAATCCTCTGAATAGTCGAAATTACACTTTTTACATTTACAGTAAGTTTATTTTGGGCGTTTTGCAGTGTTACCAACTACGTAAAACGCTTAAAATTTTAATAGCGAACTTATATGCAGCCTCTTAAACTATTTCGGTAAGCGGGTTGTCTATCCCCCAGGTTACCAGCCAAGCTTGGCAAAAACATTTGTCCCAGAGTGGATGAAAATCATGTAAAATTACCAGAGCTATAACTTTGTTATCAATTACTGTAGAACAATTTTGTAGGTACAGTTATATTTATTTCTTAGGATAAATATCATAAAAGCTCGAATTTGAATCAAATAATATATGTTTAGCAAAATTAGTATTGCATTTCAATAATGAAAGTAATGTGTCAGAATTGAGAGAGTTCATTGTCAAGAAACCAATTTAAATTCCTAAACAACCATTTAAGATAATTCAAATATAAACATGAAACTTACTGATGGTTTCTTCATCCTGGAAACGCCATTCTTCGGTGTGGGACTTACCTGAAACAATCGAAAAGACGTTCTTTAGTTTTTATTAAAACGTTTCAATTTTTTTAGGAAAAATTCCAAACCAAATTTGTAAGTTTTTTTTCTAATTTTAAAAGTTTAAAATTTTGAAACAGTTTAAAAATTTAAACGAAAACTAATCAAAATATTTTTCAAATAAGCTGCTCACCTTTTTATGGCCTTCCTAATGCAGTATCGTCCTGGAACCACTAAGAAAATCCTATGGGATTAAGGATTTTCTCCATACCCGACCGACACTCCCGGACATACACAACTAATCTAAACGCCCTTAGAAAAATTAATTTATTAGGCACATCACTTAACAAAACTTCAAAACATTTTAAAATGTCGCGAAATTTTTAAGGTCGACGAAATTTCCTTAAGTTTTGGCAAACAGTTGTGTGTTTGCCTTTTATTACACTGAAACCCTCCGACTTTCACGAAAATTCACTACGAACGAAGCTGCAAGAAAATTGGTATAAATTAACGTCAGTAAATAACACTAACGGTTTTCTGCTGCAAACTGCAAAAATAACTGTAGTTTGAAAAAGAGAAAAATTAAAGGTACTTCCCTGCAAAATTTAAGTCATTTTAGTGTACCTACTCTAACGTTTATTGCTCGCTGCTCATTTACGAACAGCAGAAAACTTCTCCAAAAGCATTTTTTAGTACACATAATGCAACAAGATTTTAAAAAATTTATAAACTGTTGGAGAAACCAATTAAACCTCTCTCATCAAAGTGAAACCAAAATTTTGAATTTGAAACGCCTTTTTCTAATTGTAAATTTGCAAGTTTATCTTTAATACAGTTTTAATGAATAAACGACTCAGCGAACGACTGAATGAACATTACAAATTTGTACCTACATTATTTATACACAAATGAAACCCTAATAATTAAAACAAATACCTGGAATTTCCTAAATTAAAAATAATGTAGTTAAGTTAATTTAACATTTTGTATTTTTAAATGTTGCAAGACTATCACTTAAATTGTATAAAAATAAAGAAATTACATTTCGGATATTCTGGATTTGCGGAAACAAATTCAGAGTTCACCCCATTTATAGGATATCAAATAAAAATTAAATAAAATTGTAGGGATTTTTCAAAAATTATTGCTAAAAATATTGTAGCTATAAAACAGGAAAAAGAGCAAATTTTGAAATTAAAATTTCTAATTTCTAGCAAAAATTAAAAGAAAATTTAAATTTCCATGATTTTTTTACTTCCTTAAGGATTGAAACGTTTGATTGAAGGATAACATTTAACAAATTAGGTCGATTAATTCAAAAATGAAACTAAAAGTAAGCTTAAAATTTTCTCCGTAAGCATAATATTAAAGTTGAGTTACACCAGGAAAAAAAGTCCACAAAATGAATGCCTAAATGTCCGTAATATTAAAATAATTTAAAACGATTTTTAAAACTTATGTGAGTAACCAAATAATTGTCTTATCTTTGCACGGTTTCATAAAAGGCAGGTTTTTGGGCTGCACGTGTTACCTTGAATAGTTTTAGGCCGATATCAGGCAGGCATAGGAATTTGGCGAGTTGAATCTTGTATATTAAAAAAGGGAATTCAAACCATACAAAGGGAAAGATAAAATGACTTACGAAACAAATCTGGGCCTTTTTAATGCTGCGATTTTACTGCTAAATTATACTTTAAATTCTAAATAATTAAATTAGTACCTATTGGATTTTGGGTCGGGATTTCGATTAAACTTAGCTTAATTATTGTACATTGCTTAATCAATTTTGAATAATTGTAATTTTTGTGCCTAAACGTTGTATGAAATTTATTATTATTTAACATTTAAAATTTTTAAATTGCATAATTTTAATACTTATATGTATGTATATGTTTTAGAGAGGCATCTAAATTTATTTACGAAAATATTTATAAACAAATTCAACAAAGATGTCCCAAAAATATAAAAGTTCCAATTTCAAAGTTACTTACCAGTTCAGTTGATGTCTCAAGTTGCAGCACTAAAACACTTAAGTTTAAATTAAAAGCGTAAAACATTATTAATTTTGAAAAATTAAACTGGCATTGTTAGGTACTCCATTAATGGAAATCACGTTGCGAATTTGAATGAAATCGAAGGTTACTGTAATGAAAGAAGAAAAACAATCGAAATAGAGCTAAGCAGATGGACACCTGGGCTGTGATAGGGTAGTGGGGGCGATAAGACGCTCGGACATACATACAACTCGCGATAAATTCGTCAATTTTCGTTTTAATGATATTAACGAATAATGTAGAAGAAAATTTTGATGTATTAAATTTTAAATCTTTGTATTTTAATTTTATTATTTTGAAATAAATTTACAAAACAACACAAATTATATAAAATGAGGTAAAAATATATTTAACAGGAAAATTATTAAAAATTTTCAAAGTAGATATTTATTATTATTCAAATCTAAACTGTTTGAAGTGCAAAATGACAGACTCCGAGAACATTCAAATTTCAAATTATTTATTAAATCCAAATGGACCTGACAATTAAAAAATTTAAGACGTGTGAAATAATTAAGGTAATCGAAACTGAAATAAATCTGAAGATGTCCCCAGGGTGCGATTTAATAACTGGAAAACTTCCATATGAACGATTTCGCATGATAACAATATTCTCTGTATAATGCAATATTAGGGACGGAATACTTCCCTGGCCATTGGACGGTGGCCCAAATAGTAATGGTCCCAAAACCAGAGTAGCCGCCATCAGACGTGACCTCATACAGACTTATTAGTATGTTACCCACCCTTTCAAAGGCTTTTGAAAAATTGCTCCTCAAGCGAATGTCGCCGCTAAGTGACGAAAATCAACTAATACCCAACTGCCAGTTTCGAGTTTGTCGAGATTTTGTTCAGCGGCTTTCATAGACATAAGCCAAGCCTTTGACAAGGTGTGGCATGAAGGCCTACTCTACAAGCTCAAGTAATGTTTACAGTATACCTTATTTCATATCCTCAAGTCATACCTCTTCTACTCATAACATCTTGTGTCCGCAATGAAGCGTAATTGGTTCGATTTTATACCTAATTTTCACCACAGACTTACCAACAACAACCAGAAACGAAACACGACCCTAGTAACCTTTGCGGACGACACGACAATATTGGCTTCTCATCCCAATGCAGACATAGCTCCTAGAAACGTACAAAACCACCTAAACCTTTTGGAAAGATGGATGACACTATGGCGCATTAAACCAAATACCCAAACATCAGTTCAGATCACCTTTACTGCCAAAAAAACTATTTGTCCTCCAGTTCACTGGTTAATTGGACCAAACTCACAATTATCTCTTGAAAATAAATTATTGGTGTATAAAGTAGCAATGAAACCCATCTGGTGCTATGACATTCCATTATGGGGAGCAGCAAGCGAGTCAAACATTACCAAAATACAGCGCTTTCAATCCAAGACTTCGAGATTAATAACCAAAGCTCTTTGGTATAAGCCGAACCATATAATCCATAGTGACTTCAGTATGCCTATTATTAAAGAAACCATAAAAGAACACAGAACCCGATATCAAAGCCGTATCAGAACCCACCCAAACAACATAGCAGTTGACAAACCGAAGAGGCTTAAACGTTTTAACCCTCTGGATTTGGCAAAACGCTTTTAGCATTAATATAAATTCCCAATAAGTCTAAACAATATATTGTAGTTATATAATTTGAGATGATATATAATTTGGATGCGTATGATTAAAGGTTATGTTATTTTTTTAGTTAATTAACGAAAGTATTATTTTGCAAAGATTGGTAATGCAGATTTTTTTAAAATTATAAAAAATTGTAATATAATTTTAAGATAGCTAGATTAAATTTAAGTTATGATAATCATCATTGTTAGTAAATAATATAATTGAACGAGGAGACGGTTTCGAAGTTGTGCCTCTGTGTTTTAAGGTATTTGTGTGTGTTCCTTTCTTCTCTTCCTACTTTCATATATTTTGTTTTATTCTGGTTTATTTCCATTCCATATTGTCTTGCTTCGTCCTCTATTTTTTCTACTGCTTTTATTAGTTTCTGTCTCGAGTTTGCCACTATTGTCAAGTCGTCCGCGTACGCTATTATTTGGATGTCGTCTGAGATAATATTTTTTTTGTCTAGTTTCACGTTTCTTAAGATACTTTCTAATATTAAATTAAATAGTGCAGAGGAGATTGAGTCTCCTTGTTTTACACCTTTTTTTACTTGGAATTCCTCCGTTGTTGCTTCTTGAAATCGCACTTTTGCCTTAGTTTTGTGTATTGTCATTCTTAGAAGTTTTCTCAGGTTTGAGGTATTTTTAGTGTTCTTATTTTCATCATCATTTTTTCTCTGTTAATTGAGTCAAATGCACTCTTGAAGTCCACAAAAAGTGTGTGTACTTCTTTGTTATATTCTATTGTCTTTTGGAATATTTGTTCTAGGATATGTATTCCGTTGATCGTTGACCTACCTGGCCTGAAGCCGTTTTGATAGTCCCCGAGGATTTCCTCAGCTTGCATTTTTAGCCTCTTATTTATCAGATTTGCCAAGATTTTGTAAGTGGTATTCAGTAGAGTTATTGCTCTACAATTCTCACACTGTTCCTTGTTTCCTTTTTTGTGTATCGGTGTTATTATCCCGGTGTTTCACTCTTCTGGCATTTTATTTTGTTTCCATATCTGCTCTATTAGGGTGTGTATTTGTTTATGTAGTTACTGACCCCCATATTTCAGAAGTTCTGACTCGATTCCGTCCTCTCCCGGGGATTTGCCATTTTTCAGTTCTTTTATTTGTTCTATGACTTCCTTTTCTTATGGGTAATCGTCTTCTTGTTCTTGCGTTGTTGTATTACCCTCTTCTGATTGGTCTGTATCAGCTGATTCTGTATTGAATATGTTTTTGTAGTAATCTTTCCAGATATTTCCAATTTTTTGGGGCTCGTGTTCTGTTTGGCCTTCGTTGCTTTTTAGTCCCCTTGTTCTGGTTCTGGGTGTATTTGTTAGGTTCTTTATTTTCCTGTAGAATTTTTGTATGTTATGATTGTTACTGTCTTGTTCTATTTCCTCAAGTTTGTTATTTATCCAGTCGTTCTTTTTCTTTCTGTACATTATGTTTGCATTATTTCTTTTTATTTCGTATTCTCTTCTGTCTTGTTCTATTCTCTTGTCGATCCATTTAATTCTTGCCTCATTCTTTAGTTTTCTTGCTTTTTCGCAATCTTCGTCATACCAGTCTTTCGTTTTCTTTTTTGTTGTCTTCCTTCCTAGCACTTCTTCCGCGGTTCCTTGTATGCTTTGTTTCATTTCTCTCCATATTATTTCTATGTCTGTAATGTTTGTTGGTTTGTTTTGTGTATTTTTGGAATATGTGTCTTTATATCTTTTCCTCGTTTCCTCGTACTCGAGGGCTTCTAGATTTACTTTTGTTGCTACCGTTTTGGTACCGTAGTGCTTCCTCATATCTATGTTCCTTAGCTTTGCTATTACTAAGTAGTGGTCTGATTCCGCTTGTGCGCCTCTTTACGTTCTTGTGTCCACTGTCTTGTTGCATATCCCTTTCGTGGATAATATGTGGCCAATTTGATTTTCTACTGTGCCTGCCGGATGTCTCCAAGTTGTCTTATATTTTTTGGGGTGTTCGTACTTTGTAGATAAGAGAGTCATGTTAAGTGCTCCTGCTAACTGACATAGTCTGTGACCATTGTCGTTTGTTACATTATGTATTGTCCCTTTTCCGTTCCCTCTTACTTCGCTCAGATATGGCTCTTTCCCTATTTGGGCGTTTGCGTCTCCCAATATTATAATTTCATCTTTTTTTAGCAGGCTCTCACATAACTTTTCCAGATTTTCGTAGAATCTATCTTTCTCGTCTTGTTCTGCCACTTCCGTTGGGGCGTAAACGTTAATAATTGATACGTGCATATTTTCCATTTTTAGTCTTAGTAGAGCTATCCTGCCGTCCACTGGTGTAAATTGCATTACATTTTTTACTAGCTTCTTTTTTATGTAGAAAGCTATCCCGTTGCTCCCTCTTTTCTCTTCACCGCTGTATAGGAACGCGTATTTATCTTTTGTTATTTCTCCCGATCCTTCCCATCTCATTTCTTGTATAGCTGTTATGTCTAGGTTGTATGATTCTAATTCTCTAGCTGTTTCCTCCATCTTGCCTGTCCTTAGCAGCGTTTTGATGTTCCATGTAGCTATTTTTATCTGTTTCTCCTTGTTTTTTCGTTTTGTCCTTTTATTTTTTTGTTTTGTACTTCTCTGTTTACCTGTTAATGTGGTTATATTCCGTGTTGCGAATTACCTTTTATTGATGGTAATTGGTGTGTTTTCAGTCTTATCCTTTTTCGTTAGCCGGGTCATGTGTCCTTTTTGATTTTTGGTTTGGTGCTGGGTTAGTTTTTTGGATTGTGTCTACTGGTTCTCGATATTTTCAGTAATTCTTCCCTTCTCATGTCTTCATCTGTTGGAGTTCTTTCACTTGCCTTCCTCGTTGTCCCTTTAGGGGTCTCTTTTGGTTTTGTGTCGTTTCCCGTATGTTCGTGGGTTCCGTAATGTTCTAGATCTTCTAGCGTGTATACTGAGCCGTTTACAACGAGTTTATTATATATAATTGTCGCTTTATTGCATTGGTCTCTTGCTTGTTTCATGTGTTTCACTAAATGTTTTCTTTGCAGCAGTATGTCTTTAGGGTAATCCTCGCTTATTCTCCAGTTTGTGTTTTTCAGATTGTTTGTTGACTTTATTATTTCTAATTTCTTATTCCCATTTCTTATTTGAATCATTATTGGTCTGTCTTTATTGTCCCCCCCTTTTTCCTATTCTCTTGATATCCGTTATATCTTCCTTCGGCATAATTTCAACTCCAATTTTATTTATTACTTCTTTTATCTTCTGTTGTTGGGTTTCCAGACTATCGTTTTCAGATTCCTTTATGCCAAAAATCAGTAGATTTTTCTTTATTATTTCCCTTTCTAGTCATTCAATTTTCTTTTCTTGCATGTTGATCTTACCTTTTAGTTGGTCGTTTTCCCGTCCTCTCTGTTCGTTTTCTCTTTTAAGATTCATTATCTCCGACTGTATTGAATCCAACTTTTGCTCTATTCTCATTTCCCGTTCCTCCGTTTTCCGTCCGTTATCCTCCAGTTTGTTTAGTTGGTCCCTGATATCCTTCAGAAGCTCTTCCATCTTGTTTTAGCTTATTAATGTGGCGATGTATATGTGTACTAACTAAACTTACTCCGACTATGTTTGGTTTGGGATAATCTGTCTGTCTGTATGTGATTGTTATATCTCACCGCGGAAAGAGTCAGAGGCCGGTCGACCCGTCGAACCTTGACTCTTATCAGTGTATTTAGGTTGGATTTTTATTCTTATATAAGACGTGTATGTGTTTTATTTTGGTATACTTACTTAAGATATTAGATTTGTCTTGCGTTATTTAAAAAGGATTATTTTACAAAAAAGGATTATTTTAAAAAGAATATAGTGTTAAACGGTATCTGTTGGCGATTGAAGATCGCTCGGCCACGACTCTTGTTGTTGTTTACGGGTATACGTGTAAATTTTTATTGTACAATATTGTAATTGCTACGTACCGTTTTGTTGTTATTCTGTTACTATATCGATGTTGATCTATTATTAGTTTTCCTATCCTACCTTGTAACGGTTCATTTTCCGTTATATTATTTTGCTCCTTTCAATTGCTTATTTACGGTGAATGCATTTATTGAACCTCTATTTATTATATATTCACTGGTAAAAGATAACGTAGTTAGTGACTTTTTGGTTTTGAGTAGGTTTTCTGATTTGGGGAGAGAGCGTCATGCGCGTTTGGGGATTGGCGTTGCGTTCTAGAACTCTTGGCTTTTTCCGTTTGGGTTGTCTGCGAAGCAGTTGAGTTTGGTGAAATTTATCCCGAAGTTACTTATTTAATTCTGATGGAATTTTCGTAATTATAACTTCCGAGATTTTCGGTTTTGTTTCACGTTGTGAAATTATTTTTTAGAAGCACCAAGATCTGGTGGTAAGTGGAGATTTTTGCCTTATCATTGAACGCACGTGTTAATGGCGATTTTGTTACAGCTTCTTTCTTTTCTTTTGGTTTTATTTTCCATTACTTTACCGTACTCCGGCTCTTTTGGTTATTGCCTTTTTGCGGCTGCATTATTTATGGAGTTGAAGGATGCGGTATTATTGAAAAATTATTTATCATTGCTGGTTATTCGCCACTCGATCGCTTGGAGGATTCAAGGTCGGTGTTTATTGAATTGTTAAGTGTCGTCGAATTTACCTGATTTTATTCCATTTATTAAATTTCTTAATTTTTAACTTTGCTTTACTTAAATATTTGTACAATTGAATTTTAACGCCTTCAGCTAATTGAACTTGCATTAATTATCTCATATTAATCTTTTTCGCTTCACGAAATAAATTTATATTTTTGTTGTAATATTCTGTAACGCTTTAGGTTGGTTTTTCCATTTTATTTTATTAGCATAACGAATTTGCGTGTTTTTTTTCAAGGTAATAAGCTTGAGTTTAAACAAGGCTATTGCTATTTATTTTTGATCGTTCATTTTTATTAGACTTGTTTTCACTCAGGTAATAAAGGTAAGCGCTTATTTATTTTTTATTTATCCACCTTGATCGTTTTTTTTCATTCATGTATATCTTTCTTTAATTCAACTAACGTTGATATTTAGTTTTTTTTGGTTCCTTTGAAATTAACCTAAGCGATTTGTTTTTGTACGTTTGGTTGCATATTTTTGTTCTTACTTTTTCTATTTAATTTGCATATTGTTAACTATTTTGAAGTCATTAAAATTACTTATCTGTATTTCTATATTTTTTTGAAAACTGAAAAGTTTTCTGGCGCCCAATTTTTTCATTTTTTATTAGTATTCACTTTCTGAGTTTTAACTATGATAAGGCAATCCTCGGCGATCTACGGCCCTCGCAAACAACTAAGTTAGTCGGCGAATTCTTTTGAGTTTTTTGTAAGTATACAGGTAGGTGATTATTTTTCTTTGTTTCGCTTTTACCTGTTATATTAAATTGACGCAGCAACGTGAGGCTTTCGAGATTGCTACTGGTTTTCTCCCCTTATCATTTTATCATTTTTTTTCGACACCTTTGTTCGGACACTTTGTCATTTTATTAATTCGCCACCATGAGTTTCAACGTTAATGCTTTGAGGGGCGATGAACTCTCTTATGAACTAATCTTCCGAGGGATAGATCCCGAATTCATGTCCGTTGACCAAAAGCGCAAGGCTTTACGTGCTAAGTTAGCCCTGGAGAAATTAGATACCTCTTTAATAAACAGTTACCCTCCTATTCAGTACGATGTTCCTGGTGAGTTGGATGTTTGTGGAACGAAATTGAGTGAGCTGTCCTCCCAGATCAATAATGTTTTTCTTAAAAAACCTACTTCTTCTGAATGTGTGAGACTTGACGCTCGGTTGTCCCATTTATTTGCTAGGTTGAATCGTTTACAACCCGAAAGTGACTTAGAATCCCTTCACGCCGATAAGGTTAGTCTTTGTTTGAACTTAATGGATTTAGTTAGGAAAACCGTTGACGACGATGAAATCCCTGAAGATGAATCCGAGGTTGAACAACCCGAATCCAATATTGAAGAAGTTTTACCGTTAGCTAACTCCACGAGTCAGCGCCCGCGGGTCTCTTTTTCTGACGTTCAGGTAGTTGATTTATCTCGTCCAAGAGCTCCTGTATCTTCGGGTGGTGGTCCAATTGAAGATCCAATTGATGAATTACGTCGTCAACTTGATCGTTTACAACTCTCTAGAGCTACTTCGAATTCTACCACGACTGCTAGTTTACCTTCTTTTACTAAGTCAGTTCCTGTTTGTAAATGGGGTTTAACTTTTACCGGTGACGCCAGTGTTATTGGAGTCAACGCTTTTTTACAACGAGTCGAAGAACTTAGAGTCGCTCGCAATGTTTCTTTTGATCAATTGTTTGCCAGTGCGGTAGATCTATTCTCTGGTCAAGGTCTTGTTTGGTTCCGAGCTGTTAGGAATCGTGTTACTTCATGGTCCGAATTAATTGACAAGTTACGTTTTGACTTTTTGCCTAATGATTTCGACGAAGCATTGTGGGAAGAGATTAAACGACGTAAGCAAGGTTCCGACGAAAAACCAAGTTTGTTTGTAGCCGTACTTTTAAACCTTTTCGACCGTTTAGTAGAGAAGCCTTCTGAGTCAATAAAACTTAAACATATTTTACGTAACTTACAACCTTTTTATGCTACTCAACTTTCGTTAACTGAAATTAGAGACGTTGATCAACTTCTTGTTTTGTGTAAACGGTTAGAGGAAGTTAAACTTCAAAATGCTAGGTATAGAAATCCTAACCTTGATTATTCTTTACCTCTCGAACCTGATTTAGCTTACCAACCCAAGAAGAAGCCTCCAAATGTTGTTAGTGCCGAAGTTTTCACTTCTAAACTTGCTTCTACTTCTAAAGTGTTTAAGAAAGTAGCGAATCGAGCCAGATCTAATACTAGATGTTGGAACTGTCAGGGTACGGGGCATACTTTTCACACCTGCTCTCAATCCAAGACTATCTTTTGTTACGTCTGTGGTAACCCTGGGGTTTATTTTGCCAAATGTTTAAGGTGTCATCCAAAAAACGAGGCTTAGGGATTGGATGTTGCAGCCGATCCATCCCTTCTGTAGAATTATTGAAGGCTGAACTCGAATTATGGCCATCTTGGTTGAACGTGGTACGTAATTTTTGTGTTTCCTCTCCTGAGACTTCAGCTATTTTTGCTAAACGTCCAGACGATAACAGGCCCTATGTTTCGGTTTTTATTAACGGCGAACCTGTTCAAGCTCTCTTCGATTCTGGAGCCAACCAGACTTTGATTGGTAAGAATGGTTTTTACCTAATTCGAAAACACGACCTTAAGATTAATAAAAGTAATTTACCTCTTTCCTTAACTACTGCTGATGGTAATTCGCAGACTATGTTGGGTACTGTATCACTTCCTATTTCTGTTGACGGGGTTTCTAAAACTCTTGACGCCGTTGTTTGTGGTACTATTCCGTCTACTCTTATTTTAGGGATGGATTTTTGCTACTCTTTTGGAGTTAAAACCGACTTTGTTTCTAACCAATTTTCGGTGTCTGAGGTTTCCGCATTACAAGCTATTTGTAGTACTGACGATTTGAGTCCACAACAGAAATTATTATTGGATGAAATCATTCAAAATTTCACTGAAATTTCAGGTCCCGAGTTAGGTCGAACTGATAGAGTTTGTCATATTATTGATACTGGTGATGCAGATCCCATTAAACAACGTTATTATCCACTTTCTCCTGCTATGCAAGTACATGCTAATGCCGAATTAGATAAGATGTTAGAGAATGGTATTATACGTCCTTCTAAATCTCCTTGGAGTTCGCCCATGGTTCTGGTTAAAAAGAAAGATGGTGAATCTTTTCGCCTGTGTTTTGATGGAAGGAAACTGAATTCTGTGACAAAGAAAGATGCTTATCCTATTCCTTTCTTATCAAGTATTTTAGATAAATTAAGAGATGCGCGATTTCTTACGTCAATTGATTTGAAGCAAGCTTTTTATCAGATTCCTCTCCATCCTGATTCACGCGAAAAGACTGCTTTCGTTGTTCCTCGTAGGGGTTTGTTCGAGTATAATGTTATGCCTTTTGGTGTTGCCAACGCTCCCGCTACGCAGCAGCGTTTGATGGATTCTATTTTCGGTCCCTTGCTTGGTGATAACATCTTTGTTTATTTAGACGACATTATCATTGTTTCGAGTACTTTTCAGGAACATTTAAGCATGTTAAAAGAAGTTTACGACCGGTTGAAGAATGCCAATTTAACTGTTAACATTGATAAGTGTGAATTTTGCAGACCTAGTTTGACTTATTTAGGTTTCATCGTTGACAAACATGGATTGCATACAGACCCTAAGAAGGTCCAAGCTATTTCGAATTATCCCAGACCTTCTACTGTAACCGAGGTTAAACGTTTCCTTGGCTTAGCTTCTTGGTATAGGCGTTTCGTACCCAATTTCGCTACTCTTTCTGCTCCCATTTCAGACCTTATTAAAGGACGTGTTAAAAAACAAAAGATTACCTGGACGGAGGAGGCTGAAACTTCTTTCCGTGAAATCAAATTACGATTAACTTCAGCTCCTATTCTTTGTAGCCCTGACTTCACTAAACCCTTTAATATTCAGTGTGACGCTTCGAGTTACGGGTTAGGTTGTATTCTTACGCAAGGTGAAGGAGATGATGAAAAGGTCATTGCATACGCTTCACGTACTTTAAATTCTTCTGAACGTAATTACTCTGTGACTGAAAGAGAGTGTTTGGCAGTTATCTTCGGTGTAGAAAAATTTAGAGCATATATTGAGGGAACTCATTTTACAGTTTTTACTGACCACTATTCTTTATTGTGGTTAACTAATATGCGTGAGCCCACTGGTCGTCTTGCTAGGTGGAGTGTTAGACTTTCACAATACTCTTTTGATATTAAACATCGACCGGGCAAACACAACGTTGTTCCCGACGCTTTATCACGATCTCCTGTCATAGTATCCGCTTTAGAACTTGCTGAAGTTGATTTAGATCCTTGGTACCTGAAGATGATTGACAATGTCCAGAATAATCCTGATAGTTATCCCGGCTGGAGAATTGAAGGCCATAGCTTGTATAAATATACTCCTAATCGACATAATATTACCAGTAATTTGATTGAATGGAAGCAGGTAGTCCCTAAATCAAGACGTAGAGAACTTTTCAAAATTTTTCATGATGAGCCTACCTCCGCTCATTTGGGTGTTTATAAAACGTTTCATAAACTTTGCGAGCAATATTATTGGCCCAAAATGCATGCCGATGTTATTCGTTATGTCCGTCATTGCGATATTTGTGCGGCTAGTAAAGCTTCTCAGCTTGCTAGACCTGGTTTTATGGGAAAAGAAAAGAAAATTCTATATCCTTTCCAATGTTTGTCCATAGACATTATGGGTCCTTTTCCTCGTTCTAAAAACGGTCATACTAGCATCATCGTTGTGTGTGATTGGCTCACTAAGTTTGTTTTAGTGAAAGCAGTGCGTCAAGCTACCGCTAAATCGGTTGTCAACTTCATTGAGAACGAAGTTTTTCTTATTTTTGGGGTTCCTCAAGTGTGTATGGTCGATAACGGTCCACAATTCATTAGTTCTGACTTTAAAAAACTTATGAATAGTTACCAAGTTCAACAGGTTTGGTATAATGCTTCTTACCATCCACAGGTTAATTTTGTGGAAAGAGTCAATAGAGTAATTGGTACTGCTCTCCGTTCATATGTAAATGACAATCATCGCACTTGGGATGTTAATCTTTATAAAGTTGCTCATGCTTTACGTAATGCTATTCACGAAGTTATAGGTTTTACTCCTTCTTTTCTTAACTTTGGTCGAACCGTTCCGGTTTCGGGAGATTATTATGGTCGTCTAAAGAATTTTAAAGAGGAAGAACTGACTCTTGACAACCGCGAAGACTTAGTCGCCGATGTTAATCAGTTGTCCGAATTGTATCAAGACGTTCGTAGACGCCTTAACAACGCCTACCAAAGAAATTCTAAATCCTATAACCTTCGTAAACGACCTTTAAGATTTCATCTTAATGATTTAGTTTGGAAACGTAACTACGTTTTGTCAGATGCTTCACGTCATTTTAACCAAAAGTTAGCTCCTAAGTATGTCAAATGTAAAGTTATTAAAGTAATAGGACCTTTAACTTATCAACTTGCGACGGTCCCTGATAATAAACGTGTAGGTGTTTGGCATATTAAGGACCTCAAACCCTGCTTTGGGGAGGAAGAATTTGAAGAATAAATTTAGTGTGAATGTGGGTGAATGCAGTGTGATTGTTGTTGGTTGAGCTGGTAGATATGTTCGGTCATTGACCCTAAGGATTTCTTTATGGTGTTTGTTCGCTCTAACTATCTATATTTTGATATTGACCTTGATTAGGTTATTTTTAGTGTTAGGGGTTGAAAAGCATTTATTTTACTCCTTTATTTATAACCATTTTGGTTTATTTTTGTTTAGGGTGCATTAACACATTCCTTATTTTTAATGCGAACCTATTCTTATTTACCGATTTGTTGGTGCTACTTCCACTGATTATGGATTTATTTTGGGAAGTTTATTTGAGTGGCGGATTTTCTGTAAATTCAACGAACTCATCCGTTGTTAGAGTGGTCAGGCACTTTCGTGTCTTTGATTGAATATTTTTCCTGCGTGTGTTTGTGTCATTTACTTCTCCCTGAAGACCTTTTATCCATGTTTTGGTTAACAGAATCGTCTTCCTTGTACTTTTGTTTTTAGTCTTTTGTCCTCCATCCTTTCCTTTTCCTTCGCTAGCATTTTTCGGTGGTAGGTAGGGGATGCCGGCAGGCCACGGGGGTGTCTTTTCCATTTCCCCATACAAAAGGCACTCTCTAGGGTTTTACCTTCAGGTTGCCCTTGTGTTATTGTGTTCGTGTATTTTATATGTTTTTTGCAATTTTTGATTTCGTTTTCCTACCGTTGGTCACGGTGGCGGTAGTTTCAGTGGGCTAGTCGGTCCTGGACTAGTTCGCTTTACCTTGGCCTAGTGTGGTGGTGGGTTTAAGATTTTTACTGCTACTCGCTGAAAGTTACCTACGTTCACTGATGTATTCTTTCGGGAACCAGTGCCGGGTGGCTCAAGGTGGTAGTAGTTTCATTTGTTTTTCGGCTTGATTCCATTTTGAAATTTTCTGTTGTCTTTTTAGTCAGCCACCCGAAACCAACCCTCCTACCCTCTCCTTCTTCTGTGGTTGTTTTGTGCCGTTTTATCCCATTTTTTTATTGTTTTTTCTCGGTGCTGCCATGCTGTTGCTCATTTATTTTTTTGTTCATTAGTGGAGCTAACACTAGTTGTGTTAGGGTGGTCGGTTGGCCCACCGGCGCAGCAGTTTTCATCCATGCAGCGAGGGGTCAACTGGCATTTGTTTTGTCATTTTTTAGATGAGCAATGGTTGGGTCAGTACTGTGTTTTTTTTTCTCTCCTTTATTTTATTTTTTTAGTCCTTTGTTCTCCTTTCATGTTCCTCATTTTCTCCGCACCTTATTTTTCTCCAGTTCCATCTTTGGTGAGTTCTCTCCTCTGATCGATGGTTTCTACTTTCGTCGTCTTGGTTGGGGGGAGTGTAACGGTTCATTTTCCGTTATATTATTTTGCTCCTTTCAATTGCTTATTTACGGTGAATGCATTTATTGAACCTCTATTTATTATATATTCACTGGTAAAAGATAACGTAGTTAGTGACTTTTTGGTTTTGAGTAGGTTTTCTGATTTGGGGAGAGAGCGTCATGCGCGTTTGGGGATTGGCGTTGCGTTCTAGAACTCTTGGCTTTTTCCGTTTGGGTTGTCTGCGAAGCAGTTGAGTTTGGTGAAATTTATCCCGAAGTTACTTATTTAATTCTGATGGAATTTTCGTAATTATAACTTCCGAGATTTTCGGTTTTGTTTCACGTTGTGAAATTATTTTTTAGAAGCACCAAGATCTGGTGGTAAGTGGAGATTTTTGCCTTATCATTGAACGCACGTGTTAATGGCGATTTTGTTACAGCTTCTTTCTTTTCTTTTGGTTTTATTTTCCATTACTTTACCGTACTCCGGCTCTTTTGGTTATTGCCTTTTTGCGGCTGCATTATTTATGGAGTTGAAGGATGCGGTATTATTGAAAAATTATTTATCATTGCTGGTTATTCGCCACTCGATCGCTTGGAGGATTCAAGGTCGGTGTTTATTGAATTGTTAAGTGTCGTCGAATTTACCTGATTTTATTCCATTTATTAAATTTCTTAATTTTTAACTTTGCTTTACTTAAATATTTGTACAATTGAATTTTAACGCCTTCAGCTAATTGAACTTGCATTAATTATCTCATATTAATCTTTTTCGCTTCACGAAATAAATTTATATTTTTGTTGTAATATTCTGTAACGCTTTAGGTTGGTTTTTCCATTTTATTTTATTAGCATAACGAATTTGCGTGTTTTTTTTCAAGGTAATAAGCTTGAGTTTAAACAAGGCTATTGCTATTTATTTTTGATCGTTCATTTTTATTAGACTTGTTTTCACTCAGGTAATAAAGGTAAGCGCTTATTTATTTTTTATTTATCCACCTTGATCGTTTTTTTTTCATTCATGTATATCTTTCTTTAATTCAACTAACGTTGATATTTAGTTTTTTTTGGTTCCTTTGAAATTAACCTAAGCGATTTGTTTTTGTACGTTTGGTTGCATATTTTTGTTCTTACTTTTTCTATTTAATTTGCATATTGTTAACTATTTTGAAGTCATTAAAATTACTTATCTGTATTTCTATATTTTTTTGAAAACTGAAAAGTTTTCTGGCGCCCAATTTTTTCATTTTTTATTAGTATTCACTTTCTGAGTTTTAACTATGATAAGGCAATCCTCGGCGATCTACGGCCCTCGCAAACAACTAAGTTAGTCGGCGAATTCTTTTGAGTTTTTTGTAAGTATACAGGTAGGTGATTATTTTTCTTTGTTTCGCTTTTACCTGTTATAACCTTGATGATTTTAATATTTAACCTTCGCCAGTAAATTAGTAAAAATAGCGGAGCACATTTCACTTCACTGCACTGCGCTCTGTGCAAATTTACACTCTTAAATTTAGTACAGAGGCATGAAAATCTCACCCCGCCATCTTGTGGTAAACAGCGAGCTTGTTTGTCTTCTGCTCAGGTATCACCAACATAACCGAACTAAACAGGCAACTGTGCTCCAACTGTGATTTCCCGCTTCTTTTAAAAAATCCATGCCTTGGTTACACTTGCCCCAAAAATACATTTACCCCGGTGTACCTTATACACATTTGAAACTGAATCGAAACGGCAATCTGCACAATGGGTGTTTCCAACAGATCCTAATCTAGTTAAAGTGTTCACAAGAAAATGATAGCCTGTTTATGCTATAAATCCGATAAATCGGGAGCTATCACAATTATTTTCGTGTTTGAGAATAAACGTACGGTTACTGCAGAATGGTACACAACAGTATGCCTGCCAGACGTTATTCAAAAAGCTCGTTTTCGGCGTCCAAGAAGTGAGATTGTTCTGCACCACGACAATGCTTCAACTCATACCATAAATTAAACAAAAAGATTTTTAAGGGCTTCCGGGCTAAAATTTCTAAATCATCCGTCATACAGTCCTGACCTGGCATCCTCCGATTACTTTTTATTTCTTCGACTAAAGGATGAAATGCGTGGTATGCGATTTACACCTCCCGAAGGTACCCTGAAAAGCTTCAAAAACCTGGTTTCTCAAGTGACTCAAGAAGAGTGGTATGTACGTTCTGAAAATTGGTTTTATCGAATGCGTAAACGTAATGAGTTTAAAGGTAGATATTTTGAAAAACGACAATTGATTACATAGATTGCAGAAATTTACGATGTACGTTTTTAATCTCGTAAGAATAAGCATTGTAAGTTGATTATTACTTTTATGATACACAATTTTAATGAAACTAACAGATTATATATTCTCGAAAATCCTAACTGAAAATGGAATTTCAAATCAAAACCGAACGTGGCAATTCATCCCTTGAAAACCTAAAGTTAGTTAAAAGAAAATCAACTTCGTTTGTTCCAAACGTGTTTTCAGATGTTTCAAGCAGCATTCAAATGTTTTTAAAACAAAAAACAAAAGCCAAAATTTCAAAAAAGGAAGTCCCAATGGAAAAAGCTTAACCTGAAGATAATTGTGTTTTTAATTAATGTAAATAAATCCAGCCAATAAAGAATTAACAAGCAATTTCTTCATCTTATTAATCAACTATAAACATAAATAGTTCGCAAGGTAATGACCTTGATGTTTGATATTAAAACACGAATTTCTCTTCCATATTTGTAATACTAAACCATCAAGCACACACGCAAGGTCGTTACGAGATGAATCACCGTTAATTGTTGAATTTTTTCACTATATATGTACATTTCTTACGGAATGTTAAAACAAAGTTTTGCGAATTCCATACTGATTAATAAGAATTAACATCATTATTTTTTATTACCAAAAAATGCCCCGAGCTTTGTCAATTTTTTATTCTAATCTTAACTGAACAAAGGTAGCAAGCAACTGGATTAAAAGGAGTTTTGAAATAAAAAAAAAAGACGATGGGCGTACGGGTAAGTAGGCAGGTATTTGAGTATGTATGGGTGATGGTTAAAAAATATTGTTACCTAACAGTGGCGTAACATGAAGTCGATTATAAAGGGACGGACTAAACAATTTTAAAACTTGATCATTCCAATGTAACATCTTTAAACACACAAGGTTGGGAAGTTAACGAATGGTCCCTCGCTCCCTCGTATTCTTACTGTTATATAATTAAGATGTCAATCTCCATAAAAGAAACTTTTAATAGGCATGCCTTTGGGGAAGGTTTCAACTTTAAATCAAAATTAGAATCCCAAACTAACCTACCTTATAGAAATGTTTCAAGTCTGTCCAGTTTAAAAATATTGTAATCTTCATGGATCAAGGATGGCTCGGGTCCAAGGCAGGTGGAAGATTCGCCTAATTTAACCCAGTTAGTAAAATTGCAACCGCATAATACGTAATAGAAATTAACTTATAATTAATTTAAATTAATTTAAAAAATGTGTTACGCCACTGTTTAGCAACCTTGATCACTGCAACAAGTGGTTAGTTTAATAATTTCTGATATCCATTTTGGGTAAGGTCGATTTACTACCGTGTGGTCAATAAATTCGAGCAGATGTTGCGCTTGAAAAACCTGTCAGCCTGACAGGAAATCATGTGTGAATAAATTAGATAATTTTATTCAAGAGCGGTCCATGACTTTATTTGCTGTTACAATGACAAGGTAACTTTTGGTGGACACAAACTTGCATTGGCAATTATTATTTTGTTTTAGTTAGGTATTTAATTATTTATTTTTAGACAATATATTTATACGAAATTACAAATACAATAATGTACCCCTAAAGAAAAGTTTACTAATAGAAGTTCATTAAGTAAGTTGCAAAGATAAGTAGGTGTTTAATATTTATAATTATAACTTGGACATTTTCATGGTGTACTGCCCAAATTAACATGTTTCATTTAGAATTCAACGCCATCAGCTTTTCACCACAAGCCTTTACAAGTACAACTGTGATGATTCTAAAACCCTTGGTTGCTTTAATATTTATGGCCGGCATTCTTATCTCATATTTAATTTTAACGTAATGTTTAATTACCCCAGAAGAGATGGAACAAAGCCAACTAATTTGGTATGGGCATATTACAAGGATGAACGATCAACGATGACCCAAACAAATATTGGAATGGACACCACAAGGAAGAAAGAAAAGGGAAAGATCCAGGAAGGACTGGGCATACGAAAAGCCATGAGTGAAAGACAACTGGAGAGATAGAAGATAGTGGAAAATGGGAATCGGAAGGCATCGTTTTATGTCTACGTTAAACATGACTTTGGTTAGAGACAACTTTAAACATGAGGTGAGAATACCGCTGTATATCTTTGAATTAAATTTTATATGGTGCAAGTTTATGTTTGCCTATTATTATTTCCATGTTTTTGTCATCGCTGCCCACTTTGGCGAGCGAACTTTCTGCAGATCTCTGTGCAAACTACTTGGTTATCGGAGGAACAATTTTCCGCATAAGCGAATACACAAGGTAACATGGGTGTCTCCAAACAAACACCTGGCAGTAGAATATTGAGAAGATCTCTATTCGACGTCTGAAGTCGTCGGGGTGCTGATGCAGCTAGTAGTTGCGGCAATAAGACTAAAAATAGCAAAGAACAAAAAGAATATCATGAAGAAAATATACCAGATAAACCAGAATGAAGGCAATCGGACCGAGAAATGAGGGGACTTAGAAGCAGATACGGAAAAAGGAGAGGAAAAGGAACGAATGGTTAACAGACGAAACCTGGAACAAGATTGAACAACGATGCCTTATTAAAGGACAAGTAAACTCCGTAAGAACAGATGAAGAGAAATCAGAGTACGGAAGAAAGTACAAGAAACCTAACATTGAACTTAAAAGAAGAGAAAATTAGTAAACCAGCTAGCGGCGGAACTAAGAAATACTAAAGAACTATGTAGATTTACAAAATAACTGGCAAACCATGAATGCCCAACTATCAAAAACAAAGGGCAAAAACTATACACCGAAGTAGAACGGTTAAAAAGATGCCATGGACATTGCAGTGACATACTAGACAAACAAAGAGAAACTCCACATATAGGGGAAGAGGAACAGGAGCCAATACAGGAAAGCCACCAATTAAATGGGAGGTCAGATGACCTATAATGCAGTTAAATTCTGGCAAGACAGTCGGACCAGGCAATGTACCAATTGAAAATTTTCAAAGCTTATCCACAACTACTAACAGACCGCTTATACTCAATCATTCACGAAAGAAGGATAATTATCAAACCACCAAAAGAGGGAGACCAAACCGTTTGAAGAAACTGGAGGTGAATAACCTTTCTAAATACGATCAATAAATTAATGACTCAATTACTGCTGTGAAGACCAAAGAGCACCTAGAACCAAAACTGAGGAAAGAGAATGTGGTTTTGGGCCACGCCCTTCTTGTATAGAATAAATAAACACATTTCGAATAATAATAGGACTTGAAACTATTGCAAAAACACGTTGAAGGTAGTCAACTGCATAGAATGGACATCAAGAGGCTAACTAAAAAGGCGTGGGAAACAAAAAGCCAAAGGTAAAAGACCGATGGGACGCCCCCCAATTACATGGAACAAAAATGTCGTGTCGTTGTTAAATGAAAGAGGTCTGGACCGGAGTGTAGCGAAACGCATTGCAATGGACAGCAATAAATGGACGAAAGTGTGCAATAACTTTAGTGTAGTGTGGACGAAAACCTCGACATGGGTAAAAGAGGCCAGACTAAGAAGAAGAATAATAATAATAGAGCAGTCCTGCAAATGGACTTCAAAGTACTTACTTTCGACAGCCTTATGCAAGAATCGATCTGGAGGGTGCTTCAAGAAAAATGAGTGCCAAAAGAGATTATAAAGCTAATAAAGGAACTACATCATGACGCTACTTCCAGGCACGACAAGTGAGTCTATATCGGTTACAAACAGAGTAAAACAAGGCTGTTTCCTTTCCCCGCTTCTTCTTTAATATGGTGTTAAACCATGTTGTGACCAAAGTAAATAGTGTTCAACGGGGCTTGGGAAGGGATTTTCAGAAAAGACTAGAAGGTTTAGCTTATGCGGATGACGTATATGTACAATGACATGAACAAACACGAAACAGCTAAAGTGGGACTTAAAATTAAGTCTAGAAAAACGAAAATAATACACATCAACAGCCGACATGACGAAGGATTCGTCTGTCAGAAGTTGAAGCTTTCACCTACTTAGGCAGTATAATCACAAAAGATGGAGGAATCGAAACATATGTCAAAAACAGAATCCAAAAGGCAAGGATTGCGTTTGGTACAGTCTTAAAAATGTGGAATTCAGTACAGTATTCTCTGTCTATTCAACTCTAATGTTAAATCCGTACTTCTGTACGGATGTGAATCTTGGAAAGTCACCAAAGTCTACAAGTTTTCGTAAAAAGATGTCTACGAAAAAGAGTACATATCTATTGGCCCGATACAATCAGCAATACAGCGTTATGTGCAAGAATAAAGGAAGACAAGATAAACATCCAAATAAAGCATTGGAAGTGGAGTTGGATAGAGCATACACTGAGAACTCCTTAGATAAATAGCAACGTACGAAAAGAACCCTCAAGGTATCAGGCCCAGAGGACGACCCACAATGATTTAGAGGCGTTCAACATTAGCCCTTAACCGATGACGTCAAATAATATTTGTTACATTGTCGGTGATGCGCGGTCATAGTGATCGCTTCTGTTTTTTTATTATTATGTAATAAACTTCCTGGCTGTTACCATTTCTAATGGCTTATATGATCTAACTGAATTTATAGCAAGTTGAAAGAACATAAAAAGCTAAGAAATAAAAGCATTTAATAACACTGTAGTTCCATAAAATAATATTTTATTTCTAATAACAAACAAAAATACACATTCTAACAGTGAATTTCCGAAGTAAATACGTTGAAAATTATAATAAACAACAACATTTAAAATAACATTACGAGGTCTTAAGTTACAATTTTTGCGTACAATTTGAACACAATTTTGCACTGCAATCTAAATATATAGCTTTGTTGCATAGAAAATGAAGGTCAAAGGTCTTCCTCTTAATTTTAGAAGATGGAAGAACATGCATAACATGTCTTATGCTTCACGAATTTCTTTAACAGCGTCATTTTCACCAGTAAAATCATTTCCACAACCTAGGCACCTTTTCAAGCACTTTTCTTCAAACTTTGGATCAAAAATATTTACCCTTTCTTCAATTGCCATTTTGGATTGTCCAAGTTAACGCGAACGCGAACTATAAACTAAATAGTTACACTAACACCGTCGTGCGGTCACAGTGATCGCTCACGGGTTTCAAATATTTTTAAGACAAAACCAAGGGGCGTGTTACTCTCTGCTTAAAGTATAATATTCAGGGAGAAGTAGATTGAAGGTACTGAGACGCTGTAGGTCATAAAACAATAATCAAAATTCGTTGCGGTGATGGTGACCGCACGTTACCGGTTAAGGATTAAAAAAGCGAAAGCAAGAGGTGTTTCTTGGACAGAAGTTAATGCACTAGCCACCAACCGGGCCAGCTGGAAACAGTTTGTGGAAGCCCTATGCTCCCAAGAGGAGTGACAGGAACATACATACATATACTGTTTAACCTAGCATTTTTAGTTTACAACAAAATTTCATCAGCTACCATTCTTTAATTTAACATAGCAGAAGCCGATCATTCATCCACAACCCTTGACTACCTCCAGTTTAGATTTATAAGTACTTAGGTTGCCAATGCTACCAATTAATCCCTTTATTCAAAGAAATATGGTTAACCAGGGTGCCGTGTAGTGGTAGAGCGCCAGGCTAACGTTGCGCTAGTCCTTGGTTCGAATCCCCCTGGTGACCTTTCGTCGTTTGGCAGGCCTAGGAGACCTAGGAGGTCTCACATACATACATATTACACTCTACACATGGTGCAATATGTAGGTAAAACGGCGCACCAACTTCGTAACCCGCAGAGAAGTGCATTGCACGCGTAATGCCTCATACGTTAACGCACCAGCCTCGACATCGAAAGATATAAGAGGTTACAGATAATACATACAGCGTGATCCAAATTGATTGAAGACAGGTTGAATTTCTTGCCGCAGGTTTTAGTGTTTTTCACGTTGTTAACTTGGCAGTATTGAAATATGTTGTGTCAAAGTACAGTGTAACGAGTCACTTTCTTGTTTACATCGTTGTGCTTTGCCTCGTTCTTTTAGGTTTTCTTGAGTTTTTGCTTAATTTCGCTTGTTTTCTTATTTTACAAAACAGTTTTTAGTTTGTTGAAAGATTTTGTTGTTAGGTAATTTTGTAATACCATATACCACTCCGTTATGAGACGCCACTGAAATGATGATAAATTCGTGTTGCCAACGTGACAATAATTTAATGCGGCGAGAAATTCAACCTGTCTTCAATCAATTGGGATCACTCTGTACATTATTAAAATAAATATTGTAACGAGCGGCAGGTGTCAGGCGTTCGGTGAAAGGCACGCTCGCTTACGAGATTTCAGTCTAATTCAGCCTACATAAACGGTCGCGAAATTATGTACGTCGGTAAAGTTAATATAAATATACGTGAATAGTTATAAACAAACAAACTGTACAAATAAATTAATTAGTGTTACGGGTTAATATTAGTGTTTTATATTAGTGTTGTGTTTAGTGTTAAGTGTTTCTTCGTTGCTTAATAATTTTAATAATTGTTAATAAATAATTCCCACAACGAACCGAAGTTTTAAATAAACGTTTTAAAACCGTTACAATATGTTAAGTTGCTTTAACAGTGTCATTAGGTGTAGTTTTATAAACCAATGTTATCCTGTAAAAGTTTATTTACTTCTTATTTGTCAACGGCACTGATCCTTACCCTTGTAAGCTTAACCCAATAAGTAGTTGTGAACTTAAGACTTAACTGATTACGTGGTCACAACTGCAACATTTGAACCTGGGACTGTCTTATGGTTCTTATTATTGTTTCAATCACTCAATACACATAGGATATTTGAAGGTATAACATTAAAACACAAACATTACCTTTTATATTTGTATTAAATTAATATGATTATTGACAATAATCGTTTTAAAATTGAATATCAACTAGATTTTAGTAATAAACAAGGTAAGTTAATTAAACTGTCTAAAATTAAAATTAAATAAAAATATATTTAAAGACTGTATAACATACTGTTCTCTTCTCTGAGTATTTGTTTTGAGTTTCCTGATTTGTGCACTATTTTAAAAAATGGTAGCTGAAAGGTATACATAGATAGCGATTATAACGTTAAGCAGAAAATTCTACTCTGTGTATTATTTGAAAGTGTGGGTGTAATTTGAATTTGCACTTTTCTAGTGTTACTTTCCTGTGGGAATGTATAACATTTTATTCTATTCCTTAGCACATCTAAAAATTTGAGCCATTCGCGGTTAATACACACATTTAAAGTAACCGCGATTTTATGTTCACATTCGTTTTGATTCCCTTAAAAGGTGTAAAGGAAATTTTATATAAAGGGCCTTTTCAAAATGGGAAATGACCCCGTCTAAAAGTTTAATTCTAAATAAATACGATTATAAAAATTTTGATATTACTAACAATTCTAGAAGTATTTTTTAAACGTAACCTTTAATACATTGACACATAACAAATATACATCTAATTTTTATCGAGTCTCATCTCAAAATTTAGACAAAATGATGTTAATAAAATTTTTAGATTAATTCTTAACCAAAACCTCGCTACAAATTAAATAGCACCAAAAATCTTATCAACATTAATAGTTAAGTCGTAACATAAAATAATATATAAGAATCTGATAAAGAAATAAATCTTAATATGTTAAAAAGATATATACAACCCGTACTAAAAAAAATTGATGTAAATTTCATATTACATCGTTAAAAAAAATCGTTCACTTTTGGCAAAAGTCGCCAATAAATGCCCTCTTAATATTTCGTCCAAAAACGCGTCTAGTCTTAAAAAAAGGCGTGTACCCTGTCTAAAAAACTTTTTTAAGTACTTTTTTTTGCTACAAAATATCACTTTAGTGTGTTTTCTATGAAAAAGAGCAGGGCAAGACTTCCTAATCTAATTAGCACCACACAAAAGTCGTCCGTTACCTACTAACATGTGTAAAATTTAGAACTAACTGTTGTTGAACAAATAAGGCTTTCAGGTCACATAATAAAAAATCATAAACTTAAGCCTTGTGCGGAATAGGGGCAGGAATCCTTGACAACATATTATCTGGTCTTGAGTCTTTTCTTGGACTTGCGAACGTTAAGCCTTCTCCGCATTCACCATCAAGCATGGTGAGGCTACCATACTTCTTCAGCAGCTTTTTAACCTGTTCGGCAATAGTTAAATCATCATTAGTACTTTTTACCGCCTTCAGTAATTCATCCTTCAGTCTTCCTTTAGTAGGGGACGTATTTGCGGAAAACGAGGAACGCCGAGCACTCGGATCATAACCAACGGAAGCTGCGCTCCTTCTTCCTGCTGAATTACGAACAAAAGGTGGAGGGCTAAAGGTATCAGGATTAAGAGAAGGCCGAGAACTTCGCTGACGTCCACTCCAAGTGTTAACATTTGATTTGGGCAATGATTTTGGTGAAACGATTGCAAGTTTAGAATTTTTAGGGGTTGGAATTTCGGTTTGGGAACGTTCTCTGCTGTTTGAACGGGACGGTGGTTTTTCTAAAGAAGTTTGTTTGATTAACTTAGGTTTCTCTGAAGGCTTTTCAGTGGAATTTTCGCGGTATATGTGAGAGAATTGGGTACGACGCAAGCCTGCGTCATTGGTATCGTCTTCGTAGTCGATTGAATCGTGATGCTCTGAAATGTAAATGATCCTACATAAGCAAGCTACAAAATTAAGAAATTAAGAAGACTCACCATTTTCTTCCGCATCCTCAACAGAATTTTGACTATAAAGTGAAACTCTGTTCTTCCCCTTATCATTTTGAATTATCCCTAAACTTCTGTAACCTTCATCTGAAACTTCAGAAGTATTATCACTATGATCAGTCAAGCTTTCAGACACCTGCAAAGTAGCTTCTGATTTCATTGTCATCTTCGAATCCCCAGGAATTTGAATGGTCGAAATTTGCTGACCCTTTCCGTGCTTTGGGGACGAATGTGTAGGTGAAAGATTCTGGGTAGGAATATAAGGAAGAGATTGTGGTCCTTGATTCTTATTATTACTTAACTTGGTAACATGAGTGGACACAAAATTAGGTGTTGGACTTCTGGATCGATTACGAGGAGGTGCTAAAGTTTTACGAGGAAGACTTGGTGAAATGGATCGACGGGAATCGGTGTAAGACAAGTGAGAAGGAGAACGGGAACGGGAGCGATTAAGAGTGTGCGTCGGTGGCCCAAGATACTCTTTCTGGTTAGCATTTGCTGGAATTCCGTTGAAGTTGTGTTGGGGTACACGTGGAGGTGATCTAAAACGTATTTTACATTAAATTCAGTTATGAGCAAGTTAAGAGGATGTACCTATCATAATAAACTTGAGCCCCTTGTAAATCAGCGGCACCTGGTTTATTGACAAGTCTGGCACCTTGTGTGGTTCTATGTTGTGATCTGCATCGGCATGGGTCATGTTTGTCAAGGTAATGGGCCAATGTATCCCAACCACCACCGACTCTTACCATTACGTGGCTACGTAAAATCTAAAAAAAAAATTATAAAGTACTTTAAAATTTTACCTAGAAAACCCATAAATATTATTAAAGTCGGTGCAACATTCTATGGGACAATCAATTATTATACAAAGAATACTGGAAGATTAAAAAAAAGCCAGCATGAAAACTTGAAGCAAGCAGAGGTGTTTATAGTGGTAAATAGTAATGAGCATTAATGGGGTTATTGAAGTATATTGAGGGTTGTGGCATAGTTTAAGTTTGGTCGACGTGATTTCTATTGAGAATTATTGTTTGAATATTGAACATTACCTAATTTTGGGTTTATTACGAAGTTTCTGTTCGATTCTGTTAAAGTAATTTAACAAAGGTGAATGTAAAAAATATCAAAGTTAGAATCTAAGTGCACGAGCGAGCGGGATGACGTCATTTTGTAAGGTCGTTCCACTTGCTAAGACACGTGCGGCGTCTCGAAATTGCATCTTTTAAGAAAATCACGTAGATTCAAATGCATTGTACTATATAATTCGACACCTCGCACGCATATAGATAAGAGACTGAGAAAATCGAAAAGAGGGAGTCAATTTTACTGTATAAATACTCGGCTTGAAATACGCTAAAGGTATGGTTATGTTCAACCATCAAAGCTGCAGTATCTACGAAGAATTGACACCCTCCAAGACGATGGTTCCAGTAATACCCATGTAAGACTGTTTTATTTTAACTTTTTCTGTATTTTTTGCTGTTCCTTCTTAGTACTTTAATGCAGTTCCTTTTCTTTTTGATTATGTTGTAACCTCTTTGCTGTGTTTATTCTTGTTCTTCTATAGTCTTTTTGTGTATTCATTGGTATAATTTGCTTTTGTTTCACTCCAACCATTATGTGGCCAGAGTTTCTGTAACTTCGTACATTGGAAGCGATATAAAGGGGGAAAAAATAATAAAAGGGTATTACCTCTGCAGAAATTGTCGAAAAACCTGAGCTGACAAAATACACAATACTGATAACTGATAAGCCAGATAAGCGGATTTTATCGTAAGCTGACGGGTTTTAGATTAAGCAAACACCTGGGCAGTACAGTTCTAATAATTTTAAGACACAATTTATTCAGATCGAGCAACAGTAACCAACAAAGTCATGCTGGTACTGTTTTTAACCTAATACATATATAATAATAATGGTAGATCAAGTCTATTGCTGTTGATGTGAATAAGTACAGATGTGTCTTAAAATTGTTAGAATTGTACGAGAGAGGTACGTTGCTCAGTGGTGTAGCCAGGTAGGGGTTAGGGGGGGTTCAAACCCCCCCATGAGAACCTGGAAGGACCTTTATTTTATTACAAATTCTAATAAAGTTATTATTTATTATATTACTTCAAAATATATTGATATTATATCTTCACTTTAGTTAACCCCTCCCATGAAAACATCCTGGCTACGCCACTGACGTTGCTTAATCTGAATTCCGTCTGCTTAGAATGTAATTCACTTTATATGGGAGATGTAATTAGCGAGGTACAGAAACATTAATTAATATGGTTTGAGCTCATCAAATAATGGGAAACATAAAATGTCCGGCCAGACATGCAATGCAAGCGAGAGCGAAAGGGATGAAGATTTAGCACTAATGAATGGAAACTGTGTGGGTGTGTGTCTGGGGGGGGGGGGGGGGGGTGCTACTACTCCAATGGGTAGCAAAAAAGCACGCGTTTATTCAGTGATTGTTATGAAGTATTCTTGAAGGTTTACAAATGGTCGTTTTGGTTTTTAATCTGAATTTGCTAGGAATATTTAGTCTGCGGCTTTTGAAGTAACGAAAAACAATGCAGGTACAAGTTGTTTAACGTCTGACTTGAATGGTAATAAACGCGGTTTGTTTCTCTCTTAGGCACGTTTAAACCAATTGTTAGAATTGAACGCAGTCTTGACCATTATAGTAACAAGAACTCTTAAACGTATGCCTTTGAGCAGTTTTGACAAAAACCAAAAATTTCCATGAATTTTTACGTAGTTACGAATGCATCTACTTATTAGAAAATGACACCATCCTGACATCATCTTTCTAAAGAAATATTTAATTTGATAAATGAGATAAACTCTAGTATTTCTGTAATCTTGTTACTTATAGTTTTGGAATTTCTCCACCTAAATCCGCAAACAAGTTAAAGGAATGTTTTCGTCCCTAATCGCAACATCACGAGTTTTAAAAATTAGGGCGCAGACAGCGCAAACAGAATAATACCACAATCTATGTTGTGGTACCATAAAAGCCGTGCAAATATTTGCTTTTCTCATCTTTATACGCCTAACAGATAAGTGCAAATGTTAATTTAAACCACTTTTAGGCGCCTTCCGGAGTTAATAAAATCATTTTAAATAATACTTACTCTAACAAAAATAAGCACTTTAGTGTCACCAATCCTGTATTTTCCTTCAGAAACACGAATCATGGGGAACTGTGTTGGACAGGTACATTTTTCCACCAAATCTCGAACCTGAAATAAAAGCAAACAATGGAATTAAAATGATTGTTCGTAATTAAATTTGTGCATCCTGCGATTTTCCAGCGTGTTGGTCCGCAATTAAAAACTTAAATTGATATTGCCTGAAACGGACATATCCGGTAAATGGCTCTTTAAATAATTAATTCGATGATTAAACGATGGGTTTTTAAACTCACAATGGGGTTTTCCGAAAATATTGGGGGATTTTATGAGCGCACATAAAAAGTATGTCGTTTATTCCGGTGTTAACGAAACCAAATATTTATATTTGCTCTATGAAATTAGATAATGTTGACTCAGAACGGATGTCCGCGGAACACGGCTTTGGCATGACGTAGAACTGAAAAGTTACTTTACTTTGAGATCACTCATTAGTTATTTCAAATAACTTCTCAAGGGGGAAAAGGGCCTTTTAGGCATGTCGAAAATATAACAATTTCAGGGAAGGATATCAATTTTTACGTTGTTCTAAGAATAATTATAAAACATTGTAAGTTTAAGAAAAATTAATTCCTTTTTACCACTGCTGATTTGGTAAGTTTCACTTTCTATGCAAGAGTTAAAGGGAGGCAGGTAGATTTTATACTTTGTTTATTGCTTATTAAAAGAATAAGTGTTAATTTACCTCCCTAGGGAAGTAACTGAAATGAGTAATCTAACCATAACGGCAAATTATTATGTTAAAAATTATTTACAATTTTAACGACAACAAAATCTAATATGCACTTTGATCAGTTTCGGAGTTTCGGACTCATCAGATTTCACAACGTCCAAGCTGAACACTTATTTTCCTCAGTTTTCTCTTTTGCATGCATAAATAATAATTATTAATTCATTTATAAATAATGGGTCCTGGATATTTTCAAAAATACAAGAAAAAAGCCGCCACAGAATGCTTCCCGAGCATTTTCCCAATACTTAAACAACGTTCAATCGTTTGTATGTGGGGATTTCTTTAATTGAATATGCCGAATGACCATTTAATTTTTAACAACAATCAATATCGATCGGTTATTAATTAAAATTAAACAATTAAACTCCAACTTGATCGACCAGACACTCATATTCCCTTGATCTGGCACCGTCTGATTATATATTTCTCCAAAATCAGAGACGTTCGACCGAGAAGACATATTTTTCGAATGTGGTCTCAATAGGCATGTTAGTCAGAGGACTTTATTTTTGCTATCAAAAATTCTAAGATTAAGCGTAATTGTTAAAAAGTTTTATTAAATACAAAAAGGTGAGGACAGGGTATTAGCATAAACTTTAAAACATTTATAATAGTCGCGTGAAAAATTAACTTTTATTTAATTATTTGATATGAAATATATTTAGGAAAAGTAATACAATTGCTCCAATAGAGGAGATTTACTATGTTGAGCACGGAAGATTGCAGTCAAACGTAGCGAGGGCCTTGATAAATAAAACTTAAAGCTCTCATTACTTGTACCACTTGCTACTAAGTGTTCAAACACTTTTTAATGTAATAATTTGGCATTAATGTTAATAAATCAATCACTTCACTTACTGTCCTAGGTACGTAAATTCCTACTTACTTTCCTATAGTGGTGACAAGCAATAAACAAGTGGTAAAATCAATCTACATCCTTAAAATGTGATTAGATGTTACAAGGCAAATGGAACTACCAAATTCCAAGCAAGTTTTAAAGATGATTATTTGTATCGGCACTAACGACCCGCGAGGGAGCTGGCCGGCAACACGGGGGGTTAAGGCCTTCCAAGTCGCTTTGCAAGCCTTGGTTCTTTCGCACGCTATACGTACGGAGTGGTGTGGTAAGCACCACGCCTTCACAACCGTCTATTCCTAATTATTTTCAGTGAAAGGGTACCTAGGTCACCCGCCGAGCACCCGACTCGGGTTTGACCTCAAGACCGTCTGTGCTGTAGTCGAGTGCCTTAAGCACTCGGCCACTCCGGTGATTTTAAATATGATTACCGTTTGTTACATTCAATAAATAGCTTGACTTGTTTGCTTAACTTTAAGAAAAACATTAAACAAATTTTAATTACCGGAAAACTTTTTGAATTTTTCTATGTAGTTTTAAATTAGGACGCTGTTAATAACCACAATATTTGTTGCTCATAACAAATTTACACATATTCTGATTACAGAATATTTTCTACATTTTTAGAAGTTCATGAAGTGAGAAAAACATACTTGTTTGAAAAATTCAGCATTAAAAAAGACAGAAAAAATGCAGTCAGGAGATCCAAATAAGCATTAAAACAAGTATCTTGCTGACTTTGAAATTAGAAACGTGCTTTTCAGTTAACAGGACATAGATTCGAACACCATTCGTAACGAATTCTTAAATCCAAGAAGCAAATGCTGTAGTTGGGGGAAGCTAATTTTAGACATTCAGACATATAACTAATGGTTTTAGCAGTCGAGACAATAATTAGTTAGAACCAATTACTTCTTCGCAATTTTAAATCTTTAAACTTTACTATTCAACCATTTTCTGAAATTACCGAAACAATTTTTACACACTGATAGGAGGATAGGAAGAAAATGATAAGCTCAGAAGAAACGCCACAAAAAACAGGCGAATGCATAAATAAAAGAAGGTGACGAAAGAGTGGGAGAAAGTAGATCACTGGAACAGGAAGACTAGAAGAAGGGACAGGAGAAGATGAAAACGATCAAGAAGGGAAAGTAGAAAAAGTGGGGTAGCTGCAGGAAGAAGATGGGAAATAGCAGAAAAACGAGAAGAAGGGGCAAAATTAGGCGTTGCCGGTCTTTTCTCCATATGTCTATAGTGTGTGTGTCAAGTACGGGAACCACCTACAGCTTTACATGGACTCCGAACCACTTCTACTCCAGTGAAGACTTTACTAGGCAGAAATACCTCGATAATTTGCCATTGCATGTGTGGCCCTGGGAATCGAACTCGTACCAGTCTTAATCTCAGTGGTCAGACGCACGCTGAACCAACTGAGCCACGATCGCATCTTGGTTATAACGGAAGCAATGAAACCCATGCCCATTGCAGCAATGCAGATTATACTTCACCTTCGTGGCCAAAAAGATAATGAGCAGATTAAAAAGTTTATACAAAATAAAGACCAATGCAAAGTTTATTGGTAATGTGAAGGTTCTTTACTTTAGCTGAGGAGGAATCATGTGGCTTCAAGGTACCATTTGGACATCTTTGAAGTAAAAAGTCAGGATCACAGTGAGTGCACAGACTGCTTCGGGAAGTTCCAAGATCTAGACTGATGTTATCACCTTTCAGACGGAGCATTGTAAAATAGCTTATAAAAGTAATTGCACCCATGTTAGACAGCCAGGCGGTTTAAAGGTTATCTCGAGTAGTAGGACTTCCTCCAGACTGGCATGGGAATGTCTAGAGGAACTCGATGACTTGGCAAAGCAGAACGTCGTGAGACTATTCTGGGTACCAGGCTACCAAGTCATTGTGGCATAGACGGTAATGAGAAAGCCGACGAATTAGCAACGCAAGGATCGACGGAGGCTTATTTTGGCCCAGAACCAGTCTTAGAATTTTAAGAAGTGCCATCCGAGGGTACATAAGCTACTGGTTTGGCACTCAACATGAAAGGCACTGAATTAACAGACTAGGACAAAACCACGGAAAGGCATTCATAAACAGACCTTGCAAGAAGCGAATTGATGAATTTCTTCTTATGGGTAGGGCACAACCCAGGATTGTCACAGAGGTCTACTAACAAGACATGCAACTGTTAAAGAACACCTATGGAAGATCGGTAAGTGCTAAGGAAACAGAAACAGCAACACATATTTTATGTCTGTGATGCGTTGGCAAGAAAAAAACAGCACATATTCGGGCAGCCTACTATGGAACCAAAGGAGTTTGTTAGACACTTGGTAAAATACCTTTATCTTCTGATACAGGGAACAATGGTGGGTGTTATCTATAAATCGGGGTATGCACAATAAGCCTTTTAGGCTGCAGTGTTCCCCGGAGTCAATACAAAGACGAGCCCTGAAATATTAAAAAAAAAGTGCATCCATATTATGCTAGGTGACTATGCTTGGTGGCCAATTCAAACCTGCTACATGCGCCAACGTGGCTAGAACCAAAAATATACTAATTAGGGTACAGAGGAACATGGCAATAGTTAGCTTAACGCACGACATCAACATATATGTAGTTCGCCAGAGAGAAGGGCGCTTTTTTGAGGGAATGAAAAGACGAATCGCCAGAAAAAGATCAGTTGAAAAACGGGATAAATCCTCAAAAGGGCAGTGGACAAGACATCTCATACTCAGGATTGAACCGCGGGTTACAAGAAAGCTCGGGGAAACGAACTATGAACATTAACAGGAAATTGTAGTTTTAGACCAGGAGTCGTCAAACTCCTTTGACCGTCGACCCCTTCAAGAGTTTCTTGCTTTTTTATCAACCCCCTCTATTTTACTATTACGCAATTATAATAGGACAAGCAAAAAATACGCTTATGTGAGTTTTTAGATTGTTTATTTTATAGTTACTCAACTCTTCAGCATAGAGAAATTTAGTTCGTGAATGAATAACGATTGAATTACGAGTATAATATGTATGTTGATGAATTTTACAACATTAAAGCTTGTATGTCTATGCGGAAAAATTAGACTGGGATCGAATACCTGTAAGTATAAGTAAATAAGCAACCGCGCACGTGTTGCAATGATGTTCTATATTTTTCTATCGACTCCTGAGCCCGAATTGAGCCCTAATAATGATATCGACCACTGCTTTAGACAATAAATGTAAATATTTAAAAGTGCGTAGAATTCCAACCGCGTGTATCGCTGGCGCAATGGCGACATGCAGCATACTATACTCGTATGTTAGTATTGACGAAGAGTCGGACAACGTAGAAGAGTAAGTCAATTAATTGTACGACGAAGATATCATTAGTCAAAGCATAATGGAGGTGATGTTAAAGAGCGAGGACAATAGGAACAATATTAGGACAAAAGAACAAGAAGAGAAAGCATAAAATGTAAGCGAATAGGTCTGGTAAGCCGTGGTTCTGCATGTATTGAGTTGTAGAGTTAGGCATATACGAGTTTAGAGTTAGAATATAAAGACTGCAGCCAAAGACTCAATGCTCTGGACCTAAAACACAAAGCAAAATTACGTCCAGTTCGCTGTTAGACCTTGAACAATTTTAAATTTTAATCGTCTGGCAAAAGAAAGTAAGATTTCTTTGGGTTCCACAATAATGAAAAAGTAGATGGAAGGAGGAGGAAGGGGAGAAAGAGAAGTAGGAGAAGGGGAGGAGGGGGAGAAGAAGGGAAGGAGAACAAGAAAGGAAAGATGAAGGAGAGAGAAGGTAAAGAGTAACGTCTGATATTCGATGGATTTTGAATCATAGAAAATGTCAAAAAATGCTAACATTTCTTAGCTATAAAAAACGAATTTTTTTAAAGAATCTTAAAATTAAAGGATTTTTTTATAATCTAAAAACTTGGCGTTTTTTAACCTGATCTTTTTTGGTTATCTAGGGAACGTGAAATCTATCACGTTTATTAGAAGGCGATCGTGTTCCTAATACAAAGCACTAAATTAGTCCGTATTTTAAATCTAATTAATTTAATTGGGAAAACAAGAAGCAGACTTTGATTACGACCTTCAACTGTTTTGCAAGAATAATTGGCTCGAAATATCTGTAATAACATAAAATTTAGCACGCTTTTGTTTCAAGACCGGCGAAACAATTTTGAAACTCTCAGCCCTCTCGATTTATTATTAATTTCTTTGGAGTCTTCGAGTTCGACGAATAAAAAGATTGTTAGCATGAGCAACATACTAATTTGTATGTCAAATCATGCGTAACGACGAGTTGCAGAGTGGATTGTTATTTAATTTGCTTTGCGGTTTCGATTGCATTCTTCATTTTAAAAAACCACTTTCGTATCCCAAATGGATTTTGGGTCAAATTACGAATCGATGCATCAGGATCGAGGACGTGGGCGTATTAAATTTTTAAAGCGGCAGGTGATTTCGGATAAAATAATGCTCATTATTTAAATATATATAGCCAAACGGATGATGATGATCATTCCCTGACCCCGCGACTTTCTACATAATCCTCGTGCTTAAAAATGCCGATTACGTAACATGTCGTAGCTGGCAAGGTAAATGAGTGATCATCATCAGCAAACAACAAGCAAAACTCATGTGTGTGCGAAAGAAACAATTAAAAAAAGGTGCTTCCTTCAATTACAAAAGTAAACATTTGTTCATAGCCAACTCGATGTAGGTAATAAGTCATAATGCAACATGGTACAGTTAGTCTATTGTTTCAAGACAATTGATTGTTTATGGTCACAGCAATCTGAGACTTTCTATCGACTGCGTCGTGCCGTTTCCGTTTCAAAAACAGTTCGAATTCGTAAAAACGCGTGGGAATAGAAATCAATATCGATTGTGATTTCTGATTATTTTTATCGGATCCAACGGGAAAGGATATAATCAGGGATTACTACGATCAATTTCACGTTCTATCATACCCTAATCGAGTTCCACAACTCATATCTAGAAATGAAAAGCGAACCACGTAATAAATTAACTATTACTTTAGCTAACTAAATTGCATAAGCTGAAATTAGCAATTCCTAAAACGAATAATGACGTGGATGTTAAACCGACCAAGAAAGAAGATGTGTTGCAACGTCGTAAAGTAAAACACTAAGACTTTTTTTATGGGGACGAGCGAATCATCGTTTCGAATTATATTAATATTAATGGTTTACGTACGAATTTGAATTGTTAAATTTTATTGTTAATAATGCATAACGTGACGGATTTTGGGTTGATATTTACGTAGCTAAGTTCACGGTTGATGTTAACGTATTTAGTTCGGATTATGGCGATCATTTTGGATATGTCAGTTGTCCTTTTTGAGATTAATGTTTGTTCATTTGTTCACACAAAAGTGGGACAAATTTGAATATTTTTTTGGTTTCTATCTTTTTCGGATTGTTAATACAATAGTTGACAAAATAAACAAACGCATTTCTTTGACGAAATATTGGTAGGGTGAAAATCGAAGGTCAGTGGTTCGAATCCCTGCAGAATTTTCAATATACAGCAAATTTTCAAATTGTTTATAAAAATGTAATTGATTTCGTTAATTGAAAAACTGTTCAAAACCAGAAGAACTGATTGCATTAGAACAGCATTTCTAGGAGGCTGAAATTAGCAATTCTGATCGACCACTTTTAAAAGATGAATGAAGTCAGGCCAATGTCTAATAAATAAAACTGGAGGTTAATTAAGACTTTTATTTTTTAAACAGTTGCTTAAATAATCGTTTAAAATTAACAACTTAATTTACATTTTATTCTAATGGCTTTATTTTTGGCTTAAAATTTAGCACCTGCAATTTTTCGGTGTTGATTTTTCTCACGATTGTTACATTCTTTGTTACTTTTGCTAATTTGTTAAGATTCACAATGTTTAATTTTTTTGTTGAAACAGGATTTAAGGTTTATAACATTTGTTGCTAATACCTGGCAGGAAATGTTAAAAGTTTTCATAAATTGACTGAAAACTCTGTTGAAAATCGCTCTTTTCAGTATTTTTAAGGTTTCTTCATTTTCGTTACGTTTTAGATTCTTTTTCTAATTACACAATCTAATTTGTGTTTTGTTTCCTTTTTCAAACATCTGAATATTTTAAAAACTAATTTACTAATAATAAGTTGTTTTAGATTCCTTGATGGCCTAGTGCCTAGTGGATTAAAGGCTTGCTATTGCAATCAAGGGGAAACATGTTCTAAACCGAGTGGTAATCAGGCTGTTTAAAAACAGACTTGAATTGTCAGGCAAGGTCCTCAATCAACTTAAAAATAAGCATGCATTTTAATTTGTTTCAAGTTTTTATACTTAGTAAAATTAAATAAATATTGCCCTTTTATATTTTCTCTTAACTCAACGTGTCAACCAAGTCAGAGGCGAAACCCTTCTGTAGAAAACAAAAAGGCAGTGACTTGATAACGTCTCTAACCGGTCCAGCGTATCGGACGAAGACGATGATTGTTCAGAAGTTGAGGGGGCGGAGCCAGTAACGATGACAGACTTCCATATGTCTGACAGGTGATAACCAGTGTCACAATTCAAGGTGTTAGGGATCTTGATGATTTCACACTGACCAATCGTCGTCCCCATTTTCCTTCTGAAGAAGCCCTTTAAAAAACAAATGGGCGAAACGTTGAGTTCTTCTGCCTTAACAATGACACGGTACCAACCCAAGCCCGGAAGGCGTTCTTTTAACAATAAATGTTAGGTTATGTTGGAAACATCCATTGTTTTCTTGTTTCTACCATCAATCCGATTCTCTAATGTTTCTTGCTTTCTTTTGTTGCATGTTTCATAACGTTTAATTTTGACTTTCTTTTTGTTGTGTTTGTATTGTTTGTTCGAGTTTTTTTTTTAGATTTTCTCGACAATATTACAACAGAAAACTGTAGTTTTCTATTGTATTATACATATATCTAGGTGCTTTTATTTACGGTTACTTTGAGGTTCTAAACTTTGTTTAATTTGCCTTATTTGTTTTTTATTTGTTAATCTAATATTTTCCTGATATAAGATAGATATTTTAGCAGTGCAAGAGATTACGCAAAAGGAATACGTATTCTTTAATAGTGGGGATAAACAAAGTATTTTCGGGACTTTTCTGGTTGATAAAGAATTGAAACTGCCATCACAAACTTCATCCGATTATCCGAAAGAATGTGTCATCTACAAATTAGAATAAATCAAGAACGGATTAATCTCGTAAACATAACGTGCCCACGGAGGAGAAAGAAGAGGAAGAGAAGGATCATGTTTATAAAGAATTATAGTCCGTTTCTACCTTGGGATATGTTTGCCTTCGTTCAATTGGAGAGTTATCTCAATCGAGCCATCCTTTTTAAATAAAACAGTGTTGCCAGTTTTATGTATTATGCGCATAATAATGCGTTGTATTTTGAGGGTCGTAGCTTTGCACGTGGCAAGGTTGTTCTCCAGAAGTTCTATACTATAGCGAGTCACGAATACAGTATGATTCTAAGAAACTGCAACGCCAAAATTGGGAAGGGAGGGATATACGCCCCCACAATAGGAAGACATGGCAAGATCGAGAAAAGTAATGTAAATGGCCAAAAACAGACAGGGATTGCTGCAGGAAAGGATAGGAAAATTATGAGCACTAACTCTGTACAAAAGAGATTCATAAGGGAACTTGGGTTGCACCAAGAAGGAACAAGACTGATCCGATTGACCATATACTGGCACAGAAAGACTTTGCGAAGTATATTAAGGAGACGAGGAGTTACAAAGCAGCAGACATGGGGTCAGACCATTACCTTGTGCGAATATAAGTTAATATAGAAATAAAAAGGTAAAATGTAGTAAAGCGAAAGACATATCGAACGAAGAGGATCTACAAAAACCAGAAAAAAGAATGGAATACCATCGAAAATTAGAAAAGTCTAACAAAGGAATAAAGTCAGCAAACGCCGCGTTAGAAAGGAAAACCACAAAGAGAAGAAACAGGTTTAAAAGAAGACGAATTAAAGTTCCAAGAGCAAAAGAAAACTGCACATAGGGCTTTGCGTAAAGCTAAAAGAGATTATAAAGAAGCAGAGTTACGGGAGACGGAAGAAATATATTGAAGAAAGGAAATATGTAATTTCTATCGCGGGATAAAAAGGGGGGGAATTGATAGGAAATGAAAGGAAAATAGATGGAAGCAATGCTTTCAGGAAACACTAGATAATGAAGAAAACGGAAATGAGGGAGGAATAGAATTAAATAGAATAGTCCCCCTCAGAAATAGGATTAAGAATTTTTAGGAAAGTTGAAGAATAGGAAGGGTGTCGGTGAAAACGGAATAAATGAGGAGCTATTGAAATATGGAGGGGAAAGACTGACCGACATGGTGACACAGTTTGTTCTGTACGTATGCCGCAAGCCTGGTAGAAAGGAATTATTACACCTCTGCATAAAAAGCGAGATATAACTGAGTGCAGAAATTGCAGATTACTCTTATTGTAATGAAGCAATGTTCTAGCATGCTTCGTGGAAAGTTGCCATGTGCGTTGATATGACGTGTTATTGAAGGTCACTGACAGGAATAAAGGTATGTGGGATGTACGTGGATGGACACTCGAGCCAACTGCAGTGCGTGGGAACGTTGAAATAGTATTCTGTAAAATGCACAGCTCACTAGGGTTAATGCACATAGCTTTAGCATTTGTTTCAAGACACGTGTGCGTGGGGGCTGACTTCTTATATAAGGAATAACCATGCGTTTAAGAAGTCAGGTCCTTCGTACTAGTGATGTTTTCTATGATTTTTATGTAAGACTATTTTGCTGTATTTAATTTAATTTAATTCAATTCATAGTAAGCTAGACTTGCTAACAATTTGGATCAAGCTCTTTGTTTCATTTTATTAACTTTATGATTATATGTACTTGGAGCTTATCTCTAAAAATTGTTTGGGTATTTATATTTAACTCTAAATAATATCTTGTGAAATGTAATCGAAGTTTGGACCAGAATTGTAATATAAAACCTCTCGTAGCAAACCCCCACGTGGCGTAGCTGGTTAAATACACTACGTGTTGGTACTTAAGAATTATCAGAAATTCTACTAAATTTAATGAATTTATTTTTGCTAACTTTTAACATTACTTTTGGTGACAACCATTGCGTTACATTATAAAGTGGTAAGATGGTAAGATGGTAACTTTCATCAGAGATAAACTGAAAATGAGATTCGAGAGTATCAAGGAGGTTTTTAGGCTCAAAGAAATACAGAGCACTTGTTGGGAACAGAAACTTGACATCCACGTGTGTTTCATAGATTTTAGACAAACATATTATGATGTGATAAAGAGATCAAGAGGGCACTGAAAAATGGCAGATAAGTTAACAAAACTAACGAAAATGACGATAACGAATTCAGCTAGTAAAGTGAGAGTCAACGGAATCCTGTCATCGGAATTTTCAGTAAACAGCGGCAGAGCCACTTTCAAATACGCTTTTTAACGTCGTTTTGGAAGGTTTAATAAGAAAAACAGCATGGGAACACTGACGACCAAGAGTAGCTAATGTCTGGCACACGTGGACGATAGTAGATTGCAGGCAAGTAATAGAAACGGTAGAAAGGTATTCTGCCTAGTAATCCGTCTCTGGAGTAGAAGTGCAAGCACTTCCGTGGTTCGAAGCTCACGTAAAGCTGCAGGTCCCCTATGTCTGGAGGCCGCTTGATATGCACACCACAGGCATATGGAGAGAGGACCGGCAACGCACTGTAAAGGGCATGCCACTCGAAGAAGAAGAATAGAAAGGAATTAGAGAGGTTGGTAAGAAGTGTGGAGAAGGCAGTAATAGAAGTAGGACTGAGAATGAACGAAGACAAAACCAAGCATATGACAAAGAAACAGGAACAAAAGTGATATTTAAATTAGAAGGAGGAAGAGTAATGGAAGTAGAAGTTCAACAGTTTGTGTTTTAGGAGCCTTAATAACAGCAGAAGGAAACGAAACTAAAGAAATATAAGCTAGGTTGGTAAAAGAAGGCAGAGCAAAAGGTGCCCTCAGGACATTTCTAAAGGCCCAACAAGTGTCGCGTGGGGCAAAAGTTCGAATGTATAACTACGAGTGTGAAACGTGGGTGATGGGTAGTGCAAACCAATCCAAAAGTCCTGAGGAAAATTGACGGGGAAGGAAGACAGGGGAAGGTTGGGAACGCAGAGGAAACCAAAGGATTAGAGCTATATGGGGAAGCAACGGTCAGCAATTATATGTATAAAAGCCCAACGATTAAGACGACTGAGACACGTAGAACTTACTTGGAGGAAGAACAACAAAAACGTTTTTAAAAACAATACCATGGGAAAAGAAACGAAGGGGATTTAAGATGGTTTTAACGAGAATTAAAAGATTTAGAAGAAAGGAAGGCACAGAACTGGGCGGCGAAATCGTGGGGCTGTTAAAGCTATATTTTTATATATCTATAGTCAAATATGTTCACCTTCTTTTTACGATAAAACACTTGTTTTCAACGTGTTTGTTCCTAATACTCGATCGTCAAGTTTTTGTTACCTTTTTGTTTTAATAAACTGTTTTTTAGACTTTTGTTAACAACCGACTGTCGAATATGTATTTGTCCCATTTCCTTTTCATATGGCACTTGTAATAAATAATATCCGACTGTCTAATCTTTCTGCTTTGGTTTGCGAATGAATTCTAAGAATTGTTTCTTGCTTCTTTTTTGCTAAACTTTTGTAGATTTTGTTTGTCTGAGTTTTGATAAAAATAAATCCTGACAATTCTTCTTCGGCTTCTTTGATTAATATTGCAATCCGATGCTCTGATGTTTTTTCAAGTTTAATAATGTAGTTTGATTTTTTATTTCCTCGTAAACTGGTCTGATAAACATTTTTGGGTATAAGTATAAACGGATTCCAAAATTTTTTCTGATATTTACCTTTCTAATTTTTCTTCATTTACCCTTTTCTTGATCTTAATAAACGTTGGCATTTGTTTCTCGACAATTTCAACAAATAAATCTGCTCCAAATCCGTGAACTTTTCCACTAGCAGTTTAATTTAAAAAAATACATACATATAAACATTTAAAAAAGTCGAGTAACCTTAAAAGATTACAAACTTGCCTCATTTTACTAATGCAGACAGGTTTGAAATGATTATTGATCCAGACGTCTGTCCCGTTTCGGGTTAAATGTTAGTATGAGTACGATGACATTTGGATGTTCAATGCCTTTCCCAAGAAGTGGATTAATTAAGCAGTTCACGAGATAAGGTCAATAAAAATAGATAAATTGGCACTCAAGGGTAGAATATCCTTAGGCTAAATTTCTTTAATGCGTTTGGCATTGTCTGCCTTTTACGAATATTGCTAGAAAATCAAGGAAGGATCGTAAATAAAGTTATTAACTAAAGGTAAGACTGTTTTGGCAGCCACATTATGATTTTATGGAAAATACATTACCAAAAATTCCCATATAAATTTCCAAAAACTAAATTCTGAGTATTACACATCGACAGTCAAGTTTTATCAAATCAAAAAGGAGACCTATAAACAAGCAAAACGATTTGGGCACGTAATAAAATTAAGTCTACTCAACATCTCTCAACATTGCATGCGAGGATTTAATAAAACAAAAACAGCCTAATCTGCATTCGTAGCTGATTTTATCAGGCCTCTCCCAATATTTGGACAGAATAAATACCAAAAGGGTATTCGACCGCAGTGGAACATACTCACATGCATGGAAAATAAATTTTAATATGAATAATCGTTAAATTCCGGCTATAATTTTTTTATGTCTTTTCGAGAAGGTGAATTACAAATATTAATCTAAGGCCAAACAATAAAACTGTTTTAATAGTTCGAGGGTAGCACGTGAAACTATACGAAGCATGAAAAGTGGTAACAGAAAATAGTTTCCTTGATTTAAAAAGGGCAAAACCTTCCCTTCTGCAAGATTTTTAAGCTGTATGTAATTTTCAGTCCCTAAATTCTAAACCTCTCAAGCCTAATATAAAATTCGAATCTCTACCCTTCGAATTTGAAACTTAATCTGGATTAGAGTTCGAATATCGAATTCAAGGCTGGTTTCGAGCTATAGGACTGAGATTCTGAATGGAATTTCCAATCTAGCTTTCAAGATTCGAATCTCAAGCTTGACTTCAGACATTTCACCTATGGCTACAGTTTTGGAAATTTAAATCTTTGTAACTGCAATTTAAATGTACCTTAAGACAGGTTTCAAACTCCTATTCTTGAAATTTCGAACCTAATTCGGATTGGGATTTCGAACATAGAATCCAAATTCGAGTATTGAATTTCAAGTCCCAACTAGAATTTTTCGGTCTGACCCTTTAAAACTGTGCCCAGGTTGTGATTGGGTATATTTATTTTAAGTAGTATACATATTTGTTAATGTTGTGTTACGAAAAGCACTCTTACTTTCAACTGTTTATTTATTAACCGAACATTGCGTTATTAAAACGTAATTTTTGCCACATAATTAAAGCTAGGTTAGCTAAGATTCATGAGTGAAATTTGATAAATGCCAGTGTCAACGACTAAATCCATTAAAAACTAACGAAATTAGGTTTACGCTCTGATAAATAACCACAAAATTAAAACATACTCAACATAAACAAATCTAATTTGGAAATTATAAAAGATTACATTTCGTATTACATAACATATATTAGTTTGTGGTTTGTAAATTCAATTAGTAACCTATAGAAATGTAAATGTTATAAGAGGAATGCACAGAGTGTAATTGCGTAAAGCCTCCTATGATTAATGGACTTTTAAAAAAAGAATTAATTGATTAGGCGTTTATTGCGTTAACTTTTTTAAAACTAAGTACACACTACGACTTAATGAAACTTAAATTTTACAGTAAATGAGGCCAAGTATTCTAGGGGACCTCTTGCTTAACAAAAAAAAAAGTAATAATGTTGACATGTGTTTCTTCATACTTAACATTTGCGAACTTGTTAATTTAATTAAAATGCAAGATTCGTTTAAAAGCACGAGCTTTTCGGGCAAAAAATCGTTTTCACGCTATAAACGCACCGGTGGAATCGATTCACGTAATCTCATTGTGTGCAAATGTTAGATTTTATCAGGGACCGAATTAATAAAATATATCTATCTAATGATGATCACGAGCTCAGTGAAAGTGACACATAATCCATGTACAAGGGAATGCAAGTATGCGGTTGTGGGAAACGAGCGTTGGTGCAAGAAATTCAGAAATTGTTTTTTGAATGAGCTATTAATGCTCGTGAAAACCACAGATCTTAGAGGTGTTTATTAAGTAAGAAAAGACAACGTGAGAACAACATGTTGAGTGTTATTTAATTCGAGTATTTTAACACTTCCACTTGCGACCATTTAAATTTTTACGTGAAACTCGTGGGGAAAATTAGGAAATAAAGATGTTTCGGATTGTTAACGGCTGAGTAATCTTCAGTAGAAAGCAAGGAAATACTTTTATAATATGTTAGCAAACGTTTGCAACAGAGAATTATTTATTTTATAAGTTTACAAAATTCTGACAGAGTTTAATAAGTCATTAGAATGTCTTAAAAAGATTATATTAATCGCTTACTTTTTTTATAATCCTGTGTAACTATAGTTTTCCAACAATTTACAATAAAAATTAAATAACACTCGTGTCTTTGCGTGCACAGTCTTTCGAAAGACAAAACATGAATAATGCCTTTTGAAAAGAAGTTAAAACACGTAGCAGAAGGATACAAAAACCAGTTACGAACAAGTGTTAAAACAAATCAAATTGTGTTAAAAGAACGTCTTCCGGGTTGGGACCGTGTCACTGTTGAGGTAGCTGGTTTAAGGGGCTTCATCAGGAGGGAAAGAAGGAACTAAAAGAGGATGGTAACTCAACTTATAAACCAAGCCAGAGGCGAAACCCTTCTGAAGAAAATCAGAAAAGCTAGCGACTTTACATCGGCTATAACCGGTCACGCGTATCAGACGATGATGACGATTGGTCAGACGTGGAGGAGGCAGAGCCAGTAACGATGGTAGACTTCCATATGTCTGATAGGTAATAACCCGTGTCACGAGTCAAGTTGTTTGGGTCTTGATGATTAAAATGGGCTCACGGATTTTCCTGTTAGAAAAATAAGGGGTATTGGCAATGATCGAATATTTTTCAAACAATATCTTATATCCAGTGTCATGATGAAATTCAGCAACAGCTTGACGATTTTGACAAACATTCAATAATTTTTCGCTATATAGTGAAGTGATATTAACCTTTTGGAAAATTTATATTTATTTAAAAATACAAATTTGGAGTATACTTTTAGGATGCAAGTTTTAAAAAATTAATTATGTAAATAAATTAAGATTAATTTAAGTATTTATTGTTATTTGTTGTAAATATTGTTATTTATTGTTATTTATTGTAAATAGTAGTCATAGTTATAGTTGGTGTGCATGTATAAAGTATGAATGTAAAAACGAAATCAAGGAATGGGGTAATATAAAAATTGAACGGGATAAACAAAAATTATTATTAAAAAGCAAATTGAAAACCAAAGACGTGTTTTTGGGTTTTCCATAAAAATATTATAATATAATAGTGAATTATTACTGGAAAGCTGAAAATTAATAAACAAATATTGATAATAAAAATAATATTAAACTGGAGGTGCATTAAAATTGGATAGGCGATTTCATTGAAAATTGGATTGGAAAATTGTAATAAATTGGACAGGGCGACAAGGAATATTTGGTGGGACTTCTAAAAATTAAAAGAATAGTTGTCAGTGAGTGTTTTTTTTTAGTTTTAGTTGTTGTATTAATTTTAAGTTTAGAGATAAGTTTTGTTTGTAATAAAGTTTGCATTTTAAAAGTTAATAGAAATTTATTACATTACTCATTTTTCAAAATTCAAAATCGAATCCTTCAACGACCCTGAGATGTAAAAATTATTATTTTTAAAATTGAACAGTCACACGATTTATTAAAAGTGTAGCATAACAATAATTGGCGCCCAACGTGGTTGCTTCGTGGGGTTTTGATAGGACTTCGTAGGGCTACTTAGGGCTCCGAAGAGTTTATTTTGACAGTGACAGGATAATTTTGCATACATCATTCTAACAATTATTGTCATACATATCAATAATATAATTGGACCAGCAACGTGAGGCTTAATATTATTTTGTTATTAATAATTTTGAAGGGGTTCTGAAAGGCAAGCTAGGGTAAAAATTAGTGAATAAAATATTAGGTAACTAGAGAACAGAAGTAATAAAAACTTGGTAGGGTCATTCACAGGTTTGAATAAAAGTTATTTAGTAATTGAAATAATACAGATTTGAATCAATAAAGAAAAGTATAACGAATTTAATTGTAGAAGATATTTCCATAAATATTGAATTGTTTCATAATAAATGTCAGTTTGAAGTTTATTAAATTTGACAAATTGATAAAATTGACAAACTTGATTGTTCATTGTTTTGTGTGAAATTTTTGCTTAAATATTCAAATAATAAAATTCAATTAAAAAAAAAAAAAACGAGATACAGATATTTTGACAAAGTTTAGAAATTGATAATATGAGCGAGGGCAGAAGAAATTTAAGAAGTTCTAGGAAAGACAAAGAACAGGAAATGGAACAACAAGAGGGGGAAAATGAAATGGAGGTAGTTGAAGTTGAAGAGGAGCATGAAAATGCAGATGAACAGTCAGAAGAGGAACCTCAAAGTGTTGGAGATCAATTACAAATTCAAACTTCTCAAACTATTACAAATACAGCTCAATTTGATGGGAATTTTATGCAGATAATGATGCAACAATTTAAAGAAATTAAAGAAGATTCCAAGAAGCAGTTTACAGAAATTAAAGAAGATTCCAAGAAGCAGTTTACAGAAATGAAAGAAGATATCAAAGAAGATGCCAAGAAACGAGATGAAGATACCAAGAAACAGTTAAGTGGATTGGATAATAAGTTAGATGAAAAATTAAATGAAATTAAGGAAGAATCAAAGAAGCGACATGAAGAGTTGAAAGAAGAAATTCAACAAAATAACAAACAATTTGAAGAATTTAAAGAAGCGAATAGACAACAGAAACTAGAAATTAATAAGCAATTTAATGAATTGAAAGAAGAATTGGTGAAAAATAAACAAGAATTATGCAAAGAAATTAAAGAAATATTTAAAAATGTTAAATATGAGGAAGAAATGGTTATTTTAGAATATGAAGAAATAATTAAAGAATATGAAGGCGTGGAAGATGAAATAGAAGTTCAGGAAAATATTAATAATGTTAATAATCCTGAAGTTATTGAATTAAATAAAAATAAAATGTACATAAATGATGTGCAAGAAGAAATTAAAATTACAGAAGAATATCTTGATATGCAAGATGAAATGGTAATGGATGAAAATGTTAAACTAATAAAGGAGGGTGAAAAAGAAAATTCAGGGATAATCAAAGATCGTATTCCAAAGAATTATGTAAGGATAAATAAGAAGAATTTAATTAAACAAAATATTAAACAATTTATCAAAACTGGAAAATTAAAATATGAAATGAAATTGACTAAACAGATTAAAAAGAGATTTTCAAAACTAAATAAAGCTAAAATGGTTAAGAATAAATTGAATAATAATCGTATGAAAAATGGTAATAAAATACAAAGAAACTCATTGAATTATCAATTTCAAAAATCAATTAATAATGAATATAAGAAAAATGATAATTTGCATTCAAATAAGATAAATAGGTTTTTAAAATTTAAAAATAGGTATTTTAATTCAAACGAATTCAATAAATACAGTTTTAAAACTAATTCAAAATTGCGTATAATAGTATTTTATGTATCTAGGACGAAAAGTAAGTCTTTAAGGTATGAGCAAGTTGTTTACGGCCGAGGCGGGTAGCCGAGGCCGTAATTTCTTGCGAGTACCTTAAAGACACTTTTCGTCTGAGGTACATACATAATTTTATGTCATGCTGTTTCTAAAGTTGTTAAATTATTAAAAGAAATCTCCAGCAATTTGTAGCAGTATTAGTTTTAAGTAACTAATCTAAGGCGCAACAATTCGTATCTCCTAGCAACGAGCATTTATAGAACGAAAAGTGACACTTTTCGTTCTAGGACTTTAAAATGATACTAGCACTTTAAAGTATCACTTTTTGTTCTATAAATCGTCCAAAAAACGTTGCTTTAGAAACGAGTATGACATAAAAGAACTAAAAGGTCCACCAGAATTTTAAAATGTGTTATAATTTAGTATTCTTGTAAAAATGTTAATTGTTAATTGTTTATTGTTAAATATTATTTACTTGCTTCAAACGAAAATTTTTAATTGAAATTTATTTAAATGATTAGTTAAATTTTAAAATTTAAAACTGCAATTTGTTTGATAATTAATTGAAATTAATACATGAGAAATTCCTCTAATTTTTCATATATCAATGTTATATCGATTTGAAAATTAAAAAAAAATCAAAATAGAAAAATTATGTCAAATGTCAAACGTCAAATTTATTAAAAGTCAAAAATGACTTAAATGTCAATAATGACAGATATAAAGAAAAGTCAAAATTTAACTTAACCTGATTTTATATGTTAAAATGACAAATAGGGTTTTTAACTTAACAAAATTAAAATTGAGAAAATGTGTTTGAAAACAAAAATTTCACAAAAAACAAGGTAGGGTGTTGAAGTGATATTAACCTTTTGGAAAATTTATATTTATTTAAAAATACAAATTTGGAGTATACTTTTAGGATGCAAGTTTTAAAAAATTAATTATGTAAATAAATTAAGATTAATTTAAGTATTTATTGTTATTTGTTGTAAATATTGTTATTTATTGTTATTTATTGTAAATAGTAGTCATAGTTATAGTTGGTGTGCATGTATAAAGTATGAATGTAAAAACGAAATCAAGGAATGGGGTAATATAAAAATTGAACGGGATAAACAAAAATTATTATTAAAAAGCAAATTGAAAACCAAAGACGTGTTTTTGGGTTTTCCATAAAAATATTATAATATAATAGTGAATTATTACTGGAAAGCTGAAAATTAATAAACAAATATTGATAATAAAAATAATATTAAACTGGAGGTGCATTAAAATTGGATAGGCGATTTCATTGAAAATTGGATTGGAAAATTGTAATAAATTGGACAGGGCGACAAGGAATATTTGGTGGGACTTCTAAAAATTAAAAGAATAGTTGTCAGTGAGTGTTTTTTTTTAGTTTTAGTTGTTGTATTAATTTTAAGTTTAGAGATAAGTTTTGTTTGTAATAAAGTTTGCATTTTAAAAGTTAATAGAAATTTATTACATTACTCATTTTTCAAAATTCAAAATCGAATCCTTCAACGACCCTGAGATGTAAAAATTATTATTTTTAAAATTGAACAGTCACACGATTTATTAAAAGTGTAGCATAACAATAGATACCCTTCTTTCGCCTATCTCCGGACATATTCGGTTACTGTCAGTTATTTCTATTACTCTACCTCGTGTCGTATTACCTAATACTTGGCCTTAAATTCGTTTGTTTCTCAAAAAGAGAGCTTACTAAAAATACCATAGGAGAAAGAATAGAATCTGAATTAACTGTAAATCTGTATATAGAAAAGTAACGTTCTTGAAGAGATTTGAACCATTGATCTACAGCTTTTCGTACAAATGCTCTGTCCATTGAGCTTCAGAGGTAAATTGCTTCACTTTCGAAAATTTTATTAAAAAAAAAAACAAAAACAGGGAACAAGAATAATTGATATTAAAGCACTGTATCGCACTGTAATAAAGATATCGGGAAAAACCAACGAGCGAAAGAATTCATCAACAGCAAAATTGGCAATATTCTCACAACAGAATGGGAGGTAATAAACAAAGAATAATTGTAGAAATATTAACAGAAGATGTTAATGATCCGAGACGCATTGCTCCTCCATGACAACGCTAGGCCTCACACTGCAGCTTTAACGCAGGCAAAAATCGCCGAAATAAACTGGACTGTACTTGAACACCCCCCCCCCCCCTCCCCTACAGTCCAGATTTGTAGCCTTGTGATTTCCACAAGTTTGGGACCCTCAAAGAGTCACTAGGAGGCGAACGATTCGAGACCGACGAACAAGTCGAGGCGTTCGTGTGCACTTGGTTAGACATCCGCCCTGCTTCTTTCTACGAAAACAGGATGAAAAGACTACCAATCAGATGGGATCAGTGCATAGACATAATTTGTTTTTTTGCGTTACTTAGTAAAATAATTTTTTTATGAACAAAGACACATTTATATTTGATCCACCCTCGTACATTCGTATTGTTTCTTGATGAGAGCTGAGCACGAAATGGCTGGTTAAATGTTGTAACACATCCTCAAATTTGATATAAGATTTGTTATATTTTGTACAAACTATCAATATAAAATTCTCTTTATGTTAAGTACAGAGCTGTTCTGAAACTTTGGCACTTTGATATAAAAACATACATCTGGGGTTGAATAAAATAGGTTCAATAGCCAACCTTCTCCAATAATTTCTATGTATAATAAGCTTTTGCCAAAATTTTTAATGATCTTTTCCATTTCAGTTGTCAGTGGAACCGCTAGTCAGTTTACCATAAATCTATTATCGTCAGAGATCACAATGCTAAAATATGGATAATGCCATGGAAAATTTAAGAACCAAGTATGTAATTATGTAAAATAAGGAATTAAAATAAATCTGCAAAATGGCACAGAAATAAATATAAACAGAAATGCTACACTGTACAGTTTGTTGATATTTTTCAAATGCCAAAATGGTAGGTAAGTATATGACTTGTGAAGTAAAAACCAACGAAGAAATTTGGTTTACATCCAGTTGCGGACTATGGCGGTAACGGAAGATACAGGTCAAATAGTGTGGATGCAAATTGAGGTATATACAACATGAGTGGGACATAAGAATGGTTAAAACAAAAAAAAAACAAATGGTATATGCGTTGAATGGTAGGCTGTTAGTATAAAAATATAAAGAACTAAATAGGACAAATTTATACTACACCAGGTCAGAAATAGTGTAACGAAAACCCTCAGTTGTGAGCGGGCTCTTGAACAAATTCAAGAACAACGAGAGAATTCGGGGGCTCTCGCGATGCGTACGCTATGAGAGTAATCTAGAGATGAGTGATGCGTTCGAGAGCCGAATGGAAGCGTTAATCGTTATTGTGTTTTTAATTGTTAAGTAATAAATAATTTACACAGATCCACGACTGTTTTTAAAATCATTACAATACATTCGATTAAAAGCATGACAAGCAAATGATTGAAGAAATTCATATATAACAAGGAAAGTACCCATTAAATGGAGCAAATAAGAATTTCTGCACAACAATGAGATTCGTGGCACAAGAAAAGAGGTTTCCAAAAACATCCTTCAACAGAATAGATTGTTCTACGTATTTCTGGCAGCGATGACGTAAAAGTTAGATTTCTTAAATGACACATTTCAAAGCATATCCGACTCATATCCGAGTTCGGGTTTTTAAAATAGGACAATTCGATATGGTACAAAGCTTCGATCCAGGTCAGATTACGAGGGACGGTCGCACATGCGACGCGAAGAGCATAGAAGTGCATTGGTGTAAGATGCATTTTGGATGATTATTCACATAAAGATGAACAGCTCGTTTGTGATTGTATGTCCGATGCGATAAGGTCGGTTATGTTGTTGATGTATTTGTTGCTGTTGTTATTGTCGTTCACAAGCAGTGCGGCTTGCTGGACACATGATGTTATTTGAGCATGACGTTCTGAGACCCATTTAGTCAGCTATTTGCCTGGGACTTGGACTCGGCGGGGTTATCGTAAGGCCTTTGGCCGTCTGTAAAATACTCAGACAATGACGCCCGCATGTGTGCCCCGAGATGGCCAGGGAGGCCCGTCTCCCATAGCTCTATTCCATGGGCGTCCTAGGGCTTGGGGGTCATCTAAGATGGATGGACCAATAATAACATGGGTGAATTCCCATGGTCGACTGACTATGTTCTGCCATAGTTGGTTCGCGACACGTTTCTTCCGGTTTAATAGATTTATAGGTAGCTGACGGTGCACCTATCGCCATCACTTCCCAACATTCCAGAGAGGTTTTCTACTAGATATGACGTGTAAATAACACTATCCGAACCTATACACCATTCCAAAGAAATAAACAAAATCGAAACCACCGTTCCCATTATACAAGATGACCCAATGGTAAATAAGTATTGTAAGCAAAGATAAGATGCGACGGTAATTTTAGGTTACAATGGCTCAAAGTCTAAGAAAAACAAACATAAATTCAGTTAATTGAATGGATTAGAATAATAAATCGTAAATTTCTGGAATATACCATATAATAAGAGAGTTAAGGACTAAAACGTGTTAACTTTTATTAACAATAAGAGCAGAAGCCGGCTTTGGTGGTGTAGTGGTGTAGGAGAATGCAAGGTTGCCCTCCTTGTAAACCAAAGATCTGGGGTTCGATCCCATCCGAGGTTAGGTCATACTTTTAATGAAACGCGGTGTTTGGTACCACGATAAAGAAATCAAGATTCTTTGGGTTCAGCAAAATTCGAGCCAAGTACGTGCTAAATGACCATAGTCATGGCATGGCACCCAAAAACCTAGATTTACTTATTTATTTATTTATTTATTTAAGTATGACAGCCTACAGCATCACTGCCAATTACAGGCTATCTCTAACATAAATACTTCAACTTCAACTTAATACACAATTATAGGACAAACATTCAATAAAGTAAAATTAAAATAAATGCATAATACACATAAGCAAATTCAACAACAAACAATTATTATAATGTAAAATAAATTCAAAATATACTTGCTAGACAACAAAAGCAAGAAAATCAAAATAATACAAAATATGAAGTAACTAAAAAGAAAGAAAAGAATTTTAACAGAAAGCAAGATAACGAAAACAAGAGAGTATGTTTATATATGTATAATATAATAATAATTCTAGAAAAACACCAAGCTCTATAATTGTTTTTTGAATTGATTGAAATTTGACACAAATAAGTCAATTTGACACTCGTGGTTAGCTAATTTACACATAAAGAATAAAGGAGAATGTATAAGTAGATTTGTTCTAGATCTAGGCAGATAAAATGTTTGAGAAACTCTAGAGCTGTTCTTTGGAATATGAAATTGTAAATAATTTAGAATATCGGAATTAACTTCAATTAAATTATGAATTAGTTTATATAGGAAGCACAGAAGTATATTGTTTCTACGTTTTTCTAATGACAACATTTCGTCCAATTAACAAACAATAACCACTACATAGAAATATTTTAGAAAATTGATGTTGCGTTTAATTTGTTACCTCTGAGAACTTGCGATTATAATAAACCCAAACACATCTGATTGTAAAACAAGTAGCCTAAGAAGTACGCCATAGAAACTCATTGTATTGAAAGGGCTATTTCAACAAGGCACTGATGTTGAAAATTTCTCGATCGTTTTTAACGAGATTGTAGTTTGTTGTAACATTGTTAGACAGACTGACCACTTTAGGTTTCCGCACAGGGGCACCACGTGTTGGTAGTGGGAAGCGCGCCCGGGGTGCAAGAGGCTACATACAAGCAACGCTTGTAGAGTTGGCGTGTGCCATCTATGTTCTGCCCAAGCGGACAACTGAAAATTTTCTAGAATTGTGGGAATTAATGCACAGGATTGCAAGTCCCCTAAACTGGTAAATGCTTTATCTGAGGCGCACATTTTTCGGTGTTATGTTATGCATGCTGCTGAGACCACGGAAGTTGGGCACGGTTGAACTCGTTGGGGCAGATAGTTTCAAATAGTTCAGCTTGAACGAGAAGAACTTCGGTTCCTCGACGTGTGAGATACATTTATATCTCGGGCACTGACACCCGACACGGCAGAGCCAGTAGAGGCGAGGGTAGCGTCTCTGTCCACTAGTGCTGCCTAGGGCCTGCAGCCCGGAAGCATAGTAGTAGAGTAGAGAGAACGCGTTGACAGGGCATGATCCCTGTCCAGAGCGACCTTGCGGGGCATCCACTTTAGGAGGGGGGCCGATATGCTTAATTGCCCAAAAACGGACCAATAGTTGATCACTTTAGGTCGTCCGTTGGTCCACAAAGAGGCAGTTTAAAGTCATTCTTAAAGCAGCAGTCCTTGTCCTTTGGGGCGTACCAAGGCTGCAAGGCTATTCTAGACAGTCTACTACCTTTCATGACAATTGACAAACTTCCAAGGCAGTTTGCAATGATTTTCCGCCTTTTTGACATAGTTCAGCCGATCTTTATGACTAATGTGTCATTTAGGAGAAGCATTCTTAGGGAAATCGAGCATTTCGGGACAGTATCAGAAGCACAGTATGTTTTGTTCTTGCGTGACCGACCCCAAATATACCTAAACAGTCCTTTTGATTTAGGAACAAATATAAGGATTAATGAAGAAATTTAGTTCTACTACTCCATTAATGGACCATAGACGATGGAGGTCTTTACTGCTTAGGTTGACATACAGCCATCATAAAATAACCTTCAGCTTCAGCTGTAAGAATCATGCTATTGCAAGAAAATATAGAAGTACTTTTTGATTTTAAAGTATTTGATTTACTACCACTGTTTGGCCAATTGCTTTAATTATACCATGGGTCTTTATTTACTTTGACATTTAGTGCGCCTTTCCACATTGTATTATATGAATATTCAAGGTTAAGGCCACCTCGGTTTCAAGGTGCTGACTTTAGTAATTTTATGACCAGCTGTGCCCAGCACTAAAAAAACTTGATCAAGACAATGGCTTGCCGTAAAGAGGTGTTGCGGCTGGGCGATAGATAATATTTGAAATATTTTGAAGCAGTTTTGATGCGAATTTTTTGATCAACTGTTGGTTCGAAGAGTTTCTCCTATGAAGCCTTCCTTTAGGTTACCTAATGGAAAATGGTCGATATAAGTTTCCAGGGGCTTGTTGGGTTCGTGAACCAGGCCAAAATTAATTTTGTTCTTCTTCAACCCTCATCTGTGATGCTTGTGACATCGTTTGAAACCACTTTTGTCAAGTATCTAGCAGTCAACCTCCCCCATAGAAGATCGTACATATTCCTCGTAATAAATTCCTTAAATTTAAATATTTGTAACACCCTGAAGTCCCCTGAAGTAATCTCGTGGGAACACTAATTATAGAATCAGAAACACCTGAAGTGGAAGAGCGTTTCTTAATTTTTCTCACGAAATTCTCTAAATATATTAAATTAACCAAAAAAGGAGAACTCGTTTTTAGATCGAGATCAAACTTAAAACACTTGACTCTTTTATTAACTTCCTCGAAATTATCTTTATAGCTCATTCAATTATTAATGGCAGTTCTACAAATTTCTCTCGATGATTAAGCGTGCGATAAAAATCTTAAGGACAGGAACGAATCCAAGTTTTCACAACTTATAAATGTACAGTTTCAAAACATTTGTTGGTTTCGGAAATTCTCCTCGCAGCAGGTATAGATTTACGAACACATTCAATTGCGTGGTTCTAAAAATTATGTGTAGAACGCTGAAGTTCCTAAAACCATGATTTATGAAACCGGTAAACAACCGTCTTTTACTAATATAACAAGGTCTTTGGACGAATTAGTATCATAAAACATTTATAAATAACTAAACTAACCTTCGCACTAATATTAACTTTTAAAGGACCCGACTACGATGAAATATACACGATATCTCTATAAATCTTCAGAGTTAAATATGTGGGCAATAATAAATGGTTAATAAAGTGTGGTGTAATAGATTTTTGTTTGAGCCCGGAATGCAACTGCACCTGCTTTTGGGATTTGTCCGGGAATTTATTGAGGAATTTTGAAAATCCTTTCTGAAATTTATTTTACGATGTTGTGAGATTTTCAATATTTAGATCGATTGTAATGAGGTAACTTAACGAAATTTTACTCCTGAAGAGGTTTTACGTTTTTAAACTTTGCTTGAACGAAGCTGAGCGTGAGGAATTCGAATTTTTCCTAATGGTTTTAAATTTCTTAAACAGCATTTCGCCAGAAAGAATTTTTTTAGTGTAATAACAAAAGAAAATTTTTTAAAATTTTAAATTTCCCGCTAAAAATGGAAGCGTTCAACGCAACTTTGGTAGCGTTCAACTTCACGTAAAAAATTTGTACGAAATCCCACAGAAAGTTCAAATGACTCTTCAAAGTTATTCAAACAACGCCAAAGTCCACTTTAAACCGAGAACATGGTGGAAGTTTGCCTCGTTCAACTATCCACACAATATAAACCAAACCCACGCAGAAATTCTCCGGATGGCATTTTTCCTTATTCAAAACTTGCAACAATTAATAACTGGAGCACATGCTGAAAGGAATTCGAACAAGTTACAAAAACTTATCGGACATCTAGCAAGCTGTGCCCGTACAACCTTGATTATTATTGCGCTGAAAAAAAAACAGCCCAGACTGATAAATCTCAATAAAACAAATTGACTCGAACAGTGGCGCACCTGCGCGTTTATGAAATCGAAAGTGAACTCCTGTTGTTAAGTTTGTTCGAGTTTTTATGTATCTGATTGTAATTTATTGGAAGCTTTTTGAAGTTAGGAAGTTTAAGTGGGCCATATTTCTTAAGTTATTAATTTTATTTAAATATATTCGGCAACCTTTAGGTACAGGTTTTTTTTTGTAGATCAGTGAACCTTAGAGGACAATGAATTCAAAACGAGATTTAGTGCCACCCTTATAACTTATAATTTATCAACCAGAATTAGGTTCAGATCAATGTAAGGTTAGGTTGGAATTAATTAGGTGGGTCCATTTGGTTATGTTCATAATTAGGGAAGTTTGTAATATTTCAAGGCGTAGCACGGCGCCTCCACCAAATGTCACGCGTTTGATTGGTTATGGCCGAATTATACATTTGAAAAACAAACGTCAGACTGTGAGAAATACTTCTCGGAGAAATCTCGGGTTGATTTTCAAAAATAGGTCAGGCCAATCTCATTAAAGTTAGAAAAGCAAAACGTCAATTTTCTCTAATTTAGTTCATTTTAATGTCGGGTTAGTTCAAGTGTAGTATGTAAAGGCAATTAGCCTTAGGCGGATAATGTTCTGTTCTTAATTTGGTATTGCATTTATTGTTTGATTTCACCGAGCTGTATTGTATTGTATTGTAATGTGCACTAATTTGGAAAACACGTACGTAGAGCTGACCGTGAGAACGCGCGTTTTATGTTACTTCTTTGAAATGAACAATGCCTAAAGAACACTTATATGAAAGTGCAAGGAAAAGGTAAATACCAACGGTGGGCAATTTTCTAACAAAGGTGAGAACATTGTTTTATTAACTTTTCCGTGTTTTGGCAACTTCTGAGGCAGGGTAAAACTTCGTTCACATGAAAAATACGTAACTTTTGTTATTACATTATTTGTTTTGTGTGTTTTTGTGTTACTTACGAACTCATTCAAATGTTACCAATCGTGTTGGTAATTCATTAACAAAACAATGAAATGAACTTATTTATACATAATAGTAAAAAACTAGCTAGTTGTAATTGAAAAGAAACACTTTGAACTTCCACCCGCAATCCATCAGCTGATTAGTTGTCTCGTTATAAAGCAATAGAAATGAATAAGTATATAAGGCGTTCTTGTTAGTTCCACGACGTAAAATAACATTTATTCTATGTTCATTTTAATTAATGTAACGAAACACTGGTCGAACAAACAAATAAAAAATAAAACTATACAGGGTGTCCCGAATTACCAGCTTCCTAAAGCTGGATTGTTTTATAAAAACAATCAAATAGGTGTAAAAAGGCTGCATCATTAATTATCATCTGTATTTCTAAAATGAAACAAAAGACGATCGATTGACCAAAATACCAAATACCAAAATTGTCAAATATACAGATTGTCTGAAAACCAGTTTAAACATACAAAAATTAATGAGTGCAACAAGGAAGACAAACAATATGGGTAGCACAACAAAGATAGAATTCAATCATGGCTAGGTAAATTTTTGAACTAAAGATTTCCCTCCAATACCAAGCAAGCAAGCAAAAACATCTGTCATTAAAAGCATAAAGTAAGGTTAAATTGCTGATCGTTTTAATTTCTGTATTCAAAATGGGCAGTTTATAACCACGATATGCTATTCAATTGTGAAGAAGAGATGTGGTGCCAGAAGAACCACTAATCGATACGGAGAAAGAATTGGAATTTATGCTTTTAATGACAGATAAAATATTTATGACAGATGTTTTTGCTTGTTTGCTTGTTATTGGAGAGAGATCTTTAGTTTAAAAATTTACCTAGCCATGATTGTATTCTATCTTTGTTGTGCTACCCATATTGTTTATGTCTTCCTTGTTGCACTCATTAATTTTTGTATGTTTTTATGAAAAGCATTTTCAAAATTAAACAAAAACTGATAATTCCAATTATACCTTGTAAAACTATTTCTACGTTTTTCTTTTGGTGATATATTTAAAGATATATTTCATAGGTTATTTTTCATTTTGAAAATAAGAAACTAACATAACAAGAATCAACGCCAAAGGAGGCGGTAGATAACTGTTTATAACAAGCTTTTAGAAGGATATCTTCATAGCCTTGTATTGCTTTTTAATAAATTCGATAGGCAATACAGGCTCTTGTTCTTGTATAGCAAACTTCCTTTCTTAAGTATTAGTAATAATCTAGTAATATTATATAAACTATTTACATATACCAATTAGCTGAAGCAAACAGAAGCATGTTAAAAATTGTTGCTTATTCACAGTATGAATGGAAAAATTGGGAAACCAAAATTTCATTTTTTTAAATTTCCGTTTATTTACAAGAAAACGCACATGTCAATTGGGTTCACACCTACGAGTATAAACGAAATAAAAAAATTCTTTAACCCAAATACAATGTGATTTTTTAAAAACTCAATTGCAGCAGGCCGTATTCTGACTTAATACAGACAGTTCTAAGGTTATTAAGACAGAATACGGCCTGCTGCAATTGAGTTTTTAAAAAATCACATTGTATAATCGATATACATGCATCGGCCGAAGATAAGAAGAAGGCGAAAAAGATGATTTGTACGACACTCTGGCAACGGTTTACGACGGATGGCCGGAAAATGACGTCAAGATAGTGGTAGGAGATATAAATGCAAAAGTTGGGCAAAAATCTTTCTTATACCCCAAACAGGAAAATACAGCCTACATTAAGAAACCAATGATAATGGTCAACTTCGCAGGGTCAAGGAATATGATTGTAGGAAATACAAACGAAAATATTCAAAAAGCCTATATGGAAATCACCTGATGGTACGACATACAACCAAATAGCTCACATTGACGCACGTCATATCTCAGACCGCATGGATGTAAGATCGTATGGAGATGTAAACATTGACTCTGATTAAGCCAAGAATTAATAAATGTAAGTTTAACACACACAAGTGGCCGACGAATATGCTAGCAACATTATTGCAACAAAATCATAGGTAAAGCAACACATTAACCCAAAAATGATTGGTTTGATAAAAAATGGGCAGAAATAACAGCCGCAAAAAATAAAGCATACCTAAAAATGCAACCAAGACATCAAACATCGTAGTGGAGGAGTAAAAAACTAGAAGAAGAGAAGGAAAAAGAATACACAAGATGAAAAACAAGGAACAGGCAAACGATCAAATAAACCACATAATACGTCAAAAGTTCAAACCAAGATTATCAATGTCTAAAAATACAGAAGCAAACATCATCAATAAGAAAGACAAAATCCTTGAACGATGGACGAACACCCAGATGGGAAGGATGCAGAAAACACAGAGTAAAATGCAGACAACCTAATAACAGATGAAGACCAACCAGTACCAACGTCAGAAGAAGTCCAAGAAGCCATTCATAAACAAAACAATAACAAAGCACAGGTGTGTGATGGTATACCTACAGAGTTGATCAAATATGGTGGGAAAGAGCTGCTCAAACACATAGTTACACAAATTAATCGCAAACATATGGGAAATTAAAAGTATGCTAGAAAAATGGAAGATAGGAACTGTATGTCCAAACTATAGGGCCATAACCCTCCTGAATATAGCATACAAAGTCATCTCTAATATCATACATAAAGGAATCCTGAACCACTCTGAACAAATAATAGGGTTACCAGTGTGGGTTCCGAAGCGGTAAATCAACAAATGATCAAATCTTGCAGTCACAAGATAAGCCCGTTGGAAAGGTTTGTCTCTACCGGTGTCGCTGAAAAATTGTTAATAATTGGTGGCGCTGTTGTGTATTTACACGCTGCCGACTCACGTATGACCTATCGACCGTTAACATTTAACATGTCACGGTTTGTGAAATTTCACGTAAATTAAGTATAATACAGCCCTGTTGTCCGAAGTTTAAACTCGCCTGAAGCTGCAGAATTTGCTAGTACGGCATATTCTTGCTGCTGCGGCATATTATGGACACAGAAAGCCCTACAATATTTTGCAGTGAAGGCAAAAATTGCACCTTCGGAACAGATTTCGCGGTAACCAAAGATTTGAAACAAATAGTTTTAGGTTTTAGTACAATTAACGCAAGGCTATGTACCCTGTGAATTAAGGGCAAATTTTTTAATATAACAATAACATGCCCACATGCGTCGATAGAGGATGCCGAAGAGGAAGGAGCCAGTTTTAATGAGGAGTTGAAGGTGTACGACAGCACCCACCACAACATAATGTTAAAATGTTGCTGGGCGACTTAAACTCACAAACAGGAACCGAATATGCATTTAAGCCAACAATTGGGATGCACAGTTTGTATAGAGAAAGCAACAATAATGGGTGCTATGAGCAAGAAAATTACAATCAGTAGCACCACAAGAATATTCACAAACAGATGGGAAAACAATGAATCAAATCGACCAGTAGCTATTGCCACAAGACATGGAGCAGACATAATGGATGTAAGGAGCTATAGGGGTGCCGATGTGGACTCCGACCATTTCTTAGTAGTAGCGAAATACTGTTAAAGGATCTCAACAGTGAAAACAAAATGAAGTCTGCTGTGCAGCGGCTGAATGTAAATGAAGAAACAAGATTAAGTACCAATATAAAATAGTAAAGGAACTAAGCACAGTTGACATAAATAGAGAAAACGTAACAATGGAAGACCAATGACAGGAAACAAACCTTGGTTGGGACAGTTGGCCATGAAAACCAAGACAGGAGTAGGAATCAATGGTACTATGATACAAAATGTGAAAAACTTGTGCCAGAACGAAATATAGCAAGAATGAAGATGTTGCAGAGCAGAACAAGAGCAAGTGTCGAAGAATTTGAAAGCAAGATAACAGAAGTAAAGAAGGAAATTAGATGAAAGAAGCGAGGGTTCGAGATAAATAAGATTAAAGCTATAGAAGAAGTAGATATAAGCGAAATGTACAAAAAAACTAAGGGAAGGAAGAGACGGCTACCAACCCAGAGACAAAGATGGTGCACTTATAGGAGACAAAGCACAAGTAATGAAAAGATGCGCAGAATATCTTGAGATGCTAAATAGTCAGGAAAACGAACCAGAGATGCAAGAGGCAGTGATATTGGTCCAGTAGCATTGATCCCTATGCCAGAATTATACGAACTGCGTGATATTATCGAGAACCTGAAGAACAACAAGGCCCCAGGGATAGACAATATAAGAGCCGAGATGCTAAAATATGGGAAGAAGAAACAATACCATCTGTCTGGAATTTTAAGGTGAGCATGTTAACTTCTACATTTCCAAACCGACAGTAACGAATAAATCTAGATTATCATAAACTTCAAATCTTCAAAAGGATATGTAACATATATATAATTACAAATGGAGTATATTCGGAACCTGGTGGATTAAGGGTTTACTTTGAAACCTATAAGACACAAGTTTGAATCTTAGTCGTGGCTGATTTTTAAAATTGTAGAGATAAAGATGCGAATTTTGTTAGCTTATGAAGAGTTTGTAAGTTAAAAAAAAGAAAAGTTAACCTTGTTACTTTACATACTTGGGCATTCTTGAATAAATAATTCTACCCATTTTAACCATCTCACAGATTAAGCTATTACTCATGTAACATTGTTGTTCTTAAAGCTTTTTCTTGGCCGTCGTAACTGTTTCTCGAGATTGCAAAACGTTGCTTTAATTTTAAAAAATTAATTAAAGGATTTGTAACTAATTAAAAAAAAAACAAGCAATTAGCAGTGTTGAATTTTAATCCGCACGCATTGTAGAAGGAATTCGGAGTTTAATTTTAAAGTAGTGTAATAATTTGAAAGTTAATTCCCATCGCTTTAATAAGACAAGCCTGTGGTTTAGTTGTCGGCGGCCACTTTTAATCTTAGCTCCCGATTAAATCTTAACGCTTCACCGTCATCATTTGGTGTAGGTGCTGACTTTTAAATTACTCGAACTATCGACAGACAATTATGGACACAACAACAACAACATCGGAGATTTTATTGTCCTTTGTGATTTTTTTTAGAATTTAATGGTTCAACGTCACATTTAAATTTTGACGATAAAACGACAATAACGCTCGAAGCGTTCCAAACTTCTGATCAATCAACAAAAAACTTCCATTTATAGCCCGGCTTTGCCTCATTTTTCTGAATGTTTCCCAATCTTAAGCCTTATAAATTTAATATAAAAAAATTTCAAAGTCGTGACTGGCCTGGCTGTACATAAAAAAATGCGTCCACGCGTTTTCTGTTTATGTTTACAAGGAAATTCAAAATATCAAGTAGGTTCAGGAACTCGTGTTATTAATTTGGTTTGATCGTTGAACTCGGACGTGGGAAGCCATCGAATCTTATAAATCAGTCTGGGCAGCAATCAAATTAGTTGGACACCAACGAACCGACCGAAATTGACAGAAATCCGATTCGATCACCGTAACTCAACTTTTTTTTATTCAAACAGGTAACAAGAGGAAGCAATATTTCCGTCCTTGTCCGTGCGCATGAGTTTAACTTAAGTCAGATAAGGACGGTTAGTCAAGTGGTTTTTTTTTCGTAATTTTCTAAAAGCCACCTCTGCCTACGCGGACTTTATACGGCTTAAGCTGCCTATTTCGATGATTATCTGGTTATTATGACAATTAGCATACTTAATCAAGGTTGGCTTTATTTAGAAATTTGCATTATTAATGCTCGAATTGAAATCGATCGACGGATCGATGGTTTTATTCAGATTACATGCCGAGTTTTTTTTTGTTCTTGTAGATTAGATAACTTCAGTTTGGACTGGATGAGATCATTTGGTTTACCTCACTTTGTGAGGAAATGCATCGATGTTTAAGAATAACACATTCTTGAACAATCGGAAGGAACTGGAATGTAAATAATTTCGAAATCGTTTCTTAGTCATATTTATATTTCGTTTATGATTACTACGACGTTGAAATGTTATAAAAATGGAACGAGATCATTGTAAAGGAATTCATAAATCCTGCAACTTTAACGTAATTCAATCAACAAGAATTCTGCATCCCTTAAGAGCTGCAGCCCACTGAGTTTTACTCATTTGAATTTGAAAAAGTACTTAGAAGTGCCTTAATAAACGATAAGAAAAAGGCAATTTCAGTCGGCAAAAGTTCATTCATTTTAAAGAATCTGGTGTCAACATCAATGCAGATACCTTAAACAGCATCAAGAATAAACGCCGTCATCCGTCTGCACGATAATGCTCGCCCCAATGGTTCAAGATTTGCTTGCTCGTATGCGTTGGGAAGTCTTACAACATCCACCTTACAGTCCCGACTTGCCCGCGTGCGATTTTCATGTGTTTGGCCCATTAAAACAATCGCTAAGACGGTGGAGGTTCAATTCGGACACTAAGGGAATCTATAGATTAGTGCATGCCTTAATGATAATGGAGATTTCTTTTAATTTCGTTGAATAAAAATTGCCTTGCGGCCACTAAACGTGTTTCTATTGAACAAGAAGAACTTGTGGTTGTTTGCTCAGATAAAATATGTAAAAATATTGCAAAGGTCTACCGCAAAACTGTAAACAAAAGGATTATAAATACACACATCACAAAAGTCTAGGGATATATATTTTTTTATCGATATAAATCAATTTTGTTATTAAATATATCTACCATTGATCAAGTATGCTAGTGCTAGTCTTTGGGCTAGCGATAGCAATTGTTTCAATAATAAGCAAACAAATGCAAATGCTTAATTGTCAATTCAACTAAAAGTAAAGCAATTTCAGTGTTGTTAGGGAATAATTTAATCATCATTTACAGTTAATTTACGTTTATATTGGGGTGATTTAAGTTTTATTGGTGCTGTTATTATGGAAGGTAATCAACAACGACAACATTTAAGTTTAGCTGAAATGAACAGAGCTGTAGGTATGCTAGAAGCTGGTCGAAGACAAGTTGACGTTGCAGCAGCTTTAAACACCTCTCAAAGTGTTATCAGCAGACTGTGGCGTAGATATAGGACATCCGGAGATCCTAGTGAACAACATCCAGGTCGTGGACGCATTACTACCGCAGTTCAAGATCGCTACTTAACATTGGAAGCTAGATGACGACGAATAATTACGGCTGAACAATTGCTTTCGCAGCTTCAGACTACTCATAATGTAACCGTATGTTCTCAAACAATCAGAAATCGATTGCATGAAGCTAATCTCCACGCCCGACGTCCAATAAGAGCCCCACCAATTCGACATGGTAATCGAGCACGTAGAGTAGAATGGGCTGAAGAGCATATTCTGTGGACAGAAGAGCAATGGTCTAGGGTTTTGTTCACAGATGAATCTCGTTTTGGAATACACCCTGACAGCCGAAGAGTTAGAGTGTGGAGACGACCTGGTAACTTGGAAAGGCTCAGATGTGTTCAAGATGTCCATTCTTATAAAGGAGGTACCGTAATGATGTGGGGTGGTATCTGCATTGGCGGAAAAACAGATCTCTGTTTTCTTGAGAGGTTTTTAAATGCCGATGGGTATCTAAATAGGGTACTGCGGCCTATAGTGCTTCCATTCGCAGGTGCTGTTGGACCTGAGTTCATTCTAATGCATGATAATGCCACCCCACACGTTGCAGGTACTGTTACCGAGTGGCTTGAAGATGAAAACATTTCTGTTTTACCATGGCCTGCGCAGTCCCCAGACTTAAACGGTATTGAGCACGTGTGGGACATGTTGGGAAGAAGCATTGAAAGTGAATTGGATGAAATTCATACTCGGATTCAGCTTCGTGATACCGTTGTAAGACACTGGCAACAGTTACCGCAAGATGCAATAGATAATTTAATTTTATCAATGCCTAGAAGATGCAGAGCCGTTTTGAACCAAAGAGGAGGAAATACTCTCTACTAAATTTAATTAATGAATACTTTAAGTGCTGACACTTCAATTTCTTATGATTGTATAAAATCAACTTTTTGCTAATAAGTTTCATTAAAGCTTTTTCAACTTGTCTTCTTTTGTTTTAAATTAAATTTCTAATTTAGAATGTTGTAAAAGTATTGTGTTAATTTATTATATGCAGACCACCTAAAAAAAATCAAAATACTTGACAGTTTTGCATAAAAAAAAATATATCCCTAGACTTTTGTGATGTGTGTATGTCACAAAGGTGGTTAGGTTTATGATTCTATTGAGTATTCTTTGTAATTCTATGTTATGAAACTTCGAAGATCACGAGTCATTAAAACGACGAAATGACCTAACAAACTTTCATATTTTCTGTATTGATACTAAAATAAAATTTCAAAATGTGTGGCTAAGTTTCAACACAGCCTTAAATTTGTATAAAAAACACAATATATAAAACGATACTACAACCCTTCTCTCTCCCCATTGGTACCACCACTGACAAATTCTTAAATCAAGACTAATTTTTAAAGATCTAAGAAGATAATAAAATCACAAAGGTCTTTAAAACTTTCATAATTTGTGCATTTATCATACAACATGTCTGTTGGATATTATGGATATGGTGCTAGTTTTCAAACTAAAAGAACGTAGGTTCGATTAACAGCTGGGCTAATACATAAATAAAACCAGAATGATTGAAATTGGAATACGTTAATCAGATTATGAGGACGAGGTTCTCTATATTGGTAAACAAAAATGATTAAAAGGTTAAAACCTCACCTCAAATTAATACAAAAAATATAAAATGATTAAAAGCGTTTTCTGAGTACCTACGCGAATCTCTTAATCTCGATGTGTAAAATGCAAAAACAAATAGAAATGGGCTAAAAATAGCAATGCCAGGTATTTAGTCGCCATTGTGCGTACTGAAAAAGAGCAAAATTTGATTCCGAATGTTGCGGCTATCGATTGCGTCTGGGAGTTCCACGACGGATGGTCTGGCAAACAACTAACGAGGAATTCCGTACTTAAAGCTGATACATCGGAAATTTCAGCGCCAGCTCATACGTAAATCATAAAAGTGAGTCATTCTGTGACTATAGTTATGTTAAAAGTACCGTATTGTTGGATTAACGATGTATTTACAGGAAATTGCATAATGCTTTTCAGAACGACGCGACGGTTTATTATTTATGCTAATCGATGAACTTAACTGATCAACAGCACGCTTTTATTAATTATTTAAGAAATAAAAGGGAATCCGGGACAACTTACCATCTCGTCAAGGCTCTTCAGGTCGTTGGTAACGATTTGTGGCAGGGGACCGTACATTAACACAGGCTGTTCGTCTTCCATTTCGCTGTCACTTTCATCGTTTATGTCACCATCCTGACTTTCGGATCCCTCTGAGGTGTCGACGTTTTTACCCGATTTTCTTTGATCAGCTGCTATTTCCCTATCTATTTGGCGTTCCATTTGGATCAGCATTGGGGCTAACATTCCAAATCTGCATTAAAAACATTAGGTATATTGCACTAAAGTTTTTTTTAAACAGTTATTTACATAACAAGGCAGGTAAGTAAGATTTACTGCTTAGTACAGTAAACCACTTAATTCATGTCATTTTAAATAATTTTTGACATTAATGGTCTTTAAAATAAAACAAACCCAGGTTTACCAAGAGGAAAATGGGGCAATCGGGAAAACTGAAACATTCGAAAGGAAAGAGCAAAGGAAAATGGGGATGTGGAGGAAGAAAAAGAACAAACAGATGAAAAAAGAACTGTAAAGAGAAACTAAAAGCAACTATAAATAACAGTTACAAATACCGAAAAAGAAGGAGGGAGAACGACAGCAAATTGAGATATTTAAAGAAAATAAGGGAGGAGTGTTTGGTGAACTGAATAAGATAAGTTACATTAAAGTTAAAAATGAAAGACGTTTTGCCCCACTTCAATGTAGCAAATATTAGTTCCTGCAAGCATACTAAGGAAGGAAATTACGAAATGGAACAATTACTGAAGGACAATGAAATAAGAGTTGGAACAAATTTAATGTAGAAATATATGGAGTATTTTACAAATAAGAAACCATTAAGCTGCATAGGTTGCTTGTTAAACATTCCGGAAATGGGTTTTAATGAAAATAAAACAAAAATATTGCCGAGGGTGGTCAAAAAGGGCATAGGAAAGAGCTTACGGGGCTACGGGACACTCCACGCCCCTTCACAATGTGATTGAAACAGAAGCACGAAAGTCGGCCTACAGGCTGTTAACAAGCGGCCTTTGGAGGGGCGATGGAAGGCTGAAGAGACACGTTCGGATTCTGTCTCGTTTGATAGAGTCCGACCCGCTACTGATTGCTCGTAGCGACGTAGTGTCTCTCTGCTACTCCTTCACCAGGAATTACGAGATAACTATCCCTGCAAGGGATGAATGCTCACCATTACTCAGTGACCGCGTGAGGTCTATTGTGGTTTACAAATCGATCAAAAACAGATGCTGGCATTTTCTGCGACCAACTAAGTCTCTTCTAAACTGTCTCTCGCACTAGGAAAGTTTCCTACTGTCTTCCAGACTACCTGAACCGGCTCTCGGCCTACCTAAAGCATGTATCCAGCTAGCAATTAGAAACTGGACCCACTATCAGTTCATCTCATACTGGGCTTCGCGTCCTAGGTTGAGACAAGCGAAGCTACTCATTCACAGATCTTCAAAAACCAGATCCGAACATCTTAGATTCAGTAGGAAGCACATCAGGATAGTCACAGGCCTCCTTACGGGCCATGGACTCCTGCATCTGATGGGCCTCTCCGAGGACCCAAGTTGCAGATTCTGTAGTGAAGTATCTACTTTTACGGTGCCCCAGACTACTTCTTCTGAGACATCGACTACTTGGAGTCGGCCTTTTAAAGCCCGACGATACATGGAGCGCCTCTATGAACAAGATTCTGGACTTCCGGCTAGGCGCCGGTCTGTATGAAGCCATCCCTTAATTTGCGGCGGATGTACATTGGGCTATTTTTTTCCAATATCTATTCGCGAGACAAGAACAACAAGAGACAGCATTAATAGTCATCCACTTTATGAAACTATATTACGACTCTAACAACCCCGTTTTTATTATTCGTAAAGGACATAACCAGTAATTTGGCTTGTTTAACCACCCACATTTGCTTTTTCTATACAATATTCATTAAAGTTTCGGAAAATTGTTTTTTGCCTTCTTCAGAGCTTTGTATTAAGTGAACCAATTTAAAGCCGTCTTTAGTAATCCATGGTTGGGGAGCGAATAGTCGCGTGTAAAAGGCCTCGGCCTCTGACGCAGGCATTACGGGTTCGATTCCTGAGACTGGCAAAGCCAGAATATATGCCGTACGCTTCTTCATGTTGCGGAGGGCACGTTGAGCCGGCGGTCCTGGTTGTTATAATAACACATTTGACAATCGCCAACCTCGGTAAGATTAGCCTCCTGCTCAGCATACGTGCTACGAAGGCTCACGGAACTCGTTCTTACGAATTACTAACAGGCTATTGGCCTAGGCTCCAACCATAAGAACTTTATCTTGGTTAAGGAAATGTTGACAAAATATTTACAAAGCAATAGCACAAAAAATTAGATCATTTGCTCTTTATCAATTGTCAGTTCGGATCTCTTGACATTCTAAGCTTCATGTATAGCGCAAATCCGTAAAAGTAACTAAATATAGTAAATAGCCATTACAATTAATTGAAAATCAAATTGTGGGTTCCTTTTAGTAAGTGTGAATGCTGGTTCCATTTACATAATCTGTTTAGAAAAACCGTCAGCTGTAAACGTATTATATCACAGGGTATTGGACAAGGCCGTATCACCTCTGTTGCTACAGTTAAATACAGTTTTCATGTGGAAGGAAAGTATGGAAAGAATGACGATGGTATTAAGTCTGTGATGACGAACAAATACTTAAAGAACTGATAGAAGCCACTCACAGTACATATATTCAAGATAAGGGTAATTAATTACTTTAAGAATAAACAAGAATTTGCAATCCATAGCGGCGTTTAAATAATACAAAATTTATTATAAGAATATTGCGGTAAGCAGGAAAATGTGTGATTTAAATAAAATCATAAGTTCGGTGCAAAAAGGTGTGCAGCGCAGGCAGACATCATTGACCCTTTTCCATTTACTATAGTACCATTCTGTTTGGCTACGAAATACAAGTGGTATCAAAGGGTTATAAATTAATCAAACGATATTGAATAAGGCCACAACACCTCCCCTAACAGGGCGTCTACATGGAGGAAGAGTATAGAAAGGTAGCAGACACATACAAAAAAAAACAAGAAATACAAGATTAACACAAATACGACTACGAAAACCAAGCAACAAAGTTAGCGAGTTGCTCCTGTTATTTGACAGCGAAGGTTACCAATTTAGTTTAGCCAATTTCAAAATATGAAATACACTAAAAACCGTGGCGCCAAATTCAAATTGTCCTCAAATCATTTAAAATCACAGTAGTTTTTGATTAACAATGAGAAAAGAAAACGTAAAAGAGGAAGTAAATCAGAGTATTACAAACAAATTATATTGAGAGGGTCTTAACAACAATTTGTAAGAAGCATATAGAAAATGACGATTATCCTGATTTTGATGAAATGAAGGAGGGGACAAAGAACACTTAAAAGGAAAGGGAAACTTAAAATTGAAAAAATTAATTGAAAACAAGACTTACTTGGCACCTCTTCTAGCTACTTCCAGAAGGCACAATATCACATGCTTTTCGTTCTTCCTCAAAATTAGGTCGTCGGTTTCGAAAAGAAGGCATTCTATTATTTTTAAGGACTGTCGGCACCAATGGATGAAGTTGCTTACGTTATCTCTGCAACAAAAATTTACATCAGGTTTATTTTAACTAAATGTTGAGACATAGGCGATAAGCGCGTCTAAGCTGGGGGGTTAGGGCACTGCAACCTTCTCGACCAGAAAATAGTGATTTTATTTGTTACTTTTCAGTTCGAAAAAACACTTTATTTCTTGATTAAGTTATTTATTATTATTGTTGTTATTATTTGTATAGCTCCCTCCAAGCAAGCGCGTCCATGTTCAAAAAATAAATATCTCTTAACACATAAGCAGAGCAGATTTTTCCCATTCGAATTGTAATTGATTATTATTCTGAAAGTCGAAATATTAGGTATTTTAATTCGTAGAACAACAGAGCTTGATTTCAAAATGGTAATTTTCGCATAAAACTTTGTAACTTCAAATTTATTTCTCAATAAAATTTGGAAAAGAAATTTTTGATTTATGGAGAAAGTGAAATTTTATGACCGGCAGTAAAATACAACAACATTGTGAAAGAAGAAAAATCGAAAATGAATTGTTAACAAAAGCATTCAATTATACAAGTCATATTTGAATTGTCGATAAAATATCAGTTTGCCAACGAATCTGCTTACTTAAGGTTTTCTTCAGAAGTTCTCATAATTTTGGGCTTGATTAACTAAGATTTTATTATTTATCAACAAAATTTCAGTAAACAATTGCAAATTCGATTAGTTGCTTAGAAAATTAAGATTCGTTAAAATGTTGCAGTTTGAAAGTTTTAGGAATGAATTGGGTTTTTGGTAAATTTCGACTTTGTTACGTTAAAAATCAGATCTTCTGAAACAACTTAGTACCCAGAGTTTTCCATTTTTTCAAATCTTTAAAGTTGATTTTCACTGCCACCTTAAAAACAAATTAAACCAATTAAGCCAGTTTTGTTTATTAAATTTCAAACATTTTTAGTTTATATCATATCGGTTTCGAATTTTGGGTCTACGTAATTATTTAGTTTTTCCAAAGTTTGATTGTATTTGTAAATAAAATTCCGAAAGTCGACTTACACCGTAAGTTACCAAATCACTCGATTTGTTTTCAACATTGCAGACATTTTGAAATTATTTCGTTTCTTCCCCTTTCGCCCTATTTCAAGAATTTTTGGTCTACCTACTTATTTAAAATTAATCGCCGGAATGGTTGAGTGGTTAAGCCATTCGACTACAGCGCGAACGGTCTCGGGGTCAAACCCGAGTAGGGTGCTCGGCGGGTGGACTACCCAGCCACTGAAAATAATTGGGAACCGAAACACAGTGGTGGAGTAGGAAGGTAGGCGGTTGTCGAAAGGTTGAAATCGACTTAGGAGGCCTTCACCCTCCATGTTGCCGGCCATGCCCCCTCCAGGGGAGTGCGTTAGTGCCTATACATTTACCTGTTTAAAATTATTCCGAAAGGTTTTCCCAAAGTTTTAATATTCTAAATACAATTTAATAAATAAAACTTAAACGAATTTAGTCAAATATTTTTTTGTGAATGTGATTAGAGAACAATAAATTAAAAGCTTGGCCGTTTCTTTTTTCCATAATTTATCTTTTAGGAATAGTATATTGTGTTATTAGGAGTAAAAGTGTCATGTTGTGTGCCGAGCATGACGTTTGAACGACGAGCGCTAGCGAGTCGGACATTCATGCGAGGCACACAAAATCACTTTTACTCCGAATAACACATGTTATTTTTTCTTCAAACGCATAAATTAAAAGCAATTCAGCAAGAAAATTTAAAAAGTCAAAAATGAACGTCATACCAGCTGTCGTTGCTTTGTTATAAAAAATAAAAATTACGAGTTGCCATTGGCTCATTAAGTGTCACTTTTACTCCTAGGAGTAAAAGTGAATGTTTATGTCACTTTTACTCCTAGGAGTAGAAGTGAATGTTTAACTGTGCGTATCCAAGGACACAAAGTCGTGTTTTTATGACGTTTGAAGAAAAACAAATGTTTTTTAGGTTCTGGTTATGCAGGTCCGTTTCAGGAATTTTTCTAATATTGTTTCTTTGTTTGTGCATAGAATTTCGACAAAGAACTACAATGTTATCATTTCTTTTTAGAAATAAAATGTCATTCATTGCCTGACAATTTTACTTTAAAATATTTTGAGCTTATTTTTTTGGAATTTTCTTTTGTTTTGTCAAAACTCGCCATTCTGCTGTTTTGTTTTATTGGTATAATTGAAGACTTGATTGCTTACCAACAGATGTAAATGTTACTTAAAAATTTTTGAATTCTTATTAAAAAATTTTCAATTTCTATATTTCGCCAATTTTGTAAATATTCTTCTAAGCTATGTGGAATTTCAGCTATCTTTTGATAAAATATCAAGTAATTTTCCACAACTTTCAGTTCTGCCTCCCTGAAGTTTCTTAGAGTTGCAGCTTCTATTTTTTTTTAAATCATTTTCAAACTCAAAGTATTAAGCTAGATTTATTTGTTTGGCGAATTTAGGCCTATGGTAGCCAGGTATATCTGACTGAATTTTGGGAATTTTCTAAACACTTAGTCGAAATTCGATTAAGTTTTGATTTTTCGTAATTCATTAAAAAAAGTCTTAATAATAAAACATTCGCATAATAGTATTTTATGTATCTAAGACGAAAAGTATGTCTTTAAGGTATGCAGAGTATGTTGTTTACGGCCGAGGCGGGTAGCCGAGGCCGTAATTACTTGCGAGTACCTTAAAGACACTTTTCGTCTGAGGTACATAAAGTATTTTTCATCTAGCATTTGGGTTGTGACGTCAACTTGACCCGCCCAAAAACTGTATGAACAGACACACGTTCGTGCACAGTAGATAATGAAACCCTTGTTCAGAAAGAGATGAAGTATAGTCGGATTTATAAAGAGCACGTTGACGTCACAACCCAAATCCTAGGTGAAAAATACTGTACATAATTTTATGTCATACTGGTTTCTAAAGTTGTTAAATTATTAAAAGAAATCTCCAGCAATTTGTAGCAGTATTAGTTTTAAATAAGTCGTCTAAGACGCAACTGTTCGGATCTCCTAGCAACTAGCATTTATAGAACAAAAAGTTTTAAAGTCCTAGGACTTTAAAATGATACTTTAAAGTTCTAGGACTGAAAACCTTTATATTTTGCTATCTATTGAAATTGGTAAGTAACAAAATCAAAACAATATATGTAATATAAAATGCTACGAAACTCCCCACAACAAACATTTAGAAAGGGTCTGAAGACCATTTTATGCGTGAAAATCCTGAACATTTTTACAGGAAATCTATAATGCAGGTATTTACGTCTGTATAAATGAAAGACAATTCTCAATAAGAAATCCTTACCTAGCAAAAAAAGTGCCGGCTTTGGCGGTAGAAAAGAATTTAACGTCGGCGATTTCGACGAGTTGTTGGGCCTGAGCGAGGGATCCGGTCACGGACCGGGTCATAATTTTCCGGGCCTGTTTCTTCTGCACATATTCGGACGCCTGTACCTTTACTGCGTTGGCGTGCTGTAAATAAAAAATACAAGATTTTAGAAACGGTAGCTTTTGGTTTATTCGAATAGCAATAAGGTAAATATCCAGTTAGATTTATCTGTGTGTTTTCGATTAAACGTGCTGGTATTCCTTGAGAAAAGCAATCCTTTTTTAAAGGTTGTGCATCCTCAACGAGCATTAAAATTATGCTGAAATATACAGGTTGTTCAAAAAATAAAGTACCCCATCTGAGGACATGCTTTACGTTGCGTTATAACACAGGTTCGAAATTATGGGAAATTTACAAAGCTTCAAATATCAATGCCTATTTCTATATATTTCCATTACACTTTTTAACAAAGGCGATCAATGTTAATAATGCAACCAATTTAAGAGTAGTTTTGTGTGTCTGTGTGAATCATTTGTTTTTAACAATTAACAAACTTAAGCACTAATAAAAACAGTAAAACTAACACTAAGCCAATTTATGAATAACGAGAACCACCACTATTTACATTCTAACGCGCGTGTGAAGCGTTTATTTGACTTCATTTGTTCACTCCGTTTATTTGACTTCATTTGTTCACTCCGTAGCTGTGGCTATGAAAAGACTGCTTCCAATTTGCGCCTTTGAACGCGCTTATATCCTATTTAGTTCTCGAATATGCATCCCTAAGGTATTCTCGTAACGTACGCATCTCGAGGGTTCCCGAATTGGCTGGCGAGTTCTAGGTTGTTCAAGAGCCCATGACGTGTTTCGTTACAATAATAATCTCTTTATTTCCCGAAGAGACAAAGTGTAGAACAAGTTAAACGTCAGAATCACAAGTAAATAAAAAAAAAACAAAAACTTAGCAATGACTAGTTGAATTAATTCCTGCGAATTGTACGATTGCAACTCATTTTAATCTTTTAGAGTTCCACAGCGTTTCAGGTGGTGTTGCAAACTAATGATATTTCATTATCCTTATCGTCAAAGGCTGCAGTTTCCCAAAAACACATTGAATTTTTTTGAAGGGAACTTGTTAGAATTGTAACGAAATACGCTATCTGGAGCGACAACAAAGTCACCAGTAAATTCTAGAAATCTCCAGATGCGTAATAAAGTTCGTTCGGAGGTTCAAACAAAATTGCTGAAAGCATTTTTCAGTTTAATGGTGGATTCTTCTTCTGTGTCATGTCATTTTAAGGACGTTGACGAACGGGTCAAAGCCACACTTTTAAACGACTTGTCGTCGTGAACTTTGTTATATTTCCCTTATATTAGGGAAATGTGTTCTCTGCAATGGTTTCCCGTTGCTTTCTGCAGAGTTTGTGAGCGTGTATTAAGTGTATAGTGTATGTGTCTTGTTACTACCTGTAGTTGACCACTCCGCAAACAGAATCGTTAATTGTAACCAGACGATTAAATGGCTTCACCCGCTCAAGTATCGGCGCCGAACAGTGGAGAATTCTTTGTAAAAATCATTGCCACTGAGTGAGATTCGAACCCAAGACTCCTAACTAGGAGTTCAGGGCTCTTACCACTGCGCCAAAGAGCTTCTCTTGGTAATGGATTATGAAGTTTAAATACAGGTACCGTAAATCATTCGAAACATTTTACAGCTGCCACAACATAGAAAAATCCATTAATAAAATGTTAAAATATTTTGCACCAACATCAACAGTTTAAATTCGTGCCCGGTAGGGTGTTAATGGAAGGATTTACCACTTCTAACTATTCATAATGCTTTCATTTCTTTTCGCTCTCTCTCTCTCACTTTCTTTCTCTTATGGCCGAAGCCTAGGCCTATGGCCTATTACAAACTTGTAAATATGCGTTCTGTGAGCCCTCTTTGCACGCATGCCGGAGACGAGGCTAACCTTACCCGTCGAAAGAGTTGAAGAAGATCGACCCGTAGTATTACGAGGTTGACGATTATCAAAGGTGTTAAGTATGATAACCTGGCCGCCGGCTTAACGTGCTCTCCGAAGCACGGAGAAGCGTACGACCTTTTAAAATTCCGAGTTGCCTACATGAGAGACAGGGGCCTGTCCGCTTCTTGTTTATATTCCGCGTTGTAACATTTAAGACGTTGTGGACTCGAACGAACAGACTATACGCCACGCTACGTTTCTATATAGAGATGGTTTCGAGAACTGACTAGAAGCTTGCGATAGGATATAAGCGCGTTCTAAGGAACGGTTTAGTCATTCATTAAGCTTCATTGTTAATTCATTATTGCCTTTTATTTGTGTTTTGTGTTTGTTTTAATAATTGTGTATAGCCCTGTAAGCCTGCCTGCCAGTAGCAGTATTTCTTTCAGTAAGAAAGGGTAAGTATCATCCAGCAGTAGGGTGCAGCTACCACAACCCCCTTCGAACCCAGAGGAACCATCTGCGGTACGTTCCTCGAGATCAACCTGGGTGATTTCCGCAGTGGCGCCCATTTTCTCCCGATTGTGATCCCCCATCTAAAGGGTAAAGGGTTAAAGCGTTTCGAACCCTCCTTTGAGTTTGGACGTCGCCCTATAGGTTGTCTTAGTGCGGAATTAGCACGTGACAATGTCGAGAAGCTTACGGCACGCGAAGTTTCTAGAGATGCGTTCGAGGACCGACCAGAAGCGTGGGATAGTATATAAGCGCGTTTAAAGGAGCGAATTCGGTGCAGTCAATCGAACGAGTGCATTGCACGCTCCACGCTCACTGTTGAATATAAATAGTACTGAATTAAATATAATCGTTGTACATAAATTAGTGTTAGTTTATTAGTGCATTGTTATTAGTTGCTGTTGTTTAATTTTTAAATAATAAATAGTTCGTTCACAAAGACCCACCGAATTATTCAAAAAATCGTTACATTATATCAGTAAATTAGACTGAAGTATTTTATAAGAAATTTTCTTCATCAGGTTATCAGAGGACGTTAAGTAACCCAAACTTACAGTGTCACCGTACAAATTTCATATTTCATAAAAACTTCAAAATTAATATGTAACAACTAGAAAGGTGAGAAGGAACTACCACAGTTGTCCCACCGACAGAGCACGGCCTTCAACAATGTGGGTTAAGACCTCTTAAAGTCGCTTTTCATACCTAGATTGTTTCGCACGCTATACGCACGGGGTGATGTGGTAAGCATCACGGCTTCCACAACCGCCTACTTTACCTACTTCTTATTATTTTCAGTGACTGGGTAGGCGACCCACCGAGCATCCGACTCGGGTTTGACCCCGAGACCGTCCGCTCTGTAGTCAAATGCCTCAACCACTCGGCTACTTCGGCGATAATTTAGTTCACTAATATTTTGAATTATTTGCGGAGGTAACAGGAAAGACACAAATAATATTATGAGAAATAGAAATCTTGTTAGGAAATCACAAATGACAACACACCGTATAACTCTGAACTTGGTATCGGCCCGAGGTTCTTATTCAACATGTTTTTATTTTTAAAAATGAAGTTTGAAAAAAATTTAGCTGATTTTATGTAGATTTGACAATGTTTTTTAAGTCATTCGTTTCTATGGGTGGAATTATTGAAATATTTTGGTTTTAGGATTTTCAAAATAACTAAGCTCATTCGTGCTTAAATTATAAATTATAAATAATCTTGCTAATTCTATTCAATAATTAGGAAAATAAATCTGAGATTCTGTCGTATTATACAGACATCTGGAATAAATACATTTCGTGCCTTTGCATCACTTAAAACGTGACCAAATGACGGGTGGGTGGATAATTTTTTCTGACTTTTTGTTCCTCTCCGTCTTATGCGCATAAGAGAATAATTCTTGGTCGAGTTAATTTGCATGTCATTTAAAGTCAAGTTAAGAAATTATCGTTATGGCTAAATTGAAATGTGCCATACTTCAGGGAACGAGCACGGTTTACATCACATAATTGCCGTAATTTTAACTAATTTGTATAAACTGTCTGGTTTTACGACACGCCATTGTGCTTAAATCGTAATTGTCCATAATAAAATAACTTATGTGTTTCGAGTTTTAAAGCGTGGCGGCGCGATTCGCTTTCGAAAACTTCCAAAAACATTGTTTCTAAACAGCTTTCCCGACTTTTGTGTTTGTTCAAAGATGAATCTCTTGTACAATTTCATCACGGAACTCGAAAAACCTTGGAACAAAACAATATATAAAGATGATGAAGCCGATTTCCATAAGTTTTAAATAATTAGTGAAGTTTGCGGGATTAATTTGAATTTATTATTAGTAAATAACGACTACACTCGGCCAAATTAGGCCAATATTATTGTTTATTTTGTTATTTATGTCCGGTGCAATTTTAAACATTCGTTTACATAACCGACGATGATTTCATCAAGGACTTTTTATTACTTTTCCCACATGTGATGTTTAATGTTTAAAAAGTGAAATACATAAGTTTAAAAATGTGTGCGTAACGGCAATGAAGATAATAAAAACCGAGACAAGTTGTCGACCTAATGATGAGAATCTTGACTCTTTTTTTTAATTGTCTTTTAGTTTATTTTGGTTACGGACGCCTCTCCGGCTATGGGCTTTGCTGGAGGTTTTTTCAACAGATATAAATAGCACATTCCGAAAACGGCAATAACCCCGAACAGGATGTCACCGAATGAATTATTCTGTTGGCGAAATTAACAGAATTCTGTCTTAATTATTTGCGAAATTTGAGCTGTGATAAGGCCATGATTCATTTGCATTCCTACAATACTTTATAACTTGTCGGTCGTAAAAGGTTATCTCTGGACCATAAAACCGTACCAAAATACCTACGTGGTGTTATTCATGTAGACGAGTTTTTTATTCGGTCGTTTATTTATTTCGTTCTTTATTTATTGAGACAGTTTTAATGCACTTTCGATATGGAGCAAAAAAGAGATCGAAGGAACACCATACAGGTTCCCACTTTCTGTTTTTATTAATCGATCGAATCTTTGTCACAATTTAGTAATTTAGTATAGTGTTATTCCCGAACTTTTAGCTTTCGAAAGATAGAAGATCAAAAGAGAATAAACTACAGCGAAACTCGGATATATCGACATCGGCTATTACAACAACATGGTTATAATGTCATCCTTCGACAGGTTTAAGTCAGTTATAATGATAAAAACACAATTTCAACTCGTTTATAACAATATTACGCTTACATTCTTAACAGAAAAAGGTACATTCTAATTATATTTATGTACGTAATTATGCTTTAGTTCGAGCTTCACTGTATACGTATTAACAAACCAAGTGTGAAACAGGGCTACACTTCAACAAATAATCTGACCCTGATCGTGATCTTATTGTACTTAATTATTTCAGAATTTTGACGAATTAAGGTTGCCTTACCTTCAATTTTTTGTCACAAGAAAATTATAACAAATATTGCAGACATAACCTCACTTTTTTAACTAATAAAGCAAAAGTGAAGCAAGGCCCCTTTTGACAAAATACTCTTGCCCTGACCTTATTGTTATTAATCAAAGCATTCCAGAATTGTGATGATGGTAAAACTCAAATTAGGATTTCCCTTTTAATGGCGTTTTTTCGATATCACAAACCTTCAAAGGGATTTTTTTGCTATGATTGTTCATCGATTATCACCGCTTGCTGAGCTTGAAAGTTCCTTTTAAAATCGTTTTTCATTACGTTCAGGTGCAACTTGGAATGTAAATCCGAACTTAACATTAAATAATCAATGTGATTGATTTATAAGTGTGAAATTATTGCACAACAGATTAACAGATTATGACATTGGTTTTGAAATGAATTATTTCATAGAATGTGGCACCCACATTCTCAGATTTGAATATTAATGGTTTAAAAATAGGATAAGATTTGAGTTTGTCAGGTGCATAGTTAACGGTGGTCCAAGGCGAAGTTTGTCATTTACTAAGTGACAAATTTGGGGGAATTACGGAACTAACTATAAACTTTGGATTTAATTCGAAAATAATTGGAAATAATTCGAAGCAGTTGTGAATTCGATTTTACTCTAGTAACGTGCAAAAACTGAAATTTTGAATTTGAATAAATGATGTTTAATTGAAAATACCGTAAAATTCTTAAATTTTGTTTGTATAAATGAAAGTCCGAAGGATAAATTCTAAGATTAGTTAATAATTTTATTTCCATTAAATAAATTCATGTTTAAAATTCAATATATAAAGATAATGTAAATTTCTGAATTTGTACATAGAATGTTTAATTGCAACGAATATTAGTCAAAGATTTACATTTGTATTCATTAATTGATAATTCTGAATTTTTAAAAATGTTTTTGAATCAATATGATCCTCCAGGTTTTCACAGTTAAAGTGTGAGGCTCTACGCGTGCAATGTACACCCGACTCTGCGAGTTACGTGATTGGTGCGCCGTTTGATCCTACATACTGCACCATGTGTGTGTATGTGTTGGACCTTGTTACTCTGCCTCTTAAGTCTGTATTTGGAGCAGAGCATCGTTTTAATGAACTGTCCAACGACGGATGGTCACCAAGGACTAGCACAACACTAGCCTGGCGCTCTACTACTCAGTGACCCTAGCTGTTTAGTAATTAAGTAATGAAGAAAACTTCCAATTCTTCAACACATAATTTTCAGCTTGTTACAAGAAACAACCAAATTATAAATAACATAACACCTTTTAAATACCTTTTTGATAGTCTTGTCTCCAGCCAGGCTAAACATTTTATCCTGAAAATGTATGAGTAACACCAAGGATGTTTGGAGTTTGCTTCATGAAAGAAAGGTTTTAAAAAACCATTCATAAGAAAACCTATCAAGAGTTCTCGCCATACGAACAAAAAAACTTTAAAAGAAAGTTTAACAATTCCAATCAAACAAATAAGTTTAACTTTAGTCAAAGGTCATAATTTCAGCAATAATCCTGAAGTCTTAAAATTTAAATCTAAGCCCTAAAATCTGATCTTAGATACTTCTATTATTTTTTTAAAGATAGTAATCAAAATTTAATAAGATGCAACCAACATTTTCAAAAACGATGTTGGAATTTTCCAATCGAGTTTCAAATTAAACATCAGACTTGATTTTGAAGGGCAAAAGAAAATTGAAAATTAAATATTTGGTATTTCTGGTTATGAAAGATTAACAATTTTCTAAAGAAACTTCTTTCTTACACAATAAAAATCAAGAAAGGTGCCAAGGAATAGTATTTTTATCTACGAAAAAGAAACAAATCACTTCAGTTAGCTTCTTTATAATTTACCAAAATCTACCTGAACCGTTTTCTTAAAGCTGGAAGATAAATGAATAACGTGATAAATGACTTTTCCATTTATGTGGAGGTTCAAAAGAATCAATCATGACAACGCCTAACTTCTCACTCTCCAATTTGCGGCTCAATTCATCATTAAAAACTTGACTGCGGACTTAAAAATCCAACTATAAAGAAGGCTTGTCAATTTTGTGAGGTTTAAAAGAAGATTACGAATATGGCTACCATCCATTAAGGGTTTTGTTGTACCTAAGTACGTTTGGTATAAGCCGGAAGTAACCACAAAGCTTTTAACAAAAACCTATGTATTTATTCTATCAGCTTTAACCAACGAACATCTCAAACAATTTTATATGCGTTTATAACTTCAGAATTCAGAATGTACATACATTTCCAAGCTATTATTTATGTTAGGATAATAATTTAATATTCGAAGATTGAACATTTAAATTTTTAAAGGCAAGGTGTTTAGATGTTTAGTAAAAATGCTTGATTTTGAACTAAGTTTAGAAGTCCATTCGTAGTTTAACAACTAATAACTTCATAATTTTAACAATCCCAGCCATTTTTTTCCTTCTAATTGACGTTTGAATCGTTGAAATCAAAGTTATAATGTCAAAAATGCGATTGTAGAAAATTTAAGTTCAAATTCAGTATTTGATATTGGAAATCATACATCACCAGCAAGTTTTATTTGTAAGAATTTAACTTAGTAAGGTAACGGCAGGGGAGTATGGCCGGCAACATGGAGGGTTAAGGCTTCCTTCCCAAGTCGCGTTCTATACCCGGTGGGTAATGTGGGAAGCACTAAACAACCTTCGACAAGCGCCTACCTTCCCGACTCCACTACTGTGGGTCGGTTCCCAATTATTTTCAGTGACCGAGTAGGCCACCTGCCGAGCATCCGACACGGGTCTGACCCCGAGACCATCCGCGCCGCAGTCGAATGTCTTAACTACTCAGCTACTCCGACGTATTTAATTTAGTACTAAAATAATTATTTCTGGAGTAAACTCAGCAAAATTGTGTGTTCGCTCTTATTTTGAACGGTATTGTTTTAAAATGAAGGTTAAAGAGAATCATTTCAGTTGGGGACTTTCATGTAAAATTTATATTTCTTCCTTAGAATATTATTTTGGGGCATAAACACTCAATTATCGGTTATTGATGGTGCAAATACATAGCATAAATGACTTGTAAACCATAGGTCTCGGGTCCAATCCCAGCTAAGGTCAGGGAAGATGAGAAAAAAATTTAAGCTTTACTTTGAGGTACATTTTCGGTTTTACTATCAAAATATAGTTTTATTATAAAAATTTTGGGATAATAAATATATTACATAACCGTGAAAAGAACGTATCCTATTTGGTAGTGAATTTTTATCGTATTCTAGAATAAGCAGCGGCCACATATAAAAATGCGCAATCCTAGGAGAGGTGGGGTGGAGGTATCTAAAACGAGGGCTCGAGCAAAATACAAATGAAAGGATATAGCTTAAACATTTTGTTATACCGTCATTCAAAATGGTGGATGGAGAGTCCTCTTTGAGACCAAGTCGCGGACGTTCCAAATCTCATCAGTGGTATGGTAGTAATTTTTTGCCGATGCCGAAATATTGTAACAAAGGCGAATGTAAAAATATCAAAATTATAATCTAAGCGCACGAGCGAGCAGGATGGCGTCATTTTGTAAGGTCATTCTCCTGGCTAAGACACGTGCGGCTTATCGAAGTTGCATCTTTTAGAAGTGCAAGAAAAACACGTCCATTAAAGTGCATTGTACTAAGTAATTCGACACCTCGCACGCGTATGGATAAGATACTGAAAAAATTGAGAAGAGGGAGTCAATTTTACGGTATAAATACTGCAGTCTAATGTACGCTAAGGTATGCTTATTCGCATCCGTTGAAGCTGCAGTATCTACGACAAATCGATACCCTCCGAGACGATGTTCCAGTAATATTAATGTAATTAAAATGTTTGTATAAAATACTTGAATTCTTTTTATGGACTTTTAAATATGATTGGACCTTATTTCTCAACTGTTTAAATGTCTGCTTTAAATTGGGACTTAGAATAATTTGTGTAACTTTGTAAATCTAAAGCACACATATGAAATACATGATGTTAGTTGAATTCGACTTTTAATAAAAACCTCTCATAAATCCAGGCAAAATATCAAGTGACAAAGTTGGTCAAAGACGCTACCTAAATTAAAGTAACTTATTTCTATTAATTTCCAACAATAAAGGAACAAGCCACTTCGCCACAATATCAATCATGTCAGTTAAGTCTAGGTTAAGCAGCCCGCATGAGTAACGTAGTCGTTGCCATAATTCAATTTAATATTTTCCAGTGGTACGGGGAAGGGGGTTCAAGTCAAGGAGGCGTATTTGCTTTGTAAACTAGAGATGTCGGGTTCGATTCCTGGTCCAGATCAGTGAGATATTTTTACATATATTATGCGGGAAAATATCTAAAAGTATGCCCTTTTTCGGATACGAGATAAAATCGCAGATTCCAAGCCAATACAATGTTTGACACAATAAAGATCCCTTCCAGGGGTAAAAGCGAAAATGGGTTTGGCAAATTCTAGTGGGGGTAATGCCAATGATCGTAGCAATCGACGCGCGTGGAGATCATTGGCACCCGCAACACTACATTTCGTTCAATAATAAACAGTTTCAGCATTTTCTAAAAGTCGAAAAATCTATTAAAATTAGCAAACTTTGACAAGAGTATTCTTATTAGCTGAATTATTCTTCTTGCGTGTTATATCATAAGGACGCTGACGAGGGGGGCAAAGCCACATTATTAAACGACTTGGCGCTGTGAACTTTCTTATATCCATGCTATACTAGTGATTTCCCGTTGCCTTCTGTTGAGTTTGTAACCGTATATTAAGTGTATCAGTATACTACAAGGAGAACAATAATGTCTGATCGTGCCGCCTCTTTGAAAAATAAACATAATAAAAATGTGCTGCTTCGTAGTATGTAAGCATGGACTGCACCTAACTTAAAAAACCAACAGAAACGTTAGACCTATTCATATTGGGAAAAATGGGCGTATTTACCTGTACTAAACACGAAAATATCAATGCTAGTCTTGAAAAGGACTGATGTAGAAGCGTATGAAGGCTTTTACCCGAGAAAAATTGCGAAGCTAATATCACACTGAACCGCAAGACGCGCATAAGCAAAGTGGAAGTAAAGATTGGCAATACCTGCCTTGGAAAGTAGTTTTTTTCGGTCAACTTTTTTTGCTCTCACAGTATACATATATGTATGTGATTTGTTATTATCTAAGTCGGCCACTCCGCAGACAGAATCGTCTTACCACTGTGGAAGATTCTAACCCAAGACTTCTAGCTAGATGCTAGAAGCCCAGCGTTCTTACCACTGCGCTTCGTTAACTGAGTATGGTTTTCCAATTACTAACTAAATTAATTTATTTTGGTTTGATTCTGAATTTATAATTATCAAAATGCCGATTCTTTAAATCTAACTTTGAAAGGTCATAGTGTTTAAATGGCAGGGTTAATCTTTATAATTCCATTTCGCAAGTCAAGCAATCGACTCCTAACTCTGACATACGAAAATATGTGCCAGTAAATAATATTATTATAAACCATTTCAAATAGTTTTCGATAAAGCGACGCCATGCTTTCGTTTTGTTAAGTTGCAAGTCCAACATCACATTTTTTGAACAGCAATACAGTCTATTTCACCTAGGATTTGGGTTGTAACGTCAACACGCTGTTGATAAATACACAATCCAACTATACTTCATCTCTTTCTAAACTAGGGTTTCATTACCTACTGCGCACGAACGCGTGTCTACCCATACAGTTTTTGGGCGGGGCAAGTTGACGTCACAACCCAAATGCTAGATAAAAAATACTGTAGTCCCAGTTGCGGATCCGTAACTGACATACCTAACTCAACCAAAAAGTATAGAAAATGGCAATCACATGTTCAAATGTTCTGTCCCATTTACAACGTTTAAACTGTACATTTTCCATGGCCAAACCTTATCTAAAGACATTTCGAGTTGATATTACAGTTAAAAAGACTATAAACTTTGACGTCTCAATAATAAGACTGAGTTGAAATGTTAGACTGAAAATTAAAAGAGGTAATTTTGTGTTTATGGGTGACTTTATTGTTTGTAGAAAACTGCAGAAAGGGTAAGTTTTGATAACCTTAAGGGTTCAGTTGCATCAAAACCCAGTTAAAACATTTCGCAATTTATTATAATTCTAGCGTCGGAGCATACTCTAAATTTCCAAACTTTTCAGTTCTATGAAATTCTACACCTCAACTTTCTTATTTTTTAAACAAATACTTAGAAATATCGACCATTTCCTTATACATAACCTCAGATTTATTGTTAATATTTGAATACTTTCTTGTCGATTGAAATGTTGCCCATTTAGCAAAGAAATAAATTCTAAATCGAAATGCGGTTTTTATTGCTGTAAACATAGGTTGCTCGAAATAAAACATGAAAACAAGCTTGGACTTCCTATACATAACCTCAAATCTTGGAAAATTTGGCCATTCAGCTACACAGAAACGGAACCCTTATGTATGTTACGGTTCGGTAATACCGAAACCACTTAGCAAAATTATGTAAGTTGAACAGCCTTTTCCGGATCTTTCGGCTATAAAAATACTTGTCATGTTGGCGGTTATTTGAAGTTAAAGAATTCTATCAAAAGGTTTCGGTTTATACTCGCAAACACAGATTCGCTCTTAAATTTTCTAGCGTAAAGTAAACATAAGTGTACATCATTTCGTGGTCGTCGCAAACAATAAAAAAAAATCCTTGTTTGGGTGACTGCTTTTTTTCCGAATATATTTGCATACGATTTTTAAACACTCCGCAGTTGTTTTATTTAGCTTCCCATTAGCATACTGTCATTAAATAATTCCTCGGCACCGAGCTGTTTGACCTTAACGTGGACGAACACCTGGAGTTTATTATTGCGATTGGTTTCGTTTCCGTTACTAACTACGTACTTAAAACTATTGAGCAATAGATAATAAATTGATTGTTTTTTCGTCTAAAAAAAAACTTAACAATAAACCGGTAAATCTTTGTGACTCATTTTGTTTTTGTAGTAAATCTATCAATAATCGGTAATAACAGTAGATTCACGGTTATCTTTCAAACAATTGAGAATTAAATAGTAAATTTTCGATTAATTACGTACTTCTAATATAAAACAATAGATGGTCGCAATAAGTGCCATTGCTACATCACTTTTAAGTTTTCGTAAAACCGAAACAAACAGTGAATCAGAAATTGAAAGTGGAAAATTAAGTTAAAAATAACAGTTTTGTAATAAATTGCCAAACTTTTCTAAATGTTCGCTCAGTCCAATTACGATAAGTCGAACATTACAACTTATATATACAGTGCGAGTGTAAAGTCTGGAACTATCGCAATAAATCGTTTATTAAACGTTTTTGAAAAAAATCCTCGAACACGTCAATTTTTATTTTAAATGAGACATATTTTACTGTAATCGTCACTTAAAGATCGTCTTTTGTTTTTGAGTTATGACGTAAGCGATAATTTTTTTAAATGGAAACCCTAATTTTTTATGGTGAATTTGGAAAAAGCATGAAATTCTTAGACCAAATATGATAAAAAAGTGTGATATTGTATTTTTCTATTTGGAAGATATTGTACATAATAGTAATGAAAAATCGAAAACACGTCAAATAGGTCAATGATTTGATAGCTTATTTACTGTTTCATTGCGTATAATGTATTGAAATTATTATGAAATACAAAAGAAACAAGAAATGACATGGCTACTTGATTTTTTTATTAAAACTTGGAACTCTTGATTTTTATTAGATTTTTGTTTTAAAACTTTAACAGCAATTATCTCAAAAATTTCAAAATACAGTACCATACTTTTTTAGCATATTTGGTCTTAGAATTTCATGCTCTTTCCAAATTCATCATAAAACATTAGGGTTTCCATTTAAAAAAATTATCGCTTACGTCATAACTCAAAAACAAAAGACGATCTTTAAGTGACGATTACAGTAAAATATGTCTCATTTAAGATAAAAATTGACGTGTTCGAGGATTTTTTTCAAAAACGTTTAATAAAAGACTTATTGCGATAGTTCCAGACTTTACACTCGCACTGTATATTTATTTATTGCAATCCAACAGATCGTTGATCCAATAATAGGATGCAAATTTTATTACACTTACACGAAAGCGGAAAGAAAAACAAACATAATATCCTAACACCATTGTATTCAGAGGTAAGCACTTTGGCAATTGTTTGGAATCTATGTAACAGTTCCGGCCAAACTCTAACATTTTCTATTGAAAACCAGACATTACGTATAAACTCATATAAACCACACAGATTTTGGATCTCCCATGACAAGACTACCAAAATTCTTTTCAGCACGACGGTGTCCCAGAAGTCTTTTTCTACCAACTCCTAAACACACCTCGTTCCGGAAATCGTTTTTGGCATTCCAATTTTAGTATCATCAGATCACTTAACTTGACATGGGACCTTTTGTACGACACAAAGGATCGTTTCGTTCGTGGGCAAAACTTTTGACGATCGATTTCAGCAATTTTTGGCTTTGGAAGTACAAAGAGATTTGTATGTTTTTTCAAGTCGATACATTTTGCTACTCGTTAAGGAATCCATCCCACTTTGAATACCGACTTTTGAAACAATAGTGAGGGGTTAGCCGAATGGTTTTTATTTAGGAGATGCAGATTTAGTACACCAGATTTTTTCACCGAGTGGCTGGCATCTTGTCAAAATCAATGATAAGGTTTAACCTACTCCATTCGATATTTGGAGCTATAGGAAAGACCTGCGCCATAGATGGTGTTATCAAACAAATGGTAGAACATAAGTATCTAGGGCATGAGTTTCAGATAGCCTGAGAAACATAATAGATAAAATAATTACTTGAAACTACACATAATGCAATGATGCCCAAGAAAAACAGAGAGAAGTAGTACCGTCTAACCTATAGACAGATGACAAACAACAAACAGCTAGGAGATAGGAGAAAATGGGAAAACGAGGTGCTTCGGAAACATTCTGCTAGAACAATCCTTTAACTGAAGCAAAGGCTTCAGAAAATATGGGATTCATTTACATCAGAATTTTGCCAAGGCTTCGTTAATACTATGCCCCAAAGAATTTCGGATATTATAAAAAATAAAGGCGATATTACCCAGTGGTAGATCTTAAAATTATTTTCTGTTAATTTTACGTATTTATTCACATTTTTTTTTATTTGTCCTCATTTTGTGTTAGTTGTAGGTTTTAGTCACTGAATAGGCATTTATTGTGGTTAAGAGATGTTAAAGATGTTGTCAAACGAATAAAACAATTTGAAGTTCATGTAGTACTTGTATTTTTGCTCTCTAAAGACGAATTCTTGAAAAATCCTAAGGTGGGCCAACTGAAATGGGACGGGGCTCGTATAATATGTATGTTGATGAATTTTCGAACATTAACCTCAAAATGAAACTGGGATCGAATACGTGTAAGTATAAGTAAATAAGCAACCGCGCACGTGTTGCAATCTCGCTACCGCTGCGCCAGCCGTAATCCAAGTTGAGCGAATTAAATATTACCCGTACAATGATGTCTTATATTTTTCTATCGACCCCTGAGCTCGAATCGAACCCTAACAATGTTATATCGACCCCTGGGGGTCAATATCGATCACTTTGGCGACCACTACACTTACCACTGAGTGATAATAACCTAACCTCAAATTTGGAATGTCAAGATGGTGGGGGAGCATTCACAATGAAATACATTATTGAAAGTCTAGCTTACTACAAGTGATATTTTATTGATCGCATGGTATTATTAATAAACTCAAAATGTATAATTCTCACTATAATTTCTAAATTAATTTTGTTTGCACTATTCAGATCTAGAAAAAGAATATTAACGTTGATCTCTCAAATGCTAACGGCTTTTAACTTTTAACTTCCTAGTTTTTCTAAACTTTTGTTATGAATTCCTTTTAACAATTAAAAATTCGGCGACAATTTTTTAATTTAAGGAAACGCTTCGATCTTAAATACATTTAAATTGATTCAATTATTTAAAATTGTAAACCAGAGTTTTGTACTCGAAATAATACAAATTTTCAGTTGAAGTGAATTATTTAAAGATTAAGGATCAAAATGAAAGTAAAACTGATATTTTCATCCTTCTCAATTATCTATTTTTATAAAATTAATTATAAATAAAATACGCAATGATTTCAATTTCTGAGAAGGACTTTTCAGTGAGTGTTCTAATAGCGTAAATAGAGTCCGTTAAAAATTGGAAATTGTTCCTGCACGTACCCGTATAAATCTTTCAGTTTCAGGAAAGTAAAACTCCAGCAGTTTGACAGAGATGATAAAATATTGCAAAAATTGCCTTTCTCGCAGCTTTATTTGCTTCAAATTTATTGTTTTCCTTTTATCGATACGAAATCAATTTCTAGAACTTTTCATTTGAACATTTGAGTCTTTTTTTAAAGTGTGTCATGATTTGTTGTTGCAAGTTTTTAGCTGTGCCAATACTTAAAATTTGCATGGCTTACTGAAATTATAAAAAGCTGGCGATTTCTCTCAGTAAGTACAAACAAAGTAGCGACACAGTAATCGCAAGGAGCCAGCCATACAGAGCAGTTAGAATGGGTAGATTGATGACGATGTCATTGAGCGACTGCTACGTTACATGTTTTTATTGATACCAGTGCCTCATCATGTCATTAAATGTAACCTGAAAATGAAAAGCCTAACCTTAAGTGATAATTAATCAAAATAGTTATTTATGTACCAAGGGCTTAAAGAAGCTTTTATTGCCTGAGACTAAATACTAAATACACGTCGAAGGTCATAAAAGCAAGTTACGCCAGTGGTACATACATAATTTTATGCATGATCGAAGATTTTAAAACTGAAATAAAAGGAATAAATTAATTATCAATATATAATATCATAACAAAAAATAGAGTCAATTTAAGTAGAAGTGTCTAATATCAGGTTCCATGACTTAAATTTAAATTTCAAGACTTCAGGATTATTGCTGAAATTTTGACCTTTTCTGGTAAAATTCTGAAAATTATGTGTTGAAGAATTGGGAGTTTTCTTTATTACTTATTTACTAATCTTGAAAACACGGAGGTTGATTTTGATTCAAAAATATGTTAAAAATTCAAAATTATCGATGAATATCTATAAATGCAAATCTTAGTTTGACAGTTTCTTTTAATATTCTTTGCAATTAAACATTCTGTATACAAATTCAGAAATTTACATTATTTTATATGTTTTCAATTTTAAATATTAATTTATTTAATAAAAATAAAATTATTAACTAATTTTGGAATTTATCCTTCAGACCCCCAATTACACAGACTATTCAAAAATTTAAATTCTTTGCATTTTTCAGTTTTAAACATTACTTGAATAAAACCGAATTCACAACTCTTTCGAATTATTTCAAAACCTTTCTTCCCAGTAAAATCCAAAATTTATAGTTAGTTCCGCAATTCCGTCCCCCAAATGTCTCACTTACTAAATCACAAACCTCGCCTTGGCCCACCGTTAACTATGCACCTGACAAACTCGCATCTTATCCTATTCTTAAACCATTAATATTCAAATATGAGAATGTGGGTGCCACATTCAGAGAAATAATTCATTTCAAAACCAATGCCATAATCTGTTAATCTGTTATGCAATAATACCACACTTATAAATCAATCACATTGATTATTTAATGTTAAGTTCGGATTTACATACCAACCTGCACCTGAACGTAATGAAAAACGATCTTGAAAGGAACTTTCAAGCTCAGCAAGCGGTGATAATCGATGAACCATCACAGCAAAAAAATCCCATTGAAGTTTCGTGCATGATACCGAAAAAACGCCATTAAAAGGGAAAACAGGAAATTACATTTGGTTTGAATGCAATAAAAAATCTTCGAAATCTGTGATTTAAATCATCAAAGTTCTGGAATGCTTTGATTAATAACAACAAAATTCTTTGAAAAGCCCATTTGTTTAATTAGTTAAAAAAGTGATGTTAATGTCTGCAATATTTGTTAATTTTCTTATTGACTATTGCGTTAGTGACAAAGAAATATAAGGACAACCTTCATCAAGCGAAAAAACTGCCGACACGAAGTAAAAATCAGCCAATTCACTAAATTAGACCAGATAACGACTCGTATATCGTAAACGAGTTCGTCGTTCACAGCAATCACAGCTGAGGAAAATTGAATTTGGTCGTTTCGATAAAGCAAAAGGCCTATTATTAACTCCGCCCGAGTGATGTAAGGCATACACCCTACGGTTTCTCACTTTTCAAAGATAAGGGTTGAATGGTGGAACTATCAATCCTGTTTGCGATAAAGGGTAAAGACTTGTTACGTCACTTTAGTGTCTCGGCAAAGAGGAAGAACAATGAGAAAGCGGAAAATCCTGTGGAACTTTTACGAGTAATGGGAATTTCTAATGAATAATAACACCTCAGGGGAAAGCTCTCGAAGCGATAAACGAAGTACTTTTGAGTAATGGGGTATTTTGGTTAAAGAAAAAAAAATGCGATCGGATTTTAGCATTAACTACGCAATTAGGAATTTTTTTTTAATTTAAGAAGTTTTTGTAATACCTTCGAGCCATTTGAACCGTCCACCCTTAAGTTTGGTTTAAAATAGAAATCCTTGGTTAGCACAGTGTTTTTTGGTTGGGACCATGCTTAAACTTAATGCCCTAATAAGTGACTTGGTTTTTAATTTTTAAAACCTTTATGGGGAGGGGATTCAGTGGCAGGCCCGATGTAGGCCTGAAAAAATTTCACGAGCCCTTGAGGTTTGAACCCTGTTAATTAGGAAAGGTCATACGACCTAACTGGAGCCATTTTAAAAAGTTTCCAAATTTAATTTTCAATGCAGACGATGATTCCACTGAAAGTCTAATTATTTTAACATCCACATGCTTTCAGCATCATCATCATCAATTGACACGGAGCAGATCCCCGTGGAACAATCCTAGATTACGCCAAGCCAACCCCATACCAATAAGGTGTGATAGGTAGGGATTGGGAGCACTGTATAACGTTAACATGCCTGTGACGCCTGCCGCAGAAAACCGCTTCTACAGTGCAAGGTAGTTAGTAGATCACATATTCAATGGGAGTTGGATACATGACCGAGATGGTTTAGCTTGTTTTATCATCTTATACTAGTATTACTACTAATTTCCTAGGTCTATGATATGAAACGCCTTAACACAGACATGCCTGCCCTGTAATATGTAATGTAATTCTCCATTTCTTTATAATGGTAATGTGCTCTATTTGATTCTTGGTTGTTATCAGGAGAACACCAGGAACTTTATGAATATCTCTGTGTGGGAATACGGCGCCACCGATTACAAGGCCGTAATTTGTGCATAAGTCACTAAACATCTCACCATTTTCATTTTTCGTGCCAAGGCCGTGTTTTCCCATAATGTCTTCTGTGTGGTGTTATCGTTCCCCATCTTTAGCGGAGGTTTAAAGGCCTTTATGAAGATATTAAGTTTTATCCTGGTGTTTCTTTGTCAATTAAACCTATTTTTGCTTCTTATCTAAACAGACTGCCTTTTACCAAATATAAACAATTACAAATGTCTTCTTATCATTTTTTTAAATCTACGTTTGAACTGTTTTTAAGTGTTTTCACGAAAATCTAAAGTGTTTATTCGAGCTAATCATTAAATAAATAAGCTACCTTTTGACCAAATATTAAATTATACGTCTATCTTTTGTTTTTATAACGAATTAAATTCATTAACCGCCCTAGGGTGCCATAATTCGTCCTTAAAACAAAAAAAATTAAGTTCAAATTTTCCGTCCACTCTATTACCAACAATAAAAAAAGTACGAAAATAACTTTTTAATAGGTTATTATGGCCAAGCCGATACAATCAAGATAGAAAGTGTGGGCGTTTTATAAGCTGCGTTCTAATTATTATAAAACGGAGCTCATACCATGCCTTAGGTGAATTTTCAAAAAGATTTTATCTTCTTCTTTCACTGCTTAACTCTTTTAAACTACCCATTCTTCCTTATCGTTTCGCGTTTGTGTATAAACACAGATTGAAAAACCTTTTGTTTTAGAATTTTGACATCGGAAACAATTAATAACGAAGCGTTGAACGCCAAAACAATGACGGGAGTAATTTTAAAACGTTAAAATGATTATCTTATCTGTGTCTTGTTTTTAGAATAATAAGGAAAATAACAAGAAAATTTAGTTATTGTTTCTTGTACGATGACTTGTAAAGACATCTTGTTATATTTACTCAAATACTTAGAAAGAACTCGGTAACTACAGGTTAAAAGTGTAGCACCTTTTTACTTCCGCATTGTGAGGCTTCCATTATAGGATTTCCAACACTAAGGGATTTAAGGAATTGAGTAACGGTATTGGAGTGTTTCTGAAAGATCAGTAGTTTTTACTCAATAATTAAATACCTACAAGTTACATAAATGGAGTCGAATACATTTATGTAATTAACTTTTATGCAAATGATTCTTAATGTTGTTGTTAATTTAGATGCTTGCAGATTGGTAAAATTTGCATTTGATACGAAAGGAAAAGTATTTATTAATCGAAGGCGAAATTAGTTTTAAAAATAAAATGTACGAATATAACCAGGAATGTTTTATATTAGAATAAATATTACGTACTTAAAAAAATAATTATATAATTTGAGGTTAACGTAAGTTAAGAGAAAGTAAACAGTAGAAATGGGAAACCATCTAAAAATAGGCTTAATTTTGATTTTATATACCTAAATGAAAATTATTACATTTTATATTCAAAGCGACAATAGAAGCCGTTAATTTGGCCAAAAACAGGCAAAGCTTTTTAATTAATCTAAATAAACGCCATGAAGCGTTTATAATAGGCAAAAATAGGCGAAAATTTGGAATTATTGTGTTAATCCCAATGTAAAGGGGTAAAAAATGTTGAGTCTGCAATTAAATGATCCAACTTAATATCAGTCGTTGAATTACTGTAAATAAACACGTAGGTAGGGTCAGAATACGCAATAAAAATCGGCAAAATTATGAATTTTTATAAACGAAAACTATTACATTTAAGTTTAAAGGTGATAATACAAGTCAATGCCAGTTAATTAGGCCAAAAACAGACAAACCTTTTTAATTACTCTAAATAGACACCAGGAAGCAGTGTTTGTAATAGGCAAAAATAGGCGAAAATTTTGAATTATTGTGTTAATCTCAATGCAAAGCGGTAAAAAAATGTTGGGCCTGCAATTAAATGATCCAACTGAATATCAGTCGCTGAATTACTGCAAATAAACACGATACGTCGTCAGAATATGCAATAAAAATAGGCAAAATTTTGAATTTTTATAAATGAAAATTATCACATTTAAGTTACAAGTCAATAGCAGTTAATTCGGCCAAAAACAGACAAACCTTTTTAATTTACTCTAAATAGACACCATGAAGCAGTATTTGTAATAGGCAAAATTCAATCCTAAATTTGGAATTTCTAAAATCGAGTTTAAAATAATGGATTGGATTACTATTGAAACTAAGTTAGGAGATTCCTGAGGTATTCGAATTTCAAGTTAAGATTTCAAGATTCTGGTTTTGAATCCGAATTTGAAGATTCCAGTTTCAAATTTCGAATTTTAAGATCAAAATCTTTCTGTTTCAAGATTCAAGCTTAAATATCTTAAAATCTGAATTGTACGGTGACTTCAACTGATAAACGGAATTGCTGAATTTAAACCTTGTGACTGGATTTAAAGATCCCGAATTTAAATCCGGACCAAAATTCCAAATTTTGAAGCACATCTTTTGACATTCAAGATTCAAGCTTAGATACGTAGATCCACAATGATTTAAACGACAACATTTGGATTCTAAAAATCTAGTTTTAAATCCGAATTTGGAGTTGAAATGTTTAAGACGAATATTTTTCGGGTCAAAATTAAAAATTTTAACATTAAAATGTTTTCAAAGGGATTCCAATTGATTAACTAAACAGAATTTCTGAATATACACAGAGCAATTTAAGCTACCTGTTTGGATTAAACAATTACCACCCATTTTTTTTCAAAATTTGAAATTCAGGTACGAATATCTTTGAGTTTATGTAGGTTAAATTTAGTATTTGGAATTGAAAATTTTGCTTTTGAATTCGATTTTTAATTTTGCATCTTGAAATTCCCCAAATTTGCTGAAATGTCTCAGAACTATCTTGATTTAAATTCATAAACAGAATTTCAGAATCTAAATAGCAGATTTTAATATCCTGAATTTGGTACTGAAAATTTCAGTTTTGAATATGGATTTTTAATGTATTCGAAGACTTCCACGGCCAGTGTCAGTGTTAAAAGAACGGCTACCGGGTTGGGACCGTGTCATTGTAGATATAGAAGGACGTTCATTTAAGGGGCTTCACTAGGAGGAGCACTAAAAGAACACGGTATAACTCAACCACGCCAGAGACGAAACTTTTTTAGCAAGAGGAAGAAAGGAACGGTAACTCAACGTATAAACAATATTGTTTGAAAAATCTTCCATCATTGCCAATGCCCCTTATTTTTTCAACAGGAAAATCCATGAGGCCATTGAAACCATCAGGGCCCCCAACAACTTCAATCGTGATACTGGTTATCACCTGTCAGACATATGAAAGTCTGCTATCGTTACTGGCTCCACCCCCTTCACTTCTAACCACTCGTCGTCTTCGTCCGATAAGCTTGAACGGTTATAGCTGGTATAACTCCGCTGGCTTTTCTGTTTTTCTTCAGAAGGGTTTCACCTCTGACTTGGTATACAACTTATCGTTTTTCTTCCCCGGTCCCAACCCAGAAGACGTTCTTTTAACAATATGGATTTTTGTTTGAATTTTATGGATACTATTTTCAAATTCGGTTCAAATTTAAAAACTTTAGAACTGTTTAGATGTAGATTAACTGGAATTATGTACTACAACACACAAATCAAATGATAACATGGCCAACTATCGTACAGAAATATTTAAACGTTGAAGAATAATTAAATGAAGTTTTCCGGTCGTAAGTATTAATAAATTAAGGTGAACGTTGCCTTAATTACGTGCCAATTCAAAGTCATCACCATGGTATTGGCCTGGCCAACTATACGGTCGAAAAAAGCTGTACTTGGTATAACAATTAAACTGTCCTGCCAATTAAGGTGCTGATTTAACATGGCCAACTACTATGTAAATAGAACTTAAACGGTGTATAACATCAAACTTGGATTTTCTTCGAATTGCTTTGCAATTCAATATACCTACAGGGTGTTTCCTAGATACGTGAAGGAAATTCACTGGCATGTACCCTTCACCTACTTTAAGACAAATAATTTTTACCAATATGTGTCCTCGAGGCCTTCGTTTTCGAAGTATAGCGTGATAAAGTTTAGAGAAAAAACACATAAATTTAGTAAATTTTAAGAACTCGCTGGAATATTGATTCCAAATTTGGTGAGCTTAAATCCAATGCCAATGGCTGTTTTTGGTCTTCACAGTTTACCAGTGGCGTGCATGTAAATCGCCTTTGTACCGTTGAATATGAAAAATGCTACTTCTCTGTATTTTTGTTCGGTTTTTTCTGAAAAAACTCTCATGGAAAAACTGCAAGTTACAAAAATATTTCTGAATTAATCGGGTTTTACGATGTGTAGTTTTAAATGTATAAATTCCGGTGAATTCAAAAGTTCTAATAATAAATTAAAGAGGGGTGTAGGTTTCATCGTCTTATAAGAATACAGGTAGATGCAGAAAATATTCTCTTAAATGTCCACTGATTTTTCTACCTTTGTTGAAGTTTGAGGTAAAAATTAAAAACCAAATTTGTACTCGAGGCGTAACTCTTCAGGGATGCATTTTAGGGTACAAGCTTATATGGAAAGGTGGCCTTCATTTTGGCCCACGAGTCACCTGCATTTTCTCCATTCACTTAGGAAACAAGCTGTGTAACCCCTAAATATTTAGTGTAAATTCAGCATAGCCAACTATTCCACAAAAAGAACCTGAATGGCGTACAAGAATCACAATTGTATTTTCTCCAAACCAACCCACAATTTGATTTATTGTCATTAAATACAAAAAAAATAGACTAAAATGAATGGCTTGTCAATACGCTTGGCAAAAAAATACCAATAAATTTTAAAAAGTGCACAGTAGGAGCAGCCCGTTAGCTATCGAAAGCCATTCATTATTCACGCCTGTAATTAACATAATAATTTTATCACAAACGACAGAACTATGACATTTAAAGGTTGAACATTACAAGTAAATCACCCCAAACCAATTAATTTCTTTCCTTATCCTACTGCGCCCATTTTAACTCCTTTTTAAGTAATTTCCTTTATTTTTCCCCAATTAATTTCGTTAATTTGTATCGAATTTTGGTATTTTCTAATTAAAAAGACCCACAAGAACCTGCGCGCCCTTGACGAAATGGGATTTGAAAAGGTTTGTTTATTGCGAAGCGCATCCCACGCGCGATTTTCTTTAAGACAGCCAAAGAAGATAAGTAAGTTAAGTAAACAGGTCTTTATTATCACTCGAGAAGGAAATCCCGTGTTAACAATCCGAACTAATAGAAAGTCATGTATTAAATACGAAAACGAATGCAAACACGGATGACAGATGTTGGAAATGTCACTTGTAAATTGTATGTAACGTCATGCTGTAAGCAAGTGTCCTTCTAAAGACCTCGTTAATTATAGTGTAGGATGAATCGAAGATCTATTAGCATAACTCTCGATTATATCTCGCTATAAACGGAACGGATCGCTTTGTTCAGGTATGAAACTCGGAGATGAAAATAATCGCTAATCATCGGTTATGGAAAACGTTGGGAGCTCTTTGTGAAAGAGAACCATGGAGGTAAAAAAAATAGGGACATCGCGCATTGTTTGGCACATTTCCCTACTTGTTTTCACCAATTTGGTATATAACTAAAGAAAAAAATTATTATTCAAGGTTGTTCGTTAATAACCGATTAAAATCTCCTTGGTTGGTACAGATTTCGAGTTAACTCTGGCGGATCTGCACAATTACAAATGTTAATTGCAACAATATCACGTTCTAATCGATTATTAACGCTTTCTTGAGCAGTTTGTGAAGCGGTTTCGTTGTTTTGCCTACGTTCACCAAAGGAATATTATTTAAACAAAAAAAAAGTAACAAAACGGACGTAAAGACTTTGAATGGTACGACGTGAAATAAGTAATGACAAAATCGTTAAATACCGCTTGTTTCTCAACTTGTCTAATTATGTAATAGACGTTGAGTAACTTGAAACATATAATAAAAAGTCACGTTTAAAATAATAACCGCTATAAATATATTTTGGAAATAGCAGTTGCGTTAGTGGGATATTAAAACGAACAAAAGAGTGCCCATTTTAACCAGCAATTATAATTCTTAATTCGCTTGAAGTTAGCAACTCAGACTAGTCGCGGAAATGCGTAACTACATGTATTTATTATTTCTATAAGGTTAACGTAGACATGAATTATACACAAAACAGAATTGGTTATGTAACTGGTGAAGTTCTTTTATGGATTTATTTTACCTCAGTAATGACTCATTTAATTATCATCAATCAAATGCGTCTTCTTTTGGATTTAAAATAATAATAATAATTCTTAACCTTGGTAAAGGAGATACCCAAAAACGTAATCCTAAGCACTTGTGCTACAATTCGAAGATTACTCAACCACCATCAAAAGTAATCTCGACTGATCACATATCTGCTAGCACCGATATGGATCAGCAATATCAGCATCTATTAACTGACCGCATAAAGGGGAGACATCATGGATAATAATAAGCCTCCGGAAGTCCAACCCTACGTCCGGCGAGTAAGACCTTCGCCAGGTGGGAGACGGACAACGCCATTTACACTATACATATATACGGTTAACAGGGCAATGGCATACAAATCCCTTACGGAAGAAATACCCCAGGCAGATGGAGACAATGTCTCATAATCCTGCACTGCTCCGGGGAGGACAACTTTAGCATCTACTTAGTAAGGAGGTCACCCCTGTACGAAGGCATCCAATGGGCTGCGCCAAGATACTGATCGAATGGCCAAAATGGATGTTAGCCAGTCCAGGCTCAAAATGCTACTGCTAAGGCTGACCTACCAAGGCCAATATCTCAGAAAGAAGAGACAACAGTGGACTGTTGATTAGTATACAGATTTGATGTGGTCCTATTATGATGCTGTTGAGAGTAACCAAGAGGCATCGGAAACCAAAGCCATATGGCGTAAAAGCAACCCAAACATTTATCCAAAAATGAGATTTCACAGATAAAAGAAGACGTGCAGAAAGAACAACAAGAAGAACAGCCACGACCACAACAGACCAAGTTGCACCCGCATCAAGCCGGTAACGATAATAATAGAATTGAACAGTCAAAAAATGACGAATAACCTCAAAAAGAACTATACATAGACAGAAAATGTCCAGCTGAAAACAATAGCTTTTTACATTATAGATAAATATAAACAAACTATTGATATCACACAGAGAACGCGACTCAAACGAGTGTGGCAAAGTAAATTAGTTAACGAAGAAATCAATCTAGCAAACAAAGTACTCGCACAAATCGCGAAAGAACATCCCTTGAGTATACAAAAAGAAATACGTTGCAGTAACCACTGGAGAATTAAGGACAATCCTGAAATTATACTATAAAAAACCACTGTGGAAAGATAACTTCAATCCAAAATTGATCAAGAACGAAAGAGTCTCTATCCCTTTAGTGAATTGCAGCAGGGAGTAATAATCAATAACGGCCGCCTACAAATTAGTAAGCTATTGAAAAAGGAAAGAACATGACCAACTCAACCTGGACGAACTAAAAATGAGGCTCCAGGCTAGAGTATTTAAAGTGCAAAGATATGAAGAACGTCATCAGCAGTATGGACAAAACAATATATTCAGAAATAATACCGAGAAATTTTGTAGAACCTTTAACCAACAACTAACAAGGAAAAGGTCATTGAACGACCTTCACAGCAAGACATAGTACAGACAGATCAATAAAAAAACCAATTAGGGTAGGCTGTGAAATTGAATTATTTTGGATTGGTACTTTAGCCACATCCACAGAATGACATTTTATAACGTTTGTAATTTGACATTTTTATCGTAAACAAAGTTTATAACCTTAAATTCATGTCAGAAATGTCATTCTGTGGATGTGGCTAAAGTACCAATTCAAAATAATTCAATTTCACAGCCTACCCTAATTGGTTTTTTTATTGATCTGTCGTTACCATTATGGGAAGGAATACTGGAAAATGAAGTTCACCATAATAAGGACGCAGCATGGATTACAGTTGCAAACATCAGTATAGAAATGTTATAATGCAGGACTGGAATTAAACCACTATGTATAGGATCCTCACGGCACTTGTATCGGGAAAACTTTAAGATTGTCTATTAAACAAAAATATATTCCCTGACGAACAAAAGGGATGCAGGAGGTTGTAACTCCTTATCAATAAAATGATGATAGAAGATGATAAGAAGCAAAAGAAAACCCTGTGGATCGACTATAAAAAGCCCTTTGATAGCGTCTCACACTCTTGGCTATTGGAAGCCCTTAGAATATATTGGTCAAGTCCAGTAATTGTCCAATTTATCGAGGAGTCTATGAAAAATACCTCCATACACTCAATACATCTGCATTATCAAAATCAGTCTTTCAAGATGACTCGCTCTCGCCACTACTATTCTACGTTAGATCCCCTTATCAAACATGATTAACAGAAAGAAGGATAGGAGATTGACGAAGTCAAAATAGTCGGTGATCTATTTTACATAGATAATCTTAAAACATTCTGTAAAAATGAAGGACAACTCAGGCAAACACTTCATAGTATACAAATATTTAGCGATGATATAAGAATGGAATTTGGGTTGGACAAATGCGTTTTTGTGATTCTTCAATGTGGCAAACAGGTGCAAACTTGTGATGCTGCCACAGAAGACGCCTCATCCATTAAGAACTTAGAACATAATAAAGTACTATACAAATATTTAGGCGGCATAGATTAAAGTGACGGTGTTCAACACAAACCAATGAAGAAAAGGATCAAGAAATAATTCGCGACAAATATTCAAATAAAGGTTGAATTCCAAGAACAAAATCAGTGCTATCAACAGCTTAGCGGTACCCGTAACTACATACAGCTTTGGAATTGTCGATTGGAATGAGATTCAGGCAATAGATAGGGAAGTTCGCAAATTACTGATGCCACCCGAAAGCAGACTTGCATCACTTATATTTATATCAAGCAAACGAGATGAGATAGCGGACTGTTGTTGAGCTTGAGATGGTGTACATGTGTACAACGCTGTAGTAGGACTGAATAATTACATACAGAATAATAGTAGTAGAATACTCAAGGATACCACCACTGCAAAATCCACAAACTGCAAATTAACAACAAATGAAGAATGAGCGGAGCTGCTAAAGAAACCGTCGGCCATATTATTTCAGCCTGTGGAATAATGGCACCAAAGGAGTACCTGAGTAGACATAGTGAGGTGACAAGCTATTTGACTATATGTAAAGAACCTAGAACTGAAGTTTCGGAAAAATGGTATCTGCACGAACCAAACCCAGGCATTAAATATCAACAATAATGTGGTTATGTGGGATAAAAGTACCATAGAGGCGAATCGTCCTGATATAGTAGTCCACAACAAAAAGAGGAGAATGTGCCTTCTCATAACAAAAAACGAGGCTGAGATGACAAAAAATACAGAGACTTGGCTATTGACATTCAAAGATCCTGGGCTACTAAAACGAAATCCCGATAGTTATTGGTACTCTAGGGACGCTTAGGAAAGGGTTCAACAGACATCTGAAACAAATTCCAGACAATCCAAATGCCTTTGAACTGCAGAAAATCCGTACTAGGAATCGCACATATCCTTCGCAAAGTTCCAAACTGAAGGAACTCCTAATGAGTTTTGGAAATCGAATACTCGTGAGCATAAAGGAATACTAATAATTAATAATAATAGATATCTTTATTGTACACATAAACAACAATAGTTAGAGAGTAAACGAAAACAAAAATGTATTACAAGCGCGAAGTTCAGATTGGTTTAGAGTGTTGAGACCATCTGCTCTACTACCACTTAACCCTATCCGAAGACGTTTCTATTTTAATTGGTACGTAAGTTCAACTGATTAAAAACCTATGAAAAATTCACCTTTAAGTGAAGGTTCTGAGGGCACAGTTTTAAAGAATGAAACAGGAATTTTAACTCATTCAACAAAAAAGTCGAATTATTTCACCACAAAATCCACAATTATACCATTTCATTGCTCAAATACCAGCATTTAATTTTTTAAGGGCTAAATAAACACGCATTTTTCTAAAAGTTGCAATTAAGTTTAAACCGGCAATCCTCCTACTTGAAGCAGAAAATTCGCCCTTTTTCTTTACTTAAATTTTGGAACAATAAAAAGACAAATTTCACTGATACCCACCACGAATTCGAAGCTGTCGCTTCTTGTTTGTCAAACTATTTCTCATGTTTTAGGTGCTTAGACTTCTGTGTTTATTTTATGTTTTTAGTTGTTAATGTTTACTTACGTTCTAAGATGCGGCTCAATTTGCCCACAAAGATTCTATCTCAATTGGTTAACTTTGGTCTGTTTGTATTTAGGCACTTTTTTTTTCTAAGCACAATTTAAGTGATTGAATTTTTAACAGTTGTTTCTATAATAAGATAACCTTTAATTTATAAGGGTTCTATTGAGATACGAAGTCCCTAACAAATTATTAGCCAATCTGCCTGTTTAGCTTGGTTATCACCTTATCACCCAATGGTGTAGTATTTCAAACGAAAGTTGTTTTATTTTATAGCTTTGTAATAACCCGTTTAAGCAGTTTTTACACACACTCATTGAAAGTTCATTTTTTACTCAGTTGGATGGGTATTAATCCGTTATTACCTAATGGTAAGAATTAAGATGAATTCTTTGGCTTCATTTGCAATTGCTGATGCGTGTGATTACAAATGTTAGGCATCAACTGTGATGTCCTCAGCATATACTTAAAGTGTTAGCAAACTATTACACCAAAGAATAAATTAGAGTTACACTAATAACAATTTGAATATATGATACTATCAAAAGCAAAAGCTCTCAGATGATTATGACCTTTTCAATTCGTATGTTTCGTCATTTTCCTTTAATATTTTAACAATACAACTTTAGATCATTTTGGAAAATCCTTGGTCTCTTCAGTTGATCGTCTTCGTTGATTAGAGGATTTTATTACGATATTTAATAATCTGTTAATTTTGGCTACAAAACTGTAAAGATTAACAGCTGAAGCTGTCAGTTGATTATACATTATGCATTAATACGTAGAAATTAATTTATTTTAGCTAAATGTGTGATCACATCAACTGTTGATGCTTTTATTTGAGAAGTAATTATTGTAACAAAAGTTTAAAGATATCTCTTGAAAGTATTATTTTCTTAATACAATTTATTTACATAGTCAATAACTCAATAGCTGCAAGCCTCAGTTGATTATTTGTATTTAGAAGAACCATTTTTTAGTTTTTTGTTTTTGAACCACTTAATAATTGTTTCCGGTTAACTCATTCCAAATTTTACTCATAGAAATGTAAAATATTTTGTTTATTTTCTGAGCTTTATGTCCAGAACAGGCCGGCGACTGTTGATTTTTCAGCTAATTACTGTTATAGATGTTATTAGCTGATTGTTTAATAGTTTTGATTAATTACTCCAGTGATTTACTGGTAATGTACTCAATTGATTATCAAAGATCATTTAAGAACGATTCTGTAAAAACACTTTAAAGATAAGCTTCGTTTCACTGCTGGTTACTTCAACTGTCTCGACAAGTTTCCGTAAGATAAATAAACATAAAGCATCAGTTGAGGCATATCTATGTAGGTAACTGTTTACATTATACAAAACATTTCTTTGCTGTGAGTATCTGAATAATGACAGTAATTATTAAAATTATTCTATTTTAACTTCTGAAGATTTCAGTTGATCACTTTTTATTCAAATATTCTAAAACATTCCTGAGATCTCAGTTGAATGTTATTATTATTATTTTTTTATTACATAGAAGATTCTTTGAAATTTAGACTCTTAGGTGTTTTTGAAACATTTCAACTACAACTTATCTAACAATTTCTTTGAGTGAACTATTGAGCGCATTAATTGTTGATGCTTACCGTTGAATTTCTAATTTATTTCAAACAGTTTTTGATACTGCTGTTAAGCGAGCTTTAAAAGCACGGTTGATTTTGGATTTAATTATTCTACAAATGGAAACACTCAGTTGATTTTTCCTTATCACATGTTATTTTAGCTATTTTTTAGATTCACCGCGGACACTTTGATTTTTTAAAAGTCTTGTGAAGCATATTGTTTATCTTTTATTAATGTATCTTTGGAAGTATGCTTTTTTAAAGATGGGGGTCAACTGTTGATTTCTCTCAGCGAACTATTCTGAAGACTGAAATTCTAAGTTGGTTGTTCACTAGCTTTTGCTTCATTCAATGAAAGCAGGTATATTTCAAACATATTTAATAATTTATTGTTGATGCTCTCAGTTGATCCACCTACTTGAAATCGATATTTTCTTGCATTTTCAGTTTAAGAGGTGGTGTTTTCAGTTGATCTTCTCAGTTGACTGCCTAACATTTTGGCTTTACTACAGTAAAAGCATGTGTTGTACATTTCATATATCAACGTTCCATTGGATCACACAACAGGCTGCAATGTTTAAACACCTGTAATACAGGCAAGCTATTTTTTAACATTGTTAACAGACCGTCTTCACGGTTGGAATCGTGTCATTGTTGAGGCAGAAGAACTCTTCCAACGCGGAAGACGTTCTGTTAACACTGACACTGACCGTGGAAGTCTTTAGCATTGGTTCTATTTTAAAAACTGTTGAATTTGGTCACTGTGGTTGTTAAATCCATGGGAGATTGATTGATCTTTGAAGTCTTTTGGATTTTGCCTGCGATATTTTGAAATATTCTGAATACTATTGGCCCTGCTCAGTTGATTAAATGCATGGGCTATAAGAATCTTTAAATACTCATTCATACTGGCTATTTGTTACGCGCTAATTTTGAAAGCTAACTGTGATTTTCTCGGTGGAGCTTCTGGATGATCGTTTATTGTTTATCTACTATTGTTATCAATGAGTTTTATGATTATAAATTTCTGGTGTTTAACTTGTAAAGTCCTCAGTTGATCATGTCGATTTTAAGTGTTGAAGTTTTAAATAATGCAAGGCACTGATCGTGCATTTGACTATTTTAAATGTATTAATTTATTTTTCAATTTGCAACTACGAACCACTAATCTTCAAACTGTCTAATTAGTTCTCGTATTCGTCTTAATTACTATCAATTGCCTTCTTTTTACAAACGTTTTATAACTAGAATTAAACTTTAATGGATCTAAGTAGCGTTTAAACAAACTAAACCAATTCTCACTGGATTAACATATCGGTCTCACGTGGTTGCATTCAACCTTTGCCTGCACAAAACGACAAAGATAAAAAGTGAACGTTATCACAAAAGACAGGACGACGAAAAGGCCGTGAACCGTTAAACAAAGCGTAAGCGCAGGGCATGTGTTAACGTTACAATGAAGTTAAAGTGCCGGACGTGTTTCATTTGCATATTATCAACACTTCCTAATGTCTAAATAGATAGAGGAAACGGTTAAAGCTTGACTCAGACTTTCGTTCTGTGGTTTCGATACGCGTATTTTTATCACGAATAAAAAACCAAGGCGAATTCCAATTTACACAAATGCACTTTAAAATGTAGAAATTCGATGAAGCAATAAAAGTTCGGGTCTTTAATAGCGGAATGGTTTTATTAATTAACGGCTAATTAAGTCCGAAACAAGCCTCGGCAATTAATTGCAATAACGTCAAAGGAAGTGCTACTTATATGCGTACTCAGTACGTGCACTTCCATATTTGTGCGTGCGATTTACCGAACGGGTTTTTATTTTTTTTAACGTTGAGTGTGGGTATTTTATTTTGCAAATACCCACATGAAAAAGTATTTAAAATATGTAATTGGTCAGTAGATTAATGTAGAAACGCTAAAAATAGTTAACACTGATAAAATTCAAGGAAAAAACAGTTAGGTTTGTATGTAATTCTGTGCCACGCTTATATCACTCTATAAATAAACAAGTTTCATGTTTTATTTACTATAAACTGTCAGTACTACATAAAACATGTAAATAGAGGGATATCCAATATTTAATTATAATCACAGGCGCGATTAATTATGTTACAATTAAAAATGGAAAATGATAACGGGCCGTGGGTTAATTAATTATTATTTAACCGTTTCTAATAAATTATTTATATTTTAATAAGTACTTGTTGCTGGCAGGAATTTGTCGACGTTCTTCTACATTGTCACTTCGTTTCCTGGTAATATTTTTAGCAAGGTATTTTTATTAAATTAATAACGAAGGAAGAATTTCTCGCTATAAAAATCCTTGGCCCAATTAATTTTAGCATGGTTTTTATTGCGTATCTCAAATTAAACTGATAACAACATATCTGCAATAATGAATGATATCGGCATTTCTATATTTAGAACAATTATTGGTTCGATAACTCGTCCTTAATTTTTCAAACGATTTTATCAGTGAGTTCTGGACTTCTTGTTACTTCACTTCTTACATCATATTATTATAATTTAACGTTTTGTGTGATAAAACACATTACAAGACGTGTATTTGGAGGACGCTTTTTGGATTTCCAATTTAACAAAAAATTAATTTTCCTTACTACAATTCAGTAAATTATTAATTAACTAAAAGAAAAGTCGAAAATTGTTTCTTAAATTAAAATGTGCGCCCGGTTAATAAGAGGAATAGCAGATTTCTTTTTTCAGAAAACGGCTTCTTAGCAAATATGCACAAGGAAGAGTTAATGAGCTATTTTTGTGTTTACATATCTGGCGCCCGTAATTCTCATATTTTCCTCATCTTTCAAGATGAGGATGAGGATAATTTTAAATTCTAAGGCGAAGTGAAATGCACAATGGTTAACTCACGCGAATATTTTTAATGTACAAGGATTTTCTCCACTTTTAACTAAGATATTTTCACCTTTAGTCAATTAAATATTTTTAGCTGAGTTGGCAGGTTTCTGTAAATAATTTGTTCGTTAATGCAGACTAAATTAATAGAAGAGGAGGTCCTTGCTTCGTAAAAGCTCAGAGAAAAGTTATTTTAGATTAAGTTGATTAATTTTGTCATCAATTTTATGCGTAAGAAGTTTCAAAAGGCAACGCATTTCGGCTTTATTCAATTATAATCGTTACGGGTTGGCTTTATAAAATTGAAGCAGCTTTGAAGAAGGAATTTATCAGGGTTGAGATGATTTAAATCATTTGATTTAAATCACGATTAAAATCATGATTTAAATCAAGCGATTTATTTAAAAAAATCATTGATTTAAATCGCAGTTTTAGATTTTGACAAATTAACAAACAAAAATAAATTACACAAAAGTATTGATCTTCAATGGTAAAAAGACAAACACTTCCTAATTGAACAAAAGCTTTATTTAAAGAGTTAACTGCTCTAAATGAAATTTATATTATTATAATATTGTTTTGACAATAAATACCCTCTCCTCATTAGAAGAATATTGAACATTATTATTCATAGTAATTAGGTAGATACGTGAATAGATAACTGTTAGAAAATAAAATTTATTTTGGCGTAAACAAAATTCAAATTTGCATTCTGGAATATAATGTAACATATGAGTTTGATTTAAATCAAAAAAATCCGATTAAAATCAAAAAAATCGATTTTTTTGATTTTTTTTTAAAAATCGTGATTTTTTTCCACCCTGGAATTTATTAAGCACAATATTGCTCGGTCGCTTAGTATGATAGAAATTTCAATAAATCAAATTGTGTCTATTAATAGGGCCTTCAAAAACATTAAACCACATCAAGAAACTGACGTTACATTAGACCTTCTTTAAGTCGCATACCCTTAACGGGCGTTGCCGTCTTCTTTCCATATGCCTGTAAAACCACTTCTTCTCCAGAGAAGACTTACTAGGCAGAATACCTCGGTGGTTTGCTATTGCCTACGGTGTAATTAAAGCCCTGGGAATCTCAGTGGTCACACGCACGGGTAATCAACTGAGCCACCAGCGGCGACCACAATGTACTAATGGCGAAAATGCAAAGCTACTCAGAAAACCAAAATTCGATAAGCAACTGTTCAAAAATGTTCGAGAAGAACTTCAAAATAAACTAACTGAAAAACTGAGACAGCAACAGAAACAAATGGAATAATCAAATCCAAAACGATCAATAAAGAACGAGAAGTGTTAGAAGCTAAAGGGCGAAAGAGAAAACTGAATAATAAAAAAAAACACTTAAATTATTGGAGCAACCAAGACAAACAAAAAATCCTAATGGACAAAGATATGAGATCATGGAACAATGTACTGAAATAGGGGAGCTGCATGGTAAACGTGATGAATTACTAACTAACAAAAACCAACGTAAGAAGATTTGGCATACGTTATGGTTATGCTTATGGAGAGCTGGTTGCTCATTCCGAAGGCAAAAAGAGCGAATGGATAAGGTACCTACATCAGGGAATTATTGAACGATAGCAAGAGGGGAAAACATCCAAGGTTTCTAAAAGAGGTGGTCAAAAATTGGTAAGACCAGCGGACCTGAACAAATTCCACTTGAACGGTTATAACAATTAGATTGTATTATTTTTTTATCAAAGAAACAAAATCTGAAAAAGTTAATAGACTGGTTCAATGATGTTTATGAAACGGGAGAAATAAAATTTATGAGTGTATTTAGTATCCATAATTTGCTTCATCATCAGACCAACAAACAAACAACGTAACTGCAATTATAGTTACTAGCAATGCAACAAACCATTCAAGCACAACAATAGACCATAAATGATCTAACAACACAAATCAAATTCAGATATGGATTGGCTCAAATGTTTAAAATAGCTTTGTGGGACGCAAACGACATCATCAACAAGAAATGGAAACATATTTTTTGTCTCTGAAACTCGTCTTTCAAACAAAAACTTCCTAAAAATACCAAATTATCTCATCTACATAACAAATCATCCCAACGCTGAAAGATTTGCCAGAGGTGGCTCTGCCATCCTAATCATAAAACAACTGAAACATACCCTATGAGGCTCCAGGCATTCACCACCCGGTAGAGGCAAAGCTTTCTATATAGCTATACAAGAACTACTACTTATTGGTCCAGAAGAGACCGGATCTGCTCGACTTCTTCCTAATAAAAGAAATTGCACCCGAGTATAGATTCATCACTTCATGTTGGGACCTACAATGCGACTATCAATAAAATTAATTAACAAAACAACCGACTGAATTTCGCTAAAAACACAAGAGGACCTAGAATCAGTAGTTTCCAAATTTACTAAATTAATCTAAGACTCCGCCTAGGAAGCAGCCCCCGAAATCCCAACCAAAAAAAGAAACCCTTATCCCTTATCCCTCAGATAAAAGACGGTATAACCACGTCGCTTCAGAACTCAAAAAACTAATTAAAAAAACTCAAAAAAGACTCCTTCCAAGTGTATCTAGAAAACCTGAGTGCTACAACCGATCCCGAATTTGTTCTCTGGAAAGCCACCAAAAATATAAAATATCAACGACAGCCCTCCCATACAAAAAGTGGACGGATCCTGGGCACGTTCAGATAAAGAAAAAATCGAAATATCTCCAAACAGTGTTTCACCCTTTACCATCAACAATAACCCCGACGAGGAACGCGTAATAACAGAAGCACTAGAAGCACTCTGCCAAATTTCGCCACTTTCTATCATGTCATATTCCTATTCATGTCTAATGAAATCAAGGGGACGATCGAAAATAGCTTAAACAAATAGCTTGAAAAATCTGAAGAAGTCCTCCGGTAGTTAACAATTACCTAAAAAATACAGATAATTAAGGAAAATATCGAAGTTGCCAAATTATAATGGCTACAACAGTAAGGAGATGTCGTGCTACTCCAAGGAAAACTTTAAATTCTAGTGAGATAGCACGAAAAACGCAAAGTATAATCAAGAGGTGCCCACATTTGCAAGATAGAAGATTACGTAAGAAACCGCAGTTGTTACATCAACACCGGGAAGCTAGATTACAGTTTTCCCACAGACTGTCAAAGAAATAGGACCGACGAATGGAAAAATACTATTTTTAGCGATAAAAGGCAGTTTAATTTGGATGGCCCAGAAGCAGGGTTTCAATATTATTTTCATGATTTGTGAAAGAAAGAAAAATATTTGATCCATTGGTGCTGTTTTAGTCTGGGCTGCCTTTTCCAACCGTGAGCCGGTATATATAGTCATGTTAGAAGGCAAACAAACGACCCAGAAGTAATGAATGCTTATTTAGCAACAAAAAGTCAACATTGACGCGTTATTTGGAGAAAATCAATGGATTTTTCGGCATGACAATGCTTCAATCCACACTGTGCCAGGATTGTTACCACCAGGCTTGGGCACAACGATATTCTACTTAGTTTTACAATGGCCTGCCCTTTCACCCGACTTCAACATAATTGAAAATCGTTGGGGATGGTTGGTTAAGGCGGAAAGCAATACGATACAAAGGAAATTGTTGGCATAAGAGCACTTCCTCAAAGGCTCTGAGACAGAAAAATTGAGGTTATCCCTGTCATTGAGTTATCAAAATCAGTTAGTAAATTTATCAGAATTTGTTCTTTGTTTTTTTTTTACAAACTGAGGATAATCAATTGACGCACTCAAATGTCGTATCAAGACACAAAATCGTTCTGTTTGGTACTTTTTTTTTCTGAAGCATAAGTATTTTAAGAAATTCGTCGCATTTGCTTTTTCTTAAAAGTATACCTCAGGATCAGGATGGATTAAATAGAAAAATTAAAGTAAAAACGTGTTGACTCCGAGGTGAGCGGGAGAACAACCCTTTCAAATCGCCAGCGACTGAACGACATGTCGCGAATTAACTGAAACTGTTTTCGACAACCCCTGAATCGGGCAAGAAACACCCTAAGAGGTAAAAGAAGGGCAAAATTAAAAATTAGAGTTTTTACACAAGTTTTGATAAATAAACCTCTTCTGATTGTGGTAAGTTTGGAATGGAGGGGAATGGTTAAATGAAAAAGAAAGGTTTATTGTACAACCACATTTGATCAATAAATTACAAGTGGGAATGAATTCGAAGACTTCCACGGTCAATGTCAGTGTTAAAAGAACGTCGTCCGGTTGGGACCCTGTCATTTTTGAGACAGAAGAATTCAACGTTTTGCCCACTTTCTTAAAGGGCTTCATCAGGAGGAAAGGGGGGTGGGGCATTAGAAGAGCATGGTAATTCAGCGTACCATCCACTCCAGAAGCCAACCTTTTTTAGCAAGAGGAAGAAGGGCACGGTAACCCAACTTGCAAACCAAGCTACATAGAGGCGAAATCCTTCTTTACAAGTTGATTGAGTTACCGTGCCCTTCTTCCTCTTGCTAAAAGAGTTTCGCCTCTGGCGTGATTCACACGTTGAGTTACCATGCTCTTTTTGTGTCCCATTTTCTCCCTGATGAAGTCCCTTAAGAAAGTGGGTGAAACGTTGAGTTCTTCTGCCTCAACAATAACACGGTCCCAACCCGGAAGACGTCCCTTTAACATTACAAATGTTATCGACAAATTACAATACAGGTGGGCATGATGTACTTCGATTACCCCCATATTATTATTTGCACAACTTTAACATTCGTTAAGGGACTCGAAATTCACTGAGGAAATGTGGCAAAATAGAATTAAATATTACCACGAATTGATTAAGAATATGAATTTTTGGCAGGCAAAAGGTCAAAATAATATTGTTTCGATGTTATCCCCTTAAATTTAGTTTGAATTAAGTTTAAATCAAAGTCTATCCCAAACGATATAATTTAAAAATGAACGTTTCGAGGTTTTTCTATGTCCTAAAGGAGTAATTAGCATCTTTATAATTAGTTTTAGCATGCTTTGGCGATCTTAACTCAATTAAAAAAATTCTTTTAAGATGAGAATTAATCTTGATTATCTAATTTAATGGTAACAAGTTCAAAATATTTAAATTGAAAATTCATCTAAAATTTGTAAGTTAAATCCAGTGTTTTTCAAAAATTTTTAACGATTTGCTGATATTCTTATCTTTAGGAACGGCAAGATTTCGGATTCGAAACGGTTAATTATTGACAAGCTTTTAAGCATTATTTTATTTTTACTGTACGTAGACGAAATGGCATGTAGAGGGCTTCGAATAGAAAGGGCGTCTCAACATTTTTTAGCGTTTTAACTACTCATGAAAATGCTAATTATTGGACATTGTGTTAAGCTAAGTATGTACGTCATAGTTAAAGTGTCTAAAAGTGTTATCGTTAACGATTTGTCGTTTGGGTCTCAGTCAGTGGTTCAAATCCCCGTGGGGGTGATATTTTTCATCAATCAGAATTTTTTTAATTATTAAAAATTCATTTTGTAGTAAAAATCCTTATCTTGCGGTAATTGTTATTTTTATAACATTACAAATTATTCTTTATTTTGGAAATCAAATGTTTTGCCTGTTTTTTTTTATAATATGAAAGTATGAGCAGGCCAGGTGCAAAACAAAACCTTTCTAATATCAATCTTTACCGCAGAAAAATTCTACGAAAAAATAAGTTATTTTAAGGTTAAGGTTTTAAGGAGAAGAAGAGTCCATTATTGCAATCATTCAAGCCCTGTAAAACAATTATGGGAAACTATTTTAGTCTCCTAAATTTGAATTAATTTAACAGTACGATTTGTTACATTGTTTCAATTCCGAAAGTGTCATTTACACTCGCAGAACATAACAAAACTCCATCGTAAATTCCTGAATTACATAACAAAACCCACATCATACTTTGAAGGATGCGTGTTATGTATGTAGCGAGAGATTTTAATGCAGGATACGAAACGAAACCTTTCTAAGATCTGTCCTAAATCGTTCAATCAATCATAGTCAAATATAGTTTAAGGTTTCCCGCATTACATTAAACTATGAATCAGAGGTAAAAGCCGTGACACTGACTGACTCGGCGAACTACCGACATTACCTATACACGCACCTCTTGCGTCCTGCGTTAAATATCTTCGACCTTAACGGCAAGATTAATACACGGTTTAATTGTATGCAAGGCTGAAGTGCTTTTAGTCCATTTAAGGAAGCAAAGAATGGAACTGGCGCCGTATTTTACTCTACAGTCGCGGCCCTAACTTCTTGTATATGACCGCTATAACATATGTACAATAATAAATAAAATCGCGTCCTTTCGCATTTTAAGGATATTTGTCCATATATGAACGCGTACTTGGAAAACAACTAAGACTGTCATGAGGCGAGATTTGTAAGGTCTTTTTTGCTTTGTTTACTTATTTGGCTAATGGGGATAAAATGACTCAAAACTATTATTCACGTTTTCTTAAAAAAAAAAAACAACAGAAGAACAACACATCAACGGATAAAGGCCACCCTCAACAATATGTAGGTTTGTTATGTGGGGCAGTAAATTCAGTATTTAGTGATATTGTTTGTGTTCGCGTTCTTGTTTTGTTACGTTGTGTGTCTTATCTTAAAAAGGAGCTCGTTGTAGTTTACGTCCACAACATGCTATAAATAAGATTGCTTATTCTATAAAAGTCCACTAAAGTCTCCACAACCTTGAATGAATGGGCAAGTGCATTATTATTGTCCGGCCAGATGAAATTATATATTAGACATTTTGCGTATTTGCCGTAACTCAAGGCCACGATCATTTCGCACGTTTTAATATCCACCGTGAAAATTACCTTTTGGAATGATGTCACGATTAGTACCAAGTCGATGTGCGGTTTTTTTTTCGAATCCGTGATCAGAAACGATAGAACATTTAAGAATAACAAGACAGTCAACCGTATCATATATGGACGAATCGAATTTCGCAGGTAAAAAACAAACCTGTCCCGTTTCATTATGCAAAAAGCAGTGCAATAAAAGTGGCACCCACGCTACAGGGCGTGTCCGGCGCTTAAAACACACACACACATCGGGATCAAGTGACAATAGCAAACAAGTGCACGCGCATTTTTTCGCGGGCCATGTCAAGGTGGCCGTGGAAGCTGCAGGGCCTTTTAAGGAAGTGGCGATCGGTGAAAGTACTCGGCCGCGGCCCCGACGACCCTGTCCTAGCACCTAATTTTCTGGCTGATTCTAATCTTATATTAGTAGAATTCGGCATGCATTTGTGTCTGAGGTTGAATGGGCTAATGTGACAAGGCTGTCATGAGTAGATAGAAAAAAGTTCATGCCAGACCAGTCTTGCACGCAACCGTGTCATTTTGAAGGTTCCATTTGGGGATCTTTAATATTCATGGTCAAATCTTTAGCTTAAAAAATAATGTTCTATAATTAGCTAGGATGATTTAATAACTTCATTTATTAGTATAACTCCGAAATCTGACGGTTATCAATTATCAGGTAACCGGGCAGATGTCGCCTGATAATAGTCTCTTGATATCCGATTTTAATTACAGTTATTATTCAATTATTGCCCACTTCAATGCCATTATTAAATTAAAGCAAATAATCAATGCCTTACGGGAGTACCATTTCGTACCACTGCTTTTCTTAAACGACACTAACATTAAAATAGAACCGATGGATGTTCTTTAACGCAGTAAGTTTTAGTTTCAACATCATCCTTGATTATTGGCATCATCTACGTCATCAGGATACAACGACTTCAGTGTATTGTATCATGGTACTGTAAGATTTTATGGGAGCCCCGTGGTTGTACACAGACATGGATGATTTGATAGATAATCTTTTGAAATTCTGTTTCAGTCAATGATCTTCTGATTTCAGAATTACGAAATACAATACCACTGCTGCATTTCAATTAAGTCTTATCAATGTTTAAAAAGTACTGGTGGTGGGCCTCATTTCCATGGCTTTTCGTATTATGTATACTTTTTTTCTGGTTGAAGTGACCAGCAATAGTATAAAATGTCAAGACTCCACAACAAACTTTCAGAAAAAAATATCCTTAACTGTTGTCATCTATTACGTCATATCAGAAGATAATGATGATGTTCCCATAATTTGTGCTTCTTGATCGATGCAGAAATCAAAAAATAAGAGAAGAAGTAGGAAGACTAAAAGACATAACATGGAAATTAGAAGAAAAACAACTAAAATGGTACGGACATACATATACGTAGGATGAATTCACAACGACTGACGAAACAAGTAATAGAAGCCAGAAGACCGGGAAAAATAAAAGTCGGGCGACCTAGAAAACTAATAGAAGATGGAATAGAACGTCACTAGAAGCAATAAAAAATATGGAAAACCTGGACGGAATACACTCCAACACCGTAAAGAAGAAGGAACGAGAAAGAAGAAGAAGAGAAGTAATATGGTAAGCGCATATTCGGGCAGCCTATTATGAAACGGAAGGCACGCGGTGAAGAACCTTTATCTTTGGATACAGGGGACAAAGGTCACCGGATCTACTAATCTGGGTATGCACAATAAGCCTTTTAGGCTGCAGTGTTCCCCGGATGATAACATAACCTTCGATGGTAGCTCAACAGCAGTACCATTTTGTACCATTGCTGCGTTTCCTATGCGCTTGGAATGTCCTTTATCAAGGAGCGTCATAGTTTTGCTACGAAATCACCATCCCTACCCACACACGCACACCAACGCTGAACAAGTTTCTTCATCTCATTGGAGAGCATTGTCATCTTGAAGAATTGCTTCGGCGCCAGATCTAACTCGCTGCAATCGAGCTCGGAGTTCACATATTGGTTGGAGTTGATAGTATCACCTTGCTTCAAAGATTCAATGTGAACCATGCCGTTCCAGTCGTAACAGACCGCCATCAGCACTTTTTCTGCCGAAGCAAAGGCTTTTGAATTTTTGTCGAGTTAGGAGAGGCCCTATGCCTTCCTATTCATATAGGGCTAAAAGTTGCTGGCAAATCTCCTTTCGACTGTCATTTCAGGAATCAACATGGGTGGGATAAATCTTGCACACACTTTCCTATAGCCAAGCAAAGCATGAATGATGTAGTGGACTCGTTCAAGAGAAATCCCAACAGTTCCAGCGATATCCTTCTGCTACACGTGTGACGTTTAGCACAAATCAGTTCATCCGTGCCCATCAAGGACCGACTACATCGAGCCTGATCTTGCAAATTTGTTGTCACTGGATTTTTCCTTTCATAGGCAATACCCATTCGTCGATGAATATCACTTTCAGCTATTGGGAACTCAATGCACAGCTCGTTGCTTCAACCGAATGTCCATATCACTTGTCATTTTGGTCACTACAGTACGGCCACCTGATTAATATTGCAGGGAAACGGTACTGGGTGTCTTGGTAGTCAATGAATTAGAGAATATTATGATACATATTTCATGTGCCTCGAAGCAATATACTATCAGACCTGTCGGCTAGGAAGTAAAAGTTTCCAAACACCCTCGCAACATCATCAGCTTGTTATCGTTATTTCCATGCTGACGATAGAAGAAAGACCTTTCAAACCTTATAATACTTTCATCATGCTGTTTGGGAAGTACCATACAAATGTGCTGAGGATTTTTATTTTATACTGCCAAAGAGTTATGATAAGCGCCTTCAACTTATTATCGTTTCCAACACCTTTATTAAGCTATCATTATTACCATTGGCAGCTTTTTAGAAAGACATGGGTAATCTTGTAAACGGTAGAAATTAAATTACAAAAAAATAACCGCGACACCTCCAGGTACAGGAGTCATCATTTTCTTCATTGACAATTGGCCAACGTGAAAGAAGGCCCCAGTCTACTGCATTGAAACCGTTAAATTCGATAATATTAACAGTAATCATCGTCAGCAACAATCTCGAGCGGTTTTAGTACTACCCTGGACCATCACTTGGTCAACATGGTTGGCTCCAGAATAATTCGTAATTTGTGGATGATGGTTTCTTCTATTATAATACGACGATCCATCGGTCGATTTGGGACATTTGCTCTTCTGAGTCATCATCAATTGGTTGTTGCCATGAAAAAAGCTAGTGAAATGGCTGCTCTTTCAATGTGAACCAATTCTATCAAACAAGTTTTAGTACCATCAAAATTCTGTAGGGTATTTTTAAGAGCTACTTCATAGAACAATCTACTAACCAGTACCGAGGAAGACTAAGTGACTAGGGTACTCCTACAATCAGATGGACATCACCAAGAGAACTACCACCTAAGACGTCAAAATAAAAGAAGCTGAATAAGCAGAATAGTACGCTTGCTTAATATAGTGTTAACAACAATCACCTAATTCTTTAGACATCCAAATATAAATGGGGTTTTAGGGGGGGGGGGCTTTTTAATCACAAAACCAACACAGGTTCTTGCCCTTAGTAAATTTAAATACAGTTAGGCAAGTTGATTTGTAGATTAAGCTAATAATAATACTAATCGTCACCGTAAGACCATCACAGATCAAGTAAAAATAGCATTGACATTTTCTTTGTTCTTAAATTGCACCTAAAAGCTATTTAAAGTTACAGCACCATTTTTTACAACTAAATTGTTTTAGCATCACCTTTACGGCCTAAATTAGCAAGGTTTAACATTCTAGTTTTTCCTAACCTAATTGTTATTTAAATTGGCGATTATCACCATATGTTTTGCATGAAACAAGAAAAGCAACTTAAAGAAAAGAAGGTAACTCTTTATCGCCTACCTTTGATATAAATTTGAAACAGCTAGGAAGTTAGAGTCGATAAATGTTGCACAAACTTACATGGAAAAAATATGATTAAAAATTAAGTGTTTTCATCGTTTTCAATTGAGTAAGTACTTATGTGAGTTTAATAAAATAAAAAGTTAATAAACAAATAAAGGAAACCTTCGGAAAACATCAAGGACGAATTAAGTAGAATTAATATTGTACTTAGAATGAAGATAATAAAGATAATCTAATAATTTAAGCAATTAATGACGTACGATACGATATCAGGTGTACAATTACAACTTTCTTATCAATTTTTAGAAATGATAATCTTACAGACACACACGTTTGTTGCATAATTCCTTTCTTTCAATGATTCATTCGTTTATATTTTCTCGATGCTGTAGCAATTTTGGCAAGGATTCTTTGTTAGCGAGGCAGTTTCTGAAGGAAACCGTTTAAAGGCGCTAATAATATTAGTTTGTTATGACAAAAATAAGGATAAAGCCGGTGGCTGAAGCGTATGAAAAGGAAAAGACTATAAAATGATGAAAATAAGAAAGAAGAAGAAGAAATAAGAGGACGAAGAAGAGAGGAAGAAAGAAAGTAAAGAACAGAAAAGGAAGAAAGACAAAATAGATAGAAGTAGACAATTCTACAAAAACCGAATAACAACCATAGATATCAGGGACACAAAAGTGAAAACGATAAATAACAAGCCAAAGGAAAACATGCCTGAAATCAAGGAAAGGTGGAAAGGAGTGGAGAGTAGCAGCGATAATGGACGAATGTATATGCAGAAATCAAGAAAACAATGAAAATAAACATGAAAGCCCGTCTTCGAGAAAATATTTATAAGAAAGAGAAAGGAGAAGGATCAATAGGTGGGGGAAACAAATTTAATTTTAAATTCTTAATGTTACACTTTTAAAAAGAACGGCAGAAACAGAAAAAGTTGTAAAGGTTTGTTGTGGAGTGTTTGGCATTTTATATTTCTTAATTGGGTTTTTCGCCATCAGTTGCTAAAATAGAATTAAACTGTCTCCGATACGTTATCTTCAACGAGTTATGAGGTAATTAATTTAATTCTATTTTAGCAACTGGTGGCGAAAACCCCAATTAAAAAATATATAAAAAATAAGAGAAAGTCTGTACAAAAGCAGAGGAAATGAGGATAAAAAATACGAATAAGTAATGAAAAAATACTCAAAAGCAAGAACAAGAAGAAGAATAAAAAATGACACGAACATGAGAAAATAATAAACAAAAGAGGTGAAGACACTAAAAGGAAGAAAATAATGGAAAGGAAATGACAATTAACGAAGAGGGGAATGAAGAGAAGAAGATAAAAAGAGAAAGGCGAAGAAAAGAGAAAGCACAAGAAAAAAGAAAGCAGAAGGAAAAAGAAGAAGATGAAGGAGAAGAACAACGGGAAGAAGTGAAAAAAACGAAAAACTAGAACACAAACGAAAACTTAGATATAAAAATATTCTGTTTCATATGACGAGGCAAAAAACAAAGACGGCAGGGTTACGCAAAATGTGAATATCAACAAAGTGTAAGAATAAATAGGAAAACAAAGGAATTGATTTCAAAGATAAGGCGAGGAAGAAGTAAATTACAAATGGGACGTAAGGAAATACGTAGTGCAATGAAGACGAATGGTGACAAGAAGGCGAACAATGAATTTAAAAAAAATGTAAATTACACCTAAAAGAGAACGAAGAAGAGTTAGAGAAAAAAGAAGAAATAATAAGGACAAGCAGGATTACTGTAAAGAAAACGAAACAACAGAAGAGTATGATGCCAAAAAGGAGTTTGCGAAAACAAAATAGAAAGATAAACAAAAAAATAAAATAGAAAGAGAAACACAGAATGAAAGAAAGACAAAATTATAACACAGAAAATGAGAAGCAAGAAAATGAAGAAAATACTGGAAAGAAAATGGAAAATTAAATCCACTAGGATACAACAAAGCGAAAGAGAGAAGAGAACAAGGAGATGACAAAGATAAAAAAAGAAAGACGAGAAAGCCGAAGAAAAGAGAAAAAAGAAGAAGGAAAAGGCACAACGGAAAGAAGCGAAAACGGAAAAGAAAACGAAAAACATGAATATGTTTGATTTGACAACACAATAAACAAAGAAGAAATGTGAAGATCAAGAAAGTATAAGAATAAAGAAGAAAACAAAGAAGCTGATATCAAAGACAAGGCGAAGAAGAGTAACAATAATTACAAATGGGACATAAGGAAATAAGCGCAATGAAGACAAAAAAATTGATACAAGAAAGAGAACAATGTAGGAAGTAAAATTTAAATTCCAGTTAAGCGTAAAAAGAAGGACAAGCAGATGATCGAAGATTCACATCGAAAGGAATTAACCATTACAGTATATGGTCTATGTGGTAAATCCGGTCAGTGTTAAGTGTTAACAATGACTGGTAAATGTGGATAATTATATTATTAAAATTATTAAAAAACTGTCCTTCCTCTACCTCTAACCTCCAATAAATGCCCATGCCAAAACAGTAGAGGTGTTTATTGGAGGTTAGAAGTAGAGGAAGAACAGTTACAAAAAAATAAAAGTACATTATCCACATTGACCGGTCATTGTTTTAACTCTGACCGGATTTACCACATTGACCGTAACATATACACAAAAAGCAAACGAAAACAGAAGAGTAGCCTATATATATCTAATTCAAGAACAACAGGGAAAAGAGTTTAGGGAAGCAAAAGAACACGATAAACAAAAAGAGATAAAATAGAAAGAGCAATAAAACACAGAATGAAAGAAAGCTATAACAAAGAAGATGAGAAGAAATAAAAGGCAGTGTAAAAAGGAGGAAGTAACATAAAAAAGGGCTGAAAAACAAAAACAATCGAAACAATGTTGATGTAAATAGCACATAGGCAAAGTTTTGAGGGAAACAGTGCGAAAGGCGTGGTTTGGTAGAAGAAAGATAGGCAAAATCAGCAAAAGAAACTACTATTTGGTAAGCCACTTCAAATAATGTAAACTAGTTGATATCTTGTCTGCAGAAGTTTTAGTAATATTTACGAAGCCTACTATGATATCTGATACGGATTACTTTACTAAAGAGAATACCTATATATTTATATTCTTTGACTTTACTTCACTTTTCTTAAGCAAATCAATTATTTTTGCAGGAAGATTGGACGAAGGACTTTTATTTTTAGACTGTTTTTCTCTCTGTTCATTTGTTTTCCTCCAGCATTCAATTGTTTTCTTAACACTATGTTATATTATTTTTTAATAATTTCACACTTCCACTTCGATTTTGCTTATTCGTATTGCTAACTTAAAGGCTTTCGTTCCATATTCGAACCACTTTCAATTCATGTGACAATCCTTACATAACTCCTTTCTTTCCCAAAACCACTCGAATTCCTATCTAAGTATTTACAAACTCTCGAAAACTTGCATATCGTGTTAAATTCGCCAATCTACTTTCGTTGTTCTTACGCAACGTTATTTGCAAATTTTCCTTTAGCTTTCTTCACTCTTAAAACTTGAATGTTTCAAATTCCCTGTTACTTAATCCCATGCATCTACAGGTAAAAAAAGGTGTGGAATTCGAGGGATCGATGTTCCTCAATTACCAAAATTGGAAAAACCGACATTTCAAACGTTTAACTGATTATTATGAGTTACGCATTAAAAATGTCTTCCAAGTAACCAAGACAACGATAGTTACGTGAATACGGGATTCTAGGAGTCTAATGAGTACTTGGTTGTTCTTGTAAACATTGCTCGACATATTGACATAGGAGAAGCGCGTCAGTGCATAAAATCTGAAAACGAAAACAAAATCAACCGACAAATATGTAGTGAAACCAGTTTTCAGCTTGCAGTATGAATGGGAATAAATATATACAACAACTTGTTTTTTTTTCTTTTTCTTAAATGTATATTATCATTGACTCGTGCACTGACAGTTACTTTATAATCGACCAGGTATGAGTCACACTGTAAAAAAGCACAAGAATACTTGTCACGCCATATTTCGACAAATTCGTGGGTTTACTCGATCGTGCAAAATTTATGTAACCTGTTATAAAGGAAAACCTGTGTTTCAACACAACACTTTTATCGATTTCTATATAAATTAGCGCTAAATACTTAATCATTTAATTACGATTGATTTGTATTTAATTGCTTGGGTTTTTTTTAGATCTAAATCGCTTTGTTTGATAACGTTTGAGAGGGATTCAAGTTTAAAGAACTTACTTGTTTACAGTTTTTAGATTTGTTAAGCCGTCTTAGTGGGTTTAGAATATATCTACAATTTGATAGTTTTAATTCTAAAAATCGAGCTTAAAATAGTGACTTATCAGTTCAGTTGTTATCATTCTCGGAATTAACTAGGTAATAAAAGGAATTAACCCCTTCTGGTGGTTGAACTACTCCAGTTTTATTAATTTTTAAGGTAAAGTTCAGTTAGAACGTTCGAGTGCAAATTTTGATTTCTACGTTTAATTCAATATTCCAATTTAAAACTGGCTTGGGCGGTGTAGAAGTTGGCGTGGTTGCCTCGTAAACAACCGTTTTTCCGATTTGAAATTTAATACAATAATAATAAAATGGTTCTTAAAAATGAAATTATCCGTAATTACAAGCCGAACACATTAGCTAAAAGAGCAGTCCTAGATTTTTCCAAATTCATATTTGCAAATTTTCATTTGGTATTTCATACTTTAAACTTTCCTTTTGTTAATATTTAATAAACTGTTCCTTTTTCGATTTCAAATGTACATCTTGGACATTAAAATCCAAGGCCAAACCGCATTTGACGCACTAAAAAAATAGCAAGAAAATTATACTAAACAATTGAATAAAATTCCACAAAATTCCTGCGAGATTCTGCAACTTTCCATGGAATTTTCGATAGTATCGTGAAATTCCTTGCAATTACTCGTAGCTTTATAGCAAGACACTAGTTGCAAAGGAATTATGTATTAATATAAGACTTGATAGAATTTCATGACTATCGCGATATTCCATACAATTACTTGGAATAACATCGAATTTCCTGGAATTATTGTGAATTCGTAAAAGGACATAGAATATTCCTTGACTTCTGGTTATTCCTCAAATAAACCACTCAGAAATTGTACTACACAGCTAGCTGAAATTTCATGGAATTCCAATGATTTACAGAATTTCTAAGTTCCGATTACTTGTCGATTTCGCGATGGATAAACCTCAAAGGAATAATCTCGTACAACCGCAGAATTTTGTACCCCACAATTCTAATCTAATAGGGAATTCAACTGAAATTCTATTAGAATTTCATGGAATGCCATTTTCTTAACGCCATGACATAGATACACTCTCAGGCTGCTCCTTTAAAGTCCACTTAATTCCATGCAAGCGCATACTACAACTACATAATTTATATATCCGGATTATGTGTCGATATGTAAATGGAAATCCATGGGACATTACGATAATTCAACGTCATTCCGTGTAATATCACGGAGTTCCATTAATCTGCATACATACATTTTGTGAAGCTAGTCATCTTTTGTCTGTGACTCGATAAAATCTCGTTTAATTCATTTGCAATTCTACATAATTCTTGGAGTTCTTGTGAAATTCCTGAGGAGAGCACTTAAAATTACTTGGAATGACGCCGAAATCTTGTAACATTAAACTGGAATTTCGTAAATGAATAAATGAAATGAATTTCAAGGAGGATTCTGTTTATTCGTGAAATAAACCACAGAGAAATTACTGTATTACACAACTAGCTGAAACTTCGTGGAATTCCTAATATTTCGATTATTTACGCTGTACAGTAGAAGAACCACTACAGAATTTAGTTCACCCCAATACCAATTTCATAGGGAATTCATGGAAATTTCAGGGGAAATTCTATTAAAATTTCATGGAATGTAATTTACTTAATTTCATGATATAAACAGACTCTTAGGCAATGCCTTGGAAATCCCCTTAATTTCAGTCAGTTGTATACCAAATAATTTCTCTCAGGATTATGTGTGCGAATTCCACGTAATTTTACTGGCCTTCTAAGTAATTCCTTGGGATTTCCATGTAATTTTATGAAATTCCATTCTTTTGGATTGTACATTTTTTAAAACTTATTTTATCTGTTATCTGCGACACGAAATTTCTTTTAATTCGTGTGGAATTCTAGACAATTCGTTGAGTTGTTGTGAAATTTCTGGGAGCCCGCATTCCAATGATTCATTCATGTAATTCCTAGGATTTCGTTTATTCCGATTCAGAAGAATTATGTTGCATCACCGAAGAATAAACCACTACCGAATTTTGCACACCCTAATTTCATAGAATTTCATGGAATGCCATCTACTTAACACCATTTATATAAACAGACTTCTAGGCTATTCCAAGGAAACCCACTTAATGTCATTCAACCGCATACCATACAATTGCTTCCGGATTATATTCGGATATAAACGGAAATCTACTTAATTTTACGGAAATTCTAGGTAGTTACTCCATAATTTCGTGTAATTTCACGGAATTCCATTAATTTGCATTGCATATTTTTTGAAACTGATCTCTTGTATGAGACGCGATGAAATCTCGGTTAGTCATGAGCTTGGAGCTTTTGTGAAGTGTCTGATCGTCCCTAAAATTACTTGGAATGACGACGAATTTTTTTAAAATGAAACTGGAAATTCCAGAAATTAGGCAGAATTTCGTAAATGAATAAGTTAAATGAATCTTGGTTATTCGCCAAATAACCCACTAAGATATTGTACAGCTAGGTGAAAGTTCGTGGAATTCCGATTATTGGTAGAATTCCTAAGATTTTGATTGTTCGGGTGGATAAACCTCAGAGGAATAAACCTACAGAATTTTGTTCGCCACAATTCTAATCTAATAGGGAATTCACGCGAATTTCAGCGAAAATCGTATTAGAATTTCATGGAATGCCATTTACTTATTAACTCCGTGATATTTATTCTTAGGAAAACCACTTAATTCGTTCAAGCATGGTATATGCTCCTCTTCAGATTATATGTCGATATAAACGAAATTCCACGTAATTTTACGCAAAATCTTACATGGTCCCTCGGGAATTCCGTATAATTTCACGGAATTTCATTCATTTGCATTATACATTTTGTTGAGCTTATCATCTCTTGTGTGCGATTCGATGAAATCTCGTTTAATTCATATGAAATCCTATAGAATCTTTGGACTCTTTGCGAAATTCATGAGATTCCCTAAAATTACTTGGAATAAAAACGAAATCTTTGTAACATTAAACTGGAATTTCCTGGATTTAGGTAAAATTTCGTTCTTGAAGTTTTAAGGAGAATTCTGTTTATTGGTCAAATAATTGAGAGATCGTATTACATAACTAGGTGAAACTTCGTGGGATTCCAATGATGCACGGAATTCCTAAGATTTCTATTATTTCTCAGAGTGTTGAATAGGTATAACCCAAGAATAAACCACAACAGAATTTTGTTTGCCACGATTTAAATCTGCAAACAAATGGGAATTTCAGTGGAAATTGCGTTGAAATTTCATGGAATGCCATTTCTGGAATACAAATGATATAAATAGGCTCTCAGGCTATGCCTTGGAAATCCACTGAATCCCAGTTAGTTGTATATCACATTATTCCTCTCGGGATTATTATGTGGATATAAATCGAATTCCACGTAATTTTACGGACACTTTAGATAATTCCGCGGAGATTACAGATAATTTCTTGGAATTTCGTTCATTTGGATTCTACCTTGTGTGTATCTCAACGAAATCTCGTGTAAATTCATGTGAAACTCTTCGGGTTTTTGTGAAATACCTGAGATTCCATGGAATTCCCTGAAATTGCACTTGCCGAATTTCTGATTATATCCAAGATAAGTCTTTCTTTTGATATAATCGAAATTTATATAATACAATATGCAGTAACATAGAAGTTGTGGTAGAAATTGAATTACGTGAAATTGCCGTGGAATTCTGTAAAATTCCTTGGAATTATGTTGCGTTTCTTAAAATTCCGTAAAATATCCCGAAGTTACGTAAAAGGCAACCCTTATAATTTTTGTGAAATAAGGCGAAATAATTGGAATTCCGATAGTGTCGCTGGGTAAAATTCAGAGATAATTTTCACGGTTTAGTGTCGTTGAACCTTTGAGTTATTTATGTTTTTCATAAGAAATAGTTACTTTTAAATTTGAAAATTCCCATTTTCAAAATTAATGACCTTGATAATTGATATACTCTTTGAATTCTTTACTTGCTAAAACTGTTTTTGTTTCCTTTTAAACTTTACAAATTTTGGTGTCCCAAAGTTTTACAGGTTTTACTTAAAGATTTTTCATTAAATAACCCAAAGGGTAAACCAGAGTGGAATTCCAATGTACAGTATTTTTCATCTAGCATTTGGGTTGTGACGTCAACTTGCTCCGCCCAAAAACTGTATGAATAGACATCACGCGTTCGTGCGCAGTAGGTAATGAAAACCTAGTTTAGAAAGAGATGAAGGATAGTTGAATTGTGAATTTATTAACAGCGCGTTGACGTCATAACCCAAATCCTAGGTGAAAAATACTGTACTGGAATTGGAGTAAACGAAAAAGAGAGGCAAATTTTTAGTGATTTTCCATGAAATGAAAAACGACTTAGGGAGGCCTTAACCCTCCCTGTTGGCTGCTGTGTTCCCTCGCGGGGCGCTAGTGCCGATACCTTTTATCCCTTAAAAATACTTCTGTGATTTTATCAATTTATATTTTCTCCTGAAACAGTTCGTAAAAAGATTTTTCAATACATGTTTAAATATTCTAAATTTTAAGGGCTGATTTTCAACATTTTCAAAGCCTGAAGTAATTAATTTTTACGATTTCAACCTGGAAAGTTAGAATACCCGAAAACGGCAATTTCTAAGGTAATAATTAAATGCGAGGCTTATGTAGACTTCACATTGTCAAAACCAGAAACGCAAGCTGTAAAATTCAATTTCACCACAAGCAATTCTATTGTCTTTAAAATTTTATGCGTAAAATCGGCTCGTTGTTTATTGTTTACGGTTAAAATCCAGTTTGGCGAATTTAATCCGTGCACGACCTAATTTTCCCCAATTAAATTTAGGAAGTAATTAATAAGGATGCTGAAAATTAATTACCACACGCATATATTCGATCCATTCATCATCTGATAATCGAGTTGCGTCTAACAAAATCGCAGTTAAATTACCAGAAAAACGTGTTATAATTGGCGTTTTTGCCTTTTGAAAATATTCAAATGAGTACTCGAACGGAAAAGATCCGCTAATTGCTGAACATTTCGGTTATCTATGTGAATTATTAGTGGAAAAAAATAAAGATAAAAGCTTTCTATTTTCGTAAAAATGTAGCGCAATTTATCGTACGAATTTTGCTAATTAACAATTTTTATTGGTATTTCTTTCAGAGAAAGTAAAGTGTTCGGTTATAATTGGTTTTACAGTAATCTTAAAAGCGTAGGATAAAACGTAGGCTCCTGCTCCGGATTATTAATTCCTTTGCTCTGAATATAAGGTGGAAATCGACCAGGAAAATGAGGATTAAAAATCGTGCGTTGCGACACTCTTGTTCTTTAAATTAATTTTAATCCTTAATTGACGTACTTATATAGGAAGATAAAGTTACATGTTAACCGTTATGTTTAATAAGTTCTGTTGAAAGGTCTGAAGGAAAACGGTTCTTAATGGAGATTCTATTTAGAGAGCGGCGATCGTATTTTATTCATTGGTATTCGCCTGATAAAATCATAAAATATACAAGCTGGTCCTGGTACTGGGGCACAAACCGACAGTATTACCTTGGATTAGCTTAGCCCAAAAGGCAATATTAAAGAAAATATAAATGAATTTAATAAACAAGGTTGCACAGGATGAGAAGATCGAGGTTAGTGTTGACTTGTCTTCCATAATTCTAAGCCAAATGTTGCTGAAAAGAAATCTTCCAAACTGAAAAACTGTTTCAGATGAAAATAAATTTAAGAATTACAAGGGTGCGAAGAGAAGAACAAGGCTCGTGTGGAATTTAAAAATCTAAGTCCTCTGCAATCCTAACTTATTGCCAAAGGCTGCTGAAAAGAAAATTCTAGGGTGAGTTAAGTTTCGAACTAAAAAGCTGTTGCAAATCTACTTAAAACAGCAATGAAGTTAATAACGAAGGCTACAAAGGATGAGAAGATCAAAGATCAAGGTTAGTGTGGAACTTGAAAATTGTTTTTTATAATTCTAAAGTGAAAAGAAGCTTTTAAAATAAGTTATGTTCTAAACTGAAAACGTGAAAATAAATTTAAGAACTTTACGACAATGAGGAGAGCAAGACTCGCGTGAAAGTTGAAGATCCAAGATTTAAAACTGTCTTCTGCAATATTAACTTATTGCTAAAGGTTGCCGAAGAAAAGAAATACTGCTGCAGATGGTCTTAAACACACCGAACGAATTTCATAAATAGTGCTACAAAGGATGAGAAGGTGAGGGTTAGTGTGGAACTTGAAAACCAAGAACTGAAAATAATTGTCTTCCATACATAGAATAGAATTGAATAAAGAACAAAATAAGGTATAAGAAGAGGGGGGCTTGTGTGAAATTTGAAGATGCAAGCTTTAAAACTGTCTTCTGTAATCCTGGCTTATTGTAAAAGGTTGCTGAAAAGAAAATCGTAATTGAATTAAAGTTCCGAACTGACAAACTGTTGTAAATATGTAGATTTAAAAACAGTAATTCTCGTAATAAACAAGGCTGCAAAGGATGAGAAGGGCAAGGCTTATGCAGTACTTAAATAATCCATGGAAACTTTGGACTTTTACAATTAGCTGTAATACACCACTATTTTTATGTTGCTTAATCTTCTATTTAAGAATAATTGCAAGAAATTTCACGATATTCCAAACTGTTAGGAAAGTTTCACCGAATTCATGGAATTTCACGGAATTCCACAAGAATTCTATAGAATTTCAATGCATAACTAATCCGTGGACCGTGGGAATGTATGAATTTAATTTCACAGGATTTTTTTACATGGTGAATCCTTGTAAATTTAACGAAAATTCAATTCCATAAAATTTCCCGAAAATGCTGCAGCATTGCTTTCATCAAGTATGTATATGATTTCTGCGAATTATAGCTGGATATAAACGAAATTCCGGTGAAGTTTGGGGTTTTGGTTGGTTTTGGAAGTTCTCGGAATTCCACGGAAATTTTATGGAATTTTATTCTGCAACAGAATTTCTTCAACATATTTGAAATCCTGGATTTAAACATATGAGAAAATTGTGTGTATGCAACCGAATTCCTTGCAAATTCTACGGAATTCCATTCAACTTCCCTTTGATGTAAACCAACTCCTCTCCATCTCTCGACATAAACGAAATTGTAATTAATTACACACGATTGCCATGTAAATTGCCGGGAGATTGGCGTAATTTCGATTTCCATGGAATATTAGACAAATTCACGGAGATCCAACAGAATTCTACCAAATTTCTCAAGCAATTTGAGGCACGATTTTTCTGTCGTTTTAGAGTGAAAAACTAATGAATACTACGTAATACCACGAAAGCTTCATATAATTCCAGGAATTTCAACAGAAATTCGTGGAAATCTTTGGAATTCCGGCCAGTACAATGATGAATGAAAGTCTGTAAGATTATGCGGGAGTTCGCGTAATTCCATGAAGTTTCCTAGAAGAAGAGCAAACTTGTGGGTGTTCGACGTGGTAAATAATATTATATGTATTACTTTTTATTTATGCTCTTGGAATGTGTAGATGATGCGCTCTGAACAAGAGCGGAAGCAGAAGTGCCGTTTTAAAAAATGAAATTGTCGAAGAAACCTAGGTAGCCAGTAAAAGATAATAGAGTAGGCAAAGTACGTATTAAGAAGGGGTTTCCTAGGAAGGGCGCCGTTGGTGCATTATCTTAACAAAGACGCTGGATATTCCGAAAGAATTAGTCATGTACCTAGAAGGGTAGACAACTACAAGAATTCTAAGGAATTTAGTCAAGTATGTGGTTAAGAAGGAAAGAAATAGAATAAATTAGGAGATTATAATGAATTATTTACAGTACTATTTACAATATATTAAATCAGGGTTTATGTGGGGCATAGTAGCCCCACAAACTAAATGAAATTTTCTTGGAATTTCGGTGGAAATCCATCAAATTTTAATAAATAAAAGCTTGCTTCAGTTTTATATATTTTTGAACATAACCGAAAGTCTAGCCGTTTTTCTAATATTTAAAGAAAACGCCCTGCCCTGCAAGGTCGATCACCTACTCCTAAACATTCCTGAAAACTTTATTGACCTGTTAATGCTTTTCTAAAAATAAATTCGGCCTTACAGGTGTACAAAAAAATACGGAAACGACCTACAGCTGATAAAGTTATAAAACTGAATAAATTTACATCTAAAGTACTCGGAATAGCAAATATTCAAAATATGCAAAAAAGGAAAGAATATGTAAACATATACAAAAAGAACAACGCGCATTTTGTTTATTTATCTCGTCAAGGTGTTCGTGATTATTAATTTAACATGATACCTTACATAAAATTTTCGTTATTTACATTGCAAATAAAAAACCGCTTTGAAATGCTAATTTTACAAGAGGCAAATTAATTTGATAAAAGATAAGGATGTAACCGGAGAACACAAAAGTGAATGTTTATTTATTATTATTATCAAACACTATTAACAATAATTCAAAACTTCAAATGTTTCTCCAGAAAACCTCGACATCGTATTTGAAGTATTTATTTGATATTTCAGACTTTAAACCTTTCAACCTGTCGGTTTTTGAGTTCAAAATGTTACATCTTGGATATTAAAATCCAAAGCCAAACCGCGGTGGAATTACGTTGTACAACTGAATGAAATTTCCTGAAAGTTTATGTATAGTAAAAGGATAGCCAATTTGTGTATTTTCGTATTTTAATACATTTCCCGTGGATTCCCATGGAATTTCGTGAAATTCAGGTGTGCAAAAATTTTTCAACGCTTTTTGCTTCGACGCGAGTAGTAAAGAAATTATACTAAACAACTGAATTAAATTCCACAAAATTCCTGTGAGATTCTGCAACCTTCCACCAATTTCCAAGAATATCGTGCAATTCCTTTGAATTCTGTTTATAGCGATTCATTAGTTGCAAAGGAAGTATCCGACTCGATAGAATTTCATGATACTATCACGGAATTCCATAAAATTACTTGGAATGACATCGAATTTTTGTATGATTAAATTCAAATTTACTGGAATTAGGTGGAATATTCCTTGAATTTTGGTTATTTTTCAAATAAACTAAAGAAAAATTGTACTAAACAGCTAGGTGAAATTTCGTAGAATTTCAATGATTTACGTACGAAATTCGTACGATTTCGATTGTTTCTCGTCTTCGTAATTGATAAACCTCAGCGAAATTATCTCGTACAACCAAAGAGGAATTTTGCACATCACAATTCCAATCTGACAACGAATTCTATTCGAATTTTAAGGAATGCCATTTCGTGAATGCCATGATATAAACTGGCTTTCAAGTTATGCTTTGGAAATCCACATAATTCCTCTTCGGATTTTACGGAATTTCTCGGGAATTCCATGTAATTTCACATGCATTGTACATTCTTAACCTATCTCTTGTGTGCGACTCGATGAAATCTCGTGTAATTTACGTGGAATTCTATAGTTTTTTGAGTTTTTGTTATATCTAGATTCCCCAAAATTACCTGGAATGACACCGAATTTTTGTAGCAGTAAACTGGAATTTCATGGAATTATCTAGAATTTCGTAAACGAATAAATGAAATGATTTTTTAAGGATTCTGCCAAATAAACCAGAGAGGAATTGTGATATACAACTAGGTGAAAATTCGTGGAATTCTAATGGTACGTGGAACTCCTAACATTCAAATTATTCCGATGGATAAACCTCAGAGGGATTACCACAGAATTTTGTTCGCCACAATTCCAATACAATAGGGAAGTTATGGGAAAGTCAGAGGAAATTCTTTAGGATTTCATAGAATGCAATTTATTTAATTCCATGATATAAACAGACTCTCAGGCTATGCCTTGGAAATCCACTTAATTCCAGTTGCATATCTCTCAGGATTCAGGATTATGTGTGGGTACAAAGGGATTTCCACGTAATTTTACGAAACTAGGTAATTATCTAATTATACTAAGCATTTTCCATTTAATGCATATTCCGAGATCAATTAAAAACTTAAGTAATTTTGAAACGTACTTAAGATGTTTCACAAGAAAAATCTCGACATTTTATAAAGATCGATAAGCATACTTTTACTTACCGTTTTAAAAAGTCAAACGGTCTACTCGGTTACAAAAATATGGGGAACGAAGTTTGGCATTTGCGAACGATTGCAAAATTAGAGAAGATATTTACTTAAAACTGTGCGATAATAAAACCTGTTTATATTTCAAATTTAATGGTTTATTAAGTTTCGTGTGTTTATATAAACACCGAAAATGTGTTTGTAATAACTTTTTTTAAGAAAAGGTTAAAGCGTTAACGTAACGGGTTTCATATTAAAACCGAAGTATGTAAGCATATTTTCATTAAGTATGTAAGCATATTTTCATTAAATATGCATCGGAATAAATCGAGCTTGCTAAATAAACAAGAAGGAAATCAGGTACTGAAAACGGGGAAATAAAATCCATGAACTACGAAACGGCATTAAATATGCAAAGCGTTATAAAATATAGATACTTAAAGCTTTGCCAGTAAAGTAAGACAAAACTTGTAAATAAAATCACACAGAACCACTTAAACAGTCGACAAGCAGTCTGATAAAATCTGCATAGCGCGTCAAATGTGCATAAAAGTTAAGTCGAACCGTGAAATTTAGAACCTGCATTTACAAATGCCAAACTAAAAATTAAATAACTTCAGAAGATAATCACCTGAAACGTAAAATATGCAATCGAAGATACGTAAAATATGCATTCGAAGATTCGCAAAACTATGGACAGGACGGAACAAAGAAGGAAAGAGAGAAACAAAGGCAAATAAGAAGGAAAGCAGCTGAAGAAAAAGGTAGTGGGAAAAAGGTCACAATAGATGGAAATGGAGCAAAAAAAAAGAATAATTAGAAGAGACGAAGGAAGCTAATAGAAAAAATTAATCCAAAAATTAGTGAGAGGATCGGCGATAACGAACAAGAAAACGGATATGAATATGAATAGATACATACATTTAATTGAAAATATATAGTAATTAAGAGAGAGGAAAAGGAAGAAAAATTAGGTTATAAAGTTAAAGAAAGAGTGAAAATAGGAACTTAGGAGGAACTTATGAGGAAGGGGCGTTGAAAGGGCTAGTACGTACAATTATGGTTTAGTAGCTCTCCAGGAAATAAAACAAAGCAAATAGAATATTGGGCACGAGGTTTATTATAAGCCGAGCACTCAAACCACTGGTTATGGATTTAAACTAAGTAATTTCAGATAAAATGTGTTTGCTGAGGCTAAGGGGTAAACATTAAACATCCATGCACCAACAGAAGTATCAACTATTGACGTTAAAGCAACAACACGATGGAGACCATGGTGAGAGAGGAGAAACAGAGGAAGACTACCCCGACGATGGTATGACGACATCAAAAGACCAGCCGGCCTTGGTTGGTATAGAGTCGTACAAAGCAGAAAAACATGGAGTAATACGAGAGAGTCCTATATCAATATAATAGAAAACGGCTAAGAAAGAAGAAAGGAAGAAATGAAGCAGCAGTAGCACTAAAACAAAGAATAAAAGGGGAAAGTGGGTCGGTATGGAATATGCAAGAACAGAAAGAAAGAAGAAATCTTAGATGGAAACAAATGAGATGAATAGTCGATATTTAGAACAAATAAGAAAAACCAAGAAGTTATTGAGAGAGAAGAAAAGGAAGTTCCAAGAAAAATTAATGAATTCAGTAGAAGAAAACTACACAAATAAGGAAATAGGAAATTATATCAAGGGACTAAGAAAGAAAAGGCAGGATACCAGCCGAAGAAGTCCTAAATTTGTAGAAGAAGTACTTCAATGACTTATTGAATGATGACGAAGAAATTCAAGAAGAGCTGGATGGGCAAATCACAAAGAAGAGAAGAAGAGGAATTAAGGACATAATTGAGAAATTGAAAAACGTGACGAAATAACTGCAGAGATCGTCAAATATGGAGGAGCAATACAGAAGTTGATCCAAAAAGTGTTGACCCAAAAAAAAATACCGACGCCGATAAGCCCAAAAAAGATGCAAAAATCAATAGATGAGGATTGCTATATTACAGACGTCAGCAATGCTTACTCAGTCTTTGCTGATGACATTTCCATCGTAACAAGAAGTACTGAAGAGTCGTAGGAGGTAGTAACAAGGTTAGAAAAAGCAGCACGAAATTTATAATAAATGCAAATAAAACGAAGTATATGACTTGGACGGATGAAGATGTTGGCAAAACCTATGCCTTCGAGGGAGTTCACAAATTCACATACTTAGGAACAACATTCACCAGAAAACCGAGTATACAGGGCAGAAAACCGTTGTTTATAAATACTGAGTAAGTTGTTGAAGAGTAAATCAATATAGGACAGTGGTAAGACCTGTGGTAATTTTTGCTAGTAGGGTGTGGGTTAAGGGATCAGCTGAACAGCAAAAGTTAGCAGTGCGAGAGAGAAAAGTGTTAAGAAAGATATATGGAGGGAAAACAGTTAATGATCAGTGGGAAAGAAGAAAGGTCTAGATGGTTGGGGCACGTTTCTAGAATGAGCCAAGAAAGAATCTTGGGGGTAAGAAAATGCAAATGAGACCAAAGGGAAAATGGAAGATTGAAATACGTAAGGACTTGCACCAAATAGGGATCACCAATTGACGGAACAAAGCAAGGAACAAGTAAGAATGGAGGCCTACATGAACAGGAATAGTAAAAATACCATAAATATCAATAAATTCAGAGTACTCGCATAATAAAATGTACTAAATATGCTTTTATAAATAAAATATATACTTCTGATATGTATTGCTGCTACTACTTTAAACGGCTGGTTTATTTGTTAAACAAGCAGCTGAAGAGGTTCCTCTAAATTGCGGTTGTAAGTTTCATAATACAGACAAATATGCACAATCTCATAAAATATGCATTAAAAACCGGATTGAATATTAAATTCGAACGATTCATAAATATTTCGCGTATTTCAGAACAAAAGGATATTTACATATGAAATACACAGAATGTGCATCTTTAAACGTATCTCGTATCAATATACTATAAACATTTGCCTGCTTGCGTATAACAATATTAATGTTGTAAATAAATACGTACAAATACGAAGTGGAAGAGGTTATTGAACATAAACATGTATTTCTGCGCCGATTTAAGACGTATGCCTAAGGAAGTATACAAAAACGTATACAATATGCGTCTATTAAAAACAATAAAAATGTATAATAAAATAGAAGTAGACTTTAAACTCGTCCGATTTTATTAATTACAAAAAAAAAATTAATTAACCAAATAAACCCACATAAATCGAACAAAATTTCCAAGGTTTACATTCGCACATTTTCATGCCCACTTAATATTAATTTCAGCGTTGTTACAATTGTTTTCCTTAATTTCTTAGCCGTGATTTATGACCCATTATATTTACTATAATTAAACCGACCTCCTTCGACATAATTCACAATTGTCATAGAACAAAAAAGGCCTTGATGGAATTGAGACTGGCCATCGCGTTGCACTTTTCATTTTTATTGTTCCATTTTTTTTCAGGTTTTGATCAAAATTGCCTTGATGCTTTATTATTATGATTTATTGTTGAATTCTTTGTTTCCCAGTAATTAATGTATTTAATTGAAACACTCCAATTTGAATGAATGACAGATGCGTGCCATATTTATGCCTGGGCGTTTAATTAATGAGTGCATATTTCACAAAAAAAAAAACTAAAGATTTTAATATTTAACAATTTGTACAATTTATTATTATTTATTTAAAGATTTGGAAGGCTTTCGCTAGCACAATTCGAAGATCTACGATTGCTGAAGTATATTTTTAAAATTTACGGTATATATTACCGCAACAAATGCATCTCATATTCATTTTTTTCTGTTTTGACTTGGACGCGCTGCATATTATTAATTTACAATACTTGCAGAATTGGACTTTAACAACAATCACCATTGTTTTCTATTTTTAGCTGGGCATTTTTGAGGATGAGTAAATAATCTTTGGGGTTAACTAGAGCACGTATATGCCGTACATATTATTTTACTGAATGGACGAAGAAATTTTGGATAATTTTACTCACAGATTTTCGTGTTTTGGCTGAGTTTTTTTAAATCTGTACATGCATATAAATGTAGATTAAGCATATTTTTCACCAAAAGCATGTCATGCTTTTTTCGGCAGATTCTACGATCTTGGTAGTTTTGGCTGTTTTCGCGGGCATTTAAATTAATGTTTGTTGTTTTGAATCCACTAATTTATAAATTCCGACAAAAAAAGTTGTAAAACCTTTTGACTAATAAGTCTTGTTGTTTATCGCTTTATAACACTCATATTTTAAGCGATAAAAGGCTGAGTAATTTAATGTTTTAAACATAGATTAATGATAATCGCAGCCCTTTGAAATGAGTTGTAAAAACGAGTGTTTTGTCATCGATACAAGAGAAACGAAAAGATACATACCTCGCATAAGGCCACCCCTGTTTCTAATCTGTCCATAAAATTATCCACGTTGATTCGCAAATGGGGGTAAAGGGTTAGGAACCATTCGGCCAAGTCCTCTTTCATGGCGTACAAATATTCTTCACTCGATTTAAAGGGCCTAAAGGGCCGCGCCTCCAGTAAAACCGACATTTTTTTTTCTTATAAATAAATTTGTGCTTAACTGGTAACTTTGATTTATTTAAACAAATTAAGAAAGTTCACAGACGGGTTTGTTATATATTTAAGAATTTCACACCGGAATTAGAGGAACTTTTAATGGAATTTTTAAAAGGGCACATCGTATTTATTTGATTTTGATTAAATTGTAACTAATCTAATAAAAATAAATTTGGTTAAACACACAAACACTTAAACATTTAAAGTTCAACTGAAGCACAAAATTAATATCACAGTCCTATTGTCGTCCAATCTATGTACTTCGATAAGAGAACGATAAATAATTTGTTCCCGTCTTACTACTATTTAAAAACAAAATTGAAAAGGAGAAGCACAGGCCGCGTATATTCTCTCCCACAATCCGAAGACAACTGAGTTGACTAGTTAGAAGTATACAACCAACAACCGATAAGCCGCACTCGGCTACAACCTTGCATTTCCGACAGAGATCAACTCAGTTTACCGTTTTGAAACCGTAGAGGAAGACAGATATATTTTTCACTTGATAGTAAAAGTTACGAGCCGGCTAGAAAAAAATGCAGTTTTATTATCGTAATAACAGTAATTGAGCGGAATTAGTTCAATTATCACCGCCAACTAAGATATATTGATCGAATTAAACGATTTCTGGTATGAATTTGGGAAATTTTATTATATGAGGTTGGAATCATCCTGCGCAGGGTATGAACAGCACGTGGCCGCTTTTAAATCAATAGGGGTTGAAACGGTGAACTTAACCTCTGTACTGATTTACTATGGGGGCTTTATATTTAAATGGGAAAATATTCATTAAATCTAAGCTGTGAAAGAGGGTCTGTAAAATTACAATACCTGGCTTTGAAGATGTCCCCTTCAATGATATGCATATACGTCAGATGCACCCCTGTGATGACCATTTTTCTTCTGTTTAAGATCTACAATAGGATAACAATAGAAAAAAGTAAACAAATTTCACAGCTGGCGATTTCAACCCTAGAATGTACAATTTTGTTAAATAATTTTTAATTATAGCGATTTGTATAGATTAGGAGTAGATATAAGGCTAAAAAGAAGAAGTACTTATAAATTAACAGTGGCATCGGTGGCAAGAGGGCAACGGGGAATATTTTCGCATACCTTAATTAGTAAAGGGGACAGCCCTTTCGCAATCAACAATAAAAATTTTTAGAATTTCAGAGCACATCCCTAACTGGTCTTGTGCCAGCGATTCTTAACCGAGGGGATGGGGTCCACTGGGGGTTCCGGGAGGTTTTTACGGGGGTCGTTTTTGGATATTATAATAATTATATTTTATTTTCTTTTAAAATAATTAAATTTACTTATTGACATATTTTTAGATCAATTTAAATGATTATTGTTTTTACAAACTGGGGGGCTGCGAAAGCATTTTAAGATGTTTAAAGGGCTGCAACTAGCAGAAGGTTAAGAACCACTGTAATATACCATTTGGGTATCGTAAATAATGGCAATAAAAGCATATTCAAGTAAAATATCGTCAGCTCAGTTTTGTCCCCTTTCATCCTTCCCAATAACACCTTCCAACTACAAAAACACTGCTACACCAAAATTAAAGAAGGAAAAATTGCGATTATACCTACTATTGATTTGCAGATGTTTAGAGTTAAAGTTAAACAACTAATACAGGAATCATATTGGTTTGCAATTAACATAACATAATCCTGAGTCTTTCTACCTCTGGGTGTCAGCTTGTTGTCGGTTGGTTGTTGGTTGTTATCCCTCCTTCGCTGGAGTTTATTGGCACCTATGTGAAAAAGCAGAAAAGTGCATAGGATGCGGGAACTGGGGAACGAGTTCACGGAGGATCAGGAGAAGGCATTTGCTGATTATTTATTGGCTTGTTCAAAAATGTGTTACGGAAAATCAACTCGTGACACTCGAGAATTGGAAACGGTATAGATGTTCCTCCGAGCTGGCATAATAATTCAGCGGCAGGTTTAGACTGGATGAGGGGATTCTTGAAAAGAAACCCAACTTTATCTAGAAGACAACCTGAAAAATGTTCTCTTTCCCGCTGCACGCCATTTAATCCGAACACTGTAAAAACATTTTATAATAATTTTGAAACAGCCTTACAATGTTCCGACAGTTTTGCAGATGGTTCCAGAATATGGAATCTAGATAAAACTGCAACTTCTACTGTAGTAAACAAATCGTCAAGATTATTGCGGAAAAAGGATGTAGAGGAGTAGCTACTGTGGCGGCTGGGGAAAAAAGGTACATTATTCACAACTTGCTGCTTTGTAAGTGCATCGGGCAATACCATACCACCTGCTTTAGTTTTCCTCGTGTCAAATTTCGAGATCATATGTTGATAAATGGCCCACCAGGATCCCTAGGACTGGCAACCAAAAGCGGCTGGATGACCGCAGAAGTTTTTCCACATGTTATTAAACATTATATCAAACATACTCTGACATCCACGGAGAACCCAACACTACTGGTGATGGATAATCACCAAAGTCATATATGTATTGAAGTGATAAACTTAGCTAGAGATAATGGTATAACAATTGTAACGCTACCACCCCACTGCAGTGGAAAATTACAGCCATTAGATGTCTCGTGTTATGCTACCTTCAAAGCATACTATGCTGCACCTATGGATTCTTTGCATAAACTGAATCCTGGAAAAGTCCTTTCAATATACAATATAGCTGGTTGTGCGAATGAAGCGCACCAAAAGGCCATGATTCCAGCAACAATCATCAATGGATTTAGGAAAACAGTAATTTTTCCATTTAACCGCCATTTATTTACTGAAGCAGATTTTCTATGGAGTTTCGTAACTGACAGCTCAAGCGAACCTGAACCTGCTGTGGCATCAACATTATCCATCCAGTCAGTGTCATCCGGTCAGTCAGTGTCATTCATTCAGTCAACGTAATCAATTCAGTAAATGTCATCCATTCAGTGAACGTCAACTTCTTTTAAAAATCTTGGGGCATCTCTCTCTCCATCTTCATGTTCATTTGGAACAGGTAATGGTCGCTTCCCATTTCCAGTTCTCTTTTTACTATTACGTCTTCCATTTATCTCATGCGTTCTCGTCCTACCAGGAATCTATTTTTAACTTTTTTTGTCGAAATTTTAAATTTGCTACTACCAGGTCCGTGCATAATTCGAGTATTCTTCTTCCATTAATGTTCCCTTTTCCTTCATCCTCTGTCTCGAGGTGTCTCTCCATGCCCTTGTTATTGTTGCTGGTTCTCCCATTTATTTATTTCGTTTGCATCAATTTGTTTTTATAACTTCTCCCATAAGGGATATCGTTTTCCCCCTTTGCTGCGTCCTCATTTGGTTCATATACCACTATTATTGTCCAGATTGCTGTTGCCTCCATCTTTATGTTTACTGTTAGCATTATGCTTTCTATTTTTCCTGGTCATATTATCAGCCCTACTCCTTCACTTCCTCTTACTGTTTGCTCGACCCCTGAGCGATATAGCCAGTATCTTTTTGTAATTCTTGTTAGTTCCTGGCTTTTCCTGTTCGTTACTGTTATACCTAAGAAATCTAGTTGTTGCTTTTTCATTTCTTTTTATATTTCGTTGTTTATTAATTAACTAACAATAGGGAGTTTTTGCATAGCGTTTTTTTACAAGACGTATACGCTAACGTCGGAGTTGCTTAGCAACGTCGTATTTTACAGCTATAAAGACGTAAACGTTAGCGTTAACGGATACTTATCGTACGATATGCAAAAACTCTCTAATAACAATAACATGTAACGTTTCGGAGAAAATTCTGTCTCCGTTTTCAAACAATTCAATAATATTTAAAAAGTTTACAAACTAAATAAATAACTATTTCCATTTCTTCCCCCCCCCCCCCATGCTTCTCACATTTCGCGTATCAGTTTTTGTGGCACTGTTATTTCTTTTGCTGTGTTATTTTTGTATCATTTTATTCTATACTCTTTCCCTTTTCCTTATCATCGTCCATATTCTTTGCTATTTTCGTCTTCCTGGTGGTCAGTCTGTTTTTGTATTTCAGTTTTTTCTCCTTTTTTAGTTACTGCAAAATAAATTCGCGTTTGAAATTTAATGCAACAGTCTGACTCGTTAAAATGTAAGAATTTATTCATATCACTAGTATTTCATTTAAACCACTCGTAATTTAAAATTCACTGCTTGAGACTTTTCGTTGACTTGTTGACTGATTGACCGCTCTTGTCAGGATTTTCAAAAATTAAAAAGCATCAAAAATATTGAAAGCAGCGAGTAAATTTTAGATACTTAAAAATTCGAAACCAAAGCTTATTCAGGACTACAATTAGTTATGTTGGCTAACTTTAAATTAATGCGAAGTGGCTTTTACAGGTAAAATAGTTTTTTACCTGGAAAGCCTTATTTACACCACTGAAACAATCTGCGTAACATGCTTTAGCGTTACCTAAGCAGACCGTGAATGAATTACATTAATTTCATAAATTTCCTCTTTAAAGTTAACTAAGCGAAAATAACAATTTCTTTCTTAAAATTTCAAACTGTATATGATAGTTTTAGTTTTGTTTTTGTTTTGTTTTTTTTATGGTCTATGAACTACGAAAGTTAATCAAAACGATTTGGGGCTGCTTGTGCATTCTTGAGAGCTTTCTTCCTTGCCTACCCATAGCTCTTTCATTCTTTGGCTTTGTCGTTGTTCAACTTCTTCTGATCTTTTTCGTTTTAACCCTTTCTTAAACTTGATTTGTGGATCTTCTTGTATCACTTTTCGAAAAGAAATCATATCATATATTTGTATTTCTGGGACGTTGAAAGGTCTAGTTTGTACCAAAGCGATGTTGTTTTCTTATGTGAGTTGGTTGTGGATGATGCTAAACTGAGGTGTCTTTTGATAATGGTGTCCATTAAAGGTATAGTTCCTCGTTGGGTCTGTGGTATCTTTCTCCGTTTATAATCCTTGGGACTAGTATCTTTCACAGGATGGTAGTATAGTGCCTCAGTTTTGCATTGATTGATATGTATTTCTTTTGGTAAACCTCCCTGCATAGGTTGTAGGCTATATCCATTTTCCAGGCCCTTTCCTCTAATGCTTTACCATTTGTGAGAGCTTGACCGATCCACTCCCCTAGGTATTTTAACTATTTAACTTTCTGGATCTTGTTGTTGGGTAAAAGATATTCTGGTGCTGATGTGTCATTGGTCATGAATACTGTTTTTTCGTAAGATAACTGGTAGCTACGGATTTGAGGGTTATGATTTGGACTATTACTGTCTGCTAGACTGGCTAAATCATCTGCGAAGGCCAAGCAATCCATACCAGTATTTAAGTTTTCTGTTTTTGACCTTAAGACCTGTATTCGGTAGGGCTCTTTTCCATTCTCGGATTATCTTTTCTAATACACAGTTGAATAAGATGGGTGAGAGCCCATCTCCCTGCCGGACCCCAGTTTTAATTCCAAAAGGTTTTGACATTTTTTCCCTAAACTTGACTTTGGAGTGGGTATTCGTTAGGGTAAGCTTGATGATGTTTACTGTTGTGTGATCAAATCCCAATTTTTGCAGGATATTGATTAAGGTTGCTCTATCTATGGGTTCATAAGCCTTCTTAAAGTCGATAAATGTAACTACGTGGTTATTGGACATTGGACTGTTTATTGGTTTGCATGATGACAGATTTTAGGTTGCAATTTTTATTAATGGTTTAAAATGTATTTCAAGTACGATATCCACCTGTGGATTTGCAAAGGTCCAACTACTTATTTTGAAATTCAAAACAATCATCCCTTATTGTCATTGTATAGATCGACAAACTTGGGAATTTGATACAAAGGGTTTCGAATTTTCAACATGAATTTAAATCGATACGTTAAATTCATGAATTGTAACATAGAATTATAATTTATAAATTGAAAACTTTATGTAAGAAATAAACCTCCGATTTCAGTGGTGTAGATAAGTAGCAAAGGTGTAATAAACCAAAGGTTATGCGGTCGATCCCGGTCGAAGTCAGAACCTTAATCTTTACCCTCTTTCGAATAAGTGGTGAAACCGTACATCCCTTTTCAGGAGTGGAAGTCTCTTAAAATTCGAAAAAGTTTATTCGGGAAACACTGTGGTTGATGGTCGTTGAGAGCCATGGCACCCGCAGCCTAGATTTTGCTGAATGAACAAATAATTAACAAAATTTCAACACAAAAGATCATATTGAGGAATTGTTTCGATAAGTTAATAACAGACAGTTAAATAAGAAGATAGTTCACATTTAAAAAATAAACAAACAAAAATATAAATAAAGCCAACCTTAGTAGGGCTAAGCAATAGCAAGGTTGCCTTGTAAATCAAAGTTCGATCCAAGTTAAAGTTTTTTATGCGAGTATAATCCGAAACATTGTCCTCTTTTGGATAGGTGATAACCTGATAACACCAAAGATTCGTTCCAATGCAAGTTTTGGCACGATAAAGCTCCCTACCAGCGGTAGAGGTCCTTCGGGTTTGGCAAAATTATAGTTGGGTAGTGCTAAATGACTGCGCTTTTCGCAAGCCTAAATTTCGCCCAATAAATAAATAAATATTTAGCTTTGTTTTATTTCTGTTACCACCAATGTTGCCTTTTAAATACAGCCCTTTTTCTTTATTTTCATTTTTAAAAACAACATTTTTTCGTAATATTCAGGATTTCATAAAAAAATATAGATTGCCTCCCTTCAGTTTGAGTTAATGATTCATTAATTTAATTTCAATTTTCGCAACTGGTGGCGAAATACCCATTTAAGAAGTATAAAATTCATAAAAATAAATTACAAGAAAATTGACCTGAAAACTTTAAACAGACGAAAAAACTGAAAGAAGTATGAAGTCTCCAATGAAACGTCTTTATTTAAGCAATTACGTAATAGCTAATATTATAATAACACCTTTTCTTAACAAATTTTGATAAAATTTTACCAAAATAAATAAATAAGTAACTTATTCCTGAGCCTAATTGTAATGTACTAATTGTTTTAAATACAGTTTACATTTTCCATGATACTCAAGCTTTTGTGAGTTTTTATATGCATTTCAGTAGTTTAGGTTGCCTATAGATATGTCACGGAAATATGAATCAACTATTCTTGATACGTGGTTCAACCCACCTTTTATGGCTTTTATACATTACAGTTTACAGTTGCTCGGGATTTCTTACAAACTTTCGGTATTAAACATTTTTCTGGGCATACAGTTTTCTTTAATCAAATTCGAAAGCAGACCTTGCGATTTGAAAGTTTTTTTTTTGTGAAATTCAGAGTGTTTATGGTTTGCATAGGAAACTGTTTTTAATGCCTATCACGATTATTGCAAACAATTTAAATTTCATCAACTGATTTGGCAGTTTCAGGTATCAAATTAATAAAATTATTAAAACCTTCAAAATGATGTTTTTAGCCCAGATGATGGAGTCTGATGTTAACATTAACATTAACAGCAGTGTATTTTGGAGTTTGTTTGTTTTGCACACATTTCAAAGTATTGCCAACAGTGCAAGACGTTTTTCCTATACGTCTGTAAGAAAGAGTCACATGGTTTGGATTTACGAGGAGGGTTCAAATTCAGCACGGAGTTTTGCCGCGATATACATATCTGGAATTTACATTTTAACGGGTTTTGAAAAGTAAATCGCCCAAGTGGTGCCTCTCGTTGTCAATGTACTGTTGAAGGCGAGTTCGGAAATTTTCCAATTCCAATTATGTTAATCCTCTTCGTTACTGAGAACGTTTGGACTTTGAATATGTTTTCATTTTAAATAAGCATAAGAATACCATAATATTAATCGATTTTTTATTTATTTATTCTTTTTCTTTACATTTCTCATCTATTAAATACGAACAATAACTCGAGGCAATAAGAGTAAAATAGATTTTAGCCAAAATCCTTACGATAAAGTACAAAGTCAACGCTCTAATTATTTGTGATGTACTGCTTGTAGTTTGATCATCTTGACGATGACTACTCATAAGGTGAAAAATATTTTTGGGAGACATGAGATTCATCACGAATATATTTAGCATATCCGTTATGATATGGAGAACACATCCCCATGCGAATAGGCATATCCACAATGGTATTTCCATCCATATGCCATAAATAAAAAATATGGACAGAACGAAAAAGGCACTACTTAAAGCCACGTTGACGTAACCAGCCCAGGTTGGAAAATTCAATATGGATCCTGCTATGTTTGCCATTGCTGAGACGATACTTAAACCACCGATGGCGTAGCATCCTGTTTTTAAGGAGGCACAGCAACAGGATTGGTTCAGGTATTTCTTGTTCCAGCAGAAGATCGTTCTAACTAAAGTACTCATTTCTATCACTGTCTACACGAGTTTTGAAAATGTCATTATTAGTTTGGATTTGTTTGTTTCATGACCTTCTAGGTTTTGACGTAGGGCGTCTTCAGTCGGCAAGTATGATCAAAAATTATTTTCATCTATGGTTGAGAAGGGCCAAATTGATGCCTTTGAGATTAGCTCACATATACATAGGTACCTCAAAGTTGTTGACATCTGTCACATTTTGTAAAATATGATCGAAATTATCTTTATCCAGTAAGGCTGTACAAGTGCCAACCAACGTCTAGACACGTCCACTTACAATCTAACCTCAAATTATGCTGACACACAAGCATTACATTTGTTACTAACTAAACTTATTTTAAATTGCAGGAGATATTGAACATGTCTGCCTTATTTTTCAGCACACAGTGCAATACGTCACTCCATGTTACCAAACGCTTTTTGTTGGTGAGGTGTAATCTTATTACACTCTTCCATGATTGTTTGTCGTAGATCTTCCAGATTATCCAAAAAGTGTCTTAAAAATGATGTTTTTAATAAGGGAAATAATTTAGAAGACTAATTTGATTACAAGATCTTGGTGGACAGCGATCTTGTGATATCAATCATTTGTCATAAAATTGCCGAAAGAATTTAAAGGTGGTACGTACCACTTGGGGTCGGGCTAAAAGTAACTGTTTTGTAGTTCCATGTCATCGAACTGATCGATGGATAATTGCAGAATATTGTCCTGGTGTCTTTCGGCGCTGATAGTCTCTTCAAAAAATATGGGACCGATTAATCTCCTCCTACTCAATATCGATTCTAAAACAATGCAAAGGAGTTTTTTATATTGGGCTTAATCATGTAAATACAGCACATATATACCTATAGAATATAATGTATTATACATAATCATACAGCAAGTTGCCGCCTTTCCACTCCTAACCTCCACGACTCTCGATCATAAGCTAGTTCTTCATCCAAATCCCTCATTGTTACTCTAATGCCCTCGTTCCATGATTTTTGAGATCTCCTTCTTTTGTCCTTTATTGGTGGCTTCAAGTCAAACAAACGTTTGAGCCATCTTCCCTCCTGCATTCTTAGTAAATGGGCGAACCATTTTAGGCTTCTTTCCCCTATTCTTTGTATTATTGTTTCTGTAGCTGACATCCTGTTTCTTATTTTCTCGTTTGTTAACATTTCTCGTCTTGATGCTCTGCTACTTCTTCGTAAATAGTCCATCTCTACTGCTCACACTTTGTCCACGTCTGGTTATGTAATTCGATTATTTGGAAATGCAATATTTTGGAAATCTAGGAAACAAGGAAGTGTTACGAAATCTTCTACTTTTGCGGAGTATGTAGCGTTGTCAGAGGCTGTCACTGAGATAAAACTAATTTTAGATATATTACATATTTTTGATATAGAGGTTAAAGAGCCGGTTAAAGTAAACGAAGATAACTCAGGAGCAGTAAAGATTGCGAAGTATGGTAATTTTTCTAAAAAATCGAGATATATTGAAATACACTATCATTTTGTGAATGAATATTATATGGAAGGAATTATAGACATTTGTAAAGTAGATTCGGAAAAAAATGTAGCCGATATTTTTACTAAATCATTGAAAAGGGTATTAAACAAGGGGATAGTTTGAGTCCCTTATTATTTATATTGGTTATAAATAAAGTTATGGAAAAATGTAATATAAAAGCAAATATTGGCAACAGAAGACTGCAAGCTATTTATCTACAGCATTTGTTTTATGCAGATGATGTGATACTGTTTGCAAAAAAATGATAGTGCCCTGCAAGTGGCAATTGAAGCATGGAGTTAATGTTTAGGGAAAGTGAACTTAAAGTTAAATATAGATGAAAGTAAAGTTATGAAGATTAGTAAAGGACAAGAGACTATGCGAGAAATTGCACTAGGAAATAAGAAACTAGAAGAAGTAAATGAATATATGTATTTGGGAAATATAATAACGAGGGATGGTGAAAAGTTAGACAAGAAATAGTGAATAGGATTAAAAAGACGAATCAAATATATTACAAAATACATAACACGTTGATAGGAAAGAAAGAATTATTAAAAACAAAAATGCAAATATATAATGCAGTATACTTACCTACACTTATCTTACCCTACCTTACGGTGCAGAGAGCTGGGTGTTAACAGATGATTTGAGCTCAAAGAATATTGCAATTAAAATGAGATACTTAAGGAAAGTCACCGGATACACCAAAAGAGACAAAATATAATATAATAGCACAATAAGAGAGATACGAGGCTTTTCCGTAAACTAAGTACCGTTTTGGAAAAAAACGCATCAAAACATTTTTTTCAAAACAAAATTTATTTTTACATGAAAGAGCATTTCTTAAACTATTTTTCAACATAGTTGCCACCACTGTTCAGGCATTTATCGTAGCGGGAAACCAACTTTTCTATGCCCTCTTCATAGAAAGATGCCGCCAGTGAAGACAGCCACCGCTGAACACCGTTTTCTACGTCGTCATCGCTGTCAAAGCGCCTTCCTCCAAAATCACGCTTCAAGAACAAGTGGTAGTCAGAAGGTGCGAGATCGGGGCTGTACGACGGGTGATCGAACTGCTCCCAACCGAATGCTTGAATCAGGTTTTGAGTGACACCAGCAGAATGGAGACGTGCGTTGTCATGAAGCAACACAATGTCTTGACTGAGCATTCCACGCCTTTTATTTTGAATTCCGCACCTAACCCACTTTCTCACCATTCCGTCCACCAGTCCGCGGGCTCAGAAATTGTCTTAAACATTTTGAACGCTCACTAACAAATGTAAACACAACACAATCCGGCTGTAATGGCATCAGTTGAAAGACCAATGAACCAGCGAGACGAGTACGCATGCGCGGAACTGCGGCACTAGCGCTGCGGTGGCAGTAAAACGAAACGGTACTTAGATTACGGACAAGCCTCGTACTAGATGTTGAGCCTTTGGTAAATAAGATCGAAAACAAACAGTTAAAGTACTTTGGACATGTATTTACATAGGATGAAAGAAAGTTGAACGAAAAAGACAGCGAGGCAGACCGCGGATTTTGTGGGAAAAATGCATCGACGATATAATTATTGCAAGAGGGAAGACACTACCAGAAGGAAGAGACCTACCTAGAGATAAAAAAGGATTTAGGAAGTGGATAGAAGAGAGGTAAGGATTAAAATTTTCCCGACGCTTATTGGCATAAGCGATGAAGAAAGAAGAAGAAGAAGAAATTTTTCACATATTCGGTTCCCTTGCGTTTATTTTCAACTGCTTTCATGATGCACCTGCTTCAGGTAAACAATCTTTCTTCCAAATAATTTCCAATTGTAGATATAGCGACTTCTTTATGGAAGTTGTATCTTATCTTTTCTCGTATTTTTTGAGCGTAGTGTGACATTCGGCCTCTATCGATGAAATCACTGCATCAATTTTCCACATCGAATCCACTGGAATGCTGTTTTGTATTTTATTCCTAACGTACTTGCCAAAGCCACCCTGTCATTGCCTCTCTTGGTGTATTGTCCAAAGACAAGAACAGAAACACCGAACCACGATTACAATACTAGCGCAGTCGTATCGCGCATGCAGCGGATTAGTGCCGTTTCACATGGAGCGTATGATACGGACGGATCGTCAGGACGTATAACCAAGCGCCATGTGTTTAAATGAGTAATTTCACATGAAGCGCGTATGATCCGTCCGCGTGATTTGGTACGACGGCCATACGTCGAGCCCTTGCGTCGTCGTATTGTCAGCAGGCGCACGGGCCGTTGTTTATAATGAGTAGCTTCACATGAGAACTGATGGTCCGTTTCGTATCATCTCGCCTAGTTGTCGGATTTGCCTTGTTCTAGTAAACACGTGACCGTCTAGATCTAGTACATAATATACTGCACCACCGCCATGAATTATAAAATAGATACGGAAATATTAATTTGCACAATAGAAAATCAAAGGTGCATATATTCTATTACGTCGATACATTGTCAAATGAATATCCCCATAATCAGCAAGAATGGTAACAGCGACTTGTCGGTTGCTGACCATACCATATTATGCATGTGAAAAGGCGTAAGTCGCGTATGGAAATGGCTCGCATGGTCAGCGCTGACGATCAGTGCTGAACATACGCTCCATGTGAAACGGCACTTAAACCACGTAGTTCACACAGCTGCGCGCGCAGCGCTGCTATCGACGTTATTCCGGTTTTGTTTTGATTAGTCGTGTGTTTAGGCCGGTTGAAAGCTCCTTATATTTTAAACAAGAAGGTCGTGAAATACGTAACGAATTCGATCAAATTTGACATCTGCTTAAATGAAATGAAAACGTCAAAGTTGACGTTTGAACAAATATCTGCAGTATTTTATTAAAATCCGAGAGAAAATGTGTTTTAACAGAGTTTATTTGAAGGACTGTTGTTACTTTTTTTCACTAAGAAATGGATGCCTGGGAATCGGAGCTTTTCATTTCTCTTTGATGCTTTCAAACTTACTTATGGACGCCACAACTTACAAAATAAACTGGAAAATAGTATTAAGTTTAGTTATTCTGGGAACGCTTTTAGTATGTGCCATCGTATTCATTTATGGGGTTATTTTTAAAATACGACTGATAATAAAAATGTATGCCTACGTATGTATCCTTTACATACTGCTTTATGTTGTAAGAGTCGTTTTACTATTCAGTAAAAGTTACGAAACGATGAACGAAGAAATGAAAGATCCAGTACCACATGATCGATTGAAGAGTATATTTGTAAGCGTGCTCGTCGTTGCTGCCGTTGAAATACTATTAAACAGTTATTTTATGGTGGTCACTTTGAGTTATGCTGCTATTTTGGAAGAAGAAGAATAATTTTTGCTAGCGTAATGGACCAGATTTAACCACGTAACAGTTTTCAATTTTTACCAAGGATTAAAATGTTGTAGAACTAAGTAAAAGTGTATTATAATAAAATAAAGCTGAATTTTATGATTGTTTATTTAAGAAAATGTAGCTTAAAGACGGCTTTGGCATGTTGTTTTATTAAAGTTAAAGCCATAAACTATTAAAAGTTCCAGGTTACCTTAAGTGTTGAAGCTGTGACTATTTTGCACTGTCCCACCTAAGTAGTGTTGGATCAAAACGGCTTTCATCTCTGATAGAAGTTTGTTTTATTTTTGGTAAAAGTGAGGTTTTGGGTGTGGGATAGTATTGGGGCTAGCTGAGATGATAACGAACCTCCGATAGGGGACGCACTGGAAGAAGAAAAATACAAATACACAACCGAACCGCTACCGGTATAAGTAGGTAGTTCACTCTTGCCAATCAACAGCTTCGGGTGGAGTAGTTAGTAAGAGTCAGGTACCCTCTTGTCCCAGAGATGAGAAATCATCCCTAAAGGCAGATAACCAGGAAATGGTTAACGGCATGAAGATGCAGAAGGCAACGGGAAACCATTGCAGTAAAGATCATACATGGCTATCCCTAGAATAAATCAGCATGGTTAACTTCAAGATCAAATATAATTCTGGAGCTAATAGTCCCCTAATCGGATCTCCAGAAGGGACGGTTTTGAATAATGCTATATAAATTGACACATTGAATGTACGAAGCGGGGAAAATGAAAGAAATGCAAAGAATGAACCTGAACATCTTAGGTATAAGTGACACCAAATGGCCAAATACTGGCCAACAAATTGTACGATGTACTTCTCAGGCAATGACGACCCCGATCACCAAAGACGGCATGGCGCGAAAGAAGTAAACCAATCGGTGATAAAATCCATCCCAGTATCAGATCGAGTCATTTTACTACAACTACAGGCCAAACATTGTAAACTCAACATAATTCAAACGTATGCCCCAACTGAAGATAAATCAGATGAAGAAGTAGAGATATTCTATATTGGCAATATATTACAATCCATCAAATCATGAGACATCACCATAGTTCTAAGTGACTTCAATGCTAAAATTGGCAAGGGAGCATGTGACAAATATGGACTCGGAACAAGATTATCACGATTCAGTCAATAGAAGGCCGTAATCATAATGAACCCCCTTTACCAGTTTCCAAAACGTCGACTATATACTTGGCAATCACCTTAGGAAGCTCTACAAAAATTGTAAGAGATTAGATCTATTACATTCTTATAAATTAATGAGAGATACAAAAGCATAATAAACATCAAATAACTCTCCATTCCTTTCTATTCACTGCCTTTCTTCCCCATTCCATTACCTCAATCTCTCTCAGGTCCCCCATCACCTCGTCCCATCATATTATATTCGATATCCCCTACTTCTTGATTCTGTGAGTCTCCATTCCGTTATTATTTTTATTGGTCTGCCTCCTTTGGTTCTAATGATATTCCCAAGCCATCGTATTTTCTTATGCCTTCTCCTCTTATTTCAAGAATTCAAGAATTTCGTAGTTCATTTTTGACTTTTCAATATGTATTCAGAAGAAATCATTAAAAAGAGGATACAATAGGAGTTAAAGTAAACGGTATTAGATATGTTGATGGTACAATACTAAGCTAGCCTAGAAAATTTATAGACAAATCGTGAGTAAAGTAACTGAAATAAGTGAAGAATATTATAGTAACCAAAGGGGCCAAAAATAAATACATTTATTTCGGTATAGTTATCAATAACAACAATAACAGCTCTGAAGAAATAAAAACGCTAAAAGTAAAATTAATGAGATGCTATGTATTATCCTACGTCCCTGTAATACTCTGCTTCATAGACTTTAAGAAAGACTTTGCCAGCATCAAATGTCATAGACTATGGCATATACTGCAATCAGTAGGGGCTCCGAACCATCTCATAAGAATATTAAGAATAATAGCCAGTCTCTACAACAATTAGAAGTATTTTCACAGAAAAAGGTGTAAGGCGTTATCTACAATTCGCCGACAATACTGTAGAAATGACATCAAATATACAGGAAACTGAAGAATTAGTGTCAAGACTAGGGAACACGGGACAAGATCAATTATAAAAAGTCAAAATTAATGATTATTATTGATCCTAACCCCATTGCTAACTGTGAGGTAGTAGATTCATTCATATTATGTTTAGAAGAAATGATCCATGTAGACGGCAGTAAAGAACATGAAATCAGACGTCGTATTTAGCTTGGGCGAACCGCAATGTCGCAGCTAACAAAAATTTGGCAAGGCAGAAAAATTTCAAGGACAACAAAAATTAATCTTGTGAAAATTCTTTGGATACCTACGCTTCAGAAACATGGGTAATCCGTCAGGCAGATATGAGACGTATTGATGCTTTTGAGATGTGGTGCTGGCGCCGAATGCTGCGTACACCATGGACAGCTAAGATGACCTACATCCAGTGGCGGCTCGTGGCTGGAAATCTTGGGGGTGCTGTAGCTTTCGAAATATACATACCAGTAACGATCCTTGATATTTTTAATGTGCTTTTTAAGCAAAACAAAACAAATCAAAATTGTACTCAATTCATAAAAAAATTAGCTTACAGGAAAATGAAATAAAAAGAATTTTTATTTAAATATAAAATCCATTCTCAGCCACACCCATTCCAATACAGTATCTTAGTCAAAAAGTAAGCAAGGAAAACAAAATAGAGCATTTCTAATTTCGCAACCAGGCAACCATTTTATTTTTTCATGCCAGTCCTTGTTAAAAGATCTAGTAAAATATTTTTTGCACTCCCCGGCGGAAAGTTATTTCTTTACGCCCGCGAAGAAGGGCGTAAAGTTAATTATTGTAGACCGCGGGCGCACTTTACGCCCGCAACCCGCAACAAATTAATAAAAAAGTAGATTACCTTAATTACAAAACAATTTTTATATACCTAACTTGTAAAATCACTCTTGCGGTGAATGCGTCAATTTGACATTTTTAAAAATGCCATTAGAAGATTTTTATAAGAAATTAGAAATCAAAAAATTTAAATAAAATCTTCGTCCGTCCAAAAATATTGTATGTTATGTACCGTGGGCTAAAATCGATATCCTTACACCCTTGATACATAAATAACTATTTTGTTTTTACTAACTGCTTCAATTTTTTCACGTAATGACAATTGGTAAAATGTAATTTTTTAAATATATTCAACAGTAACATATCCATCATAACATATTTAAAATAATATTTATTATTTAATTGTATTTTTCTGTAACAAATATTTAAATGTTAGAAAAAAAAAACAGAATATTATCCTACGTACCTATATGAAAGATTAATTCGCTCTGAATAAAAACATACAAATTAAATCACAAATAAGCTGACGCTGCTTAGACAGCAGATTTCGGGCCGGTTATTTTGCTTACAAATTCCTGGCGAACAATGATGACGCTGTACCGGCTGTACAGAAAGCAGCGTTCGCGCTGCTATTACCGTGTGTTATTAAGAACTAACAAGCCTGCGCGAAACTTGCAGAGAAATGTATGTTTTTGACACTACTACGTTTTGCAGTGTCTCGGAACTCCGCGGGACTTTCACCGACGCGACGTACGTTTTCGACAATATTACATTTCGCAGCGTGTCTGAATGGAATCTACAGCTTCGGTTAAAATAATTCCTTTTAAAAGCGGTTTAATTAATTAAATTTATGTAATAATTATGCAAAATATTGAATGATTGTTATATTATTGATATTTTCAAGTACAAATTTAATAGGTAATTAATTTTCGTATTTTGTTCTGGGGGTGCTGCAGTGTCGCAGCGCTTATGGACCAACCGCCACTGCCTACATCTCAATCCTACAAGATATCCAGCCAGCTCAAAGATTCTCTGGTACTACTTATCATAGAACATTAAAGTTCTTTGGTCACATTATGCGTAGTGACAATATGGAAAGACTTATGGTGCAAGGAAAAACTAAAGGCAAAAGAAGAAGGGGAAAGTCACTCACCTAACGAGATGGACGGATCGAATACGATGTTGGATGCAGAAGAAGAAGAGATTACTATCTGTGGTATTCTATGGAATGGAGACACGGACATTAACGAAAATAGACAGTAAAAGACGTTTAAATTATGGATGTATAGAAGAATTCTTAAAATACCATGGGCAGATCGAGTAACGAATGTAGAAGTAGAATATAGAAAGAAAAAGAAATTATGTTTATCACCAAGAAAAGAAAATGTACAATATCTGGGATATATTATGGGAGGAGAAAATACAATTTGTTTCAAATTAGAATACAAGGAAAGATACAGAGGAGAAGCAGTGTTGAAAGAAGACTCACCATTTAGATCGGCTGTTTCAATTTTGACTGCCAACCTTCGAAACGGAGAAGGCTAATAAAGAAGAAGATTGGAATCGTCAGTTTAGTAGTTCGAATGAATTAACCACCATGGTGTTAGTAAAGACATGCTTCACTTATTCCATAGCCAACGTTGAAGTGTAATGTTTGGGTTCACACGATATCTATACCAAAGACACATTAGCTGTTTCTATGATGTTTTTGCCAAAAAATGAAAATGGGTCTATTTTGATTAAAAATTGCAATAAAAAAATCTGGTCTAGAACGTGCCTCTTATCTAACTACTTCAGCATTAATGGTATTTTTAAAATATGATCATGCCAGATAAAGACGTTTTATGCCAAAATCTAGAAGGTTGAGTATCTGCCTTTCAAAATTTTGACATATACACGACATATACGTATTAATTAATAACCAGTACGTGCGTTATCTTTTCTTTAAGCTGAAATGAGCTTGCGCTATGATGAGTCCTACTTGGAGAGATGTCTATGTTTCTCGTTAAAACCAGGATGCATTGGAATTTTAGTGTATCATATTGGAATCATGATTTGTGAAATCATTCGAATTCTAGTTTACTACAGATTCACCTGGGAAGTAATTGTAGATTTGGTATTTTGTTCGACATGCATATTATTATCGACATTGTCCATATATGGCTTTGTCAAAGAAAAATTATGTGTAATAAAAGCGTACGTGTATTTGACTATGATCTATTGTTTATACTACATAGTACTTTTTATTATAATTATTAACAGAGGTTATCAAAATATGTATAACGATATGTTGCATCCACCTAAACAGGACATTTTACTCAGAAGAAATCTCTACGCCACCTCTACCATTTATTGTTTTCAAATAATATTTAATATTTATTTTATACTGGTCTTGTATAGTTTTGTTTTACAAATTAAAGAGGCTAATTTTAACTAGTTTTATTTTATTATTTATAAAAATAGAATTTTTATAATTATGGACATTGCTTTTCTGCAATATGGGTTTTAACAGAGTCAGGCGTTATTGTTCGTTTTATGACAAACGTTGTCGCAAATTTACGTTTGACGTCAACATTTATTAATAGATTTTGACACTGAAGCAGTACGTAATTTACACCTCAAATAAAGTTTATGGAGAACTTAGAGGTCCAACGAGCTTTATTATTCATTTTCTACGGTTTCTATACTTAGTTTTCCTATTATTTTTTTAATTTGTTTATAATATTTCGCTTTAATTGTTAGGGTATTTTTCGTATTGTCAGGATTAAAATACTCTACTCAGGCTCAATATAAATAACGTATATTAATTAATAAAAATAATACATGAGTTTACACTTGTTCTTATCTGTAGGTCATCCATTCGTAAACTGCCTATTTTAACAAACTTTCAGCTGTTATATGGTAGTTCATTACCACCATAAAACAACACTTGTTTTTAACGATCTTTCCTAAATCCCATTCACGCTCGATTACATACATAGCTAACCGTTTTTACAAAAATGCATGCAGACATAATTGTCGTTATACATTAAACATCTAGACGGGCACAAGCCCACGTTTTATTTACAAAAATATTGTAACAGCTTCGGCCTTTCCTGACCTATTAATCGTCCTCGATAATTCCTAAACTAAACAAGCAAGAAACAAGCGTAACTTAAACCTAAGACAAAATACATCTCCATTTCAAAAATTCAAAGATTGATCTCACAATAAGCATAAAGAAAGTACATAAATAAACAATGGCATTCGTTTAGTCCGATTCTGATATACAGGATGCTGACGAACTTATTAGACACAATCTTTATTGTTTTCACTCACTAATAAATCACAACGCACCGGATTTGTAGGCACAACTTCATTAAACACCGTTTCACTATTCGGCACAGAACCTTTTGGAATCAGTTTCAGTCGATCCACTGCGATAATTCCCTTGAAAATTCTTCCACTTTGTTGTTCACCCTCAATATCTTGCACTAAATACCTATCATTATCTAGAGCTTTTACTACTTCATATGGCCCTTTATATTTCGCCACTAACTTTCTGCTTTCACCAGTACTAGGCGCTTCACTTCTCACTAACACTAAGTCACAGGGTTGATACTTCGGAGCTTCTTTCCTCTTCTTGTCGTACTGCACCTTCATTTTGTCTTTATTTTTAGCAAGCAGCACTTCAACATCTTCTTTCTCCACCTTATTGCCCATTTCTTCATTCAAAGTCATTATTTCTCGAGTTAATGGATTTTCTTCTAACCCAAAACTTTTATATGTAAAAACTATTTCATGGGGTGTACGTTTTGTCACACTGTGAACACTATTATTTACCGCCCACTGTACTTGAAACAATTTTTCGTCCCAATCATTGCATTCTAAACCTGTAGCCGAAGTCGATAAGCATGTAATCATAACAGTATTCAGTCTTTCGATTTGACCATTGGCTCTAGGTGTCTTCGACGCAATTTTCACATGTTGCATGTTAAAGTTCTCACAAAACTGTTCAAAATTATCGGATGTAAAGGCTGCGCCTCTGTCACTAATAATTTTAAGGGGTTTTCCAAAGCAAGAAATAAACTCCTTTATGAACTGTATAGATGCAATAGTCCCTGTATCTTTCACAGCTTTTAACATAACATACTTGCTGAAACCGTCAATTAAAGCGATTATATATTTGTTCTTACTTCTTGACGTCACGAACGGTCCTAGGTGATCAATATGCACACACTGAAAAGGCTTATTCCCTTTATCCAAAGGATGGAGGAATCCTGGTTGCTTTCCTTTTGGAACTTTATAATATAAACAGTTCAAACACCTATTCACGCACTTCGAAACGAAATCTCTCATCTTCGGAAAATAGTAAGTTTCTTTTAGTTTAGACAATGTTTTATCGATGCCCAAATGCATTAATGATTTATGGGCCTCGATTACCAACTCGCACCTGACATCCGCTGGAACATACAATCTCCACAAACCCTTCACCGTTTTGTAGACTCTACCTTGGTAAAGTGTGAACTTTTTATGTATGTCGGCATCACCTTCCTCTAATTTATCTCTTATGGACACAATTTCGATGTCATTTCTTTGCAAAGCCGCTATCCAATCCGTATTAATGGTTATTCCCATAACAGGCAATCCCACTAACGACACTTCTTCCGCTGGGTCGACAGGATTTCGACTCAGACCGTCAGCCACAACATTACTAACACCTTTGTGATATTCGATATTATAATTAAATTCTGATAACCGAACGAACCAACGTCCAATGCGCGCACTTAGGTCTCTCTTATTCGCAAGCATTTTTAAACTATTACAATCAGTACGGATAATAAATTCAATACCAATCAGATAAACCCGAAAACTTTCCAACGCACACACAATCGCGAGCGCTTCTAGTTCGTACGAATGATATTTAGACTCGTCTTTTGTCGTTTTACGACTGAAAAATGAAACTGGGTGCAATTTCCCATCGGATTGTTCTTGAAGCAACACTGCCCCAATCCCAATTAAACACGCATCCGTTTGGACTTCAGTTTTTGCACTTGGATTATACACTGCCAAGACAGGCTTACACAGTAAACACCTCTTGATTTCTTCGAACGCACTCTGTTGTTTAATTTGCCACTCAAACTTTGTGTCCCTTCGCAATAATTCGTTCAATGGACTAATTATTCTAGCGAAGTCTTTCACAAACCTTCGAAAGAAACTGGCCAATCCAACAAAACTTCGCACAGATCTAACGTTTGTAGGCACTGGAAAATTTCCCACACTCTGTAGTTTCCTACTACCTGGCGCTATACCTACACTCGAAATCTCGAATCCTAAGTATTCAATAGTATTCATAAAAAAATAACACTTCTCCAAATTTAAAGTCAGTCCCGCAATTTTTAACGCCTCGAACACTTGTTTCAACTTTATAATTCCGTCTTCGGTACTCGCACTCGGAATTATAATGTCATCGATATAGGCCATTGCTACATCATATCTCAAGTTGCCTAACACAAGGTTTATTAAGCGTTGAAATACTGAAGGAGCATTACACAGTCCGAAGGGCATCCTCTTGAACTGGTAATGTCCATCAGGCGTAATAAACGCCGTTTTATCCCTCGATTCCACACTCATAGGTACTTGATAGTAACCACTACTTAAGTCTAAACTTGTAAAGTACCTCATTCCACTCATTCGATCCAGCTGATCTTCGATCAGAGGAATAGGATAGTGATCCTTCACTGTTTGTTTGTTGAGCGCGCGATAGTCGATGCACATTCTCACATCGCCAGTCTTTTTCTTCACCAGCAGGACTGGGCTGGCAAAGGGTGAATTGCTGTCTTCAATAATATCTGCTTCTTTAAGTTCATTTACAATCTTCTTTACTTGTTGCTTTTCAGAGAAGGCCATTCGATAAGGTCGATAGTACACTGGTTTACCATCCGCCAGATTTATTTCCATTTCCATTTTATTCGTCAGTCCAATCTGACTCATTTTTCTTGCTATCAATTCTTTGTTCTGATTCAATAAATCTAGAACATGAGTTGCACTTTCTCTGGACAAATCAGTATGAATTTCCTCATAAGTCACTGACTCGGTATTGACTTCTCTTCTGCATTCTGTCTCCACATCAACAGGTTCACACACTTCACCTCGCGTAATCAAATCTCCTTCTTTAAGATTCAAAATTCCATTTGTGAGATTCAACACAGGAAGCATGGCTCTACCTTGCTCATCCATCTCAATTAGACATCGTGGAATGATTTGGCCCTTTTCCCTGATACCTCCTTCGACGCACAGAGTTTCACTTTTAATTGTGGAACATACAGAAACATGTCCTAAGAAATTACTAGGTATCGTCACGTCTTCTACTGTTGCAATCTGGGACTTCCTCGTTTTATCACCGTCCATATTCGCGAAGTTAGAAACACCGGTACTTATTCGCAACTCGTTGCTGGTACTTAATATGTAAACATGGGGTTGCTCTGTATAAGGGTGGCCCACTATCACAGGTACCAACTGGCTTTCACTTGGTACGACATGCGCATTTACTCTCGCCGATACTCCGTCGATCGTGAGGTCAACGGTTACGACCCCAATTGGTTTCACAACTCCCTGACCGTACCCAATTAATGGTTCGACGTCGGTCTCGAAATATGTAAGACCCATCTCATTTAATGTATCAGAGCGAATAGCTACACAGCTGCTCCCAAGATCAATATAACACCTGGTTAGTTTTCCATTGATCATTGCATCCTTGAAATATTTTGTGTGAGTGTCCTTTCCAATACTTAGCACTGAAGACTTTTCGCTCGTTGTACTCGTCACTGAGTTTGACACGTTCTGATTGTTTGTGGCTTTTCCACAAAACCTCGCATAATGACCTTTCTTATTACATTTGAAACAGATAATGTCTTTAGATCTGTTTTCAGTTCGACCGGTACCCGCACTTTTATTCGCGGTGTATCCCTCTTGCGTATTACACTTGTTATTGCCAAATTTATTACCGAATCCGACCTGAGGTCTCCCGAAAGATTTTTCTTTGTAATCGGTCACATAACTATTTGCAGACTTGATGTCCGGAAGCAGTTGACAAGGCTTCTCATATCGACGCAGCGGTCCTAAATGATCTCGAAACTTTATATTATTTAGACCGTCGACAATCCATTCGATAGTCTCTGAGTCACTCATTTTCACTTTATTACATCTTGCCAATTTTTCGTAAAAATACTCGACAACATCTTGGTTTGATTTTCGCTTGTAATTTTGTGCATCCAGTCGCAATGACAATGCACTTTTTTCACAGGGGAAGTTTTCACGCAACAACACGCACCACTCCTGCCAAGTACGGTTGCTTTTGGCAGGTAAACTATCCCGCCAAGTCTTCGCGACACCACTTAATTTCGATAGCGCGTAATGCCTTATCGCAACATCATCCCAATCATAAATTTCACCGTGTTCTTCAATTTTATTGAGCCATTGGTCGATAGAAATATCATCTTTAACAGGATCAAATACAGGTAACACTGCACTCATATCCCTGAAGTAACGAGGTCCTCTCGCATCTCCATTTTCAAAGTCAGAATTATGGTCTCCTCCCGCCGAATTTGTGACGCTCTTATTTTTCTCTGCCATCTCGTTATAAGTCCAGCACACTTTGCCCTTACAACTTTGACCGTGACAACAGTAAGCACCCCAAATGCCCGTTTCACGCGATCGCGACAGATACGTTTTCGAACGACACTAAACTTCGTAAACGCGGTTCACAAGGTACGACTTTTCTTCCAACAAGGGTTTTAACTAAACAAGTAATGTCACTTATTACTCATTTATTATCTCGCTTCTGATAAACTGTTAGGGTATTTTTCGTATTGTCAGGATTAAAATACTCTACTCAGGCTCAATATAAATAACGTATATTAATTAATAAAAATAATACATGAGTTTACACTTGTTCTTATCTGTAGGTCATCCATTCGTAAACTGCCTATTTTAACAAACTTTCAGCTGTTATATGGTAGTTCATTACCACCATAAAACAACACTTGTTTTTAACGATCTTTCCTAAATCCCATTCACGCTCGATTACATACATAGCTAACCGTTTTTACAAAAATGCATGCAGACATAATTGTCGTTATACATTAAACATCTAGACGGGCACAAGCCCACGTTTTATTTACAAAAATATTGTAACATAATTTCAGAATACAATAAGTTAAATTGCGCTAAGAAAAAGAGAGATAAAGCCTACTAATGAATTAAGTTACAAATGCTAACAATATAGAAAGCAGTATTTTAGCGATTAATTTTTTTAAGGATTCACTTATAACCAAGGCACGGACTTGTATGCACCAAAAAGTGTTAAAATATGCGCATATATATGCTCAAATTACATGCCAAATATGCAGTGGTTTTCATCAAATATGCTTTAAATATGCAAATTATTGACCATAATTATTTTATGTATATATTTAAAACAGAAATTTTTGGATGAAACGAATTTATTTATTTTAATTGTTAACACATAATACAAATAGCAAAAGGAAACATAATTAATACTAAACTACTTATATCTTTATAGAACTAATGGTACTTTTAGAGAAAAATAATAAAATAAATCTTAACTACTTATTTTTATTCAACAGTATCAAGCGAAACTCGAAAGTAAAACAAAAACTAACCAAGGAGTAAGGCCAACAACGGTCAAAAACATGAAAATCCCATGGTATCAGTGGTTCATTAGTCACTTCTTGGAAAGTGAAAGTTTTCTATGCCTGTCACAGCCCTTCCAGATAAAGAGATAAATTTTAAGCTGGGATTAGACCCCTGGGAAGTGGGCAGTTTTTAAAAGTACCTACATAAATATTTGTAGGTAAATACCTCATTTTAGAAATTCCCAATAAAAATAGACTTTTACCAGAGAATTATAGTTTCTCCGAAATTTAGACATTCGCTCATTTTTCTACATTTCTCGTATTTTAGTGAAACTGTGTAGCTACATTTATCTCTAACCAAATGTATAAAGAAATATGCTTTAATATGCTCTTGAAACAAATTTATGCACGAAATGCCTAAAATATGCAAAATATGCAAAAAAAAATTGATTCCATTTAGGTCTGTTTTATTAGATACGCGTAAATACAAAAGCTCACTTAGCACATATTATTAGTATAGGATATGCATTTGCATAAAATCCGTGCCTTGCTTATAACTAAACGTAATTGGGAGATGTAATAAATTTAGAGAGAATCTCGAATAACAGGATACCAAATGAACGCTATGAAAAAATGTTAGTAACTCATCTAGCGGGCCACGAAGTCTAAATTATGAACACCAAAATATTAAAAATACACAAAAAGGAGAAGAAGGCAGGAGATCAAGACAAGAGGAATATAGGAAAGAAGCAGAAAATAAACAGAGAAGATAAAGAAAATGATAAAATAAATGAGTAGAAGAGGGGGAATGAGAAGAAAAAAAAGAAGAAAAAAAAACAAGGAGACTATGAACAATGTGAAAAGATCAAAAATGAAGATGAAGAAGAAAAGAAGACAAAGGGGAAGAAATAGATTTTCTAAATATTTACAAAATTTATTCCAAATCAGGAGCATACGGTAATGGGGGAGATGTAAAAGGAGAAACAGATTTCTAAGAATAAGCTTCACACACCACAAATCTCTTTTCAATCAAATCCAGGAATGTTTCTGAAAGAAAGATCAAAAACTTTATTTTAATTACATACTTAATTATTTTTTTCATCTTATTTCAGAATGTAACAGATATAACTTAACATATTGTATAAATAGTTAAGATTGTAATCTTTTTAATACTACGTGTAGACCATCTTTAGGTTTCAGAAAGACTGAAGGTATAAAAGTTAAAGATTCGACAGTCGTTGAACTTCTTTCGACTTTAAAATTCTTCACAATGTAAATTATTCCCAGCTTGGAGCTCATCAAGCCAAATCTCTCCCCTAAAAATAACAAGAATGTTAATAAAATCATATCGTTGATTAAAATATACGAGTTTGGCAGAAAAATAATAAGACTGGTAATTCTGTGCGCGACAACCGACAACGCTGTTGCCTTGCACGGCAGTTAGAATAACTCCTGTTCTAGACTCGGTACAAGTTTGAACTTGTTGTAGTTGCTACGCGATTGTTGAGCGCCATCATCCTTTGTAAATTGCGTCTTGGCTAAGCGGAGTGGAGTATATAGATGCAGTTGGTCATGATACAAATTTACCCTTCCTTGTTTAATAAGATTTTCTCAAATCAAGGCCCGCTGAATTAATATTACATATAAGGCCTGCCCACTTTATTTAGCCAAGACGCAATTTAGAAAGGACGATGGTGCCATTTGAGGTAAACTATACATTGGCTAAATAAAGTGGGCAGGCCTTATATGTAATATTAATTCAGCGGGCCTTGCTCAAATACGAGTAGTTATTGAGTACGTCAATAGGTTACATACTTACGGGTAAACGTACTAGGCTTTGCATGTATTTTTTAAATATTATTTCAAGTTATCTAATTATTAATGGGGGAGACGGTACGGTAGTGAGCATTGGCAAGGCTAGCTAAATTAAATATTACATATTAAGGCCTTACCACTTTAGTTAGCCAAGATGCAATTAGAAACAACGATGGCGCCATTTGACGTGAACTCTCTTAGAACTAAAGGGAAAAATGTATAGTTCACCTCAAATGGCGCCATATTTAATTTAGCTAGCCTTGGTATTGGTATGGCGCATCGCTCTGCAAAGTTAAGCATCGGTGCCCATAGGCAGAACTTAGACGGGTGACCCGAACCAGGATCAGCTTACTACGGCTCGGAGTGTCCTCGTCGACAAGCTTTGGGCCTTAATGGCCTGTGCGCCTGTGAAAGCTCAATACATATCTAATCAAAATTCGTGGATTTAGGTTTGTTAACTTTTTATAAAATACCGTAGATGGCGCCACATAACGTAAAAGTAACAAATGATTCAGTTGGCCTCGGAAAAATTATAATCTAAGAGAAGGTAAGGGCAGTTATATATCCCATTAATACCCACCAATACAATTTCTGGGACCGTCACCGAAAGGCAAATACACGAAAGGTGTTATTTTAATTTTGTTTTCATCACTGAACCTTTCAGGGTCGTACTTCTCAGGATTTGGAAAATATTTGGGATCCCAGTGCAATCCATGCAAGGGGATGATAATAGGTGTGTCTTTTTCTATTAACAGTCCTGTTTCGGCTACTTTGTAATCTTCTGTGCATTCTCGTTGTAAAAACGGCGTTAAAGGATATTTTCTCAAGGTTTCTATAATGATAAATAAATTTTAATCAAATGGCTTTCGGGAGGATCAGAAGCATCTGTCAGTAGCGACTACAAAATAAACGTACCTGAAACAATCATGTGTAAATATTTCATTTCCTGAAGTCCCTCGTAGGTAAGATTGCCGTGTCTTTCAATTGTTTCCTGTATTTCCGTCCTAAGTCGATCTTGGATGTGAGTGTTGATACAAAGTTCGTGCAGTGTAAAAGCAATGGTCGAACTTGCTGTTTCGTGTCCAGCCGAGAAAAATGTGATGGCTTGGGCCATCAATCTGTTGTCGGCTAGAATAGGTTAGTGACATTTACAATCTGCTGTACATTCCAGCAGTATTATACAAAATGTTTTTTCCACTGTCATGAAAAACGTAACATTCAGAGAATAATCAAATTAAGTTACCAAGAACAGGAGCAACGGTTATCTATGTACGCTTGGTTTTCAAGGTAGTTCTTACGTCACTAGGGAGGTAAATTCACACTTACTTGTCTACTGTGTTGACAGCCAATAAGCAAATGTTAAAATCGACACATCTGATTCAGATATGACCGATGATCATAGTGAATGCAACTTACCAAATTGGCAATGGAAAAAATATTTTAGAAGCTAATATGACCCTTAGCTCGTTTGTTTCGTAAGGCCCTCAATAGTAAAGCAAATATTTCTAATAATTATTTAAGTAGATTTCTGAACCTATTCGTTTTACTTACAGAGTTTAAACTCGTCGTCTTGCGTTTCTTGATTCTTCAGTTCAATTAAAATATCGACCAAATCGTTCCTTTTAACTTTCATAGTCTCCCTCTTGTTAATGGTTTCTAGAAAAACGCTTTTAAAAAAACCGACAGTTTCCGGATCAAAGAAACTGAATCGGAATATTTTCACCAAAAGCGGAGCAAAAACGTAGGAGAAAGCTCTCAGTGCTTTTGCAGGTGTGTTCGGGAACAAATTCCTTCCGGCAACCCTAAATTCACTATCTTCGTTCAAAAACGAATTCGCGTTAATTCCGAATGCGCAAGTTGCTACCACATCCGTTGTGTATTTAGATGCGAGTTCTTTAACTTCAATATCTTTATCTAAGTTCGTTTCCACGTACTTCCTTAAATTTTCACCGCATTCTCTCATGAGGTACATCATTATTTTCATTTTACCCGAAGTGAAAACCGGGGAAAGTTTCGTTCTTAAAGCTTTCCACTGTTGATTTTTCATACCAGGTAAGGCGTTACCCATAACCGGATCTATTCTTTCATCGCATACTAGCACTCTGTTAGAAAACGCGTAAAAGTCTTTTATTAACATCCTTTTTATTAAATCGGGGTCCCTGACTACTAAAAATGGTTTGGCGAACGCATAGAAACCAAAATACGGTCCTGTAAAGGCATTGTACAAATCTGCGAAATATGTTCCAGGGTGTTTTTTAGTAAGGACTATGCCCAAAAGGTTGCCAAAAATAAAACTGGGTTCTTTGTGCGGAACGCCCCTCGATTTCCAATAGTTGTAGCTACGTTTAAAATAGAAGTATATTAATCCGATTACTAAAGCTAAAAGGATTAAAATATCGGAGAGTGATAACATCTGAAAAGGAAAATAAACAGATCAATAAGCTACTAAGATAAACAAATGCCTGTAATATTGTCGGTGAATTATAACAAACTAGTGATTATCGTAAAAATCAAACAGGAATAAATTAACTTACCATCCGAAAAATCTAATACTAAAAGCGTATATTTACCTCTACAAATTTTATCTGTTTATTTATCACACGATAATACGCACGTTCGTATGTCACTGCTGCTTCTGTTGGACTAATCAAGAACTTAAAATAAGTAGGCTTAAAGCTGGAAACGTATATCTATTTGTATTTTTATTATCTAATAAACAATGAATTGCAAAAACTTTTTGAACCCTGCTTGGCGATTCGGCGACGACTGTTCAGAAATTATTTATTATCTGTGCTAAACTTATTTGACTATGTATTTGCTAATAATTCGCCAATTTTAGATGGTTTTTATCGTTTGATAGGATTATAAATTGATATAAATTAGAAAATCGACTGTAACGCATTATACATTGTATAAATAAATGACCTCGGGGACGATGTGGTTACGAAATATTTACATTTATTAATAAGATAACTTTTTGGTTGTTATTTCGTATTTTTTTTATTATTAATCTGCATATTTACAATCTACTGTTAACGATATTTTGAGTATTAATTAATGTCGTGGTGGTCTATGGTCTATGCGCTATGTCATGAGAGGAGCTTTAGCCAGCACTAATCTCCCGGAGGTTTATATCAGTTTGGATTGGGTTGCAGACAGCGCCGGTTTAAGGCGCTGCTGGGCCCTAGGCGGCAATGGGGAGTCCCCTTGTAAATGGAGGGGGGGGGTCTGGGGGCTCCAGGGTTGTTGGATCAAAAATAAAACGAATGTGCTAGAAGTTGTGCAAAAAATACGAGGGTGCAGTGATAAGTCTGGTAAAAATGAAACAAGGAATAATTTTTTTGGCCAAAAACAATTTATTGTTCAACGTAGTCACCTTTTAGGTCGATACGCTTGCTTAGTCCAACGGTTTTCCAATTTTAACTTATAGTGAAAGTAGTGTAGTGTAACTTATTAACTTATTACGGCGCGGAGTTGTCGCGAAAAATTTTGTTCAATGAATTTAGGGCCCCAGTGAGCTCCCGGGCCCTAGGCGGCCGCCTAGTCCGCCTAATGGTTAAATCGGTACTGGTTGCAGATTTATATAGATAACTTGGACTTTTCTCGGAGAAGTCAATACATTTGTTGAAACATCATGTTCAGCTGCCGACGTAAGTCGTTGATCTAGATACTTTGTTTCGGTCTTAACAGGTATGAGCTACAGATACAAATTATAAAGGAGGCGATATTCTTGTGTATACAATTTTTTTCAAATTTGTTAAAATACGTTTATGTAAAGTTAGCGGACAGTGTTCAGTCGATTACGCGACGAAAGCAAAAGTAATATAATAGATTTTGACACTAATGCAATACGTAATTTACTAATCAAAGGAAGTTTATGAAGAAACTTAGAGGTCTAACAAGCTTCATTATTGATTTTCTACAGTTTCTATACTTAGTTTTCCTATTGTTTTTTTATTTGTTTATAATTTTTAGTTTTAATTTCAAAATACAATAAGTTAAATTGCGCTAAGAAAAAAGAGATAAAGCCTACCAATGAATTAAGTTACAGATGCTGCCAATATAGAAATCAGTATTATATTTTTTAAGGATTCACTTATAATGAGAAGTAATTGGGAGGTGTAATAAATTAAGAGAGAATGTCGAATAAAAGGATATCAAAATGAACGATATGAAAAACCAGGAAGTGTAATTTATGAACAACAACATATAAAACAAGCACAAGAAGGATAAGAAAGGAGGGCAGAAAAACCAGAGAAAGATAAGAAAGAAGCAGAAAGAAGATAAAGAAAATAATAAAATGAATGAGAAGAAGAAGAGGAATGAGAAGGAGAAGAAGAAGAAAACAAGGAGACGATGCTCAATTTATTCCAAATCAGGAGCACATGGGGGAGATGTAAAAGGAGAAACCGATTTCTAAGAATAACAAGATATTAACGGCTTTCCTTCCGTACACATTAATTCACACACCACAAATTTCTTATCAGTTAAACACAGAAATGTTTCTGAAAAAAATATCTACTTTATTTTATTTACTTAATTATTTCTTTCATCTTATTTGATAATATAACAAATATAACTTAACACATTCTATAAACGGTTAAGATTGTAATCTTTTTAATACTACATGTACACCCTCTTTAGGTTGCAGAAAGACTGAAGGTATAAAAGTTAAAGATTCGACAGTTGTTGAACTTCTTTCGACTTTAAAATTCTTTATAATGTAAATTATTCCCAGCTTGGAGCTCATCAAGCCGAATCTCTCCCCTAAAAATAACAAGAATGTTAATAAAATCATATCTTTGATTAAAATATCCGAGGTTTAATGAGACTGGCAACGCTGTGCGCGAAGCGACAACGCTGCTGCGACAGTTAGAATAACCCTTGTCGTAGACGTACAAGCTTGAACCTGTTGGAGTCGCTACACGATTGTTGAGAGCGCCTTAAATGTTATGTTGGTGAGGTGCGTTACAAAAATGACCGGCAAAAGTTTGAGCAACGTTGTGCTATCAAATTTTGTGTAAAGCTTATAGAGAACATTTCCTATCCAGGACAGGGCATAGGTGTTCAGATGGCACAAGGCCTTTTAGAGGGTCGAGAAGAAGTGGAAGACGCACTTGGTGCAGAAAGACATTCAAAATCAAAAACGGACGACAGACAATGTGGAAAGAGTGAGGACTCTTGTGATGTCAGATCGTCGATTGACGTTGCGAATAATCAGTAGTGAGTTGAATTTATCGTCCTTGAAAGGCTCTAGAAGAGGGTGGCACGTGTACGACTAGGCAGTCTCTATCAACGAATTTTTGGCAGAAAAAACATTCCTGTGGTTCCCTAGCCCCCCTATTCACCGGACTTCAGTCCCTGTGACTTCTTTTTATTTCCCTTGCTAAAAAATCATTTGAAAGGGCCACGTAACCGACAAGTTAAAAGGCATTCCAGCAGGACTTTTTAAAAAATTAATCAAAGGGGGGGCCTGGTATTGGTATGGGGCATCGCTCTGCAAAGTTAAGCATCGGTGACAATGGGCAGAACTTGGACGGGTGACCTGAACCAGGCTCAGCTTACTACGCTCGGTGTGTCCTCCTCAACAAGCTATGGGCCTTAATGGCCTGTGAAAGCGAATACATATCTAATCAAAATTCGTGGATTTAGATTTGCCGACTTACTATAAAATACCGTAAGAAGGCGCCAGATAACGTAAAAGAATTAACTGATTCAGTTGGCCTTGGAAAAATTATAATCTAAGAGAAGGTAAAGGGGCAGTTAAATACCCCACTAATACCCACCAATACAATTTCTGGGACCGTCACCGAAAGGCAAATACACGAAAGGTGTTATTTTATGTTTATTTTCATCACTGAACCTCTCAGGATCGAACTTCTCAGGATTTGGAAAATATTTGGGATCCCAGTGCAATCCATGCAAGGGGATCATAATAGGTGTATCCTTTTCTATTAACAGTCCTGTTTCGGCTACTTTGTAATCTTCGTTGCATTCTCGTTGTAAAAACGGCGTTAAAGGATATTTCCTCAAGGTTTCTGTAATGATAAATAAAGCTTAATGCAAATGACTTTTCGGCAGGATTAGAAGCGTCTGTCAGTAGCGACTACAAAATTAAGGAGGAAAATACACACCTGAAACAATCATATGTAAATATTTCATTTCCTGGAGTGCATCATAGGTAAGACTGCCGTGTTTTTCAATTGTTTCCTGTATTTCCATCCTAAGTCGATCTTGGATGTGAGTGTTGATACAAAGTTCGTGTAGTGTAAAAGCAATGGCCGAACTTGCTGTTTCGTATCCAGCCGAGAAGAATATGATGGCTTGGGCCATCAATCTGTTGTCGGCTAGAATAGGTTAGTGACATTTACAATCTGCAGTCCTACATTCCAGCAGTGTTATACAAGATATTTTTTCCACCGTCATGAAAAACGTAACATTAAGTTACCAAGAACAGGAGCAACGGTTATCTATATATGCTTGGTGATCAAGGTAGTTCTTACGTCCCTAGGGAGATAAATTCACGCTTACTTGTCTACTGTGTTGACAGCCAATAAGCAAATGTTAAAATCGACTCACCTGATTCAGATATGGCCATAGTGAAGGCAACTTAGCAAATTGGCGGTGGGAAAAATATTTTAGAAGCTAATATGACTCCTACCTCTTTTGTTTCGTAAGCCCCTCAATAGTAAAGCAAATATTTCTAATAATCATTTAAGTAGATTTTTGATACTATTCATGCTACTTACAAAGTTTAAACTCATCGTCTTGCGTTTCTTGATTCTTCAGTTCAATTAAGATATCGACTAAATCGTTCCTTTTAACTTTCATAGTCTCCCTCTTGTTAATGGTGTCTAGAAAAACGCTTTTCAAAAACCCAACAGTTTCCGGATCAAGGAAACTGAATCGGAATATTTTCACCAAAATCGGGGCAAAGAAATATGAGAAACCTCTCATTGCTTTTGCAGGTGTGTTCGGGAATAAATTCCTTCCGGCAACCCTAAATTCACTGTTTTCGTTCAAAAAAGAATTTGCGTTAATTCCGAACGCGCAAGTTGCTATCACATCCGTTGTGTATTTAGATGCGAGTTCTTTAACTTCAATATCTTTATCTAAGTTCGTTTCCACGTACTTCTTTAAATTTTCACCGCATTCTCTCATGAGGTACATCATCATTTTCATTTTTCCCGAAGTGAAAACCGGGGAAAGTTTCGTTCTTAACGCTTTCCACTGTTGATTTTTAATACCAGGCAGGGCGTTACTCATAACTGGTTCAAGTTTTTCATCGGATGCCAATGATCTGTTATAAAACGCGTAAAAGTCCTTTATTAACATCCTTTTTATTAAATCGGGGTCCCTGACTACTAAAAACGGTTTGGAGAACGCATAGAAACCGAAATACGGTCCTGTAAATGCATTGTACAAATCTGCGAAATACTCTCCAGGATGTTGTTTGCTAAGGACTATGTCCAAAAGGTTGCCAAAAATAAAACTGGGTTCTTTGTGCGGAACGCCCTTCGACTTCCAATAGTTATAGCTACGTTTAAAATAGAAGTAGATTAATCCAATTATTATTAATGATAAAAGGATTAAAATTTCGGAGAGTGATAACATCTGGAAAGGAAAATAAACCGATGAATAAGCTACTAAGATAAACAAATGCCTGTTATATTGTCAGTGAATTATAATAAACGAGTGATAATAGTAAAAATCAAACAGGCATAAATTGACATTACTATCCGAAAAATTTAATACTAAAAGCGTATATTTACCTCTACAAATTTTATCTGTTTATTTATCACACGCTAATACGCACATCCGTATGTCACTGCTGCTTCTGTTAGACTATCAAGGTTATACTACTTTAAAAATTAATCTGAATTAAGTAGTTCTAGAGCTGGAAACCTATATTTATTTGTATTTATCTTATCTAATAAACAATGAATTGCAAAAAATTTTGAACTCTGCTTGAGAATTCGGCGGTGACTGCTCGGAAATTAACAACTTTGATTATTTTCAATGAATCGTCGATTGTACACGCTTTGATTGTTTTATATTGTTATAAGAACGAAAGTAACGTATTATATAAATAAATGACCTCGGCAACTATGTGGTTACGAAATACTTACATTTATAAATAAGATAACTTTTTGGTTGTTTACGCGATTTATTTTTTTAAAAACTGATGACTGTAATCACCTTAGCCAGCTGTATTTTTGTTTATTGAGATATAATATGATTTTTGTATTGTTTATTGGGAAAAATCTAGGCTTGCCAGTGCCAAAGATTTAAGTACACCTTACACCTTTACTTCTAAAGTTGTTTAGGTGATTTAAGGCACCCTTGAAAGGAATCTTTATTGTGTCACGACTTACTCTTTTACTCCATATTCGAAAGAAGACAGAGTTTTAAACTGCGCTAACCCTGAGTCTTCCCCATCTCGTTCTTTCAGGTGGAACCCAATCAAATATCCTTTTTGTCTATCGTATCTAGGAGCGAATCAAGTACATTTTTTCTCTTATAACTTAGTGCCTAAATCTGTTTAATCTAGAAATTGTGCATAAAAGTCCATTTCCAAAGCCTTCAATCGTTTTACTGACAACCCACACCTCGGATCCGTATTAAAGATAGTTTTCGTCCTGTTATTGTAAATGTCCTTACTCCATAGTACTGACGTACTGAGTATAATAGTTGTCTCGATTTCTTTCCTTGTCAGTCATTATAACCCCATTTATTGTTATATTTATATTCCTGGCACTGTTTTATTGTCCCATAATTTGTTACTATATCTTGACCTTGTCCTCCTACAATCATATATGTAAGTACTTCGTACGTTTTTTCAATGTTTAGAGTCAAGCCCCATTTCTCATATTTCTCAATTAGTTTCCTCAGAAAATATCTAATATCCTCCTCGTCACCTCGTCACCTGCTGTAATAACCTTAGCATCGGCAAATAAAAGTGTATATATGTTGTGGGTAAATAGTACATTATACATCAAGGGAGAGAAATGTAATATTTTTCCTGAGGTGTAATTTGTAGCCAGAGGGCGAAGCCCGAGGGCTACAAAGCTCCGAAGGAAAAATAGCATTCTCTCCAGAGGGGTATATGCTATTTTTTTCACGGCCTAAGTATAGTGATAAATACCTATAATAAGCTCGTGCGCCCCAAATCTTTCGTTATCAAGTAGACATTGAATTTAAAAGCGTGCAGTTCCTAATTCATGAACACAACTATAATTTTACTAAATGTCAATTTTGACATATTGACATTCAAGTGTAGTTATATTTAATAGTGTACCTGCTGTTAATTTTTACAGTTGTGAACATGTAACGTTAAATTTTAATGTAAACAAATAATTTAAATGTACGAGTATGTTACAATTTTGGGGTTTTAAACTTTAACAAACATCCAAAATTTAGAATTGCCGATTTTGATTATTCTATAATGAAAACTCCCTTGGGAATTTTTTGAAAAATTATTTACCTAGGGAATAATTTATTATTTCTGTCACGATTTTTGTATCATAGAAATGGACAAATACTCCCGGCCGTGAAAAAATATAAGTTAGTTAAGTTAGCAATAAGTATACAGTAGTAGGCTTGTCAGTAAGTAATGGTTTGTGTATTCGATGATATTATTACTTAAGTTATCCTATACTAAAACGATTATATAAATAAAAGAATACTAAAATGAAACATGGCGCAGTCGTAAAAGGAAATAAAACGAAAAGAAGATAAAAATATAAAATAAAGAATCAATAAACGATATACCAAAGACGACTTCAGATTGGAAAACAGTTGTTAGTATACTAAAGGAGCTAGAAGAATATTTATAAGTTCTTCAGCAGAAAGCAAGGTCAAGATGAACCCTTTGATAATTATCATGCAGATTTAAAACAACTGATTAAGTCATGTGAATTTAACAATCAAGAAGAAATTAATGAAAGTTCAATTAGTACAAGGAGTCCGGCAAAATCACTGCAACAAAGGCTGTTACAAGACGATTTTCAAGAGTCAAGATTGCAAGATGAAACTATGTGCCTTGCCATCATGTTAGGATGAACTGCCTAATAATTCTAATGCAGTTCATGGCATCGTCATTTCGTCATATGGGACGTAGAGATGTCGAAACTATAAGAAAATTGTATGGCTACTTAGCGACTTAGTAGTGCATTCGCCGCAAATTAAGGGATGCCTTCGTAAAGACCGGTCCAATCTATATAGGCGCTGATCGGGTTCTGGGACACCGGTACCAAATAGGCGATGCCTCAGATGAAGTAGTCTGGGGCATCGCAAAAGGAGATTTAGGGAGATTTCATCTGCTTCGTTGCAGAATCTGCAACTTGGGTTCTCGGAGCCTGTGACCATCCTGAGATGCCTCCTACTAAACCTAAGAAGCTGTTCAAGCCTAGCTTTGGAGGTTGGTGGATGAGTTGTTTCGCTTGTCTCAGCCTAGGATGCAAAGCCCAATATGAGATGAACTGAGAGTGAATCCAGTCTCTAAAGTGGTAGCTGGTCCTGGGCGTAAACGAAGACCATTCGTCCCTTACAGGGATAGTTATCTCGTAATTTCTGGTGAAGGAGTAGCATGGAGGCACTATATCGTTGCGAGTACGAAGCAGCGGGCCAGAATCTATCAAACGAGACAGAATCTGAACGTGTTCGTTCCTTCAGCCTGACATTACCCTTCCAAAGGCCGCTGGTAAATAGCCAACAGTATCCTGCTCAACAAAATGGACTGGCTGAGAGGAAGAATCTAATTAGTGGAAATGGCAGCCGCACTGCCGAACCGCCTTTGGGGAGCAGCAATGTACACTGCAGCTCATATGCAGAACAGGCTTCCAAGTAGAAGTATCAGCAAAACTCCCTAACAACATTTGACAGAGTCGAAACCAGATATCTGTCTCATAAGAATTTTTGAATCGAAAGTATATTCATTTGTATCAAAACAATTGCATTAGAAATGGTGTACTTAATAGAGCTCAAGGTGGAGGAGAATTGGTGGGCTTAAGAACCACAACAAACGGCTATGGAATACTTAATCCAAACACAGACAAAATATGTTTCAATCGCTCTGTATGCATTATTGAAAATTTATAATTTATAACCAACTAAAACAAACTTAAAAAAAAAACAACAAAACAAGTAAATTATAGAATGATTCAGATCAAATACATATAAGTGTTAACCTGTCGATACCTCAGGAAGATAACTAGCAATTCGAAGAAATAAAAATAGACCAAATCGCCAACAATAGCTGAGTCCCCCATAATGTTACGTCGCTCCAAAAGAACAAATACCAGTAGAACTTAGTACCTCAAAGGGTTTTACTGTAGCTGTAGAGCAATCGAAGTCTTGGGAAGACATGGCGTTTACCTTCTGAAGAACGAGTTAAATGGATCTGAACTGCTGAATGGGAAATAACTAATATGGAGAAACTAAATATTTGTTACTGAACTGACACCGCGTCGTAAACAGCTAAATATAAGATAAAGTAACGAGTGTTAGAAAACTCGTCATATCAGAGTCACTTACACAAAAAAAAAAAAATTAAGTGTCTTAGATTAATTCTTAAATATCCACTATTCATTAGAACTACTGACAGCTGCTGTCATTTAATTAATTGTGATTATGTCTACTTGAAAATTAACCAATACAGGACATACATTTTAATAAGCATAGGTGACTCTGATAAGACGAGTTTTCTAACACCCGTTATCATACATCGGGTAATACTTCTACATATAAAGCCAGAGTTGTCTGTCCACCGAATGGGTGGTCTCTTTTGATTCCGTATGTAAGCTCTTGGCCTCCATTCAATAATTTTTTTCGTTTATCTTCCACCTCTCTGTCTCGGTACATGGCCGCCCCATTGCCACTTTGATTTGGCTATCTTTTCTAATACGTTCTCCACTCCCGTTTTTCTACGTACCTCTTCGTTCTTTACTTTATCGTTCAGTGATATCCCTAACATCTTGCGTTGTGTAATACTCAGTTTTCTTGTTGATGCTTTTATTAAGGTTGGAGTTCCTGCTCCATAGGTAACTATGGAGCATGTACTAAAAGTTTTCCTCTTTAACCTGATAGATTATCTAGGTTAATTCGTCTAAGAAGTTTGCAGGTTTGGTTATCCCTACCTATTTTAATTTCATGTCCTAAATTATATACTTTTCAACTAGCTCTATTTCCGCTCCGCTCCGCTGTATGTTTCCGTTGGGGATTACGTTTGTCTTTATCTTTGTTTTGCTGTAGTTTATACATAGGTTCACCTCCTCTGTCGCAGCATTTCGTTAGCTTCACTTAGATCATGCCATCAGCGAAACGAAGGTTGTTTAGTTTTTCGCCGTCTATATTTATACATTGAGAAGATCGTGAAACATAAACAAGAAACGATCTTTAATCTTAATATCCATGCATAAACAAAAGTCATCGTTTGTCTATATTTTATTATTATGTTGTATACACAGATTTTTAAAAGCTGACATTTTATAGATTAAAAATTTCTATATAAATATGGGAGTATTAGATTTTAACAGGCAGTACTTCCAAAGTTGCTGCTATTGTATGTCCTTAAAAACTGGAAGTGTGCTTATTGGGATATATGAGCTTTTGTCAACCATTACCCTTATAGTTATGTTTGCAACGAACTACAAGCTTTCCTGGACCATAATTATATTCATAATCGTCTGGGCAATTCATATATTTGTTGTGACTGGATACATCTTCGGCGCCGTTTTAGAGATAACGCCGTTTGTAAAATTGTACGCATGGGCGTTACTGTTTTTCATTTTCGTCGATATTGTGAAAATCATTTTATTTTCTACTACAACTTTAATCGGAAGTGGTGACGACACTAAACACCAAGGGAGAGCATTCGCTACAAATTTGTCGGCTAGTATTATGGGGCTAGTTTTCCACGTCATATTTTTTATGGTCATAGCCAGTTATGTATACGAACTGGAGGAAGATGACGGCGAATAATGGATTAAAAATAAATTTTGCTGTAGAACGTAGGTATTCATATACAAATAAAAACTTTTGCAACGATTTCATAGTTTATCTTCTTAAAGTCTCTGATTAACTGAAATGACAAACAACACCATTAACTATTAAACGAAAATTAACCATGCTTTTTATAAGTGATCTTCCAATATCTTGTCCATGTTTTAAAAAATGCATCTCTTCTGAGAATAATTTTCGAAACTGTTGCTTCAAAATTTAACAAAATATAGTTCATTCTGTAAGCAAAGGGACAAATATGTACCAAAATGACACTGACGTTTAAGGGTTCACACAACAAAATGGCAAATCGACTTCTTTGTTTCTCGATCGTGACGTAGGTTTCCGGTACCCTTTAAAATGTGTTTGTAAAAACAAAGATTAATTTCGAAATTTATTAATCTTGGACAATGTGTTAACGCAGTGGTATAGTATTTATGGTAGACATTTTCAATACTTCAGTCCATAGGCGGCGATCTGTACAAAACATTGGGTGGGTCCCGTCAGGTTCCCGTTGCACATCAGTCCATGCGCACGCGAAGCGCTGCGCCGGAGCGGGGGTCCGGGGGTTTCTCCCCTGGAATTTTTTTTTTATTTTTAAGTAGTTTCGTGACATTTTACATAAATAGAAAATATTGACACACAGAAAACGAATAACTGGTATGCTATATATACAATTTTTTTTAAATCGGCGCAACGAGGAGAAACTTCTTTCCGCTTCGCATGATGATACGAGACAGATAAGCATAAGCGTAATCAAATTTTCTATCTGAGTATAAATAAACTTCGAACTTCTGGAGACAAATTTCTAAGCATATCTCTGACCTGGAACATTGACTTAAGGCCAACGCGCATTTAACCACGCCACGCCACGGCGCGTTATTGCATAAGAACCAATGTAATTTAAAAATTGCCGTCCGGCGTGGCGCGCCGTGGCGTGGTTAAATGCGCGTTGGCCTTAAGGCTTTCCATATTCACCCTGAAACATTCGAAGCTGTGTTTCTAACCTGGTTATGTCAATGGTTTTGTATTCTTCCAAAAACTGTTCGATATAAACTAAAAATAACTAACTTTACTTTAAAAAAAATTACAATCTAAATTCGTAGACAACGTGGTAGGTACTGTTAATTGTATAAACCGGTAACGACTTCGCCTCTACGAGACTACCATGACCATGCAGGCATGCACACGCTAGTGACGACTGACGCTAGGATTACACGAGTCAAAGCCGTAAACAACAAACAACAACAGGTGCTGAACTGGTAAATAATCGTAAACACTTTTTTCCCCTCATTTACAGTAAATATAAATAAAGATTCCTGTAAAATATTAGGTGGGTCTATAACACGGCAGGACCAGTCGACCCAAATATACTCAACCCACCCGGGATCGCCGCCTATGCTTCAGTCGATACTTTTCAAATAGTTCTTCTTATTTCTCTATTTCGGTATGATTTTTTTACCTAAACTCCTACTAACTGCCTTGCATTGTAGAAGCGGTGTCTAGCGGCTAGCGTCACAGGCATGTTAATGTCATACAGTGTTCCCTGTTGGCATGGGGTGGGCCTGGCGTAATCCAGGATTGATCCACGAGGATCTGCTCCATGTCAATTGATGATGATGATGATGACGATGATGAACTCTTGTAATCTCTTTATAATGGTTGATATCACTTACATAATTAAACTCTACTAATTATATTCTGTTTATATTTATTTATTTAAGCTTCAAACGTATTATACAGTGACCGGCAAAAAGTTCGCAACATATAGGAAATTTTTTTATTATTAAAGTATCGAAAAAACTTTATGGGAGATTACCTAAAAATCGAATTTGAGGTATGTCACGTGACCGCTGGTTTAAAAAAATCACTATGAAGTCGCAAAAAGTGGGGTTAGATGACAAAATATCGAAGGAAATTATTAGAAAAAGTTGCCTAGAATTTAATTTTAGAGTCATATGCAAAATTTTAAGTGTTTATTTAATAATATTGAAAATCGCAATTTTCGCAATTATTTTTTTCTTATTTATTTGTACAATCAATCCGTTTTGCGTACTATAAGTACATCTTATGTGATACTTAATGTAAAACTTCAAAACCAGAAATATACAAACATGTCATGGAGAGCAATGTTCCACTGGACATTCTCTAAAAATGTATTATGTTTACCTAAAACGGGCTATGAGGTCTGCTGGTTTAAACATTTTCGGTCTACCGGATACGTCTTCGTCATTGAACAGTGTGATTGCTGGTTCATTTGGTTGCACTGCTAACTATCTTATGTTTGTGAGGCTAATTTTTGTAATTTCTTCCTTTATTGTGGGTATTCCAAGTTCAGTATGTAGTAATTTGTTTAGTAAACCATGGTGCGTGGACTATCGCGCGAAGCACTTTATTTTGAAATCTCGTGCATTCGGCCACTCGCCGCTACGCGGCTTTTATCTAAATTTTGGACCCATGCGCGAATAGGTTGCCTTCTGGAACTTGTGTTTTAATATACTATTCCCGTTCGACTGCGCCACACACAAGAAATTGTCACGCTCACCCGGGAAAAAACTTGTTTCTCGCCTTCTATTGAAATATACTATTATCACACTGTAAGAGTTTTTCTAATTTCATTACAATGTAACCAGATAAGAAGGCAGTGGATGCCGAGAAAATATCATTTGCTGGTATTTCGTTATCTTGTAAGTTTTTATTTTAGTTTTTAATTCCTCAGGTAAAAGTATTTCTTCTTTGTGTTTAGAATTTTTGAAGAACGGTAAGTAAATCGACCCAAACAAAATTTATAACCTCAGCTGCAATATTAGATGATGTCGATGCCTTTCAAAGACCGCAATGTAAGATTTGGCGTATTGCATAGTCTGCTATTCGAGTATCAGTTGCATCATTTGAACCACCTTTTAGGCGAATATGTGAAAATAGGGTCCGAACTAAATGATCTTGTAAGCACATAATAAAATCCAGCTTCTTGTAAGAGAAATTTGATCGTTAAATATGTACTTTGGGCCGTGAATTTTAAGGCATGGGCAGTTTTATTAGATAGGCCAGATATTTGTTGAATATCATCAATATAATTTTGGAAGGTCACATGCAACCAGTGAAGATGTTGATCTGATATATCTATGTAAGGTGCAATACTACTATCTAGCTTTCTAATATACTGCGATGTACTTAAAAGAAATGATACATATTCTCCATGTACAACACTGTAGCATCTACATCTTGAAATGCACTCTCTCCACTTTGTTTCAATAGCTTTAATGCAGAAGTTACAGTGGGCGAAAATAGCTGACTACCCCTTAACACATTCATTTTTTCGAAGTTTGAAGGGTAAAGATGTTTTTATGATAGATATCTTACAGGTTTTACAGGCAATCCCGTCTGTAAATCACATAGTAGTTTTAAATAATGAGATGATATTATGGCACATGTTGTGGGCTAAAAACAAGTTTCTAGCATTTTTTGTTGCATGACAAAAGTCAAAAGACAAGAAAAGGGGCAATTCTGGGATGAAGGGGTGATTTACATAATTTTTAATTGCTACCCTTCCGAATTTTCTAAAAAGCGAAACATTAGATGACATATAATTTATGGAAAAGGTAACCACATGGGATGGTAAATTTTGTGGATAAGCCATGTACAACATAACACAACATTTTGTTGGCAAGCTTTAGTTTACTTCCAATTGAGGTAGAACAGCAACTGTCGAGGACATAAATATATTCTTCCATTTTGCTACAATGCAGTTTTTCTGATATCATCAACATAGTCGTTGTACTGGCTTTTAGAGAAGTGTAATTTCAGCTTTTAGACGTTCTTTAATTAATTTATTTTGATCATTAAATTCTCCAAGATATCTTCAGATGGTTGTCTTTAAGAGCAGTCTTATCAAATTTTTGTTACAAAATTCGTAACCTTTTGGTGAACAATATCACCAGATAGTACATAGAATAACTTTTCCCAAAATTTTACTAATACAACCTACTAAAATTTGTATGCTGCCAGAAGCATAAAAATCTGACGATTACAGAAATGTAAAAAAATCATAAGTTGCCATTTCAAAAAGTACAGTTGCATGCCCCTGTACTTACACGTAATGACGTAAGACAAATTCAAGGCTACAGATATATGGAGTACTTACCATCTAGCAACTTTTCTTAAAAACTTTTATTCTAAAAGTCGACAATAAAAGAATTACAGTGATATTTAGTTACTTTTTACTCGCCCTGTATAATAGAATTTCATTACTTATCCGAGGTTTTATCTACGATAAATACCTAGATAACCAAATTATATTAAAATTAACAAAATCCATCACAGACATCGTCCTTTCTAATTGCGTCTTGACCCGTCTTGGCTAAATAAAGTGGAAAGACCTTAATATGTATATTTAATTTAGCTAGCCTTGAGTTGAAAACGTTTTACATCATAATCGAAAAGGTCATAATTACAGTAATTCAGTAAATACCTTGATCAGTAAAAATCAGCATGTTTTAAGGTATTGTGCTAGATTTTTTTAACTCCTTTATATCTATTAAAAATGGAGATTATCGTAAATCATGGAAGAAAAATTCTTCCCAAGTTGGTAACATCACAAAACTGAATTAGTTTTAAACGAACGAAACTTTAGTTGAAGATATGTGATACCTAATACCTACTAGTGTTACACGTCTGGGTTTGAAATTGTAAGAAATCCATAGTGTTTTGTATTGTATCCTAATTCAGTTTCTAAATATAAATAACTTTGGTATTATTACATACCTAATGAAGATAACCATCAAAGGGATGTTATTTAATCGTTTAAACATTTATTAATTGTTTCTCAGTGAAAAAGAAAAATGCACAAAATTAAAGAAGAAAAATTTATTATTACTCGATATAGTTCAGTAGTAAAAATCATGGTAGAGTTCGTCTTCTTCAATTTTGTCCAGCTCAGCTGTATAACTGTATACTGTATATGATTCAAAAGAAGTAAATATTTACAAGCACTTCAATGATGCTCAGTTTTTACAGTTGGTCGTGCGAAACATTTATTCCAAGTTCCAAGAACATTAATTTTCCATTTGTATATTAACATATAAGATCTTGCTACGCCACCGATAATTTAAAGAAATATAGACTTTTACTACTGGAGATGCTTCTAAGTAAACCCCGTACGTGAACGCATTTATAAATAACAGATAAAATAACCAGAGAAAAAAATTCAACGCTAGATGCCAGGTAAACTGTATAAGTACACTGAATCCTATCATGAGGATAATCAATCCTGTAAACTGCATAAGTCCTATCAGGACCAAAAAGCGTGATGTAAAACATCCTTTTAGGTGACGAAGAATGTCGACAATGACCAGAAGGTTTGCATGATGATGACGTAATCATCAGAGAGACGTCTTCGAGGGGGTGACAAGACACACGAAGATCAACAATGACTAGAAGGGCTGACCTTGAAGAGGTTTAGGGGTGAAAAAAGGTCAAAGGACAAGGTCATCATCATGCATTTCAAGTTATTATCACAAGAACGAAATCCTTTCCTTTTGCGTCATTTCTGCAGCACGAAATAAGCTTAAACTTTGAAATCTTCGTAAAAGTACTTTTTGGTATACTAAAATTTAAAAAAATTATTAAACTAAAACAATAGAAATGTAAACAGGCATCTTTACTCACTTCTGCCCTTTTTTATTCAACACCAATTATTTCAGTTTATCTTCATTTTTCATTTAATTGTAAGATCATTTGATACCACGTTAAACATATGATAATCGTATAAAAGGCGACTCTTTTTGTTTATTTCCTTTGTTGTTCTTAGTTTATGTAGACTAAATCTACAATAACAATTCCATATGCCTTTAAAGAAATAAATAATAATGATGAGAATTATATTCACCTATATTCCTTCTTGGGCGCTTTCTCTTCTTCAGCTCCTCTTCTTCATCATCTTATTCCTCTCCCACTTCTTCTTTTCCCCTACTTCTTAATTTTTCCCCCTTACCCTTTTTTTTCTTTCTTCTTCTTGTTGTTTTTGCACCCTCTACTTCATAACTGTCATTATTTGCATAATCTGTAGGATACAAAAAAATCAGGCAAAGAAACCCCCTGGTATTGTCCTCCTCCCCTATTACTACATCTCTATTTGCCTTTCTCTTCAGCTATGCTACCTTTTAAATTTACAATAAAGTACTTCCATTATTATTATTATTTGGTGGCATAACCACCCTCCTAAGCTTTCTTAATCGTAATCTTCTGGAGTCCATTTATCCTTGATGGTTTGATTAGACCTCATCAGAGTTGCAGCTGTAGTTCTTTCTATTCCTATAGTGCGAATATGTAGAAACTATTTTCACCATCTCTTACCATTTAATCCTGTCCTTGAGCATCGTGCCTCAGTATCTAACACCAACTTTCATAACACCAAACAGGCAAAATGTAGAACTTTTCTCCTGCTTCCGCCTATTTAGCCGTTCTTTCATATCAGTCTGCTTCAAAATTGCTTCCTTCTTCTTCCTCCAACTTACAATAATATATTTATAAAACACAAAATCAATTGAAGGTTTTCTTCGTTTGTCACTTACCTTCTTTTATCCGCGACTTTATCCTGTTCCACTTAAGAATAATAATCTAAATAAAGTCCTTTATTTTACTTTCTTACTTTCATTGGAATGTTCATATGGAACGCGTCGAGTAAAGGCCAAGGAACAAGCCGCAGGCCTATTAAAATCCTGAGTATTTTCTCTCTGCTTCTCTTTCATACCCATACATTATTGATTTACATTCGGAATCTTACGAATAATCAAATTTTCTTCGCACTTTCTTTATTTTCTAATAACAGAAGATGACAAAATGAAAGAAGGTTGCAATACGTTGGTAATAACCTTCATAATCAAGGACCTCTCTATCGTTCTCTCTTTTTGTCGTTATAGTTTCTTCTTGTTTCGAATATAACCAAAATGTAAGTAAAAGAATCTTCACTCTGCCCAGTACATAGTCATTTCTTCTTCTCCTCCTTTTGCATTTTCACCCAGCTCCTTTCTTCTTTTCTCTGCTTTGTATGTAGCAACCACGTATTCTGCTTTTTTGACTTTCAATGGTGGTGTTTTAAAATACTACGTAACTAGAAGTTTTATTTAGCTGCTAAGAATATCTTCATTCTCCCTTATTTCTTATCTCTTATCACCGTTTTTCATTTTCGTCCTTTTCCTTAGTTTCAATTCACAGCATGATCAACATGATCTTCCACACCAAGAAATCCTTCCTCTAATTCCCTTATTTCTGTCCTTCTCCTTTCCCGCTCTATCTCTATTTCTGTTTCTATTGTTCTTCGTCTTAATTCGAGCCCAAGTTGGTTATGATAAGATAAGATAATACCGTACAAGTAATAATTAAGTAAAAGATTAATAACATAAAATAGAACTCCAGCAATTACCTCATCTCGTATTATTAAATCGTAGTCTATGTTTAAAATGAAAAGTAATTCGGTTAATTCCGATTTTATATAGGTATTTCTAACAACGATGATTATCACGGCACTGAATAAAAAGAAAAATACAAACACATTCAGCTGAATACGGACTATTTCTTGACTTTTTCGCATAACGCCGTACATAAATACTAAAGACAAAGTTATAAAAGTTACACCGAAAACACTAACGAATGCGTCACTAGCCGTAGTGTGTCCGGCTTCTTTTAATATCAGGATAAGCAACGAAGTACGAATAATTTGATAAATTCCAATGAATAAGCATTTAACTTTCAAGCAATTGAAAATCATTTCAGTTTCTTAGCGCAGTCAAACTTGACAATTTAGTTGGATTTCGAAATTAAGTACATTTTATAGCTTGTAGAAAATAAAAGCACATCGAAATGAGTGAGGTTATATTTGATACTGGTCCAAAATATGACAAACTGTCTGTTAGTGTCATAATTACAGAGGTTAACTAAATGACAGTTTAGCATATTTTGGACCAATTTGTTTATTTATTTAACAGGCTTGTAGCTACCAAGGATTTCAATACGTACTATGGTTATTAGCACTACCCGACTAGAATTTTGAGGAAACCCAAGGGATTTCCACCCCTGGAAGGAATCTTTATCGTGCCAAACCAACCTTAACTGGGAATCGAAGCCGAGATCTCTGGTTTACAAGGCAAGTATGCTAACCTTGACGCCATCTAGGCTGGCTATTTTGGACCCAGTATCAATAGAAAAGGTGAGCCCATTCATTTCCATAAGCTGCCGATGTCTACAGTTAAAGAATCGTACTGTATTAGTGTTTGGAAAACATGTCAAACGTTTTCGGTAAACATAAATGTTAGTAAATACAAAAGAAACAAACAATCGTAACTTTAGACGAAGAAAATCATAGCAGTGGTTTGTATAATAGTATATTATTATATGAGCGATTATGACAGCCATTATTCACGAAGATGACGTTTGAGCCCACGAGCCGTCAGGCGAGTGGCACAAATCATCTGAGCGAATAATGGCCATAATCGCGAATGTAATACGATACTTTTTCTACACCTATTAAACAAATATATTAGACTCAAATTTGATAACTTTGTAAACAAGCAATATGACAACACACTTGGGCGTGTCACGCGAGTCGATTGTCAGCCGCAGAAGGAGTTGATCGCGGGCGATTTAAAATATGATTGGATTAGCGAAATATTGATTTTTGGATTTGTATTTGTGATTGGCCGAAATCATAATTCACTGCAGTGAATTATGAATCCATAATTCACTGCAGTGAATTATAGGTACTATTTTTCACAAAAAAAATGCTAATAATTGCAATATAATTAAATAGGTGTAGAAAAAAATGTATACCAACTGGTTTTTAACGCTTTTTATATTTTAAAGGTTATGTGTTACCTGAGAGACTTCACTGTTTTCTTGGATATACAGACAGGCTGCCACAAGTCCTTCTTTGTATTAATAACCACTGCAACCCTCAGGTGTGGAGCTCACAACATCAACAACAGATGGGTAAAATTATAGTAAAGAGCCGTCGAATACAGGTTAACTTGAGAGAAGAATCTCTTAAAGTACCCGAAAATGTTGATACGGAGTTGAGGGTGCTATACCCTCTCTTGTAGAACCTGTTAATAAATTGCCTTGTGAGGACACTTAACCATGAATGGTTTTACAACCAAGGATATCATTGCGACCCTAATGTAAGGGATTATGTAAGCCATTTTTCTTGTTAGAGCAAATATGCCACGTCGCGGTCATAGTTCAGTTGGTTCAGCGTGTGTCCACATACATACACACATACACTCAACACATCCAACCGCTTCTCTCAGAAGGCAAACCTCCGAGGTATTCTGACTAGTAAGGCCAAGGACACACGAGGCGGTTTGTGACGAATCAGCTGACGATTCGTCCGCCGTCCCTTATAATATGTCGAATCGTACACAGGGCTCTACAGGCGGCGCGACGAATCGTCGAGCCATTCCACATGGTCTTTACGAAAGCGCACACACATAGCGTCGGACGAATCGTCAGCCGATTCGTCAGAAAAACACCTCGTGTGTCCAAGGGCTACGACTTCTCTGGAGTAGAAATGGTTTGGAGACCAGGTTAGACTGTAGGTTCCCTATGTCTGTAGGATATTTGACACGTACACTATAGACATATGGAGAGAAGACCGGCAACATCCTCTAAACAGTACGCCACGTCAAGAAGAAGAAGGCAAGCCATAGCAGGTTAAACCAGGAAATCAAAGAAAAGGGGGACCTGTCCGAACTACAGCTGGGGTTTACAGAAGGAGGGCCCACAGTAGACGCCATGAGAAAGGTGCTAGAGATTACGCAAAAAGCAAAACGCAGAAGCTATGGTAAGAAGGGCTTCTGCGCGATGGTGGCTATAGATATCCGAAACGCAGACGAAAGGATGGTTAAGACGACACGAGGCGGGGAATCAGAGGGATCTAGACCACCAGGAAGATAAAAGAGGTGTCAAACAATTCGATGAACTGCCAAATATCTGTAATATTACCATACAAGGACCTTGAAAACAAGGGGAAATTATAAAAAAAAATAGGTATAAAATCCTACAAGATAATGCTGGATGATCGATGGTTCAATTATGACTTTATGACTCTAAACCTACGGTCTAATCATCTTTACAATTAGCGTCTGCTGAATGGATATCCAAGAATACAGACATATCTTTTTTGACACGTTTATTTGTACTTAAATATAAACGGCAGGAAAGGAAAATATTAATGGCTACAAAACATAGAGCTGTACGTACATACCACCAATAAGAAATATGTATTGAGGGTCATATTTAAAAAATTTAGACAATTCTCTACAGCTATAAAATTAGCTATATGATTCTTCGAAATGGGATCCTTCAGTTCCAACCATAATGTCGCGTAACTTTTAGTATTCTGAACTATTATTATAAACAGATATCCCACGACGTGAACAACAAACATGTTCGCATATAAACGTAACAAATGTGGTATTTCATCGAAGACTGCAAAAATATACAGTAATGCAGCGACCGTAGACATTGACCAAAAACAGGACGCCGTCACAGAATAAGAACTGATTCTGTAGTAATACACCAATTCGGCTATATAAAAGATTGACATCCAAAAGTTATAAATTCCGATTCCTATGCATGCAGGTTTTAGCGGTACAACCCAGAAACATTTAGTTATATATGCTTTGTCAAAACACATATTTACTCAATTATATAATTGAACTGGAATTGTACAGGTGGTTTATAACATATTAACTTAAACTTTCTCTTTTCTTTCAACTTTAACTTAAATGTCAACGTCTTTGTTTATTTAATAAATGCATTGCTATGAAGGATAAGTCGATGTTTGACATTTGTTTAGTACAGTTAACCATACTTTTAGTGTACAGAGTGATTTAGAAACTTTTTTAGAAATATCAAAATCACATGTTAATGTTGAGCAATGGTTATTTATGCATCGCCTTAGTAAAGTGACTCTAGGCTATAGTCTTCTTATCATATCATCGCCAGGTTATTGATCCCATAGATAGGATTCTCATAAAATATAGCATCAACTCACCTCCAAAAGTGTCTGATACGCTTGACCAGTTACAAGCCTTTTGACAGTGTCGCTGCGCAATGGGAAAACTCTGGGAACCCACCCTAAAGGCTGTCCTGGACGCTGTCGTGATTCGTACAATGCTCTGTTATGGAGCCATAGTTTGGTGGCCCAGAGTCAGCCACCACTGCAGCTGTACTTACATGTGTGCAAAAACCGGCATGCTTGAGTACCAGTCATGGAAGCTGCCCTTGACCTCCCCCATTGAACCTGCACGTGGAGGAGATGGCTTTAAGGAGAGCTCGAAGACTACAAATGAAAGAGACGTGCAAGGGTGGAGGTAGACACTCACACATACTAGAAGAAGCAGTCCGAAGGGTACCTCTTCTGGCAGCGAAAGTGGACGCCAAATGTCGTTATGCAAGGGAAATTATTCCAATCCCTTTGCAGACCTTAGCTAGGTATTGTAACTATCACGGAAAAAACTGCGATTCTTTGTCAGCATGTATGTATGTATGTATATCGGAAATTGTAAATTAAACAAACACATGCACAGAATGGGTCTGGCAGACAGTCCCATGTGTCGATGGTGTAATATTGATGATGAAACGGCTGAACATTTCCTGTGTGAATGTCCAACTCTGGCTCCGATAAGAGGAACCATGCTGGACTTCTAACTTGGCATGGCCAGAATTTACAACATATCTTCTGCAGACTGAAAGGGTAAGATGGCTTGAGTGATGCAGACAGGCAGGGTATTGTGACGACGGTAGCACAATGGGCTCGTTTTGTGGCTTAAATGCATGTAAACTTAGGTTTACCCTCCATATTGAATCCAGAATTCAGAATATAGGAACCCAAAACACTAGATAAAAAAAAAACAGCAGAGACATGAGGCAAGTTACCTGGAAAAAATACTAACAGCAAAAGGCAAAACTTGGCAAGAAGCAAAGATCATGGCAAGAGATGAAAAAGAGTGGTGTAAAATCGAGTTAATAGTGATAACTGATAACACTAATAGACAATTAGTATTATTACCTCCAAATGAAATTAAATATAAACTAATAGAAATGTGTAAAGTGTAATGCATTGTAATCCTATACCACATTGGTGCGTATGTAATCAGATCTAATAAAGACGTTTTGCGTTAAAATCAAGAGTGTCGTGAGAAGTTTTCTCAATTTTTAAATCAAGTTAACAAGTTCGGATTATTTTCAAACATTTTCAAAATCTCTGACTTGACATTGTAAAAATTTGTCCAAATTAATTTATGATTTATGATTATAATTTCTGAGTTCTTAAGCAACTTAGCCCTTCTTTCAAGATATTGCCCCAGTTAATAAAAAGGGAAAAAGTAAAATTTCGAAGTAAAAAAGGATTAATTTAATTACTTTTTTGGAGCAAAAATTTTGATTTTACTCTAGAAATCTGTGTGTGTACGACATAGTTTAACAACAAACTTAAAAATAAAATCAAGGAAAACATTTTGGAGGTACGATTTTTATTAGTAACTACTGTAATTATTTCTTATATTTACATTCGTTGTTAGAACAGAGAAGAAAAGAAAGGATATCGACTTACTTCAAGCAGTGAGGTTAGCTATTTGAATTTCTGAATTCGGATCGTTTAGTTTTGTCCAATCTTCCCATTACTTGATTTGTAAACAGCCCCGAAAACATAGCACTGGGATGTTTTTACAGAATCTTATTGAAACTGCTGATTTCTCTGTTAATAAATATTAGTAACCGCCGTCTGAAGCAAGAACAGCACAGTGAACTAGGAAACTTGGGAAAATACAATATGGATGCAATTATGGGTAGTATCATCAACATCAAGTAATGCATTGCAAAAGTTTATAACCTTGGTTTCGATGTCACTGTGCAGAAGTCATTCTGTGAAGATTTCTTCGAAGTCAATAGCTCCAATAAAGAATCGCCTTCGGTTTTGGTTAATCGAAAAGCCTTTTGCCATGAACTCCATAATAACGAAATACGTTGCACTTCAAAAAATAACCAAGAAAATATTTCTTGAAGGTCTTATCGACGATTTAAAGTTCCAGAAATATCCAGAAATCAAAATTTATCATTCTTCTATTGGGTACGTTCAAACGAAGCAAGTGATACAAAATTAAAAGTAGTTCTTATATACATTTCTTGGTGATGGTAATTGAAATTCTGCAGAAGTCCAACATTATTCCAGAATATAATTCTGAATTATCCAGTGCAACCCCATAGATTATTATTTTTCTTCTTCATCTGGCGAAGAAGTAAATATTTCTTTAATTACATTTCATTTCAAGTCTTGCAATTTTTGAAGAACAGCGAAGATATCCTATTCTATCCTGTGTGAATTAGTGAAGATCACTACCATTAACAAACTCTCTCATTTGGTTCCAAAACATGATTGTATAGCAATTCTTCGATTTCACTCAGTTTTAGATGACTAACTTAAAATGTTGATTGAACTTAATGAAAATCAATGAATGACTGTTCAAATAATATGCAGAAATTAAACATCCACCATCACATTTCAAGTTCGTTCTGCTTCATTTCTCACTTTTTTATGAAAGCTTCGTATCACAAAGAAGAAATAAATGTTCCAAATCACGTTTGTGCAATAAAATACAAAGACAAACATTTGTTGCACCTTCTCGGAATCGTTGGACGTTTCAATCATGTACAGTGAGACAACAAAAGCAATGAAGAAAACCAGATATAGACGTGCAATAATTTAACACTCTCTTCAAAAACGCCATATAAACAAAAACGGTTGCGATTATCACATTATCATAAGAAAAAATATTGAACCGCCGATCCACATTATTCCATAACTTTTAATTCCTGATGGGAGAAGCAACAAGGTGGGAAAAATGTGAGAAATACCATTAAAGTGCATCCTGTTTTTAACTCAGCGCACACGTAACACCTTCTGATGTAAAACATTGCTTTGGCAAGTAATTTAACGATTTACAACTGTGAAAAAATTGGGAGTTGTCAAACTGCAGAATTGTTTTTATCGAAGACGATATGAGGGTTAAATAATACGCTTTTAACTGTTGCAGCAGTCGTACACGGTAATTTTTGCCGAATAACTGCTAACGACTAGCAAAAAGTAAACATTTAATAATAATTCGAAACAGGCAAAGGCACAGTTATAAAACAGTAAAACCATTATGGTAGGCAGTTCACTATCCCTTTTATGATAAGGAGACCCAGCTTGTGGCCAAGATTCGACGATCATTATCACTATAACTGCTATAAATTTTAGGATGAATACGTACACGTACATGATTGTTAAGTGTAGCACTTTTTGGAGGACTCCGAAAAGGAATATGATAGCCAGCAGCAAATTTGCGATGAAAAAATATAACATTAAAATGGGGAACCACCAAATTTTGTAGTAATTCACGATGAAGTATATGTATACGGCCGTCCTTACAATGTGATAGATTCCAATAAATATGCAGCCTACTTTTAACGGCAAATAACAGCAAAATTTTGTGGGGATGCCTATTCTTGGATCCATATTGACAAAGTAAAGGGGGTTGATGTTTTACTCAAAAAGAGTGACTGGCTTTTATTTTTTAAATAAATAGGCATGGTAACGTGATTTACTTGAAAATATAGTAAATGCTTGGGGATGGATGTTATCAATAAGGCACTGCAACTGTTTGTTAATTTAGCTTTCCTTCCCTTTTTTAATCCTAATAACCACATTAAATAATTCTATGCATCACGAAAGAAATAGAACGAAAACGTGGGACCTAATCAAGCTATGGGAGAAAGAAGATTCAAAAAGAGATGACCAAAGGACTTTGATGAATTACTAATGGATCGTCTCTCTTTCTCTCTGTATCTCTCAAGCTAAATTGTTTATTACCCTGTAATTAATTTGTGTAATAATTATAAATTTGCAGTTTAAAAAACAACAGAATATTATTTTTTTTACTTAACCGTCCTTTGTGTACAGATTAAGATCATTTTTAAATCTAATTTTGTCACTGTTTGTTCTTTCTGAACAGCCTTTTCAAGAAAGGCCAACTGTTTAAAGTAGGAATTCAATTAATTTCTATAATTATTGATCTTGCCTGAAATAACACTCTTCTTGCCTTACACTGATGACATAGATAGAGTTGTAAGAAGCGCATTATCAAGAATTTCGTAGATACTTCCTCCGCCAACGGATAAGCCTCAACCTCTATCACCAAGAAGTGTCTATCTTGCTCGTGTGGTTAGCCCAGAAGTTCATCGTTCATCGTTCTTCCAGGAATGGGGAGTTTAGGTTCGGCAAAATTCTAGCCAATGACCATATTAGTCAATGCACGTTTAACTCCTTGGCACCCGCAACCCCAAATTTCGTCCAATTAACAAACAAACAATTTTTTTTTATTAACGTGCATATTTACAATCTTATATCAACATAAATGAGCAATAAGCAGATCGTCTGAGTATATTAGTGGCTTAGGAGAGATTTATCTATTGATGTTACTCCAAACTAAAGGGCTTAATACTGTTCGGGCTGAGGGATAGGCCATTGGCACCTTAGTCTTCTTGGTGTAACTGAGTCCTAGGTTAGTTGATTTACATCATTTTCATGTCTCACAAGGGCGTAGTCATCAACTGATGCCAGTAGAATTTCGTGGGGTACATGTGGAATTTCCTGGTCTTCAGGGAGAGTTTGGTTGCTGACATACCAAGGAGCGTTTGCCATCTACGAAGTGTTTTAGACTGGAACTGCTGAAGAATTTTAGTATTTGGCGATTTCGTGCAACCCCAAAGTTGAACGCCGAACCAACTCATTTATTTAACTTGAAGGTCAAGATGTTTTCTTTTAGTTTTTATGCGCATTGTCCAGGTGAGCTTTTGGCCAAGATGCATACTTAGGTGCTTTACCGGTATGTACATTGTTGATTCTGACTTGTGGACATAGTCTTTGTTAGTAAAAGTACCTTGCGTGGATTTGTAGTTGTTGACTGTTATTCTCCATTTATGAAACCAATCCTGGAGAAGATCAAGGTGATGGTGAGGTTCTCTGATGCCACTAACGGAATATCGCTGATAGACAATACTTCTGTGTCGCAGCCAAATATAGCAAGCTCGGTATTGGCTATAGTTGGAATATCCGATCTGCAGGATATACCAGGTACAGGAAGGGGCTCAGTGAGCTTCCTTTTTCACTCAGGTAGGATTTCAGTAAGAGATATATTTGGCTTGGAAAAACTGACTTAATTGTCAATTACAAACCCTTATTATGTCAAACTTTGTCGAACGCTTGCTTAATATCTAGAAGTCATCTCAATCAAGTTTTCTATGGAACAAACCGAATAGCAAATTTTGACACATGTCTTTTTCAAGTAGGAGATTTTCTGTAAACTCAGAAACTGTCAAGAAAAATCTAGAATTGGTATTTGTGAGACAATGTTGTTTTTGTGTGCCCCTCAAATATGGATGCGTCACTGTTTCGATTTACCACGCGTTAGTAGCACTATATTATTTGAGTTTCTTCGTGAACACCTACCGAATCTTTTGGGAAGTAATTTTAAGGACAGCCCTAGCGTTCACGTGTTTTCTAATGGCTCTGATATATTTGTATAGTATAATACAGGAAATATTATATTTAATGTTGTTGTATATGTATATGTACGTGTTCTATATTGTGTTATACATTGGAATACTAGTTTATACCTATACAAAAACTATGGCCATAAGTGATTTGACATCAACGGCTGCTTCAAGAGACTTACATGTAATACAGACATCGCAGTTATTGTTCGGAGTCATTGATATAGCATTAAATCTTTACTTTATGGTTCCTATGTACCAATATGCTCTTATAATAAGTAAAAATTAACTTTTTTGTAAAGGATGCTTTCATTGTGTCGGTGGTAAATATTTAAGACTATGTAAAATAATAACTAATCGCCGAATCGTAGGCGTGATGCTTGCCATAATCGAGTAGGAAAGGACTTAGGACACCTTAACCCTCTATGTTGTCGGCCATACTCCTTCGCGGAGTGTGAGTGCTGAATTGTATAATGAGAAAACTGTTTCTGTAAATGATTATTAATATAGCGCGTCCCCGGATTGAGTTACTAAGAGGACGATCGACTAGAAATTTGTAAATTTGGCATTAAGGAAATCCAAATTTTAAAATTGTACCTAATTGTAAAAATCAGATGTTTGATGGCATACAGCACTACAAGCCTAGTGGCTTATAACTTCAGCCTTCTTCATTACCTACTTGTTTCCATCTACTTCTGTCCACTAGCGCCATCTTCCAGTCTTCGCAACCAACTTGTGTAATATGTTCTTTCACCGACTCTAACAATTTTTTCCTTGCTCGACCTTTTCCCTTCCTCCTTCCTTCCTCTGATAGAAGCAACCTTTCTGCGTGCCTGAAATCACCTGTATTACGCTTGGCTTCCCATACAACTCCATCACTTCTTGGTTTGTTCTTTTTCTCCATAATCCATTAGCTTTTTTAATCTCTCCAAAGATTCCCCTTGACACCTTTCTTTTCCATATTTCTAGGTTTCTGGTATTGGTACTGCTTAAGATTCAGGTCTCATAAAGGGTTGTTGGTCAGATTATTCTTATACATATCCAATCTTCACACTCTTTTTGATCTTGTCAACTTTGCCAGTGTTTTAATTGCATAATTTTTTCAGTAGTCTCTTATCTAGTTCCTTATCTTCTTCGCCTCTATCTGTTATTGGGTTACTTTTCCGAAACGGCAATGTTTCCTCTCCACTGTTCTCAAAATGACTTCTTGCTCTGCTCTGGCTAAATTCTCCCCCATTTCCTTTTAGTTTATGGTTAATCCACATTAAGTATTTTGTTTTCTGTTCCCAACACCTTTTCTATGTATTTCTGTTGTGGTTCTTGACATCAAGGTTGGATCATCCCCATATGCTATTTAATGTTGCCTACTTCTTCTTCTTCGCCAGCCGCTATTTATGAACTCCTGGACGTAAGCTCTTTCATGCGTTTCCATGCTTGTTGCAATCACCTCTTCCTACTTGTTTTTCAGTATCATTAAGCCATGTTTTTATGGCCTGCTTATGTTCGATGTCCATCGATCTTGATTCTGCCTAGCTACGTGTCTCGCTGATCTCCATTTAAGTTCAGCAACGCGCTTTATTACATCTACCACCTTTATTCTTGGTCTGATGTGTTTGTTTCTAACTCAATTTCTTAAGCTAATTCCAAGCATAGCGCGTTCCATCGTCCTCTGCATTAGTCTTAAATGGTCGGCACTCTTTTTGTTATTGGCATAGTTTTCAATCCATAGGTTGTCACAGTCTAATACCTAATTGGTACCCGTATTAGTCCCGTTCTGCGCCCTATTTCCGCTATTTTCTTTTCTTTTCCCATTTTGATGACATGGCCAAGATATATTTACAGGGTGGGGGTGGGGAGTTTCAAAATGGAACGTAGCAAAATTGCATTAGAAACTACATTAGTGTACACTGTTGTGCCCTTAAGATGCAGCTAAAATTAACTTGTGAATATTATTTGTAACTAAAATAAATTATTATACAAATTACAATTTAGAAAAATGGTTATGGCCATGGCGTCTCAGATTTTTGCTGATTGTTTCGAATAATTCTTATCTATCAAATCTTCCTATGAACATGTAATATGCTAGGCATTTTGGCGGTCCTTATTTAGTCCCTTCGGCCTCTTGATAGAAGTTTCTTGTTTCTTTGTGAAGCAAGTGATTTTCTATTTATTTCAGCCTCTTCTGTAAACTCTTTTCCTTTTTTCTTATGCACATTTGTTTTGTCCCCTTTTTTTATTTGATAGTTCCTCTTGGTCTCTTCAGTGTATGCTGGATTTTCTGGATTCTGGATTTGGATGGAGGGCAACTGAGTCACGTGCGCTTAGGCCTCAGATGGGCTCATTGTGCTATCTCTGTTGCAACATCCTCGCCTTAGGCGCATCACTCAAGCGATCCTAACCTTTGAATAAACCTGTGGATGCTTGCCAGGGGAATGCTGCTGATGCTGGCCATACTAGGCAATCATGACAGGTTGGGTCTTTGACTGGTCCCATCCTGTGCATGTGCTTATTTAGTTTACAGTGTCCTGACAATATTCCTACAATAAGTCATTGTTTGTCTCTTGACAGCTGTATACAAAAGTGGGCTTTTGATCATCATCCTTGCATGGTGGCATTTGTTCATGTTAACCCACCCTTCGCGATGGCGATTGCGAGTTTCCTATTCGATTAAGGTATTGGGCGCAGTTGGGGACAGTGGGAGTGCTGGCTCGGGACTAAAAAAGGATACTTCAGAATGGTCTTTGGCCCAGATGAGTTCTAGAACATTGTCAATAGCAACTTTTTTCAGAATGCTGCGACATTGAAGTATTATCCTTGATACAACTTTGCATTGTATGCATTTTCATTTCATATTACTTCGCTCCTCTATGGCTGCTCTACACTTTTCATCATACCAGTCCTCATCCTCTTTGTGTTCAGAGCTCCAAGTCAGGGCAACGCTTCATAACATAATTGGCTCTTATGTTTGGGAAAGAAATGTTAAATTTCGAATAATTTTGTTCCGTCCGAAACAGAGGCAATAAGTTTAATATTTAGAAGCGAACTGCTTCGTCAACAAGAGAGATGCTCCATGTATTTCGCAATTACAGTTAGGAATTGGTTTAATAATAATTTTTCAGATATAAATTGGCTGCCTTAGGCCAATAACAAGGACTAGGGCTCGTGCGTTTTGTAAACCACATACCTACGTGGGCATGACGTCATGCGCATAATACCAATTTTTAAAACCCCCTTTGTAACGCCTATGCGCGATGTTGTGACGTCATTTACCATGTCGACGTAGGTACAGTATTTTTCACATAGGATTTGGGTTGTGACGTCAACGCGTTGGTGATACATTCACAATCCAACTATACTTCATCTCTTTCTAAACTAGGTTTTCATTACCTACTGCGCACGAGCGCGTGTCTACCCACACAGTTTTGGGCGGGGCAAGTTGACGTCACAACCCAAATTCTAGATGGAAAATACTGTTTGTAGTTTACAAAACGTACGAGCCCTAACACCTTTGATAACCGTTAACCTAGCAACACTTCCTATGCTTCGATTGGTAAGGTTATTTTCTTGCTGGGCATACGTGCAAAGAGGGCTCACAGAACTTAGAACTAGTTATGAGTTAATAACAGGTAATTGGACTAGGCTTCGGCCATAAGAGACAGAATAAGAATACATAATTTGTTCTCCGCGATAATCAAATCTGTCCCATTCAGATGTTCCTTTTTGGGCTAACCCAAAGTAAAAAATGTAAGTAAATAATACCAATGATAACTTGTGGAAAGTGTTGCTACTATGAATACAAAACTGCTGTGTACGAAGATTTCAGAAGACGAATAAGAATTAATTTTGTATTTATTATCCCTTTATTTGGTAAACTTTTTAAGTACGATCCGATCTTTTGCAAAAGAAAACTAAAAAATAAAGATAGCTTGCTATCGCTAGAGATAACTTTTAGAATTTTGTAAATGATCAATATAATTAAACAATAAAAAGCACTCATCGCGGAAGACTATCTAATTTTGCATTCTGCTATCAACTTAGTAGGTAATGCTGAATCACAGAACAAATACTGACCTACCGTACGCTTTATCATGTCAGTCAACTCAAAATATTTTAGTGCACAAATATGGATGTAAACAACTTTAAAAATATTTGGCACTTTTTCTAGGTTAAGTAAAGATAAATTTCCTCGACATGTAAATAATTCTAAATTAGTTTGTGCTATAAATATTTGCCCAAGTTTTAGTAGGTAATTCAAAAACATGCGGATGCTCGAGTTGTGTAGAGATGTTCTTTAAATAGATTTTATTACATTTTCACTGCACCTAGACTAGTCGAATGGTATTTTAAAACAGAACGCTGGCGTCCGGCGTCCTTGGCGTCTATATTCCGGTATTTACAGATGTTAGTCATACGCTGTAGTAAATGTAGTGGACAATATGTAAGAAGTTAATTTCGTTAAGTGAACAAAATTTAACTATTACGATTTCTTTGGCTGTAATTTTGAGAGGTAAGTTAGAACTTTTCGTACTTTTCTTACAAAATTTTGAACGGGAAAATTTGTTATTTTTTTGGCTATTTTGACACCAGTTTTTAAAGATATAGATTGGGTTGCTCAAACATGATTTAACGGTTTCGTTAAAATGAATAAAATCGAATCAAAATTCAAACTCATATGGTAAATAACACATTAATAAACAAAAAACGATGCTAAACTTTGATAATTAGTTAACTTAACAAAACTTTTGTGCAACCCTAAAAGTTAAACAGATAAATCTAACTAGTAAAATCCGTTTTATGCTTTATTAGAAATCACTAAACAATATTAATATTCATATGCTTGAGAAACCATTACATTGTAGTCCCTTGTTTTTCAATGAGCGTTGTCCTACCAATACCTACAAACTATTACTAACTAACTTGTAAGAGTAAACGATAAAACACCAAAATATTGCAGTGGAGACCGTTGTTAGGAAGAAGAAATAGAAGAAGACCAGTAGCAAGTGTCTGGTCTGTCGTGGTTAAAATAGGCAAAACAGAGATATATAGAAGGAGCCGAACAGGCTTCTGACCAATACTAGTCGCACCAGACCTAGAAAAGAAGATAATATCATTTTCTCGCCTTCACCTGTGCCTTTTTAAAGTTAGCCAGTCCTAGGCTGTTTTAGGCTCAAAAATATAAGGAAAACAGTTGGAGTACTTCTTAAGTATTGCAATATCCTACGTTTAGGTCCCAATATGCCTATACCTATCGGTTCGTCCATTTTGGAATCATCGGTGTACCATACACTTACTGGAGGATCCAACTTTAATCCTTCTAATTTTATTTCTTCGCGGCTTTTAATATCCAAAATCGTAGTCGACTGGCATTATATCTGAAGATTTGGCCACGGACTCTAGATGAATCATATTCACAATCCTTAAGTGTCCTACCAGCCCTCCTGGTTTAAAAGGTATTCTCCGCTGCAGCTGGAGTGCGCTCATCCTAGCATCTTTCCTGACACACACGTACAAGGGTAGGAGGTCTAGCTGCATCTCCATTGCTATTCGCTCGTGTCCCATAGCAATCCCTAAAGAGATAATTCTTTGGAGCTTCTGTAGCTTGCCAATGGCTACAGATTGTTCAGCTTTTGCCCACCGTACCAAAGGCGTATGTGACGATAGACTTGCTAACCATTTTTTATGACCAAGAGATCATTTTTGGGTTTAGGCCCCACAGTCTCATACTTACACAGATTTAAAAAAATTGGACTTGATGGTGGCGGAAAATGTATTGGGAAGAAAAAATTGATATTCATAATTAACTTGTTGCAAACAGTATGAGACGCAGAAGATTCGCAGAATCTTCAAAAATATCCATGTCGTTGACAACACTCAGTAAGGCCCCTTGTAAATGCGCTGAATGAACAATTCAAAAAATATGTTCCTCTTGAGCAATCGATGATACCCTACTTTTGACGCCATGAATGCAAACAGTTTATCAGAGGCAAGCCAATCAGATTTGGTTTCAAGGCTTGGGTTTTAGCCCTTCGATTAAGCTACTGTGTGCAACTTGACTTACATCAAGGGCGTAAAAGATCGGAAAGTCAAGAATATGGTTTAGGAGAATCAGTAGTGCTAAACTATACTAAAGTAGTCCAAAGTAGTTTTGAAGATCTACCCTTTTCCTTGTATTTTGATAATTTTTTTACATCTGCTCGACTTCTTACAATACTTAGCGAAATGAAGATTGGTGCTACTGGGACTGTAAGGATCAATAGAACCGATAAGTGTAATCTTTCAGATGATAAAGGATCTTACAACAGCGCTATCGACGCAGACCATAATATAGTTGCTGTACGTTGGAAAGACAACAGCATTGTGACGCTTTTATCAAATCGTGGAATGGAACCACTTTAAAAAGCACAAGGACAAGAAAAAGATAGAAATTCCTCGGCCATCCATAGTTTCCGCTTACAATAGACATATGGGTGGCGTGAATCAATTAAATAACAATATCTCCAACTACAGAATATCTATGAGAGGAAAAAAGTGGTATATCCCTATAGTTTTTTGGCTTTTTAATGTAGCACTGACAAATGCTTGGCATATAAGTCGAACATTAGGCAAGACAGAAGATAATCTTGCATTCCGCATAGAAGTTGTTCAAGCACTTCTGCATTAATGGTTTAAGTGACTCGTAAGAATAATAATATGCATTTAACAATTTTTTTTACGAAAATATTAATAAAAAATATATTTTCAGGAAGAAGAGGAAAATGTTCGGGCTGGGTAAGATCTTCTCGCCATTTCGTTATCTTACTTCTTGGATAACAGGTAAGTATCAAGGGATCCAGTTTAAAACCATCCTTAGTGATTTATGAAATAAAAAGTTATGACTTATTCGGAAAATGTTAAGTTCGCTTTAACGGATGTACCATGATGCGACCCGAGGAATACGAGTCTCAGTTTTGTGTACAACACCCGCACCCAGCGTTTGGCAGCGACTAAATTGTAGTTATGGTATAATCCAATATATAAAGTACCAAATGGAAATAATAGTAGATTATGTTATTAGGAGTAAAAGTGATACTTTATGTGGCGAAGCTGAAGTTTATTTAGCCGAACGTTAGTGTGTGTTTTTCGGTAGGGCCACATGACAAAAAGCTCATACTGTTTGCAGCTGCATGTGGCACGATCTTGTTGAAAGTCCCCATTTCTTAACGCATCACCATGATGTTCACTTAAATACGGTTACAATATTTTGTTACTGTACCATTTTACACAGTAAATGTCTCTTCGAAAATTATACAGGGAATTTTTCTTTTTAGTATATATATCCCCTATGTATACTTTTATAATAAACGCAAATAGGCAACCCACCATACACTATAAACGTCACGTCACGTGGTGCGTAAAGGTTATGTTCCATGTTTGTAAATAAAAAATAAATCAAAATTAGTGGAATATCAACATAATTTTAATTCAAAGATTATTCTAAAACATAAAATATCAACAATACAAAACAGAAAGGAAAATAAAAACAGCAACAGTTAAAGACTAATTTTTTGACATTAACTTAATTTGATGATTTTTGCCACAGCATGCTAATTTTTTAACGTTTATAGTGTATAGTGGGTTGCCTATTTGCGTTTATTATAAAAGTATACATAGGGTATATGTATACTAAAAAGAAAATTTCCCTGTATATTGCGAACCAAGAACAGTAACAAATATAGCCTTCCTCTTATGGCCCAAACCAATGGGACAATGATCTGGTAATTAACTCGCGAATCTTAGTTCTATGGGCCCTCTTAGCCCGTATGTTAGATCTTTCACATCCAAGGAAGGAAAAAGACCAACCAACTATGTTGTGAGGTTAACAGTTGTCCAAGACCTTACTATAACAACCACAGCCGCTGACTTAACGTTGCTTTCGAAGTATGTAAAAGCACCAGACCTTCTACACATTCAGGAGAGAGGATACACTCAGTTATCTGATTCCCATAAGGATCGCAACTGCCAATCCTATAATTTTGACAGCTAATAAGAATAATAATAATAGTAGGTAGGTAATAGGTGTAGGTTTATGAGTTTGTTTGTTAGTTTACTTCTTGCAGGTGTCAATGATATCAACACGCGTTGACTGCTTTGACCATTTACATTACCTGACTAGTACTGCGACTATATTTATGTGGTTATTAATTATTTTGTTTTATCAATATTTCCGAAGCCAAACAATTCCACAAATCACTGGCGATGACTTTAAATTGGATAACTTGCCGGTTCTACATATGTAAAATCGTTTTTACTGATTATTGATTTAAACAACCTCTCATTTTAGGTAAAAATTCAGAAGAGGAGGAAAAGCTACTTCCATTTAAAATATTCCAAGCCACCGACATCAAAACACTAGAAGAATTCAAAGTCCAAATCCACAAACACGTTTTGACCAACAATACAACTTTGGATCAAGTCAACGTTATAGGCCTTGATCACTGCAATTTCAAGACTTTATCTTCGCGGAGCTTCTCTGAGTTAAGAGGATTAACGTGTTTAACAATTGAATCCTCGTCTATCACGAAAATAGCAAACGATGCCTTCGAAGGGCTTCCAATGCTTGAAAGCATCAACTTATCCAGTAATAAAATTTCAGAATTGCCCGTGGGAATATTTGATAATATTCCCTCTTTGAAATTTATATTCTTGCCTGATAACAGACTTTCAGTTATACCAGACCGAATCTTTGGTTCGCTTGGGAAGCTGGTGACTTTGTCTTTATCAGATAACGATATTAAAAACATCAACTCTAAGGCTTTTCATGGCCTTGAGGAACTTTCATGCCTGTTGCTGAACAACGTCAAGTTGGAGAAACTGGAAGATGGGGTTTTCGATGGCTTGGACAAAGTCCACCTTTTGGTCTTAACAGGTTGTTCCCTTGATGCGCCCCCAGAAGGTGTTTTTGACGATATGGTTTCATTAGAAGAGCTCGATTTATCCAAGAACAAAATAAAAAATCTAACCCAAAGTATTTTTTCTCAATTAGAAAACCTTAAAAGGCTGCACCTTAGTAACAACAACTTATTTAAAATCCCTAAAGGGTTATTTAAAAACAACAAATTGATGGGTTTTCTGTTTTTAAACGACAATAACATACTCGATTTGGATCCAGCTACATTTGTAGGACTTACAAACTTGCGGCAATTGTTTCTTCAAAACAATAACATCAAAACATTACCTGCCAACTTGTTTAAGGATTCCGCCAAGTTGGTTTACATCGATTTAAAGAACAATCAGATTGAAACTGTAGGAAGTGAGAGTTTGAAGGGCTTAAACGTACTGATGGATCTTTATCTGAATGATAATAACATAAAGGAGATGCACAAGGATGCTTTCGCCGATTTGAAGATCCTTCAATCCTTGTTTTTGGGCAATAATTGCTTAACCAAGCTAGACAAAGAGTTATTTAACGGAATAGAAATGCTCAGAAATTTATACCTGGAGAGTAATTACATCTCCGATTTAGTCAGCAACCAATTTGAAAATCTAACCCAACTGGAAAGCCTTTCCTTGAGTCATAATAACCTAAGCACTCTTGATACAGACGCCTTGAATGGATTGGAACAGCTAACAGTTTTGCACCTCAATAATAACAAACTCAAACAGATTAAACTGGGAAGTTTTAGAACGTTAAGCTCATTAAGCCTTCTAAATTTGAGCAATAACTCGCTTTCAATAATCGAACCAGCCACATTTGCGGCGCTCACTGAACTCCAAGCATTGGATTTGTCCTTTAACAGAATCATGGTTTTAGAAGAGGGTTGTTTTAAGGGTTTAGATAAGTTAACTTCGTTGAACTTGGGGAATAATAACATCAAAGAAATAAAATTGGGAGCATTGAAGGATGTTAAATCGCTTGAAAGCCTTTTGATAAAATATAATAGGCTGACGGAGTTTAAGCAGGACGTCTTTGGGGATTTAAAACAACTGAAGTACTTAGATTTGAGCTTTAATGAAATAAAATGTTTTAGTGGTGGGTTTGAGGAGCTTCAACAATTGAAGTTTTTATACTTGGATGATAATAGATTAAAATCTGTTGGACTTCTAACGAAAGCACCGTTGAAAAACTTTACATTCTTAAGTTTGACTAATAATGAGATTTCAGAAGTGGAGGAAGACTTTTTGCAAAATCTGCCGAATTTAAAGACTGTGAAATTATATGGAAACAAGTTAGATTCGGTGAAATTGGATAAAATTGGATTAAAGTACGCTGGGACTGAAATTTTTGGCAAAAAATGTTGAACGTCGTTTGTAGGGCCGAGTTTTTTACGTATTAGTTTTTTTTTAATATCTAATTGTAAGAGTTTTTGTAAACAGTTAAAAAAACGTTAATGTAATTTTTACTGCAAAATATACTGAAATTTTATGTATAATTTCTCTTCGCTTTCGATTTTAAAACAACCAAATACACGCTTTTTGTTAAAAAAATTACTTTAAAAAAACTGATTCCTGGTTCTTTTTTTCCTAAATTAAAGCATTTTTAAACTTCAAAAACTCAATTTCTAAAATAAATTACTTTTTAAACAGCTCTCGTATTATATAAAAAAAATCCAACATAACAGTTGCCAAGCACAATCAGTGTATTGGTGTACAACAGGTCGTCTTTAAATAAATTCCGTAACACTCTCGTCTGCGGATGGTAGCTAAATATTGTTTTAGGAGGCACAGTGTAGTTTCTGGCATCAGCACAGTGTTATTTACAAATGTACGCTTATATTGAAAACATCAAATAAAAGTTATGGTTATGAAGAAATTACTTAATAACAAGTGAATGAGTGAAGGTAGGTTGATCTTTTGTTTATTTATTGTTGCTGTCATGGCTATTTTGGTCTATTTTTAATTAGTGTCCTAAATATCACAGAAAGCAGCATCTGTTTTAGTTATCCTACATAACAAGTAAGCTTGTTTAATTTGTCTAATTTTTAGAAAAATACAGAATGCTAAATTTCGATACAAATAGGAATCCATGAACCTAATTATTGCAGTTTATAAATTGCAGGTCTACAAAAGTAGTAAAATTAAACGGAGAACCATTTAGTTAGTATCGTTAGCAAACATAAAATATTCAGTAAGTTTAATTATTCCTCATATCTGTTTCAGTTTATTTGATATTAAACGATTTGGCACACTTTAAAGAACAAAGTTCCAATGGCTGATATTCAAAACAGTTCAATTTATCTTCAAAAATACTTGCAAATTGGTTTGTTTTACAGTGTACGACTCCAGAACGTGTTTATGTTATGCAATAAAAAATTATAATTAACATTAACAATTATAAACTTGATCATGCTTCACCCTGTAATAAAATCCTTTAAAATGTTTCAGACACGAAAATTATTAATTTTAAATCTGGTTTATGTTAATTAATTAGGTCAATATTATTTCACAATAATTAACAATAATTATTATCGACCCTTTCTACTGTTGGTCTGATTATAAAAAAGCCACAGTTGAGATGACCGTGCGTCGCTTTGATTGTCAAACCGAAATCTAATAAACCACCAAAAAACTGAATTCCACAGTCAGTGTCAGTGTTAACAGAACGTTTTCTGGTTTGGGATCGTGTCATTGTTGAGACAGAAGAATCACACAGTTTTGCGCCCTTTTTTAAGGGGCCTCATAAGGAGAAAAATGGAGCACTGTAACTGAACGTGTCAATCACGCCAGAGGCGAAACTCTGCGTAAATAATACTCTCGTTCATCGTGCTATCACACGTGTCCCAACCCGACAGTCCTCATGTCGAGTTAGCCCACATCCAAGACAATCTCATCAGGAGTGGGTATAACAAAAGGGATATTAGGAAAGTCATCAAAAAACAATTACACCGCTCACGCCCTGGAAGTCTTCAAAATACCTGGTTATCATCTATCAGACAGATGGAAGTCTGCCATCGCTACGGGCTCCGCCTCCTCCACTTCTGACCAATCTTAGTCTTCGTCTATACGCTTGATCGGTTACAGCCGGTATAAAGCCGTTACCTTTTTCTGTTTTGCTTCAGAAGGGTTTCACCTCGGGCTTGGTTCACAAGTTAAGTTACCGTGCCCTTCTTCCTTTTGCTAAAAGAATTTCGCCTCTGACGTGGTTGACACATTTAGTTATTGTGCTCTTTTGGTGCTCCATTTTCCTCTTGATAAAGCCCCTTAAAAAAGTGGACAAAACGTTGAGTTTTTCTGTCTCAACAATGACACTGATTGGCAATGGGTAACAAAAGAACTAAGATTTGTTTATATTATGTACTGGGCGAGATCTAGGCTTGCGAATACCAATTATCCGAATGCTGTGGCTATTATTAGCACTACTTGACTACAATTTTGCCGAACTCGAAGGACCATCACCCTTAAAAGAAGCGATCTTTATGGTGACATGGGACCTTCGGTTTTACCTTGTTTCTGAAAAAGGGGTTTTAATTTTTACTGTATCTATGTTTTAGAATTTGCACTTTATTCGCGTTAAATATTGCCGTCAATATTCAAACAAAGAAACGTTCTTTTTAACTTTTTAATTACTCACATATTTAACCCAGCCTTCAGTTTAGAGGCTTTCGGAGTGTTGAATAGCTTTTTTTCACATCTCTAAAACATAACCTTAGAAAATTTGCCATACAACACCCTCCTTTATATTTTGTTGAGCACAATAACAAAACCTTATAATAATATAAAATAATATATCTATCAAAGATATGTAAACTTGACTAAAATTCAAGATACTCCCTCTCTAACTTTAAACATGCAAACCTAAATTATCTTGATTCTTACAAAACTGGGGACTGGGCAATCCTTTAATTTCTTTAGTAAGAATGTCCGCTTCTTGATCTTTTGTATTCAAATATTCAACAATAATGGTTCTATCTTTGATCTTTTCGCAAATGAAATTGTATTTTAAATCCATATGTTGATTTCTTAGTAAAGAAATGCACCCTTGATTATCTTCAAAAATTAACAATTTATGAACATCAACACCTATAAATCAATTAACAATTTCTTAAACCAAAGTACATCTTGAACAGAATTACATAAAGCAATAAGTTCCGCCTCAGTTGTAGATAAAGCCACACAATTTTGTGTTTTTGTAACCCATGATACTGCATTCCCAAAAATTTTAAACAAGTATCCAGATACAGATTTTTGCTCGCCCAAATCACCTCCCTAATCTGAATCTACGTAACAAAATAATGGTAAATGATTATTATCCCTTAGATAAATAAGATTAATATCTTATCCTGAAACCGACTTAAATAATTAACACTAAAACTTATATCTGAACGAGATCCTAACATTAAATGTAATATTATATTATACATTAAACAACCAATTAATTCTCTGGCTGGTTTAGTTACGTTATCTTCACATGCTACTAGCTTTAATCTTGGATCAATTGGTATTGAACATGAATTACAATTTTCAAATGAAAACCGTTTCAAAATCCCTAGTTGGTAAATACCTCCTTTGGTTAATTTTTAGCACACCATTTACCCCATCATAATCAAATGTTTCTTGTTAGATAAATCCCCTTACAACTAGTCTAGCTTTATCTTATTGCACAGCTGGTGTAAAGTTCATAGGTTGCTTTCAATATCTCTGCGGTTATTTGATCAGGGTCTGAAGCTTTCCCATTTTTTAATTTGTTTAGAGCCGCTTCTATTTCACATTTTAAGATGTCTGACTCGTCAGTCCAATCATATTCCTGGACTTGGTCGTCATAGTTGTGAATAACTTAATGGTCCACCGAATAGAGTTGTTCACAATATTTTCTCTACGTTTCAGCTATTCCTTGAATATCAGTTATCAAACGGCCTTCGTCATCCGTCATCCTCTACTACCAAAAATTCGTATAGTTTGAATTTGCACTTTATAAAATTATTTATCTTTTAAAGAGGTTTACTTTTAAATAAGCAGATCTCGAAAAAATAACTAAATAATTTGCATTTTTTTTTGTAATTTCAGGATTTATGAATTTTAAGAAGAAATACAAGAAAAATGTTGGGTCTTGGGGTACTTTTTAAATTACCAATTATCCTTGCTTATTGGATAACAGGTACTTCATTGCTTATTTTACTTGCCTTTAATAACGCTCACAAACGATTTTTCATTTACAGGAACAAACTACGAAGATGACAAACAAGAAAACTCAATGCAAATCCTCGAAGGGGGAAATTTCACCTCAGTAGCGGAACTAAAAGCTAAAATTCACGAGCACATCGTGATTCACAACGCGAAATTAAACCAACTAAACAAATTAAAAGTTACAAACAGCAGTTTGAACGTATTATCATCAAGAAGTTTCTTCGAATTCGGCGAATTAAAGTATCTAATGATAAAATCACTTTCAACGTCCAAAATCTCACAAGAGACATTCGAAGGGCTACATTTACTCGAAGAAGTGTACATCGAAGCCGAAAATATCCCAAATTTACCTAAAGGAATATTCGATAACCTTCCTTTGCTGCAGGCGATCACTTTAAAGGACAATAAAATCGTAACCATACCAAATGGCGTTTTTAGCTCACTTCCGAACCTCAAATCTTTAATTTTAACCAATAACGATATCATAAATATAAATTCGAAAGCATTTCAAGGTCTTACCGAACTCACAAACCTAGTTTTATATAAAAACAAGATAGAAAAATTGGACGCAGGTGTTTTTAAAGATTTAAATAAACTCGAACTGTTGGTTTTAGCCGGTTGTTTATTTGAGGAGTTTCCTTTGGGAATTTTTGACAATATGAGCCTATTGGAGACGCTCACACTATGCGAAAATAAAATCAAAAGCTTGGAAAGTGACATTTTCCTTAAAGCCTACAACCTTCGAAAGTTGTACCTTAACGATAATCAAATCAAAGAAGTCCCTAAGGGTTTACTGGCGAACTGTAAAAAACTGGAGGTTATTTATCTGAATAACAATGTTATTGATGATGTGGATCCACAAGCTTTTCAGGGGCTGGCGGAACTGAAAGAGTTGCATTTGGAAAATAACAAAATCAAAGTGCTACCTCCTGAAGCCTTTGAAGACTTAAACAAACTCACTAGCCTGTATCTAGAAAACAACCAAATTAAATCCATAGGAAAACTGGATTTGAAAGGCTTAAAATCTTTGGAAAATTTGTATTTAACCGACAATAACGTTCAGGAAATCCAGACAGATGCGTTTTCAGACTTAAGAAACCTTCAGTCTTTGATTCTTAACAATAACAAGCTAGAAACGTTAGATTCGGGCTTGTTTGGTGCAACAAGAAGGTTGCAACATTTGTATTTGGCAGACAATTGTATTGGTAGCCTGTCCAAAAATTGTTTTAAAAATCTACAAAGCTTGGAAAGTCTTTTCCTGAATAACAACGATTTAAACAGTCTCGATCCTGACGCTCTATCTGGTCTAAAAAAATTATCACTTCTGTACTTAAACAACAACAAAATCGAACAAATCCATCCTACATGCTTCAAAACTTTAAGTTCCCTGACTTTTGTCAACCTTGCTAACAACTCACTTAAAAAGATCGAACCTGGAACGTTTGACAAGCTGTTAAATCTACGCATCTTGGATTTGTCCTTCAACCAAGTCAAAATTATCGAAGAAAACACTTTCAGAGGGCTAAGTAAACTCGTCACCCTCTATTTAAACAGCAATAACATCAGGAGTATAAAACTGAACAGTTTTAAGCACTTGAAAGCACTAGAAATTCTCCTACTTAAATCAAATAAAATAAACGAGCTGGACGAAGGGTTTAAGGATTTAAAACAATTGAAGCATTTGGATTTGAGTTGGAATCAATTGCGTGAAGTAAATGGGCATTTTGATGGTCTTCAGGGGCTGGAAATACTAAATTTGGAGCATAATAAACTACAAAGTGTTTCGTTTTCTGGTAAAACTCCAAATCAGCTTGCGGTTTTAAATTTGGCCAGCAATGAAATTTCAGATGTAGGTTTCCTGGAAGATTTCCCAAGTTTGCAGACTGTAAAGTTACACGATAATCTGAATTTTATTACGTGGGAGGAACTGATTTCTAAATATCCTAAAATTGAAATACTGTGTCAGAAATGACTGGATTTTTCGTTTTGTTGTAATGCATTCTTTAGAAAGTGTACTGATTTATCACTAGAATAATTAAACAATTTTTATTATACCTTACTACAGTCTATTTCACCTAGGATTTGTGTTGCGACGTCAACGCGCTGCTGATAAATTCACAATCCAACTATACTTCATCTCTTTCTAAACCAGGTTTTCATTACCTATTGCGCACGAACGCGTGTCTACCCATACAGTTTTTGGGCGGAGTTTGTTGACGTCACAACCCAAATTCTAGGTGAAATACTGTAGTTAGCTTTTCTATAAAATTAGTACTTAACCAAATCCTATAAGTTTAAAATTTATAAAATATATTTTGATGTTTTTAATACAATAATAAAGGGTTCCGAGTAATATGTTGTTTATTACCTACCAGTTTTTCTTTGTCATTTTGGCAATGTCATTTAAGCCAGCAAATGAGAAAATAGCGGTGATAAGGTTAAGAGGGAATTTGGTAATATAAGCATATTATACAATGTACACGCACATACTGAAGAACAAGATGAAGTGGACGGGCATAAAATATGTCTGCTACAGGGAGTAATAGATGAAATGTCAATGATGTAAAGGTAATAATAGCGGATCTTAACGCAAAAGTGAGAAGAGTGCTACGCCTCAATTGTAGGTAAACACAGCTTACACCAGTGCATTTTTTAAGTCAAAATCACTGGGCGACAAAGCCCAAAATATTTTGAACCTAACTTGATTTTACTGTTAACGAAATGTTAGGAATTTTACCTAATAAAAGGAAAATGATTTTCAATTATAATATTTTTATTTTACAAATTCCCTATTTCTATATAGTTCCGTATCTGGAACACTATATCGGCGCTCCTATTGTCCCAAAAATTTTGCCACAGCCGTTCGTGGATCAAATTGACCAAATTCTTTGTCGCCTAGTACATCAAAATTTCAGTCACTGGGCGACTAATTTTTACAAGTGGGCGACATTTGTGTCGCCCACTTCACTAGTTAAAAAATGCACTGGCTTACACCAAATAAGCAACAACAATGACAGGAGAAGTATAGATCTAGCAGGCAGTAACAGTAAGGTGCGAACGGTTGCGAACCAAGTTTATTGTCCTAGGGAAGGAATAGTATATTATGTGCCAAGTGCTCGTAAGTAGTATTTTTTTGGACGAGCACGCAGTTTGGAAAACCGAGGCATAGCCGAGGTTTTCTAAGCATGCGAGGCCAAAAAGATACTTACGGAACAAGGCGCATATACTATTCTTTCGACCGCCTGGAAAAAATATCAAAAAACGTAATAATATTAAAATTAAATTAACATGATTGACAGCTGTCACAATAAAATTAGCGGTAAATTATTTTCACGGTAAAAATTGTAAATTTTTTTTACCAAAACGGGACAAAAACTTTATTTTAGCTAAAAGACGGTACGATCGGGACATGCTAAAAAACCGGGACAGTCCCGTTCAAAATGGTCACCCTACTACTGCAGCGAGTCAAAAGCCGTCGCCCGTAGCCACGACGTGCAGACATCGGCACATGATATATTAGGGAGTTTTTGCATAGCGTTTTTTTAAAAGACGTATACGCTAACGTTGGAGTTGCTTAGCAACGTCGTATTTTACATCTGTCGTACGTTAAATTAAAAGACGTAATACGTCCGCTAATTTAAAAGACGGTGCTGCTTAGCGTACGTTTGCAGTCATCTAGTAACCAATTTTTGTCACGTATGGAACATTGTTTGTTGTTTTCTGACAAACGTAAGTGACGTAAGATAACACTTACTGATCTAACCTATGGACGTAAGTCAAACAAATTTTGTAATTATACATGTGCACATGTCATTTGGCCTTAAAATGGCAAAAATTGAAAGAATTCGGTTTAATATTGAGAACGATTTAAGACTCCTGAGAGATGTAACTATAAATCCATTCCTTAACACTTCCAACTGGAAAATTGCTCATAAAAATCTAAAAATCTAGACATCTGAAATAACGTACGTAACCAAATGGCGTGCAAAATCTGTAAAATTTCAAAACCCGTCTTTCTATACGTCGGGTTATAAAGACGTAACGTTAGCGTTAACGGATACTTAGCGTACGATATGCAAAAACTCTCTAATATGCGGTACGCGGAACGACCGCGGAACGCGGTACGCTATATAGACAGCGCGAGTAGTTCCATTATTTAAGTGTTCGGTCCTTGATGTTGCAGCTGTCGTCTATGATAAATTTACTGTACTAATAAATCACTTCGTTCCGGTGCACCAAAAACGTTCCGGGACGTGACGACAAAATAACGTACCAAAATCACGTGATTAAAATCACGACCCATCACTAGCTTACAGAATACAATTAGTAACGAAAGTCGTTAGCCGTCAGTTAACGAATACGTTTGTAACGAAAATCGGTATGGTCAGGGCCGGTGGAAGCGGGCATGCAGAGCATGCGGGCGCCACTACGAAGGGGGCGCCGCCGCAAGGGCACTGTCCGTAAGGTCTTTTCTCAGAAACAAAATTTTTATCATAAAATTATGATGATCAATATCAAATTAAATGAAGCAGGATACACCGAATAAGAATTTTTAAAAATTGTATATTGCCGCCTCTTTGATCAGCCGGCTGTTTACAATTTTGTAGAGAGAGCAGGCTAAATGCTTGTCTGCAGAATGTTGTGTCTACTGCAGTCTATCTAAAGTGAAACAATGAACGGTTCTTATGTGTAGAAACGAATTTACGCAGTGCAGACTATTATTTCGTCTCTGTGTTGTGTTGTGTACCCATAAAACTAATAAAAAAAATAGTTTTTTAAACTTTAATTCAAATAAATTTTACCTTTAATTAAAATTCATTTTATTTTTGTTAGCGATTCGGGTCGGTGAGAAGGCTTTAATCTCTGTATCATTCTATTCAACGACTAAAGTGCAATGGCTTTATCAACATTTGTTTTAACTTTTGAGAATTTCTTGATAATTCGGTTTTTTAGCGATTTAGCAGATGAATTAGTTGTCACGGTCTTTATCCACAAAGGGAAACTGATGTCAAAGCTGCCATTATTAGTAGTGGTGGCGGGGGTGGGGGGGAATGGAAAGGATGGGATGGAGGGAATGGGAGGGGGAATGCATAACTAGTTGCAGACGGTTTATTGACAACCAAAAAAATTGTAACACCAAATACCAATACGAGTAATGGGATCAGAAAACAGAATAAAGTGCTATTTTCACCAAGTTGGGGAAACATTCCAATATATCGGATGCTGTAACGCGCTTGTTATTGGTTTTAGAAAAAAATTTTAATAATGAAATTTGTTGAAAATTGTGTCCTCTTTAAGATGAAAGCTCTAGACCGAACCATATCTGAGATATTTCCAAAAAAAACAGAAAAGTCCTACAATTTCTTGTTTTTTTGGCCACAGATAGTTGTCCCACGGTCAGCCGAATTGGAAAACTTGGTTTTTGGTTTTTCAATGCTGGCCCTAATATATACAAGTAGAAAGAAACGCCCAGATCATTACAGGGGGATGGGGGGGGGGCGCTTAGATAGAAATTGCATGCGGGCGGCAAAGACCCTAGCGCCGGCACTGCGTATGGTAATGAAGCAAGATAGAGAATAGGCCTGTAATTCCCTTTACAATTCTGTAAAAAGAAATTTAGATTACAGAAAAGGAAATAAGGTAATAAATAATGTTTTCAAATTATATCAAATTTATTTTTCCACAAAGTAAAATAAATGGTAGTTGGTTTCCACATAGAGTCTCATGGCTTTGTTTTTGGTCGTAACACATTTGTTTCCATAGCCTATAAACTTGTTACAGATCATTAAACAACGACATTATCTTTAAAATACATACTAAAATTAGATAATTCATTGCATAAATACGAACAAAAAATCAACTTTCAAAAACTCTTGTCGTGTAATTTAGAAAAAACTAATTTTTGATTCCTTAATTATGAACTATTGTCTTTTTTACAGATATTTATCTCATTTCATATCTTATTAATTGGTATACAGCAGAGTTGTAGTTATTTAAAACAAAAAATATACCTAGTTTACTTTCATAATTAAAGATCAGACAGTCTAATAAATTAATGAATATGTAGGTAATAAAAAACATGGATTAGATGTAACTTTGTATTTTGTATGCCTAACAAATTTCTCCCTAAACTAATTAGGAGAGCCAATAACTGAAACGGTTTCCTTTTATAAGTATATGAAAGTCTTATATTTCAAATCTTAATCAACTCCTCCTGATGAAGACCATTAAGAAAGTGGGTGAAGTCTTCGAATTCATTACAGTGAATACCAAAACAAACATCATTAGGGCAAGCTGCTTAAATTTGTTGCTATACCTATTACTATTAACAATATCTTTTAACAAATATAACCACATTGTCATTAAATCAGCGATGTTTGCTTCACTGAACGGTAAACTGTTTTAGCACATTTCAGTAGCTATTCTAATTCCTTTTTGATAATTTAGTTATTAATTTACAGGTGTTTCTTTCTTGGAGTAGGTACCTTCCAGAAGCTTTTCCAGTGCCGTACTAAAGGAGTCCTCTGTAAGAATAAGACAGTTTCAAAAAAATGTTAACTGAATTATTTAGTTAACCCGCTAGTGCTCCTTGTACAAGCAAGAAGCTTACATTCATTTTAAAAACACTAAATTTTAAAGTAAATACCAATTGACTGATTATTACAAACCACGACCTTCTCGATTTTGATGTAAAATGTCTGTATCTGGCTTAATCACCTTTTAGAAATACTATTATTATTATTTAAAAGCAGAAGCCACATCAGCAGATACATCCTCTTAGGCATTTAGAAAAGTACCAACATACCGACAGCTCTATCTGTTTCATTTATGGTGGGAATGGACATAATTTCACCATCACTGCCAGAGCTTTCGTTCATGACATCTTCTTGTGCTTCCTCAAAGTTTAAAATGTTAGTGATGATGTCTTCGTCGGTTGGATTTTCAGTCAGTAACACATCATTAAGAAGACCGAGGGGTCGGCCTAGAACAAGGTGGAAAGACACAGTAGAGATAGAGCTACAAAGAATTGGAGTCAGAGGATGGAGAAGATTGGTTATAGACAGGAACAAGTGGAGGTTAATGAGGATACACATTGTCATCCATTTGAATCTAATATTTAAATGTTGTACATTCGTACAGCATCTCATTCTTCCTCGTAAGTCTCATTTTCGGTAGTAACAAAACTTGCCTTTTTAAAACAGTTTGCAATCGTTGATTGAATTGTTGGATTTCTTTATAGTAAGTGGTATTTCAAACAACTATGTTAATGTTGAGCCCAGTTATGACTTATCATCAGATCACTTGCCAGTAATTGTTACTCTTAGTGTTACGATTTTTTTGCTTAGCGATAAATCGTATCATTTTTTTGTTTGATTTGCCAATGTTGTTTCTATGTCGTTGTGATTCCATTTCTTGTTACGCACCGTGTATATTTCGTGTTTGAATCTTTCGAGTGAAATTCATATTTTATGTGAATTTTCCGCCTAATGTTATGCCACTTGATTTGCATCTGCATTCGCGCATGCGCAGTGTTGATTTTCTGTCGAGGTGTTCTGCTTGAGTTTTACTCGAGGTCTCTTTTGCGATTAAACTTTTATTCTTTTAATTTTTTCCTATAAATTGTCATTTCCCTAATTTATGGATGAATTGCTATAATTTTTTGATATTTAAAATTTTCGCTTGTCTTTCCATCTAGATATTTCTAGATGTATTTATTTTGATCTTTCGTATTAAATTTATATCTTTTATATGCATATTTAAATTTGTGTGTATCTTATCATATCAAGTCTTTAACAATTACTCTAGTCAATATGTAATTTTTTTTGATAATTATTTTGAATCCTGACCTAGCGCCGTTCAATAAGTTCCCGATAAATAAATTGTTGCACTATGATTATGGCTTTTTATTATCGTTTGATAAGTTTTTCGTAACATTAGTACTACCTTTATATTCAGACAAAATCGCCCACAAATATACAGTCGACATACAGATTGGGATACCTTTCGAGAATATGTTGAACACAATTTAGAATTGAATGTTAGATTAAAACAACCAGAAGAACTAGAGAGAACTACAAACCCTTTTTATTAAAACTGATCATTTGCTTTGGAAAGCCGCAAGAAGTTTTAAAAGGTCGCAAATACATATTCCTCCTATAAGGGACCATCTAAGGCAGTTGGCACATTCGGAACTAGAAAAAACCTACTGTAACGGTTCATTTTCCGTTATATTATTTTGCTCCTTTCAATTGCTTATTTACGGTGAATGCATTTATTGAACCTCTATTTATTATATATTCACTGGTAAAAGATTACGTAGTTAGTGACTTTTTGGTTTTGAGTAGGTTTTCTGATTTGGGGAGAGAGCGTCATGCGCGTTTGGGGATTGGCGTTGCGTTCTAGAACTCTTGGCTTTTTCCGTTGGGTCTTCTGCCGAAGCAGTTGAGTTTGAATTTATCCCGAAGTTACTCATTCAATTCTGATGGAATTTTCATAATTATAACTTCCGAGATTTTCGGTTTTGTTTCACTTTGTGAAATTATTTTTTTTGAAGCACCAAGATTGTGGTGGTTTTACCGTACTCCGGCTCTTTTGGTTATTGCCTTTTTGCGGCTGCATTATTTATGGAGTCTTGGATACGATACTTGCAAAATTGGTGGACGTTTATCAAGAAAAGTTATTTACAATTGCTGGTTATTCGCAACTCGATCGCTTGGAGGACTCAAGGTCGGTGTTTCTTGAATTGTTAAAGTGTCGTCGAATTTACCTGATTTTATTCCATTTATTAAATTTCTTAATTTTTAACTTTGCTTTACTTAAATATTTGTACAATTGAATTTTAACGCCTTCAGCTAATTTAATTTGCATTAATATTAATTATTTCATATTCATCTTTTTCGCTTCACGAAATAAATTTATATTTTTGTTGTAATATTCTGTAACGCTTTAGGTTGGTTTTTCCATTTTATTTTATTAGCATAACGAATTTGCGTGTTTTTTTTTCAAGGTAATAAGCTTGAGTTTAAACAAGGCTATTGCTATTTATTTTTGATCGTTCATTTTTATTAGACTTGTTTTCACTCAGGTAATAAAGGTAAGCGCTTATTTATTTTTTATTTATCCACCTTGATCGTTTTTTTTCAATTCATATATATTTTTCTTTAATTCAACTAACGTTGATATTTAGTTTTTGGTTCAGTTTATTCATTTTGAAAGTAACCTAAGCGATTTGTTTTTGTACGTTTGGTTGCATATTTTTGCTCTTACTTTTTCTATTTAATTTGCATATTGTTAACTATTTTGAAGTCATTAAAATTACTTATTTGTATTTCTATATTTTTTTGAAAACTGAAAAGTTTTCTGGCGCCCAATTTTTTCATTTTTTTATTAGTATTCACTTTCTGAGTTTTAACTTTGATAAGGCAATCCTCGGCGATCTACGGCCCTCGCAAACAACTAAGTTAGTCGGTGAATTCTTTTGAGTTTTTTTGTAAGTATACAGGTAGGTGATTATTTCTCTTTGTTTCGCTTTTACCTGTTATACTAAATTGGCGCCCAACGTGGGGCATTCGAGATTGCTACTGGTTTTCTCCCCTTATCATTTTCTCATTTTTTTCGACACCTTTGTTCGGACACTTTGTCATTTTATTAATTCGCCACCATGAGTTTCAACGTTAATGCTTTGAGGGGCGATGAACTCTCTTATGAACTAATCTTCCGAGGGATAGATCCCGAATTCATGTCCGTTGACCAAAAGCGCAAGGCTTTACGTGCTAAGTTAGCCCTGGAGAAATTAGATACCTCCTTAATAAACAGTTACCCTCCTATTCAGTACGATGTTCCTGGTGAGTTGGATGTTTGTGGAACGAAATTGAGTGAGCTGTCCTCCCAGATCAATAATGTTTTTCTTAAAAAACCTACTTCTTCTGAATGTGTGAGACTTGACGCTCGGTTGTCCCATTTATTTGCTAGGTTGAATCGTTTGAAACCCGAAAGTGACTTAGAATCCCTTCACGCCGATAAGGTTAGTCTTTGTTTGGACTTAATGGATTTAGTTAGGAAAACCGTTGACGACGATGAAATCCCTGAAGATGAATCCGAGGTTGAACAACCCGAATCCAATATTGAAGAAGTTTTACCGTTAGCTAACTCCACGAGTCAGTGCCCGCGGGTCTCTTTTTCTGACGTTCAGGTAGTTGATTTATCTCGTCCAAGAGCTCCTGTATCTTCGGGTGGTGGTCCAATTGAAGATCCAATTGATGAATTACGTCGTCAACTTGATCGTTTACAACTCTCTAGAGCTACTTCGAATTCTATCACGACTGCTAGTTTACCTTCTTTTACTAAGTCAGTTCCTGTTTGTAAGTGGGGTTTAACTTTTACCGGTGACGCCAGTGTTATTGGAGTCAACGCTTTTTTACAACGAGTCGAAGAACTTAGAGTCGCTCGCAATGTTTCTTTTGATCAATTGTTTGCCAGTGCGGTAGATCTATTCTCTGGTCAAGGTCTTGTTTGGTTCCGAGCTGTTAGGAATCGTGTTACTTCATGGTCCGAATTAATTGACAAGTTACGTTTTGACTTTTTGCCAAATGATTTTGACGAAGCATTGTGGGAAGAGATTAAACGACGTAAGCAAGGTTCCGACGAAAAACCAAGTTTGTTTGTAGCCGTACTTTTAAACCTTTTCGACCGTTTAGTAGAGAAGCCTTCTGAGTCAATAAAACTTAAACATATTTTACGTAACTTACAACCTTTTTATGCTACTCAACTTTCGTTAACTGAAATTAGAGACGTTGATCAACTTCTTGTTTTGTGTAAACGGTTAGAGGAAGTTAAACTTCAAAATGCTAGGTATAGAAATCCTAACCTTGATTCTTCTTTACCCCTCGAACCTGATTTAGCTTACCAACCCAAGAAGAAGCATCCAAATGTTGTTAGTGCCGAAGTTTTCACTTCTAAACCTGCTTCTACTACTAAAGTTTTTAAGAAAGTAGCGAATCGAGCCAGGTCTAATACTAAATGTTGGAACTGTCAGGGTACGGGGCATACTTTTCATACCTGCTCTCAATCCAAGACTATCTTTTGTTACGTCTGTGGTAACCCTGGGGTTTATTTTGCCAAATGTTTAAGGTGTCATCCAAAAAACGAGGCTTAGGGATTGGATGTTGCAGCCGATCCATCCCTTCTGTAGAATTATTGCAGGCTGAACTCGAATTATGGCCATCTTGGTTGAACGTGGTACGTAATTTTTGTCTTTCCTCTCCTGAGACTTCAGCTATTTTTGCTAAACGTCCAGACGATAACAGGCCCTATGTTTCGGTTTTTATTAACGGCGAACCTGTTCAAGCTCTCTTCGATTCTGGAGCCAACCAGACTTTGATTGGTAAGAATGGTTTTTACCTAATTCGAAAACACGATCTTAAAATTAATAAAAGTAATTTACCTCTTTCCTTAACCACTGCTGATGGTAATTCGCAGACTATGTTGGGTACCGTATCACTTCCTATTTCTGTTGACGGGGTTTCTAAAACTCTTGACGCCGTTGTTTGTGGTACTATTCCGTCTACTCTTATTTTAGGGATGGATTTTTGCTACTCTTTTGGAGTTAAAACCGACTTTGTTTCTAACCAATTTTCGGTGTCTGAGGTTTCCGCATTACAAGCTATTTGTAGTACTGACGATTTGAGTCCGCAACAGAAATTATTATTGGATGAAATCATTCAAAATTTCACTGAAATTTCAGGTCCCGAGTTAGGTCGAACTGATAGAGTTTGTCATATTATTGATACTGGTGATGCAGATCCCATTAAACAACGTTATTATCCACTTTCTCCTGCTATGCAAGTACATGCTAATGCCGAATTAGATAAGATGTTAGAGAATGGTATTATACGTCCTTCTAAATCTCCTTGGAGTTCGCCCATGGTTCTGGTTAAAAAGAAAGATGGTGAATCTTTTCGCCTGTGTTTTGACGGAAGGAAACTGAATTCTGTGACAAAGAAAGATGCTTATCCTATTCCTTTCTTATCAAGTATTTTAGATAAATTAAGAGATGCGCGATTTCTTACGTCAATTGATTTGAAGCAAGCTTTTTATCAGATTCCTCTCCATCCTGATTCACGCGAAAAGACTGCTTTCGTTGTTCCTCGTAGGGGTTTGTTCGAGTATAATGTTATGCCGCTACGCAGCAGCGTTTGATGGATTCTATTTTCGGTCCATTGCTTGGTGATAACATATTTGTTTATTTAGACGACATTATCATTGTTTCGAGTACTTTTCAGGAACATTTAAGCATGTTAAAAGAAGTTTACGACCGGTTGAAGAATGCCAATTTAACTGTTAACATTGATAAGTGTGAATTTTGCCGATCTAGTTTGACTTACTTAGGTTTCATCGTTGACAAACATGGATTGCATACAGACCCTAAGAAGGTCCAAGCTATTTCAAATTATCCCAGACCTTCTACTGTAACCGAGGTTAAACGTTTCCTTGGCTTAGCTTCTTGGTATAGGCGTTTCGTACCCAATTTCGCTACTCTTTCTGCTCCCATTTCAGACCTTATTAAAGGACGTGTTAAAAAACAAAAGATTACCTGGACGGAGGAGGCTGAAACTTCTTTCCGTGAAATCAAATTACGATTAACTTCAGCTCCTATTCTTTGTAGCCCTGACTTCACTAAACCCTTTAATATACAGTGTGACGCTTCGAGTTACGGGTTAGGTTGTATTCTTACGCAAGGTGAAGGAGATGATGAAAAGGTCATTGCATACGCTTCACGTACTTTAAATTCTTCTGAACGTAATTACTCTGTGACTGAAAGAGAGTGTTTGGCAGTTATCTTCGGTGTAGAAAAATTTAGAGCATATATTGAGGGAACTCATTTTACAGTTTTTACCGACCACTATTCTTTATTGTGGTTAACTAATATGCGTGAGCCCACTGGTCGTCTTGCTAGGTGGAGTGTTAGACTTTCACAATACTCTTTTGATATTAAACATCGACCGGGCAAACACAACGTTGTTCCCGACGCTTTATCACGAGCTCCTGTCATAGTATCCGCTTTAGAACTTGCTGAAGTTGACTTAGATCCTTGGTACCTGAAGATGATTGACAATGTCCAGAATAATCCTGATAGTTATCCCGGCTGGAGAATTGAAGGCCATAGCTTGTATAAATATACTTCTAATCGACATAATATTACCAGTAATTTGATTGAATGGAAGCAGGTAGTCCCTAAATCAAGACGTAGAGAACTTTTCAAAACTTTTCATGATGAGCCTACCTCCGCTCATTTGGGTGTTTATAAAACCTTTCATAAACTTTGCGAGCAATATTATTGGCCCAAAATGCATGCCGATGTTATTCGTTATGTCCGTCATTGCGATATTTGTGCGGCTAGTAAAGCTTCTCAGCTTGCTAGACCTGGTTTTATGGGAAAAGAAAAGAAAATTCTATATCCTTTCCAATGTTTGTCCATAGACATTATGGGTCCTTTTCCTCGTTCTAAAAACGGTCATACTAGCATCATCGTTGTGTGTGATTGGCTCACTAAGTTTGTTTTAGTGAAAGCACTGCGTCAAGCTACCGCTAAATCGGTTGTTAACTTCATTGAGAACGAAGTTTTTCTTATTTTTGGGGTTCCTCAAGTGTGTATGGTCGATAACGGTCCACAATTCATTAGTTCTGACTTTAAAAAACTTATGAATAATTACAAAGTTCAACAGGTTTGGTATAATGCTTCTTACCATCCACAGGTTAATTTTGTGGAAAGAGTCAATAGAGTAATTGGTACTGCTCTCCGTTCATATGTAAATGACAATCATCGCACTTGGGATGTTAATCTTTATAAAGTAGCTCATGCTTTACGTAATGCTATTCACGAAGTTATAGGTTTTACTCCTTCTTTTCTTAACTTTGGTCGAACCGTTCCGGTTTCGGGAGATTATTATGGTCGTCTAAAGAATTTTAAAGAGGAAGAACTGACTCTTGACAACCGCGAAGACTTAGTCGCCGATGTTAATCAGTTGTCCGAATTGTATCAAGACGTTCGTAGACGCCTTAACAACGCCTACCAAAGAAATTCTAAATCCTATAACCTTCGTAAACGACCTTTAAGATTTCATCTTAATGATTTAGTTTGGAAACGTAACTACGTTTTGTCAGATGCTTCACGTCATTTTAACCAAAAGTTAGCTCCTAAGTATGTCAAATGTAAAGTTATTAAAGTAATAGGACCTTTAACTTATCAACTCGCGACGGTCCCTGATAATAAACGTGTAGGTGTTTGGCATATTAAGGACCTCAAACCCTGCTTTGGGGAAGAAGAATTTGAAGAATAAATTTAGTGTGAATGTGGGTGAATGCAGTGTGATTGTAGTTGGTTGAGCTGGTAGATATGTTCGGTCATTGACCCTAAGGATTTCTTTATGGTGTTTGTTCGCTCTAACTATCTATATTTTGATATTGACCTTGATTAGGTTATTTTTAGTGTTAGGGGTCGAAAAGCATTTATTTTACTCCTTTATTTATAACCATTTTGGTTTATTTTTGTTTAGGGTGCATTAACACATTCCTTATTTTTAATGCGAACCTATTCTTATTTACCGATTTGTTGGTGCTACTTCCACTGATTATGGATTTATTTTGGGAAGTTTATTTGAGTGGCGGATTTTCTGTAAATTCAACGAACTCATCCGTTGTTAGAGTGGTCAGGCACTTTCGTGTCTTTGATTGAATATTTTTTCCTGCGTGTGGTTGTGTCATTTACTTCTCCCTGAAGACCTTTTATCCATGTTTTGGTTAACAGAATCGTCTTCCTTGTACCTCTGTTTTTAGTCTTTTGTCCTCCATCCTTTCCTTTTCCTTCGCTAGCATTTTTGAATGGTTGGTTGGGGATGCCGGCAGGCCACGGGGGTGTCTTTTCCATTCCCCATACAAAAGGCACTCTCTAGGGTTTTACCTTCAGGTTGCCCTTGTGTTATTGTGTTCGTGTATTTTATATGTTTTTGCAATTTTTGATTTCGTTTTCCTACCGTTGGTCACGGTGGCGGTAGTTTCATTTGTTTTTCGGCTTGATTCCATTTTGAAATTTTCTGTTGTTTTTTTAGTCAGCCACACGAAACCAACCCTCCTACCCTCTCCTTCTTCTGTGGTTGTTTTGTGCCATTTTATCCCATTTTTTTATTGTTTTTTCTCGGTGCTGCCATGCTGTTGCTCATTTATTTTTTTGTTCATTAGTGGAGCTAACACTAGTTGTGTTAGGGTGGTCGGTTGGCTCACCGGCGCAGCAGTTTTCATCCATGCAGCGAGGGGTCAACTGGCATTTGTTTTGTCATTTTTTAGATGAGCAATGGTTGGGTCAGTACTGTGTTTTTTTTTTCTCTCCTTTATTTTATTTTTTTAGTCCTTTGTTCTCCTTTCATGTTCCTCATTTTCTCCGGACCTTATTTTTCTCCAGTTCCATCTCTGGTGAGTTCTCTCCTCTGATCGATGGTTTCTACTTTCGTCGTCTTGGTTGGGGGGAGTGTAACGGTTCATTTTCCGTTATATTATTTTGCTCCTTTCAATTGCTTATTTACGGTGAATGCATTTATTGAACCTCTATTTATTATATATTCACTGGTAAAAGATTACGTAGTTAGTGACTTTTTGGTTTTGAGTAGGTTTTCTGATTTGGGGAGAGAGCGTCATGCGCGTTTGGGGATTGGCGTTGCGTTCTAGAACTCTTGGCTTTTTCCGTTGGGTCTTCTGCCGAAGCAGTTGAGTTTGAATTTATCCCGAAGTTACTCATTCAATTCTGATGGAATTTTCATAATTATAACTTCCGAGATTTTCGGTTTTGTTTCACTTTGTGAAATTATTTTTTTTGAAGCACCAAGATTGTGGTGGTTTTACCGTACTCCGGCTCTTTTGGTTATTGCCTTTTTGCGGCTGCATTATTTATGGAGTCTTGGATACGATACTTGCAAAATTGGTGGACGTTTATCAAGAAAAGTTATTTACAATTGCTGGTTATTCGCAACTCGATCGCTTGGAGGACTCAAGGTCGGTGTTTCTTGAATTGTTAAAGTGTCGTCGAATTTACCTGATTTTATTCCATTTATTAAATTTCTTAATTTTTAACTTTGCTTTACTTAAATATTTGTACAATTGAATTTTAACGCCTTCAGCTAATTTAATTTGCATTAATATTAATTATTTCATATTCATCTTTTTCGCTTCACGAAATAAATTTATATTTTTGTTGTAATATTCTGTAACGCTTTAGGTTGGTTTTTCCATTTTATTTTATTAGCATAACGAATTTGCGTGTTTTTTTTTCAAGGTAATAAGCTTGAGTTTAAACAAGGCTATTGCTATTTATTTTTGATCGTTCATTTTTATTAGACTTGTTTTCACTCAGGTAATAAAGGTAAGCGCTTATTTATTTTTTATTTATCCACCTTGATCGTTTTTTTTCAATTCATATATATTTTTCTTTAATTCAACTAACGTTGATATTTAGTTTTTGGTTCAGTTTATTCATTTTGAAAGTAACCTAAGCGATTTGTTTTTGTACGTTTGGTTGCATATTTTTGCTCTTACTTTTTCTATTTAATTTGCATATTGTTAACTATTTTGAAGTCATTAAAATTACTTATTTGTATTTCTATATTTTTTTGAAAACTGAAAAGTTTTCTGGCGCCCAATTTTTTCATTTTTTTATTAGTATTCACTTTCTGAGTTTTAACTTTGATAAGGCAATCCTCGGCGATCTACGGCCCTCGCAAACAACTAAGTTAGTCGGTGAATTCTTTTGAGTTTTTTTGTAAGTATACAGGTAGGTGATTATTTTTCTTTGTTTCGCTTTTACCTGTTATACTACATCTTCGTCTTCGCTCAATACCTAGCAGAAGTTTTCAATCCCCATTCCAATGAAGCAAATGCAAAAGTGGAACAGCACCCTTATAACTATCACTACCAAACCGGCCCTTTTCACCCCAAGAAGTAGGAAAAGAAATTAAATATCTAAACAACAGAAAAGCGCTCGGTTATGATCTCATAATCGGAAAGGTACTGAAAGAACTGCTGAGAAAAGGTATTACATTGTTAACTAACTATATTATTTAACGCAATACTTCAATTAACATACTGGCGTTCGCAGTTCAAATTTGCGCAAGTTTTCGTGATATTAAAACCAGGAAAACCACCGAATATAGTGACTTCTTATAGACCTATCAGTTTACTTCCACCACTGATTTCTAAACAGATGGAAGGAATATTTTACTGAAATATACAAACAAAATAAAATACCCATAGAAATAGTACACAGAGATGAAAATTACCAAGAATTTGACATAAATATTTAATTTTATAAATTGTCAATCATCTGTCTTTTGGGGTGCGCGCGTCTTTGATTATTACGATGCAATTGAATAAAGTCATTGTTACAGCGCCACCAATCAAACAAGTCTGTCAAGTTGGCGTGGTGTGGTGTCGCTGTATTTTAGAGGTACACTCAGTGTCAATAGTACTTTGGCGGTAAATTTAAACGTGTAACATTGTGTATTTGCAAGTTTATTAATTTTTATTATGTACCTACGTTCTTATATAAATTTGTTAAAACTGTTAAAAGAAAATTTAGTAGACAAGTACCAGAATTAGATTTGAGAAGGAAATAAATAAGGAAATTTTATTTTTATTTTAGATAAATTTTGTCTACTATATTTCTGGCTTCGGAATGAACAGTTTTCTCCCTTTACTTGCCATAGCGATAAAAGCGATTAGAAGAAATGGATTCTATAAATAAATACATAAATAGCAATTGAGGTTATGCGAAAATTTCATTTTAAAAATACTTTAAATTATCTATAAAATATATGCCTACCTTATTAGGAATAAGTCGAACAAAAATAATCTTAAAAAGACTGATTTTTTTTATAAAGAGGAACGAAAGCAGAGAAAATTAAGAAACACAAACACGCGATAACTGTCAATTTGTTAGCTACTTTCACTTTTGACACGGAAGGTACAACGCCGGCAGGAGTTGTAGGTATTGGCTTAAACTTTTACCGCCACGAATTTTTAAAATTAGCTGGCATATTTTCCGATGGATTTGTTTGCTTGGTGGCGCTGTATCTCATTAATTAACCTTTTAATTATATTCTGATTAATATTTAATTTTCATTAATCATCTGTCAACTTTGTTTTTGTTTACACCTGTCAACTTTGATTTGTTTTTGTTTTTACTTATGTCAATCACCTGTCAGATTAAAAATCCAAGATGGCGCTGAAAGTGCTTTCAATAAAATAAACCACGAAATACTGTGGAAGATACTTGAAGAATATGGCATCCCAATCAAGATAATCAGTATAATTAAACTATTATACAACAACTATGGAGCATTTATTGAAAATAATGGACAAATAACCGAAAAACATTGAGAGTGGAGTTAGACAAGGCTGTGTCTGTCACGGCTCTTGTTCTTAATAACTATGAATTGGATCATGAAACAATCTTCCAAGAACAAGAAGGGTCTAACTTGGAGCTTCGGACAAAACTTACGGGACTTAGAATTTGCAGATGAAAAACGGAAAAACTTTCACACATGTAATCATGTATCAACGATTTAAAAACATCAGCAGGGAAATTGGGTGTACACATAAATAAAGATAAGTCTAATATAATGGCAATCAACCCCCAAGATACAAGAGACATCGAAATCGATGGAGATAAAATAAATAGAGCAAATAATGATGATGAAGAAAACAGTTAAAAGGACATCAAACCTAGGATAATGAGGACCCAAGTAGCCTTCAACCAACTGACAAGAGTATGGTATGCAAATGACCTATGAATTACCAAAACAAATCCGTATTTTCAACTCTAACGTCAAAAGCATACTACTTTATGGCTGTGAATCCTCGGCGCCCACTCAAAAACAGATTAATATTATACAAAGTTCCGTGAACAAATGTTTAAGAATTTTGGGCATATACTGGCCAGACACAATTTCCAATATACAGTTGTGGCAAAGAACCAAACAAACATCAGTTAACATAGATATCAAAAAATAGAAATGGAATTGGTTAGGCCATACATTAAGAAAACGGAACAATGATATCCCAAAACGAGTCCTGGAATATGCAGTTAGAAGTAATAAGAATCCAGGAAGACCCAAGAGAACTTGGAAAAGATATACGGAACAAGAATGCAGAGATATAAATTTGAGATGAAATGAGGTGAAACACATTGCAACCAACAAAGACCAGTGGAAAATATATGCAGTAAAACACCAATCAAGAACATTAACCAGCAAAACAACTAAATAACTAATCAATCAATCAAATCTAATTAACTAAATTAAAAATAAATTAAACAGTAATAATAATAATTTAAAAAATGAGAGTGAGAATTTACTAGAAATTCAAGACTAACACCCCTGAATTTCAGTGTTTCTGTGCTATTGAATCGCCCTAGGCACCCTATGTTCCATTAGGAATAAATAGGAAGAATAAACTGTAGTCCATTTTCGATAGTTATTATTCCTCCTGCTATTATTAACTCTGATGGTATATTATCTATACTTACTGCTGTGCCCTTTTTTAATTTGTTAATAGCTTGCATTACTTCTTCCCTGGTGATGCGATAGGTATTTACGTCTAATAGGCAACAGAATTATTTTTTTTTTAATTAATGTTTTTTAATGTTTATACGGTATTAAAAAGACCCAAGACAAAAAAATTTTTTTTAATAATTAAGAAGCGTAAAAGAGTCGAAATTTCAAATGAAAAATTTTCCCGCCAAAACGAGCCATATTGCTGTGACGTATGTAGCCGAACGCGTCAGCTGCATAGATAACTAATAATTAATAATAGTCAGCTGTCAGCAGAACATATGCGAACGTTGTAGCGCGACGCGCGATATTTAACGTGTTTATTTACCTCCTTCGCCTGTGAAAATTAACAAGTACTACTACTTCTACACCAGGCAAAATATTTCTATATATACCTAATGAATAGGTACATGATACTAACCTTAAATTTTTTTCAGTCACTTTGACACTGCAGGGTCTATTTTATGCACATTACCAGGCAACACCGATCCGTGCGGCGCGGTACGTCACTTGCCGTTTTCGATTTTCCGGCGGTAATTCAAAATTGCTGGGATAATTTTCTATTTTTTTTTGCGGATAAATTTTTTTTTATTATTTTAAATATTATGTAGCTTATAAGTGACCCGTCAACTACATGTAAAAACGGTTTCACTTAATTTATAAAATTCAGTTCTTTAGCCTATTCTTGGTAATTTTCGTCTATATGTACTATTTCTACAGGTATTTTATTTTTTTTTTATATATTTCGGTAAAATTGTTTAGGATATCAATCTGCATCATTTTTCTAGGATTTATTTTGTTTTGCTCCAGAGAGTTTTCTTGTCATAGTATATAACATTTTCAAGTCATTTAATGACGCAGCAGTTTCATCTTTTTCTATTAAGTCCTCATACCGGATTCTCTATCTTTTCTACAATTCCTCTCCACTTTTTTATCTAGTTCATTGTTCAACTTAGGTTTAGTTGTACTTAAAAGTGCTTACATCAAAAACGTGTGTGTTTAATTCAAGTCATTGTTATGTTATGTCTTATTATAAGATAATACCACTAAAGTCTGTTCAGGGAAAGGCTGCACTCGATGTAAACAAAGCCACGTGATGGTTGACAACCACGAGGTCGAAATAGGGGCTGTGATTGATTGTATACAGGTGAAAGTTCCCTAATCCGATAAGCCAGTGACGCATTTTTACATAAATACGTATTTACGGTACTTACCTGTGTACACGTTACAAGTGCGTACGCTGACGCAGCCAACAATTTTACGCAAAGCATTTGCCGTGCGAATCAGCCGCTGTCAAACTTGTTTGTTTACATGGAGTGCAGCCTTTCCCTGAATACACTTTAGGTGTTACTCTTAGCATGCCATGTATGTTGATAGACAACAAATTAGCTTATGGAATTTATATACAGGGTCCTGCAACAGTGCGTCGGGCTTTCCTAGCGCCCTTACCGTGAGAGATAGAAAAAAAAGTTTAAAGCATAAAATTATTGATTCGAAGAGGTCTACGTCGCGAAATTATTTTCAATAATACAGAGTGTTCCACTTTTGCGCTATAATAAAAACATACATTTTTTTTAAATGCAACACCCTGTAACTTTTCATGACTTCCGATGTCATTTTTTAACCTCTACATAACTGTCTACCCACTTTTGTATTTTGTGTCAGTGTTACCAACTTATTAATTTTTTTCCGAAAAATCTTTCATAAACAGACTTCACTTTAAAAATCATAAGCGACCTTGATTTTTGATGTAGAGGGATAAATTTTAGCAATAATTGTAGTCCGGTTAAAGAGCAACATTTTGATATAAGAAAATGGGATTCAGTTGATACAGGGTGTTACAAAAGAAAATGCCAAACTTTCCAAACTTCAAAGTGACATAGCTCATTTTTTTCAAATGGAACCACCACTGTTTTGTTTCGCAAATCGATAGCTTGTTTTATCCTCTTTAATTTTGTATTTAGATGTCCGATACCTAAACCCCGTAGTTTTAGAGATATTAAATACTTTTCACAAAAGTAACAATTTAATTACATTTTATGCACCGAAGTGGGCCGTGCTAATGCAAAAAACCAAAACAAAATGTAAGTAAGCCTCAATGTAACATTTTAGTAAATTTAGAATCAAAACGGATAATACTTATGTAATAAAATTAATTGTTTTATTCAAAAACTATGAAAAGTAACAAAATTCAAAATGCATAAAAGAAAAACGACTACAATAAATGTTCGAAATGTCTTCCATTTTCATTCAGGCACAAAACTTGATTTTTTTTGTGGGGATACGTGAAGGGAATTGTTTATAACGAACCACCGACAACACAAATAAATATGCAACAACGAATTGTTGAAGCTTTTGCAAGTATTTCACCTGAAATGTTACGAAGAGTGCAAAGATCTTTTCAGCAGCGAATTGATTTGAGCCTGAATGAAAATGGAAGACATTTCGAACATTTATTGTAGTCGTTTTTCTTTTATGCATTTTGAATTTTGTTACTTTTCATAGTTTTTGAATAAAACAATTAATTTTATTACATAAGTATTATCCGTTTTGATTCTAAATTTACTAAAATGTTACATTGAGGCTTACTTACATTTTGTTTTGGTTTTTTGCATTAGCACGGCCCACTTCGGTGCATAAAATGTAATTAAATTGTTACTTTTGTGAAAAGTATTTAATATCTCTAAAACTACGGGGTTTAGGTATCGGACATCTAAATACAAAATTAAAGAGGATAAAAAAAGCTATCGATTCGCGAAATAAAACAATGGTGGTTCCATTTGAAAAAAATGAGCTATGTCACTTTGAAGTTTGGAAAGTTTGGCATTTTCTTTTGTAACACCCTGTATCAACTGAATCCCATTTTCTCATATCAAAATGTTGCTCTTTAACCGGACTACAATTATTGCTAAAATTTATCCCTCTACTTCAAAAATCAAGGTCGCTTCTGATTTTTAAAGTGAAGTCTGTTTATGAAAGATTTTTCGGAAAAAAATTAATAAGTTGGTAACACTGACACAAAATACAAAAGTGGGTAGACAGGTATGTAGAGGTTAAAAAATGACATCGGAAGACATGAAAAGTTACAGGGTGTTGCATTTAAAAAAATGTATGTTTTTATTATAGCGCAAAAGTGGAACACTCTGTATTATTGAAAATAATTTCGCGACGTAGACCTCTTCGAACCAATAATTTTATGCTTTAAACTTTTTTCTCTATCTCTCACGGTAAGGGCGCTAGGAAAGCCCGACGCACTGTTGCAGGACCCTGTATAATATGTAAATATGTTCCGATTGTATGTAAATATGTAAGAAAAAAAATTCCTATCAATTTTATGTAGTTTTTATTTTCGTGAAAGATCTTAGTTGCTCCAACTACCCAATTACCAACAAATTTAATTTTTCTGTGTCCAACTTGTTTGGATACACTTCTTATTGCATTTACACTTGCAACACTTCCCTTTGGGAAAAGCTAAGGTCTGGTTACTGCATTTACTGAAATTGTTTTAAATGTTCCTCCCTTCACTTTCCACAGGTTGCTTCTGAAGCATCGGCACTTACACCGCTTAACACTTTTTACACAATTTTGTTTCGTTTTTTAAAATTTGTATAATAAAAATTAAATATACCTATTTTTGGGATTTTCACTTTCACCTCCTCGTGTTCCCTCAATATTTCCCTCTTAATGCCATTTCCAGTTGTTGAAGTGACTTCTATAAAAATAACAGTTAAGTAGAAGATAATTACTAAGAGCCACTTGCACCATTCTGTTTTAAATTTAAACTTCACTTAAACTATAGGTTGCCAAAGAATACAATTTTTAGTAAGTTATTGGGTAATATCTACACTTGTGAGTGCCGAATAACTTGTCTGAACGAATATTTTTCATGTTAAAAACGTTATTACCAATCCGACCAGGAAGCAAACCCGAAACATACGATTTATAATCATTAGGGCTTGCAATTTGCAGTTTAAGCAGCGCTTAAATTTTAAGTGCAATTTTCCATACTGTACCTCGTTCCGCAACTGTGAACTCATCTAAGCTTGAGCTCGAATAATTCAGTTGGATATCTACATTTTGACATGTTGAGGCATCTACAATACAATTAAAAATATGAATTTATAACCACCACATACTGATAAAAATAATTACTTTACTTTCTAACAATAGTGTTGGCACAGCATTACTTCGAAGCCTGTTCTTGGCCTTATTTTTAAAGAAACATTCCTCAAAGTGCAGACTACAAATTCTGGTATTCGAATGAGCTGTTTCTATTAATTCTGGCCTTCCAATCTTCGTACTCCATTCTGCTTTTCTATATAACAAATACATTAAAAGAAATTAGTTTAATTTTACTTATCTAAAAGTATCGAATATAAACAGAACTAAATACGAAAACTAACCTATCATTCGCAATCTTAAAGAAACTTATGTTATGTTCGTTTGATGATGTATAAACACTAGTACACTGTAGCACACAACATTTAAACTTCATTTTAGTAAAAAAACAAACTACAATAACATGTAAATAAAGAGTAGACTGGATAAAACTTTGATGCTTGTAATAGTGCAAACAGCTGAGATTTGAGCAAGCGAAACTGATGGATGCGCTGTAACTTGCGCATTTGCGGAATACATCCCTTTACAAGTACAATATAGAAGGTACTATCCGAACCACAAGAGATGACCCCTGCCTCATCAATCCTATCCGTATGAAGTAAGATTTTACTTGCTAGTCAAATTAGCATCAGTTGTATTCTCAAGCAATTATGATTGGCGCTTTAACCGGAAAACAAACAGCTGTCAAGTACTTTCAATACGAATTTAACCTTAAAATTATTTTCCTTTTGATTAAGACATTTAAAAATCCGTATTGTACTGTTTTAGTTATTTGCGTTTACTTACTTTTATAATGACCAAGGTTAGATGCAACTTAAATTATTTACCAATTAAAAATTTCAAATGATATAATAATCTAACCAATAAATGTACAACCACAGTATAGAAACAACTGTGTTTCTTCTGCAACGCAATAAACCAAATTAAATGTTCATTTATCTAAACTTCACAACACAAATACGTACCACATAAACGAATTCCAATGAACATAGGAATTTAGATAACTAATAAAATAAAATAATGTAAATGTATTAATAATTTGACAGTTTGACGTTTTAGTGATGACACGCGCATTTGACGTAAACTACTCTAGTCAAATAAGCACTTTAATCATAACACAGGCTTATTGTAATGCTATCCTTGTCGTGTGCATGGGGTTTGTGAACAAATATACACGCGTGTTTGTCGTTACTAAATTCAGCGTGTGATGCGGCAGGGGTCATCTCTTGTGGTTCGGATAATATGAACGGCATTGTAAATCAAATTAAAGAAAAAATGAACATCGGTGGTTGCTAACAGGTCAGATTTTGATTGGCTAAGCAGCTAGAATCAACTGTTTGTTATGGAAATAACAACAAATTTATTTAAAATAGTAAATTTTAAAAAAGTGAAAAGTTTTGTATTAAAAACACCTGATTTGTATTAATTCTCGGGGTAGATCGCTATCACCAGGATAACTGCAAAAGTAGGCAGTCACCCACGGGACGACCTGTGCCCCTACAAAAATTGTGACACTAGGTTTAACTAGGCATTGGAGCCAAGCGTTACCAAGGCTCGTATATTTTCCTTACTCATTAGTTTAAGGCACGATAGTTTCATGTTCAAAATATTATAGTCATATTCCATTGTAATAACATTAAGAGTGATCTATAACTACATCGCCATCTATGAGTTACAACTTATATTCATGTTTATATACCCCGTTTTTAATCAATATTCGCTGCGGATTTTTAGCGACATCTATCAACCGCTCACATTACAGTTTACAACCGCATTGTTGCATATACACACCACCAGGTGACGCTAGCCTTCCCAACCTTAACAAAATATATCAAATTTCGAAATTTATTTTATTTACTTATAGTAATGTTGTTAGAAGAGTTAAGGATTATATTTTTAAATAAGTAGGGGTCGATTATATCACATTTAAAATTAGAAACTTATCAACTAACAAACGTTACATTTTTATCAATAATTGCCAAAAACACCCTGACTAAATAAAATATAACATTAGAACGAGCGGAAACACCCACGAAACGAAATTACTGCATTCTATTTACGGCCTTTAATTTGCCAATGCGTTTTGATATTTGTAATAAATGAATCATTATTTCTCTAGTTATTAACAATGAACGGTATTATTAGTAAAAGTTCTATTAATAGAAATTAAATTATATGAGTTTATCGGTTCGTTTGCTTATTGTACGAGTTCCGTTTTCATTCAATAACGTTTAATTGCGTTTTGTTTATGTTTGGTTTTCCTGAACACTTCAGAATTTATGGTTTTTCTCTATGGTTACGTCTAAATTTGTGGTTTTTTAGTACCGGGTCGTTATAGTTCGTTTATTTTTAAATTAAAGATTACCTAATCAGAAACTTTACCTTGGTGACATTTTAATTTTAAACTGTGATTTGTAGGTATCTAAGCAAAATCGAATTGTTTTTTTTTTCTGAAATTGAATGGGAATTTTTATTACTTATTTGAACGTTTTTGAAAGTTATTTCTGCTTAATTATAATGTATTAATTATTATTATTTATTTGTATAAGTAAGTAGATACTCGTTATCAGTTTTCCACGTGTAAAGGGTTGTGATTCCCAGCTGTACACTCAACTAGCAATGGCATTCTCCTCCCGAAGAAATTGTGCGACAAGGATAGCGTGTGAAGGATGACATGCTCTTCGTATAGGCATAGATTAAAGATCCCTTTAATCTATGGTATAGGGATATTTTGTCTAGTAATTTCTAGGGACTTCGTGTTGGTGTTTCAGTATTAAAAACACGTTTGTTCAAATCTGGCATTCATCATTCATCGAACAATAATCTTCTTTACATAGACATTCTATCATTTGTTTGCCCTTTTCTTGGTTGTTTTTAAGTCATGTAACCCAAAATACTCAAAAACGAAAAATATTTTCACTTATAATCTCACAAGAGCATTAATTTTTTTCGGAAATTTTTAGGTGTGCATTTCAACAACGTATTAATCGGCCCGAGCAGAACGCTGGCTTGGAAGAAAATATACTATTTAATTAATTGAGTAAGAAGTTGTTTATTGTTATTTGTTTGTTATACATAACTTATGTAAATAAATGGTTTTGTATTTTATACACTTTAGTGTAAACTTCGGGAAAAGTCGTGTGAATAATATTATAAGGATGAATAGATATAAATTATATCATACTCGTATAATGTATAGATGCACCCCCCTGCAAATAATCCTGTCGGCGCCCATGGTTGTTGAAATGCACTACTAAAAATTTCCCGGACATGAATTAATGCTCGAGTGTAGATTCGGTAAGAAGATCATAATGACATCGCCACCAAAAGCAATAATAATTCAGTACATATTTAAATTTTAGAAACGTAACCATAGCAACTTGTACGTCAGCTGTCACATTTGACATAAAAATTTCCACTTGTTAATTTCAACTAGGTTGGTCTAGCGATCAACAAAAAATTTCCGAGAAATATGGGCGTGGCCGTGGTAACCATGCTCAATATTAACGTTAATTATTAGTGTCGTATGATTTTCACTAAAACTCACGCTGTCACTCACGCTTAATGTTGAATGGTAATTTTGGATACATATACATATATGAGGGGGCAGTACAGCTGCATGTACGAAGCTCCCCACATAAGTATCTGCAGTTTATACTGGATTCTGGATTCGGGTGGAGGATGACTGAGGCACGTGCGCTTAGGCCTCAGATTGTACTACCTCCATTACAACATCCTCACCTTAGACGCATCATTCGAGCCATCCTAACCTTTGGATGAAGCTGATGATACTTGCCAGATAGATGCTGCTGATACTGGCCATACTTAGCCAGATGTCCCCTAGCATGGAAGTGAGTGCAGGGCATACGCACAGAATGTGATCTGCTGTCTCGTCTTCCAAATTGCAACCACGACAGGTTGAGTCCTCGACTAGTTCCATCCTGTGCATGTGCTTATTTAGTTTACAGTGCCCTGAAAATATTCCTACAACAAGTCGTAGTTTGCCTCTTGACAGCCTTCAATGAGGGGCTTTTAATTGCAATCCCTGCATGTCCGTCTTTCGCGATGGCGATTGCGGGTTTCCTGGTGATCGATTAAGGTATTGAGCTCAGTTGGGGATAGTGGGAGTGCTGGCTCGAGACCGCAAAAGCGTTGTTTCGAGCCTTACCTCGCGAAACCATCCACCCGTTCGTTACCATATAGTCCAGAATGTTCTTTTGCCCAGACGAGTTCTAGGACAATATCAATAGCGACTTATTCCAGAGTGCTGCGACATTGGAGTATTATCCCTGATACAACTTTGCAGTTGTTGAGTGCCAACAGAGAAGCTCTGCTGTCGCTTGCAATTCTAAGAGTCTTGTTCTCGATTCTACGTTCAAGAATTGCGCCTCAGCCTCCACTTGAAAAAAACTGTGGCGAAAGTGCCTAATGATGTGTTTTCTAGGAGGTCTAGGTCATCTAAGAAGATGCCGGCCCGTGTACCTTCTGAAGTTTTGGATCTATCAGTGAAGATGAATATATCTGGCTCGGTTGCATCTTCAGAATTCAGATAGATTCTGAAGTGCTTCCTGAATGCGTAGATGGGTGGAAGAGAGTCAATTTTTGCTCCCAGAAGGGGCATCCGAAGGACTGCCTCTCTCAGGATCTGATGGTGTCTTCCCCCATAACCGGTATTCTTCCACAGTCCCTTCACCTGCAGTTTAACAGCAGACTTTAGTGCCACTGTAGTTTATACTATCACAGTTTCACCCGCAGTGGCAAAGATGTTACCTAAAGCATTTAATCTGAATTAGCCTTTAATATTAATACAGAAAAGAATTGGTCCTACAATTGTTCCTTGAGGAGCACCACAATTTACTAGCAATGGATTGCTTAATTTACTTGCAATTTAATATTTATTGCATTCTATCTTCCTTTCAATAACTGCAAAGCACGACCAACTGCATCTATATACTCCGTATATACGGCCAGTCCACTCTGCCTAAAAATAGGTTTTGAGACAGTAGGCCATAAAGACCAGAAAGTGGTGTCATCTATTACATAAACTATAACCAATTCGGAAGATACCTGTAAATTGTCGAATGTCAAACATTTGTCAAATCGATTTAAATTATTTGGTCGATATTTATTTCTTACAAAGAACAAAGTAATTAATTAAAGCAATTGTTCGAATCTGGGGTTTGTAGTTTGTACCTATAAAAATAAAAATCCACCATTTTTCGAAGTCCATGTAAAACTAAATTGTCGCGTTCTTTCAAATATTATTACGGTAAGAAAGATTTACAAAGCACAACAATTATTATAATACTGTTAACCGCTATTATTACATTCTTCAGCTATCCCAAGAGTCACTGATTAACGAACTAGTTAAAAATAGCACAAAAATAGGACTAAAAATGAACAATAAAAAATCCTGTTTACTTATTAACAGTTGTGAACGCAACATCTATGCTCATGGAGAAGAAATTCAATACAAAGGTAAAGCTAAATGCTTAGGCCAAATTATTTTATTCTCAGAAAACCGAAACAATATAGTACAAGAAAGAATACATAGCTAGTGGATGGAATAAGTTTTGGCAGCTCCAAAAGATCTGAAATGAAACAACTAACTTAAAACTTAAGAAAAAGTAATATATTACCGGCAATGACATAAATATGCAGCACAAACGTGGTGTCTAATAAAAAGCAACAGCAAAAAACTTGTGACACATCATAATTATGCAAAAAAAAATTCTCAAGATCAGAAGAGAGGACAGAGCAAGAAATGAAGATCTTCCATAAAAATTGGTAGTAGGTACATTTAATAACTACCTAGGTACCGCTATTAGCAAACTGAAATGGAAATGGCAAGAGCACATAATAAGGAATAACGGGCATTATGGGCAAGTAGAACTACAAAATGATATGGTATCTGTAATATTCTTTATTAATTAAAACACACTTTTAATTAGTAATTATTATATTTTAACATTTAGTTATATGACAGTGTTGTACATAATATTGTAGTCTAGGTAATCTATCTTTTGTTACACAACCTTATCTATTTTTACTACTTAATAACTTAAGTCATATGCTACATCTTTCCCCTTTAATAACAAATAAAATCATTGTAGCGACTTGGCATTTTAGACTGCCTCTTACTGCAACGTATATCCGATGATACATTTGAATCATTAGTCACATTATCATTAGTAACATTATCCTCTACAGGAGTATTATTACTACTAACATTTTCTTGTCTACTGTTACATCTATTCTGCTTATTTTCTACAACATTCTCAGGATCTGCCAAACTATTAGTAATAGTGGGTTTAAATTCATTTAATGACTTTCTTAAATGTACTGAATTTCTTCGTATTACCTGTCCATTTCTATCCTGTATTAAATAAGATCTTGGACAAGTATGTTTATATAATAATTTAGCAGGTTCCCACTTCTTATTCTTATTTAACACCAGGTTGTCACCTACTTTTAATTCATCCCTAACTTTTACATGTTTATTGTAATATTTCTTATTCCTTTCTTGTGTTGCCCTAATTAAACTACTAGAATTAGCCTGAACTTCTGGTTTTAACAACGCTGAGTGAATTGGAATTTTTGTTTTGGTACGGCGACTCATTAACAATTGAGAGGGAGAAAGATGCAATCCTGTAATAGGAGTGTTTCTAAACTCTAACAAAGCTAATTCCAAATCTTGATTATCATCTTTGCATTTTTTAAGTATATTTTTAGCGGTTTGAACTGCTCTTTCTGCCTGCCCATTACTACGAGGGTATCTTGGTGAACTGAATTTAAACATGAAGTTCCACTGTTTAGCAAATTCATTACATTGATATGAATTGAATGGATTGTTATCTGCCACTACTTCTCTAGGTACCCCATGTGTTGAAAATATTAATTTTAATTTAGCAATAATTTCACTTGCAGTTTTACTCTTTAGAGGTATTATCTCTAACCATTTTGATAAATAATCTTGTAGTGCCAAATAACTTTTCCCTTGAAATTCTAATATATCCACAGCTATTTTGTTAAATGGTAAATCAGGAATGTAATGATTCAATAAAGGTTCTTTGACATTTGCATTGCGATAACGTTCACAAATTATACACCGTGCAATCATGTTTTCTATATCAGTTGACATTCCTGGCCAAAAAACTATTTGCCTTGCTCTTGCCTTTGTTTTCTCTATTCCTAAGTGGCTCTCATGTAGCAAGTTTAATATATATATTTGTAACGTATTTGGAACTATAAGTCTGTTATTGAAATATATCAAACCATCCTCCACTGTAATGTTATTTTGAAACTTAAAATAATACTGTACATGTGGCTTAACTAAATTCTTTTTGTTAGGCCATCCAATAAAATGATAATTAAGTATCTCACTTAAAACATTATTATTTTTAGTTTCTCTTATAAATTCCTGTCTCCTATCATCTGTAATGTTCATATTTACATTAACACTATGTACTACATCCGTTAACCAATTTGTATCCTGACTTTCATCCATTAAATAATCTCGTGATAACAAATCAGCAACAAACATATATTCGCCAGTATTGGGGCGGTGCTTACCTTGGATTTAATATTATTTAAGCAATGTGTATGTTGCGGAAGCCACTGAAATTCAACATTTTCTTTCAATAGCTCTCGCAATGGCATAGTTAAATCTGATAAGTTAGGTATGTACTTTCTCAAATAGTTAACCATTCCTAAGATCCTTTGTAGTTCCTTTTTGTTTTGTGGAACTTTTAGCATCATTATTGCTTTCACTCTATCCTGATCTAATTTAATGCCATGTTCTGTAAATATGTGCCCTAAAAATTTAGCTTCCTTGACTCTATATTGCAATTTATTTTGGTTAAACCTTACGCCTAACTCTTTCGCTCTATTTACCACCTTATTTAATATTTGATCATGTTCCTCATATGTATCTGCAGCTATTAACAAGTCATCAAAATATATTGATACTCCAGGTATATCTTCAAAATTTTGAATATTTATTTTTTGAAATAGCTCTGGAGCTGAGCTCAACCCAAAAGGTAATCTCTCAAATGTATAGGTACCAAATGGCGTGGAAAATGAACAAAGTTTTGATGATTCAGGTGTTAATTGCACATGCCAAAACCCATCCTTTAGATCTAAGACAGTGAAAACCTTTTTATTTGATAATTTACTCGTGATCTCTTCCATTGTGGGAATTAATATATTTTCCTTTCGAATAGCTAAATTTAATTCATGTGGGTCTAAACACAACCTTAAGCTTTTGTCGCGCTTTTCTATAATGACTAAATTACTGACCCAATCTACCGGTCCTTCCACTTTTGAGATCACCCCCTTTTCCACTAATCTATATAATTCCGCTTTTAATCTATCCCTTAAAGCTAACGGAACCCTTCTTGGAGCCTTAATTGTTGGGCTTGCATCATTTTTTAATACTATGTCATAAGTACCACTGAACTGACCTAGGCCTTCGAATATTTCCTTATTTTCACTTAAAAATTGTTGCTTATTTTTAGTTTCTATTATTCCATCTATTGTTTTAATTAAATTTAGTTTGATGCAAGTTTCCAGCCCTAAAATTGGCTTGGCATCATTTTCTACAATTATAAAATCTACATAGATTTCCTTGCTTCTAAACTTAAGCCTTAAATTTACAATTCCTACTGGTTCTAATTTAAATCCACCATAAGCCTCCAATTTTATTTTAGTTGGCCTTACATTAAACTGCTTGTTAATGTGTTTAAACAATTTTCGTGGCAACAGATTCACTTCTGCTCCAGTATCCAATTTAAATTTTATGTACTTATTTTCTATCAGAATATTTTCATACCAAGCATTTACAGTATTTACTACATACTTTTCATGAATTTCTACCGAATTAATTGTTAATTCATCATCCGCACTTACACCTTCACTCTCAGTCGACACTGTTTTGACATTTCTCACTCGACAACACTTTATGAAATGGTTAAGCTTACCACATCTGCTGCATGTTTTATTAAAGGCTGGACATTGTCTTGGGCCATGCCAGGTGGCACACCTTTTACACTTAAAGTTGTCCGAAGCCGTTTCCGTGTTCTTTTTTTGTGGTTTCTTTATACAGCCTGACGTTTTCCCCTTATGTACTGCATCTACCAGTGGCGGCTCGTGGCTGGAAATCTTGGGGGTGCTGTAGCTTTCGAAATATACATACCAGTAACGATCCTTGATATTTTTAATGTGCTTTTTAAGCAAAACAAAACAAATCGAAATTGTACTCAATTCATAAAAAAATTAGCTTACAGGAAAATGAAATAAAAAGAATTTTTATTTAAATATAAAATCCATTCTCAGCCACACCCATTCCAATACAGTATCTTAGTCAAAAAGTAAGCAAGGAAAAAAAAATAGAGCATTTCTAATTTCGCAACCAGGCAACCATTTTATTTTTTCATGCCAGTCCTTGTTAAAAGATCTAGTAATAGTTATTTATGTACCAAGAGTCGTAGGTGCAGTTTTTTGGGCGAGAATGCAATTTGCAACGCCAAGGCCCGAAGGGCCGAGGTGTTGCAAGCATTCGAGACCAAAAATTGCACTGTACGACTCGAGGTGCATATGAGATTTTTCGTCAAACCTTATATATCATTTTAAAATAAATAAAATTAAGTATTTATCATTTATGATGCATAGCTGTCATACCAATAATTAATAAAGGTTGCTGTGATTTAGATTAGGTATCCTTGTCAACAAAAGAAAATAAAACATATTTATTTCAAAAAAATTTCAAAGTCAGTTGAATTTGTGCACAACGGTATATGGAAACATATAACATTTTCAAAAATTGGATCTACAAAATTAAAATCTCCAAGCAGTTTATGGAGCGAATACTCAATGTTAAAAAGTACCATTTTTATCAATGACAATGAAGATATTTCCAAATATCCAAAACTAAAAGCGTTTTTAAAGCGTAAAAATGATGGATATAAACCCAAAAAGAGTAGTACATTTAGTCGAGACGATATGAACAAATTCCTTATTGAAGCGCTTGACATTACACATTTGTTAATGAAGGTACAGTAACAGATTATTTCATTTAACTCAGTTATTAAGTTATTTATCTGTTCTAGGTCGTTATGATAATGGGAATTTCTGGGGCCTGTAGAAAAGACGAATTATGTAAGATGACAACTGATAATGTTGAAGATAAAAATTCTGTAATAATAGTAACAATATCAGATACTAAAAATGGAGTGCAACGTACTTTTATGATCATTAACCGAGAAGAACAGCGCATAAATTTTGTTGATTTAATTAGGAAATATATAAGTTGCAGGCCAAGAAATAGTGAAAATCGGCGATTTTTTCTGAAATATTGTTCAGGAAAATGTGTGAATCAACCAGTAGGTAAAAACACATTTGCAAAAATTCCTGCTCTAATAGCAGAATTTTTAAAACTGAAAAATCCTGAAACTTATACTGGGCACTCGTTTAGAAGAACGTCAGCAACTTTTTTGGCTGATACGGGAATTGACATTCTTGGCTTAAAGAGGCACGGTGGCTGGAAATCCACAACAGTGGCAGAAAGTTATGTTGCAGATTCAATGACAAATAAATTAGAAATTGCCAGTAGAATTTTATATAATCAGAATAAGTATGAAGAATCTGCATCCACATCTTCAACTTCAGTCATGCAATTCAATAATGAAGACGAAATGAAAGATAGCCGCGTAATTGTTCCTAGCACCAAAGAAAATCAAGAACATATACAAATTGAAAATGTTGATATTACCGAAAACATAAACTTAGATTCAAAAAAGGAACTTAATTCTCTTGTTCAAGTTTCTAACTGTTCTAATTGTTCATTTACATTTAATATAAATAAGTTGTAATTAATGTAACGTAGATAAAATGTTTGTAAATAAAGGTGTTTTGTAGACAATTTACTTTTTTGCCCTAGGAACTTAATGAAGAATATTACAACCCGCTACCCATGGTAACCAGTAGTTGAATGTAAACTGTCACTTACCGTCAACAAAACAATGACACAATGACATATTTTCGCAGTAGGTTTGACGAAAAATATTTTTTGCACTCCCCGGCGGAAAGTTATTTCTTTACGCCCGCGAAGAAGGGCGTAAAGTTAATTATTGTAGACCGCGGGCGCACTTTACGCCCGCAACCCGCAACAAATTAATAAAAAAGTAGATTACCTTAATTACAAAACAATTTTTATATACCTAACTTGTAAAATCACTCTTGCGGTGAATGCGTCAATTTGACATTTTTAAAAATGCCATTAGAAGATTTTTATAAGAAATTAGAAATCAAAAAATTTAAATAAAATCTTCGTCCGTCCAAAAATATTGTATGTTATGTACCGTGGGCTAAAATCGATATCCTTACACCCTTGATACATAAATAACTATTTTGTTTTTACTAACTGCTTCAATTTTTTCACGTAATGACAATTGGTAAAATGTAATTTTTTAAATATATTCAACAGTAACATATCCATCATAACATATTTAAAATAATATTTATTATTTAATTGTATTTTTCTGTAACAAATATTTAAATGTTAGAAAAAAAAATCAGAATATTATCCTACGTACCTATATGAAAGATTAATTCGCTCTGAATAAAAACATACAAATTAAATCACAAATAAGCTGACGCTGCTTAGACAGCAGATTTCGGGCCGGTTATTTTGCTTACAAATTCCTGGCGAACAATGATGACGCTGTACCGGCTGTACAGAAAGCAGCGTTCGCGCTGCTATTACCGTGTGTTATTAAGAACTAACAAGCCTGCGCGAAACTTGCAGAGAAATGTATGTTTTTGACACTACTACGTTTTGCAGTGTCTCGGAACTCCGCGGGACTTTCACCGACGCGACGTACGTTTTCGACAATATTACATTTCGCAGCGTGTCTGAATGGAGTCTACAGCTTCGGTTAAAATAATTCCTTTTAAAAGCGGTTTAATTAATTAAATTTATGTAATAATTATGCAAAATATTGAATGATTGTTATATTATTGATATTTTCAAGTACAAATTTAATAGGTAATTAATTTTCGTATTTTGTTCTGGGGGTGCTGCAGTGTCGCAGCGCTTATGGACCAGCCGCCACTGGCATCTACAGATTTCTCATTGATATCCTTCATTTGACATTTCATTAGTTCTGCTGCTTTCCCATGGTCCACTGCTTTCTGTAGGTCTAAATTTTCAACACGTAGGAGCCTTTCTTGTAACGCTAAGTCACGCACTCCTAAAACAATTCTATCCCTTACCATTTGATCATGTAAACAGTCAAATTCACAAGATTTGGCCAGCTTTTTAATATCGGTGAAAAATTGTTCAAACGGTTCACCTTCTTTTTGGTCTCGCTTGTAAAACAAGTAACGTTCATAGACCACATTCTTTTTTGGGACACAGTACGCTTCAAAGGCATCAACCAATGGTTGTAGCTTATTGTTGTCCTTAATAGTGAATGTATTATATAATTCAAGTGCTTCTTCCCCTACTAAATTTAGAAAAATTGCGACTTTGACCTCTTCTACTTTCGACTCCAATCCAGTTGCTTTCATATAAATTTCGAATTGTTGCTTGAATTTTTTCCAATTTATACTAATATTACCACCAAGGTCGAGATTTTTTGGCGGCTTGAATCCTTCCATGTTGATAGTTTTGATAGCTCGTGACCACACTCTTGTCTACAAATTTGATTAAATTTACTTGTACTTATCTTCTTAAATTTGCGTAGATCTTTTTAGTTTCACATTTTCGGAACTTCGACTGCGCCATGTAATATTCTTTATTAATTAAAACACACTTTTAATTAGTAATTAATAAAGAATATTACAGTATCCATCTGTATACGGGAGAATAAGGGACCGCCCAAGAACAAGATGGAAGGAAGATTTCATAAGATTCCTGGGCTGCAATTGGGAAAATATAGCACAACATGCAGTGGAAACGCCATGAAGAGGCATTTGCCTGCGAGCGGGATTAACTACATTATTATCAAATATTAAATAAATAAATAAATAAAAATTCAACTAATAAATTTAATAATCTTTTGAATTGTTGCACTCTATAAAAGTATTAATTGTGTGCTTCAACACATTAAAACTTTTTGAACAAAGATCTACTTTCACAATGTTTTTTAATAAATTGGTTGACAACTAGTTGACATTTGTAATACACTGTTGACAGTTATAATAGTAACAACAACTTCCTAAAGGGGGCATTAGTTTCTGGTCCTGTCAAAAAATTTGTAAAACGCGAAGTGGAGCGGCCTTATAGGGACGAAGTCTCTATTGATACAGTTGGCCTTGCTGCAAAGTGACTTCTCGAAATACGTGTTTTCCAAAGTTAGAAATAAATCATCAACTACAAGATATACAGATTGGAGATGAGAGCATTCGATACTGCCAAAACTAGAAATATCGGGGACCAATTATATCTACGAATGGTACAATAGAGGAAGATGTAAACAACAGAATTGAACAAGCGAAAGCAGCAACCAGAGCATTGCATGGAGTAATTATTATGGAATAAAAACGTAAGAAAAGAAAACAAAGGGAATATATTCCATAGCATAATAGGAAGTATTGTTTTTCATGGCGAAGAAGCCTGGCCAATCACAAATAGATTAAGAGATAAATTAAGAACAGTAGAACTGGACTTTTGTAGACGATCTTTACAAATAACGAAAAGAGATAGATGGAGAGCAGAAGATATATGGAGAGAAATGGGAATAACTTCGTCTATTATCAGAAAGCTAGGAAACAGAACACTACGGTGGTACAGTCACCTGGAAAGAATGGAGGAACATAGATGGCCAAAAACTATATTCCAGTGGTCACCAAGAGGGAACAAAAGAAGAGGTCGCCCAGCATATAAATGGAAAACACATATTAAGCAGATTATGGTTGATGGTAAATGGACCGACAGAGGATGAGGCAGTAAACAAATGACAACTGTTGGAAACAAATGACGGAAACAGTAGAAGAAGTCTAAAGAAGATCGTCAATAATAAGGATCTAAACTAGCATGTAGGCTATAGGGATGAGTAATAATAGGAGTCCATGAGGGACAGCAACGTTTTTACTATTTCCTGGCATACATTTGTATGGCTTGTCAGGAAGAAGTTTCAGGAAAAAAATAGAGGCACAACAATGAGAAGAGGTCCAGAATTATATTCTGATTACTACTTAGCGTTATAAGAAATAGAGACCGGAAATCATAAAGAAAGGCATACAAAATTAAATACGGTAGTACAGGAAAAATGGGAAATAAAATCAAAATCTATAAACTCAAAAAGAAGGACAAGCAAGAAAATATACTATAAGAATAGAATTGGTTATGGACAAAACTAAAGAAAACGCAAACACACACGACAGCAAAGGCAGTATGTAGAACTACAAAAATAATCGAGTTCAAGGTACAACGATATGGTGAAATGAAGAAATAAAAAGGAGAATAAAAGTCAACAAACAGAAATGAAATGAGTACTTAAAAAATAGAAAAAGGAACAGATACAAAGAACACCAAATTAAAGTCCAAGAAATGATAAAACAAGTGAAGCCAAGATCTTTTTGGGAAAACTGCTCTAAACGGTTTTGGAAATCAAAAATGATTTCGTAACGCCCCCAAAACCCTTCCAAAACCTTATAAGGCCAAACAGACAAAAACTGAAGACGGAAGAATATTAGGAGAGAAATAACACATAATACAGAGGTGGAGGAAGTATTAACAGTAAAACAGACACGCTAAATAGTACATAGAAGAAGAAAAGGAAGCAGAAGGCGTAGGAACTAAAAATATGAAGAACAATATGATGTAAAAGACCTAAAATAGCCATGAAATACTTACCTTCTGAAACTATAAACCAACCACAAAAATTGCAAGATGTCTGAATGGTACTTACTATATGGCAAAATAAATAAATGTCAAGAGAAAGCAAAATAAGAATATACAAAACAGTAATCAGACCTATAATGGTAACAGAAATGAAGATCTTAAGAAAAATAACAAAAATATCAGTGAGAAACAAACACAGAAATGCTGAAATCAGAGGAAGAAAAAACGCAAGGAATAATAGGAAAAGGATGGACAACAATATAATGGTCAAAGAATGCAAAGATGGCATTCCATCAGGAAAAAGACAACCCGTAAGACCGCCTAAAAGATGTCGTCAGCGGAATAGCAAGGTAATACAACAGGACAAGGTCCTAATCGGTAGGAAGATAAAGAGAATAATGATTAAGCTATGTTGGGTGGACTTTTGTATTTTGTTCCAGGAAGACGGTCCAAGAGTTGGTAGTGCACATCTGTAGACGCTCTACAGGATAAGGGCGAAGAAAATCAGGCTGAAAAAGAAGGAAGAAGAAGAAGAAGAAGAAGTTCCATAACCACATCTGAACGAACATTCATGACTTTCAAGTTATACATATAAATAAATCGTTGCCAAGTCACATCATTAAAAAATTTCAATTTAGTGCTTTTCTTGTTTTTATTGTGAAATTACGTTCTGAACCCAAATACTCTCCATTTACCAAAAAAATGGGATCAAATAAAAAAGATTTAGCTCCCTTAACTTTTCCAAAAATAGGCCCCGAAAAAATGACTCGGGAATATTTGCATTCTAAAACGATCAAATCCATGATAAAGTATGTATTTCAAATTTGACACTTGACAACTCAGGAATATAACAGAAAAATGTTGCAGGAGATTTCCAGAATGGGATGTACCACGAAATGATCCTGCGAGTGATTTAGTGGTAAACAGGAGGAGTCTATTTGATGTTGAAACACGCTTAGCAGAAAAAAGGAAGGATGCAATTAAGAAAAGGAAAGACATGAACGATCAGTGGAATGAATTGGAAGAAAAGGAACACGTACTTAAGGAGAATTTTATTCGATTTAATAAGGTAAGTATTTGCAATGGGCGTATTGGATCCAAGTCTTTGCGAAGCAGTTTTTGGGTCATTTTCAAAAATTAACCAATATACGTGTACTTTGTCTGATTTGGGATTTTCTCCAAGTTTGTCAAAGAAAACCAAGAGAAAAAGGAACGCGCAGAACGAAAAATAGCAGACGAGCATGGCGTAATAGAAAAGAAAACCCACGAGATAAAAAGTCTACAGGAGAGATTCGAATACATGACGAATATCAAGCACGATATGGAGAAGAACATTAAAAGTCACATGATGTATCAGGTGAAATTATTCGTAGGTAGCTGTATGGTCTTCATTAACGTAAATATTTTAAGGACTATCTAATAGCAGTCATAAAAGCATTTCCATCGTTCAGAACGCTTGAAGAAGTATTAGATCGTTACGAAACTTTGCAAGAAGCAAGAATGGCACTTGCAGATAGGCAAGAAACTGATCTCACAGCCTTAGAAGGTGCGAGAATCGAGATGGTTTGTATATTGTTTTGTTTGATTCTTCACTTGTTTATTTCGTTGTTTTAACTATCTTCTATCTTTTTCTTTTTTGAAATCTATATACTTATTTTTTTAATTTAGTATCATCGTCATCTTCTTCCTCCCTCATCCTCATCCTTCTCTTCCTCATTCTCGGCCTTCTCCTCTTCATACTACTGATAGTACTGATACACCTTCTCATAGCATACTACACATCGCCTTTGTCTTTTCACTGTATTTTATTTTTCATATTTTCTTACTCCTTCGAATATAACGTTAGATATTTCATCAGCTTTGTTGTCATTTGATTCCTTCACGACTATTTTGTCATTGTTTGTTTCTTCTGCCTGAACTCTTAAAGTTCTCGCATTCATCGCTTTAATGTTCTTGTTCTAATGAAGTATTCGCTTCTTGCACATATTTTCTCCCTTCTGAGATTTTATTATTGTCATTTGAAAGTCCTTTCTGGCATATGATACCATACCCGTTTTCTTCAATGTTCTTCTATTTGCTTCTTCGTTAAACTCACTATTTATCCAATTTATCCAATTTCATCAACGGTCGAATTATTTAAAAAACAACATAATTTCAGGTCAAAATGACAGAAGAAAAAACGTTAGCAATAATGGGTTTGTACAACATAATGGCAGAATTACAAAGCCGTTACGAAGTTGCAAAAAATAAAGCTTTACAATGGGAAGCTACGGTAACCAAGATCAAAAATACGTCCGTAGATAAACAGGAGGAGCTACAAAGTATCAGGCAATCCTGTTGGAGTTTGTATCTTTCGATGTGCAAAAGAAAGGAAATGAAACCTGAAGTCGACAAGAATGACATAGAAGGGCAGCTGATGTTTATCAAGAGGACAATGCAAGAATTGAAACGGATTATCAGGATATCATTGAAGAAAATTAACAAGGATGGTTCAGTTAAACAAAATACACCTACAAAACGTTGATGTATTGTAAAAGAAAAAGTCTGTAGTATTAAAAACAAATGTATTGTAAAATATTGTTTTGTCTTGGTCTGTCAATCCAGTATCTTTCATGCCGAGTGCCAATCCAGTCACTTACGAAACCTCGGATGGCACTTCTTAAAATTTCGAAGGCTGGTTGTGGGCCAAGGTAAGCCTCAGTCGATCAATAACTTGCTAATTCATCGACTTTCTGATGAGCGTCTATACCACCATGACCTACTGCCCAGAATAGTCTCATGACTTCTGTTCTGACAAGTCATTGAGTTCCTCTAGGCACTTCCGTACCACTCTGAAAGAAGTCTTACTACTCAAGAGAGCCTTCAGAGCCGCCTGGGCGATAGACATTATTTAGATTCGCTTATGTTTATAAGCCCTTCGTTTGTTTTCCCGCGCATACTGTAATATCGCGTATATTTCCATTTGAAATACAGAGGCGTGCTTATCCAGTGAGAAGCTAAACCTCTCTTTTGGTCTTTCGCTATAAAGTCCGGATCCGGCACCAGTCTCAGTCTTGGAACCGTCCGTGTATCAAATTAGACTTCCAGGAGAAATATCCCGTTTGGGATCTTTTCATTCTACACGATATGTATGCAGTACATATGTATGTATATGGTGCTATGGAAGATGTAACTGGAACACTAACAACAGTTGTAGAACTAGCTTCTTCCATTTGGTGATTCAGTTCTTCCTCAATGGGTACTTGAGCAATTCTGAATTTAGATAGTTTGTCGGAGTGGATAAAATCTTCTAGCTTCTTAAGTGTTTTCGCGTAACATAAACATATTGGATCGATGTCATCATACTCTGCTTGTGCGTTGGTAAAAGGTTGTTGTTTATAATATTGTAACGTAGTGGTTATCACCAAAAGTAATGTTAAAATTTGTGATAATTCTTAAATGCCAACGTGGTGGTATGTTAACCAACTACGCCACGCGGGAGTTTACCGCGAGAGGTTTTATATTAAAGTCTGGTTCAACTAACACAACATATATTGTCATAACTTTGATTAGGAAAAAATTAAAGAAGAAAAATTTAGTACTAAACCAATATATTTCAGTAGTAAGAATTATCGTCTTCTTCAAGTTCGTCCAGCTCAGCTGCATAACTGTATATAATTAAAAGGAAGTAACTGTTTACAACAAGTGTTAACAGTTGCCCGTGCGAAATATTTATTCCAAGTGCTTTATGTTGAACATTAGAACAATAGAAATGTAAACTCCTGGGGATTGAGCTTTATACGTCAAAGTCAAACCATAATGTCTGCTGGGCTCTCGTAGAAGTTCGTTCATGGCAAGGTTCCATGGCAGTGAGAGAGAACACCCTCCTGCCACTCGAATTGCTACGGTTTCTTCCAGCAGTGATGTATAGGCGACCCTTTCTTTCAGTATGCAGTCTAGCCACCTGCAGCAGGTCTCCTCCAGCTCACGATCTCGTAGGGCTGTTGTAATTGAGCTGAAAGATGTGTTGTGTTCTATGTCTAGCAAAGTCCAGCGTCTGTTCCACCCTTCTGACAACATAATGGAGTGCCGTTTCTGTTGATAAACCTACCCTATAGGTAACTGGTTTTGGTGTAGAGGGCTGTTTACCAGACCACCATCCCTAATGTGCCTGTCGAGCAGTTTCTTCATTGTCTTAAGTACAAACGACATAAGACTAGTGGGTCAAAATTACTTTTCCTGAGAATAGTTCTCCTTACCAATGTTTGTCCGCCCTCGTTAGTCTCCATATTCTAGGCATGTAGATCAGAGTAAAACTGGCTCTAAGTATCATGCAGAACCCTTCTGGAGCATGGCTGGAAAAATCCCGTCCGGTTCCCGAGATTTATACGGTTCAAATGGGTTTATTGCCCATTTGATCTTAGCAAAGGCGATTACCTTTCATGCAGTTCACCAGTCGTCTCTTGATGCCCTAACTACACGTGCATCGAGAGCCTCGTTCTTCCAATCCGACAGTGATTGTGTCACGTGCTAATTCCGCACTACGACAATTTAAAGGGGACGTCGATATTCTTTTGCTCGCGGCTAAGGAACAGTCGAGGTTCGAAACGCTAAATTCTTTAAATAGGGGAGGTCGTAATCGGGAGGAAAATGGGCGCCACTACGGAAATCACCCGAGATGATGATGAGGAACGTATCGCAGACTGTTCCTACTGGGCTCGGAGGAAGGCTAGGGGTGGCTAAAAGACAATAATGAATTAACAATGAAATTTTGTGAATACAAAGAATTATTCAACACATGATACAAAGGGGTTCATAACGATCTGAGATTTTACAATAGCATTTTTATTGTAACAGTTTCATCAAACCATTTTTAACAAACTTGTATGGATTGATATTGTACCATAGTGGATATCACCAAAAGTAATGTTAAAAGTTAGCAAAAATAAGTTAATTAAGTTTAGTAGAGTTACTGATAATTCTAAGTACCAACGTGGTGTTGTATTTAACCAGCTACGCCACGTGGGGGTTTGCTGCGAGAGGTTTTATATAAAAAATCTGATTCAACTAACAACCTATATTGTCCGACTTTGATTAAGTTTTACAAGATATTATTTAGAATTAAAGTTAAAGACAAAATACTTAAACAACGTTAGGTATAAGTTCCAAGTACGTACGAACATCAAAGTTAAAAAAATAAAACAAAGGATTTGATCCAAACTATTAGCAAGTCTTACATAACAGAAAAATAGTGTTACATAAAAATCATATGAAACATCACTAGTGCGAAGAACCTGATTTCTTAGGGACATGGTTGTTCGACGGCTATACTAACCATAAAGGGCTCTTGCTGAGCAATTCCTTATATAAGAAGTCAACTCCCACGCTGTAATGATACTGCGTGCATTCAGTTGTTTGACCATGGACATGCTGAGACACCGTTGTATTACAATATTCTGTGTGTTTTAAAATTATTTTCCGATATAAAGGGTGGCCAGAGAAATGCTAAGGTTTTATTTTTCTTATTGGAACAACCCATACGTTTTGAGACATGTGGTTTCTATCTGTAATGTTGATTGTAGCGATATAGCATTATAGGGGTCGATTATTAATAGTTTAAATATAATTCAATTGTTTGCCAGGAAAATAGCTTCACTTTAGACGATTATCACACCGTAACTAAGTCAAATTGTAAGCTGTTTTTCGGGGTATAATTTTTCAGGTCTATTCTCATCAATTTTTCTTGAAATTTTTTAATAAAAACTCTTCTAGTTACTTTAATCTGATTATTTCCCCACGAAATATGAATTTTATGGAAATATTTCACAAGTGATTTTTTTCGAATATCGCCCATAATTAAATCGATATATCGACAAATATTCTCAATACTGTGCAGAACCTAATTTATCTTGACTTTGTTTCAGTCTTAATTTAAAAAAGGAATTTATTCCCATCTTGTTTGAAGGATGCCTAAAAAATGCACGAATTAAAAAGATTAACCAAAATATTATTCGAATTCGTACGTTAAAATGTTAAGAATTTAAGAACAAAATGAGGTTACGATATGTCCGAATAATTTATAAAAATAGATTCTGCAATATCGTATTCATTTTCTCGTAAATTCCTCATATTTTATGCATGCAACAAGCACCAAAGCAAGGTAAAGCAAGTCGAGTTCAGGGCTTGCCAAGAAATGCGGGAGCAGGAAGCACTTTTTTAAACGAACAGCTGCTAATGATTACAAACAATCACTTAATCTGTAATTGGAAATACCATATACTAAACTGTTCAAAAAATTAAATGAGTAAAACGTAAAACGACGCCAAAAATATCATAAAAACGGTGAAAATTCATTCACGTTTAAACTAACGATAATTTCATGAATGGCCCGAAACGCATGTCAAATTTGAGTTTGGAAATGGTCCAAATGTTTAAAAGGGATCGGCCAACGTCAGTCCGTCATTTATCGTTAGTTAAATTTAAGTAGTTATAATACGTTGCGTAGGTATGATTGACAAGTAACGAATTTACATCAACGTTGACAGGTATGAAAATAGCCACATTTGTAAAGACGGCGACTTCCTACTTTCCTAGAAATAACAATTTTGAAACCGAAGGATATTATAAGTTTAGAATTATAGAAGAGGTCGATGTTCAACATTGAATTGATTGCAATTATTAATGTGGCACCCGTATAATAGTAAACGTTGATCTGTTTACTATCGGCAGGATGAAAATTCCTTTGTTCAAAGAAAATTTGGCGTACGAAAACAATTATTTATACAACAAGGCTTTCTAGTAAAATCCCAACAAAATAATGTATGGCGATTACGAAAACACTCGTTTCTTTGAAACGCAGCATCGTCATTTGGTGCATCTACGTAAATACTTGCATTCTAGATTTTAATTAATTACGAGCATAATCACATGAAACCGTTTATTACGTTCAAAGTTCGTTTGCACCATGATTTAATTTGCTATTCTTAAAATAATTTTTTTGCAGAATTCGAAGGATGAAGTACTTAAATTTGTTGTTAAAAACAAACGAGGAAAGCTGTTCCGTATCAAGCTTACCTAAGCAGTTATAACAAAACTGAAAAAAAATTGCGTGGTTAACTCGGAAATATTTTGAACTCAAAATATAAACACAAAACAAGATTTTGGTAGGTGGAAATATTTTGTAGATTTAAGAATGTTTAAGTACTTGTTGACGGGCACTTTGAGGCCAGTTTCGATTCTTTGGTAAAACAATAGGGGAAACCATTAAAATGACGAAATATCAAACGATTTAATTTAAAGTCATCCTCAGTGACCCATGGAATTAAGTAACATCTTAATTAATAAGCACGACCTTTTAGATTTTGATGTCAAAGTCAAACGTCTTTATCCGGCCTAATCGTATTTTAAAATTATTTAATTATGCGGATGTGCTCTGCATGGCGCTAGCTACCGCCTATGGTTTGAAACTCAGCTAGAGTATTGGCAAGAAGGTTCTAATTATGGACGGAGCATAGTTGCAAATGTTTGAAGCAATTTATCAACGACATGTGTTTTTATTGTTCTGCTACAAATTATTTTAAAACAACATAACACAAATCACATCACACTACTTGTATGTGATGTATTTATATCACAGCACGATGTAGTGGGTAGACACTCCTCTACGATTCCAATGGAAGGGAAGCGACCCTGCATTAGTTCCTTCCCATTTCCTAGTATCCGGGAGGGCATCATGTCCTAACCCTATTTCCCATTCATACCCCATTAGTTTATCCTTGCTTTTATCCTTATTATATCCTTTCCACTCACCAACCCGCTACAAAGGCGCTCAGTCCCCGACATTTCAAAGTTCCCCGATTAGGACAGCAATCGGACAAGACAGACGGTTCTTACCCAATTTCAGAGGCAAGCAAGTTCTGATATCGCGGGGGCTGGTCGCACCACGCCCTCGGCGGCTCTGGAACGAGCAGCCTTTGGAAGGGCGATGGAAAACTGAAAGAATACGTTCAGATTCTGTCTCCTTTCATAGAGTGTGGCCCGTTGCTTAATGCTCGCAGCGATATAGTGTTTCCTTGCTACTCATTCGCCAAAAATTACAAAATAACTATCCTTGCAAAGAACTGCGCAGGGACCGCGTCAGATCTTCTGATCTATTGTGATTCACAGATGGATCGAAAACAGACGCAGACCCCGGTGTTGGCATATAATGAGATTGTCACTCGCGCTAGGAAGTTTGCTACCTTTTTATAGACTGAGGTCTTGGCAATCTTAGTCTGCGCCCAAGTAAACCTCGCCAGAGGCTACCAAAATAGGTATATCTATATGTATATGCTCCGAAAGTCAAGCAGCACTCAAATTCTTGAACTCTGTAAAAACCAAATTGAAACTGATCACGGAATATCAATGGGCCTTGGAAAGGCTCGGCTCTCGATTCTATCATCTGGGTTTGACTACTCTGGGTTCCCGGTTACAGTAGCATTCCAGGCAACAATGAGGTCGACCGCCTGGCCAAGGAGGGCATCTTGAAACCCTTTTAAGGCCCTGAACCGGCCCTCGGCCTACCTAACGCAAGCATTCGGCAAGCAGTTATAGTCTGGACTCACTCTCAATTCATCTCATATTGGGCTTCGCGCCCTGTGCTGGGATAAGCGCAGCAACTCATCCACAAACCATCAAAAGCTAGGTCCGAATATCTTCTTAGGTTTAGTAGGAAGCACTTCAGGATAGTCACAGGCCTCCTTATGGGTCATTGATGGCTGATTGGACCCATTATTCCCGCGTGGGACATAGGGTTGAAATGTAATTTTTCCATTGCCTTCTATCCTTGGTAAGTGCTGCATGTTGCGGAATAGTTTTTCCAGCTTCTTCTTCCAGGGTCCTTCTCCACGTTTTTCTTGGTTGTCCCGCTTTTCTTCTTCGCTAGGGATTCAATTCTACAGCAAAGCTGCAGATCTCATCTTTACCTGTTCTTAGTCTATGGCCCACCCAATCGTATTTGTATTATACTTTCTTGTTTTGGCCTTCTCCAGAGCTCTTGATAAGTAATTGTTTCTGGCCAATGTATTTTGTAGTATTGATCTTAAACATCTATTAACATAGGCTTGTATTTTGTGTGTGAATACACTAGTAAAAGTCCACGTCCCCCTAGTAGCACTGCTTTTACTGTAGTATTAAATACATTTATTTTAGTGTTATTACCTACATGTTTTGAGCGCCAAACGTTACCAAGTGCTAAGAAAGCTGTTCCTAGACTTTATTTACTCTGTTTTGAATATCGTTCATTACTACCCCATCATATGTATGTTATTCTGCTGCCTAAATATGTGAATTTTTAAACTTTTTGTATTGGTGTTCCATCTATTAATATGTCTCTGCAATGCCCTAAATTCACACCAAGGCCCGCTGAATTAATATTGCATATAAGGTCTTACCGCTTCATTTAGCCAAGACGCAATTAGCAAGGACGCAGGCGCCATTTGACGTGAACTATACATTTGTCACAAATGTATAGTTCACGTCAAATGGCGCCTGCGTCCTTGCTAATTGCGTCTTGGCTAAATGAAGCGGTAAGGCCTTATATGCAATATTAATTCAGCGGGCCTTGATTCACACAGACCTAGTTTTTAAAATCGTCACAATACTTTGGGAATCTACTATCGGTCTATGTGTCACCCTTTATAGCGTTCTAATCTAACCTAAAAATTACTTGTCACGTTTCAAATTTCCGTCGATCGGGTTGGATCTATTAAAATAAAAATACAGCAATGATTGGGATTTGAACCTGTATTTCCTTACAAGCATTTTTTAAATTTATTTAAATAATGTAGTCGCAAGTAAGTTCGATACACAAATATTTTTCGCGGTTTGTAACATTTAAAGAAACTTGTAGGCTTCACTATTAATTACAAATCTTTTGCATGGTTAGAAAAATTGAACATGTTAATAATACAAAATGCCTTTAAAAGATGGCAAAGGTTGTAATAGCAATACCGAGAAAAATCTCGGTGTTGGCCGCAATTTCTTTTTCGGCATTTCAAATTTTCGTTGGAGATTTGCACCAATTTTAGTTCAATTTAAGAACTAAAATGCAGAACTCTATCTGAATAAATATAATTGTTACACTTTTCGTATTGTTATTCTGCAGTTCAAAAATGCGCAGGCCAGACACGGTTAATTAGCTCTACCATCTGTATGATTACGTTTAGTTTATGTGGTATTTAATAGGCCTCCTCAAGCTTTATATTTGATTTTTACTAATTAGGAAATTTTGAACAAGTTCCAATTTAATCAACATCAAGGTCTCTTATTGAGGTAAAAGCCTTAAAATGGAGATCAATAAATTCAGATGCTATTTGAACACCCACAGATTCCCCAATAATTTAACCAAAAATAACCACAATAACTTAAAGCCTTTCAATACAGTTTCACAATAAATGGAGAAAGCTCATAAATCAGAAACATAATACCTGCCAATCGCAACTCCCTCCGGATCTATTTTGAACGCGAAATCATTCATAATAACCTAATAACAATAAGTTACTTTCATCGATTCGGCATTGAATTCCCTTTTTCCTCGCGTCTATCCGTTTTATTTATGAAAACGTGTTCAATCAAAACGGGAATGCCTACGCGAAAACGAGCAATTGCTAGATATAATGATATAAAGAAAAAGATAACCTCCTCGAACCGATTGGAATTTTTTAAGCCTACATTCAAGATTATGTCATTGCCATGCACGAAATATTTAACGATTTAAACAGGTGAGATAACAAATAACAAAACGTTTATTTATAGACGAACCTTAAATTTTTTCGTATCCAGATTTATTCCAAAATTTCTTTTGTTTTAAGAACGAGTGACTCGATGCAGCTTACTGAAAAACCTGAGTAAGTACTTTTGTTTATTTTCGATAAGTTGTAAGGAGGCTTTGAATTAAAACAGTTATCATCCTTGGTATGTGCATTTCCATAGTTGCCCAAAAAAGGATTACTTCCGCTGTATTAAATTTACATAAACCCATATTATGTGATTTTCTATTTAATGCAAATTCGTGTGCGTATTTAATAAACCTCGAACAAGGTCGTTTTGTCTGCATTAATTTTTGCAGACTATTTTATAAAAATTCAAAGACGACTTCCGTGGATTTTTTGTACTTTCCAAAGTTATTTAAGTACCGCACCACGCCCTTAATATTAAAATTATTCAAGAATTCCATTGACGTTCTGTTTATTTATTAAAAATTATTTTATAAACAAACAAATATCGATTGATATTCGATTATTTGTAATAATAAAAGTCTGACGTCACGCTTTGCTAATCAGCCGAACAGGAAACGAACGGCAAGCGTTGGTTTTATTAAGGAAATTGTCGAATTATATACCTAAATTATTGATTTTTATGTGCTTGTTTGAGTTTTAAAATTTAAACATAGAAGAAAAAACTTGAAAACCGGACGTTTAAAATTAAATTAGGTGATTACAATTTACACTCAATGAAATAAAGGCAAATACGTACGTCAACGGGTAAAGGAATGCTTTTTTCGGCAAATATTGGAAACATTTGACTTTGATGTTGAAACTTAATGGTTTATGAAAATTGATTTGAAAAATAATAAGGAACAATATTATATTCTTAAAGGTTATAATACTGCGCAGTGTTTCTCGCATAAAAGTGGCTCAATTTCACCAATGACGCAATTGATGTTGGCCTTTAGGGCGGCAATTGTCTGTGGTTTGTCGGCATAGACCAGAGATTTCACGTAGCCCCTCAAAAAAGAATCTAATGGCGTTAAATCGCAGGATCTGGGTAGCCAGTTGATAAATTCGACGCAGCGCACGGAACGTTTGGCGAGCAGAGCACTGATTTTTATGATAAATTTTAACAATTTCCACGCGTTGTTGAATCGTGTAGCGTTCCATGGTTAAATGTCAAGATTAGCTGAACACGCCTCTTAAATATTACAGCTGTGTCACTCTCGGCTTGGTCGTGCGCAGTTGCCAAAAACCCTATTGATTTAGGTTTTTAATGGTATGTATGTTTATTACAATGCAATGTATGCATATTTGTATGTGTATATTTTCTTGACACGTCCTAGACTGTTATTGAACAGAATGAAATAAACTGATTCAGTCAAGCAATATTTTTAGACTCTTGCCAAAACTATTTACTCTTTTAATAAATTACTAAGGTGCCCCAAGGGCTTTCGTCATAACCTTTTTACTTTTGGAGATAATAAATTTTCTTTAAATTTTAGGGCAAACTTTGATTGGCTGTATCTCCGCAAGGTGCATTTTAGGATACAGGTAAATCAAGTCAAAATGACTAATTTTTTCTGAAAAATACCTTGTAGAATTTTGTCGCTGTAATTTAAAATTTCAGGTCGAAAATCTCAGACTTAAAAATCTAAAACCACAAAATGGTAAAAGAAGTTTAAAATGTTAATTTTGTGCATCCATCTTCTTGTTTATTTTGTTTGTTATCGTTAACCTGTTATGCCTTCCGGTGTTGAGGCTGGTGCGTTAACGTATGAGGTTTCACACGTGCAATACACAACCCGGCCCGGGCCTGCGGGTTACGTGATTGGTGCGCCGTTTTACCTACATACTGCACCGTGTGTATAATGTAAGTGTGTGTACATGTTGGAGCTTGTTACTCCACCTGTTAGGTCTGTATTCGGAGGAGAGCGTCTCTAATTTGGTGCCTTAACGACGAATGGTGATCAGGACTGCCCGGCGCAGGAAATCCGGCCCATGGGGAGATTCGAACCTAGCCTGACGCTCTACCACTGCGCGACCCTGGCATCCATCCATCGTATTAAATTTAAAAAAAGATACTTTTATTTCGAAAGTTCAGAAAAATCAATACCGTTTGGGGTAAATTGTTTTTCCCTACGGTTAATTTAAAAGTCACCTTCTAACATTTCTATTTTTACCGTTTAGTTAATATTGTTTTAACATATTTTTATATAATATAACCACTTATTAAAGATGTCCAAAGCAGCGTGTGCAGTGAAAGCCAAAAATTGTACTTTTTCATGCTGCTGTTCAAAATATTATTAATTTTTAAACAAAACTCTTAGGCTGTTGACAGAATTCCTTGAATTTTAAATTTGTTGTTTAGTCTAAAAAATATAGTTCCTAATTTTAGAGGGTAAAATTTTTAAGAATTTATTCTTTTGGGGATATATTTTTAATTCGGTGCAAGTTCAAGGTCAGTAGGCCAAATTAATATTTTTCTTTATATAGAATTTTCAAAATTAATTCAATTTAGTATAACACTCGCATAAATATTTCTTTTAAATTGCGAATTGACCGAGTTAACCGGGATAGACATTAAAAAAAAAAGTTTTTGCAATCAATGCAAAATACAAATAAAATTTTACACTGTTGATTTGCTAGATTGATTACCACTTGATTAACCCTCGTATTGGCAGTAAGGACATAAAGTGCTCTCTAAATAATTTGGAGACAATGTCAACAATTATTTAAGCTTTAATGGCAGTTTATGCTGTAAGTGGAAAAATACTGTAAGATTACTGTGTCTCCCATGGTTGCAGAAGTAAATCTCATTTACCTCCCTTGCTTTGTAAATAACTATAACATTCCAAATTTTAATTATGAAATAAGTTTTTTTTACATGTGATTTTAAGTATATAAGAGGAACAAAAATATCTAAATAAAAAAGCCCAAATAAAAATAAAGCAAAAGATATGCAAATCGTACGTGCAAAATTATAAGCTACAACCTGCAATCATATTATAACTAATATAAAAAAGTAATTATTGTATATAAATATAAACGATGTAGCTATAAACATTTTAAAAAATGATAAAGAATGGTAATTACTATGCACGATAAAAAATAATAGCAAAAAGTGATAGCCTGAAGGCCATAAAGGTTATTTCTTTGTATTAACAGGATGCCCATGTTTAGATAGAAGAATTTAAAAAAAGATCCAAGAAGAGCTCACATTCTAAATTTAAAAAAATCGCAAAGATTATTTAATAATTTTTATTGGAAATTAAAAAAAGCAATTAACACAATATGTGGAAATTCGTCGGTAAAACAGAGGCAAAAAACGTTACTTATAAGGTGGTTAAAAAGCCATGCATCTATGAAGGTGTTTTTTGCAAAGTGCACAGTTTGTTGGCTGCAAGTTTTTATTTAGAGTGGGCAATCTATTTATAAAGAATTCGCATTTAGTTAGTGGCAGCTTCGGCTAATTTGAGCGGCACATAAAAATTTACATACAAACAAACTTCAAAGCTAACTGGATGCAGTACTTTTTTAACCACCCCTGTATGTCAGCCTAAACTATTTTTCGAATTTTTTATTGATAATTTTGTTTTCATCATACTTTCACATTAACCTTTAGACGTTTAAATATTTGAGAAAAAAGATGACATTAACAATAACGAAAAAATAGCAAGTAAATAAGAAAAATTAACTAAATATTTACTTTCGTTTATAAATACTGTAATACAATTCTCACGATCTCTTTTTCAATGGTTATCTCTGTATCTAACTCACTTTAAGAATAATAAATATTTAGACTTTTTCACAATAAAAGCTTAAGAATATTTCAAATTTTCAGCTTAAAACTCTACAGGGTACAGACAAAAACACTCGCTTTTAATTTTTGAAACATAAACTTAAAGGGTGAACATCGAGGAAAAATGTCTTTTTTACCATAAAACAATTTAGTAGCACTTCCAGTTTCGCCGGAAATAGTCTCAACTTTCGATTTTAAATTGGACACCCCGTATATTTTTACATTTTCTGAAAACCGAATTTTTCCGACTTTTTCAATTATCGAAAACACTTTTTAAAATTTTCTATTTCAATTAAGAATACCATGACCCACAAAAATGTTTCTTTTTCATCCCAATAATTAAGTAAATAACAAGTTATTTATGTAGCTGAGGCAATAGTGGCCTACTGAGTTGTTCACGTACACCCCACCCCGTTTTTAGCAATGAACGATACTAAAATTTTGAAAATTCGTTTAAATATTTTTTGTAAATTAAATCTGAGAATCTACTTCATCAAATATCGGAAGAGAAAAATTCCCTTCAGGATGTTTTCTAAACGTGTTTTGTAACTGTGGATTCCATACTGAATGAGTTTAGTTGGCCTATTTCCGTAGTTTCGAACATTATTGATATACAATGTTTCGTAAGTGAATCTACTTTCACCTTCAGGCGTAGTCCTGAGAAGGACTGATTTCGCACTCAGAATTTTTCCAGGCACTTGTCCCCAACCTCGAACTTCTCGATTACGAAACAGACTCCGATGAAATTCGAGAGGAAATTAGACATGCAGAACCAAAGGAAGAAACTTGAAGTGCTAATTACAAAGAAAAAGAAAAAGCCAGCACAGAACATCTATAGAAAAAACACTGTCATCAACATCTCTAGTAGATAGTTGAACGAAGAAGAGACAAAGGTACTGGATAGAGGATTGAATTACGCTATAACGCCGAGGTGTGTTCCCAAAGTAGACCTAATAATTGCAGTCGAAGAAACTAGAGCCGGAAAAATCTGAAGAATATAGATAATAGATGGAAAGTGAAAGTTCCTAAACTTAACCCTTCAGTTAAAGCGATCGTAGATCTGAAAAGAGACCTATCCAACAAAATTTTACCAGCAGACAAAGAGAATTCTACTATAGTGATGGACCTGGATACTGCTATGAGTACCACCTTTTAATGCAAAGGTATTATAAAATTGTCTCAATTCGCAAAATACCTAAATGCCCTAAATTACAAGAAGTCCCATATTTGGCTGGCAAATATTGTTGTGAATACTTTAATGCAATATTTTTATTGCGGCTAGCTCAGCATCGGGCCGTTGCAGAGATTCCTTTTAGTTCAATAATAATAATAATAATAATATTACTTTTATACAGGTTTATTAACAAATGTTTGTTTTTACCGTATCTTCACTAAATTCATAGTTTTTATCTGTTCACTATAAACATTAATCTATAATACTTTGTAAATACGCTCACGTGTTTAGTAATTACTATTCAAATCAATTAACCCAATTTTTGAATCCAAATCAGTGCTTAGCAACTTCCACTCCAATTTTGATATTCAATTGAACAGGAATCCAATTTATTTCTTAATTTCAATATTCAGATGACCAGGAAACCAGTTAATATATCAGCTTACTCTTCCTTTATAATTGAGGAGGAACCACTTACTTATCTTCTTTTTAACAAGAATGCAATTTCCCTTTGGAAATAGACTTATTTATTTTATTTTCCTTTTTTAAGCTAAAGCAAAATCACAACTTGCTTTTTCAGAAATTCCTGTTATTTATTTATCTTGACTCCCATTGTCTTGGTTCTCCCATATTTTCTTCCAATTAAATATTCGTTCCTCTTTCGTGGTAACACTTATTTATAAAATAATATTCTTTCAACACACGTTTCTACGTAGCTATCTTAAATTAAAATTCACAATGCAATAACATTAACTAACACTATTTACATTTTTATTCTATCCTGTCTATCTAGATTCTTTTATTTTACACTTTTTATTTTAAATTAAATCTGCATAAAAATAATTATTAATTTTAATTTATCAACAATAAGAGTAACCTCTATTTAACAATACGTAAATACCGATTGATATCATCAGGAGAATATAAACTCCTCATGAAAGTTCCTACAGCATCAGTCGAACGGCGAATATACCAAACATTGTACAAACACAAAGAGGAATTTGCAGATCTTATGAGAACCAAACTAACACATCGTTATAGCACGCCACTACTCTGAGACCAATAGTTAGTTCCATAAACTCTTCCTCCTGATGATCATCACCCCATTATCGGGTAAGGCAACTTCCACGGTTAAAATCACCCAACACTTCGTGGAAACTATCAGAAATATAAAACCAAACCACGAAGACCTTCTGGTAAGCTTCGACGTTGTAAGCTTGTTCACCAATGTGCCGACGCGGCACTCACCATTATAAGGAAAAGACTGGAAGAAGATGAAATGCTCTTTCAACAGACACAATAATGAGGCTACTAACCATATGCCGAGGAACACTAAGGAAAAATGAAACTTAAGTGTGAGGTCCAAATATTAGAGATAGAAGAACATTTATCCCAATACCAAGAAAATATCAGGACTAAACTACATGAACAGAACGAAATATCAATGGAAGGAGTAGACATAGAACGGGAATGGTGCTCTATGAAACAAATAATCATGGAAGCCGTAGAAAACACAATATGAAAACAAGAAACAAATAATTATAAGAACTGGTTTCATTAAGAATGTAAAGAAGCTAAAAAACAGACAACAAGCCAGGGCTAAAATGCTGAGAACCGGAACCAGAGGAAATGCAGAAAAAAGACAGTATTTATAGAAAAAGAAAGAGCAAATAGAAGAATACCATAAACCCAAGCAAACTCGAAGTACATATGTACAAAACAGTCACTGAGATTAGAAAAGGTTTTAACTTAGAAGTAATGCATGTTTGGATAGAAATGAAGAACAGCTTTTCAACAAGGATAGGATATTAGAGAGATCTGTCCAACATTTTACAGAAGTTATAAATGGTGATGGACAGCCCCGACGTTCCGAAGAAAATGAAGATGATGGAAATAAAGGACAGCAACAGGAAGGGCAACACGATGATAAAGAAGAAGACATAGAAGAATCATTTGCCCTGTCCACACAAAGGGAGATAGTTTGGCATGTCACACTGTTTATAAAGTTTTTGCATATGTTGTAAACCAACGAATCACACCTCTAGCAGTGGAACTTCTGGTTGACTATGAAGCAGAGGCGGACGTTTAATCCTAGAAAAAGGTTGGGAATTTAACATCGATGTAACCCAGTTATATGTACAGTATGATCAGAAATGGTTCAGGATTGTTTTGAATTTTCGGCCTATGATTTTGTTTCAGAAGTTGGCAGCATTCAAAGGCGTCCCACATGGGGTTATTAGGAGCCATGTGTAATAACTCCATGTACCATCACCATTACGTGTACCACTACGAAAGTGATCCTCAAAGGGAAGACGAAGCAATTGAGATAGAGGGTAAAATCTTCCGCAGAGTTAACATACTTAGGACAACAATAAACTACAACAACGACATGACAAGCGAAATTAAAAATATAATTACGACTGGTAATTGGTAATAGAGGCATGTATGGCCTTGGGAGCATATCAAAAGCTAGAAATGCATCTAAAGCTTGCAAACTACGCCGTTATAAAACAGTAATTAGACTAGTAGTTAGCTACGGATGTGAGTCAAGGGCCATTACACAAAAATTGTTTTGAGAGAAGGGTATTAAGGAAAATTTTTTGGGCCTATATACGACAAAAATGAGAATGGACGGCAAGCAAGGGTGAACCATGAATTAAGGCCGCTTCTCCAAGTTCAAGACCTGATGAGGTGGATTAAGAGGCAGAGAATACGATAGTTGGACCACATATGGAGAATGCCTACCACAAGAGTAGCCAGAAATGTTTTCACCCAAATTCCGGATCCATGCCGAACCAGTGGAATACCTCGCACAAGATGACGTCATAAGTGATCTGAGAGCATTACGAGTGCACAACTGGACGAACAGAGCGCAGGATAGACAGGGTTGTAAGGCAGGTTTCGAAGAAGCCAAGGCTTTACAAGGGCCGTAGTGCTGTGTATGTCTATTCAAAATTTTCTCCAGATTCGAAAAATGTAAAAATATACAGGATGTTCCATTTAAAAATTGAAAGTTGGGGACATTTCCAGCGAAACCGAAAGTGTTCCCAAATTGCTTTTTGGTTCAAAAACCACATTGTTCCTCTATATTTAAACCTGTGATAAATATCATTTATGTTCGACTGTTTCAAAAAGACGTCATTTTTGACAGTGTTTAGTGTCCATAAAGACCCACTTTATTGGACTAGTACCTTTTAACTTTATAGGTAGGTAGTCATAGTAACAAAGTCATATCAAACTGTCATATTAAATTAAACATCATTATTTTAAGAAGGAAATATCATTTCAGGGCAGTCGAACATAAAGTTATGCATGTCACTCGTACAAAAACGGACTTTTAGACTCGCCTTATTTATTTGCCTCGCTCGCGCGCTCACTCGGCCATAAAATGCTGCTCGTCCAAAAAAGTCCTACATTTTGTACTTGTAACACAAATAACTATTTTCAACTCCAAAAAATAATAAGGACAAAGATGACGAGCCCGTTTTCGTTTACATCCTGTATATATAAACTTTTAAGTGCTGAGCCATTTCTATAAGTAAGAACTAACATTTGAATATTAATAATAACAACAATGAAAACTATAATCTGAAAAATAAGACAAAAAGATTATGCAATGCAGACGTGCAAATTGTTGACAACCTATTATCATATCAAAAACATAAAAAAGCAATTGATTATGTATTACATATAAATAGCTATGTTAAAGTTTATAAACATGAAAACAACCGATAATGAGGGATACCATAATTATTATGCATGACAAAAAATCTAACAAAATTACTACTGGGAAGCCGAAATCCCAGAAGATCAAAGCCTTTAATTTCCCTGTTTAGTCTGTAAAAACCCATTGATTATGTTTGTCAATGCTGTTTTAAATTATTTTGCAGTTTTTGTTGTGAAACGTATACTGCATTAAAGCGCTTGCCTTATTCTTATTATTTATCTTGAATAATTTGACAGAAAATTAGCACAGAGGGTATGGATACAATTAGGAAAACTGAATTTAGAATTTTTAAACAAGAAATTACATTTGTAAGGAGTAATTCCTTTGGGGGAATACTTTTAATGTATAGAATTTTCATAATTTGTTGAAAATAGTTATTTACATAACAAGGGAGGTAAGTAAATAATGTCACTTGTCACAAAATGAACAATTTCACTTACTTCCCTAGACAGGTAAATTCGCGAGACTTCGCTTCTACTCGTATAATGCCTACCAGAAAACAAATGATAAAATAAACCTACATCCTTCATGATTTCATGATTCATGTTTGTTTGATTAAATGTCGCTAGGCAAGTGAAATTTACTGTATTAGCACTGGAGAAAAATATACAATTGGTTTGCTAGCGTTAAATTTAAGTTTAAGGACTATGATTTCACCAAGGAATTTGTCTTGTGCTTAGTAACTATTTCTATTTGCTATTTTATTTGTAAGGACTTGCTGGTGTCTGTGTTTGGAAAACTTAGCAGACTTGAAGAACGCCAGGCAAGAATCGTATTAAATTTTAACGTGAATCCTTAATTTTATGAATTTCCAAGGAAAATTGTCCTTTTAATGATCGTAAACAAGAATTAACCTCACTAACAATTCTAATTAAACGTTCAAAATAATGTTTTGCATAAAGAAATCTTGACAAAATAGTATTTGAAGGACAATTTTCAATTTTCTGGTAAAATACAGGAATAGATGTGAATAAATACAAAAACAGTACATTGATCTAATTTTACCTCCATTAATTCTCGATTATATTTAAATGTTCACAACTTATGTTAAATCGTTTCTGAGACTGCGACAATATTTCGTATTTTAAGTTATTTGCATGTTTAACACAAATTTGCCTAGAAAAATAAAAAAAATATTTTATACAGCTTTTTTGACAGCTTATTTGAGCTTTTATTTTGCTTTTTTTACAGTTTTAAGTGCTTATTATAAGCGCTTATTTCCCAAAAATAAATGCTTTTTTTCCGCGCTCTAGTCATATGTATCGCTTTTCGCTATTCCTGATACCTGGAAAAATGCTCAGGTAGTTTTGTTATATAAAAAGGGCTATAAATTCAAGTTAGAAAATTATAGACCTATAAGTTTTTAATCTCACTCATATAAGCTGTTAACCAAAATTATTAACAACCAAGCAAGAACAGGGGTGCCCGTAAGAGTTACAGCACAACTGAACAAATACAAACAATTCGAACATTAATAGAAAAGTGTGCTGCGTTCAATGTCCAGCTTCATCTTGCTTTTATCGATTACAGTAAAGCCTTTGATTCGCTAGAACTCTGGGCATCTTGAAATACATCTATGACAATGCAACATTACAAATAAACATCACATATGATCAGTCAATTAACGAAATACATGTAGAAAGAAGTAAGACAAGAGGACACAACTTCACCGAAGTTGTTCACTCTTGTGTTGGAAGAGGAATTCAAGAAATTAGAAAGGGAAAACAAAAGCATAAACATCGATGATATCGCTTCGCGGATGACATAGAGCAACCACAGTGTATGTTGGACGAACTCCAAACCGCATCGACAGAAACCGGACTCTCAATGAATTTGGAAAAAACAAAGATTGAAATAATAAATATCGTCTTGGACGGGATTGTCATCGAAAATGCAACAGAATACGTCTACTTGAGACATTTAATAAAACACGACAAAGATCAAAGTGATGAGGTTAAAAGAAGGGCCCATATGACCTTGGCTTAGGGTAAACTGGGGTCAATACTAAAGAATCGTGACATCCCAATTAACTCGAAAGCAACAGTTTCTGACACCTGTATAATTCCTGTAATGACGTACAGCATAGAGACGATTTCTCTAATTATCAGATTTGCTAATATGCTTAGAGTAACAAAGAGAGGCATTGAGAGAAGTACTGGGAATAAGCCTCAAAGATCGTATAACGAGCAAAGAGTAGAAAACGAACTGGAGTGGTAGATGTGATAACGACAATCGCAAATTTAAAATGGAAAGAGGCAGGACATGTCACCCGACAAGAACAAGATGGACAGATGGATAAAGCGAGTGGTACTATGGCGACCAAGACTAAATAGACGCAGCGCTGGAACACCAAACAAGCGTTGGATAGACAGGAAAAATCGGGAAGTAAATGGTACCAATTGGCGGAAGATAGAACGGAGTCAAAAATTCTAGGGGAGGCATCGAGGCATATGTCCAGGAGTGGACTGCTAAAGGGTGCTAAAGAAGAGGAAGAGAAGAGATATCACTTTAATTTCGGTTACCTTGCTTGCAACACCTCCAACTGTATTGTTTTCGCCATTATTCTAGTATAACATGTTCCCTGACTTTTGAATTGTGCATTTCTCACCTCATAGTCTCGTTTCGAAAATTCCTATGACATCCCATGTGATCGTAAATAGTCAATTTTCTAATTCTTCCATTCTTCCTTCTGATTTAGTGATTTAGCATTTTATTTTCCTATACACATACAAAGTTTGACAGCCTGGTAGAAACCAGTGATTCTTAGCACTCCTGACCTGATTCATTTTCCGACTGCTGCTGTTGGATGTGGACTTTATATTTCGTTGTGTTGACATAATTAACTTATTATTTAATGAAAAGGTTTTGGCCGTAATAGTCCACGGTGAATAGGATGTTGGTAGGATTTAGGTTAGGACATGATTCGCCTGGTAATAGGAGTAGGGGGAGAACTAAGGCTCACGTGGGCTGGGTCACTTCCCTGAAGTAGGCCTATCCTTCACCTTTCCATTGCTATCTATTATTTGTCTTTTGCATTCATTCATTACCAGCCACTCTCACAATGTCATCTTTCCAACGATTATGTGGCTGTCATCTGTTTCGTTTTATCTCTCTCGATCGCCGTTCAGTTATACGTTTTGTCCATTTTCCGTCGACCAAACGACCCATGTGACTTGCCCATCTGCACTTCAGTTGTGCAATTCGTCCCAGAACATCTGTTACCTTTGTTCGTTGTCTAATGTATGTGTTTTTTTCTTGTCTTTTAATGTTATCCCTAGCATTATTCTCTCATGTGCCCGTTGTGCTCTTCACAGATTTCTGGCGTTTGTATTGTATTATTATACAATATAATAAATAAAAATAATAAATAACCCCCATTTGTGTTATTTTGACTTTGAGTAATTGAGTGACCAATGGCAAAGAATACCCGATAATCTGTATTCTGTGCAAGTAAGTTTTAATTGTCGATAGTTTTCGATTTCTTTATACATATATGCAAGCAGATAATGAAATTTATAGATGAATTTTATAATTTTACACATGTGCTGCATAAAAATTTACACACTGTCACAAGGATGTTTGAGCAAGAAATTTCCTCGTTTAACTATAAGGTAAACGTAGTATGGTGTATAAGGTTAAAGACCTACATTGGACCAAAATATGTGAGGAGGTCGAGGACGACATATGGGGGTGGCAGTATAAGGTAGTCTAGAAGAAACTATCTAACTTCACCAAGTTAAAACCGGATGTAAGACAAGAAATCGCGGGGACCTTATTCCCTAGTCACAACAAAATGAAATGGAGCTCATATGCTGACGACCCAGTAAAGCCTTTGACTACGGAAGAACTACTAGAAGCAGCTAGAAAAACTATTAGAGCATCTAATAGTAAAAATAATAAGAGAAGAGTTGGAGAAGAACAATCCAGAATTGATATGGGTTTCGGAAAGGAAATCTACACTACATGCGGTAGAAAAGGTCTGTAGCATTGTAAGTGGTGAACTAAAAAAGACACGCAAAACGAAACAGCTTATAGCAATGTACGTTAAGAATGCTTTCAACACGGCTGCATGGCATTTAGTTATGAAGGGTTAGAAAAGAGAAAAATGCCTCAGTACATCCTTCGTATGATTGGTAGCTATTTCACCGATGGAAGAAAATTAAGAACAAAAGATAGCTCAAGGAAGCGTCCTCAATCCGCTCCTCTGGAATATACTATATGACGGGGTATTAAGACTAAGCTTAATGGAAGGGGCGACGACAGTGGCATACGCATACAGCAAAAAAGGAGAACATGCTAATAGAAGTAGCCAATGCAGCGCTAGCTCAAATTATCTGCTGGATGGATAAAATGGAATTGAAATTAGTTTCGGAAAAAACAGAGGCGATGCTGGCCATAGGCATGAGGAGCCATGGACAAGTTATTTTAGATAAAAGCATGAACTTTAGTAAACACCTTGTTTACACGACAGATAGACCAAATTCGGCGGCGACGGCTTTAGGTCGGTTGATGCGATAATATTACATGCGCCACCAATATGGGGGAGGTTCTGGAAATCCAGAAATATAGACAAAGCAAAGAGCGTTCAAAGAAAAATGGCGCTGAGAATTAGTAGGAGCTATAGGACAATATCTACCGAGGCAGTAAGGATAATAGCAAGAGTAATCCCGATAGATCTTTTGATGAAGGAAAAGAACGATGCATCAGGTAAAATGTAGGCGCAGAAAAAAGAGTTGCGGGAGGCGACTATAGCAGTAATAAAGATGTATGCCTGCATCAATTAATGCCGGACATAACTCCATGGTATTACAGGACGCACGGGGAAGTAGGACACCATTTGACGCAAGTATTGACTTCACATGGTAGTTTTCAAAAATATTTAAATAGAATAGGAAACGCAGAGGATGAGACATGCCAATGCTGCCAGGAAGAAGCAGATAATGCGTGACATACGATTTTTACATGCACTAGATGAGACGATATAAAGAATTGAGCAGAAGCGCTAGGAGAGCTAAGAGAATGTTAAAGGACGAACAAAGCTGGAAGCGTATAGACGACATGATACAGGAAATCATGGAAACGAAAGAGAACGCCGAAAAAGAGAGGGGAAGAAGACAGAATAGATTGCAATAATTGGACAAAGCAAGACAGATGGTGTTATGTTGTTATGCGGAAGCAGATCCATGGTGTCATTCTGAAGAAGAGGAGGTGTTTTAGTCGGCAGACGCCTGGGTCAATCTATCCCTGGGACCGGGGTATCCTTCGAAGATTTCCCCTCCTCCAACGTACACAGAAAAAATATAGTATGACCGGCAACATGGCGGGTTCAGGTCTTCTAAGTCGCTAGCTGCTCTGACATACCAACTTCTATCAAAATCAATTCAGTAGTCGAAATATTGAGGGTTTTCAACCTAATTTTTTAGCAAGTGTAAAAAGTGTAAAAATCGTCAATAAAAATGTAGAGAAAACGTACAAAAAAGACAAGTAACTTGTGGCAAAATAAAAAGATGTAATTATTACATATAATTAACCATGATAATTTTTATAAACACAAACAAAACGATATAAGAACCTTAATAATTATTCTGATAAAATTATAGTAAAAAAATTATTATTCCAAAGGTCGTCCAATTATTATTTATTTCGATGCAGGATTCAGAACTGTAGTTATTAAGAATTGATGTATTTGAATTTGATTCGTAAAATAATTGTAAAAAAAAATATCTTTTAGTGTGTTGTTTTTTAGTTGTTTTGTTAAAAAAAATATTTTGGCCTATCTTTATCCTTGTTATCTTATTTTCAAGTACAGATGCAAGTGCAGTAACAAAGGTAATAATTGAAAAATGAAAAAAAACCTTCCACAGAAAATTATCAAATTATTAGAAAAATACCTATGTCCTCCCAGAAATGTAAATTCGTTAGCTTATTTTTAATCTTCAACAAAAAAATAGATTATGTAACAACAGACTTATTTATTGAGATTTTTTTGGAAAGGTATTTTGCCATTGCTTGCCGAAAATTAAAAGTTAAACAAGAATTTTACTTCTGAGTACTACACATATCAAATTGAACCCTTATGTCTCTGAACTTTCAAAGAAACTGCGGAATGTTAATGAGTATAATGAAGAAGTAACACAACAAACAAGAAATACAAATAAAAACATTTACTCTGATTTATAAATAGCAAATTTTCAGGAAAACCTTTCCTGTTATACAACTGTCATTTACTAAAAATTCGTACGAAACAGTAAATAAAAGCCCGCATTCCTTTTCAGGAAACGTTCATCCAGTCAAACAAACTTATATATGTAAATGCACGGTGGAAAGTTCCCAACTGATATTTTCAATGTGATAATGACTAGATTTATTCTGTATTGCCTAATTATAATCAAATCAGACTCCGTTCTGGCGTTCTTTGAAATAATATGTTTGAACTTTAACCCAGTCGACAGTGAGGCTTCTCTGTTACTGTTTTGGTGATTTTCCATCGACAGTATTTTTACGTTGGTATTACTTAAATAGGTTATTTATCTTAATCTATAACTTACTAAATCTTAATGCCTTCCTTATTAAATTAAATTAAAATAGTGTACGAAATGCTTATTAGAAGTTTCCTTTTTCATGGTTTAGAATTGATTAGGAATTTTTTAATTAGCAGGCCATGTATTCGTTTAACCTTCAGTAATACTGTTAACGTCATAGCGAAGGTGTAAAGTTTTACTGAAATTAAAATTTATCTATTTTGCTGAAATAACGAGGTTTTGTAAAAAGTTTCTAATACGTAATTTGATAAAGGAACGGTCTTTTAATTAGTTAACCCGTTCATGTTTCAGCTGTCAAGAGCGTGTTTTGATTCTGGAACTTTTGATTACCTACCTAAGTGATCCCTGAATGTTTTCGTCTTTAAAGTTGTAAACAATAAGTAATTTCCGTTCTTCAATTCATTACTGACGCACCGCTTTTTCATAATATTAAATATTTAAATAAACAATTGAAAACTACTCTAATTTTGTTTATTAAAGGAAGGTCGTCGATTGTTATTTTTTTTTTTAATAAAAATTTGGACTTCAGAACCGACAAAAAATTCTTTGAATAAATGGATTTTTAATGTTATCAACAGTACAAAGTAAGTAAATAACAAAATAATAGAAATTCCTACCTACAAATTACCGAAATAAAACTTAACCCCAAAGCATGAAAATATTCAACAAAATTCTAGTGTTGGTCGGCAAAGCGTTCTGAAAATAAATCTTAACAAAAACTGCAGGAAACCAAGTCGTATTTTAAAACCACACCTGTTTAAGAGTTGTTATGTTTTGGATTAAAATAAGCCTTAAAATGTCTTTTGTATTCCTTCGAAAATTATGTTGCCAGCTGCCAAACTGTTCAATTTTTACAACAAATTTGGTTTCTGTTATCTAAACCCTCGCTGTGTGCAGGCAACGACCAGACAATGTACTCGAAGAAAACGAAGCAACAATGTAAAATTCGAGGGAAACCACCCGGCCAGCTATAGAGGCTGTAGTATCTACAAAGAAATTTAAGAAACTAAGTCTCCTAAGGTAATAAATAAAGAACTGCCAAATAAGTCAAAAATCCTTAGTTAGACCGCCAGCCACTCCTATACGCAATTCCTCATCCATCGAATGGTAACCTTGAGACCACGATGGTTAAACTAATGGTAAGAATGGACACTATCCTAAATTTACTAACATTAACGCAGTATTGGATCATGTTCTTTCTACAGCAGTATGGAACGCCAATGGATTAGTTCAACATGGTCAAGAAATCAAAATGATTTTGACATTATATGCTCATATCAGGAGCTCATGAAACTGACAAAACTTACATAAAAAGTCCCAAATATTCTATATACTGCTCAGAACATCCAGAGGGGAAAGTACGGAGTGAGGCAGCCATCATAACAAAATCTGGTACTAAACATTACTAACTAGCCAAAGGGAGTGAAAAACCGCTGCAAGTATGGCAGTAGATAACAGTAGAGGCTCCTTGGTACTTTCAGCTTTCAGCAGTACATTGCCCTCCGGGACTTGTCACCAAACAAGAACAGTTCAAGGACTTTTTCAACTCACTTGGACATAGAATTGTGGCGAAGGACAATATAACTCAAGGGCGATAACTCCAAGAGGCAATGACAGACAACAATCTAAAACATCAGTCCACAGGTGAACCAACGTATTGGCCTTTTGCCTCAACAAACTACCTGACCACCTGGATTTTTTGCATCGTCAAAGGAATAGCACATCACTACCTATAAATAAAGTATTCATTGGACTTATCCTCAGACCACTCTGCAGTCTTAGTTACTGTTAGCTCAAATCCTAACCAAACCGAAGCCCATCAATCTACGAAACAAGTTCACAGACTGGAGCACCCTTAAAATAATCACAGGTATTGATGATGCGTAGAACACTTGACAACAATGATCCAAAGTACAACCTGGAATGCATCTCCAGAACTGACCCACAAACTGCCGTAGATGCATTCTGTATTTGATCGAGTAAACACGTAAACTTAGAAGAAAATGGAAAACTACTCCCACTTAAATAAACTTAACAGAGCAACGAATACCAACATCGTAAAATATAACAATATTGTAACAAAGGCGAATGTAAAAATTATAAAATCTAAACGCGGATGACGTCAGTTTATAAGGGGTCATTATTCTAACGAGATACACGTGCGACGTATCGAATTACATCTTTTAAGAATGCAGGATAAAGCAATGAAGGGCAATATACTGTGACATTCTATATCTCACAGGTGATCGTATGTAATTCGACATTTCCCACGCTCATATTGAGAGAAGGGGATCAATTTTCTGTATAAATACTAAGCGAAAATACATTAAATGCATGGTTTATATCCGGCCATCAAAGAAGCAGTATGTACGACAGAATTGACATCCTTCGAGACGATGTTCCAATAATAATAATAATTTGTATCAGTTTACTTTGAATCAGGACCTGTAATAATTTGTATCACTTTACTTTGAATCAGGACTTGCAATAATTTGTATCAATTTACTTTAAATTGGAACTTAGAACAATTTGTGTCATTTTATAAAACTAACGCACACATGTGAAATACATATTCAAGTCGCGAAGTTGGTCAAAGACTCTACCTAAATTATTAAAGTAACTTATTTATATTACTTTCTAACAATAAACCAACCAACGGCTTCGGCACAAAATCTAACAAACCTCATAATCACTGAAGAAACAAATTATTATTCTCTTTGGAAGGCAACAAGGGGAATGAAGCACCCTCAAGAACATGTTCTTCCAATTAGGACCCAGGAAGGGAAGGTAAATGGGCAAGAAACGATATAGAAAAGGCTGAGACGTTTGCCAAACATCTCGAAACCACATCCAAGAGATACTTCAGATATCACAGAAACGACAGTCAACAGCTTACTAAATTCACACCATAAATTAGACCTTCTAATAAAAAAATTCAGAGTGAATGGAAGTACACAACGCCATCAAAAATGTCATAAAAGGACTTCCGATAGAGGCTATCAGACTCATTACTGTGATCTTTAATGCTATGCTAAACCTAGATTTTATTCCACAGCAATCGAAAGTGGCCTGTATAATATTTATTCAAACACCAAGCAAAGACCCAACATAAGTCAAACCATGCAGACCCATAAACCTTTTACCTGTCCTGTCTAAATTATTTGAAAAGCTTTTCCTTGAAAGACTAACGCAGATAGTGGATGAAAAGAATTTGATCCGAAACTAGCAGCAAACCAACATGCCACCATAACACAGGTACATAGATATAACCCAAGCGTTTGATATGGTATGTCACGCGGGCTTACTGTACAAGATCAAACAGAATCTACCCTACATCTTCTTTGAAATGCTCAAATCTCACCTTTCTAATAGAAATATCTAGAGAGAATACATCTTTGATCCCGGTCAAAGTGGGAGTCCCTCAAGGAAGTTCTATATCTATTATGCGTTGCAGATCTTCCAATAATGAATGATACAACTTTAGCTACATTCTCAGACCATACGGAAATTTTACCATCGCGCAAAGATACTTTTATAGCTTATGAATGCCTTCAACGCCACCTTAATAAAATTTAAAAATGGGTGCTTGACAAAGCAAAAACCTCCAAATTAGTCCACGTCACCTTTACTCTCAAGAGATCCTTCTCAATAAGCGCTTAACTTGGGCGAAACACATTTGACAAAAACGACTTCAGCTCGGCCAAATTTACAGAAATCATTATTGGCGCATTGGTCGCTCTTCTCAGCTCTGCATAGTAAATAGAGTGTTCGTGTATAAAACTATAATAAAACCAACATGGGAGTATGGAATACAACTCTGGGGTTCTGCAAGTATTTCTAATATCTTGAAAATACAGCGTTTCCAATCCAAGGTGATCAGAGCAGTTGCTGATGTCCCTTGGTATCTTCCAAATAACATCCTGCTTCCTATCCGAAAGATACCAAACCGGACTGAGTGTTCAGCCAAATGAACTGGTTTCTAACATACTTATTCAACAACCAACAAAGAGACTGAAGAGACCCCTGAACCTTCCTCAAAGACCCTAGGATTGTGTTCAGTGAAGTATTGCTGGCGTAACGTTTCTAGTGTTAGTTCTCCTAGCGTTCAGCTAAAACAAAATCCAATCGTTTCATCAAACATGACTTATTTATTTATTTATTTATTAGGCGAAATCTAGGCTTGCGGGTGCCACGGATTTCCAGGCGCGTCGACTACCAAGGTCGTTGGTACTATCCTACTAGAATTTTGCCATACCCAAGGGATTTCTACCCCTGGCAGGGATCTTTATCGTGACACCTACAGTTTTACGTCGTATCCGATATTTTCCCGTCAGTTGTAATGAGTACTTTAGTTAGTTTAAACTTGATTAACATAAGATAATATACGAGGTCTGTCCAATAAATACGTGAACTGAGCTACTAGGATGGCCTTGAGGTGATGTTTGGACACGCCGCGCCGACTGGCTGCTCTGTTGGCGGGGGACCCACTGGAGCTTCAGTGACCGCCAGACCGTCGAGGCGAGCCTACAGTTAGATTTGCTCTTGTCGACGATGGATATTGATGAACAGATGCAATAGCGACTCAACATCAAATGTTTGGTGAAACTTGGGAAGAACTCTCAGGAAATTCATGAAATGTTGAGGGCTGTTTACGGACACAATGCACTGAAGAAAACAACTCTTTTCGGGCGGATCAACTGTTTCAGAGAGGGCCGTGAAGACTGCAACGACGCGACGGTGCAAGACCAGAACGACCTTCGACCTCCTGTGTTGATGAAAACATCGAACGTGTGCGGTTTCTTGTGCTTTCCGATCGCCGAATCGCTGTCCAGATGATTGGACGAATCATGGTTCTACGAGTACGACATCGAGCTGAAATCACAGAGCAAGGAGTGGAAGACAAAAGATGAACCACGAACGAAAAAATCTCGAAAAAGCCATGCTGCTCGTTTTTTTTGACATTCGTGGTGTTGTCCACCATGAATTTCTTCCTGAAGGACAAACAGTGAATGCTGCCTTCTACGTGGAGGTTCTCAAGCGCTTGAGGGATCGTGTGCGTCGTGTGCGCCCAAATTTGTGTGATGGTGATGGATGGCTACTACATCACGACAATGCGTCTTCACATTCAGCAGCGATTGTCCGCGAGTTTCTGGCCAGAAATTCGATCACCACGCTTGATCATCCTCCCTACTCACAGCCCCCTGCGATTTCTTCTTGTTCCCGAAATGCAAAATGGTCATGCGGGGGCAGCACTGGGACGATGTGGAGACGATAAAATGTGAAACGACGAGGCAGCTGAAGAGTCTGACTTCTGAGGACTTCCAGGGATGCTTTGAACAGTGGAAACGGAGATGGGACAAGTGTAATTTTGTAAAATAAAGTTTTTACGACCTGGGTATTTATTGGACAGACCTCGTAGGTGTCTCCGTGTTGCATTGGTTACTATTTAAAGTGAGTGCACAACTGGACAACGTGAAAAGAACGAAAAATAGACGAAACCAAAACCGTCGTATGCGTCAACGGCTGGGTTGTGTAAGTTTCGTCGGCTCTGCCTATATTTCTAAAATTTACGGGTTTTACGTTAAACGTGCAAGGTTAATTTTCAGGTTTGAATAAACGAGAGCTCGTTTAATATAGCAAAAGCAAATGTCAAATATCTAAAAGTTTACTTTTCTCAATGTTGAACCTAACACTTAAATGCAACTCGTTTATCTCAAGTAGTGAGTTCCGTTTTGAATTAAAATTCATAAAAATTCCATGTATTTCGAAAAACAAGTGCTTTTCTCAACTTAAAACTGAAAATGAACCAAGCCAAAATTAAGTCAGAAACCGAACTGGAAGTGGCTTTGAACCCTGAAGTTCTAATTCAAAATTTGCAAAATAAATATAACATTGAATGAATTCGAAGACTTCCACGGTCAGTGTCAGTGTTAACAGAACGTCTTCCGGGTTGGAACTGTGTCATTGTTGAGACCGAAGAACTCAACGTTTTGCTCACTTTTTTAAGGGGCTTCTTCAGAAGGAAAAGGGGAGCACGGTAACTCAATTTGTCAACCAAGCCAGAGGCGAAACCCTTTTGAACATTGAATCTAATTATTTAAAACAAGAACTTGAGTATCCAGGCCGAAAATGCTAATCTGGTTTCAAGGTTTCGAGTTCCAAATACGGATTGAAACAATTGAACCCCAAACTAAGATTGGAAGATTTGAATTCAAAGATGGAATGTTCAACTTTTAGTTATGTACCTACCTGAATGCTGAACATTTTAAAATATCAACAATTCTACTTAATGGGGCAACATTTTACGTCGAAAATACGCAATATGCGTTAATTGTTCATATTAAAAAACGCAAGAGGTATTTAAAATGACGCTTGTATACCGTTAATGTTAATGTATCCGCGAATTGATAACGTAAAATTTTATGTAACACAAGAATTCCTAAAAATTTTAAGCGTCACTAATTAACCAGAATTAGCAAACAGAAAAATAAAAGGCATTAACTTGCAGCAATATAAAATTAAAGTATTAACAAAGCGAATACCATTTTAATCGTCTAATTTTTACCTGTTCTATTTCGAAGTCCCAAATTCGCCGAATCCAAAGCTTCTTTTAAAGTTCACTGATCCACACACTACCATAAATTATTTTAAACGTCCAAAATTACATTTATTTATTAGCACATGGCCGAAAGAACAACTTTTATTAGGTGAAAACTTCAGCAAACTAACACGTTGGTCGTAATGCACCTGCTTTGTTATCTTTTAAAGTTAGCAACCAATCCAATAAAAAAAGTTATAGAATTATTTCTAGAACTCATTGCTAATTTTTTTAATTAATTTTCAGTACGGATTTTCAGTTTGAGATTTAAAAAAACTCGAATTCTAAACAAATGGCAAGCTTTCTACAACAAAAAAAAAATAGAATTAGTATTAGTATTAGAATTGTTTTAATGCGCGTGGTTTGCCATAATGTTAGGTTTTAATTTGATTATTGAACCAATAAATTTGTTGTCGGTGGTAAACTAGTAACTCTTTCGATCCAAATCATCTCGAAGGACCAAAATAGAAATTGAGAAGTTTGGGGAATTTTTTAAATGCCTAAATAATTGAAAGTTTTAGCATAACAAGGTTTCAGATTTCTTAAGACTCAAGAAAGGTAAGTTAAGTTAAATTAAATTGTATTCAGGATGAAATACAATCAAGGTAGGTACTTTCTAAATATGTTCAGTTTATTTAACCTTTCGTTTTTAATTTTTTGCTGTTTAGATGCTGGGCTTTTAGAAGCTTTCAAGAAGATTAGAAATCACCAGTACTAAACCAAACTCTGACTTTTAACTCAGAGTTTTTTACTTGCAACTTTTTCAAAGAGAAGATGTGTGGGGGGGGGGCAGTGACCATTCAGGCTTTAGTTTTCTAGCCATTTCAGGCTTCTATCTATTTAACATAAAAAAAAATTAAAACAGATCAACCTTCTGAAAACCCCACAGTTTGTTAACTGAAAGATTGCTTAGAAGAGAACTAAATCATTTTTTTCAGTCACAAATTTTATTTCAAACATTGGCTGAAATATTAAAATATTCAGGAAAAATATTAGCCTACAGAAAAACAGTTTTCAGGAAGGGAAACTTTGCTTTTCTTCCAAGAAGTTTTATTTTATTTACTGTTAAAGTTTTAATTTTAAAGACCGGCAGGAGCTGCAGCTTTAAAATCTTCAGAAAACCTTTTGTTATAACTAAAAATCGGAGAAAACATCCGAACTGAAATTTTCAGGAAGGAAACGGCTATTTCGAAATTTCTGTTTTCATTTAACAATTTAAAAGTGAGTTTGAAGAAATTTGGAATCTTTCAGGAAGTTTGGCTTAAAATCCAGCATTTTAAATTAATTTAAAAATAGGTAACGGCTTTTCAGGCCAAAATATTACCTGAAAAATTGGAAAATTCGAGCGTAACGATTAACTTCCTAGCTAAGTAAAAATATCAATATATTGGCTTAAAAAACAGTTCAAATAATTTCAGGAAATTTCAAAGCTCGTCGTGAGAGTTTCCTCAACAAAATCTGGGTCTTTTCAGGTTAAATAATCCTAGATTGCCTGCAAAAAAAAAACAGAGAAATCGGCTGATTTTTCAGAAGTATAACAATTATTCCTCTTAGTTAGAAAAATTATTAATATTTTATGTAAAAACAATTTTCTGAAATTTTAATCATTGTCCGGAGTTTCCTTAAACCCATTTTGAAATTATCAGGCCGAATGTTCTTAGGTTACCTGAAACGCTAGGAACTTTCAGGTGATTCTTTAGATGTAAGCTGACTAACTTCTTAGTTCGAAAAATTATTAATGTTTTTATTCAAAAACCATTAACTGAAATTTCAAAAATTTTCAGGAGTTTCCCTAAATACATTCTAAAATTTTCAGGCCGAGTGTTCTTAGGTTAGGTACCTGAAACACTAGAAACTTTCAAGCGATTCTTTAGGAATAAACTGATTAAGTGCTTAGAAATATTATTGATGTTTTTATTCAAACACGATTTCTGAAATTTCAAACGCTTTCAGAAGTTTTCTTATAAACACATTCCGAAATTTTCATGGTAAATGTTCTTAGGTTATCTGAAATACTAGGAGCTTTCAGGTGATTAAGCTGATTAACTTCTTAGTTAGAAAAATAATTGTTTTTATTTAAAAATTATTTTCTGAAATTCCAAAATTTTCGGGAGTTTCCTTAAACACATTTTGAAAATTTCAGGCTGAATGTTCTTAGAGGTTACCTGAAACACTAGGGACTTTCAGGTGATTCTTTAGGTGTAAGCTGATTAACCTCTTAGTTATAAAAATAATGGATGTTTTTATTCAAAAATGATTTTCTGAAATTCAGAATTTTCAGGAGTTTCCCTAAACACATTCTAAAATTTTCAGGCTGAGTGTTCTTAGGTTACCTGAAACACTAGAAACTTTCAAGCGATTCTTCAAGAATAAACTGATTAACTCCTTAGTTAATAAAATTATTGGTATTTTTGCAAGTTTCAAAACTCTTTACGAGTTTCTTCGAATCAAGTTTTTCAGACTAAATTTTCCGAGGAAATATCACATGAATTTCCATGTAGGAAATTCATGTGATATTTTCAGGAGCAAAATAATTAATTTATTAGTTGACAAAAATTATTAATTATTAAGTTAAAAATCGAGTAAAAAAAATTGTTGATATTTTCATTAAACAATTTTTAGAAAACTCCGAAGCTTTTCAGGGGTTTTCTTAACAAAATCTAGAGATCTCACAAATTTCATTAGGCTTCTGCAAAACTTTGCAACCCTTTTAATCATACGACAGTATCCTATTAGGTTCTTACATCCTTTGTTATATCGTTCTTTTCAGGAGATTCGCAGCCAAAACACATCAACTCGGTTTTTCCAAGTTAAAGAAAATATTGAATTTTCAACACCCGCATCGTTACAAAGTCAAGATGAGAGAAATAGTCAATAAACGTAAGGAAATAAAAGCGTCCAAAGCCCCACGATATAATCGTAAACATCTAAGAGAAGAAAAGACACTGGAATTGTACAAAAATAAAATTGGGAAACGCATACACGAGGTAGAAGAAGATGAAGAAGATGCAAATCGGTTATTATAAAAATAAGACTAACACAAAAACAACGCCGGGAGAAATCTTAGAAGATTGCAGAGAGGTCATCATAAAAAGAAATGAAGCAAGAAACTACTGCTGAAAATTCTTAAGTTATTTCAGTTTTAAATAAAGGTGGCTAAGGCAGGTTAAAATCCACCCGAGGCTAACTTTTCCTTAATAAGGAAAAATATTCAACCCGAAAACAATATACATATTGTCAATTCATTTTTCGGCACCTGTTTTCTGTAGTACTAAAGTTTAACAAAATTTGAAGCATTTTAGTTGGAATTTTCATTACCAACAATAAATTCCATTCTACACACAACGTAATCATATTTTTTAGTAGCTTCCTTGAAAGCAAACGAACATCAAACAATCAAAAAGCTGGTGAGTGAAAGGACTACAGACTACACAGTCTATTTATTCTTTAAAATGGTTCCAATTCAAACACTATCTAAGTTATCAGTAGATTAGCGAATAGCTGGGTTAATTTATTTTTTGCACATGTCTTGTGATTATATAAAAAATAAAAACCTTCACCACTATAATAACACTAACCGAGACTTAATTGCTTTTTTATGAAACATCAAGAACCCTGTAAAATCCACAATAAGGCATTAAGTTTCGGCTAAGATGTCACTTAAAGTGGAAATTTCCTTGTGAAAGCTGCGCCGAATTACAAAAGTAAAGTTGGCTGAGATAGGACTCCGGAAAGTAACTGAAACTCTAACCAAATTTGTGATGTCACAAAAACAGAAAAAGCCCTGAACTTTCGTTTTTAAACTGTTTAAGAAAGAACATCCGTTCGAAACAAAAGCAACATTTTGGGAATTAGCCTTCGGAGATAAACCACTCTTATAGTCTATTCATATTTCAGCACTCACTGCTAATAGAGCAAGGTTTTGATAATTTTAACAATTTATCTGATCATCACAAACAATTATGATTGTTGGTGCAACGCTTTTCAGTGCGTCGGTAATCCCATAAGTTTAGTCTTAGGAAGCCTTTTTGCAAGGGGTGCTTAACAACGATTAGACTATACCTGTTTAAGATACGAAGGTGGCAAAAACTCTGAAAATTAATTGTAATTAATTAATTATTGTGGATGGAAAATACACATAGAATCTGCTTACTTCTTTCTACCTTTGTATAAAGGTTTCAGTGACAAATTGAAAACAAGGTAGACCAAGTATCCAAACTTGCAAGCAAATACATTCTAAAAACAGATAACTTAATTAGTTTTGTAAATACTAATTATGGAACGAAAAACAAACTGAACGATGCAATTCTTATTTGCAGAAACATTCTTGTCTGCAGAATAAAGCCCTCGGATTTTAAATAAAAATAAGCCAATTTCCTTTAGGAATAAAATATCAATACCAAATCTCTTAAATTTAAATATTACGTTTCCTAAAACTTTAAAATATTTCTGAGAAGGTCAAACAACCTTAAAAGAAATTTCAGTGTAATCAAAATTCTTCTGTGTTTTATTCCTAGTATTACAAAAGGCCTTCCTGTCCTTTTTTGAATCCAGAAGATTATTCATCGAAGAATGCACAGGATACAGGTAAAACCCATTATATCCATCCAGAGACTTCACAGACTTCAACCTGTTTAGGTTTCAAATACCATAATTAACTTCTGAACGACCTCGTATCGTGAAACAAAGGGTTAACAATCGTTAAAAGTTTATCAACCCCCCTTTAACCTACCCATGTTTACGAAAGGCAACACCCTATTACAGATGCAAGTACAAACTGTTCTGAAAATCATACGAAATGGAATAACAGAATGACCAGCTGTAAAGCACGAGGAGCGAGGTAAAATCCTATCAGGGCGACCAATATACTATATAAAACCGCCGTACGAGTTCCACGCGTTCAGTTTGCTCAGTAGTGTTGAAAGTGCTAAGTAGGCTTAGCATTGCAACAGACTAGCGAACGTATGGCTGTGGAATTTACGTGAATTTTTGATAGGAATAATGAAAAGTTTTCGTGTTTTTGAATTAAAAATCAGTTAGACTTTTGTGCTGATTTAAGTGAACGAAACAAGTGAATATTGTGGTGTTTTTATAAACAAAAATGTGCTTGCTCTACAGACCTAATTTTTATCAGAAATTTCGGTGACCGAAAGTGCATTGTTGCTGATTTAAGTGCTGGCGAAGCCAAGAATTAGTTAATCGTCAAGAAAATAGAACACCCTGAACCGAGCTGAAATTCGACTAAATAACATTAAATTTGAGTATATTCAACTTTTGTGATTTTACAAAGTCAAGTGCAAAAGTACACCAACTCAAAACATTCCTCTCCCCATAAGGAGGTAGAAGTCAAAGTCGAAGAACTGATGAACCCATGAACAGTTAGGAAATATAAAGACCTGACTCACTGTTGCCAAAACGGCAAATGTAAAGAATCTGATACCGATTTATTAGTTTGTCAAACTGATAATGTTTAACACAATAAGAAATTCAAAGGTCGGACGCAGTATGATGTGAAAGTGTGGTGGTGAAATCAGGAAAGCATTTCTTGGATTTCTTTGAGTGCAGCCTAAACTTCATTTTAAAAAAGGTATGTTCGAATTTTTCAAATACAAAGAGCATTTTAAATTTTACGAGCTTGGTTATGTTATTAATTTTTTATGCGAATATAGTGCTAATTTTAATTCTATAAAAAGCCTCGAGTTTATTTTTGTATTTATAAAATTGTTATTAAAGGTGTGAACGTTAATTTTAACTAAATTAGAAATTCTTATGCAAATGCAGGGAATCAACGAACTGACTTCCGAATTTCGTTCACAAAAACTCAGTTTCATGCCTTAATTTTCGATTAATAAATGCTCAATCGATTGAGCTTGCGAGTTTTTCTCATTCTAGAATTAGTTCAGCTTGTCTTAAAACTGCTTTAAACCCTGTTTTTTTATTTTATGCAATTAAATGTTTCGATAGTATTTCAGACAGGAAATGTAAAAATTATCCAAGTCAATTGCTTTAACATGGACATTTCGGTAAACTTTGTCCGAACTGAATTTTTAACTCTTAAAAACTGACTTGTTTCTGAACTTTTATAAATCTTTGGGGCCCTTAACTTAATGTTAACTAGGCCATTTCCAGTATTTTCTTTCCGAATCTAATTATAATAAAATCTACTCACAAAAAATATCAAAAATCTAACAAGTCATTTTTAGCCTGAAATTGTATAAAGCTTGTTTTAAAATTCGTCTTCGATTTGTTGAGGTTTTAATTTTTAAATGATGGACAGTAATTCCGGTTAATATTCTTCCAAGCTTGCGTGATTGTATACAAAACCACTTTTAAGGCTTTAACCATGCTTTAACCCTAAACAATATTCAAAGTTTTGCATATGTTAACAACGGCAGTTCTGACTATTCCGTTTGCGAATATTCTTTACTGAAAGTTACAGGGATGCTGCGGTCATTTCAGTAAAAATTCCCTTCAAAATGTTGATTCAAAAAGGGTCTTCGTTTACTTTTGTTTCTACTGCAAAAGAACTTTCCTTCGGTTAAAGTTTCATTTAAAGAATTATTGTTGCTTTAACGAGCGTCCAAAGTCTTTATTTATCTAATTTTCTATTGACATGCGTTTTCCTTAAAGCAAAATTGTACGGAATTTTGTTGTTTAAATTTTTGTCCTAACAGATAATTTCAGTAATTGCTTTTCCGTATCGAAGCTACTGATAAAACAAATGCGACGGAGAGGTCTGCTCAAATCTTCAAAGTGGCTAGAATTCTATCTTTGAAAATGTTTCCATCATGTTTTCTATTTTTGCATTTCCGGACTGAAATTTTCCAAATGCAACCAAAATATGGAAATCTGTTAAGTAATCAAAGTTCAAACTTTTCTTAATTCCCATGGGTTTTCATTTGGACGTTTGTAGCTTTGAAAATAACGACTTCGAACAAAAATTTCGGTTTCAAAACTCACCAAAATTTACGTAAAACATAATCTGAAGAACTACTGGAAATATATTTAATTTCAATATACCTAATTCCACTAATTTTGTGTCTGAACGTAACCAGTTCCTAATCTAATATTATCTAACATATAATTGAAATGATTTTAAGAAGGTAACATTTGTAAGAATTCCAGGCTAATTTTTATGGTGACTGAAAAGATCGACCAATTCACTAAACCAATAAAATCTACAAATATTTACTTCAGTATTTACAGTACCAACAAGTATTGATAATTTCTGAAAAGCACAGGTGATTGCAGTGTTTCGTAATTTGTCTTTAACCTACGTTTTTTCCAAAAATAAACTCCTTTTGTTCGCAAATTTTGGAAACATTTCAGACCAAATCGTAACACTTGTGTTCACTTCTAATTTGATTTATGACTTACAAAAGATCTACGTACGTTTTGAATTGTTTATGCTACTAAAAATTATTCTTGTCATTTACAATCAGGTTTCTAACCTAAAAACGATTTATTATTTTGCTAAAGGTCGTAATTACTGACCTGAAATTTAAAGAATTTGCAGATGTTCTAAGAGTTTTACATCATCAGGGCGTTGACAAGAGTTGCTTGGATTAAAATCATCTGTTTATGAATTTTTTTATGGTTTGCTGAAAATAATTTTCTAAACCATTGAGACACTCATTACATTTGTAACACTTTCAAAGTTCTAGAAATAATTTTGAGGTGAACTATGTAAAGTAAAAGAACTGTGAAAACAACTTTAATTAAAGCAATGTTAAATTTAAAAAAGATACACCACAACTTCCACTTTTCCCAACGAGGTAAGTGTGCAGTTAAGAAAAAATTAGTTCAGAATATATGATTCAAAAAAAATGTTCAAAACTGGTGCTTAAAATGAGGGTAATAAATGAGGAAGTGTGAGATACAGTAGTGCCCACAGAAGAAATAAAAAAGGAGTATTAGGGGTGTAGGGAGGGGTGTAAGATAGAAAGAGAAAGAATAGACAAGGGAAAGGGATTGAGGAAGGAGGATTCATAAAAGCAAACAAACTGTAGTGACAGAAGTGACAGAAAAATGAAGTGGAAATGGTAAAAATGAGGTCGAAGTGGAAGATGAAGAGGTTAAAAAAGTTAAATTAAGACAAAGGGCACATAAAAAAAGAAAGAATATTAAAGATCAAAATCACGAGAACAAAAAATGGTGAAAAGAGAACCTGTGGGCGAAAGAGAAAATGGTAATCACAAGAAATTCATACGCAAAAGAAAATAAAGGGAAAGACCAAGCTGACAAAAAAAGACTCAAACCGAAGAGTACATCAAAGTAAGAAAGAAAGGAAACATAAAGGAAGATAATGCTAGCAAACAAAAAGAAAAAGCACAAAAAGGGACGAAAATCGCACAGAGACAGAAGAGCGAGAAGAGATGAAAAGAAGAGGAAGAGAGATTGAAAACGAGAGAGCAGAAAAAGGGAAATTAAAAATAACATCAAAAAAAGGAAGACAGATCAGATCGAAAGGTAGATGAACAGAACAAAGAGGAGAAAAACAGTAAAAAAGTAGAACAGATAAAGAAAAGGGGAGATTCAAACAGTGTTGCAGAAAGGTTTCTATTAGTAAAGAGCAGCTTCGTTTCTGCCTTTTGTTTTTCCCTGATCGAGTTCAGCAGTAGAAGCAGATCAATCGGAGTAGGGTTTAATAAAAACAGTAGAAGCTATCTGAAATCAGCCTATAATTGAATGGATTAAAACTAGAAGGCAGGAGTGGAACAACCACATTGCGAGGATGGAGGAAACCCACCTAGTACGTCAGGCTAGAGATAAATCGGAAGTAGGAAAAAGATCCCGGGGAAGACCGATGAAAAGGTGGAGAGAATCGTTACAAATACTCAAATAGATCGACGAAGAGAAAAAGGCGAAAAGGGAAAGCAAGGCAACGACAAAGCGAAAAAGAAAGGATGAGAAAGACAGAGAGAAGACTTAAACAAGAGAAAAGACGAAGAAGAAAATGAGAGGAACGACAAAGGAAGACCCCAGACACGAGAAAATACTCAAAACAATTAAGCTCATAAAATAAAAATTACTATTTGGGTGTGAATATGCAGATTGAAAAGGGAATAAAAATACAAAAACACAGTTCTAGAAAGTTTCTATATCAAAATTGAGAAACATATTAAAAAACGGTGCCAAAATCTTTCTAGATGCCGCTCGATGCTACATTTATTTATTGCGAAAGGGCACAAAAGGTCAATTTCCAGGCATTAAACCCTAAAACTTTCCCTTCAATTAAAAAAAAAAACTATCGTCTTAAATTCCACCATTTTTCAATCCTTTCTGCCACATCTTTCTCAGAAAATTGCAATTTGTTATAACTCTTGTGTACACATAAAACACCCAGCCTATAATTACAGGCAATTATTTCATAAATCAGTACGAACATTAACCTAATTGAATAAGAACGTCAAAGGTAAAGAACCCGAACGTTAATGAATATGTATCAGAAAATAACAGCCGTATTTCGAGAAATAATAGAATTACTTATTTTCTGACGCAGTGTTTTAAATGAACACCAGTTATAAAATGTTATCGCCCGTTACGACAATAAATTCTTTTAAACTTGACCTTTTCTTGAAGTGAATGCAAGTCATATTAGGTTTTTGTGTTAATACAAGCACACGCCGCGGTTTTTTTAAATTATGGGAAACTTTTGGGCTTTCCTCCTTAAGTCGAAAGCGTTTGGAAAAAATAAAATCGTGTTGGTATGATTGATAATGTTTGTAGTTTTGGTGCCAAGTTCAAATTCCAATTTTCTGTGTTTTACACACGTTTTATAATTTACTCCGTCGAATTTTTGTAGTTTAAACTTTAAATTACATTTACAATAATTGACTTCAGAATTTTAAAATTCAATTGAAATTAAGGCTCAAAGTGTTATAATTAATTACAATTTTGAACTTTAAAATCCCTAATTTAATTACCAGAATTTCAAAATCTGTCTTATACTGCAGGTTTTCAATCCACTGTTGCAGAATTGTAATTCCTAATTATCAGAATTGTAATTTCTAATTACAATTATTACCGCAGTGCCATGAAAATTCAAGAATTTAAATTAGAAAAACTTTAAATTATACCTTTAAAATAGACTTCGGGATTTTTAATGTTGGTCGAAATGAAGGTTGTAAGTGTTATAGTTAATTACAATTCTGAACTTTCGCACCTCTAATTTAATTACAAGAATTTCAAAATTTGATTTGTGTTTTTATAGTAATCTAACTTACACTGCAAGTTTTCAGTTCAATATTGAAGAGTTTGAAATTTCTAATTACAATTTTTACCACATTGCCATCAACAGTAAAGAATTTAAATTAGAAAAACTTTAAATTACATTTACAATTGACTAATTCAGAATCTTTAATTAAGGTCCTAAGTGTTATTGTTAATTACAATTCTGAACTTTAAAATCCCCAATTTAATGCAGATTTTTAATCCAATATTAAAAAATTGTAATTTTTAATTACAATTCTTGCCAAATTACATAAAAATTATAGAACTTAAATTGCAAAAACTTTAAATTACATACATTTACATTTGCTTTCCGAATGTTTAATTTTAATTCCAACTAAGGTTCTAAGTCTTTGAGATATCTTAATTTAATTACAATAATTTCAAAATTTGATTTGTATTTTTACAGTAATCTGACTTACACTGCAAGTTTTCAGTTCAATATTGAAGAGTTTGAAATTTTCAATTACAATTCTTATCACATTACCATCAACATTAAAGAATTTAAATTACAAAAACCTTAAATTACATTTACAATTGACTAATTCAGAATCTTTAATTAAGGTCCTAAGTGTTACGGTTAATTACAATTCTGAACTTTAAAATCCCCAATTTAATGCAGATTTTCAATCCAATATTAAAAAATTGTAATTTCTAATTAAAATTTTCGCCAAATTACATAAAAATTATAGAACTTAAATTACATACATTTACATTTGACTTCCGAATTACAAGAATTTCAAAATTTGATTTGTATCTTTTCAATAATCTGGCTTATACTGCTGTTTTTCAATTCCTAATTACAAGAATTGTAATTTCGAATTACAGTTCTTACAATAGTGCCACGAAAATTATGTAAAGAATTTAAATTGCAAAAGCTTTAAATTACATTTAGAAAATCGACTTTTTTAATTCGATTGAAATTAAGGCTCAAAGTGTTATGATTCATTGCTATTCTGAACTTTAAAATTCTCGATTTAGTTATAAGAATTTCTCTATTGTATTTGTATTTTTACTGTAGTCTGCCTTATACTGCGGATTTTTAACCCAATATTAAAGAAAGACTTTAAATTACATTTACAGTGGCTCCAGAATTTTTAATTTCATAATTGGCTTTCCGAACCAAAAATCTAAATTCCTTCTAGAACTTTCAAAGCCCCAGAAAATTAATTAGGGAGATGGAATTATTTACAGCACTCATAAAAAAAACTCATAAAAGTTTTAAGAACATCTGTAAATTCTTAAAATTTCAGGTCAGGAATAAAACCTTCATTAAGGGTGAATAATCATTTTAAATTCTTAAATTTAGTGCAATAATAAATGGTTTTTAGGTTAGCACTACAAAAATAATTTAAGGTGACTTCTGTAATAAACCAAACAATTCTAAACGTAGATATTTGTAAGTCATAAATCAAATTAGAACTGAGCTAGTCTGAAATGTATTTTTGGAAAACGTAGGATAAAGTTAAATTTCAAAACGCAGCAGTCTTTTGTTATTTTCAAATTAGTAACATCAGCGGTTTTTTTATGCAAAAACTAAGGTTTTATTTACCCAATAAAAAAAGAGTTTATGCCTGAATCTTTCAGAATTAAAACAAAAGGTACTTTGGAACTCTTCCATGTGATAGTCAAAAATTATTCGTAATTTAAAATTAAGCACCTGGGTGAATTTCCGATGTTTGTTAGGTAACATTAGGTTAAGAACTAAATTACTAGAATTGGATTTAAATGAAAATCGTTAGGAAATATTTCCATTTCTTATAATTATATAAATGCGGTAATAATTAAAGACTATTCCTTTGTATTTAAGTGGCTGGCTTTCGAGCATTTTGGTGCGTTTCTAGTGTACAAAAAAGGATCATTGGAAACAAACGAACTAATTAATTAGTAAATTGCATTAACCAAGTGACATTTGGTCAGATTTGAAGGAGGTAGGTTGACATTAAATTTATTGTTTATTAGTCGCCATGATAGTAGGGGTCTAAGTGTGATTTTACCTCACATGGGGAGTAAACGAAGTGATTAATTTAGTGACAATGTTAAGTTATTGTCGGCAATTATTTATTGGTAGTGCAAACATGGGAATACGTTGGCTCACATGTAAATCTGACTTACTGCCCTTGTTATGTAAGCAATATTTGTGTCAGTTTTACTAGCGTTATTGTTGACTAAATCCAACTATTTTAGTTCTAAAATCCATTTAACTACCAGTTAATTAATGAATAGATAACCACATTAACAATGAAAAAACGCAAAACAGTATCGAAGCGATATTAAAATATTTACTATTTACAAAACTAAAAATAAAATCCACACGTTTCGTTTCAATGATAATACATTCAGTTTGTAATGCTTATACTTTGTAATGGTTTAAGGCACATATAATATTAAATAAAACAAATTCCTAGTTCTTGTATCTTATCTGTGCACGTGATGGCTTGTGGTACTGAACTAATGAGAATCATTACCGATTACTCGATTACCGTTGAGCTTTGTTGTGTCATTTTACGTAATGTTCTCATTTGGACAATGGTGCGTTTATATAATTTCACTGAAAGTCCGTCCGTTCATCGCATTGAGTACACGAGAAAATAGCCACCGTCACGAATTCCGCCAGTTAACGAACTTTTTGCTAATAAAAAAATTATTCCACTTGACCTGAATGTTCGGTTAAACAAATATGGGTAATTTGAATCGTGTAGAACTTCGAGGAAGTTTCTATAAAAGTAATTTAGGAGACTAATTCAAAAATAAGCAGCATGGTTTGTCGTTTTAAAATAACTGTTGTAATTTCGCTTATTTTGTCAGTTTTTCAGTATTCTTTCGTTGCACTTAACAGATAAAAATAACATAAAAAGTAGCGAATTTAACAATTTCTAGCACAGTAAAGATCCTACCAAAGGTAGAAGCCTTCTGGGTCCGACTAATTTCCAGCTGGGTACTGTTAATGGTCTTAGCAATCAATTCTTGTTATTCTTGGCATTCGCAAAGTAAACAAACAAAAACTTTAACTTTAGAATTAAATAAAAATCTGAGAAACAGATTTATATTAGGAAAAATCTTGTTTGTATCAATGATAGGTAACGGATCATCGCTTGTCTTGGAAGAAAAACAGTGACAGAATTCGTAATTCGTAATTTAGAGATTTTCAGAATTTTGTCCTGAAAATTTCGTAAAATATTTTGGCCATTCTCAATTTTAAATTGTTAAAATGATTGATGTCCATTTTACTCGAAATGGGAACTGACTTCGTGTTTATTAATTATTGGTATACAATTTTTTATTTAAATTGTTGTTAAATAATTGTATCAGTCTTAAGATTCAAAGTTCTTAATTTTACTACAATAATTGTAAATCACATTTTGTGTTTCGTACGCCAGCTTGGATTTTGCTATCCAGCTAACAAAGCAACACTGTTTGTTTTTGGTCTCTCTGGATCTCCCACGATCCTTCTTCTCACTCTTTCACTTTCCTTTGTATCGTATTTCGTGTTTTTACTTGTCTCTCTTAGCCGTTATCTCTTATCTTCATTCTTTGTCTTTGTGTTTGTCGAGTACTGTGTTTGCCGAGTACCTTTTCTTACCTATTTCCTAATGCTCCTTTCCCTCCTTCATTGTCTCGCATTTCTGTTGGTCGCTCCTTTATTTTTTTCTATATACATCCTCTCTCCCTTTCTTTTTACTTTTACCCTGTCTCTGTATTTATTTTCCCCTCGTTATTTGTTCCAAGTTTCAAACTGTTTAAATTTCATTTTTAGTATCTTTTTTTCACTTTCGTCAAGTTTAAGTGTTTAAAATTAATGTTTATGACTAACTACAGGATTGAATTAAAAACTTCTTAATGAAGAATTGGATTACCAAATTGTTGTACCTGTGAAACTGCATTACACAAAAAAGGGAAGAAAAGAGAGAAAGTAAAGAAACACATTGCGATAAAAGATAAAAGATGTAAAGTAATAGAGTGATGAGGAAGAGGAAAAAGGGGAAGAATAAATAAAGGAAAGACAAATGGGGAGGCAGAGATAAAGAAAGACAAAGTAGAAAGAAACAAAGAACCGATTAGAAAGAAAGTAAAAAGACTCAGCCGAGGAAAAAAAAGGAGAAGAATGGATAAAGAAAAAGCATAGAGGGAGGCAGAGGTAACGGAAGAAATAATCGATTAGAAGGGAAGTAAAAAGAAATAGAACGATAAAACAGGAGAAAGATGTAAAACAGAAGAATAGATAAAGGGACGGCAAAGTGGGAGGCAGAGATAAAGACAGAAAATAATAGAACGAAACAAAGGCTCACTGAGAAAGGAAGTAAAAAGGAACAGAGCGATAAAAGAGGAAAGATATCAAGTAACAGAGAGTGACGAGAAGAATAAAAATAAGAAAGACAAAGAGGGAGGTTGAGATAAACAGAACGAAAAAAAAGCCAGTGAGAAAAAAGAGAAAGAACATGAAACACAGAGCAATAAAAGAGAGAAAAATACAAAGAAATAGAGGGCGATGAAGCAAAAGAGAAAGGGCAGAGTAAGGAAAGGCAAAGAGAGATGCGGGGATAAAAAGAGAAAAAACAGAACGAAACAAAGAGTCAGTGAGCTGGAGACCAAAGGGAATTACAATGTCTTCCAGTGACGCCGCGGATTAAATGTTCGCTTAAAAATCAAGAGGACATAAGTTCAGATCCCAGCAGCTACCGAATTTTTAAATCTGAAGAGAGCGAAATGCGATTCTACTCGGAAATTTTAAATAAAACTTTAGATATATTATCTTCCATATAAAATCTTACGATAAATGTATTCAATTATTGTTTAAATACTAATTTTTATTGTATGCAGTAACATTTGGTTATTAAACAATCATGAATTTATTTCGAACACTAATTAAGGTGGTTTTTGCTAGGGCGACATTAACCGACCGGTTTAATGGTAGATCTTGACTAGTTTATTAATATCAGAAGTAGAAATTCGGTCAACTTGCGCAGAATTGTCACCTCAAAATACCTTTTAATCGCCTGTAATCGTAGCTCCAACCTTAAGTTTACAAAATGCCTCACTAATTAAGCTTTGATGTACCTCAGGGTAAAATGTATGGCCCACTCTTATTTTTAAAATTATATCAAGTATGTGGTTTTAGGGTCTCAGCGCTGATTTTAAGCATCAAAATATTAATTGGTAGGCTGTGTTAAGCCTTAAGCCCTTAGAAGAAGTTATCACATTTGAGTCAAAATATTAAGCTTTAGGGTGCCACAGGGAGAAATGTATGGACCACTTTTGTTCTTATAATTATTACAAGTATGGCTTTTCAGGACCTCAGGTTTGATTTAAAGGACCACAATTGTGTTAAAACGCTAATTATAAGTGCCTTTTAACCGATAAACCAAATTGTATTCTGAATATGTATCAATTAGGTTACCAAAACAGTTTTGATAAATTTTGTTTCTATATCAACGATTTCGACTTAGATTTGAAAAGTTTGAAATTAAGACGTGTAAATATACAACCTTTTGAGTGTTTCTCAAGAAATTCCCTTGCATATCCCACTAGCGAACCCTTCGACATGCAAAAATACCAATGTAACTCGGTTAACAAGTTCCGTTAGTAATTAGGTTACTCGTCTTTACCTGAAGTAGGTTACCTTTTTATTCAACGAAACCAACAGTACTGTTAAAAAATAGTGCAAATAAATACCAACCAAAAATTCGGTTATTTTAATGAAACAATCCATTAAGAAAATTCTGTTAAAGATTTAAATATAATGTAAACGTTGTACATGAAAATGCTAATTTAGGTAATTTTAAAAAATTCAAAGTTTACAAATTCTAAGTTTATTAAAGACCGGTATTTTAATACAGGTTTAAGCACTAGCTTAGCTTGAGCTGGCTTTAACAGTATGGTAAATATAGAGGGCATCAACTTTCTGCTTGAACAAATACTTAAAATCCGACCCTAAAATTGACTGTAAATCCAAGTCTGTAAGGAAAAACATAGTTATGGGTAATCTGATGTTGAAAGTATGTCATCAACGAAATCAAAGCGTAAAATTATATCTTATATAGGCCCTCAAGTACCTTTCGAAACATCTTTATTATGTAATTCAGGTAATTAATACCTAATCTTCAAATCGTAAAAAAAGTAAATTTTCACCAAGTCAAAACAAACTACTAACCGTAAAAATACGAAAGGAAGACACTGATATGGGCCGTAGAATAAATTATACTCATTTCTTCAATGTCCTGGCACGTATTAAAACCCGGAAAAGAAACCGGGGACTTTTTTATTTTACATTCAGCATGAATAAAATGGTTACAGATATTCATGTATTCAACCAACGAATGAATGTAAATGGGTTAAATTTAATTCAGGCACGTCTTTGCTTTCTCATGCGTGCGAACTCAAAATTTCTGTTTGTACCTTTGTTGCGTAACGCAGTTGGCCATGCATTTAAGGGAAATTTTTATGTAATATTAATAAAAGCGAGTAATTACTTTCATATCAATAATTTAAAAACAATTATAATTAGCTGTGAGTTATAAGAAAAAACTATTGCGAAAAACAAATGAGCAACGATTTTGGGATTCCCGTGATATATTAAAGAACCAGTTTCAAACGAACGAAGAGTCATTGGCGTGTTGGGCATAATTGTTGAAAAAATCTTCAATTTAAAACGGTTAAATAAACGCTTGTTATCATTTAAACTACGATAAGTAATCGTTGAGTGCATCGTGTAAACAAAATTCCCGTATTTTATTATTTTAAATACTTAAGAAAGTATGCAATGTTAATAACATTTCGAAGAAATCCTCATTAGTGGCATGCGCCTTGAAGTGTGTAAATGTAAATAATTAGTTAATACTATTTATTTAATTATTACAATATTATATCTAATCAGCCAAGTTATCTTTTAAAATTACTTCAATTATTTCGGTCCTAAATCGAGCTCCAAGCAACGAATCCCATAATCTATAATTAATTAAATTGCCCAGAACATAACCTCGCTTTTTATACGTCTGATTTTTTAATAAACCGCCAGTAGAAAAAGAGCCCAATTTTAAAAGGTGGGCGTAGATCTTCTTTCTAATAATTCCGAAGCGTGGGTTATTCTCTAAAATAAATTTTGAGGTAGTTTTGTAGTTCCAACTACATAATTTATTTTACGCATTGCATCACCTTTTTCTAAGAGGTGATTTTTTTGAAATACAAATTCGGAAAGTGACGGTCTTATTTTTTAAAAATATTATAATCTAACTCCCCCGCCGATCCTTGTTTGGTGGTATTAATTGTTCTATGTTAATATTAGCTCAAATTAGATTGTACGATAAGTAAATCGAGACTTAATTGTTTTAGACTTGTTTAGTTAATTTGGTTTTAATTTACGTCTTTCTAGTTGGAAATATCAATTTTAATAATTACATTTTTCAAGTACAATGAAAGAGAGATTAAACAAAAATAAATATCGGTGATGGTGCAATTAAGAAAAAGAAAGTGAGGTTAGCTGCTCTTTTTATCATCTTTTTTCCCAACCTTCTGCGTCCACTGCTGGGCATATTCTGCCTCAGTGAAGGGTTATGGTTCAACTCTTCCATAGTGACCCACGAGGTGCCGCGTTAACGGAGCAATAGGGCCACCCATTCTAGTACGGACCGGAGACGACGTTTAACTCTCTTGACCGTACTGGACTGGTGTACCGAGCTACCGCAACTCGGAACCTTATGATGTTACAGCAAAATAATCGATATTTATTTTAAATATCAGACGAAGGAAGAAGCATTTAATATGAAACGTTTGTATGAATTCTTCGTTTCTTCCATTTTATGTAGGCTTTGCCTGTTTATTTCGTTGACATATCTCTTTCAAGGGGGCATTCCGAGTGAAGATGAAACCCAACTTTCAATCCAACGCTTAGGGAGTCTTCTACCATTCATTCCACATATTGTTTCATTTCATTCATATTAAAAATTAGCGTTTGAATAGCGTGAAACAGTTTTACTTCTTCTCTTGGGTTTGCCGTTTTATGTTTCCATAATTCCCTATTCTCCCAGTCTCCTTTCTTCAAGTCTTTTCTGTCATTAATTATTTATATGAGTTTGCTAGTTTAGGGCTGGCCTACCTCTTTTCCTTTTACCTCTCCGGTTCCACTCTGTTATTTTCTTAGGCCATCTGTTTTCTGACATATCCATACCATTGGAGAACTCGATTTTCCAAAATTCAGTTGATTCAGTTCTGTTCTCAGTTCTCAGTCTATCTCTTCTTGTATCTTCTCATATAATCTAGCTCTGCAGTTTTGTTTTGTATCTCTAACAGCTTTTCTTGCTAGTCACATTTCACCTCCAATATTTTCAACCATGTAGAATTTTTGTCGCCATTTTTCCCATAGATGCCCTCTTCACATCTATCTGTCGAATTTATAGTCGTTTCTAGATTCAGGGTTTAATATCTTGGTCGTCTACTCTTATATTTTGTTCAGCAATTTTACGTAAAAAAAGGTTTGCATTCCTAATGGAATATGACCACTTCAATATGTAGTTTTAAAATCCATTTACTGGGATGGATTACTCCCCATATCATTCCACCAACACACATTCATAACTTGTTGCGTGATTTAGTGCTTTAACCACTTTTGCGTTTCATTCCGTTCACATAAGCGCACACAAACCCACAACCAGTCACAATCCATTATGTGTCTCCGCTGCCCTCAGTATGTGAGGAGCAAACATTCAAAACAATTTAAAAGCAGACTTGTCCAAAATATCGTGAATTGAGTTATACATCATTTCCAAGTAAAAACCTTGACTTCTTTCTATTTTTCCACTCAGAATCGACCAAAACCAGACATATCCAATGCTAATTCCTATCTGAAAGTTGCCATTTCAATCAAAACCAGACATGTCCCAATGGTTTTATATGCATGGAAAATCAAGCAAAGGACGACATGTCCATATTTATTTGGTATTGCTATTGAGACAAATTCATTCAAAGGTGGACATGTCCAAGGCTAAAATTGTAAAAACTTTGCACTAGCTTTCGAAAATTTTGGCATGGATGTCAACACTTGCTTGAACAAGGATTAATAATATTAGTGACACGTGAATCACGCATGTTTTGTTTTGGTTTCACAACATGTCCATCTTTACTAACATTCAAAACCAGTTATGTCCATACAAACCATGCAAAATCAGACATATCCAACACAAAACGTCCCGTATTTTGGCCATTATCAATTGTACCGAGTATTCATTTTAGGCTATAAATTACTAATAAACCATACTATTTTTTGGTAAAAAAAAATTCTTTGAAAAATCAAAGACCCCGGTGCTAAACGTTTTTCTTGATTTCTGAAAATTTAATATTTTGGACATGACTGCTTCTGAATGTTTGCTCCTCATGTGTTTCCAAAGTGTTCTGTTTTTTGCTTTTTTACTTCAATTTGATATCTTCATGACCCCTAAATCTTCCCTCACTTGGTCGATCCATCTGTTATTTTGGTCTGCCTCTTAGCCTGTCTTCTCTTGGTCCCCAATTAGTAATTGCTACAATTAAATGACCCATCCATGCTAACCTCTGAGCTTTTATAAACTTCACTGTATTTTCATTTTTCATTTCTTTTAATAGTTCGTGGTTCAAGCGTATTCGGTTTATTTTGACTGGGCCTAGGGCAGTTTTCAGTACTTTGCGTTGAAAGGTTCTTAGCTTCTCTTCCTCACACACACGTTACTGCTGTTTTTTTTATTGATACTTCTACTTTTTAAAATCTTTTTATTGCTGTAGTAAGCTTTGTGTTCTTTCTTTTACTTCTAAGCTTCTGTCATTTTTATTTGTGATATGTATACCTAAATATTTGAATTTATCTCCCTATTTGGGTATGTCCTAGCTCCAAATATTTCTGTTCTATTATGTTTGTTGTAGTACTTTTTCCATAACTAATCCTAAAATATCATTCGACATGTTCATGTTCACAGTTTTGGTAACAACATTCACCACTCCATCTTATAATGTGAGACGCATGGTACTTATCTATTTTTCCCCTGAAATCATAATTAAGACAAAAATATCGCTTTCTAAACCCCTACTTCCCCCATGCCACAAAAAGTAAGACACTTCTTTGTTATTGGGATTGTCGTAGGTAAGAGTATGCACTTTTAATTTTTGCTTATAGTATGTGGTTGATGCTTGAGTGTCGGGGTATAGCATCGCTGCTTGCAGGTCCATAGTGTAGGCCAGTGGTCACCAAAGGGGTCGATTCTGGCTCAGGGGTCGATTGGGGATCGACAGAAAAATATAAGACATTATTGCAACACGTGCGAGGTTGCTTATTTACTTATACTTACACGTATTCTATCCCAGTCTCATTTTTGCGCATTGACGTACAAATGAGGGTTAACGTTTTAAAATAATTGTCCGGGTTTTAATTGCTGCTTTGCTTTGTGAGCAGTTGACTGGTAATTTTCAAAGTTGATTTTGGCTTGTTATTCTCGTGTAAATTTGCCAGACTTCGGTTTGAAGTTAAAAATGAAAAGTGAAGTTAAGTTTATTCTGTTATTGAAGTCTTTCATTTTAGTTCCGTTTTAATCACTTGTAAAAAAAATTAAATTCCTAGTGGGTCGTCTGTATCTGTAAACGTTTTTGTTTACAAACAAATTTTCCTGGAAATATAACCATTTAAAATCCTAGTAAGTCTGGATAAATATTTCTGATCGTGAAAACGAGTATTTTATCAAAAACAATCAAAAAATCATTAAATCACCAATAAAACTTTTACCGTCTCAATTATTAAGTAAGCTAAAATGTTATATAATGAAACAAGTTTTCCTCTAATATTCTTCTCGAGTTGCAAGCCTTGAGACCTTGTACTTTTAATTATACAATATAAAACACCCACCTTCACAAAAATTATATTGGTAAGAATTGTTAGTAAAACTATGGGCAATCCGAAGGTACAAAGTTCAACTTTAAATGATATTACACATTCATTCATTATCTTATCTTTTAGTTACACATCGTCATTTCACGATTTACGAAAACAGTTTATACGCTGAATGGACGACTTTTACAAATCAGTTTTACGTCAGCGCACACCCATTTTTCATTACAAAAAGAAAGAAAAATATTCGTTTGATATGTTTGCAGAATAACAGCCGTATTTTTTTTTTAAATTATCACAAATGTAATCAAAATTCCCGTTCGTTTTTCACAGAAACACTACACATTCAGAGCTCTGAATATTTAATTAAAACTTGCAATTAAGCTAGTTTTTCATAATTAATTTTCTGGAAAACCACGTCAGAGTAAATTCAGTTGTGGACAGGGTACTGAACAATTAAATTGATAATTACGCACTTTGGCGACAGAATTGCATTTCCAAGAGCTCATTTACTCATTTGGTAAACATCACATATAAAATTTTATTTATTAAAATATCTTCGTCTTCTTTTTCATAAACCAACCCCTCTTTGCCTTTACGGCGTGTGGTTAGGTTAAATATCATTGCATATGAATAACCTAAAAAATATAAAAATTAAAGTAGGCCGTGGAAATCTGAAATACATTTCAATTGTTTCGATATTTATCACTAACCTCAATTTTAATCAAGCTTGTTGTAAGTGTAAAATGGGCGACTTTTAATGGGCCACTTAAATCTCGATCACATTTAATTTGACGAATCGAACACCTCAAAACTGGGTTGCAATGTCATGGGCATGACATAACCTTTTGTTAATAATAAAAAGAACGAATATTTACGAATTAAACAAATTAGCACCTGCATTGTAATTTAAAATAAAAATGCAAATAAATTTACCGAGAATTAGATCGACGTTGTAATGTTTTTATAATAAATTTGCGGTGTTTTGTGTATTTGTATAATTTGTCTCTGTCTTTTCAAGTACGTATTTACGTAAATATAATCGAATGATTTGCAATACGAAACGATGGCGCGTTGCTATTGAAGATAAGAAAAATCATAACATTATTAAAATTAAATAAACCACAAGAAATTATTTATATGCTGGCTTTTACTGTGTAATTGTTTATATAAAAAGAGAGCTAACACGTGCTGGCGTTTGTCCTTTTTTTGTTGGAAATTGTAAAGTTTATAGTTCAGGAATGAAACTGAGTCAAGAACATGCAAATGATTATGCTTCAAAACCCACGGCAGGGGTTTAATTTCCAGATTTTATGTCAATAACGGTACCAAAGATTAGAAGAGAGAAGTCTCGTTAAACTGTGAATGGCCGTCTTTGGTACCATTGAGATCCTTGGTACCCGCAAGCTTAGGTCTGACCCAATAAACAGATTAACAGATAAACAAACATTTGCCGTTCGCCTATTCTTTTATCTAAAAAAATTGAGTTAAAGTATCAAAAGTACTGCCTCAGTACCGTTAGTACCAATGTCATCTTCTTAAAATATAACACATTTGTCGATTTGCTAATATTAGCGTCGTCTTCATTTATCAGTCCAGGAAGAAAATAGGAAAGGAACATTAGTACCATTAAATTCATTTTCTTGGACTCTTGCATGCATCCATCGGTACTTATTTTGCTATTCTTATTCTTATTTGTTTCGCCTAGAAACCACCGGAAAAGCACAATAGAATCATCTGGTACTATCAACGATTTTAATCTGTTAAGTGTCGAGTACCGCCAGTACCATACTTCTTTTTTCTTTTAAGCTTTTTTGCTTTAAACTTTGGACATAAATAAGCCTCTTCCAACTTTTGCCATATTACTCGATTTTGAGCTCTTCTCATCCAACACGCCTCTCTAACTAGGCCATCTTTCCACCTCATTTGTGGTCTACCTCTCTGTCGCTTGCGTAGCCATGTGACTAGTGAAGCTCCATTGCAGAATGTTCAGCAGCATCTTTTATTTTTGTGTTCTGTCTTATCCAGCCATTTGTTCCTTTCTCCATTGCTCTTTGTTTCTTTTCGGGTGCATTGATGTTAGCTTTTGTAAAAGTCCAGGTTTGGTAATCATAGGTCAGAATTGGCAGTATGCATTGATCAAAGACGCGATTATTTAGGTACCTACTGTTGTGTTTTCTTATTTCTTAGGATGTGTATGCCAATTTCCCAAAGCCTGCCCTTCCTTCTGTTAACCTGTGCATTCTGGTTTTCTTCGTTAATTTTGATTATTTGTCCGAGGTAGATGTACTCCTTGACCCTTTCTATTATGTCTCTATTTACACTTTTGTTCGTCATAGTCTTTGTTTTACTAAGGTTTATTGTTAAACCTATGTTTCCTGAAGCTTCTGCCCATCATTTCCTGCATTTCCTCATAATTTTCCGTTATCAAGATGATATCATGGACATATGTCATGTTCTGCCAAAATACATCTTTGGTGATATAACGTCCCGCTGTCTAACACCTCTTGGTGTTTTGATGCGACCCTATACGGTTGTGGATTAATTGCCGATATCTGAATTCAAACCTACAGTTATTCGGAGCTTGTTCAATTGCGCACAGTTGGGGAGGGGGATGTGATACTGTTCTAACTGTTAGTAGGTGGTCTGATGTGCTGTAGTCTGTGCGGAAGCCGGCTTGTTCGACTGGTTGGTAAGCATCCAGTTTACTGCTTAGGCGGTTTGTAATTATTTTTATTTAAAGAGCTTGTATAGTTGTGATAATAGCGATACTGCATAGCAGGGCGTTGTTCAAGCTCTCGGGAATTTCCCATTTTTCCTTCTTTGATCATTTCTATTACGATCTCAGCATTTCCTTATCTTCTTTAAAAAGATTGGCGAAAATGGACTTGCATATCACCAAATGGCGCTTCAACAAATGAAATAGATTACATATTACGGTGCTACAAAATTTCACAACCGGAAGTGACTATTGTATGGTAAGTCTGTATATGCATAAATCATAAACTAGAAGGACACTTAATCTTCTACCTCCTCCTCAGTCTTAAGCCATGGGCTGGTTTGTAGCACCTTTCCATAATTCTCTACACGCGCACTTTCTTTTTAGCTCTCAATATGCGTTACTGTTCTTAAGAAGCCTAAAATGGTAGACCCATACCTACATAAAGAAAAGGTGACGACTATAGAAGATTACTAGAAAACGAAATGAAAAATAACAAGGTATTAGAAGAAGGAGTAAACAAAATGTGTGAGACATTAACGAATGCCATGCTAAACGCAGGATTGATAGTAAGAAAATGCAGTGAAAGAAAAATAGAAAAGATAATTGAAGATAATAGAAGATTAAAGTGCCTCAGACCAACATCAGGCAAAAAGCAGATAATATCAATGTCAAGAGAGAAGGAAAGCACGAAATAGTAAAATTTGTTGAAGCATACTATAAAGACCTCTACTGGTAAAAAAATAGACCCCAGCAATGAAGCTAAAGAAAATCTGAAAAGAAGAATCAAAAATGTAAATTCTGAAGGTCTCCAGTAATAGAAAACTACGAAGTCGTAAAAGCACCAAGAGCACAAAGCACGCATTTTGTACAACTTAATGTAAATGGCCCTCACTGGAAATGAGTGAGTATCATTAATCAACGCATCTTGGAGAGCTGTGTCTGGTTCTTCTTCCTCATAGCAAAACCTTTTGCGTCAATTGCTCTGCGACATCACCGGTAGATCTTTTGTTTCTTGGCGTTGTGCCCAAAGTACGTGTAGGAAGGTTTCACAGTGCCTACATCAGTAGCTAATAACAGGTCATCAGTTTAGACTTTGGTCAAAGTTTGATCATGGTTGATTCGATTATAGTACTGTCGTACCGTTTCGTTATTTTACAACAGTTGAAGATGCTGATGTCATGATACCTACTGTTAACATTTGCATGGGCCAATTTTTAAACGAAAATCTTCTAAAACTAGTAATACTACCCTTTGTTGTGTCTTTCTAGAAATCCATGTAGTAAAATAAAGGAGTCTGCCGGTCTGGTTTAATTCATCATCATTCCTCAGCCGCTTGCGTCCACTGTTGGACATAGGTCTCCTCTAACTTCTTCCACCTTGCTCTATTATGGGCGGTGTTTATACAATTTCCTGCTACTCTCCTCACGTCTTCACTCCATCTAGTGGGTGATCTACCTCTGCTTTTTTTGTCTTCCCTATGTCTCCACTCTGTTAGTCCATATGATATCAGTTTTGCGCGCTACGTGACCTGCCCACCTCCAGGTTTAATTACATTGTTTTAGTAGGTACTTTCTTTAGTTCATTATTCATATTTGCTATCAACAAAAACAAAATCTGTACCTATAAGTAGGTACCATTTTATTAATCTCACTTTCTTATTACTGAATCTGACGGTTAGGTAAAACATCCTGGCATTTATATTTTATTACCAGTTAGTTTAAGAAATCACGTCATCTTCATATTATTTCCACAAAAGAAGTAGGTACTTCTAGTAATCACTTTAGCGTAAGCAGCAATAGAGAATTCTGGCATTTAAAATTCGTTCAGTGGCACTTTTCAAACCAATTTGGTTGCTTCCCAAAGCATTTGATTTAATAAATGGTTTTAGTAGGTATCTTAGAGGTACTGCTGCCCCTTTATTTTGTTTTGTGTATTTATTTATACTTGCTAAGAGTTCTGACATTAAAGGTTAACAATTTCTGGCACAGTTTAACGTTTTCCTGGCCTTTAATTGTAGTTTTAAATAGTTCCAGAGCATCAACGAAGCAGTACCAGTAGTTTAGCCTTTACATTTCCTTTGCTATATTAATATCAGCAAATTCAATGATTCGTTAATATATTTAAGTATATCCCCGATATTCACCGGTGATTTATGCTCGTCAGTACCAGAAAAACCCGTTATTACTAGTACCAACCTATTTATGCAGTCTTATAAATTATTTTTATTTGGTCAGGTTTTAATCGATTAAGATTTTATTATTAAATGCTTATGTTTTTCTTGTTAATGATATCATGGTGGCGGTACCAGCTCGTACTAAAACATTTTTGTTTCCTTATGACACTGCCTGATAGTTAAAACCAGTTTACGTTGTTGTTAACATTTGTGAACGTACATTACACAGTACCTACCTATTAACTGGCATCAAAATTATTTAACAATAACCTGTAGTACCACAAAAAAACCGGCACTAAATCTGTAACATAACAGTAACGCTCTAAAGATAAATAATAATTACGAAAACATAAACAATGGTTACAAAGTATCACGTTTGCTAATTATGCTTAATTATGATTGACAAATGATTCAGCAGATAGTACCTGCTATTAATTCCAGATTATTATTAAACCATTTATTTTATTTTTAGATTTTGTATTTGTTGTGACTGCTGTTTTTTACTCGCGTGTGAGACGGTTGGTTTTCGTGTTAAAACAGTTATGATTATGATGGCTCATTAAAGGTCTGTGTTTGTGCTATTTTTTTATATAAATTTACAGGTACCATTTTTTGTTTCCAGCCGTAAGATTACCGTAACTAAAGTATACTTCCAACTAATTCGGCTTCTTTAATTAAATTTATATATACATCTTAATGGTACTACGTCCAAGTTTGTTGTCCTTATGACTTTAATTTAAATACAAATTGTTGGAAAATTATACGGAATGGCACTTCAGACAGTACTTTATCTAGGTAGAATCATACGAAGTGCATCACAGCGATATTTTCAGTTTCTAGGCCTCCTAGGGGGTGAACTTGGCAGATAATATATTTGGATTTCTTGATCGGTTTATGTGAGTTAAGTTCGGTTCCAAATGGTACTTTTTCCAAGCGTCTTAGTTATGTGATGTGTAAGAATTCCCCCCTTTTCAGTTGCAAAAACTTCGTTTTACCTTCCACGTTTGAGCTTTATTATTTTTGTTTACTTGCACGGTACTGCTGGTACTTTGTAGTACTAACGGTACTAATTAGTAGTAAATTTCTGGGTTTTTGTGGACAACAATAGAATTACGGTCTTTTTCTGATAATATTAAAGTTTACTCTTGGTACCTACTACCAGTACCGTTGCTTGTAGTCTTCATTTGAATACGGCAGCGGATAATTAAGAATAAATAATGAACCAAAACACGGTGGACTTTTAAAATTAAGTAACTGTTTAAGTTCTACGTCAGATTTGTTCTCATTGGCCATGGATGTTATTAACATGTTAACGGCTACTACGTACGCCAGTTTTAGTTTCAAATATGCATGTGTAAATCTGTATGTGTATAAGTCTACTATTCCGTTGTTTGATATTTTCCAATATCGCATCATTTTTTCCTGTTGCGTTACGGTTACAGTGAGAGGTTTTTTAATAAATTGTACTTATCTATTATTAAACTCAATTATTTCTCATGTGCATTTATACACATGAGTTATAACGATTAAAACAAATGCAAACGTAGTTATAATTAATATTAAAAATAAACACTAAAAAACCGGAATCGAAGGCAAACGATCTAAATATTTTCGGGTCCATGACCTATAAGCACACATTATTTTCTCTTAATAAACACGTTTTAATTCTTGATAGTTTATATTATTAAACCAAATTCGTTTAGAATTTGCGACATTTGCGTAAACAGTTTCATCACAGGTTTGTGATAAATCCTGACCCAAGAAGGAAATTGATAAATGGTTTTATCGTCAACAAGCATGATGCAAATGTCTCATTACTACTATCATTCAGCTATCAATAGTGGGTGTGTGTGTCAATTAAATTCAGAATTATTCCCCCGGAATTAGTTTTAATATCTGATTGATAATTTATGCAAACGGGCTTGGTAAGCGTGTCGGCTAAAATTTGGAGAAACTTTTTTTTTTCAAATATGGTTATACATATTTTGTTGATGTTACTGTGCTACATCGGAAGTAAACTGCAGGTAAGGAAATCATAAATTCGCCAGTAGAAATTTCTGGAATCTAAACTTGCTGTTTTTTCTTAAATAAATAATATTCAGACTCTGAACGTTCACCTTTGTGGTGTTCAGTCATCGTTCAAAGAATTCTTCGGTTTGTTTTTCTCATTTGTAAACCTTGTAGGTTGATCGATACATAAAAAAAACAATGGCATATTCAGGTACGATGATTCACCCACCAGGTAACCTCAAATTTTCTTTTCTCAAATGAAAAGCGCATTGTTTGAAGTTCCTATTTCGGTTGGAATTCTGTCATGCTCAGAATGACAAACAAGTAAATACTAAAAATATTTCCTGTGACCCAATCGTTCGTCAGATATGTTTGCTTAAAAGGGACCTTTCAGTAAATATTGACTTTTAAACGTTGGTTGTAGATCAGTTTGAGTTATCGTCATTCATCACAAGTTGTTTTAATCGTTGTTTTCTCACGTAAACGCGGGCCGACATAAAATTTTGCAAAAATATTTTCGGAAATAGCTACGCTAAAACAACAAAACGTGACCGATTTCGTAAATGTCAAAATCTTGTGTTATTTATTGTCCAGTTTTAATTGGGTGTTAACCTATTTTTTTCGGTTAAAATTCCAAAAGTACAGCTTATTTGTTATTTATGCACGTTGGAGCATGGCCAACTTGTAGAATGCAATAAATGCATCCAATAAAATAAATCTATTTAAGAACGAACTTTGTGGGTTTTAAAATTATTTATAGATACACTATTTGGAAACTTATTGTATTGGTTTTGAAGTTTAAAATCGAATGAATTTCGAGAACTTTCGATAAGTCAAGGGGGTTATTTTACTTAGTTAAATTCAATGTCGACTTTTAGTGAAGGGTTTGTTTATAATTTCAGTTATATGTATAATGCGAGTATATCACCTCTTCTTCGAAACCGCTTATCATCATTGTTTCGTGTGCGCGTATATCCTGTCTCCAGCTTCTTTCTAGAAGAAACCAATTTACAATTTTCTTAGGTCAGCGGTTTTCGGGAGTAAGTTGTACATGCCCGTACCATATTAACTGTTTGGTTTCTTCTTCTTCTACTACTACTTGCATTTAGGCTAATAGCCTGTTTATTCCAGTGATTCTTTCCACCTTTTTCGTGGTCTTCCTGTTGGGGACAAATTTTTCACTAGCCTATTTTCTGTCATTCTAGATTCATCACCATTCTACTCGTTTCGTCTTCTTATGGCCCACTCATTTATTTCTTCAATTTCAGAGGCTCTCCGAGTTTCCTCACTTCTTGCTTGGTCACGTCGTTTGGTTTCAATTATGGTGCTCTGAACGTTCAGCTGGTGTCTTGTTGTTTCATTTCTAATATGCTGAAGAATGCACCACAACACCTTCGCCAAAAGTCCATTTTTACTGCACTCAATTTTAGTGTATTCCTCTTTTGTTCAATTCCCATGTTTTGCAGTCGTACTTGACAGTTGTTTTGTAAATTGTCACATTTTTACTCCGTAGGATCAAATTCAACTGTCTTAATTACATAACATTTTGTTACTTTTGCTGGTCTCCGAAAGTGTAACTCCCAAATACTTGAAATCCTTACAATTTCGTATATTAAGATCTCTTCCTTGCTCTCCTACAACCAGGTATTTGGTTATCGTCAGATTTATTTCAATGCCCCATTTTTCATATTCTTCATTTTCTTAGCATGTGGCCAGCTATCAGAATTGGATCATCCGCGAATAACAAGGTGTATAGCACATCATCACCTATTGGTATACCCATGTTGCCAGCTTTTTGTTTGCAAGATTTGAGAGCGACTTCGACATAAGTTTTGAACAGAGTAGGAGCAAGACAACAACCTTGACGGAGTCCTTTTGTTACTTTCAAATCTTGAGATAGTCCTTTTCCAAGTTTAACTGTATTGACACCAGTATCTTCCATACTCTCCCATAGCTTACCTAATGAGACGGTGTCATATGTATGTCTTCTGGAGGCCACGGCATTTTAGAACAAATATTTCATCGATAAAAGATCTACCCACTCTAAAACCGTTCTGTTCTTCTGATTCTTGTAGGGTTTCTTCGAGTCTTCGTTTTATAGTTCTGCCTTATAAGCTAGCCACTGAACTAATTACGCTTATGCCTCGGTAATTGTCTATTTGCCTTTCGTATAGATTATGCTTTCTTGCAATCTAATCGCATGGCTTCACCTAATAAGCATTTATTAGGCAGAAATTTTATAGGGCCAGCTTTGGGTCAATTCGATTGGTATGTACCCTGGACTAGGGCTTTGCCATTTTTCATTGTACTAAGTGCTTTCGTTACCCAGTTCTCTAGGATCTTCCTGAATCCTACTGTCATCTTCCAAGTGTTCCAAGAATTCGTTTCTCCTCTCCGTTGGAAGTGTTGTGTAGTAATTCCACTTGTATCTCTGTTCTGAGGTGAGTTCTCGTGCTTTTTAGCATAGACCAAGCTTTAGTTATTCGTGTGTTTTCCACGAGGTTTTCCATTGTTCGTTTTCGGCAGTTACAGTATTTTGGACTTTTTTCTATTACTGCGATACAAGTCCCAATCTTTTCGTGTTTTAGTTGACATCCACTTCTTGTATGGTTCTTTCTTTGCTAATATTCAATTTTTAATGTCTTTTGGCCACCACTGTTTGAGGTTTCTCCGTACTTTGTGTGTTACTTTCTCCCTTAAAGCTTCTTGAATTGATTTGTGTATGTAAATCTTGATGTTGTCATACATTTCTTGTGGAGAAGCGTCTTGTTTTAACCGTAATTTATTGGCCACGTAGCTGGTACATGAACCTTATGGAGCCTCCTCAGGTGACGTATAGGGGAATGCCTACCCGATATGGGAGTGGTATCGGAAACTCGCGAGGCGGACCAAAATCTAGCCGGCAGCTGGCTGTGAATCAGACAGCAGAAAGCACAGTCTTAGCTACATGAATGGTTTCTGTACAGCGGTGTAGAAGGCAGAGAGCAACCACTACACTATGTAGTCCCAAGAAAACTTATCAACATAAACAGAAAACCTAAAAATATATGGCCTCTAGTGGACGGTAGACCTTAAATGGTCAGGGGTGCTAAGAATCTCCGGGCCAGTCATGAAGATAGCAACATGGAATGTAAGAAGCTTATGGGAATAGATGAAACCCACTAGCTAAACGATCGAATATAAAATGTTTTATTCTAATACTAATAATCAGCATTGTAATGAAGTAGAAATACTAGTAAGTACTTAGCCGGAACGGGTGGCTGTCAACGGGTAGATCAATCTCGTAAGTATCGAAAACGACAATTGATCTAGGGATAGAACCCAAATATTAAAAAGGGATAGACCTAATTCCATACTTCAATTAAGACTGCCGGCCTAGTGGAAGAAAACCATGATTAAAAATTACCTGGTCCTACAAGTTGGGGGTTTAGGCAATGGGCTGCACCTCGTTCCTAGTAAAAACAGTACTTAAAGTACGAAAGCGCTAAATTTCCTAATGCCAAGCCTCGGGAACAGGACGACTCAAACCGAAGACGAACTCAGGCGCGAAGTTATATAGGCACTTGGAACGTTCAGAGCTTAGGTAATAAAAATGAAGAAGTCCTAAAAGAGATCGAAAAATTCAGTATGGATATAGCCGCACTAATTGAAACCAAAAAGAGAGGACAAGGTATAGAGGAGGAGTAGGGAGTTCCTAAGAAAGAAATGCAATTTTTCTAATCGTCTCACTTTTTAGTGAGGGGTTTTGGTCTATTCCCCCATAGTGACAAGTCCTCGTGGGAGAGCGGTGCCGTGTTAACGGAGAAATCGGGCCACCCATTCTTAGTACTGACCGGAAACAACGATGTTTAGCTTTGCTGATTGTATGGGAATGGGGTACCTAGCTAATAAAAAAAAAATTAAACAGTGCATATAATCCTGGGAACAAATAGGTGATAGACTTGTAAAAGTACAGCTGACTTTGATGAACTATGAAATTGTCTTAATAGGGGTACATGTGCCTAACGAAGATTTTGTTATTGATGTCTTAAGATAAATTTTATGAGGATGTAAGCGATCGTAAAGATTTGGGCGATTTCAATGGCAGAATTGGAAGAAAAGACGACGATCCCATGGTTGGCAGATACGAAGAAGATACCCTAAACGAAAACCGAGAAAGACTAATTGAAGTGTGGCATCAAAATAATCTAAAGATAACTAACGGGTGGTCCAAACACAAGAACATAGGTACATCGTTTCACGTCAACCTCTGTCTCTCTTGTGTTAGGATTATCAATCTTTATGATTGGTTTGATTTGACATGGTAGTTTTCCATCTAGACCTGTCAGTGGCCAATATTTTAAGTTCTGAGTAAGTGGAACATTGTACGTCTCTCATTCACTCGCTCACTCACTCTTCGGCATCACAACCCTTTGTGCGTCTTAGCCTCTTCCATCATCCTATTCCATTACCTTTGATTTTCCACCTTAAATCTCCAATTTGTGATCTTCATAGCCTTTAAGTCCTGCTGCACTGCGTCCCACCATCTGTCACGCGGCCTTCCTCTCATTCTGTCGTACCCTAAATGACCTAAACACGTCTCTCATTATTTGGGCAATATATTGTGTTCTTGGTCGTCCAGGTGTATTCTTTCTATCAATTTTTCCTGCAGACAACCTACACTTTATTTATGGACTATAGGTATAGTTAGTAAACAAACCTCCAGGCTAAGAGTGATGGATGTCAGAGTAAAAAGAGGGGCCCCGATAACTATCTTCTACGAGTAGAAACCAAAATATATTTTCCTTTAAGAACATACTTAAAATGAATTAAGTGCCATAGACGAAGGTATTCCTTCTAAAACCCCATGCACATGTCGAATTTTAGTAAAAGTACTAGAAGAGGCCTATATCCAGCATTGGATGAACAAAAGCTGAAGAAGAAGAAGTCCCAATTTGTCCATAAAAATGCAGGTTAATTTCTAAATTAATAGAAAATTTCCAAATCCAAAAATTAAAAAGAAGGCAGTATAAAACACGATCTTGAAGAAAGAAAGAAATTGAGTTTTGTTACAAGGGACAAATGTTATAATGTGTATTAGCCCTACAGGCCAATTTCCATCAATCCAATGTGCTGTCTAACGTTAGACGTTAGACAAATCCACAATAAAACTAGTTTAGAAGAATGCTTTAGTTCAACGTACAGCTTTCTAAACGTTAATAATTCCATACCGCAAAATTATATACAGTAAGCGTTATACAACATATTACATGAACCAATCAAGAAAACCATAAATTCAGCATAGCAGAAACACGGGCGATTTATTAAAATGCACGAGGACAAACCATGCAGGTTCATTAATTAATACAAGTTATTTTTACATCCCAAACTTACTGTATTGTGAGATAATGTTTCACTTTTTTTATTATCGGGTTGTAAATTAAAATATGTACGTGTGTAATTAACGTTCAAAGTTCAAAGGTTTAAACTTTTGATTTTCCAAATTTTCCATGGTTTTTATACGTAAACAGCTTAAAACATATTTAATTTATGGACTTAGACCGCTCAGAAACAGGGAATCTCTGTGTATTTTATCACTAGGTGTGGCAGAGTGTTGACTCATCTCCAGTTTTTGCAGTAGTTTTACTGCTAACTTAAGTTAAGTATGCTTAAGTTAAATAAACCACATCTGCGTGTTTTCTAGCTTTAAGGTGAAACAGAAAGTTAGGCACGCCTTTCATTTTTGGCGCCTGGACCTTTAATTAAAATACCTTATTTCAAGGACTGACATTTATTTAAACGTAAAAAATCGGACGTCATTTTTAACCCTTCGGTTATTACTTAAATCAACAGTAATCCAGTAAGTGTGCCTCGTAAATTATGAATAAATAGGTAAATGATCTTATGATAAATAGATTATGTTGAAATAATAATTAAGATAATTAGGTATAATGTACGTTAGACAACTTGATTTAACAACGAGGAAAATTTTTGTGTTTTAATCGCTGATTTCCTACATTTAATTTAGCATTGATTTTTTTGCGAAAAGCTCGAAGGTTAAACAGCTGTATTGTTTGTATTATTAAAGTTGAATCAAACTGGCTCAACTAATCGTACTTTTCCGTTATAACTAAAATCAATCTAATTAATTCAGGCGCCATAACAAAGGTGTGCGGAAAATTTCTGTATTTACCGGAAAGATTCGAAACTATACGGGTATAAAGGACCGAGCAACCAAGTTCAATGAAGCGGTAAATTAATTTCTTCAATGTTGATCAATGCCTTCCAGTGCGTAAGTGTCGACATAAGAGCATTTCTAGGTCTTTATAAATCACAGTGATATTTACTATTTATGGTTATTTACATATACAATGGATATTAATCGTGATTTTTTCGCATGTTTTTCGACATTTCCTTTCCTTTAATTGTGATTTACTTTTATTTATTTTATATCCGATATATCGAAAAAGTGAAAGTTCCTTATTTGGATTTCCTTATGACATTCTAAATCTTTTTTCTTCTGTACATATTTATTACTTTGCCAATTTTATAAACAAGTATAAAAGTCATCGAACTATTATAGTGTCATCTTTAATTCTAAATGAAAGTCATTTGAAAGTTTGGAACCGTAATTAAGGGTAGAGAGGTTAAGATGATTTCTTTTATGTTTATAATTATTTCCAAAGCTTTTTCCTTATCCCATACAACTTAAAAAAACAGTCAAAACTCACCAACATTTTTTACTTAAAACCAAATATATTAAAGGACGTAATTGGCCAACATTTCCATGAAATAGAACAAACAAAAGCTGCTAGTTTTCTAATACTTCGGTTGTTATTTGGAACAAAAACGGAAAGCTATTTTAATTGCCTTAATACCCATTCGATTCTTATCAAGAGTGCCTTGGCTTGCATTGTTACCTTTAATATAATACCATTGAGTTAATAATAATATTAAACAAACAACAAACAATTCAATTGCATTTTTGCCAAAACAAATAGCGAAGTCCCTTGGCTGGGCTCTCCAAGTACTGAAGGCCCCAACCATTTAAAATAAATGTGGCCGTTCAGCTATGCTTATAAAAAACCTGGAAAGATTAAAGGTTACGATTCCGAAATAAAGCGGTTCGGTTTAAAGGTCACAGGTTAACTATAATTATAAAAATACAAAATAATTGCAATGAAAGTACCGATAAATAAAATCAATCACCTGATGATGTTCAGCTATGCCATACATCATACATCACACACAAATCGATTTCTCTACAAGGTTACGATGCCAAGTAAGGGTTATCGCATGTATATTTTTATACATGCTAGATACGATTGTTACTAGAGGCGCTTCTTCAAGTTTCTATTTTTAGAAGGTCAAAAGTCACACTCTGAAATTTCACTTCGGGGTAAATTGGTTCTTTTAAACCCACGACTGGTTTTCTGAAGTTTTACCTTTTTTAAAAAATCCGATGAATTATTTAAGGAATCGTTGAGTCATCATCCGTGATTTATGATGAAAAGAATAAAATTAAGTCAAGTGTGTGTGTGGTTTAACCTTGAATATGACTTACATGTTACTTCTTTATTAACTTTACAAGACAATAAATTAGATCGTCGATGTACATTTTTACGTTAATGACGCATGATGTTTTAACATTAATGGTGTTAAGTTGTTTATTTAATCAATTCATTAGTAGTTACGTAAAAATATAAAATATACATAATGGATGCAAACCCCCGCAGCTTCCCGCAATGCCCAGTGAAAACTCGAAAGATTTCAGCACTCAAAACAAGAAAAAATTATTGTAAATTAATTTTCCTTTTTTATATTACTTATAAAGTTTCTAAATAATATATATAAATACCAACGAAAGTGGTCGATATTGTTAGCTTATTTACTTATACTTAGACATATTCGATCCCTGTCCCATCGCATCGACATACAAGTGAGCGAACATACAAGTGAGCGTTAATGTTCTAAAATTCATCAACATACATATTATAATTCAATCGTTATTCATTCACGAACTAAAAGCGAGAAAGGAAAAAAGGAAGAAGTATACAAAGGAGAGTGCGAGCGAACAGGGAAAAAGATAAGAGCACGGAGAAGAAAGAGAAACAAGAAGGAAAAAAGTACAGCAAATGCTTCAAGAAAGGCAAGAAGCATAGAGGGAATAGAAAAAGAAACAAGCAAGAAGAGGAAATTGAGAAGAAAAGTACAACGAAGACTATAAGCGGAAGAAGGACAATAAAAAAAGAAGAGAAAAGGTGACGTGCGAGAAGCGAAAGAAAGAATAAAAAGGGTACAAAGAGAGAACAGCAAAAGTGACGCACAAGAAGAAAGAGAAAATAGCACAAGTGACAAGTGAGAAGGAGAAAAAAGTAGCAAGAAGCAGAACAAAGTTGAAATCAACACTTTTGTAGTAAGTTAAAACAATCGACGATCCAAACAAAAAGATAACAATTGCATAGATTAGTTAGAATCAGCAGATTCTCCCAAGGAATAAGGAAACAAAAAAGGGCCATTTTGTTCGGCAAGAAGGAGAAATCAGTATTAAATGTTCGATTGTTTAGGCTTCAAACAAATGAAGTATTAATTCTGAAAAAAATTCTCCCACATCAAAACAGCCTTGTACGTTTACGTAGACAGAGCTAAAGGTTGATCATCAAAAATTGACACGAAAAACTAAGTAAAAGGCCATCAAAGCCCTTCCGGATCCTTGCTCCTGTTTCTTCTATTTTTAATGCTTAGATAAATAATAATAAGTCAAAGATTAATATGTATTTTCGCCTTGAAATACATTACTGACGCTAATCGGAAGCAGAAGCTTCAAATAATAAAATTAATAAAATATCTTCAACCAACGTAATTAAATTTAACAATATGAGAAATAGGAAATTCCTGGATGCCATAAATGGGAGAACCTCATTATTGTAAGGAATTCTGATTAATTTTTTTTTTTTCTGTAAGAGGACGTCAGAGTTCGTATTTAAGACGTTCATCAAACTGTAAAAGATTTGTTGCAATTTATCAAATGCTAATACGCCTACGTAACTTCTTTGAGAATTTTGTTACGTAGAAAAATAGAAGAGTAATGGAATTTCCTTTGAACTAGATACTTACTAGAATTAAGAACTCTATAATTACTCAAGAAACTTGCAGCTGTTAAAATGTCGCGATTTATTCGTTTTTGTAGTGAACGTGTTTCCTTCTTTAAAACTTCAAGTTTAGAACAAACATTCCTCCATTTTTTCAGTTGTTTAAGACTCATTTGCTGCTTCCTATTCAATAAACGAAGATCGAAGCGCTTTCTTTTGTTTTTCTTCTTTCAATATGCTTTTTTCTGGGCAATTTGCCTATATGTTTGTTGTTTTTTTGCTGTTTTTGCCATTATCTTGCCTCTTTCTTCATCTGTTTTATCTAACATGGTTTTCTTTTGTTTGTGATGATGGATTGAATGAAGAATTCCCCTTCTTTCCCTGTTCTCGTGCTTTTTTGCTTTCCCTTTCTTCTTCTTTCGTCAGCCCTTTCCGTGTTTCTTCTCTTTCCTCATTCTTCCAATAATTTTCCTCGGTTTTATCCTTGTTCTTCTCGGTCTTCAATCTGTTACGAAGTTCTGTTTTCATCTTTTTTATTAATATTTAACTCTTTCATGTTACATTACAGTTATGTTAAGGATTTTAGCTACACAACATAAAGAATAAAAGCTGTCAACATTGTTTTAAAATCTTTTAAAATTTTCAGAAGAACAGAAAAAATTTAAAGTTTGTATTTAATCACTGTCTGGCACAGTTAATTTTTCAGGATGATCAATAAACGAAACGGCATTTACAAAGTGTTCCCATTAATTAATTAAACTGACCCTAATTGATTCATGAACTCGAAAATAATCCAGGCAAATAAATTAAAACGTTAATATAGGCTAATAAATGGGTCAAGTATGATGAATTAATAATATCAGAATTTTGCAATGAAAACTTACTAAAAATACCTTTCTCTTTTGATTCATAAATAATGAAATTTTTTTCTTCAATGCATTAGTAATACAATTGTTAACTTTTTATTTAATTATTAACTGACTAATTATAAATTTGCCCTTCACTATCACTGCGTTGCATAAGAAACGCCTAATAATTTCACAGCGGTTTATTTATGAACCACAATGGGAAAAAAGGCCCCGGGCAATGAGGTACAAAACGGTTTTGCTTTTAACAACGACCGTGATTGATTATTATTTTAAAATGGACACGGCAGAAGTCAACGATCTGCGAATGATTTAAAAAATCGGTTCTATTTGCGTTTGGAGACCTGGTTTAATTATAACCGACGTTAATGACTACTCCGGTGTTTCAAAGAGTGGCATGCTAACGTTCCCCACAACACGACCTGTGTAATTTACTAACATTGCAATGCACAGCCTTATATTACTCGACTCGAGATTTATTTTACAGGATTTGTTTGTGTAAACTGACGAATAAATTTATTGGTTAGGTATTCAAAAATATGATAAATTTTGCAAATTGGAAGAAATGGGGAGGATATTTGTTTAGAAAAATTGCAGCAATTTTAAGAAAGGAAAAAGGAAAAGCACGAGAACAAATTTTATTGAGAAAGGGACGTCCAGTTTAATTTTATGAAGCTGGCTTATTTTAAAAAAACGAATAACAAGTGAAGGTGGAGAAGAAAAGAAAAAGAAGAAGAAAGTTTGTTAGGCGAAATTGAGCACCATTATTTGTTAATCTTTAAAAATGCAAAAGGGAACCCAGGGCTGAAAGCAGCTTAGAAACACAGAACTTCAAGACATTTTAAAGAAGAAGCAGAAATATTCTTTAGAAATAAACAAAACACTCTAAGACAAAGTTAACAAGTTAAGGAGGAAATGATTGTATTTAAAAAAATCAGAGGGAACCACGAAATAATTTAACAAACTTAAGGGAATAGGGCATTTTTAATAAAGAAAGAAATACTTTTGTCATTTTATTTAATTATTTAGTTAAATGACCAATAAAAGAGGGAGACCAATGGAGACACAGGATGGACCATGAACTTGTAAAACTAATGAAGGGGGGCGACATGATCAAATACATTAAAGCACTACGGATCAACTGGTTGGGTCATATAATGAGAAGCCACGAGGACTGTGCAGTGAGAGTGTTAACATAATGAATACCAAACACAACGAGAAGTAGGGGAAGACCAAGAGGAAGATGGTTGTAAGAAATTATAAATTAGGCGTCTGCCAAAGAGCTGCGGAAAGGAAAATGCTATGGAATGATTACATAAGAAATAAGACCAAAATAACAGAGCCTCGCTACTTAAATGGGGCTACACAGGACATATTGCCAGGATAAAGGCGCTAAATGGAATAGTAGGGTGATGAGATGGAGACCGTGGACGGGTAAACGTTCAAGAGGAAGACCGGTAACATAGCAATAGCAGGACTGACCTAAATAAGAACCGCCCAGGACCGAACACGATCGAAAGAATTAAGGGAGTTTTGGGCGCTATTATCTACGTGATTCTGAACATTAACAAACGTTATCAACTAAAAATTCTTCAGGTATATGCTCCAACATCAAATCATGACGAGAAAGATATGAAAAGATTTTATGACGACGTCACTCGAAGTATTGCAGAAAATAAAACCCAAAAACTAAAATAAATATAAAACTAGAGAAACAAAAACTAATAAAGACAATTAAATATTACCAAACTTGACGAACAGTATGAACATGAAATGGAAATGCAGTTCAATAAAATGACAAGTAAGGAACAGACTACCTAATAAAAATCATTCATAAGATGGCAGAAGATTCCAGATACTACAAAAAAACATGGAAGAGAAAGAAACTTACGGAAAAAAACTATAAAAACAATAGAAGAAAGAAGAATATTAAGATCAGAAGGAAAATCAAATAGCGCAGAGTATGTGGGGCTACACAAAATAATAAAAAGAAAGATTAGAAATGGCATTCAACAACACAAAGAAAAGCTAATACAAGAAGTGATAGCCAAGAATGGCAACTTAAAAGTATTACGATCGAAATTAAGTCAAGGAAAGAAATTAATGACGAATAATGATGACCAAGAAACTACAAAGAAAGAAGAAAATAATCACACTTCTATAAAAATATGTATACACCACGAAGTACAGACAACCATGGATCTATTGAAAATGAAAACCTAAATAAAGTGAAAGGCCAAATCTTAAATGAAGGTTCGGATGAATTAAATTTCACTCTGGAAAAAATGGGAAATGGCAAAGTACTGGGAGACGACGGTAATTACAGAAATGATCAAAGATTGTTTGCCATTTTTAGATCATTTGTCAGGCGTTTATTAGATAGTTATGTTAGTCGGAGGGACACAAACAGTTCAGTGCTTGCGGCAACCCTTGCAGCTCCAGTGCCGGCGCATTCGCCATTGCCATAAAATAAACATAACTCGCCACTAAGGTGTACTGACCGGGGGTCCCCGACCCCCTCGTTTTGGTGCGCCCCTCACTGGATACAGGTTTGCACCTACTACATACTACTTTGAGTTTCCATCATCTTCTTCACGGTATAGCCCTCGATCACATCTTGCGGAGTTACCTTAGAGCTCCACCTCTTCTTCCTAACCCCGGAGGGGGGCCTCATTTACACTCTCAGCAATATCTTAATTGCAAGTCTATCCGGACAACTCTCATACCCCTATCGCAAAATCATCAGACTGTTAAAACGCCTATGCGCGATGTTGTGAGACGTCATTTACCGCGTGACGTAGGTATGTATTTCTCATATTACGCCTGCTCTACAACCAGAAGCAGTTTCATGGGAGCTTACTACCAGCCAGCACCTCTTTGTAATCTGATTTAATTTAATCACTAAGTCGGAGGTACCACTTTATTATCACATTTTAATTATTGCCATGTCACTGCAAAACCCCTGATACTCTATATTAGTCAACCCCTCTCGGTTATCGGAGCACACACACCCCTCCCTTCTTATCTAACTTAAGTCTACATGTGTTTGTTTATGCTTAGGTCAATCCTTGGGATGATCTATGGCTTTCGTCTGGGAAATAATAAACTAGGGCATTGGGAATTTCTAAATCTCAGTTTTATTAATTGATAATACAATATAAGTGTAAATAAACGCACATTAAATATTTTAGTCTCTAACATTAATAAACTTTTAAAAAAATTGCCGAGCTCCTTCCTAAACCTGTGCATTGAAAAGGAGGACGTACATATGTCCAACATTGCATAGACGAAGGTTGAAGAAGAAAAGGAAGATCTCAAAAATGAGAAAATAAGAAAACAGGCGAGAATGTTTTCTAAGAATCCTGACAATTGTCTGAAATGAGAATGCCTAGCAAATTGGGCGACAGGAAAATATTCTGTTAGTGGGAAATAACGCACTTTAATTGCCTAGGAAAAATGAAATCACTTTAAACGTGAAAGAAGCTTATAATTGTTGATTCTTGAAAATTTAAAACAATGATCAACCCTTTTCTTTATTACTTTAAAAATCCGAAATTTGAAGATTTCCCAATCTTTTTAAAAAACAACTTTCTTCAATTTCGATTTGCTCCTGTTTCATTCGCCTAAAACCGTCATTTGTTTTCATATGGATAAGAGACTCAGAACAAACATAAATATGTCATAATTTTATCCATACCTATTTATACACGTACAAGAATTGTTTATTTCTTTACCTTGAATTGTAATAATAAACTCATGTTGTAAATACACATTTATTGTTGTTATTTTGTATACATTTTAATTGGTGGAAGCGCAGAGGAACGTGCAACAAAATTGTTTTATTTTTCCGATTAGCCAATTAACATTAATTTTATCTTTTAATAAAATTATCATTATTAAAACAATCATTTCGCTGGTTGCTAATTAAATTAATAAGATTTCTAGGTTATTTTTATACAGAGTTTCGCAAATAGAAACGAATTAGAGCAATCACCAGATGGCACCGTAATCATTTCTTAATTTCTTTCTTCAACCTAAATTTTTTCGCGTTGCATAATTCGAGATCGAATATAATTTGGGAATTTTGACAACTCTTGCGTGTTACTGATTATGAAATATTTCTAAATTCTAAGAAAATTTTTAAACAGTGAAAGAATCCGGATGCCTGTCTTACATCACAACAAATACAACAGGCATTTAATTATACGGTTTCAAATAGTTAAACTGATGACCTTTGATGTATTTTTGTTTCTGATCTTTACGATTTAAGGCCAACGGACCTCTCAGATTATTTAATCTTAATTAATGAAATATTTTCCTAGTGATATTTAATATAACTTGAAGAGAATTCGTTTACTTTTGAATTTATTTGTCAGTTTCAGTTTTCATACGTTTACTAAAACTTGGTAGCAAGCTTATTACAATTATTGAGGACGTCACAGTTTTTTGAATTTGACTAAACTGGATTAATTTGATAACTTTCGCGGTCAAATGACAGGAGCAACTCGCTAACTTTGTTGACGGTTTTCATATTTTGTCTCCTAATACAATATGAAAATAAATAATGACCAAAATTAGTTTTTTGTTTTAATTGTTAACATGATATTAAGCATCCCGAGACGCCACTGATAAATCACGTCAAAAGGATTGTATATTGCCAACATAACAGTAAATTAGTATGGCGCCAAATTCAAATTGTCCTCAATCATTTAAAATCACATTGTATATTGTCTAGGATTGCTTTACATAGAAGCGAAGTAATATTTTTAAGAGTAGTACCTACTAAAATTTCCATGGCCAACTTCGTGCTGCGTTTATGGTTCCTTATTCTAAGAATTTTTGCTGTTATTTCCCTGTTCGTTTGTCTTCTTCGTTCCTGGTTTTTAAAATTCCCATTCTTAATAAATGTTTAAGCAATTTAAATTAATATTCAATGCTGCTTTAACCTTCTTATTGGTTTTTACGCATACCTTCCGTTATTAAATATTCAAGTCATCTAAATCTATACTTCGACCTTTCTTCACCAAAACGTAATCTTGTTTACCTTTGGTCAATTAATGAAATCAAAAAAAGATGCGATGATCTAATTGGGAAAAAAGTTGTTAAATGAGAATCGAAAGAAAACAAAACAGAAAAATGAATGGAACTGTTATTAGAGCCACACTACAACCCGAGGCATGTGTGGAAATTTTGCATGACCTTCTAAAGCGGTTGCTTTCTATTCTGTTTGCAGTTTGAAAAATCAACACATCCTTATGTTTTTATAGTTCAGTTAGCCAACATCAGCAAATGTTTGACAGGAATCCTTCACATGTTTTTTCATTCTTTAAATTCAATACGGAGAAAACGTTGAGAAATACAGACGCAGTCAAAAACAACATTTTGAGGTATTAGGAAGCGAACTAGCAAGAACTTAACATTAAAAGTACTAACGAGTTTTATAAGTAATAAAACTGAAATATGCAAACTCAGTGTGTTAGGAAGGTAGAAGTAAAGCAAAAAGGGGATTTTTGTCATTTGTTATGTGTCTTACGTAAGGGGATGGACAGAAAGAGAGGGACACAAACAGTGCAGCTGCAGTGGCGGCGCATTTCGCCATTGCCATGACACAAACATAGCAAAACTAACCACTTGAAGGTGTACTCGCCGGGAGTCTCCAACCCCCTCGGTTACTGGGTCACCATCATCTTCTTCGCGCGCTAGCCCTCGTTCACCAACCATCTGGATCTTCTGGAGCTACCTCAGAGCTCCTCCACTTCTTTCTACCACCGGGGTCGCTCAGCATCGGTTGTAATTAATACCAAAGAATTAATAGGGACCTCATTCACACTCAGCAATATCTTAATTGTGAGTCTGTCCGGACAACTTTCTTACCGCTATCGCAAATTCTGACTGGGACCACACAGGCACCCTGGTATCATACAGTTACAACCAGGAGCAGCTTCACGTGAGTTTACTACAAGCCAGTACCGCTTGGTAAATTATCTTTTCTGTAAACTAATCCTTTGATTAGACATGCACAGCACAAGCAACGATCATTAAGCCAGAGGTACCACTTTGTTTTAACACTTTGATTATTGTCATGTCACTGCAAAACGTAATTCTACTGTCGGATGTGTGGCGCCCTGATACTGTGCTGCTAATTGTCAACCCCACTCGGTTACCGGAGCACACACACGGCTCCCTTCGTATGTGACTTAAGTCTGCCTGTTGTTTTATGGGATAATTTATGGCTTTCATCTGGGGAATAGTAAACTAGGGCATTGGTAACTTCTAAATCTCAATTTTATTAATTGCCAATACAATATAAATGTAAATAAACTCACATTAAATGATTCAGTCTTTACCAAGCGGAGATATTTTGTTCTTGATTTATTAATTTTATTCTTCAAAATCTACAAAAATTCAACGATCAGAATCTGCGTCCAGAAAGTGTAAGAAGGAGAAAATGCTTGCCTTGCTTTTATTTTTGTTTTTCATGGCTATTTATATTCCATCTGTCGTTTATCTTTGCCTAATTTTCGTACTTATAACGAACCATTGACTCTTAAATTTAACTTTCCAGTATCAATTCCCAACAGAAAAAATCCAGTAACGTCTTCTCACACACGTTTTTCTGAACTTGACGTGAAAGCTAGCTAATCTCACAAATTCTTTCTTGCCAATAATAATAATACGAACGCACGAAGCCAAGAGAAACCTATGGTCTATTTTTACACGTGACTCAGGTAAAAAGCGGCGTGGGTTAATGAATTTCCAGCCTCATTAAGTTTATAACAATCGTGATTGTGGGCGAAGCATCCGCTATGAATTTAACAATTCAAATGACAACAAGTGTTATTAAAATCAATGACAGTTTAGAACCCAGGACGGCTGGCTATCCCGTAAACGGTTTTCAGAAAATCTAACGGTGCATTAACACGTTAACACGTGCGAAGAACACGCATGCCACGAGGGTTTTGACCCTTAAATTTTATGCAGATTAATGCGGGGTTAATTAAGTAGGTACAGGTCGTTCTTGAAGTTGCATATTCGTGCCTTTTTCACTTTCTTTTGTTAGATTTTATTAGAACAGCCAGGAATCAAGAGGCTGCAACGAATAATTGGAGGGGGGGGGGGTTAATTAAACAATTAATTGAAAATAACGGCAATATTTTCACCATGGAGGTGTGAATTCTGGACACCCTGTACGTACACTAACGAACAATGAGAAAACTGAAATCGTGAGAGCTTCCACTACATTTCACACCGTATTATTGTAAACGTTGTTAGTGTTTGTTGATGTAAACTTAGAGATAACTTTGTAAATAAACAAATTTATGGCTGTGCAACTCGTGCGGTGAATTAACACATCGTTGTGAAATCAATATTCGGGGTTGTGAAATTCTATTTTTCAACTTAGACTAAGGCTCGGTTTTTCCATCTCCCGATAAATTTAACTTCCAGATATTTTCCTTGGTAACCATTATTAACACAATTGTTTCCATGGCAAATATCTGCCAGTTAAATTTATCGGGAGATGGAAAAACCGGCCCTTAGACGTTCAAGGAAGATGTGATCTGCTTTGATCATCAGACTGACTTGTCTGAATCTATTAAAAGCTGGGATTTGAATTTGTGTCCCATTGCGAAGCAACCACCGAAAGCTTTCATTTACAATGTAAATTCACGTGTCTTGAAACAGCCTTGGAAGATGTTTTATATTATAAAACGTGTTTCACGAAGATTAAGTGCAGAAAAAAACAAACAAACGTCAAGACGTCTACGAGATAATTTAATGATTTAATTATAATCCTACCATCGACTTCTTAATAACTAATAACAAAGCGACAAATCGTCTAGAACGTAACCACTTACCAGTGTATGACATAATATCGTGACTGGTATTTTTAGCGAAGTGAATAAAAAATCAAATTGGCAGGTTTGTCATCGCGGAACTCTATTAAAAAGTTTATAAATAATCGAAGAAGGCGGCGTGCGTTTTCGTTAACTACAGCCGTCGCGGTTTAGTGCTAAAACGCGCCTGTTTCCCTTACGGCGATGTTGTTTGTTATTGTTTGGATGAGTAAAAGCGAAAGTATCGCGGATTCTTAACCGGAGAAATTAAATATTCTAAACATCGCATCGGTCAGATTTCAGAAGGTAATAATGACAAAAATTTTAAAACATAAAGACCTAGACCTATTAGAACCAAGCCTTTAAATTACGCAACCCGCACATTCTTACATATTTGCTGCACATAGTGAAATTTAACAAGAACTAGGCGTTGAGTGAAGGTCAATATGTTTATTTATTTTTTTTAATTTGTTACAGATCAAACCTGAACATCAATGGCTTTACATCAACAACACTGGTTAGTAACGGTAGCCCTAGTGACCTCGTCGTTTATTGCACTGTTGGCCAATTTGCTTCTTCTGCTAGTTTTTTGTAGAAGACGCGGCCTTCGTACAGTTTCCAACAGGTGAGCAGCTTAAGCTTAATCATATTTCATACTCTTTCATGGTCCAAGGTTTTACACCATAAATAAAGAATGTGACACTTCTGTTTGTAAACGCTAAAGAGGAACGTTTTTCTGGGTTTTTCGACCAAGCAAAAAACTGAAATTTTGTACTACCTTCTTAAAAATAACATCGTAAGCATTGACGCACAAAGGTGCCATTTTTGTCACAGTGTAACACCTACAGACCCGTGTTATGTCAACACTCACAAGCAGTTGATCTAATAAATCAACCTTTGTGATGTCTTAATCGTGTTAATATACGTATAAAAGCTAGATTGTATTAACAAAAGTCATCAGGTGAAAAGACTAAACCTTTCCCATCCCATAACGAAAGCTAGCCAAATTTCTTTAGATCAGTCCAGTCCTTGCTAGTTCGTCAAATAAATCATAAGTTTTTATAGCCATATCAGACCACAGTCATCTATGATTCAATACTGATAACAATATAAAATCAGTATTCTTCATTTCTGTTTACTCAACAGTCCTACATTCCTTCGACATGACAATTTTACTATATGATGCACACTTAATACCTCATAAAATATTAATACCGTTCCTTCGCTGCGATGTATAAAAATCACCTTGAATTCAAAGATGTTAAGGCTTTTCGATATCACTTACGATAAGTTCAAGTTTATCAACGACTTACCCATATGTATTACCAAATTCAAAAAAAAAAAAAAAAATTTTAGTCCGACCTTGTGCTTGCAGAAAGAAGTCTTTAACCTTTTCCCTAAATAATCACGAAAATATTTTTTATTTAACTTAATCAACCTAAGGTTATCGTATGTAGAACACCGATTAGTATAATCAATTCTGAATTCAATAACATTTATCTAAAATTAAATGTTACCATTAACTCATTAACAATTTGTATTGTTTCAGATTTACCATCAATTTACTCCTAACTAATTTACTATCGAGTGTGCTACTTATCCCACTTCTGATAGTAGATCAAGAGGTATCGGTACCAAAGAACCTAACAACATCCCATATGAAAAGTTTCGAAGTGGAAGATGTTTTTCTTCAAGGTCGACATTTGTCGCCACCTCGTGACATCATTGTAGAAGAAGTAAAAGAAAGGGAAATAATCGAAAGTGATTCGTTTGATAGGACAGAAGAAGTTATAATTAGTGATAAATTTAAATTGGACATTAGTGTTAACAAAAGTGATTTCGTAGAAAAAACCAGCAATATTAGTGAATTAACAACATATCTAGACAAGGTGAACAATGAAAATATAAGTAATGTTTTGTGTTATGTTGCTCAAAGCACTGTTGGTTTAGTATGTACTGCTTCGATTTTAAGCGTGTTGTTGATAGGAATTGATCAGTACTTTGCTGTTATACACTCATTACGTTATCATTCGTATATTGATAAAGTCCGTTCTATGGCTCTTATCATCACCAGTTGGCTTGTTGCAATTTTCTTTGCAATTTTGGGTGGCCTTACACAGAATGAATCGAATCTTTGGCAGTTTTGTCCTCGAAGCTTTAACGAAACACCTGTAACCGAAGATAGGACTTATTTAAAAACCCTCAACTCTGTGTATGCTCTCATGTATTTTATTTTCGTCATCTTAATTCCATTCCTGGCAATCTGCATTATTTATGTGCGGATTTATACTGCTGCTCATAACAACAGTGAACGAATGAGGAAGTCCACGAAAGGGAATAGTCATTCCAATCTAGATAATTACATGCAGATTCCTAATGATAAGAAGGCACCCAGTGAAAGTCGTTTGGATTTAAAATCCGAATCCAAAGAAGATAATACTGACAACAGTAACCAGTGCACCCAACCACAGAAAGGATTACCAAAGGTATTATTTTTTTAAGAATTTGATTAAAATTTATCATTTTAAATGCTTGAATTTGGCGCCATACTAATTTACTGTTAATCCGTTTGACATGCTCTAATTTTCATGTTGTATTAAAAGACTAAAAGACAAAATAAACAAAATATGAAAACTTTCAACAAAGTTAGCGAGTTGCTCCTGTTATTTGACAGCGAAATTGATCCCCAGTTTAGCCAAATTTAAATTATGAAATACACCAAAAACAGTGGCACCAAATTCAAATTGTCCTCAATCATTTGTGTTTGTATTTACAAAATATTTACTTGGTCTCTGAAAAACAATTATCTCTTCAATTTCTAATAGAGATATTTCTTTCCAGGTACAATCAGCCCCCAACTTTTCAAACCTTAAAAACGAAGATGTAATAAAAGTGACTCCCACTGAAACCACACCAACCAAAGTAAAAAGGGCATTCAGTGAACGTGTGGGTTTCATCACAAACCTCAAGTATAAAATCTCCAACGCTTCAGTATTCCGATATCGTGAAGAAACAAGAGCAGCTAAAATCAGCATCCTGGTTATATTTATGGTGCTCGTGTGTTATATTCCGTATGGATTAGCTGTTGTACTTAACAGTTACGCGGTGGACATCACGACACCTCAATTTTATAACTTCGCTGCATTAGTGTTGTTAGTGTTCTCTAATATAATATCCCCGTTTCTATTTGCGTATCGTAATAGACGAATAAGACGTGAATTGTTACGGTTCTTAGGTGTTGCACCTGCTAGAAATATTTCTAGTTCGCTCTTAAGAAAAAGTATTGTAAGGCCGAATTCCGTCCTACCGCCAGCAGTGCAAAAACATAAAATGATAGAAGAGGAGTGTGAAAAGACTGAAATTGGCATGTCGGTTCAGCCGTTTTTGGCTAACGCGTGTTCTATTCCTCAAGTAATTATTACGTGTAAAATGGAAAGTGAACGGACTGAAAAAGGGAGTATTTTAAAAAGGGTGTGTAGTGGTAAAAATTGGCCGAATTATAAAAAGTGTAGTTTTATTACAGTACCTGAGAGTTGTTGGCAGACTGATAGTGCGAGGGGATCGTTCTCAAGTGCAAGCACACAAATTTCAATAGAAGATTGATGATGTCAGTAATGATAAGGCATTAAGACTGATATTTATAATTGTTCTTTCTCTTATGAAAATGAATTGTCAGCCGAGTTGTTTTCCATTTGGGGTTTATGAACATATGAACAACCCAAAGTACAAAGCATACAATGTCAAGTAGAAATTATATAAGTACCTACTGATCTCAAATGGTAACCTAAAGGCATTTACTGTTGCCATAAGAATAGAAAATCGACAACGATTTCTTCTATTTATGCTCTCATTAACGTAATTAGTCGTTACTATTCAACCGCATTTATTAATAATTAGTCTTTCCTAAATGTAATTTGTACTGATTTTGTAGGTAATTATTGGAGAATGAAATTATTTACATGCATGTGAATGAAGTCAACTGTATTTAAACGTACTTATTTCTTGTATTATCTTCCTTTTCCCAATTATATCGTAATAAATAACTTATGTTTATTTAAAATTAAATTATTGACTCTTACAGTAATTTCTTAAACTTGCCATCATGTGTTTGTTTAGCCAATAAGTACCTAGCATTTATTTCTTTTATAAATATTCTAATCCTAAGTTGACCCAAAGGTCAAATAAATTAATTCGAAAATATTCTGAATTTTATTTGTGCAACCTGATCCTTTCTAAATTTGTATTACTGATATACTACAAGATTTCACCTGAACTGGATATTTGCAAATACTTTGGATATGTTGTGGAAACCTACAATTTTGGTATAACATGTTATTTACATATTATGCATTTAAAATGCAATTTGTTATGGTAAAGTTTACGTAAACACTTGCATCATAATGTGATGGTATGAACTCTTTATTTTATTTATTAAGGTATTATTTTACATTTTATTGCATAACTGCATAATTTAACTGTTGAAGTAGCAGACCTTTATTAGATCTGCAAACTGCAATTTTACTAACAATTTAAAGAACATACGATATAGTATGGCTCAATTGCCTCTTTGGCATGGTGGCAGAAAACAGAAGAAAGTGTAGCTGCTGGTAAGCTACTTAAACTATAAAGGCTTGCCTGTTTAGGGATTACAGGAGCTATGAGTTCCTGCCCCATACCCTTCCATTTATGTGTGAGGAGAGAAGCAAGGCTAAGGTAAGTGCCTTAAGACTGCAACAGGTGACTCAATATACACCTGCAAATTTAGTTGGTCACTTAAGGATTGTGAACAAAATTCAATTAGAGTCCGCGGCCAAACCCACAGATATAATGCCTGCACAATATGACTTCAACTGGTAATTAATAACCGCGAGGAGAGCAAACTGCAAAGATCACATCTGGATCATGGAACAAACATATGGTACGCAGATGGCTCCAAGATGAATGAAGGAGTAGGCCTAGGTGTAAGACATCAAAATCCTTTTATCTTATCAGATAGTCATGCAGCCCTAAAGGCCCTTAAATCTGATAAAACCGAGGAAGACATACTAAGAAAGAAAAACATGAAGATCAATATAGAAAAAACAAAATAATGGTAATAGCGTCCGACAAGAAGAAACATACATATACTCGTACATATACACAGAGGACAGAAAACTCCAACAAGTAGAGAAGTTAAATACTTAGGAGTATGGATCCACGATGGTAATCAACGAGAAAACCATTGAACAGGTAATGCGTTTTAAATACCTAGGGGTGTAGCACGATCGCAAGATAGATGGACGAAAATTTTACTCAATTGGAGACCATGGGGGGGCAGAAAAGACCAAACATGGACTGAAGAAGGCTGAGAAGAAGAAGAGGAAATATCAAGCGACGGAAACCTAAATACAGAAGTTGAATCTCAAGTCAATAAAGCAGCAAAAGTATTAGGATGCCCAAGGGACATCATCTGGAAGAACAACAATATGAACACCGAATCAAAGGTTAAAATCTACAAAACATGCGTTCGTCCCATAATGACATACATATGCTGCAGAAACCAGGGCAGATACCGCGCACACCAAAAGATCACTACGTACCACGGAAATGAAGGTTCTAAAATACATATCAGGACACTCACTATACGATAGAATACCCAACGAAAACATAAGACAGACATGCAATGTCCAAGATGTTGTAAGATGGACGAGAAGACGCCGTAGAGAGTGGAATGGGCATATATCAAAAATGCCCAATCACAGACTGCCAAAAATTGCTAGAGACCACACCCGGAAGACTATCAAAACGCTGGAAAGACAGCTGGACTTCTGTGTCACAAGAACAACAACAATAATGTTTGAAGAAACAGTCTACGACAGTACGACCTATTAGAAGCAGAAGAAGAAGAAGATGATGATAAAGCTCCTGGTTTTGACCTCATAACAGCAAAAATACTGAAAGAGCTTCCCAGGAAAGCAATTGCATCACTAGCGATAATTGTCAATTCTATTCTGCGCTTAGCATACTGGCCCATCCAACTGAAATTTGCTTGCATCACCATGATCTTAAAACCATGAGGTCAACTCTTTTCGACCCATTAGCCTTCTTCCATTCATTTCCTCTGTTTTTGCGTACATATAACATATAATATGTAATAACTTTAGTTCTTTGCCTTTATGTAAAGGGTTGTTTTTTGGGGATGGATAGTGTCTTAAAAATAATTGCCTCCAGTTACTTTTGAAATTTGTTTATGCCATTACATTGTTTCAAAGCATATAGATGTATTTCATTTTAAAACACTTTGTATATTTGCAATATCAACATGGTGGCACTTGGGAAAGGCCTCGGCCTGCAAGCTTTTCTCGAAATCGCTCAAGAGTAAAGGGTTGTTTTGTAGAGGTGGATGGGGTTGTAACTTTGGTGGCAACACTGTTATGATGTGTTAATAACATATTTGCAATATCAACGTGGTGGCACTGCAATCACTTCAAGAAGGGCTTGGCTAGGCTAGTAAGGATTAATAGCTGGTCAGCAAATTAGGTATTCGCGCATTCCCCATCATCGCTAACAATTTTACTACATGTCTTAACAGTTATTCGTAAGCAACAGAGTTTAAATATATTACAAGATAATACAAACTATACAGCTACAACTATTACAAGTAAACAATTAAGAGCAAATAATAAAAACTTACCTACGCACTGCTTATAATCACTTTCACTTATTTTACGATTGCAAAGATAATTATTGGGTAAACGACGTAAACCACTGCTTTTTTTTATTATTAAATTTAAATCATATTAAATAAAAATTCAGTAAAACCCTTTTAAAATTGTTTCATACACCAAAAAACAAAATTATACAGCCAGCGACTTCTGCTGGCTATAAATATAATTAATAGTTGTTAGGTTGATTTGTTAGGGAACTGCAGTTTGCAATTGTTTTTCGCGTTTTTGTTGCCATTAAAGTTCGATAAAATTTAAAATTCAACTAATAATAAACCGGTAAAGTTAATACACTGTGTGTTAAATATGTCTTCAAAGTACCAACATTTTAAAATTGTTTTATACCCCAAATAACACAATTATACAACTAGTGACATCTGCTGACTGTAAATGTAATTAGCAGTAGCTATGCTGATTTGTTAGGGTTAGGGAACTACAGTTTGCAATTGTTTTTCGCGGTTTTGTTGCCATCGAATTTCTCTAAAATTTTAAATTAGATTTAAACTAATAATAAACCGGGTAAAGTTAATACATTGTGTGTTAAATAAGTCTTCAAAGTACCAAGATTGCCAAATTTCAGGTAGGTATCAATTCGTGTTCTTTTTGAACCGAATAAAAAGTCGAGGATTTAACCACTACCTCTTGTTCAAATATACGTTTAGGAATGCGACTAAAAATCAGTAAAAATCATGATTTCTAAGATTTACCCTTAATTATAATAAAGGAAATTTGGGTAGGTTATTTAAACCTCCAACTTGAATAATGCCGCATCCTACCTTAACAGGTTACAACTTGCTTTGATCTTGTCTTTGCCTTTGATCCTCTTTGATCGAATCAATCCAGGTCCACATTATTCTCTTATGTGTTATGTATAACCTTATCTTCATTACGACATTAGACTAAGGTTAAACCGCTGACTTATTTACAAAATTTGTAACAGCTGTGACGAGACTAAAATTTAGTTTTAGCAAAATTTGGCGTTGCGTACCTACGTCTTTAGTCTGACGTACATTATAGACAATCTCCTAAGTAGTAAAGTACTACCTAGTTCTTATACGAACAATTTTTGTTACAGGCAATGGTTTAATATACTTAATTAAGTAGTGCTAGTTTTATTCTATTTATGAAAATGGCCGATGGACGGCTGCCTCAAGAGGACGGACGTTGCTGTGTATGTGCAAGGTAGGCCGTATCTTCTTTATTTTTAATAATTTAGCAGATATTTTACTGCTTTATTTATTTATTAATTGTTCGCTATAGATTTGTTGATTTATTGGGCGAGATCTAGGCTTTTATGGGTTAAGTATCTTGGCGGTAATGAAAAACAGATGAAAATACCCATTAAAGCTTTTATTGAAATAAAAATATAAATATGTACAATTCAACATGTATATACGTACAAACTTAAAAATACAACAAACACGATTAAATAAGAATACTTTATATAGGAATATTTACGTAGTTAAAAAAGTAAAAAAAAAAATTGGCACCGATTTTAACAAATGCAATACAATTCTTAAGACAAAACGTCAGTCTTAAAAATTATGTACCATTTTTTTATAGTGGTAAAAATAGGTACATTAATTTCGATCAAATTTATATAAACCTAAATCGTATCCATCTTCAATTGTTTGAATCTTTGAAAACAATTAAATTTGAAAAATTTGCTTTACTAATTTTGATCGAAATTTTACAAAACCAGAAAAATACTGGATCAAAATTTGATATTAAGCGACATTTTACAAGGATGTTACCCTTATTGGGTTTGAAGGGTCTTGCTAATAACTGACTTTGACTCGACGATGAGTATTTTTGTATAATTATTTTTGCTTAGATGTTGGTCAAAGTCACAATTGATAATATATAATCTCATGCATTCTTTGTGCCATTATAAGCGAGTTAGGTGTAGACGACATAAAATATATGAAGACCCTTTTTCATAAATGTTATCCAAAACTATCGATGGATCCATAGTTATATGCAGAAAAGAGAAGGAATAGATTTCACTGTATCCTCCCGAAGTCCCGAAGATTCATTTCCTTAAGTCAACGGACTTTAGGAAGTATTCACTGGTAGCTGGCATCATATTCGTGTAGCCATACGCAGTCTTCGTTCGTTTAATGGCATATAAATATAAGTCCATTCTCAAGCACGCTAAAAATTACTGGGATAGATTTCTGTCGTTAGAAATTTAAAAAAATCTATCTCTACTCGATGTTTATCACAATAAGGTGATTGCAGTCATTCGGCTACAATATTCGATGTTGTAGAGAACATCTTTCCCTTGTCAGCTACTCTAAGGTGGTTGAAATGGAAGAAAGGGACACATAGCGTTGGTAATAGGAATTCTATTCTAATTCCTCCATTTTCCTCTTAATGCCTTGTGTGGTTTGTGTAGCTTGTGCCTTCATTTTGAAATACGCGCTCAGCCTTTCCGCTCCGTATTCCTAAAATTCCCAAAAATTTAATTTTTTTCTTTTTTTAATTCAAACGAAACTTACCCAATATCCGAAGGGAATTTGAGAGGTTTTAGTATTAACAATAGCCCAAAGAGCCCAAAATAAATGGGAAGCAAGTGAGAATGCTTCGACTTCTCTCAAGATTTTCTTTGGGTTTTCTTTGGAACCGGTTTCATCCAAATAAGCACGGATAAATCTTAGCCTTTGCATCTCGGATGGATAATTATCTGGATCTGCTTTGAAAAATGGGTGTTCTTGTTCTGTGTAGTCGTACATCCATTCTAGGAAATGATTTGCAATGTCGAATGCTCGGTAATTGTAGGAACAATATTCAAAATCTACAAGCAAAATGTACCTTTTAATACTCTAATTCGTAATTAAATTGTGGTATATTCAAGAATAATACTTAAGATTACAAAATCCGGAACTAAAAGTTTACGAAAATCTTAATAAAAAATGGCCGAAGCATTAAACAAGATGTTCGAATAAATCAAAACGATGGATGTAAAACTAAATAAAATAACGTCTGAAGAAGCAGAAACAAAAACTGAGAATAAAAGATTAGAAAATAATTAAAAAACAAGAAGAAAAAATTAACAAACTGGCATCATCATCACTTGACATGGAGCAGAGCCCCATGGATCGATCAATCCTGGATAACGCCAGGCCCACCCCATGCCAATAGGGTGTGAAGGGATTTGTTATGATAGGTGAGGATTGGGAGCACTGTATAACGTGAACATGCCTGTGACGCCAGACACCGCTTCTACAGTGCAAGGTAGTTAGTAGATCGCACAAATATTAGTAGAATTCTATAATGACCTCTATGAAAGTAAAGTCCCAAATGAAGCAGTAAAGTAAAAACAAATCAGAGAAAAGCAGAGTATGAATGTTAACTCTGAAGAGGAAAAATAGAGAAGCGGCAGGAGAAAACGCCATAATACCAGAAATGTTCACAGAAAGAGATGAAGTTATCACAAAAACGCTCAAAAAGCTGTTTAATAAATGCTTGCTGAAGGGAGAGGTCCCATAAGGATGTCGTGATAAAGGAAATCCAAAAAACTTAGAAAACTACCTCCCAGTCGGCCTTTTATCAGAAATTTTCAAGCTATTTATACAAATATGATTGATTGATCCTATATATTTGCCAAATTAAATGTTTACACTCCCAGGATTGGCACCAGAAATAATAACACTTTTTACATACAATTTTCAAAAACAAATTTATTGCAAAAATCACCTGTAGTAGCCATATGCTCTTATTACAATAAAATCTGCAATAAGTTTGATATTTTTAATTCTAGTTTGCCATCTTTATTGTATGCCTTAGAGCCTTAGATTAGAGATAAAGGCCACAGAATATAACATACCATTATGGATAGCTTTTGAGGACTTTAAGAAGGCCTTTGGTACAGTGGAAAATGGGCAATCCTGGGAGCATTGAGAAATGCTTGGATAAATCAAAGATATATTGACATCGTACTGAACATTTAATAACAAAGCAACCTTAGAAGCCAGATTGCAGATCTAACAAATAAAGTTGGCATTAACAAGGGCGTAAGACAAGGTGATATAATCTCACCAAAACTATGCAACTTAAGAGCGCTCCACAGCACGCGATTTTCTCAGTATAAGGGCTACAACTACTTTTACATGTGTTTGCTATTTACAGATCGTGTCCTATCGCCCTATTTCTTCTAATTCTTTAACAATAGTATAGTCAAGAAAAATATGTGCTTTGCCAAGTAGCCTAAATTTTGTGTGGCTATGTGGGATGTTATTGGTAAATTTTGTAATTTCTGTTGTTTCGATTTTGATTTGCATTTTTTCCAAGTATTTAATTTTTTATAAGTATCCCACATTTGTACAGCCAAAAGAAACAAAACTGTAAAAACCGGAATTAATTATCTCGGTTGTTATGGAACTAAGAAGTAATTTCCCGTCACTAGTACTCCGAACCGCTCTAAATATTAGAGGACCTGTTTAAAGAACTAAAATGGGATGACAAAGGTCTGAATGTACAAGGAGAAAACTGAGTAACCTTAGGCTTGCCGATGACATTGCCATTTTTGCATAAACTGAAGGAAGAATTAAGAGAAATGATAACAGAGATGCACACTGAAGCAACGAAAGTAGATCTAGAAATAAATTTTAAGAAAACCAAATGCATGACAAAGGAAAATATGGCCCTCAGTAGAGAAAGTGGACAAACTGTTAAGATAGGCAAAAAAATCAGGATCTAGAAATAAACCCCAGAATTAATCTAAATTGGGCAGCTTATACAAAATTAAATATGTTATGAACACGAATCAATGTATTTTTCCTATTACAACTTATGGAGCTGAGATATGGATACTGAACAAAACGACAACCAATAAATTAAAAGTGCATCAACGAGCGATTGAAAGAAGAATACTGGGAATTTCATTAAGAGATCCAAAGACAAACCAATGGATACGCGATGGGACGAAAGTAGAAGACATTAAAGAAAAAGGCTAGGCCATTAGCTAGAAATACAGACAAATGGAGTGAGATGGGGACCTTGGGTTCAAAGGACGGCCGATGCAGATAGATAGGGGGACGACCTGAAGAAGACGGCTGGGTTAAACTGGTATGGCGGAGCACAAGACATAACTGTCTGGAAAAGTTTGAGAGAGGCCTATAGTACAGGGCGATTCAAAAGTATTGTCATTAATTTTAAGGGTAGGTAGAGCATATCAAATAGAACAACTTTTTTCAATAAACCATGTGTCGCAAGTAGACGGTAACCTCAGAAAAAAATTAAAAAGATTAATACAAAATTTGTTTTGGGGTCACTGAAATAGGTTCTGTTTACATTCAAAATTTAAATTTATCAAACGCCTGATAAGTCCAGGTACATATGTTACGTAGGTTAAGGTCAATCATTCTTCGAACGTTTTAATGGAAGGTCGTAACATTTTAGCAACCGAATTTACTTATTTTAATTTACGGGGACGCTCTTCAGAATGCTGTAGCAGCTCTGAAAGACAGTTTGTGTAGAAGTTAATGGAGGAACATTTGAACATCTTCTGTAAGTCTTGTTCTTTTTTATTAACGACAATTTGTCATCTTTTAAACATGCCAGTAAATTGCTTGCTGCCAGTCTAAGCCTAAATAAATGTGAGAGGAAAGTGAAACCTGTAAATTACATAATTGCGTAATGTTTCGTTTATTTGTGCAGGGTCAAATTTCTATCGCAGGCTTTTTAAATGCATATTAGCCAGCGGTTTTCAAAACTATGTAACAAAATTTAAAATAAACAAAAACCGCGATAAGCTTTAAATTTTTGCTGTAATGTACTTTTATTAAGGTCAGCATATACAAATTTAATTTAATGGCAATAGTTTTGAATCAACCTGTATATGGGGTATAAAAGATAGTTATGATACCTGGCGCAGAACGACGAATAAAGAAATTGAAAGAGTAATTAAATAACCAGAACATCATTTCTCTCTTTCTCTTTTACCCTTTTATACCTTTAAAGTGTCGAGGGGGCCGGGCACACCGAGCCGCAAAGTGGTCCGCCCATTCTCAGTCAGGCCAAGCAGGCCGCTGTTTAACTTTCAATATGTCAGTATTACGTGTACTCCCACTCTGCTGTACTGCCGGTTTCCAGAACATCATAAAATTTTAAAGACAGATGGTTTGGACATCTTCAAAGAATGGATAAGAAAAGATATTCCAAAATAATGTTTGGGTGAATCTCACCAAACAAAAGACCAAAATGTAGACTAAGAACCATGAAAAATAAAAAAAATTGAAAAGGCTAGTGAAAGATGGAACTAAATGGAGAACTCTGATTGCACAGGGTAAAACTCACCCTGAGTTGTACTACCACTTATATAATATTGAAGAAAGACAGAAATACATCAGTTCAGTTTATAAATAACTACTAACAAAATAAAACAAAAATTAGTTCTTTTTCATTTTATAAGATATAATCTTAAATAACGTAACCGATTTATTCTAATTAAGGATATGTCTACGATGTTGCAGATAAAAAGGAATTTTTCCCCACCCATCAATTTCAAGTCAATCTTGAGGCCCCAAAAAGGTAAAATAACAAAACAATAACCGTTAATACAAAACATAAAACATTAATGTCTTGAGGCAGATCAGTATTTAATTCAAGTAAATAATATTCAATGTCTTCGAAAAACACCGCAAAGGTTTAATATATTACTCACTGAAACCACAAAGGTCACCACGTTAATTACATAAAAGGCTTACCTATTAAAACAAGTCTGGCATCTGCGTTATTGTTTTCGATACCGTCATCTTGGCACATCAAAATATTGCCTTCTTGCATATCATTGTGGCAGAAAACGACAGGGCTGTTCACATGTTCCAGCCGCTGTCGAAGCCACTTCATTTCCTTTCTTAAATCAATGTCCACCAGGTGTTTAACGTTGTCCGGTATATCACCGCTAAGCCGTTTTTCAGACGACTTTAGCCACCGTTCAATCGTTTCCCATAACCAACCTGGCGTTTTGTGTAGAGGAACCTGAAAATTATTTTAGCTTCACAATAATGTCCTTGTTGTATCTTATTATTAAGGTTAGGCTTGTTTTCTGTGCAAAGTTATCAGTTATCAGCGATGCGATAAGAATGAATTAATTTTTTTTTAACTATGACTGATTATACTAAAGAATAAAAAGAAAGGCACACAAAAAACATTCCCATACACAAAATGAGTGAAGATTCCTACGGTTGTTACGTTCCAGGAGCCGCAGGGAAACAAACAATACGTTTATCCACCACAGGACGACCAGTAGTGTTTGTTCCACCAACTAACTGACAGATGCTGAAACATGGAAACAAGTACACCCTATATGTGTGAGATGATTAGGACGTGCTAGCCCATGTATAAAACAAAATAAATAAAAATACGAGGTGCATTGCACACTTATGACCCATTCGTATTAAGTTTTAATTATACATATAACGCCCCATTATGGCTTACCTCGCATAGATTATTTGTTGGGTCACAAATTAGCAGTGCCACGAAAAAAGTACTAAATAAATAAATATGGTTTTGTGACGAAATGGAAAAATACAAATGACATTATGTAATTCAGCTCAAGGTGGCTTCCACTGTTTGCCATACGAAAAAGGTATTTGCTAAGTATTTAAATACATTTAATTTCTTTTATTGCCATATTCAAGGAATCGAGATCAACTGCTGTAATTTTTATTTAATGACGTAATATTACACATGGTTATCAGTTTGTTTTTTCACGTTTTAATTAGCTTCAATGTTGATTGTTCTTAATTGTGGAAATTTTATGATTTAAACAACCTCTCTTATCACATCTTGTCATTTAAGGAAAATTACCAGTTTTAAATATGTTGATACTTTAAGTTATTTGTTTACAACAAAACAGCATGAATGAAGGACATTTTGCATAATTTTTTGCGTTAAATATTTATAATTAAACTAGACTGAAAAATGCGCATTTATTATCATATGAGAGGTCTTTAGCTACAAGGCTTCGTCATAGACTTTTGCAATGTGTTTAATAAACGTAACAGCGTAGTTTCTGATTAACAGTGGCTTCACGATTTTATCTATAAGTTCGATTACATGTCATCATTTTAATCGTTTCAACAAACATCAGAATAATACAAGTATCCTTTTAATTCGTTTTAAAAAACAATTCTGATAATTTACACCAGTTTTATTTATTTTTTTAAGCCATAAAATTTCCTGTTATAAACAAACATTTAATCATATTTATATTCTGGATTTTGGATTCTGAAAAACCGATTTATGTATGTAAAAAAGAAATACATAATTAATTACGCACCAATTTTTAAAAAAATCTTATCTCTATTGCGTTAGAATAGTTAACATGAAATACTGATAAGATGTAACAAATTCCTCTAGTTTAAATGTTTATAAACAATCAGTGGTCAGGGTTTCGAAATAGGAAGTCTGGTGCGACGAAATATCATTAGGTATTTTAACGAGTCTTGTTTTCGCAACAGAAGGAATGCCAAACACTTGAACTGAATTTAATTTGTACATATTTTAACGATATTTTAATCTGTATTAATTATCGGCTGTCTACTGGTTATTCGTAATGCAAAAAGTTGTTTACTAAAATGTAGCCATTTGTAAATTATTTCCTATTTTTAGAGTTATTTGATAACTTATCTGTTTAACCTTCACTTCACTTTCTCAACAAACAACAAAGTTACCTGATAGGATGCTCGTACACAAAAAGAACTGATTGCAAAATAAAATTTTCGGTCATATTGAACGTTTGTAAATAATTAATTAAACAGAAACGGAAATTAATCAAAACCGAATGATTTTGGCTATTTTAAAGCTGCAAAAATTTCTTAATAATGGGTATTCGAACATGCAACCTAACCACAAATCATAATAAACTTTTGCAACTTGTTTTGGCAATTTTTTGCACATTGTTCAACCTTAAAATGACTAAATTTTGTATTTTGTTTACAACAAATTGGGAAATCCACTTATAAAATAATGCACAGAACACTAAACAAAGTCATTAAAGGACTTCCTCGTACCAGTCACTTTAAAGTTGCACAAAAAAGACAGGCCTTGATTATTAAAACTAATGAACAGAAAAAAAATGTTAAAAGAAAAAGATTTTGAATTATAATTTTTGTAATTAAAATTCTTACCTCGTTGAATCTGGAATAAGTTAATTTATTCTATACAGAAAGCCAATTTACAAAATAAAAATCAAAAACCATGGGCCAGCACACAAACAAAAAAATATTTTTTGGTCCGATTAAAAACTTGGAAAGTTATGCAAACAAGCAACCAATAACTCACCTCCATGCAATGAATTGCAGCCATTTTCTGGGCTATATTTACAGAGAGATGTTCATCAGAAAGCTCCTTTGTTTTCAAGGGCCTTGCATTGACGTATTGCTCGATTCTACCTCCGGGGAATATTCCGTGTAGTTTTGGTCCCAAACCACGTTCCGACAGTAAAGTGAAAATCACACTTTCGGTAATCAAGGCTTCTAAAGCGTGCTCTCCATGTGTTTGTCCGTATACTCGTATTAATACTTCTTGTGGATCCGCTTGTGCTTTTTCATTTTCTGCTAGCGAATCAGGCAACGAGATATAATACAGAAGATTTGATAAGCCACCACTAGAACAAAAAAAAAATGAAAAAAATCAGATTTTATAATTAAATTTTATATTGTTTTTGATCGTCTCCTGACCAGCAGGTCTGGGCCTCAAATGTATAGCTTCAATTACAAGGTGAGGGAGGTACTTGTTGTACTTCCAAATAGCCTTGGGGTTCGATACTCAATGTGCTGTCTGACGAAGTCGTCTTTGAATAAACCTGAGAATAAGACAGAACCTAGCACCCCAATAATTACATCCGAAGAATCCCAAATTAATATTCAATGGCAAGTTATAATCAGACGTTAAGTGGTTGCATCCAAAACTTAATAAGGGCCGCTTTCTATGTAAGCCAGGGAAGCTGAAACTGACTTACATGTTGCAATAATGTCAAGTTCTCTTGTGAAGGCAACTTCTACACCAGCAAGGTCCCTCATTCATAACGATTTACTTGATGTCCTTATTATAATTTTCTAAGTACAAAATAAGCCTTAGGAGTTGACAAAAACAAACCTTCAGAAGATTCAGAAGGAAGATAATGGAAAAGAAAAAAGCATACACGAAATGGTTAGCAAACAAAACACCAGAACTTAGAGAAGAATAAGTGCATCTTCGGAGAGTAGTTAAGAACAGGGCGAAGGAAGAAAAAGACGAATATTGGAATAGGCTCTGTACAACGACTGGTTATAATAGAGACAGTGGATGACACATTACTCTAATCTATTACAACCAATATCGAAAGAAGAAGTGATAGAAGACGAATCGGCGCAGGAAATTACAGAGGAAGACAAAAAAGCGCTGAAGAAATCCAAGAGATAAGAATGGAATTACTTAAATACGGTGGAGAGATCATAAAATACATAAAAAGAATGTTTCATAAGTTACAGAAAGGATGCCATACAATAGTTCTATTATAAGAAAGGTGTTAACAACTTATGCTCCAACTATAGAGGAGTAAGTGTTATACCACCTTTGGCTCGGGAATTTTCCAGCGTCATCAAGGGTAAAATAGAAGAGGAAGGAAGCATTAGGCTAAGCGAGGAGCACAGGAAAAACAGAATAGAGACAAACCAATAGATACCTACTTGTCTTTTATAGACCTGGAAAAGGTATACGATAATATACCAAGATCTATGGAAAGCAATGAAAAAAGTAGGAGTCAAAGAAAAATGGATTAATACGGTAAAGAAGATTTATAATAACCGATATGCAGGGCTGCAGTCTATCACTTCTGCTTTTCAATATGTAGGTATATCTATAAACAACGCAACGTTACATTCTTTGCTATATGAAATGACAAAGTTGTATTTGCACATTTGCACAGGATGAGGAGGGCATGAAGTACATGCTCAGAAAACTAAAAGAAGAGTTGGAGAAATGGGGACTAAAGATCAATTACAAAAAAACAGAATATATGTGCGTAGGACGAGGCATAGTAGACATAAGCGTTAGATAACAGTAACATTAAAACATGCAACTCTTGTAAGTACTTAGGATCAATTATAAACTCGAAAGGTACCTGTGAGAAAGATATAGGGATGGAAAAACAAGCAACAAGGGCACTACGTTGACTAATGTTATTTATTATTCAGCTTTTAACAGACCATTAAGGCCCATAGCCTGTCGAGGAGGATACACCGAGCCGTGGGCGAGCCTGGATCGGGTAACCCATCCGAGTTCTGACCATGGGTATCGATGCGATACGCCATGCCAGTAACTCACTACCGTACCGCCTCCTCCCACGTTGACTAATATGGAAAGAAAATACAAACGGACACGAAAAAGACTCTTCCACAGCATAGTGGAAAATATAGGGGCAGAAATGTGGCCCCTCACCACTAAAGGAGTCCGATACAAAATAAGAACAGTTAACCTTGACCATCTGAGGAGATGTCTCCGCATCACAAGAAAAGACAGAATAAGAACAGAAGAAATACGGAAGAGGGTGGAAGTTACCTGCTCAATCACAAGAACCTTAGACTGGTACCGGATGATAGATGGCCGAAACAAATAACATTGTGATCTCCAGTAGGTAAGAGAAGAGAGCTGGGAAACGTATATTAAGACAGCCACGGAAGAAAGAGTTCTGAAAGAAGGAAAATGGTAGGATAGAATAGAAAGCGATGGAAGGAGAAAATGATAATTGCCCTCCAGTTCTTTGAACTGATAAAACCTAAATGGTAGATAATTCCTTGAAGATTATTCATACCTTGATAACAAAATTTAGTTAGAAAAAAGCCATGTGCAATAATATCTGTAGACAATAATGCTTGTATTTCAATTTAAATTAGATGCTTTTAATTATCTACTAAGGCATAAACAGCTGGAATTGTTGTGAATCATTACCGATAAGCTTTGAAATTTTCAGTAATTCTGATCCCACGTATTTGGAGACGAGAATTACTGAAGATTGTTCAACGTAAATCTACCAGCTTGGATTTTATTATGCTAAAAATTAAAGATCTAAAGCTAGTCATAAACCGATTTATTGCCACAATAAAAATATTTTTAAGCTCAAAATTAACTGCGAACTTAGATGCTTGTTGTTTGATAAATAACAAGCATAGTGCTATAAAAAAATAATAATTTAATTTTGTTCTAATACAGGTAATTAGTGGTAATAAATGTTTGTTTGATACTGAAAACAAGTTGTAAATTTTCTTTTTTCTTGTTGTCTGTTTTAACTAATCTATATGAAGTAGGTACTTCAGGTACCAACCAATTTTTGGTTAGGAAGTTGCACAGCCAAAGGCAAATAGAAACGTATGTTTGATTCAAGTTCAAGTTCAAGTCCGATTAATGGCAGCAATTTATGAAGGATACCTAGTGTTTTTGGAATTTGAAGCCAAACAAAAACCTTTAAAATACCAGAAAATTAACATTAAATCGTTTGGCAATTTAACTTATTTAATAAGTGCTTCGTACAAACATCCACCAATATTTAAATATAGAGGCTCCCAAAATATACAATCTATGAAGCATGACGTAAATACATTTGTTTAATCAATAACGGTAAAAATTTTATTGCAATATAAAACAGAACTTTGAATGCTACAAATGGTTGGATCACCTTTTATTTATTTATGAATGGCTGAAGTTGTGACGAAGTACTTGGAAATATTAGCACGTTCATTCATATATTCATAATAATTAGAATGTTGATGTTAATCTTCGACAACTAAGCATTTTGGTTATATTGTTACTAACCCAAATTTAACAATGTTCAAAAGTAAAAAAAATTAATCTTTGAACCGTGGACCTTTATAAACTTCGGTTAAATGAACTTCAGTAACTGTAGTTATGAGCAATTAATAATTATTAGCGATTGTTTCATGAGCAAGTAGGAAAATATGTTTATCGTACATTCAACACCTGAATCGACTGTTTAGACTGGTTCATATCAGTCATACATACACCTACGTATTTGTAATCGATTTAGTTTATTTAAATAAATGCCTTGTTGAATACCCTCGATAAAATTGTTGATAACTACACGTCAAAGTCTACTGACGGGGTTTTTGAATTCTATTTTGTTTAGTAATGGATTTTTGGCTAGTTTTAAAACTAGACTCGTGCAGGAGTTTATCTACAATTAACTTTATCTCGAATTGGTTTAACGTTTTACAAATGTTATAAAATTTTTATTATGATTTTGCAACTTTTATTACCTAGCTAAATATGAAATAGGCATTTCGCAATGTCTATTTTTAAATCGATTGAGAATAGTGAAGAATTCTTATCATTACATAAGATCTTTAATGACTTTCACTTCGGTTCATTAAGTCTTTATTTTAACACAAATTAAATTTATGGTATATTGTTCAATTTTGTTGCTAACCTACCAGTTCTAAATTTAGTAAAAAATCATTTATGTACTTAATCATACCGTAATTACAAGCTCAAATTACTGAACTTAATGTTGAGAAAAATGTACATGTGATTAAGTGCAAAAAAAACTGAAGGTTAAATCGTTAATACCTGATTGTAATAATGAAAAAAATAAAGCGAAAACATTTTAATAACAGAAGGCTATCTTAATGAACTTTAAAAGGATTGTTTTGTATTTCCGCAGTATAGCTCTTTACAAAATAAGGATTCCTTTTGTACTTATCTGTTCAACCAAGAGTTTATTTACGTAAATTTTTTGCTTTATTTTTTAAACGCAAAATATTTGATATCAAGTCTAGCATCGAGTCCAGCTCTGGCAAAGACTTGAAAGTTCTACTCCCAAGCTTGCCCAAATGTACCCAAACCGAATGTTATTTGTGGCGACTGTCTCGACATTTTTAGTTCTTTCATCATCATCATCATCCTGTTCCTCTGGAGGTGTCAAGGTTCTCATTTCTTCATTTTCATGTTTCTACAAAGTTACACTACTTCTTTCTGTCTCTGGCCTTAATTCTTCCTTCCTTTCCTCTGCAGTTTCTCGGCAATGCTTTTATTCCAAGTTGTTCGTGGTCTTCTCCTACTATCTTTGCCTAGTGTCCAGGCTTCCCATATCTTCCTAACTTGCCTATTTTTCAGCCACCCTAATCCTCTTATATCTTCTTTCGTTTCCTATCTGTAACGACTGTAACTTTTCTCAGACATCTCATTTCGGCAGCTTGTAATTTTTTCTCTTGCGTATAGACGGCAAGGAACAATCACCTAAGGAAAAGATGGGAGCGATCAGCACTAGAATATATGAGATCGGAACAGACCCATAGCTGCATAGCTCTAAGCCTTGCAGTAGAAGAAGAAGAAGATTAGTTTTGGTAGATATTTCTTTGATATATCGCATTGTATGTTCTTGTTGCTGTTTTGATTCGGTTTCGTATTCATTTTCTTGAGTACTCTTGCTATTCAGAATTACCCCGAGGTATTCGCCGACAAACAAGATGGTCTGATGATGAGATGAGATGGAAACAGGAAAAGGAAGCCTATGTCACAAAATTGACAGAAGAAGGCTAGAGAGAGATTTAAATTCTTCTACTTGCCCTAGGCTGTCTTCTCCAAATTTGATGTTAAGATTTTCTTCTTTGTTAGTAATAGCCATAATCTTTGTTTTGTCTTTATTTACTATTAAATTATATTTTTCAAGTACATACGTTTATCCATACTTTCGTACTTCTATTTCCTTTCCACGCCTCGCAACAAGCACTACACCATCAGCGAATACACAGGCTTCATTCGTTACAGCTTGTTAAGTTCAGTTGTGCTGGCCTAGCTTTCTTTTATAACTTCATGGAGAAAACAAATAAACAATAGTGGACTCAATACTCCTCCTTGTCGCACTCCATATTTATTGATAATTTTTTTATGTCAAGTTGCATGTTCTAACCTTGTTATTTGTTTTTCTGTATAGACTCTTAATTGTTTCAATTATATCTCCAGATTCTTTCTCTACTGTCCACATCAAAGGCTTTCTTCATGCCTAAGAATCCCAGATACACATTATCTCCCTTTGAAAGTGCCTTCTCTATTAGTTGTGTGGAAAATATATGGTCTAAAAGCACTCTGTTCATCTGTGAGTTGTATTCCTACAATTTGGTGCAGTTTATTTTCGAGGATTATCTGGTAAAACCCTTAGGGCGGAGCATAGCTGGCCGTATGCCATTCCTTTGGTATACATTTCTTTCTCCAAGATAAGTTTAAAATAGCCTATTCTTTGTTCAGTACGGGAGAGATACGGCAATGTTATTCTTATAGGAGTTGTGTGCTCGTCACTTCTCGGCGGAGACCAGCGGTCTAAGTAAAACCAGAAGTTTCCAACAAGTTCTCAAACAATTTGATTTGACTGTTCATTTTACCAGTTATAATGCAATTTGTTTGAGTACCGCTGACAGAGGCATGCAGACTAAGCTATTAGAAAGGGATTAGCAGTTGTTAGGTGCATTGAAATACAATAGCCTGATTTATTTATGGTTGACAGGTGGTGAAATCTGGCTACCTCGCTTTCCATAAGACACCGTACTGAACTTCTACTTCATCCACTCCTGCTGCTTTACCTATTTTTAGTTTCCCAAAGGCTTCTTCTAGTTCAATTTCTGTATTCTTTTCTTCTGACTCTTGTAGCCCTCTTGTCCGTTTTTTCCCTTTATAGTTTTAACTTTATGTTCGGTTTTCTTCCGTATATTCTTTAATGCCTTGCAGAAAGGTTATTATTTTCCTTCTAGCTTTGCTCCAAACTCTTCCCATGTTTTTAGCTCTGAGCCTCTTTTTTTACTTTAGTTATCTGCTGCTTGTATTTATCGTATCTTTCCGCAGCTTTGTTCCTTTTATCTTTTTTCTGTTGTCTCCTTTTCTTATTACTCCGCCTATTTCTGTTGCTACTTTAGTTTGTTACGGTGGTGAAATACTCGAATTCTTCTACATTTAGCAAGCCAACATTAAACGCGTTCGATTCCTTTTGTAAAGACCCATTATGTAAACTTAAAGCGACCTAAAAATTTCCAATAGACACTGCACAAAAGAGCGGAAATGATTAGGTATTTATTTGACAACAATAGTTGCACAGAACCGACAGGTTTATAAATGAATTAACAATGATCGTCTGGTGGTATTTTTGGAACATCCTAGTTTAGGGAATTAATTATTCAGACTTATTGACGGTTGCCTTACTAGGATAGTAGGTAGTAGAATGAACAATTTAATACTTAGATAGCAACAAGTAACCTACTAATCGCGACCTACTTTATCTACAGATTTTTTGAGTTCTGAACTATTTTATATGAGACAGAGTCCTACATTTTGCGATGATTCATATTTTGAATGAAAGTCTTAAATAGCCATATGGCTCATCCTTGTACTTTATGTTCTAAAAATATTATACTAAAAGCAGTCTGGACTTTGCGTGCTATTTTTATTGCATTTGCATTAAAACCTTGAACTTGATGGTTGTTTAAAACGGGATTTTATGTTTTACATTAAATATTAATTTATACCAACTGTGCTATGAGTAAGTGTACTCCTATTATTAGGAAGTAAACAATTTGCTAGGAAACAAATGTACGTAGAAATCATGATTGTCCCAAAGTATGGGCAGACAAAAATCAAGATAAACGTGGCGTGGCGCCTTAACGTTAAATGCATCACTGGCTGGCTTATCGTACATTTGTTATGAATGGAATTTGATAAAACATGGATTTCAGTTTATTAACTAATTTAATCAAGCCGCTCTTCACATCTTGCAATTTTCTTATCGTTTGGAATTTTACCACAAAAACAATTCAAGTACTTCAACTTGGAAAATATCGCAAAAGCTATCTAAATTTTCAAGTTATGCAATACTCCTTTTGTATTTAAAAAATTATCGTCCACTTTACTGTATGGAATTTTATTACAGGATAATAAAAACTTAATATTGACTGCTAATTCATTTAGATTTAGAGAGTTTTGTGTTAATTGCTTATAACTTATAAATTTCGATATGAATCATTTAACTCACCTGATATGCTTAAAGCCGATGTTTTGAGCATTGACGTGTTTCCATGCACCATGAAGATAATCTCGACAAATTCTAGCAGCCAATTCTCTCATTTCCAAATTATCACCGCTCATCTGTTTACAAAAGAAATTGACCAAATTACGCTGCATATCAACTTTTAATGACAAACACACTCAAATTATTTAATTGTTCACAATTATTTCACAGAGAAGGCCCCCTTTTTTTCAGACTTTACCCACTTAATAGTTATTTTATTTAAATTGAATTTTTGCACGGAAAGAGTTTTTTAAAGACACATAAGGGTTGATAAATACGTAGGTTTCTCCGGTGGGATTGATTTTCCTATCTAGGGCTCGGGTGTAACGTGATTTTAATCGATATTTTGACGCAGGCGTCGGGGCGCCACTAAAACAGGGAGTTTTTTTTTTAATAATAAGAGCAAAGTTCACGACTAATAGTTTAATGGAAAATTTTACACTTGATTAAAGGCCTTTTTTATCTTATCTTGTTGGTAATTAAAACAGGGTCACCGATTGTGGAATGGGTCGGTTTATTTCAATTATTTCGAGAAATATCTAGCTCATTCGTTTCATAATCTAAATTTGCTCATTTTATATGTTAATTCTGGAAATTAAAATTCGCAGATCAAAGAGAAATTTGGATTGGATTCAAATGCAGCGCCCTTTTTTGAAAAACAAACAAAACAAGAGAACGCGGGGCGTGTGCGCGTCATAGCCTACTAACTACGACGCTTGCGGATATCGTGCCCAGCGAGAAACCTGATTTATTTTCGTGTACCACTGAAAAAAAGTACCTTAACTATAAATAAACGTGGTTCAACATACCTTTCTATTGGAAAAATGGGTCATCTTATTGGAAGTCTTCAACACGCTCTCACCACTAAAACTTTTAAAGAATCTAGTAAACCGTGCAAAGTATCTTTATCACGATACAAACTCAACAAAATATAGCAGTATATTATGGAATATTTGCTTATATTTTGAACTAAAATGGAAGGGGGAAAAATTCTTTTTGAGAAATAAAAAATTTCTGAAAAGACGCCGATGTGTTGTGTGCTACTCCTACGAGCTCTAGCAAACGTATGTTCCTCTGACGTGTCGTCTCGGGTTTAAACGTGCTGCTTTTAGCGTCAGCTATGACGATTTACACTACTCGGTTTCTAACTTTTAAAAAATAAAAAGGCGCTTATCTATTTGCACAAAAGACCGAACAACGAACTCTAACGTGAGCTTTCGCCGACCTTAAATACTTTTATCTCTTGTTTATTTATTTTCCGTAAGATTTACTTTTTTAACGATATTCCTCGTTTTAGTTAATATCCCACATTGTACCCCCTCTTTTGGGTAAAATTGCAAATGCAAGACTTGATGCATTTACAGCGAATTGCATTATGTATGCAGTTTGGAATGCCTTAATAATGGAAGTTTAATGAGAGAAAGTTTTAGAATTACTGCTATTAATAAATAAAGTAGGGGATTCCCCTGGCAACACCTGTTGGAGACAAGTTTTTTGTTAATGTTAAGTAATAATAGGTACTTAATTATGGCCGGTATTTCACTGCAGGTTTAAGCAAAGCATATAAATACGAAGAAGTGCAACCAGTGGCGTAGCAGAAAACTCGACCCCCCCCCCCCCACCACCACAAGAATATACTACAGGCCCTTCATAAAAGTAAATAAATAAATAGATATAACTAGCCTGATAATGTTGTTGTGTTTCATATATTTGTGGTAGCTCTGTTCCCTACACCCTTTTTGTCGACCCTCGACCCTAATCTCTGATCTTTTTTCCCAAATCTCTGCAAGTTTGACCAGGAACTTTAGGAATCCAAGAAAAGATTTAGTAAATTTTAGCTGTTCTTATGGTTATGCATCAAATAATAATCAGTCCCAACAGATTAATTTAAGGTGTATCTTGGGTCGTATGTCGTGTCTGTGATAATTAAGAAAAAAATGGACTTACATGTTTGTCAACATTTTCTGCAAATTCCTACTACGGAGATTTATTATTTTGCTAGTAATTTTATGTGTATTATATTCAAAAAAATTGCATTTCTGCTGCGAATCGGGTTTTAAACTTTCACGAAGACATTGCCAATATAATTATGACGTCTGAAACCCTTTTTAAAATCTCTCTCCATTTGATCACTTCTTGTTCTTCCTGCTGGACAAGTGCATAATCGATAGTTTAATTTTCTCACTATCATTAGCTACGAAAACTTTATCCACATTACTAGAAGTCGCTCTGCATCTTTTATAATCTGCAATATTTTCGTCAGGCCGCGTATGTAGCTATGTACTTGTCGATGGTTGAGGTTCACCAAGAAAACTGTCTATCTATCTTTGCATGATTCTTAAGCTTTCCTCATTTCCTGTGCGGATTTTTCGTTTTTGAACTCCGCTTACATAGAATCTTTTTGTAATAAATGGTTTTTTCGCTGAAGGAATTCTTGTTTGAAGACTTAAACACCCTTTCCTTTCAAGATCTATAAAAGCTTCTTCATTAAAATTTTCTTAACGGTTCCTTTGCTGAAGATTTCTAAAAGTTTCTGGTTTGAAGATTGCAACAAAGGTTCTCCTCGAAGATTTATAATTTTACCTCCAAATTTATCACATGTTTCGTCCCTAAAGATTTCTAAATGACTTCTTCACTGAAGGTTTCAAAAGGGATTTGAAGACTTTCAACAACTTTTTCCTTCGAAGATTTATAAAAGTTTCTTCCTTAATGATTTCCTTTCCTAAAGATTTCTAAAAAGTTTCTGGTTTGTAGCAAAGGTTCTTCTCGAAGATGTATAAAAAGTTTATCCTTTATTTATTTTTAAATGGTTTCTTTGCTGAAGATTCTTAAAGGGCGTCTAGTTTGAAGATTTATAAAAATAAAAACATTTTTAAAAAGTTTCTACCTCAAAATTTATAAAAAGTTTCGTCCCTAAAGATTATTTAATGACTTCTTCGCTAAAGGTTTCAAACGAGTTTTTCGTTGGAAGATTGTTATCAACCTTTCCTTCGATGATTTAAGTATAACATTTTTTTAAGCGCCTCTTTGTTAAAGATTTCTAAAGAGTTTCTGGTACAACTGTAAGTATTTCAATTAGCTATAATGGAAACATAAACTCTTTTAAAGATTTGTAGACTTATATTTCAATTAAAAAAAAAAAAACTTTTTTACGGAAAAGGGCCGCCAGAAGGCCTAGGCCCCCTGCTGTACAATGTTTATGGGGATTTACGCCACTTAATACAACGCTTTGTATTTATGTGCAATTGTTGTATACTACAAAAGAGAGGCCTTGAACGTTGCTGTGAATTCAAACTTGTTCATATTATACCTGCAGTCGTATTCCCAGTAGACTATACTTATTATATTAGCAAAAGTAACCTATAGAGCATCCTGATATTGCTATAACAATAACACCAACAATGACAATAATCAACCAGTGAAATACCGGAACAGGGGAACACACTAAATAAAATTCTATAAGTACATATGTTTAAAACTACGCATTTTAATAAATAATATGTGGCCGGCAGTACGGCATAGTGGGAGCGCATATAGTACTGCAATATAGAAAGTTAAGCAAAGACCTGCTTGCAGAACTTGAACGGGTGGTCACTCTGATGTTTGATGTGTTCGGCCCCCTCGACACTGTAAAGGGATAAGAGGGTAAAAGGAAAAGAAAGAGAATAAATAACATGTATTTAAAATTTAAACGAAAAACAAGTTTAAATACATGTTTCTGGAAAAAGAAAATAGGAAATAATTGTCAGACATTTGAATAGAAGAATGCGCTTATCAACAAAAGCATTTTTGCGTTATTAAGAGGGCTCTCTTAGTAACACTCAGCACTAAACTATGTCCTATTTAATTCAATTTTATTTTTATCCCGAAACCTAATTTAAAAAATAACAAACTCCATCAAACAAGTCGTCCAAACTTCACAAATTTTATAAAATTAAGAAAGTTTGGCAATTTTTTTTTGAAAGGAAATTAATTAAAATTTGCCAAATTCTTGGGTATCTAATACATCATGCATACCTCTTTTGTTTTTTAATTTTCAAAATAAAAATAGGCTAAAAATTAATTTGAAGCAGTGGCGTAGCCAGGATGTTTTCATGGAGGGGGTTAACTAAAGGGAAGATATAATATCAATATATTTTGAAGTAATATAATAACTTTATTAGAATTTGTAATAAAATAAAGGCCCTTCCAGGTTCCCATGGGGGGGGGGGGGTGAACCCTCCCTAACCCCTACCTGGCTACGCCACTGATTTGAAGAACATACTACTTATTTCATTTATGCTGTTTATGGCATTTTTTTCCCTCTTAACCGAGTTTGGAGGGTTTCGCCTCTGGCTTGGTTGACAAGTTGAGTTACCGTTACCTTTCTGCCTCTTACTAAAAGAGTTTCGCCTCTGGCGTGGTTGACACGTTGAGTTGCCGTGCTCTTTTAGTGCTCTTTTTCTCCTGAAGAAGCCCCTTATAAAAGTGGGCGAAACGTTAGGAGTATTGAAAATTAACCTAACAAATACGTAATAATAATAATAAAGCTTGTCCATATTTCTTAGTCGACATCCGTTCACTTTGGTCGTTCTGAAGTATCGTTTTATATTGCGTTTATTTTGTTTTTGTATTACTTTTTTGTTCTTTCGTTTTGGCCAACTATGGAGTACCTACGTTATTTCAACTGTTTTTTCCTTGGTGTTTCAACATTTGTCCAGTATTCTCGCATTCGTTTCGGTGCTCTTCCTTCCTTTCTTCTCTCCATGTCTTGCCTGTTCCTAGCTTTATTATTATTATTAATCATAATTATTTTTTAAATACACTTTTAAAATGTTAAAAGTGAATTGCAATAGTTGAAATGCATTTATTTGTAAAAATTTTAAATTACATTTGAGTGATAGTTTTATATTTTTTACATTATGTTCGAGGATGAATAAACTAAAAACTTGTAAAGTCTAGAAAAATATCAAACTGAATAAAATTAGGATCATTTGATATTGGCAGTATTTACGAATTGTTTATTAAAATATTTTAGGCAAACATAAATATTAAAGTTCAAGCATAAAGAAAAATGGCGACTTAATTTACATTGATTTGTTTGCAATTAAACGAAAATGTTGTGTAGTTACTAATTAACCTGAGCTCGTATAGGACAATTAAACAATACCGATACCCCTAAAATATATTTACCAATTAGCTCAAAACTAATATTTATGAATTAAAATTTATCAGACCCTTACTATTGTTGATGCCTATGAGTTCGATCAAGTCAATTTAAATTATTTGACATACAAAAATTGAGTTTTGGAGATTTCCAATGATCAATCAAAAATACCCATACACTTTGGAGTAATTGTGTTTTGGTTTATAAAATTTGGATGCAGTCATTTTATGTAAGGTTATGTAAGGTATAGAGAGAGAAGAAAACTTTAGAATGTTAAAGGCACAGTTTACCTGCATTGTGCCTAATCCTGCTTGTAAACATTTAAACTGTCAATCACCCTAAAGTATTGTAAAAAAACATTTTCAATAAATCTAGCATGTAGCAAACGAGTCAGTAAAGATCAAAATTCCCACGCACTTTTGAGAAGTGGTGTTTTGATTTACAATATAGAAAGAGAGATAGAAAACTTGGAATGCCGCAGGAGCTTACCTGCCCCAGAAGCATTGTATTTAGCTCTATAAATGCAATACCATAACTAAAGGTGCTTGTGAATTTCTGGTGATTTAGGTTACACGAAAACTTTCACTGGTTTCTACTCTAAATTTACTTTATAAAACTTTAGTAAGACCTATTCTTCTGGCACTGAGCTAGAAACAGTACGAAATAAATATTGGTGTTTTGTGTACTTCAAAATACAAGGTTTGTCAGGACGACCGTCGACTAGATGTTTCTTGATAAAAACATAAATGAAAATTTGAAAAATGGGATTTTGGAATATTAAAAATCGATTGAAAATATTTCTATGAAATAGAACGCCCTATATATTTTTACATATTTAGTATCATCTTTCAACCACGAGCACTACAGTGGTCTATCATTAATACTACAGTAATTATTTAATTGTTTTTGAAGTTTTTTTCTCAAGGTTTAATTTAAGGACTCTATCACCCAGGGAATAGCTAGCATTACTCGACACGCTTACCAGTATCCGACAGGGTGATTGAAAAATACCGATCTCGATTTTTCTCAGATTTTTTAAATATACTCGATTGCCAGTTAGATAGCCACTGCCATAATCTTTCATAAAATACCCAACTTGATAGGCCCATAATTATAATTATTATTGCTCCATGTATCAAGATTTATTCTGTTTGGAGTAAATAAATAAATAACCAATGTTTGAAGATAATTGGCAGTGAGCCGTGTGGGGGGTGTTCTATGTCGTAAACAATAATGATTTGAGTTTTATGTTAATTTTATTTATGCGTGTCAGAAGAAGTGTTTAGTTTTTAAAATAAAATTGCCGAAGAAAGCTAAGTAGCCAGGAAAAGATAATAGCGTAAGCAAAGTATGTATTAAGAATGGTTTTTCTAGGAAGGGCGCCGTAGGTGCAGTATCTTAACAAAGTAGAAGCACAAGAATTCTAAGGGATTTAGTAAAGTATGTGAACGGATAGACATAGAATAAAGAAGGAGATTATAATGAATTATTTACAATACATTAAATCACGGTTGATGTGGGACGCAGTAGTCCCCACAGCCCAAGTATTTATTCACTTTTATAGTAAATTTTGTCTCAGACTTAATTTTATTTTCCTTTGTTCTGCTAAAGTGCCATTTAGTTATATAAAGTACTTTGTGCCTCATTTTTAATTTTATTTACTGTTATTTATTAGCTTGTTTTTTCTTAAAATTCCTATCTTTTTTATCTTATCTTCGATGCGGTAATTCTCCGCTAAATCAATATTTTCTGAATAACATTTTATTAGGATATTTATGAGTCATTTGTGGTTTCATAAAAGTGGATTTTCCAAAATTTCTTGTTTTTGTTTACTAGTAAATCTTAAAAATTAGTAATGTAAAAGCAATAATCGGTAACGTTTTACGTCCAAATTTCTAGTATGGAGAATCTAAACAAACAATAACAGATAATAATATTGTGCAAGTTTTGTAAATTTTGAAAATTCCTAGAAGCATTGTTGATGCAAACACTGACTTTGTAAAAGGTAATTGTAAACAACGTCATTCATGTCAACATGTTGACGTATTTTAAAAGAAATTGTTCTTAATAGTTTGATTGCTATAATTTGTCGTATTAGGTTGTATTAAAACATTTTCAAATTTACTGTTTTTGTGATTAAAGAACAGCCAGAAATAAATGAAATACAAAACAAATATCATAAATCTTTGCTTGTTTTAAATGCACCAAATAAATTTTAATTATACAAAATTTATTGTTCTTCATCTTACTAGCCAGGTTTGACCATACTACTCTTAATACGAATTACCAGGAGAGATTTAAGTTTGCGGATGACAAGTAGATACCTCAACGTGCATCAACTACCATGGCCATTTAACGCTCTCAATTAGAATTTTATTTATGAAGCATATACCTAGATATGAAAAAATAAAACAATGAACATTTCACTTCAGAACAATTGCAGTTAAGTAGGTATTTACAACTCCAAAATTTCAGGATGATTTTAAAAATGTAAACAGTCTCCAAACAATAGTAATTTGTATAACAAGTGTTGAAAGTACAGTTTTGCAGAACGAAAATGAAGGTTGCAGGCTGAGACGAAGTCGAAGGCTGCATTCATTTGAGTTTTGCAAAACACTTTCAACAAGTGTTATTACACACTATTTTTTCTACTCCTACAGAAGAAAGACATTTAATTCACTATTTAATATTTTAAAACAAATTTTATAATTTTTGTGGAATATTAAGTATGCTCATGAAAACTATGGTCACTATGGAAATAAGTCCGTTGCTATGAAAATAAACATATCACAAATATAAACAAACCATACAGTTAACCGGCGCCATTTTGAAAGTGTGTTGCAAAGTACTTTGCAACACACTTTTGGATTTTGTCGCACAGTTTCGACAAACAATTGCTTTCAGCATTAAAAATCATGTGGAAAGATCAACTTTCAATAGTAGGAGTAGAAAAAATATTTTTTAATCTGCTTTATCAAATAGGTCACCAGTATTTTAGAAAACAAAATTGGTTTATTTACTACAACAAACACTTTTAATCTGTATTTTATTTTTAATCCCTCATTGCTAAATGAATTTATATTTTTTACATTTCTGTAACCACATAACACACAGACATAAACGATCTGCAGTATAAAAGGTCATTAAAAATATCATGTTTTTTTCTACAACAAAATCGATTATACAATATCGAACATTGATATAAAGTTTTAAAAATATTAATGTATTGCCGTAATTATTGGCAATATATTGATTAAATTAATATTTAACATTTTTTTATTTCTGAAATGATTCCTTAAAATCCGTATTTTAGATATAAGGGAGCTATCAGATTAAAGAATCGGGAAAGATTATTATTGACATGTGAAGTATTTGATGCATCAACACAGCAATTTATTTCACGTGCCAAATTATGAAACAAATAGAATTATTTGATAAGGCGATTTAATCGATATATCGATTGATCCGATAAAGATTTCACAGAGAATGCTTTGAAAAACGTGAAAAATATTGATTAAAAATTCAAATTTGGGCTTGTGTATTTTTAAAGTTTTCTCTAGGAAAGCGTTGAATTTTTAAATGAATTTATATCATGCTACTCCTTGATTTTACTGATGTTAAGTTCTTGGCCTAATTAAAAAAATAGTTTGCATTGCCATTGGCATTATGTGAAACCAACGAATACGTTTGTTTTTCCATTTTAAAATTAAAAGTTTTTATTTAGTTAACAATTTCAAATGCCGAAAACTTTACTTCAAACATTTATTGCCTATTTTAGGTTTGCTTTTAATTTACTTTACAATTTTTTATTTAAACAAATAAAAAATGTATTATGTAGAACGTTTTGCTACTTTTTAAACTTGTTATAGGTAATTAAACATCATATTATTTTAATAACAATGAACAAAATGTTATCTTATACTTCGTGAGATATCTAGGGATTTATCTTTGAGAGCTATAAAACACTCAAATTAAATGTGTTTTATAAAAAAAAGATATATGCAATGGTATTATTTTCTAAAAAAAATCTTGGTAACTTGAAACTCCTATTCATTGATGTATTTTTTTAAAAACAAATACTAGTGCATTATTCAACGAGCATGTAATAGTAGAATAATGCCACTTGGAGCCGCCATCTTGGATTTCTAATTGCTTTGACCTTGGGATTCCCCACTTTCGAATTGCTTTGACCTTGGGATTCCCTACTTTCTAATTGTTTTGATGGGGTTCTCCACTTTCTAATTGCTTTGACCTTGGGGATTTCCAACTTTCTCTTACCCTGAGGCGTTGGAATTACCCACTTTCTAATTGTTTTTGGAATTTTCCTATGTAAACAATGGGATTTCCCACTTTCTCTCAGCCTGAGGCTTTGGAATTACCCACTTTCTTAGCCTGAGGCGTTGGATTTCTCTAAACCTGAGGCGTTGGAATTGCCAACTTTCTAATTTTTGGGGATTACCCACTTTCTATTTGTTTTGAACTTTTCCTATGTAAACAAACGTTCTATTTGGTTTGAATTTTTCCTATGTAAACAAACTTTCTATTTGCTTTGGAATTTTTCCTATGTAAACAATGGAATTATTTAGAGAAAGTGACTTCAATAACCATGTCTTCTATTTTGATATTAGTTGATAAAATTTTAAAGTGTGTGTACTGTACCTTTGTGAACGTGTTTTTACGATTTTGTGATCGTGGTGAGTACTCAGAGTTAAAAGCAATCTTGTATAAATCAAAATCTTATTTTTAATTTGTAGCGAATAGAAATATTTACATTTTGCATTTTTACATATTTTTAGGCGTTTACTATAAAATATTTAACAATTTAACGCATTAATCTCATTTGCTTCTATTTTATGTAATATGTCAACATTTTGAATTTCTGGCATTAAAAAGTTTCTAAACTTTTATAAATTAATAAGGCTCCGAGGATTACAGCTACACACTTCTGCATGAGAAGGAAGCAGGTATCTCTACCTAATACATGTAAAAGGTATATGTCTGTTTTTGTTATTGGATTAGTGACACCAGTTTAAAACCATATACCTAGTAGGTATATGTTTAAAACAGAGAGTCACTAGAATCTAGGGACTTTCAACGTAAACAAAATACCACTAAATTATGTAATAAAATTCAAAATGGTAGGAAATACTACTTTCAAAAGATAACATAACAATTCTTTGTTTATATTTACTACAAATTAACAATAACTTTGTTTTCTATTTCGGTTTTTGAAACCATTCATTTTAAAAGAAAATTTGAAAGTGTTTGTGTTAATTTTAAATTGAAAAAAATCGTTTAAGGAATTTATAGATGAACTACCCGAAAGCCTAGCACACATGCAGCCTGGTAATTTAAATTTCGACTTGTTAAATTCTTAAGTGTGTTATGTAAATGTGAATACATGTAAATGTATGCCTAGTTTTCAAACAATTGAAATAAAAAAAAACAGAATAGAACACGTTTTAGACTTCTGTTTAGAATTTCTAATTGCTGCAGGCTAGAACTTGCTATTTACGTAGAAAATTTCTAAACTTCATAAGACGTTTTTACATATTTTTAGGCTTTTACCATAAAATATTTAACAATTTAACGCATTAATCTCAGTTGCTTCTAGTTATTTTAAAATTTCTGGAATATTATTGTGGTTTATTGTTGTGTTTTAAGATTATCTTCTAATTATTTTTTAACTTAGTCTAGAAAAGCACGTTACTGGAATTTTTTAAACAATAACATTTTTCTAATTTGAATTTTTGTATAGTATTTGGCACTTACTGCAATATTTTCTAACTATACGTACATAGAAATTAAAACTAAATTTGTATCTCGTTGTTCAACATTTTAATGTAAACCATAATCTCTAAAACTCTGTCATCTCTGCTAACATTTTTGAATTTCTTGTATTACATAAACTTATAAATTAACTCATATAAACGGTATTCGGTACTCTACTTTGATTTTAGAATACTCTAAACCAGTGGTTCTTAACCTTTTGTTACTCGCGGACCCCTATCTGCAAATTTTTGAATGCCGCGGACCCCACGATTTTTTTTAAGACACCAAAGCCTATACTTTTTAATGTGAAATCGAGAACCTCTCAACATTTTTCGCGGACCTCTTACAAAGGCGTCGCGGACCCCTGGGGGCCCGCGGACCACAGGTTAAGAACCGCTGCTCTAAACATTCATGCTCTGTATTCCCGAAGTCGTTAATAACGTCACCATCTTAATCTTACCATAATTTCAGATAAGTTGTTTAGAAATTCATTGAACGTTTAATAGTTACGCAAGTACATCTTTATTACTAATTTATTACATACATAGAAATTTAAAAACCAAATTGTATTTGCTTCATAATTATTGTAAAATAAATTTTTGCTTTAATGTAGTTATTTGTTTCTACAAGATTGCTTTTAACTCTGAGTACTCACCACGATAAGTAGACCGGGAAATTATACAATGGCCACCTAGGTCCCCAGACTTATCAGTCAATGATTTCTTTCTTTGGGGACACATAAAAAATTGTATTTACCGCCAACAGGAAACACGTGCTACAAAATGTAGATGACCTAAGGGAAAAAAATATAGCTGCAGCTTCAATTACGCCGCACATGCTAAATCACATTCGCCAAAATTTTTACAACCGCCTGGTACATTGTTTAGCTCAAGAAGGTGCCCTGTTTGAATACTTGTTGTAATATTTTGCTTTAATTTTTTTATTATCTTAAATAATAGTTATTTCTCACCTTCACGACAATATTTTACTATTTGTACAATAGAAGTTTGGCAAAGTTATGCATTCCTTTTTCGTTGTGATAAGTTCGTTAAGAAATAATATATTGTTTGTTTGTTGTATATTTTGTAAGTAGAAATTTTCTAGTTGTCTTGGATATATGGAACAGGATCAGTACCTATGTGGTTAGTAGTTTCAGACAGACTGTATAGAAAGAGGATAATTGCTTAAAAGCTGTTGTAACTTGTAGGCCTCAGGTTGCTTTTTGGTTCTCAGCAAGTATACAAAAAAATATTATTGAAAGTACAAACATTGTTAGCCGGCATTTTTTGTCCTATACAAGACTAATCCTAATCCCTACATGATAGGGAAAGTCAGTAAAGTGTCACTGGTGAGTAGGGCGATTCACTCATGCTGTTGAAGTTGAAGTCTTTTTAAGATATTAGGTGTAGCAAAAGTAAGGTTCTTTTAGATGCTACATTAAAATTGAGGAGTAGTTTCTCCAATTTTCATGTCAATATTTATTTCTAAAAGTTGTGAAATTACATAAGAAAATTAAAATTTTAAATTTGGCACCCTGTATCTCTGAAAATATTAACTTTTGGACAAAGGTAATTTTAGATAAATCATACTAGAGAACACATTTCTAACATGGTGCCGTGCACTTTTGAAACGCCCTGTATATTTTTTTAAACATAGTTTTTATTATTTTATTTTGACCCATTATTCCCTTTTGCGACATAGTGACGCAAGCCAGAGTGGTGTAGTGGAGTGTCTTCTGCAGTCTGAAGGCCGGTATCGAATCCTGGTGACCATTCGTCGTTGGGCACCAAATTAAGTTTAAACATACTTACACTTTATTAAATTAAAGAAAATAGTTGCTTTTTGATCATTAAAAAGCGTACGTTTCCCTGTTCAATGACATGTCGACGTTTTTATTTTATATCTTTAGTATTCAGCATTGAAGTTGAGTTTGGTAATTACGGATTGTATCGTGGATATTACCAGGGTGGGCGATATGTAAAACTATGTATCAATATCAATAGGATCACTTCTTTCATCATGGACTTAGTTAGTTTAACGGATGACCTTGAATTTAGGACGATTTGTACAGATAGGAATAAAAACACAATATTTGTTATTAATCGTTTAATAATAACTACATAATTTTACAAATTACATAGCGCTATTTCCATAAAAACAATTGAAATATAATAAAACAAAATAAAAACTGTAAGGTATATATATGTATATATATATCAGCAGTCTAGAATTACGCAATAAATAAATCAACAATAAAATTTTGTAAACAATAAATGGATAATATCATAGGTTTATAAAAGCATCTCATTTATATCAATTTACATTTCTGGCTTAAAACAAATGACTAGAAAACCCTTCAAGTGCTATTAAAAATTAACAGACTTGATTAGACTAGAAAAATGGCTTAATATTAAAAACTAAAATAGTTTTAAGTATTATTTCTTTATTTGATATATACGGATACCAAGCTGTCCCTTTTGCTTTAATTAATAACAATTTTGCTTTTGGCAGATATATGTTTCAACAGTTTTTTTTTTTCTATTAAATTTCAAAATCAAACATTTTTCCTCTAAACATATTTCTGCCACGACAAGTTTCCCCACTTGAATTGTTCAATAAATAATCCAATCGAATCTACTCTTGGCTAAGTCTATGTGTAAGTAACTCTGCATTTTAAATCATTATAATATCAGCTACTTTTCTTAATTTTTATTTTTGTCTCTAAGAGTCGACAACTATGTCATAATACAAGTCTTTCGCTACAGATTTTTTACGTCATAATATTCTAATGGACTACATCAAAAAAAAGGAAAACAACAAAATTGTAAAAAAATATTCACATGTAGGGATCGAATCACAATATCAACAATAAGTTACGTCGAGACTCCAACAATTACTTTATATCTGTTCTTACTCTAGTCGCTTTACGCCCTAAATAAATTGCGTACGAAAAATATAATAGAGAGCGGCAAAAATATATTTTACTGAATCACAATTTCAGCCAACCATATCTACACTGAAGAGAATATACAAATGAAACCATTTAATGATGTTGCATTTTTACAATTTTTATTTGTAGTTTTGTAGAAATTTGAGTACTGTAATTTACTAAATTTTTTTCTTTTTAATTACATAAATACCGAAAGTTCGTGAAGTTTCATGGAAACACTGCTGTATTACATTAAAAAAATATAAAAATTGAATTGTAAACGAATAATTTAAAATGATTTTTATATATAAAATTAAAAATACCTTTGTAAAAAATGTCTGTAAACTTTTTTACCAACTTTTATGGGAAAATTACAGTTTTAATATATTAAAGCTCTTTGAGTATATCCAGTAAAGTTTACTTACATTGACAACGATTTCAGGAAACAACAATTTAATAAGCTTCTTTGAAATATTTATATGAAGAAGCTTATCCCTAAGTTACTATATTAATGATCAAATTAAGACTTTCGACAGTTGCAGTATAGATTCGCGAGTTTTCAAATTTTGTAGCAGAGACAGGAATTACAATTAACAATCGACATTAACAAAATAGTTTCACTTGTGTAATTCGTATGTCTGCCAAAATATTACAAACAAGTAACTTTTAACAAACGCTTTTATACAGCAACTGAGCCTTAAATTGCGAGTGATTTTTTCATTAAAGAAGACTGCAGTTTGGATTACTACAAAAACTGCATATTCTTGCTAAGTAGAAAAAGTAGCCGACCAATGTTCAACGACAAACTTGGTGCGAGCGAATTTATTTATTAACAAGCAAATTCTTAAAGCTTCCAAAAATGTTTACGCATACAGAAGCACAATATTATTTGTTTATATTAGGTATATAAATATCCAAATTAAGATCTTAAACCTATCAAGTTAAGTTTGTAATTTCAAACGGTACAAAATATTAGTTTCCATACGAGTATTCAATAAAAAAAAATTTTTACAAGTCCACCACAAACGATTGTTAAAAATTAATATAAAAAAACTTCGGCAACAATTTGATAAATATAAATCCTTCGTATAAATTAATTCTAAAAACCCAGTCGTACGTATTTTCCTTCTAAACAGTTCACCCACGTATTTTTAAATTGACAAAGTTCTTCTCTTCAATGTAAATATGAGCATGCCGTTTTTATGTATAGATCAAGAGAAGTGTCAAATACTAAATTCTGAAAAACTACTACGTAACGGGTCGATACCTTCTGCATCGTACCTGGCTTTCCGGTAATGGTTCACCTGAGGGAGGTGGGGGAGGTCCCTCCGATGTATCAGGAGAGCTTTCCGGAGCCCCAATTAAACACGTAGGGACGCCTCTTACTCTAGCACCTTCAATAGTCGGCTTATAATAGTTTGATCACTATACAGGGAAGGGTTAAAACGTAAGCAACCCGTAACCAAACTCATATAAATATTCTGACGATGAAGATGATGCATGATCGATTATTATAACCACTAAAAGTTGCTTAAATTGTCAAAATATGTAATGAGTTTTATGTTATGGGTTATCTACTTAAACAATTCCACTCACCCCCAGCTGTTGAATGTCGTTTAAACCTGAGATTCAGTTCGCTGGGATCATTTACATACTTTTCAGTCAGTCTACGTCTCCGCAAGCCCGGAGTTAGGTCACCTGACCATGACATACACTTAGCCAGTCTTTGACCACTAACAGCTACTGGAATACGGGAGGTTTTGCTACCATCAGGTGCTGGACTAACCTACGGTAGTACTTCAATTAATACTAGGTACATACCTACTTCAAAGAAGGTGATTACTATTAAATTGTCGCCTACAATAAATCAAGCGAAAATACCTAACATAACAGTTTTAAAATCTAGATGGCTTTATCCTGTAAAACAGTGTGTGTAGAGTAGAATCAAAACGAGAACGGCACTCACGTGACTATGCGCCGTAGACCAGAAAGCGTTCGGGCTAGTCCAAATTATTACAGAAGGGGAGACTCTTTGTTGTTTGTCATTGGCGTTCGTCGTATTTGTTTCGTTCGTTTCGTGTTTAGGCAAGTTAAAAATCTTGTGTTACCCCACTGGAATTTTCCCGCCGCCCTTTTCGTTTTAATTCCACTCTAACTGTTAAACTTTTGTTATTCGGTTAATTAGTTGTCAAGACGTCGTCTCATAGGTGTTTAACAAAAATCAAGCAAACTGGGATTATTGATGGAAAGCCGTGTAAGGTCAGTCCACTCAAACTCGCAACTGAGAATTGGAAGCAAAGATTTGTAAGTTGTATGATAAGAAACCCTCAACTTCGTCTCGTGATGTAGCAAAAGGGGTATCACACATAAAAAAAAGCGCTGAAGATAATTAAGGAGTAATATTATCGTGCGAATAACTCCGCCTGGGGCAGTTGGTGGGTGGATTGAGTAGCCCATTGACTGTCACTGCCAGTTCCAAGCCCAAATAAAGCTTGCTTCACATATACACGGCATCTACAAGTCAGCACTGGACCGACAAATTCATTAGTAGTTCGCATCTAAACGACAAATACCGATCGATTACAGAACAGCAAGCTGCTAAAAGTAGTAAAATTTGCCACCGGTAAAACATTATTTTAAAGAGTGTATAATATTTTGTCGGTCCTGTCCGTGTGCTGGTCTGTGGATGCCGGTTATATGTGAATCATGCTTAAAGGCAGAGGGTTGGGCAATGGACCAATGACCCATTCGTGTAAAAACCTATTGTTATGAGAGCTCAAGGAGAAACAGCTGGACGGAACATACGACGACAACCTGGCGAGGAAAAGACTAATGAGATAAAATTGTACACATGGAATGTATGAACACCTTACAGAACAGGCGCACTTTGAAACTTACAATATATTGATATTTTGCCATACAAGAGATGTGCTGCAAAGGAACCTCAATACTGGAAAATAGAAGCAGCAGGTATTGTATAGTACAGTGGACAACTAGAAAGAATATATCACATATGCCCAAGAAACCACGTTAAAATATTGCTCAAAAAGTTGGCCCAGAGGAGTGTTTCAGACCAACTATAGGCAGCCATAGCCTACACTCTAATGACAACGGTACCAGACTTGTAAATATGGCAGCCTGACTAGATATGGTAATAGCCAGTACATGTTTTGGAGGAAAATCCATTCATAAAGGCACCTGCAAATCCCTGGACGGCCATATAATTAACCAGATTGACCACATCACTTAGATATTTTAAACATAAGAACAAGGAAAAGTGCTAATATGAACTCGGAGAGAGCAAGGTGAAAGCTATATTGAATGCTAGAAAAGGCCAAGTAAATCCCTGTGAGCCCTGAAAAACTAGGAGCATATCGCAACAAAATAGGTTGAAAACTTGCAGAGGGGAAGAACGGGTGAGAGTACCGTCGATGTTAATGAACGTTGTAACATGTGCAAAGAGGCTATAATAGAGGCGGCTGACGAAGCCATTGAGAAAGCAAATACGAACAAAGAGACGAAGAACTAACTGGTATGATGAGGAATGTGCCAAGATAACAACTGAAAAGAATAGTGTGTATGCAGCTCCAGCAGAGAAAAACTAGGCAGAAAGAACACAGCATACAGGAAATGAAATCTGCCGGAGAGTAGAAAATACCATGAAGAACTGAATGGAATGAGGAAAGATTTTACACCAAGAATAAAGATATGCAGAAGTAATGAAGGCGAAAAGAGAGAATACTTAAAAGATGGACGGAAAGAGAGGAAAGAGAAGAAGAAGCTACTGTGGTAACATGGAGAACGACAACAGAGAGAAGGTAACATTGTCACACCAGGAGATAAGAAAAGCTGTAGACTAATTGAAGAACTCCAGAGCTCGCCAGGATCCGATAGTATCATAGCAGAGATGATAAAACAAGGTGGCCCTTATTCGAAGCAACCCATCAACTCGTAGTAGATATATGGAAACAAGTAGAAATACCCAATGAATGACGACTAGGAATAATTGTTCAAGAAAGTTGACCCATTAAAATTCGAAAACAACTACAAAACATTTAGCAAACGTGATAGTGCAAAGGTTACAACCATACGTGGAGGATATCATTGGAAGATAACAGGGTGAATTTTGTAGGCAGAGACAGATATTAGAATGCCGTTATGAATACAACATTGAAACGTATCACCTATTCACCGACTTCAAGGCTGCTTATGATAGTTTGAATTAAATACCTTATACAAAGCCATGCTAAATTTCAACATACCAAAACATCTGGTAGCACTAGTTATAGAAAACACGCTTAATGTAAAGTGCAAAGTAAGTCCAAGGAGAGCTCTCTAAAACATTCTGTGCTAAAACAGGACTGAGATAAGGAGATGCGCTGTCAGGCGCACTCTTCAACATAGCCCTCGGGTATGTTGAAGGAGAGGTCGAAGTAAATCAAAGGGGTACAATAATGAATAAGAGCGTACAGATGTTAGCTTAGGCTGACGATGAAGACATCACTTCACATTCTAATAGGCAGCTTGTCGAAATCTGCAATGCCATTGAAGCAGCTGGAGATAAAATGGGCATCCAAATAAACTCTGGCAAGTACTCAATAAAAGAGGATGAGGCCACATAGCAGACCAGAGAAACATAAGTTCCAAAATGCTTCAGATTTCGCATATCTGGGCTCATCGTGGTGTTGAGAGTGATCCGCGTTCTGGAAGACGTACAAGCAGCAAAAGTGCACAAAATGTCGAAGTTGTGCGCGCAGCTGTGCGGCAAATTATTATTCGTGAGTTATCCACAGATCTAAACATTATTTATGGTTCGATTCAATCCATTGCTACGGAGGATTTGGGCATGAGACGCGTCACAGCTAAATTTATACCAAAACTTCTCACAGCTGAACAAAAACATGCCCGTGTTTTAACTGCTAGTGACTTGCTTGAATGCATCAGAAATTACGAAAAATTTCTAAAAACGATCGTAACTGGCGATGAAACATGGGTTTATGGGTATGATCCCGAAACTAAGGCCCAATCTTCACAGTGGAAGGCGACAAAGCCGCAGCAATGTTAAGACAATTTTTCGACCACAAGGGAATTTTGCATCATGAATACGCTCCACCTGGCCAGAAAATTAACAAGGAATGTTACTATCAAGTTCTACGACGATTGGCGAGTGGCAATTGGATCACGATAATGCCTCCGCCAACGCATCTCAACTTGTGCAGTAGTTTCTTGCTGAATATGGCATTCAACAAATCCGCCAGCCACCATATTCGCCAGACCTTGCTCCCAACGACTATTTTATGTTCCCCAAAATCAAATTTCAGTTAAAAGGAAAACGATTTCAAGACATTGAAGAGGTACAGCAGAACACAACGAAGCAGCTACCAGTTATTTCATAAGACGAATTTAAAAAATGTTTCGAACGCTGGCATCAACGTTGGATTAAGTGTGTGGTTTCGGAAGAAGACTACTTAGAAGGCGATTAAATGTCAATTTCATAAATCTTGTACAATATGTTGGTGGAAAAAAATTGGTCTTGATTTTTATTGATAAAGAAATCTATGTATGTAAAAGCTGATTTCAAATTTCTACCTGGAAGCCAATATTATTCGTTTCGTAATGATTCCGATCTGGAGGAAATAAGAAGATGTAATGGAAAGATATACCTGCTAGTTCTATCGTGGTTTTTAGATGCAAGTGGATTAAGTGCACAAATTTAACAACAGATGATTCTGTGCAAAAGTTATTGAAGTACGAGTTTAGTCGCCGTTCACTAAAAACTTGATATGTTGCATCAAAAAGTGCTATTTATGTATAAGTTCTCCTTCCTTTCATTTTTCCCCTCTTATACCTTTACAGTGTTGAGGGGGCCAAACACACCGAGCCGCAGAGTGGTCCACCCATTCAAGTTCTGACCAAGCAGGTCTTTGCTTACCTTTCTATATTGCAGTACTGCATGCGCTCCCACTCTGCCGTACTGCCGGCCGTATTAGTTTTAATTAAGTTATAATAAAAATATTTGATCAATCAGAAATTTATCTTAGTTTTTACGGCTATTTTAATAAGCGACAATTTAATACTAATCACGTAATCACCTTTAACTTGTTATTCCTATTTAAATTCTGACTTAAGTTTTAAATTTCAATTTTTTGCGAGTTTCTAGTTTTGACTATTAATAAAAAACTAAAACGGTGGCTTACTAAGGGCGAGTTGCACAAACATGACTTAACAGCTTCGTCAATTAAATCTTTCGTTAAAATGAACAAAATCAAATCAAAACTCAAATTCATATTGAAAATAATACACTTTGATCATCACAACCCTTAAACTGAAAAAAAATTATGTATTGCTGGCTCAATCGTCAAACAAAATTATTGATGGTAATTTTTACAGGTTATAGAAATTTTTAAATACTTTTTAAATACTTAAATACTAAGGAGCAATGGCAGAAAATGATTTTTGAAGATAGAATTAAGAAACTCGAAGAGAAAGAAAAACTAAGTATTGCAATAAAAGGGCGGTAGTGTCAAGAGACTAATATTAAAGAAAATGTTAGGAAGAAAAACTTCACAATAAACCTAAATTACAAGAAGTGTTCAAAGTAGGAAGGGACAAGTCTAAACAAGTAGTAATTGTATGAATGGGAAGTTGGGAAGAAAAATGACAGTGAACAATGTAACATACAAATGGAATAAGAACAAGAGTTCACTACAGCAGACAGAGCGAGTTACTGATCCTAGCAAAAGGTAACAGTCAGGATGGTCAAATAGTAATGAACAAGGCAATGAATCTGGTATGTGGAAAACAAAAGAAGCAAGTAAATCAAGTTAGTGTTCCCAAGCGAAAAGTAAAGCTAGTAAACCCACATATGGGAAAAAAGAACTGGTTTAAATTATGAAGTACTAAAGCAACTAGAAAAACAATGCAAACTATATCAAATTGAACTTTTAGCATTACAAGGAACAAACTTAAAATAAAATACCATAGTAAGACACCTTAAATGGCAATGCACATCAAAACAGATTAGAAACTGGATTCTTAGTATCAAATACAAGGGCGGAGAACATAATTAATTGAATGCAGTAAATGAAAGACTCCGCCACCTGAGAATAAAAGGATGGAGGAGGCAGAGGATCAAAATAAGGATAAGCTTTATGAAGAACTGGAATATATGAAACAATCGCTAAATACGATGTTAAGATGATAATTGGAGATTTCAACTCCAAGACTGCAAGAGAGGAAAGAAATTATCCAGTGATGGGCAAGCACAGAAAATCTAAGATTACTCTCAAGATGAATAAAGAAATCAACAAAGAAACATGGAAGCACCCAAATGGTAAAGTAGTCAACCTTTAGTCAAACTAATCACAGACGTTAAAATCTGTCAAGAAGCAGAAATATCGTCAAACCATTATCTAGTGAGAGCAATGATAAAAGTAAAAAAGAGAACAGGAAACAGAAGAGTCTACAAGTTGAAATGTTAAAAAAATGCGAGAGCAGAGCTCGATATGAAAAGCAGTTAGAAGAAGACCTGCTAAATTTAGAAACTGGAAGAAATGTCGAAAAGAAGCGGGAAAGTCTAAAGAACTCGATTAAGCATGTAGTAGAGAAGATGCAACCATGATTTGTTTGTATGATAAGGAATGTGAGGTGGCACTGGAACAGTTGAGAAAGGAAAGACTGAAGATGTTACATCAGAAAACTACTGAAAATGAGGAAGTATTTAAGGAAAAATGAAGAGAAGTTAAAAAGTTGTATATAGAATACAAACCAACAGAAAATATAGAAGAAATTGTAAAAATAATACCAGATTGTTTCATAAACAGATAACGAGTAAAAAAGGATATCAGCCCAGATTGCTAATGTGTAAAGAAAGGTAATTTAGATAGTAAAAAATGTAACAAGAAGATGACGAGAACATTATAGTGAAAATACAGAGGAAAAACTAGAACAATTTGAGAAAGCACATAACAACCTGCCCAGATATCAGGAAATCCATTAATAAAATGAAAACTAACACAAGTGGAGAGACGCAATAGTAACTAGTTCCAATTTTTAAAAAACGTGATAGGCTTGAATGTGTTAACTATAGACACATATCATTACTAAATGTTACATATAAGTTACTGGCAATGCTAATCAATGAAAGGCTAAAAGAAATTCCTGAGTAGTTAACACGTTCGCTGCCAATCACGCCGAGCGGCGTTGTCGGCAGCCTAGTGCTATATGCCGAATACACACATTTGCTATGGTCCAAATGGCAAGTCAGGTAATGCGCGTCATCAATCACATAATGGACGGTTGGCGTTACCAATAATACGCGATAAAAAAATACAAAATGTAATTGCTAAATATAAATTATTTTTGTAGTTTTCATGTAGACATACTAAGTTATGATGTCATAAAATTTATTGATGACATGCATTACTTGATTCACCAGTTAAACTATATTTATTTGTTATTGTTTCGTCTGGCATTGGCGACTAGACTATCTGCTTGTGTCGGAATTCGGCAAATTCAGCCCTTCACAACAATGGCGGCACAAGTAGATAGCCTAGCCGCCAATGGCAGACAAACAGTAAGACCGGCGACAAATCTGCGGCACGGCAGGGCCGCAAAAACTTTTATTTTCAATCATATATGTAATGACGTTATTACTAACTGTTTTGTAAGTTGGAAAATTGGTCTTTACTGACTGTTACTTTCCATCTGGGTGGAAAGTGATCAGCTGATTACTTTCCACCCGGCCACGCCCACTGTCAATAAATGACAGCTTGTTTGTTCAAAATATTAATTATTATTATAAATAATTGATATTAATTTATATGTATGGTTGAAAATAAAATAGTATACAAACCTTGGCGAAAAGTTTCATTACTATCTCGAGATATAGTAAAGCTCGACGCTTCGCGTCTCGGTTAACTATACTTATCTCTCGACAATAATGAACTACTTTCCACCTTGGTATGTAATATACTATTAGTTCGCCGACATACTTGCGGCGCCGCCGCGCGCGGTCACGCCGCTTTGGGTCTCTGGGGGTGTTCCGGACCCCCTGGACTACCCCCATAAATACGCCACTGCCTACAGATAAATAGCAAATGTGTGTATTAAGGCCAACGCTCAATTGTCGGCAACGCGGCACGCCACACCAGACGGAAAATAGCTTAGAATGATGAAAGAATTGTGATGAAGTTTGTACCTCATATGTGCACTGGTGCAGTCTGTTTTGTCTGCGGTATATATTATTTATAAATATGGATACGTCAGACGTTGTTGTTTCTTTGCTCTGCGAAGAAGCAGAAAAACAAAGCAAAAATGCCCGATATGCAAAAATAGAAGAGTCGAAAAGCTGGGGATATTTTCTTACTAGCAACACAAGTTTTTCTTCTTCTACAGACATTTTTACTTAAAATTTTATTGGGATCTCAACGACCCAACAATACGGCGGACAGTGAAGACAAAAGCATCTTGCGCCCGATTTCGTGTATTTTCGGTTAATCATAGATATTTCTGCAGAAGTCGCCGTTTGTTATAAACACATACTTGTCCATGCCACGGCACTCCGCGGCTTGTTGGACGGAAAAATATTCTCACCGCAGAATTCCGAGGCCCTCCGCGTGCTCCGCCGTGGCGTGGCGTGGACAAGTGTGCGTTATTGCATAAGAACCAATGTAATTTAAAAATTGCCGTCCGGCGTGGCGCTCCACGGTGTGGTTAAATGCGCGTTGACCTTTTACGCCTCACGGCGTTGTCAGCATGTAACATTAGATTGCCGACTACGCCGCGGCAGCGAACGTGTTAAAATAACTAGTGAAAATGACGTTGATTACAGAAAACAAAGTAAAGGTGGAAGGTGCAACATCGGAAAGTTTTAGGACTGAAAAGGCCTTAGGCAAAGGGATCCACTCTCTCCTATCCTTTTCAATCGGAATCTAGATAGATAAAAACATATTAAATAATGCCCATCAAGTAATAGCATATGGTGATAATCTGACAATCTTGGCAAGAATACAAAAAGGGCTTAAAGATGCCTTCTTGAGCATAGAAAAAAAACAAAAAATTCGGATTAGAAATACGCGAAAAAAAATCAAAATACATGATACAACTAACTATATGCCTTCCTGAGATTACAAGTAGTGTGGATGGCAACGAGGAGAAAGAAGAATAAGAGCGGACCCCAGAAGTGCTGCAATGCTAAAACCAGTTTAAATAACAAATCAATGATACCTTATGAAAGTGAAGTGTGGGTGCTAACTGACGTTGTCCAGAATAAAATAGCAAGGTAGAAACGGAAAATACTGAGGAGAATATACGGAGCAGTCAAACTGCAAGACACATGGAGGAGAAGAACGAACGAGGAAATATACCTGCTCTATTTACATTCACCCATAATCAATGTTATCAAGCAGCTAGTGGGGGTACGTGGCGAGAATGGACAACAACAGAATGCCTAAGAAAATCTTGATGGTAGAACCAGAAGGAACAAACAGAAGGAGCAGACTGCAAATAGAGTAGTCTGAAGATACAAAGGAAAATTTAGCAATCCTGGGTATTGCAGAAAACTGGGGACAACTAGTTGTCAATAGAAAAGAATGGAAGAAGACTACAGCCATGGGCCCAAGGGCCTGTCAAATATCTTAAACTGATAAATAATCACATAGTTCACAATATCTAATCAAACTGCCCATAGATGGCACTAGGTAACTAAAAAATTTTGAGTTCAGCAAAACCTGAATGAGACAGCCATATGTTCTGTTCATTTTAGTATGCCATGCTTCTATAAAATTGCACAATCAATAGGGTCATTATATATGCTTGTTTATATGATTTATCGCCGACAGAAACCTGATCTATTTTATTAACTGCACAATTCTGTAGAAGCTGGTTAGTTTTTTGTTGGTGCATTGTCATACCTGTGAACTCCTCCTTATTCAAATCATATTTTAAGTCTCACAACTGAATGACCAAATCATAAAGCCAAACTTGATTTTTAACACGTAAAGTGCCATGTGAGACCAATGCGGTCTCGTCAGTATTTATGATGACTTAATTTTTAAAAAATATAACATACCGAAGTTTCTCGAAGAACCTGACTAGCATTATCTACACCACTATCGTCGTCCTCTTGCTCCTGCCGTTTGTCTTTGAAATTTTCAGTGGCATCGAAGTATTCAGACTGTTCTTCGATACCAGGACTTAATCCATTTGCCAACGACCGTTTCTCTTTGCTTTAAATACAAACAAAACCATCAATTAGTATAGTTTTTTAAAAGAATAAAGCACCTACCTCTGTTCCAAAACACTAATAGCAGATGCGAAGGTGACTCCTGGATTAGTTGTTAAATCGACAGGTGAACACTGCCGACGATTACTTATATTAACTTCCGTTTTGGATTCTTTCTGTTTATCCCCATCCTGTTGTATCAAAGTCCTTGCAACCTGTTTTTGATTAAGTGTAGCAGTACGGGAATCCACGTTGCTCTTAGTTTCGGATGTCGAACCAATTTTACTTGAACTACTTTCAGACTTTGAATCGATGCAGTTTTGTTTAATTTTTTCTATAGGTTTCGGTACTGCCTTGTGTGGACTCGAATCGCTATGAGGTATTTTTTGTTTATAGTCTAACTGTCGTACAGGGGATTCACTGGATTGTTTAATAGCTTTGAGATCATTTTGTGGCTTCGCAACTGTTTCTTGTTTTTCTTCTTCCACTTCTTCTCCCTGTTCCTCCTCTTCCTTTTCATCGCCTGAAGATTCAGATGACCCACTCTTGTTTTGATTTTTAATCCGTTTCGGACTTGGGCTCCTTAATCTCTTTTTTGGTTGTTCCTTTTCGGGGCTTCTTTGATCCCCCGAACATTTATCCTCGATGCTGACGCGTTTTTCTAATTTCCTATTTTCTAACTGTTGGCGTTCGTATTTTTCATCGGCGAAAGTAATTTGCTCCTTTTTGGGGCTATGTTGTTCAGGATGATCGCCTCGTTCTTTGCTACTTTGTTTAAGAATACTTTTGGTTCTTTCCAGCTTAACTCTCGGTTGAGCCTGTTCGCTTTGTACAGAATCGTGTGCATTTTTATTAATATTAGTGCTATCTTTATTGCTTGCCTGAATTGTATTTTCTGAATTAATGCCATTTTGCAAACCATCCACAATTTCGACGTCATTATGTACCTGATTCGGTGATTGAGGCAATGGACTTTGCTGATTACTAATAGTCTGTGGTTTGGCCACCACTTCTTTTGGCACAACACGTATTTCTAGCCTACCTGCCACCTGAAACGTACAGAATATTTAAAAAAATTATTATACACACATATTTCATTAGCAGCACAAAACAAAAAACTAACCTCTTGTAAACCTTCATCCCCGTTAACTTCTTCCTCGTTATTTTTAGCAGCTGCTCCACACTCACCCAAAACAAGAGCAGGTAGGCTACCCCACTTGTGCGAATTAGGAGGGCTGTTTTCCTCTTCCGGTTGTTGTGTGTGTTTAGATGCCACATTTCGCATTACATCTACTTTAAAGACTAGATCATCAAAAGCTGCTTGTTGTAAAAGGGGTGGCTTCAAACCTGAACGTACTGAAGGACCCAGTGAAGGTGTTGACCATGCCCGTGGAAGTCCACCTAAAAATTAACATTAATTTGTAACATTAGACAAATAAGATAAAGGAAAGTGCGAAATTAGGTGAAGGAGTACTGAAATGAACCTAAGTTGTGAAATTCAATTAATAAAGACTACTTAAAAGGAAAGAATTAGTAGCCCCAGAATATGAAAATAATGGTACCTACATGAGAGGTGCACACGGCCACACGATTTAGGGTACAGTACCATGACATGGCTTGATAAACTTTGGTTTCCGTAGATGAACTCGTGGTTTAGAATCAGTGCAGTACTCACCTAAATGTAAGGAACAATATTGGGTCTGGAAATGGGAAACGGGTGGTTTATAAATAACAGTTTAATTCTTCCAACTAATCTATCCTACTTGTCTGAATATTCTTATTCCATAAACCGGCCAAACGATTAGTTGTAAGAATTAATTCTTATGGTACCAAGCAGGTAACAGACGTGGGATACTTTTGTAAAAAAGACTTCCGATCGCTGTCAAAAAATGATACAGGGTTTTAAACATTCATGGTACCATATTGTCTCCCACGTTTTGACAAAGCATCTCACCCATTAATTCCGGATAATCCTCAATCCCAGCAATGTTTACGTATTTCCGCTGGCTATTTCTGGTCCTCGAGTCTTCACTAATTCTGCTCAAGACAGGTGGCATGATCGCTGGGTTTGCTTCAGATGTTACTCCCAATGCAACCTTATGTTCGGGACTTTCAGGTTTCCATTCGTTGTCGGTTGTTTCCTCACTGTCATCGAACTGCGATTTCCACTGACTGGCCAACGTCAACGCTCCTCCCTTTGTAACCTACGCACATCGAAATCAGCGATAATCTAACTTCTAAACTGTAATTAACTCACCTGTTGACTGACATTTTCATCGTCCATTACGGCAAATTGAGTTAAGCTTTGATCTCGCATACCGGCTCTTGAACTCCTAGCAGCCGATGGTTGTCGTCTCCTTGGTCTTTCTTGCTCTGGAGTGGCCGGAGACTCTACTACACTGCCACCTTGAGGTGGTGTAACTACTCGTAATCGTCCCAAGGTGGCTACGCCAGATTGGCTTTTACGAAGTGGTACCGGTTTTTGACTACCATCTGCTACCGAGCGAGCGGATGCTGCACCTTCGTTGTCTAACTTTTCTGGTGTTTGTTCTAAATGTGATGTCGCACGACGCCGTTGCCCTGCGACATTTAATTTAATTTAAAGATAGAAATCACACTTAACCCAATTTACCTTGTGGAGTCTGTTCGACAGCCGTGGCATTACAATTTTTATCGACCGTTTGTTTTGCCGCGTTAGTTTGTGTGTCTGTTACGAGCGGAGCTGTATTTTCCGTTTCAATTCGTCTTCGTCTTGCTTCTAATTGGGCCTATAATTAAAGGTGTTATAATGGGCTTCGAAGACCAAAAAATTTATCAAGAAATATAATATTTACAATCTACAGAACCATACTAAGTCCGACAGTACTTCATGGATGTGAGACATGGGTGCTCAACAAAACGGATAATAATAAGAAGAATACTAGGAGAAGAGATGACGGAAGAAGGAGTAACGAGGAGGTATATGAAGGGCACAAGATAAACAGTGATTAGGCCATATAGAAAGAATGGGCAATGGCATAAATAAACTGTAGAGTTTCAACATTTTGGTTTGCTTTTCCGTAAATTGCATTTTGAAATTTCCCGTTTTTTAAATTGAAACTATTTTTACACCACTGAAAAGCTTATTTTCCGCTCTTTTCAACGACATGTCACTTCACATATCCATCTTTAATTTTTATAAAACAATTGAATACCGACCAAATTAATTTAAACAATTTACTAGCGGTATAAAGTGAAAAATGAATAAAATCACACAGTAAAATTGATAATCAGCTAAATAAATTGTAGTTTCAATATTTCGGTTTTTATTTTACCACCGGAAAAATTTAAAATGAGTATTTTGACGCTCCCTGTTTATTTAATTGAAACATCTTTTGCACCATTGAAAAACTTATTTTCTCCTCTTTTCAACGATATGTCACATGACATATCTATCTTCAATTTTTAAAAAACAATTGAATAACGACCGAATTCCACCGGAAAAACTTTAAAATAAGTATTTTGAGGCTCCCTGTTTATTTAAATGGAAACGTTTTTTGCACCATCGAAAAACTTATTTTCTCCTCTTTTCAACGATATGTCACATGACATATCTATCTTCAATTTTTGAAAAACAATTGAATAATGACCGAATTGCACCGGAAAATTTTTAAAATAAGTATTTTGACGCTCCCTGTTTATTTAAATTGAAACATTTTTTGCACCATTGAAAAACTTATTTTCTCCTCTTTTCAACGATATGTCACATGACATATCTATCTTCAACTTTTAAAAAACAATTGAATAACGACCGAATTAATTTTAACAATTTTTTGCGACCATTTTTGAATCGGGAAAATTTTTTATATAACCTTATATCTTATATCTCATCTTTTCAACGATGTGCCACATGACGTATTTATCTTCAATTTTGTCGCCTTTGGCAATCGCGCCTACTGCGATACTAAAATAAAATATGAAATATAAAAACCGCAAACCGTGCATACGTGATTATGGTTGTTACTGCGTCGGACCACACGATAATTATTTAAATTAATTTGGTCGTTGTTCAATTGTTTTTTTTTTAACTTGACGATAAATATGTCATGTGACATATCGTTGAAAAGAGGAAAAAATAAGCTCTTTAGTGGTGTGAAAATCAAGTATGGTTTCCATTAAAAAAATTGCAAGTTTGTGTTATAATTGCTTTATAATTTTAAAAAATCAAAAATCGGCGTACACCGCTGCAATCTACGCACAAATGTCTGCAAAAAAACCTTCGTGCTTTTTTCAGGATTATTCAGAACTAGAAATAAATATTGAGCGAATCAAAATTTACGTTAAAACTTAAAAACAAAAGAAGATCGCCGACGTTATTTTGACTTCTAAATAAGGAAGGGTAAATATGACAAGCGAATTAAAATTTTGAAGGCAAATGCTTTGCCATTAAAATTGAGGTGAGCAACTTTTGGATCTCAATTTCGTCGTTTTTTTGTTTTTTGGAACTTTATAAGAGTTGCTCGTTCGATTATGCAGAATACAATAAAATTAATTTTTATGCCATACTTTTATTATGAGGACTTGTAGTCAGTCAGGTTTTGTTTTACACGAAAAATCTGACAATCGCGATTGAACTGATTTCAAATTTTTAAACTAAATATTTTCGAATTCGAAGATTGGTTAGTAATTATTTACATTTTTTGGCTGAAAATCCTTGGCAGTAGTGACACTAATGTTCAATGAAGGAGCACCGACTGCAATGCGAAAGGCCAAGGCCTCCTTCGTTTATTACTGTTAGGTTCGAAATCAGTGTTTTGCGATTTTTAACCACTTTTCATTTAAACAAAATCAAACATTTACAAAAGCTATTCGTTGGTATTCAAATTTAACAAAAAACTAGATTTTATTTCTTGAAAATTGAGGTGGTTTTGTACTTCAATTGGTTGCTCGATGTGACAAAAGTGAGCTTTTTTAAAGAAATTTTGAAAATTTTAGAATCTACAAATCACTCAGTTGTTTGTTTTTTGTTATTTTTTTACAAAGCTTACCTCCTTATTATCCGTGGGTTCAATATTTTCTTGGTTATTATCAGTAGGTGTGTGTTTATGTCTAGGTAAGGTAGATGGGGCGGTAGCTTGTTGTACTTGAGGAGCAGGATTAATAGCTGTATTATCACCAGCTGGTGCCTTCTCCCAATCATAGGGATCTGAGTCTTTCACACCTCTCCTTTTCATACATCTTTCAAATAAACTAATTAACATCTAGAAATAAAGCCGTTATAAATCCCATTTAATTACTAATAAGCGTCTTACTTGATAATCAGGCTTATCTGCATATTCTAAAGTCTGTATATGATCTAGAAATTGTTTAAGATCGGACGGCAGATGCTTCAAAAGTAACCTATGATCGTATTTTTCTTTCATTAACCCTACTTGCTCCTTGTCTTTTACTTTCCTCCATGGTAGTTGTCCATTCACAAATTCTACTAGCATATAAAATAAACTCCATAAGTCATCGTGCCTTCCCATTTCTAAAAAGCCTTTGATAAATAACCGAATTAACTTTGATTATGCGAAACAAACCTTTATTTCTATGTGCATTTATACTGGCGTAACGGACAGTACCACGAAATCCAGCAGCTGCGCGTGGTGCTCGGACTTCGCCTGTAGCCGTTGTATATTGCCTTGCTAAACCGAAATCTAACATATATACTTTTCTACAATTATACGGCATCCTTCCCATTGAAAAATTACTCTGAAAAATCGTCACTTAACGACTTGCTGTAAACAGATCAAGACCTATACGTACAGGTTTGATATCACGATGCAAAAAACCAACAGAATGGATGCTTTCGATGGCCTTAAGTATTTGTAAACCTAAACGTAAAGTAGTGGATAAGCTAAAGGCAGACCGTGGCTGCGCCCGTCGAAGTTCTGCCAAATTTCTGCCTTGTAATTGCATAACTACGTAATTGAACCTATCATTTCGACCACAACCGATAAATCTGCAACAAAATCAATTTTTTAACCTGCATACAAGGTTAAACACAAATCAAACTTACCGACATACATGTTCCTTCCCTTGCAATTTTTTGAGAACGGCAACTTCCATTTTAAGAACTTGTTTAGGTTGACGTGCAGATTCAACCTTTAAAGCTACCTGTTCTCGTGTTATTAAGTCTAAACCTTCGTAGATCTCCCCAAAACCACCGCCACCTATTTTTTTTACTACCTAAATCGTAAATTATAGTTCAATAATTTAAATGGTTGCAGGGTTAAAAGAATAGGATTACCTTCCATCGTTCTTTTACAACGTGTCCTGGTTGGAGGAGATCTTCGGACGTCATTTTGATGTTGTTGTTTTGATCTGTGGAGTCAGGAGCTCCTTCCCAGCTTATATTCTTTTTCCTGAAAACAAAGGGCTTTTTTAGTTGTAATTTAAATGTTGCAAATTTGTTATGTGTGAGATTGTAACTGATCTGATTTTATTATTAAAGTGGGTATGTTGTGGAAGATCGCAACATAAATGGATATCTAGAAAAGTAACGGGAAAATAGGAATAGCTTTGTGATGTGGTGCTTCTGAATTACTTCACTTTGTCATAAGAACTAATTTAATTTTACCATTAAACAATTATATATTTGCTTAAGTTCTTTAAAACTCCATTTACGACAACTAAATTAGAAATAAAGAATATCTAGAAATTATTGATTTCTAAAATTGAAATAACATCAGCGATTGGGTATCATACAGAAGAAGTGAATGTAACGCACGAATGGACGAAAGTAGAGTAGTACCCCTGATCACATAACAATCAGATTCGTCAAGTTAGTGTAAAATCTGGCAGCATTTTTATGCTTAGTTTGCCTTCAGTGGCCAGGCGGCGCCACCATTGCAGGGGCAGACACGCGACTCGATCGACCCTGAAGTGCTTGATTTGTATACAAATCAGCTGATTCCAAGCACTTCAGAGTCGCTCGTCTGCCCGTGCAATGGTGGCGCCACCTGGCCACTGAAGGCAAACTAAGCATAAAAATGCTGCCAGATTTTACACTAACTTGGCGAATCCGATTGTTATGTGATCAGGGGTAGTACCAATCGCACGAGATGGCCAATTTAGGGGAAGAAGGAGTATCAGACGACCCAAAAAACGATGGAGTGACGCCATTCAATAACATGGCAAAGAATAGGCTGTTAGCCTAGTTGGAAGTTAGAAGATGAAGAAGAAGAAATAGCAACAAAATATGTAAAAAAGAAGCTTGAAAATCCAGCTTTTCCATAAATTCTCACTGATAAACTTAAGTACAGGGTGATCCAAATTGATTGAAGACAGGTTGAATTTCCCGCCACATTAAATTATCGTCACGTTGGCAACACGAATTTATCATCATTTATTTTTCAGTGGCGTCTCATAAGGGAGTGGTAGGTGTATTACAAAATTACCCAACAACAAACTGTAGTTCTGAAAAGAACTGTTTTGTAAAATAAGAAAACAAGCGAAATTAAGCAAAAACTCCAGAAAATCTGGTAGAACGAGGCAAATGATGTAAATAAGAAAGTAACGAGTCGACACTGTACTTTGACACAACATGTGTGAAAAACACTAAAACCTGCGGCGGGGAAATTCAACCTGTCTTCAATCAATTTGGATCACGCTGTACACTAATGACGAAATTTATAGACGAGTTGTCCTTATCTTTAAACTAGTTTTTAACCCATATTGAAATTCCTACTGCGAGTTTTCAGGAACCTCAGAAATATGGATTAGTTTAGATGAGAGAAGAATGAGTGACGCCTTTCAATAATTTTTTTAGGGCAAAGAGGCGATAAATAACGTGTGATTTTTAAAGAGAAAGGGAGATAAAAGAAATAAGATCCAGAAAGAATGAAAAAATACGTTATGGGCATTGTCAAATGCCGCGAGATGCGCAAATGAACAAGAGAGAAAGCTATAGAAATGGTCAGGCGGTAGGAAAAAGGTATGGTAAAAGTAAAACAGTATTTAACAAAGCACACAATTCAGTCCTGAGAAAGGCTGATTTTTTATTAAAAACAAAAACACAACAAACTTCAAACAAAACATTGAGGTTAGGTTGAAACAGCTGATGACAAAAATGTTTTTAGAATTATTTCTGCGCCAGAGCTCATGAGATTTGGCAAGGCCTATACATATGAATAAGTGTAATGAGGATGAGAAAGATGTGGGAGTGGGAGGGAGAGAGAAAGCATACCAAGAGGGAGTGGAAAGTGAGCGAGAGAGGGCGAACTTTTGACTTAAGATCAGATCTGGTTGAAAGAATAAAAATTTGCTATTTTTGGATGGAAAGTTTGGCTTAAGAAAATAAATTTTTGAAATTCTTGGATTGAAATGATTAACTAAATCTGTGAAATTTCCGGCTTGAGAAGTTTAAAAAATTAAATTTTTGAAATTCCTGGCTTTAATTTTAGTGAAGGGGGGAGGGGGAAAGATTGACCATTAAGGCAATCCTTTGTTCTTTAATGGAGTAAAGTCTAGATTAGTTCCGCGGTTAAAGTAGTTTAAGGCATTCTGAGACGAAAAACCGGAATCAAAATTGAAAAAAATAGAAGAATTGTTTTAGAAACAGCATCCCACACAGAAATACTAAATTTTGACTCGCACACTGACAACAAGTCTTTCGTGATTATTGTATTGGCCTTGGCACTCCTGTCGGGAGTGGTAGCCGTTCCTTGAAACTCTTCTCTGCAGTGAATCACTCCGTATTCCTTGCTCTTGTTCTGCTTAAAGGTTTTCGTGTGGTTACTGTTTTCCTCCACTGTCCTTCATTATCTTCCTTCAATCCTTTATTCCTAGCTTTTTATGTCTTTTATTACTTGGGTCTTCCCCTTGGTCTATCCCCCTTCTTATTAGCTCTGTTGGCTTTGATCAAAATATTTTCTCCTTCCATTTCAAGGATTCTTTGTTCTCCCTCATTGTCTGTTCTTGCTCCCAGTATTCTTCTTAGTACTTTTTTTCAAAGATTCTTAGCTTTTTCTGTCGTTTGCAGCTTTTCCGTTTAGTGTTTCTGCTTAAATTTCTATCCTTGGGAACTCCGAAAGGTTCTGTTCCCTGCTTTTATTCCATCCTCTATCTCTATTCTCCTTTCATTCCTCCCATTTACTATCATTACGTGATTATTATTAAGCGATTATTCACCGCTTCTGATGTGACAGACATCAGTATTTTTTAAATCTTCAAAGCGGCAAACAGCAAACATGTGTAAAGGTAGTTGCCTCTTTCTATAAAGTACAGAAGTTAAGGGCTCTGGAGCATCTTCTATTTCAAATGCTAAATCAATCACACCGTAATAAATATTGGTAGCAATGTGTAGAAGGTACTAATTTTGCTGGTGAATATTTGCTCTGAAAATCAATCCAAATTGTGGGTCTTTCAATTAAAATATTCCACAATTTTTGGAGAGTTAGTCATGTTACTGGTAAGGGTTTCAACTAACAAATTAGGGTAGAATCTAGGTCTTTGTATTATAACCGTAAAATAATTTTGATGTAAGATAAGGGAACCGTGACCTCCAAGGAGTAGATCTGTGGTATAACAATGTGATCTTAACATCTGATACCACATAAGTTAAAATCACTTGAATTGGAGTATATGGCCTCAACGAATGACTTCCATCATATTCAGTTTCCAGCCATTTGTTTAATTTCTCTCCAGGTCTTGTTCGCTGTTAGGGCTTCCTGTTGTACTATTCTCCTATAAGTTACCTTTGGCGTTCCTGTTCTTCTAGTTCCCTGAGGCTTCCAGTCGAATGATATTCTTGCAATATGAATTATTCTCCTACAAGTTAGCTTTGGCTTCCCTCTTCTTCTAGTTCCCTGAGGCTTCCAGTCAAATGATATTCTTGTAATATGTACTGTTCTCGTCCAAGTTAACCTGGGCCTCCCTCTTCTAGTTCCCCGAGGCTTCCAGTTGAGTGATATTCTTGCAATATTATTTTTCCCTCGTCTGAGCTCCATTATCTGTGTTTGATTTCCTTTTCCGCCTTGATTTTTCCTGCTCTTTGCCATAGTTCCTCGTTAGTAATGAGATCAGACTTAATAAATGTTTGGGTCGTTTGGTTTGTCTTGGTCGTTGACTTCCAAGTTTCGCACCCGCATAGCAATACGGATTTAACGTTCAATATCCTCGGTAGTCAGGTGATTACTATTCTATATCTCTTTTAGATTTCGAAAGGCTAGTTTACTTGATGCTTTATATTCTCTTCTGTTCCCCCATTTTTAGAGACAACACTACCTAAGTAAACAGAGCCGTTCCACCTCCTTGATAGTCTCGTTGTTGATTGTTTTGTTAATGTTTATTTCTAATCCAACTAAGGTGGCCTGATCCATTAGTCTGTTAAGTTTCTTTTGCATGGCGGTTTGTGTGTGAAATAGCAGGCATATCGTTACCTTCGAAGAAGAGTAACACAGAGTAACACAACTCAAACATAGTTTATAGTTTATACTTTTTACTCATACAGTTGCTTGCCACTCTTGTTTACCGATGGTCAGAAATCTACATTTTAGTTTAGTTAGTTAGTTGGCAACTTTTGAAGTTAATTTTCTCGAAAATAAATTTTTGAAGTTGTGTCACTCCTCTTCCAAGGTAACGATCTGTCAGGAATTTTCTCAGGTTATACCAAGAGACCAGTCTAAAACGATATTAAACAATAATGGGGATATAGGTCATCCCTGTTTAACGCCTGAAAGTATAGCTTCTTCCTCTATGATTAACTTTGCAACCGGCGCACCTTCATATAATGCTTTTATGATGTTAATTAATTTAGGAGGTATCTCATTTAATTTTAGTATTTCCCAGGGTGCTGGGCGTTTCATAGAGTCGAAAGCCTAAGGTTAAGTACAGTGGTCTTCTCCATTCAACAGATTGTTCTATAATTATTCTTAACGCATTTATGATGTTTTTAGTCGAGGTTCAATTTGCTTTGAGAGTCTGTTGTTTAAAATATGTGAAATGCATTTAATAATCATTCCTTCTTGGACTTCCTCCATCTTACACATAATAAAATACTTAATAAAAGAGCAAGTTTTTTAATTACTTACTCTTTTATTATACGTAAGATGGGGGAAAGTCCAAGCAAGAAGAACAAATAACAATCACCCATTTGTTAATCACGTTTAATAGAGTAATGCCCCACCAATTATTGCATTTGGTAGCTTTATAATAGTGCCTTCTTTCCATTCGATGGGGATGCTTAAAAATAAATCTTATAAAAGTTGTTATGACTGGTAAAACAAATCTAATATTGACAAAAACAAAGGAAGATAAGCTGACAAAAGAGCATCAGTCTTTGTTTACCAATTTGTTAGGTATTTAAAGCTGTTAAATCACGTTTGCATAAGCTAACCGTAGGGTGGGTTGCAGAAAACTTTTGTTAACGTTGTTTACTAATGTGAATTTGAAATTTGATTCGATTCGACGAATGACTAATTTAACGAAGCTGTTTGTGCAACCCAACCATATAAGGTCAATTTCTGATAGGCTACGATTCAGTGTGCCTGCACATTACAATGCTTATCTGTTTGACCTGTAAAATCTAACTGTTGCCATGGAAGTAGCAATAAACTTTATCTTAAATTAATTAATTGAAAAAACGTTGTATTACATGGACACGTAAGTATTAATTCATGACCAACATAAAACATCTTCGTTTGGCCTGATTAGTCACAGACTATGATTGATTGATTTTTATCAGGGTTTTTTTGCCCATCATTCTTGCACTTCGACTCTTTGATCTTTTGTACGCCTTGATCCAATCAGAGTAAACCTGTACCCTCAACGAGTTGCAGGATGTCTTTTACAAGGTGCTCCTGCCACGAGGCATTCCCCCGGAAAGTTGCTGTCTTTTGCAGTACAGTGCTAGACAGTCAAAGATTATGTGTGAGACTGTTTCTTCCTCTTCCTGACATAATCTACAGAGTGTGTCTCACCTGTTTATTCCAATTTTTTGTAGGTGTTTTCTCAGACGGCAGTGTCCTGTGAAAGTCCTACCAGCCGTCTAAGGCTTACCAATTACTTCCTTCCCCTGTGTTGCAACCCTGCGAGGTCCATCTGTCTATAGCTGTTCGGATGCTTGTTTTGGGTATTCAGAATACAGGTTCTGGGCCTATAAAGGGGGTGGTTCCAAGGGCGTCTGCTGCTTCGTTTCCCTCTACGCCTGTGTGCCCTGGCACGCATGTAAATTACCGACTATACCTTCATAGGTCACTGGCGACTGTTAATTCCTATGATTAATCCAATTATAATGATTGTTTCCGCTGGTAAGTGGCACCATGCAGAGCACACCCAAAATAAGAATCAAGGACTTTGAAGACAATTAATGACAAATTTTTGGTGGCAGTTTAGATCTGCAGTGAAAGAAATATTGTTACAGCTTGAGAGTGAAATGAATGAAATTTTCTATGGAACAAAGTAAATTTAACAGGCAACTTTTAATTAGTAAAACTTCCTACAAACAAATGAGAAACGAAAAAAAATAATTGAATGTTTTTGCGGAAAAACAAATGAGATACGTGGAATCTTTAATAATTGAAACCAGAAAATTGTCCGAAGACTAAATTTTGTATTATTGTGATATTCATAAAAAGACGATCAGTATTGCACATCTGCAAAAGAAGTTGCATGAAATCAGGCGTTAATGAATGGCGAAAACCAGCTGATTTTTAACCACGCATGTGCAAAACTGCCAAGGAATACGTCCTTGACTTGAGTACGCCCCGAACTTATTGATTTTATAACAATGCACTACAACAATTAAATTTTTTTACAGAAAAAACAAGCTCTAAAAAAATCCCAGCATATCTCCTGGAAATAAGTTGAAGCACTAAAGCTGATTAAAAAGCAGCAAAAAATTGACACTAAACAAGTAAAGTTTCATACAATAACCCTTGGCACAGTTAAATCACATTTTTTTAAAAATTCACCTGAATCCCGGTCGTAAAATCGAACAGTTTCACTGGAAATGACAATGCTACGGATAATTTTAGAATTAGCAAAATGCTTTCTTAACTCAGGTAGATGTTCATAACAGTTGTACAAAAATAACACAAAACTGGCCTTATACCATATGAAAACAATGTGACACGAACATCGAGTAAAACTTAGTAAACGCACTTACACACCACACGAATAATTTATAAAAAAAAAAAACAATACCGAAATCTCCTTCGAAGCACACAAAAGCTTTAAAAAGGTGCAAGGTAATAATTACAGGGTCAATAAAATTTAAGAGCATCTGCACAAAAATGTGGTTAAAATAATATTAAACTCACTAGAGCCATGCAAGGATGTGAAATAAATGTTACAGGATTATTTTAAACAAGCTTATTAAAAGAGCTTTTTTGCGTTTCTTACGGTTTTGAGAAATTATAATCGATAGGTTCGCCATCTTTTACACTACCATGAAGTTAGCTGCTGACATTCGCGCTTAAATGCTTCTTCCAAAATTTAAACTTGTTTTAAAGAAGATTTATTTCTAGATTTGGAGTTTTTTGATAGGTGTCAGATTTTACTGGAATTTTGAAATAGTTACCATTTTGATTGTTATTCGACAGTCAGACTTGATTTCGTTTTTTTAGTGTCGAGGTGGTTTAAACGGCGCGGTGCAATTCGTTTAAGTTCGAGTGAACAGGACCGTAATCAGAAATTTTTAAATATTTAATCCGCTTGCTGCTTATATTCTAATATTAAAATTCATTGGTTTAATACTTGAAAATTATTTATTGGAAGAAATCTAGGCTTGCGGGTACCAGGGATCACCAAGCGCGTCGACTACTATGGCCATTTTTCCGCATTCACCGACCGGTAGCTTACTGTGAATCGAACCCGAGATCTCTGGTTTACAAGGCAAGTACCTTGACGCCAACCAGGCCGGCACTCGAAAAAAAAAATGTTATGGAGTCAACAATATACCGCTTAAACAAATTGATTTTGTGATTGCACGTAGAAAAGAAAACTTTCATTAAACATTCATAAAAAATTAATCTAGAAAACATGTGGTGTTTATTTGACTTCAAATGCTGTGATTAGGTTTAAAAGGTACTGAAAACCTTAACACTGCCAAAAAACAATTGAATTTTCTTAAAAATTTTTATGCCCAGGTTTCAAGTGAAAGAAATCGAAAGCGAATTATAATATTTAAGCAATTATACCAAAGTAAAATCGTTGCTTAACTTATACCATCACAAAACTACCGAAACGTCTCGAAATATATTTTAATTTTCATTTAAAAAAGAGCAGAATTATTCCAAAGCAAAGTCATTATTCTTTAAAAATAAAATCCCTGAATTACTTGGCAATTTTCCTTAGTTCAAATGGGTTGAATTCAGGTCTAGACCTACATCAAAAAGTAAACAAATAGAACACAAGTAAATATAAACTGCGGTTTAAATACTTTTTTTAATTTAACCTTTGAAAAATTACTGAAAATTTTAGCGCACTCCGCCTGGAACAGTTGGTGGGTGGATTAAGTAGCCCATTGACTGTCACTGCCGATCCTAAGCTCGGATAAAGGAGGAGGGTTGAGCAATGGGCCAACTACCCATTCGTATAAAAAGCTATTGTTATGAGAGCTCAAAAAGAAACAGCTGAACGGAACCTACCAACCTGTTAATGAAATAAAATTGTGCACATAGAATGTATGAATACTTTACAGAACAGGCGCACCTAGAAACTTACAAAGTATAGCGAAGGATTATAAAATTGATATTTTGGCCGTACAAGAGATGTGCTGTAAAGGAACCTCAGTAGCAGTATTATATTGTAACGAGACGCGTCAGCTGTCAGTCGGGACGTGAATCATTTCGCGCGTATGCGTCAACTGTTTCAGACTGTTCCATGACTTATTGTTCTGGAGAAGTTTGATGCGATCCACACTGCACTCGAATTTCCTTGGGCGAACGAGTTAGTCTACCAAAAGCTATCGTCACGTCAAGGTTATAAACTTCCAAGCACATTCAGAAAGGCTATGTACTCTTAGAATTCGAGTAAAAAAACCTATTCCGAAGAACTAGAAAGAACATTCCACACATGCCTAAGAAACAACGTTAAAATATTGCTCGGAGATCTAACTACGAAAGTTGGCCGAGAGGAGTAGCTCAGACCAACAGGACTCTAATGACAATGGTGCCAGACTTGTAAACCTGGCGGCCTCACTAAATATGATAATAGCCAGTATATGTTTTGAACGCAAATCCATTCATAAAGGCACCTGGAAATCCCCGGACGGCAATACCATTAACCAGATTGACCATGTCCTGAACGATAAGCGACATAAATTCTCAGATATTTTAAAGGAAGGGTGTTAATATGAACTCGGGCCATTTTATGGTAGAGAGCTAGAAGTTAAGTAATTCCCTGTGAGCGTTACGACGTGTAGCTTTGAGAAACTGAAAGCGCCATCGATGTGAGGCTATCATAGAAGCGGCTGACAAAGTTATTGGGAAAGTTAAAACAAAGAGAACTAACTGATATGATGAGGAATGGGCCAAGATAACAGCTGAAGCCCCAGCAGAGAATAACTAGACAGAAAGAAAAAGAATACAAGAAAAGAAAATCCACCGAAGAAAGAAGATACCATACAAGAAATGAAACACCCAGCGAATATGAAAACTCAGTCGGAGACTAGAAATACTATCAAGAACTAAATTGAATATGGAAAGATTTTACACCAAGATATGTATGTGGAAGCAAAGAAGGCGATATCATATCCGATAAAGAGAGAATACTTAAAAGATGGACGGAAAGCTTTAAAGCAAGATTGAATGCAGAGGAAAGAGAAGAAGTTACTGTGGTAGACATGGAGAACGACAACAGAGAGAAATATCGTCATATCAGGCGATAAGAAAAGCTGTAGGTAGACAAATTGAAGAACTCGAGAGCGCCAAGTAGAAATGCCCAATAAATGGCGACTAGTAATAATCGTACCTTTGTTCAAGAAAGTGTGAAAACTACACAGGCTTCACCTTGCTCAGTGTAGTGTATCAGGTTTTAGACGTTTCAACTTCGAATTGTATCGAACATACGAAGAGTCAAATATCGTGAAGTTTATTAAGATTAGGCGCTTAAGGTGGATGTGTTTTGAATTGTTCTTAATTTTCTACATTAATTTGTAGATGTTGCCTGTTTGTTTGTTTATATGTCGGGTGAAGTCTGGGCTTACGGCTGCCAAGTATCTACACAAGCGTCTATTATTCTGAGTATTAGCACTACTTAAGTGTTGTTGTTTCTTATCAATTATTTGATACTTTTCTGCAGTTCTGAACATTAGTTGCGGCGATTGTCATAACATTTTTAGTTTTTTTGATTGAAATTTATTGCTGAAAATTAAAAGTTACGAAGTACTTAAGTGTGTTTGAAAACGAAGAGTTCTTCGAAACGTTACGTTGTGTTTAATATTAAATTATCGTTTGCTTTGTTATAGTAATATAAAATGGTTTGAATGCTTGAATAAAAATTATCCATAATTGAAAGTCCTCCAAAATTGTATAGAAATTGATGGAATTTGTATTGTAGACTGTTTTAATTATAGGACTTCCTGAATATTCAAATGTTTTAAAGAAGCTTCACAACCATGCTTGGGTCGACAGACAAAACCCTCAAATGAAGTTGTTGCAGCATTGACTGAAATAATGAAAAGTGAGCCACATACTTTTATTTGCGGTTTGTCGCACCAAACAACTTTCTATTGCAATGTGTCGTGCAAATGTACAAATGTTCCATGTTAAATGTAAAATTTTTACTTCTATTTTAATGGATTTAAAATGACGATAGATTTTTATTGATAAAGCATTGTTTTACAGGGTTCGTCAGTGAAGCGGGAAAATTTAAAACTCCTGTATCTACATAAGTTTTTATTTGAGCATTAATGTTTTTACAGTTTTCTTTTAAGTTAGACTTGCCATTTTATTTTTTTAAATTAACACTTGACAGGTGGGCACCATTACGATCTACGCACTCTTGTAGTCTTACATGAGAAACCGTTGCATAGTCCGAAGGTGACACTATGGTGTGCACTTTCATCATCTGTCATTACTGGACCATTATTTTTTCAAGACGATCGAGGAAACGCTGCAACCGTTAGTGCAGTTCGTTACACAAACGTGGTCACAACATTTTTGATGTCAGAGGTGATTCGATTTCCACAGATGGTTCCAGCAAGACGGTGCTACCAGTCATACTGCTTTAAGGGAACTCTTTCCGAACCATATCGTATCAAAAAATGCAGACATTGTTTGGCCGGCTAGATCTCCTGATTTGTCCGACTTTTTTCTTTGGGGTTGGCTCAAGAGCAAGGTGTATGTCGAGCGACCGCAAACGTTACCGGAACTAAAACTAAAAATTCAAGAAGAAGTTGCACGTATTACATCGGAAATGTTACGGCGAGTAATGGAAAATTTTCGAGTAAGACTACAAGAGTGCGTAGATCGTAATGGTGCCCACCTGTCAAGCGTTATTTTTAAAAAATAAAATGGCAAGTCTAACTTAACAGAAAACTGTAAAAACATTAATGTTAAAATAAAAACTTATGTAGATACAGGAGTTTCAAATTTTCCCGCTTCACTGACGAACCCTGTATATACATATAAGGTAATGTAATAGAAAAGTTCTCAAGAACAAGGTTTCAGCGGGGAGGAAGGAAATTTTCAAGCTTAGGAAAAGAGATCGAGACATTACAAATAGACAAGAACTTCTAACCATAATAGAAGAATTTTTCAAGGAGTTATACAGAAGTAGACAAGTAGGAGACGAATTGCAACCATGAGAAAAATTGATAATAAACCAGAGCTCCGAAGAAGTGCCAGACATAACATCGGCAGAAATGAGAAATGAAAAGGGTAAAGCTCTCGGCAAAGATGAGGTGACGATAGAGGCTACAAAAATAGGAGAAAATATCCCAGCTATTTAACATGTGTTTGCATAATACCAGCACTCCTCAGACTTAGAACAACGCTGTTATGATCCTTATCCATAAAAAAGGAGACATATCAGACATCGCGAATTATAGACCGACCTCTCTCCTCTCTCATCTGCATAAAAAAAACCTAACCGTTTAAACAACAAATTTGATTTCTATCAGCCTCGCTAGTAGACTAGGTTCCGAAGAGGCTTCGGTCCAAACGATCATTTGTTGGTGTTAAAAATCCTGATTGAAAAAGTCATTGAGTACAGTAAACCTTTGATTAATATTTATCGTCTTTAGGAAGGCATTTGACACCGTCGAACTTCCAGCAATACTAACAGCCTTAAAACAGTGCAGAATTAATTACAGATATACCAAACCTATGCAACTACACAGCCACTATAAAACTCCACGAAACAACTTCTTCTTCTTCTCATGAACCCCTTCTTTTTCTCATGAACTCCTTATACCCTCTTGGGGCGTCGGAGTCAGCAAGCAACTAAAAATCGAAAAATGAATCCGGCAAGCATATGCATATATACATAGTGGCCCACTGAAAATAATAAATGCAAGTTTTGGCAACTTAACATTATGGATTTAAATGCTGACAAACTCACAAAGTACTTGCTTATTACAAACAACTTGTCAGATGAGGTGCTTTTGTTTGCTACGTTCAACTATTTAAGCGTCCTAGATCAAAATTTAAATGTAATTTTTTCTGGAATTAATGATCGGATTTTAAAAATAAAAAGACTGTTGAAAAGAGAATCGAAAGGCCTTTAGAACTGTGTAGCGTTTGACACCCCTTTCTATTTAAAATTTTTGGGGTGCAATTCATACTCATCTTAGGGTTGAAGTTGTGTAAATGATACTAATCAATTCAAATGTCCCCCTTGATACTAAAATTGACGTGTTCGAGCGTTTTTCGCAAAATTGATGTTAAGTGGCCAAAACTTGCGTTTACTGTTTTCAGTGGACATGCATATAACTCTTTAAACTGAGATAATGTCGAAATTAACATCTAAGGTTTGCAGATGATATAGTACTGATACCTGATTTCATAGGAGATGCCGTAAAAATTGCCGGGGCGTTGAAGGAGGCTATAGAGAGGACCTGTTTAGAAATAAACATGTGCAAGACCAAGTTCATGACCAACTTTGTGGGGGAATCAGAATCTCGGGACAAACCATAGATCAGGTCTACGATTACAAATACTTGGAACACGAAATCAAAATGGATAGAAACAACCAAACCTGCGAAATCCAAAGACGAGTAGGCTTGGGGTAGGCTACCTTCGGCAAGCTCCGTGATACAATCATAAACAGGAGAGTATTTGAGCAGTGTATGGCACCAGTGATCATTTGCGGTGTTGAAACGTCGACTCTCACCAAAATTTGAAAGCCATGCTAGATATCACTAACAACACCATACGTGAAGGAACAGGAACTGAAAAACATTATAGAGCGTATCACGGAACTGAAGTGGAGGTAGGCTGGACATGGACAAGTCGCTGCCTTCAAAGACAACATATGGACGAAGTGAATAGTCAAGTGAAGTCCCAGATAAATTAAACGAAGTAGAGGCAGACAGACCCCGAGTCGCTGGACGAATGATTTGAAAAGGATAGACACTAATTGGATAGCTACAGTAAAACAGAGAGAAAATCGGAAAGCATTAGATGAGACGAGATGAGAATGTTACTTCGCAAAATTCTGGAGTATGGTATGTGGTATAGTATGGTATGTTAAATTAGTCTACCTATTGTATAATGTAAAATAACGAGTGTTGAAGTGTTGGGGCATCCTGTATCAAACGATGTCCGACTTAAAAGGGTTTTATTAAAGAATACCCATTATGTGGCTTTATAAAATACCCCTATGTGCGGTAGAAGGCTTTCAGACCGGCAAAAATCTAGTACGCTAGCGCCAAATTACCGTAGCAGTCAAGGCGTGTTGAGAGAAATGGCAACCGCAACCCTTGGTCTTGTCTAATATTGAATATAATATATTATATTTAGGCTAATTGTTTCAAGCTTAAGCCACTTTGCAGCAGATTACCTCTTGAATTCTGTGAAATACGACAATAAATTGTTAATTCTTTAATATAGGTTTAATACGTTAATAGTGATGCTTCATATGTTTGATTATTGAAATAACAATTAAATCCGGCCCTGTTTTATGTTTTAGGTATGTAATTGAAATGCAAACAATTCTTATCTACAGTTGGCGTCCTTGAGATAAACTCGAAAAGAACGCGGAAATTAAATTAACGCAATGTCGTTGCAGTGTTGCAATTCCAGCGTCGACTTGTAGTTCGTCGACCCATCTTTTATGTCTGATGACCAAAAATAAAACATCTAAAGTTAATCGAAAACGTCTTCCAACGCAACGAGTTAATTGCTTGCCACAGGCTCGTTTCACTTTATCTATCGAACAAACTGAAACCTGTTAATATTAATTTGTTGAATATGTATATTACGTTAGTTTTCGATTTACGCCAGCCATGAGTTTGAGTGATGTCGTTTTAAAAATAAACCATACACGTAAACAAATTAAGTGGACCATTAAATGGGCCATTAAAATAAGATTGGGAATTGGAACAATTGGGGTAAATAAAAAAAAAATAGAAATGGGTGTTTTCATTTTGTACTTAACCTTGCGCGTCACTTAAAAAAAGAAAATTTTTATGTGGGAAAGTATGCCAGTTTTTTTTTTTTTTTTTTTATATACGATGGCCTTGCACAGATTTCAGAATAATTTGCGAATCTGTTAGAAATACATATATTCAAGTTCGTGTGACTCTTTAGCCTTGGTATATTTTAAAACCCACAACTTTTTTACTTGCTTGGCTTTTGCTCGTCAAAATATATCTAAAGACAGATTTAGTTTTCGCACTTGCAAGGAAAACGGTTACAGTTTGTACTAGTTACTTGTAGTACCTAGTTTTAATATTGTAATCTTAAATTATTACCGATAAAAGACAATCAAATTTCTTCTTCTTTTTCCTTGTGCCTTTCGGCGTCGGATTTGGGGTGTGTATGTGCCTTCTATTCATTTTTGCTGCATTCTTCTCCAGATCTACATTTCAAAGACGTTAATTTTTTTAATTTTTCAACTTTTAGGGTCCAAGACTCCGGGAATATGAGGGTTTTTATAAGCATCTTTTTGGTGTTCATAGTACTACCATCGTCTTTCCAGATTCTTTGTATATCTCGCGTAATCTTTCTTGCAATTTCTTCTAATTTCTAGGGGGCCGTTTCCTTCGTTAGTGATGAGGGCCCCGAAGTATACTTTGCATCTTCCTATTTGTACAATGTCCAGTCTATTGATGATGATCTTTGTTTTGTTTGTGTTGATTTCTAGACTATAGTTATGACTTTCCTATTATAGCCTATCAAGGAATTTTTCTAGTTTATCTGCGTTATTTGCAAATAGGCCGATGTCATCAGTGTATCGTAAATTGTTTATTTTGTGTCCGCCGATGGTAAATCCTTTGTGCCAATTCTCAAGGGTTCTTCGCATTATACACATATATTCTCCGAATATATCGAAGAGAATTGGGGATAAGGCAAGGGTTTGAGATTCGATCTTCTATTTGTACTACCGCAATGCTTCCATAGTACAGTTGTTGGATTAATGCAATGAAGTGGGGCGGTACCCCCATTTCATGAGTATTCTCCATAACTCATTCCATTTAATGCTGTTGAAAGGAGTTGCTTGATGTTTAGTATTTGTTCCCATGTCCCCCTGCCCTTTACCAATCCAGCCTGATGGGATTTGCCATGATAAGTATTTCATTTATGATGCGTACGAGTATCTTGCTTGCATTGGATATCAAGGCAATAAGACGATAGTTTCCACATTTTTCTTTCTTGCGAATTGCGTCCCTACACCTGTTTACTAGTTTGTCAATTCCCGTTTCACCTACGGCTTGTATGACTTCTGCAGTTATTCCATTAGGGCCAGGAGATTTATTAGGTTTTAGTATTGTATGGCTTGTTCTATTTCCTCTCAGTATCGGTGGTTCTTGAAAATTCAACAATTTCCATCCTGGGTTCATCGCTGTTAAACAATTTATAGCAGTGTTTCCTCCATAGTTCCATTATTTCGTTGTGTCAGTTATTCTGTTTCCATCCTCGTTGTTAATAGTTCTTGTACGAGCCAGGAAGAGGTGTTTTGTGTTGTTCCTTCTAGGCAGCGGCGGCCCGTTTGATGACGCAGATGAAGCGCTGCTTCACCTATATTTTTCGGTTAAATGTTTTTTTTTATTCAACATCCGAAATCATTTTAATTTTTTTCATTTTCCTTAATTTAGTTGATATAACCAGAAAATAATGAAATAATTATTACTTCCATTCCTAATTATTAGTAGATATATGGCGATACGGTAGTGAGTATTGGCATGGCGCATCGCTCTGCACAGTTAAGCATCGGTGCCCATGGTCAGAGCTCGGATGGGTGACCCGATTCAGGCTCAGCTCACTACGGCTCGCTGTGCTCTCCTCGACAAGCTATGGGCCTTAATGGCCTGTTAAAAGCTGAATGATGATATATGTCGCACCGCAGAACACGGTACTTTTCATTATCTTTTTTCAGTTGGCGCGCAGTACATCGTACAGCAAGCCCCTGCAGGTTATGCCGTCCGCAGTACATACTGCAAGACCACAAGCAGTGTTTATGGTCCTTGACCACAAGCGTTCAATTGAAGCAGGCTCGCTTATACAGGAATACTGCGTCAAGTTTCGTATGTTTGCATACGCTTGCAAATGAATTTGTACGGAGGAGATCTACGTCACTCGCAATCTGCCTTCTGGTTTCGGTTATAATTTCATAAGTTAACTCTGAAGTAAGGTGACCAGATTTTAATTTTAATAAGGCGGGACAAAATGTGGTTGATTTCTTTTGCGGTTTCCTCGACGGTAGTCTTGAGTGCCATCCATATGTTCTGTGCAGATTCTTCATTTGACTTGATTCCTATTGATTTTCTGGCTAGAAGACGTAGGAATTCATTTTCATTTCCAACGTTCACTTTCCGAGTGGCTGATGTTTTCGGGGGGGCTTTTAGCTTTGTTAAGAAACGCGCTGCCGGAAGTTTATGGCCACTGTTACATTCTGCACTAGGATAAGTTTTAGCGTTTCTGATTGAGCTTCTCCACCTTGATCTTATTAGATGTAGTCTATTAATTTGATTCCGGTGTTCGCCATCTGGGGATTCCTATGTGTACAGGCGGTTTGGATGGTGTTTATATATTATGCTAGTTATAGTTACAATGTTTTCTATACAGAAGTTTATTAATTTTTATCATCTGTTGTTTCTGTTGCCCAGTCCATATTTCCCAACTACTGATCGATTATGGTCTTGGCATTAAAGTCGCCTAGTATGATAACTAATTCTCTATTAGGTATCTTTAGAATTTGTTCTTCTTCATTATCAATTTCCTCTTTGGCCGAAGCTTAGGTCACTGGGCCACTACTGTTTTATTATCACCTATAACCATACATAAATGCTCTGCACCTTTTTTGACTCTGTTTTGGGTTAAACAGTTTATTAAAACTTATGCATGAAGTGTGCTACTGTATGGGTCGGAAGCTCGGGCGGTCGAAACAGCAAGTGAAAAGAAAATAGAAGCTTTTGAACAATGGTGCCATAGAATAATGTTAAAAATAAGTTGGATAGACGTAATAAGCAACGAGGAAGTTATAAGGAAACCTATGGAAACACATACAGAGAAGAAGAGATAGGTTACTAACAATGATCATAGAAGGTAGAAATGCAAGAGGAAGACCCAGACTTTAATATATCAAACAAATCATGGATGACACAGGATGTACTAGTTACAGAGAAATGAAGGAGAAATGTTTAGATATAAGCGTATGGAAAAACCGGGCAAAAGGCTGAAGACCACTGATGATTGAGCTTACAGTCAAAGCACACATTGAAGGAAGAGAAGTAGGTCTACTTATAGCATAGATGCCTTGATGTTATGAAGTTTGTAAACGCCCAGAAAGCGTACACAAGTAAAAAAACGCAAAGGATCTACAAAAACCAGGGAAGAAAAAGATTGACCGCGCTCGTCGGCGGATAGAGTCATGTAAGTTTGTAAGCCCATCTGTATTTCGGAAATTAGGGATTTTATTTTAGTAATTTATGTAAAGCTGATGATTGGATTTGAATTAATTAGAACCCGCGTAATCTGTAAATTGATTTTCAAACAGTTCGATGTCCTTACCAGGGTTGAAAACCTTTTGGATTCGGGAAAAATTTAATTGGGTATTTTTAAATTATGAGGGTACTTCAGAACTCGGCAAATACTAAATGGTAAAAGATTGAACGAACAACAAAGTAAAAATTAAAATTTTTAATAATATTTAAAGGAGTAGCCGGAACATCATTTGAAAATTAATGTCAAAGCAACTGGCAGAGCTTTAGATTTACAGATAACCAGAAGTCCTTCCGTTAATTATTTTCTATGTTTCAAAAATAAACCTGTCAAATGTCAGTTACGCTATTTTAGACTTATACGCGATATTAAAATTCATTAAAGCCGACAGCTTTTGCAATTCCCCAGAATATATTGTGTTACGTGCAGTTAATTTTGCTCTTCTTCGCATCTTTGCCAACAATTCAGTTCGTGTGCATTTGATATTTTATTAGACCTCACGTATTTTTAAAGATTTATTACTGCAAAGCCAACGCTGAGTTTTATAATGGTCGCTTGGCAAATCAGCCAGAAAGAATGCACTTGGTTAACAGTTGAACGTAGCTGTAAATTATTATATAAGAATTTTTTATACTGGTTAATAAGAGCGTTAAAAAACAAGTGAATGGGTTTTTGTTTGATTCATGAACTCGTTCAATTGTTTCCGGTTTTAAGCAGCGTTGATCTAGGCGATGTAGTAGTGGTGGATTTTTCTGGCGGAATTTTCCTGCACCCTTTGAGCTACGACGCAAAACAAAAGATTCCCTGTGGTACAATTTTTAAGGCGAGTATCTCTACCAAGCATGGAAGTCCTCTGGATTTGTCCGAACAAACCTTCGGTAATGTTAAATAAACGTAGCAGTCGGAGGGCGATGGCACCTGTAAGTCTAGACTCGCCAGTAAAAGAAACAAACAAAACAATGCGTTATTGATTCCTAACTCTTGCATTTGTTTTTCTATATTTCACAGCAACTAAGTGAATTCATGAACCAAAACAATATTTTGTTTTGCTCCACCGCAAGGAAACATACGACCGAGTTGATGAATTTATTGTTTGTTTTTGTGGATTCAATTTTATTTTGACTTTCTTTTGTTTTATAAGTACTTTCTTTCATGTTGATTTTGTTTTGTTTTGTACTCTTTCCTTTATGTTGATGTAATAAATAAAATAATAAAAACATTTAGAAAAGATACATTTTACAATGTGGGAAATCCTTTAATTTTCAGAATCGAATGAATGGCTAATTTCAAGTCAAAGGAAGACGATAGGTATGGCCCACCCTGAATAATATTTTAGTGAGTTTAATTATCTCCAACTGTTATGTATCAGATTGTGTTTGATTATTTGATTAATTACCAAACATAAGAATAGCTTTAAGTGACACAGATTAATATATTTTGTCAGAATCTATAGTGCGATAAAAAAAATAAATCAATAATTTCATTATAGGAATATACTCATTTTCGTAATAATACACATATACCATGTGTTTCACTTTCACCGAAGACGCAACATAGGGAAACACCAATGTATTTTTTTAGAAAGGATCCGTGATACCTTTGGAATATGTATGGATTCAGTGCTCAACGTATGTTATTGGATTTAGTTAACGCTAGAAAGAGATAGAAATACTGAAGGCGTCTGCCACTGCGACAGACTATTATTTCATTGTTTGGTTTTTAGATTTGTCAATTTTGACACCTAAAACTTTCATTCACAATAAAAATACGCAAAATGCGTAATTTTTTAATCGCTGTTTCTGCATTCTGCATATTTTAAATTGAATTCGCCTTATTACAGCAGCACACGTAAAGAAGGCGTAAGCAAATTCTATGAAAATGTGAGATTGTGTTTGCAGTATTGCAGATTACCAGCAAATTATGTTCGTAATTGTCGAGTTTATATCACTAAAAACATGGAATAGTATTGAATCATGTTAAAAGAAAGCAAATGATCATCAGTCAGGTACCGAATGATTTTAAAAATGTAATAAAAATAAGAATTTGTCTAGTCAGTTGTGCTAAAATTTCTGTCAGATGTTATTAATACAACTTACAAATCTTAATGGTGCATGTAGATAGGTGTGAAATTGGTTACATAGAGAAAAATGTATAATTTGCTATGTTTTTTAACTCTTTCGCCCAATAAGTTCATTCTCAAAGTAGGTATACCGGTATGCCTAATTTGATTTTTTTTGTATTATATCTTTCTTCATTTTTCAGGTTTGAAGCTTTGCTATTATTTTTGTTTATTGTCATTTACCTTGATTTTTATTAAACTACTAATAATGTTAAACACTTCATTTGTATACGATATTTCTGATAAATGCAAAGCCAAAGTTTCGTATCGGTTTTCAAAATTCTCAGATTGTATGCTGTGGGGGTTACTGTCTCTACATTTTCTCTTTTGATGACATCATTAGCGCATTAGTAGCTTGGTTAAATAAGGATTTATTACCGGTCAGTGGTTATTAAATTACATCGTGGGTGTCTCGTGCTGCTTATAAGCCCAATATGAGTATGGCGCATGGCTACTTTTTTCACACTTCTTTCATCACGGTGCCGCTGGGAAATGATGTCATAGTTAGGTTCTTACATTGAAATAAATAAAAATTACAGAAGAACTCATTGAATTAATTAAAAATCCCAATATCGAAAATTACCTTCAGCCGCCTTCAGCTTTTCTTTTTGTTGTACAATAATTTTTCAAAACTTAAAGGCAGTGATATCAGTTTTGCTGAAAAAATAAGTGGGACATTCTGTTATTTGAAATGGCGCTTGTTATGGGTGGTTTATGGCGGAGTATATAACTTTACGACTTCAGCTGTCTATTTTTTAGGTTCTACCTATAACATACGGTTTTATATTTATATTAAAGAATACAACCGGGTTTCAGTTATTGGCACTTTTAAAATATCGTTACATAACTGGTTTTTGTTTATTACGGTTGCAATATGGACATAAAATGGAATACTACTTTTCCTTTTTATTTATTCTTCTTCTATTTTTTCCTTAATTAATTTGTTTATTTGTTTATCTAATTATTTACTTATTTAATAGTTTATTAATTTATCGGTGTATCAGTAATTAAATGAACTTTCTACGAAAATTTGGCACAACATACATAATAAATACAACAAAATTAAATGTCTTTAGAAGTGTGTAAAATGAAGTTCTTTTAATTCCTCTTGAATGTTTTTGAAACAATTAGTTCCGCTGTTGTGAGAGTTAAAAAAGTTCCTTTTACTCACACTGAAATTATGCAACGTGATGTTGAGTTGTCAACTATTGACGATTTTTGATAAGGTTAAGCTTTGGATAGTAGTTATGTTGGACGCAATCCAAAGTTTGATGAGGTCAGTGGGGCGTGATTTAAGTTGTTAGTTTTTATTTGAGGTTGCACCTGTTTTAGTCGATTGTTTATCAATTTGTTTTCCTAATATTTATTTCACATGAAAATTATTGCAATGCTTTTTGCTTAAGTAATCACTTATGTAAATGCGGTAAAAGACAATAGGAATTTCAAATGCAAAAGAATTGTTGGATAAAAATCATTTATAGGCTTAACGTGTGTTGTGGATGAAAGCTGGTTGGAGCGTGATGCAAGTCCAAAAATTGACCCATCACCTCCACTGCACACCAACAAGTGTGATGAATGAGCCTCGACACTGCATTGCGGTAAAAGAGGGAATTGATTGATGTTGATTAAGGTATTTATGAGTTTATTACTGATATGCGGAGTATGTTGAATAAATACATCAATTTATTGAATCATTAGTATTTCTCCCAATAGTTTCACTTAAAAATATATTTGTTATTTTACTTCATCTTCTTCTTCCTCTTTGGTCAAAGCCTGGTCTAATTGCCTGTTATAGTGGGTAGGAGGCAACGCAGGAGAAGAAGCTCTACCCATAATGTTGCGGGGCTGATTTCTTCGATCTTAGCAATCGAACCTCAGACGCCTGTGTGAGAGATGAAGGTTTTACTTATACTTAGGGTTTAGGGTTATTCCCTCATTTGTAACTTTATTTGAAATACAGCTAATAACCGATTTGTAAACACTGCTCTTTTTAGAACACCGTATTTAGGAGTGATCTCTTCAACCAAAGTAATGTTCTCGTTCTATCCAAGCAACATTTCCAGTTGTCCTCTTGTGTTTGGACACTTCTATTGTTTTAAAAGTTTTAATTCTTTGATTTGATATTTATCTGATTTTATAAATCCTAAAATTTTTCCTGACCCTTCCCTCTAATGCTTTGTCATTTTTGAAATTTTGATTGATCCACTCCCCTAGGTATTTGAATTCTTTGACTTCTTGGATCTTGTTGCTGGATAAAAGGTATTCTGGTGCTGTGTGTCGTTGGTCAGACTGTACCTTGTAAGATAACTGAAAGCCGGTCTTGGTGGCTATGGATGGCAGGGTTTTGATTTGGGCTATTGCTGTTTTCACGGAGTCTCCTAGAATGGCCATATCATCTGCGAAGACCAAACAATCCAATCTCCTGTTTATGACTGTAAGGCTTGTATCCGGTAGGGCTCTTATCCATTCGCGAATTATCTTTTCTAATACATAGTTGGATAAGATTGGTGAGAGCCCAGCTCCAGGACTCCAGTTTTAATCTCAAAAGGTTCCGAAAACATTCCCCTAAACTTGACTTTGGAATGGGTGTTCGTTAGGGTAAGTTTGACGATGTTTAGTGTGTTGTGATCAACTCCCAATTCTTGCAGGATATTGAATAAGGTTTCTCTATCTATGGAGTCAAAAGCCCTCTTAAAGTCGACTTACGTTATAGTTTGTTGTTCGTTTGTATGATGACTGATCTGGGGTTGAGTATTTGTTCCATACATGATCTGACCTTCTGGAAACCTCCATGGTACTCTTCTATTTGTTTATCTAATTGTGCTTCTAATCTTGTGAGTAGTATTTTTGGAGAGAATTCTGTATGTTACTGGGAGCAGGGAAATGCCTGTATAGTTGTTTACGTCCTCTTTATCTCTTTTCACGTGCAAAGAGTGGATTAGAGCAGTAGTTTGGGATTTCTTCGTTAATCCAGATGTCCTGTATAATTTTGGTTGGGATACTTATTGTTCTGCTATCCGCGTATTTCGATAGTTCAGCTATTATTGAGTTTTCCCAGGAGCTTTTGTTGTTCTTGAGTTCTCGGGTAGTATAGTATCATTTTTTGATGGTATAGTATAGAGGCTTCTGGGTGGATGCGCTCAGGTTTGTTAAATGTTAGCTGTTCTTTTTCTTTTTATTTATAATTATATAGATTTGTATACAACAATGTTACATAGTTATACAGGGAATTTTTCTTTTTAGTATACATATCCCTATGTATACTTTTATAATAAACGCAAATAGGCAACCCACTATACACTATAAACGTCACGTCACGTGGTGCGTAAAGGTTATGTTTCATGTTTGTAAATAAAAAATAAATCAAAATTAGTGGAATATCAACATAATTTTAATTCAACAATTATTCTAAAACATAAAATATCAACAATACAAAACAGAAAGGAAAATAAAAACAGCAACAGTCAAAGACTAATTTTTTGACATTAATTGACTTAATTTGATGATTTTTGCCACAGCATGCTAATTTTTTAACGTTTATAGTGTATAGTGGGTTGCCTATTTGCGTTTATTATAAAAGTATACATAGGGTATATGTATACTAAAAAGAAAATTTCCCTGTATTGTGTTCCTAATTTGGATATTATATGCACTTCCAAATTTAAGTGTATGAGACTGCAACATCCAACTAAATTTATTTGTAGCTAGATTTTATTAAACAAGAAGGTTCCTAAAAGGCTTGTGGATGCAAATGCAGAAGAATGTACCTAACTTCACTTCACAAAATTTCCCACATAAACCTATTTTCGTGCAAAAACCGCAGAAATGCAGGACCGTTGACATTTTTATTAATCCACTCTCCGGTTGAACACGAAACGTTTTTCATAATGTATTACTGAAAAATCTTCCAGTTAATTTTTCAAAGACGGTTTTTGAATTTGCGTAGGTGAATCTGTCCATTATTATCGGTTTAACTGCCCCTGTTGACGGTCAGGCCAGTTCTAAATTAAGAACCATAGAAAATAGAAATAGAATAAAATATATACGAAATAGCTTCAATTCCGACTGAAACAGAGACCGAAATACTACTTTCCAAGATATTCAATTTGATAGAAATAGATTGAATATTTTGAAAGTTTATACTGCTTTGTAAAACTTTAACCTCTAAAGTTACGAAATGGGCTTAACGAACTTCAGTTTTTTTTTTTAAGTTTTAAAGTTCAATTGGCCGTTTGAACATTTTAAAGTTTGATTTTATCAGTTTGTTTTATTGCTGCGCCTACTTAGATTTGACAAATATTGAAAATACCAGCGATTAACCTTATAATTAACAGTTACAATGCCACAAAGCTGTTTTGACATTGTTTAAATTTTTGGACGACATTGTAAATGAAATTTTTCATTAGCGGTGCCTTAAATTGCGCCAAATGTAAACAGCTGGCCAAACAAGTTTAGTATTTACGTCAGGGATTTCGTATACACAATTTTTGTCTGGCTTGTCACCTTTACAAAATAATGTCAACTGTTGATGCAATGAATTTATGCACCTTTTTGCATGCCCTTTGTATGTAAGTAAACATTTATTGTGCTAAAATTATTTTATTATTCTTGGAAACACGAGTCACGAGTACTTGAAAATAACAAACATTTTTGAAATTTTCAAAACCTTGCTTTCATGTTTATTTATATTTATAAATAGTTATTATTTATTATTTTAAAACGGCACACCTTGGGTTTAGAATTTTTAGTCTTGAGAGGGTCGAAAAGTGCTTTCCATTTTAAGAAGTTCAGCTTGTGGTTTTTTTGGATACTTTTCAAATTCAGTTTAGGGGTTCCATTTTCCATACAATTTCCGTGTTTCATTTTGAGTGCTTCAAAGATTCAACCTGAAATTATAGCTTTTTTTTGCTTTTTAAAATCTGCCATTTAAGTTGAAATTTCTTACGGATACAAAATTTTGGATTTTAATACTGACGATTTGCATTTGTTCTGTATTTTGTAAGCTCAATCACATCAGCTTTCGTTCGTTTGGAAATGTCAATTTCAGTTTTAAAATTTCCTTTTTTTTTAAACAATTTATGCCAGTTCAGCGATATTTGCTATTCATATGGCAGTGTTAAGATAGTTAATGTAACTTATAATGACGTTAGCGGGGTTTAAAACCCCTTATCACTACTTCTAGTTACTTATATTGTAACTAATATTTTAGTCTATTGATAAGTTTGTTCTTGGTATTACTGATGAACCATACAATCTAGCTTAACCATTGTGTTCTGGAAATATGGCACTGTTTGAAATCATCAAGATCCCCAACAACTTGAATCGTGACACTGGTTATTACCTATTAGACATATGAAAGTCTGCTATCGTTACTGGCTCCACAGCACTTCGACGTCCCCTATAAGTTGTCGTAGTGCGGAATTAGCACGTGGGCGGCATTTATTACGTCCCGATGTGTGAATGTCCCGTTCTAAATCCAAACTGGTATTCGGGTATCATTCCATTATCAGTTAGGGGTGGCATCAGCCTTTTTAGTAAGAGTTTTTCGAATAATTTAGAGGTGATGGGTAAAATACTTATATGGGTCTATATGAAGCACCTTCCTGTGGAACTTTACCAGTATAATTTTGGCGACTTTCCACTGAACTGGAAAGATTTCCGTTCTCATTATTGCGTTGCAAATAAAAGCAATCCTTTCCTTGGTAATTCTTGATACGTTCAGTTATTAAGTCATAGCCTGGAGATTTGTTCACTTTAATGGTAACTAACATAGATTTCTTTCATTTGCAAATGGCTTGATTGGCAATGAAAGTAGTGGGGCTTCCAGGTAGTCATTTATCTCTTCGTCTATGTCTATGTTTGTATCTTAATAAAGCGTAAATTTTTGAAAATAATATTGGTGGCGCTTAGTTTTTAAGCAGTTGTTAAATCTCAATATTTCCGAAACATTTTTATTTTTCGCCGATTATTAGTTTTTCAAAAAATTCATATGAAGCTAAGTTTTTGCGATATTATAGCCCAGACAGTCCAGGCTGAAAACAAATTAAAAATATTAGTCTTAGTAAACAGTTCGGCATGCATCGGTTTTCTTTTCTGAAACACATGTTCACCCATTGTTGACAAGTAAGTGATATCTAATTTAAAAAAAAATTAAGTGTGCAGTTTACGCATTTCAACTTGAAGAAGTTGTACGAGAGCCAACAACGTTTTTATTTTTAAGTCACGTCATTGTAAAGTTAAAAACCTATCATTATCACTATAATTCTAAAAATAAGTTAAACTTTCCCTGTATTATTTTCGAATTTATTTTTCTTTTAATGTGTGTCGACACCTAATCTGACGCCCTTTTTTATGCCAAGAAGTAGCTTTTAAGTAAAGTTTCAGCAGCAAAATTTGTTCCGATTCACGTCATAAATTTACTTCAATTTTTGGCAATAAATATGTAAATGAGGCTATTTGAAAATGAAATTTGTACCTTAAATCTTGTTCGATGAAACTGTGACGTATTTCAAAGTACACAGACGAGGTCAGACGTCACATTTATCTAATTTTGTACCTGTCCGTGCTGTTGTAGTTTCGCTTTTACTGATTTATTGTAAATCGATTTGTTTCAGATCGGATTTTGCACGTTTTTATCCTTTACGTTGTGTCAGCTTAAATCAGACTATTTGTTTTCCACAGCTAAAATTTGACCGAAAAAATCCGTCTTATTACGGAACGTGCCAAAAAGCTATTCATGTTTTTTTGTTGCCATAAATTTTGCTTTGTTTATTACGCTAGTAAGACACGTTTCCTGAATTAGAGAATTTATGCGGCTGGCGTTACAGTTTCATATTTGAGGTGTAAAAGAATTCATATTCAGAGTGTGAAATTGAGATATAGGATTATGTAGCTTTCGTTTAAAAATTTTGGCTATGGTTCAACTACTCTAAAGTAATGAGGAAATCAGTAAATTAATATGAAAATTGTGTATAATACCACTTATGCTTACGTTGAAATAATAAAAAAACTCGTAAAGATGTGTGATGGATTATAAACTGAATATTTTTACGTCACAATCTTTATAGATCAAAGTAGGCCGTAATAGTGATGCTGTCAACTGTCATCCCTGTAAAAATGGCAGTTTAATAGATTTATAGTGGAAAAATAAATTTCAAAAGTGACATTTAGAAACTCTAATTTATAGATTCAGATAACTAAAAAATTAATGAAATTTATGTTTCTTGCTTAATGATTAGACTAAATTGGCAGAATGCAACATGTAACATGATCTAGGGCGTTTAATATCATAGGCCTAGAAAATTAGCTGTAATACTAGAAATACTGTTAGTATATCACATGATAAAACATGGTTAACCATCTCAGTCATATATCCAACTCCCATTGAATATGTGTCTTACTAACTACCCTGCACTGCAGAAGCGGTGTCTAGCGGCATGTTAACGTTATGCAGTGCTCCCAATCCCCACCTATTATAACAAATCCCTTCACACCCTATTGGCGTAATCCAGGATTGATCCACGGGAATCTGCTCCATGTTGATGTTGTAGAAGCAAAAAACTAAAGAAGGCACAGGTAGGGGTAGGACAGACATCCCAACTGCTCACCCCAGAAACGGTTGTTGAGAATACAACGAGAAATGCAAATAGAAATGGAAGAGGATTAAACAGAAAAGAAAAAAGGAGGCAAAACGAAACAAAAAATAACAATAGGTACATGGAATGTCAGAGGCTCAGAGGCACATATAAAGAAGGCAAGTTAAAGCATTTTGAAGGAATACAGAGCGACGTATTGGAAATGGGGATTATATTCTTCTAAACAGTGGGTGCGGAAATAAGACATTCGGAGTTGGTTTTACGAGCCATAAGAACTGGAAACTTACTTATTAAGAAAAAATACAGGAGTATAAGTATGATAAATATATGTACATGCGCCTACGGAAGACAAAAGCATGGAAGAGAAGAGTGAATTTTATGAAGGATTGGAGGAAGTTTATACCGTGAGTTCAAAAAGTTTTTACATAAGGGTTGGCCATGAGACACAAAAGTAATGTCTACTGCAAAATTTAGAACCTTTGTTTTTATAATTTTATTGAAATTTGCACAACAGTATTATGCCAGCAACACAATGATGACTGATGACAGTTAATAAATTCTAAATCTTACATTATTTTTGTGTCAAGCCTTACGTAAAGACTTTTTGAACTCACGGTACAAGTATAGCAGGGCACGATATGAAAATTGTGTATGCAAAGGTGGGGAGGAAAGAAATATACAGACCCATTATTGGAAGATATAATTTACACGAAATAACTAACCAAAACGGAGATATGCTAATCGAGTTTGCAGCAGAACAAAAAATAATGATGTCCCCATTATCATGGAGCTCACCGAATGGAAAAACCCTTGACCAGATAGACGATGTCCTAGTGGAAAAAGGGCAGGCCGGACATGTACGTGACGTTAGGGAATATAGGGCGACAGACGTGGACTCTGACCACTTCTTAGTAAAGGCAGCAATAATGTAAGAAATAATCAGTAGAAGTACAAGGCGAGAAGAGAGTAAGCGGTATAATTTAGAAAAACTCAAGGGAATTATAGAAAAAGAAAATGGGAAGGTATAGAAAGAGCTGTAAAGAATGGACTAGAGCTATTGAAAGAGAACCAACAGTATAGAACAAAAAGCTGCTTTGACCAGACAAAAATACAGAAAATGGTAAATACTTAGTATGAAAAAGCCCAGGAGATATCTGGTGGAACTGGTAAAAGATGGTGGAGAACTACACATGATAATTGCAAGGTGGTACAAGACCTATGACAGCCAGAAATGCCGAGTTCATGGAAGAAAACAGTTATATGCCCTCTTTACAAGAAATGTGACCGAAAGAACTGCACGAAGTATAGAGGCATCAGCTTACTAGATATAACTTACAAAATTTTTGGCATGCGTGGTTAAAGGAAGATTACAAGAGTATGCGGAGAGATTGCTAGGAGACTACCAAGGTGGCTTTCGGAAAGGAAGATCCATAATATTAGACAAATTTAGAAAAAGCAGAACATAAGATGGTATTGAATGTGGTTTTTATCGATTTTGAAAAGACGTACGATAATATACAGAGAGAAGAATTGTACAAAATACTAGCGGAACTGAACATACCACACACATACCTCCCCCCCTCTCTACGCTGTTATTTAACCTGGTTTTACATACGGTAATTCAAGATAGTGGAGTACAATCATAAGGGTAATTTATAACAAGAATCACCAGTGTATCGCATACGCTGACAAAGGACGAAGCAGTAAGAAGAGTAGGAAAACTTCATGCAGCAGCATTTATGGTAGGCTTAAAAATTATTAGTACCAAAAGAAAGCAGAGAAATAGAAATAGGAAGAGTAGAAAAGTTTAATTATTTAGAAAGCATTATACATGAAGCCGGTGGGAACGAAGAAGAAATAAGAGAGAGGCTCAAGAAAGGTAGTGTGAGTGCGGGGGCATTAATGAAAGCGTTGCCCTCGAAAATTTTACGAAAAGTAAAAGAGAGGGTGTATAAAACAGTGGTGCGTCTGATGGCACTGTTCGGGTGTGAAACATGGGTTTAAAAAGTGTGGGAATGTAAGATGTTAAGAAACGTCTATGGGGGTCAAAGGGTAAGCGGTAGATAAGAAAGGAGAATGAATAAAGAACTGTATGACCTGTATAGTGAATTAAAAATCCCATCTATAGTAAGACCACAGCGAATAAGGTGGCTGGGACACATAATGCGAGAGGAAGAGGTGAAGAAAGTTGTAGAAAGACTGACATTCGATAACCAAGCAAAGGGGGATAGACCGAGTACTTAAGAGACGATTTACAATTTCGCGAAATTGTGTAACTCAACGTAGTGGAAACATAATTTTGTTTATAGTTTTGTATGTCAAATTAAATTGCAAAACTTGACTCGTTTTTAAATCGTTTTGAATTGTTTAGAAAACGGAGAGAGAATTGGCCCCTAAACGTTACATAGAAGTATTATTATTGTTATTAGTTAATATAATTTCATTTTAGAAACTGGTGGTGGAAATCCAAATAAAGAAATATAAAATGTCAAACTCGCCACAACAATCCTTTAGAAAATACAGAAAGTGAAAATTTTATATTTTCAAATTTTTGTTTTTATTCAAAGTTTTGCAAACTTTTGCAACGAAACCCGTTTTCTGCGGTTTTTTGTTAAGTGAGTCAGATTTTCAGTCTCGAAACAAGCTTGCACATACAGTAATCAAGTAAATTTGTTCTATATGGTGCAGACTTTTTAGTACACACAGGACATTTAGCCGGCGCGACCGTTTAGACGCGGCCGAATGGCAGGGACACTACGACGTATGGACGGACAAAATGACGCAGAAAACTTGGGCGCAAGAATTTAGAGCGCAGAAATATTAGGACGTAAGGACATTAAGCCGCAAAGTAAGCAACCAATTCAGTTAACTTTAAGATTTAGTATTATATTTATATTTATTATTATATTTAAATTATATCGGGTGTTCCAACGAATGGAACTTTTCATTAATTTGTAGTTAATGTAGATAGATCCTAATATTATTAATAATAGCATTTTTTCGTTTCTTACGGTTCTTTTCTAATTACAAGATTAATAATTGTTCATATTTGTTAAGACCTCAATAAGGACTTTTATTTAAATATACAGCTGCTTCATTCTGTATAGGTAATTATATTATTTATATTTTTACAGCGTATCTAAGGAAAGGTTAGTTGTTAAAATAACATAACTGCATGCGTCTTAATGTCTCTGCGCCTAGACGTCTTTGCGTCCTATTTTGCCCTGCGTCTTATAGTGTTCCTGCGTTCAAGTAGGTCTGCGCCTAAACGACCGCGTCGTAACAACCGTGTCGAAGTGGCCGCGGCTAAACGTCCGGCTCCGTGTAATGTATTGTTCTTATTCTTTTTGTGCCTTATCCTCTAAGGGCGTTGCCAAAGGGGTCAAGGCCACATTTTTACACAACTTGGCGTCGTGAACTTTGTTATATCCCCATTATAGGTACTAGGGAAATGTGTCCTCTGCAGTGGTTTCCTGTTGCCTTTTGCAGAGTTTGTAACCAGGTATTAAGTGTACAGTGTCTGTATCTTGTTACTATCTAAAGTCGACCACTCCACACCTCCACAGACAGAATCGTTAATTCTAACCAGACGATTAAATGGCTTCACTCGCTCAAGTACCGTAATGTATTGTTACTGTTCTTAATAGCTACTTAAAAACTAAAAAAGCACCGAAATTTCATCTTAAACCAGGCACTATTGCAGCATACAAACGAGTAAAACATATTACTACTTCTGTTTACTAGTTTACACATTTGTTTACGAAACAAATACATACCGAGTGTTTGACTTAAGGGGTGAACATATGGAAATAGCATGAGAAATCGTATACATGCTGATTCCTGCTTGCCGTTTGAGTTGATAGGATTGACAGTGGTATCAATCGTAAGACAAAAAGTTTTTTTAATCACGAACTGTGCGTAAACTGACGTCTGAAATTGTCAGCTATATTACAAAAGTGTCAATTTGATACTTAGTTCAAAAATCACGAGGGCGAAGTCTCTATAATTTGAGACAAGACGAGATTGTTTTATAAACCCAAATTGTAATAAAAGGATAGCCATTGTTTGACAGATAAGAAGAGGCATATAAAAATCATTAATGTTTATTTGTTACCATTGACTCCTTCGTGCAAAAGCATTCAGAAATTACTGAAATTTCTTGTAGGGTAGGGTAGGTCAATCCAATTGGATTGGTCGATATATCTATGTATAAAATAATCAACAACATTTCATACTTCGAACATACCTAACATGGCAATTTACATGGCAAACTCGCAGAGCAACTACTTATCAAAACTTATAAAACAAAACAATTAAAGCTTGCACGGATCAAGTGCATCTTTAACTTTGTTCATGTTTATAAAAATATACAAATAAGTTTTTATGGTTTGTGAAGGGAGTATAATTGAGGTTAATTTTTTATTTATTAAGACTGCAATATTTGCAAGTCTGTAGAGAAAAAATCCAGGTCCTAATTTGGTGGTAATAAATCTAATACAATTACGGTCTGAAAATCGAGGCCTGGGTCTGAGTATTTGTTTTGCAAACAATATAAAGATAACAATATTATAAAAGCAAATAGAGATAGGACAAATGAGAAAGAAGAAGAAAATAAAGAAAGGACAAAGAAGCCCTCTAAACGATATCACCGTTTTACATTTTAGTATAGCAGTATCAAAACTGCTTTTACTCCAGTCTAGACTACTTTGGTTTTTAGTACAGAGGGTCGAATCAACGGAATATTTTATTGATATTACTGACTCATATCGAGCTAAAACACCGGATTTTCCACTTAGTAGCTTCTACAATTTCACTGTTTTATGTCAGAACTTGGCAATAACTTCCATTTACTTAGAAAAACTTTATTTTAGAGTTAACACTTCATATTGTTTTAGTTTTTTTTAATCAACCTTCTGCGTCCACTGCTGGACATAGGTTTCCCGATAGTGACCGGTACTCCTGGGAGAGAGATACCTGGTAAATATTTCAAGTAAAGATGAAGGTACAAAATTTCTTCGGGCAAGCTTTGTCGATTTAATTTTGAATATTTCAACGCCACCTTTGTGCTTTTTCAGCAAATAAGAAAATGGTAAACCGTCGGATGGCAAAAACAAATGAATATGTGGGAGGGAAAAATACGACATTTATTTTCGAATGATTAAATACTATCAAGTGGACGATAAATAAATCTTTGTCTTTATCCTGATTTTTCTCCTGGCTAATACGTAACGAGAATTTCGTAATAAGTGTATAAAGTTGAAAACAAGCGTCACACCTTGTTTAATAAACACAACAATGAAGAGTACTTTAGTATCCAACAACGACGTTGCGCACGAGGCGTCCCTACTAATTTTAGTTTTGTTCTCTCGCCGCACGTATGACATACAATTATTCGATAATTAATGAAAACACTTCAGTTTTTGCTAGCGAACCTTCGCACGTAAATACTAAAATAAATCAGAAGTCAATCTCGGTGACCTTTGGCGTTTAAAACACAAGCAAATCCTAGAAACACACGAAAATAAATTGCCGACATATGAAATGCCGGCAGTGGATCCGCAGAGTCTGCCTTTTAAGAAATTGCACGAATTTACCAAAGTCGTCGAAATATTTACGATCCAAGGGAATATTTATTCCAGGCTTCACCTGAATAAACCGATCTCAAACGCGAATTTAGAAAATTCTTTTAAAAAACGTTCAGGCGTGTATAGCAACAGGTTTGTGTTAACGTAACTTTTCACTGCCGATCTTATACACAGGCCTTGTACAAATAAATATTTTATAATTTTTATACTCGTACAAACGGCCTCGAACCTTGGCTTATATTTAATTTTAAATTCTAGTTTTTTCGATGTTCCTAGATCTTCGCGATTTCTATTTGTGTATGGAATATGTGTCAGATATACATTAAATATGCATTTTATATGTATTAATTAAGCGATAGTTCGTTTAATAAAAATAATGTAATTTATTATTCATTAATTGTAATATAATAATTTTACGAGTAATCGGTAGGCGAAATGCCAATACGAAAAACCTGCGCCACCCTGGCATTCAGAGACAGACAGAAATCAGCTGCCCTTAAAAGCATCCAAGTTCGTTAAATATTACAAACTGCCTCGTTAAATTTCAAATTTCAAGGGCGTATCAGGCGTAATAACAACCAAGTCAGGTCAAGGGTACACCCAAGCCACGACCCAAGCCTTGCATTTAAAGGTATAAATGCCAACAAATTCCTTGCTACGGCATGCTAGGCGAGCCGTACTGCCGGTAGCCACCAAAAAGCCCAGGAACACTTAAATAAGGGCAAAATAAGGTATACAATTGCCGATCCGTCTGACCAGCGTGGCGATTTACTACCAAATATCCTCTAAATAATTTCAACATGGAAAGGTTAATCTCAAATAGGTGGGTAGGGACTAAACTCTAGAATCACACCCTGTCTCGATAGGCTGCCTCACGGACTCTGGGGGAGGCAAGAAATTGACTCCAAATTATTATAAACTAAACGCTTATGTCGGAAGATGAAATGGGATATACTTATTAGGGCTGTGTGAGGTAAGAAGAGGGGCAGCGAAATGCCTCACTCTTCCATCTGGAAATATACTAACAATTACTGAAGACTTTTATAGAAAGCTCAAACATAGAACATCAGAACAAGTAAAAGAAGAATTAACAAAACAAATCTGAAGAAATACCAGACAACGACGAAATGGAAGTAGAAACAACATTAAATTAAATGAAACTAAATAAAGCACCCGGTAAAGAAACAACAAACTAAATAATTGCCTCCAACAAACTGAAATACCGTCAGATTGGAGCGAAGCACTAATGATTTTATTTCACAAAAAGGTAGACAAAAGTCAATTTAATAACTATAGACCTATCTCACTATTAGCCCAAATATATTGCAACAAAAGCGAATGTAAAAATATTAAGTTTGAAATGCATTTAATTTAGCCAATTCACTCGCACGCGTGGTTGATATGACGTCATTCCATAAGGTCATTATTCTGGCGAGTACACGTGTAACGTATCAAGTTACATCTTATAAGAATGCAAGGAAAGTCACGTACATGAAGTACAATGTACTGTAACTCGACACCTCATACGTGCTTGTATGCGGTTCTGCAGTTCCCACGCGCCTGGTATAAGATACTAAAAATTGGAAGAAGGGGTTCACTTTTCTGTATAAATACTAAACGGATTCACATGAGGGATATGGTTTATATCCGCCCATCAAACAAGCAGTATGTACGACAGAAATGACACCCTTCAAGACGATGTTCCAGTAAATATATGTAAGATTGTTTTATGTTAACTTAAACTTTAATTTGTGCAAATTATTTAAATTCGTTTTATGGACTTAGCCGTTTTAAATGCAATTAAAACTTAATTCTTAACTTTCAAGGAATTTATTTTGACTCTGGACTTAGAGTAAACTGTGTCGATAATTTTAGATGATTTTACTTTGAATTGGAACATAGAATAATTTATATCAGTTTACTTTGCATCAGGACTTGTAATAATTTGTATTAATTTGTATCAACTTTGAATTAGGACTTAGAACCATTTGTATTATTATTCTGTAGAACTAAAGCACAGATATGAAATACATGAATGTTAGTTGAATTTGAGTTTGAATGAAAACCTCTCGTAAAAAGCCAAGCAATATTCAAATGGCGACGTTGGTGAAAGACTCTACCTAAATTATTAAACTAACTAATTTCTATTTACTCCTAACATTAACGGCAGAACGGCTTTGCCACAATATAAACTCGTAATTATTATTATTTTTTAATATTTCTGTAAGCCGTAGCGTGACGGCATTACAAGGACATATGATATCGGTCTACTTTTAATGTGCCGACGTCCTAGGACTATATACACGCTTGACTTTGAAACCTTATTCTGGACACCCGCCCTTCCAATAAATAACCTGAAAATATGCATAAACATCTAGAATAGAAATACACACAACGAAACGTTTCGTTTTACGGATCATATACTTCTTAACTAATCTACCGGGTGGCCATAAATATCTGTTATCACATTACCTTTGGAATCTACGCCGCTTAATAAAATTGAGGAATTTAACTACGTAACCTAACCTACAAATGTCATTTTTATTGTCACAACTGCCATTGCTATATTAAAACATAGTGCTAGTCATAATTTTTATGTAGCTAATTCCATGGCTAGCGGGATCACATATGATTATAGCCACCCTGTACACAATTCATATCCTAAAATATTACAAGTGGTTGAACGTATGGTAGCTTAAAGTAAAAAAAATATATAGCAATTAGTCTGTTTGTCTTTATTTCCTAACTTGCGCACCCTTACAAAACACTACAACTGGAATCGCAGAAAGTAGGCCTAAAGATAAATTTAGAAAAGCCAAAGGTAATGACAAGTACAGAAAATCCAGCACGAATAACACTGGGAAATAAAACTTTAGAATAAGCAAGCAATAAAACCTAATAAATGCAACCAAACAGTGTAAGTAGATAGACGCATCCGATTAGGGTGGGCACCCTTTGGAAGACCGAGTGTAAAGTTTTTAACGCATATGTGATTCTAGTTTTAACATATGGAACGGAAACATGGGTTTTTACAAAAAGAAACATAGACAAGCTGGTAAAAGCACTGCGAATAACATTACAAGATCGGAAATCGAACGTGCATATATAGTCTAAGTAAGTTTTAAATGGCGGTTGAACGGATTTTTGTTTTCCCGCCCTATGCCGTCCACATCCACGCCGTGGTCCATTGGCAAAAACAACGTGTCCAGCTCTGACTCGTGAAATTTGCCATGCGTTATATTTTATTGTAACTAAATCTGAAACTGCATAGGGCGGGGAAACAAAAACCCGTCAACCGCCATTTAAAACTTGCTTAGACTATAAGGAATATCACCAAAGTACAAGATACTACAGAAGTGGTTATTCGGTAAAAATGGAAATGGACAGGACATAATGGAAGATACACAAATAACAGGTGGAACAGCGTTATTCACAACAACAAAAAATTTCAAATTTTCAAAATAATTTTAGGTATATATTTTGAACATACATATAAAGGTAGGTAAACACCTTAAATTGGCAGCACGAGTGGTGTTTTAGAAAAACAATGCGGTGAAAATACCCAAAAATCCGGAAAATATAGTTTGTTGAAATTAAACAAAAGCAAAAACAACATCAAAAATTGCCAATAATAAAATTTAAAATAAATCGAAGCTGGTTAGTTTGCACAAACATGAATTAACGGCTTCGTCAAAATAAACAAAATCTAATCAAATGAATTAATATGGCAAATAACGATGCTCTTTTGTCAACTTTAATCATTCGTTAATTTAATGAAAGTAAGATTGTAATAACAAAAGACAAAATGTAAATATCAAATTTTACAACAGGTGTTGTCGTAGAAGTTTTTTGACAGTAAAACAAAAGAAGGAAGTTTTAAAAGTGCCGAATTGCATATTATAATCCCAAAGACTCCATTTTCCAAGCTGATATGATAATAACAAATAAAACTCAAGCACTTCTTTAGAATCATTAAACCAGGAAATAATCAACTGAACATCTTAAAACAAAAAAATCTACGAAAACAATTGAAGATTTGCATTTGTTTTTTTTTTAGCCGTCAAGGCCAACTTGGTTATTGAGACCAGCAAAATTTTCGTAAATTGTGGCAGCATTTTATAAATAAACCCCAAAGGTAACACAGGTAAACTATTTTTGTTTTCGACGTTATATTTAGTTTCTCGAAATTTAATGCACAATTCAAAAAAAAATGGGAGCCAAAAAAATAAAAAAATACCCACAGAAACCGATGTTTAGTCTACGACAACCTGTTGCGCTTATTGAAATTTGGAATATGTAAATGTATTTTTTCACTTGCGAAAAATAATTCAACTGTTTTGCGTTTATGTAATTCAGCTGTTTTGTAACTTCATTTTTTATTGTTCCGTAAATAACGTAACCTAAGCTAAGCTCTTTTAATAAGCGTCCTTTGGCAATTCTATTACAAACGTCTTACCAACCATTTCATTTTTGTGATAATTAAGTAGTCCATAAATGCCGCTAATTAAAAACCAATAACAGCACAAATCTTCAAATCACCACCAATGTATATAAATAAAAATTCACAGTAACCGTCAATTGTTTCACGTTAACCATTAATAGTCACAACTTCACGAGGTGTTCGGATGAACTAAGTGTTAAAATTTTAAGACACTTTTCGCAGTTTAAAACAGAAAACAATCATAGAACGAAATTGTTGCAAGCAATTTCAATTTCTGAGGCGATAGTCTATTAGATTCAAAGTGGCCCGTCTTGGCGCCGAGATTAAACCCCACCACGGTTATTTTTAGGTAAATTCGTGTTAAAGTTTATTAGCTTAGCTAAGGTGCAAGCAGAAAGCAGAGCTTTAGAGTTATTACTCTCTTATCTTAAAATGGGGCAAGGATTTTTTTCTTATACACTGATACACAACTTGGTATTTGGTGGATTTTAGATCAAGATTTTTTTATGAGCTCTTAATTGTATTATTATTGGAGTTAACCGTATTAATATTTAATACTGGGTCGCATAAACACGTCATTTTTTTTTCGTGATTTATTTATTTACTTTTTTGTAAACTTAACATAATTGGCATTTGTTTTTTGTCGACCAAAAACAGTTGACGTTAGGAATACTGTCATACTAATAACGTATTCAATAATAAATCATTCAGACCAACAACATGTGACTAACGTACCAAGCAAGTCCCAAAAATAATTGAAAATTCGTAAAGAGAGCTTGCAAATTAATTTTTTACAACCACCTGTTATTTTCCGTATTTTAGCGTGTGTAGTTGGCTTTAGTTTACGTTTTATTTTAGTTCCAAAATGTACGTATATCTAAAGCAATGCCAAAGTAAAATCGGCTTTCAAATTACAATTCCTGCACTGAAAAATCTAAGAAGGCTTAGTTTTAAAACAAAAATATTTCGAGCCTGATTTACACAATCCTAAATTATACTTTAGCAATAGATTGATCGTGGAAATATGAAAAGCTTGGTCCACATAAGCCGAATTTGCCTTCTTGTAATAATTTTATTTTTGGCAGCTTCTGACCAACTAGCTTTAAAACAAAAGGCATGTAAGCCTGATTTACACTAAACAAATCATTTCTTCTACAATTTTAATTTTATTACAACGAGCGCCATCTCTCTAACCTCCAAATTTCCAACTATTTTGCCCGCCTGATGCTGCATGCGGGGGTGATATTTGATATAATAGCTGAAGTTAGATAAAAATTACTGACGTCACTAGTCACTAGATTTACGGCTTATGTGTGACCCGCCACGCAATGACCTTGAACGCTAAACTGAACCTCCATAAGAAAATACATGGGATTTTGGGCTCAAACCGGCATAGCTTATCTACTTATTACAAACGCTATTTAAGGTTTATTTTGCACTTCTCGCATTTGTTTTTGGAAAACTTGAGCATTTGACAAACGTCATGCCTCACATGTTCTAAGCCGGCTTTATCCAAGCCCAAATTGACGATTTACGGATTAGCCTTTTGAAATATATCATAATTACCAGTTTTAAAAGAAACCTGCCATTTTGGCTTGATTTATACTCGTACATCCAAATATTTTTATCTACGAAAACTAAATTTATGATTATTTCAAATAAAAATGTTCAGTCAGCTAAAATAACTATAGAAAATATGGACTTGGAAAAGGTTGACCAAATTAAATATTTAGGAGTAATTATAGATGATAAATTAAATTTTAAGAAGTACGTAGATTATGTTATCAAGAAAGTAGCACGTAAAATTAGTTTACTGGGCAGGATATCTAACAAACTTACTATTCAAGCAAGAATAAATGTTTACAAAACAACTATTGCTCCACATTTTGATTACTGTGCAAGCATTTTGTTTCTCTGTCAAGAATCAGAATTAAAAAGACTGCAAAAGCAGCAAAACAGAACTATGCGTATTATACTGCAGTGTTCAAAATTTACTAAAATTATTTTAATGTTAGATATCTTGCAATGGTTGAGCATAAAACAGCGTATTTACTTTAAAACTCTAGTATTAGTCTACAAAACAATAAATTGTTTACTTCCAGAATACATGTCCCAGTCATTGATGTACAATTTAGACATACATGATTATAAATTATAATACCAGAACTCGCTCCGACTTTAGATTACCAAAATTTTCCAAATCGAAACCTCAAAATTCTTTTTTCTACAAAGGTTTAAAATATTATAACAATCTTCCACAGGAAATAAAACAGGCCCCAAATATTTATAATTTTAAGAAACAATTAAGTTTGTACTGTAAGAATAGTTTTTAAGAAAATATTGGACATTATAAACTCTTGTACGATTAATGTAAAATTAGTAATATTATTACTAAATAAAGTACATATTATTATTATTAGTTCAATTGTTCAATATTTAAAAGAATTGCGTGAGACCTGGTTTTAATCGGTAATTATTGCAAGCCTGGTCCACACAAGCCGAAATTATATTACTGTAAAATTATATTCAAATTACACAGCTTCAAAGTATTGCTTTAATAATTGAATCCTGCCGAATTTTTTGTAACTTCAGATTAAAGATGGATAACATTAGACGTCGGGGCTGATATAGAAAAATCTTCTTCTTCTTTAACAACCCCACCCACTGCAGGATGTAGGTCTCCACTTGAGTTTTCCATTCCTGTCTGTTTTGGGCCAGCTGGTGCTTTAATATCTTCCAGTCAGCGTTTAGGTGGTCTTACCACATTTAGTTTCTGCTCTCTTGGTTTTTTGGATGATATTCTTAGTTCATCTTTCCCTCTCCACTTCAGCTTCGCTATGCTTTACTCTTCTTCTTATACCTTCGTTGTCTCGTTCTTAATCGGTTGGCTGATTGTATTGTAAGTGTCTCCATGCCATAATCATAACAGAACGAACACATTGAACTATTGAACACTTTTCTCTTTGGGTTAATGGGTGTTTATGTATTTCTTAGAACCATGTTGCGTTTATTCACCGCAGCTCGGATCATACGTATTCTTCTAGTAATTTCTGCAGTTTGGTTTTGCTTGCCAAGGGTGATTGAATGTCCTAGATATATGTATATGATGGCCGGAGTGGCCGAGTGGTTAAATCATTCGACTACAACGTGGATGATCTCGGGCAAACACAGTGGTGGCGCAGATAAGGTATGCGGTTGTCGAAGGCGTGGTGCTTACCACATCACCCAGTAAGCATAACGTGCGGGACAACCGAGGTATAAAAGCGACTTAGGCGGCCTTGATCCTCCATGTTGCCGGCCACACTTCCTCGCGGAGTGTAAGTGCCGTTACCTTTAGATATGTTTCTCTGTCATCACTTTGGGATTCAGGTTCATCTTCAAGTCGACTTTCTCTGACTCCGTTTTTAGTTCTTTCAACATATCCAGCGGTTGGCTCAAGCGTCGACCATTAATATTCCCTTCTGTTATTTTGGAACATGTGTCCCGACTGGAGGATTGAGCATTTTTCTCCTGGCAGCCTTGTTTTACTCAGGCCTAATATGCCCCATCCGATTTATGACTTCCTCAGTTCTTCCAGTTTTTCATTGGATTTCATTGTTCTTATGTTGAAAATAACAATGGATAACTTGGTTAATAGGGGTTTTTGCCTCCCGCAGTTTCCGTGAGGCAGACTCTTCTAGGGGTGTGGGATTCGCCATGCACCTGAGAATCTATTTCGTTCGTTTTAAAGCTCTTCGGGGCTATTTGGCCATATTCTACCACACTGAGGGTGGGGATATAGGTAGGGTTAAATGTTGAATGGATAGGATTTAGAGGTTAGAACATGATTCCTCTCTGTATCGGGGTATAGAAAAATAGAAAAAACAAAATAATTATTGCAAAGTGCCTTTATGTAGCACAATAAGTATCCCTCCCGCGGTTAAAACTACCTTCGGACTGGATAACCCGAATTACCTAATAAGATAACTACTTTAAACCTGTATTTTGGTAAACAAACGAGTACGTAAATAGCTTTAAACCTCAAAATCTAGAACAATTTCGGTACAAAACATGTTCCATTAATCATTTTTGCCGTCCTCCTCATGATCATTTTTATCGTTAATGTTTTTATATGGGGAATTCTTTAGTCAACATATTTTTTTAGCCCAGAATTAAATTATTTCCTAAAATAATTATTCGCATTTTTGTATTACTGAAGAATTTGGATTTTTAACCTTAGCCGACTTAATAAGAAAAATATATTTAAATAAAAATTGTTGGCAGTAAGATTCCATGGGACACCGATTCGGAACAATGTGATATGTAAAAAAATCAGCAACTACGCCAGTTTGTTGATTTATAAGCAAAAAATAAAATAAATAACACTTTTTTTTAAAGTAGGCCATGACCGCACAATTTCTCTTTCAGTTTTTTTTTAAAGACAAAATAACATTTAGTTTACGTGATTATTCATATGTTTTTCAACCTAAATGCTTTTACCGGTACACATTCGCTGGAATTCTGAATATACAAAAACTAATTTATAAAAATAATCACTTACCTTACCTGAATGCAACATTTAAACAGCATTTTATAACGTTAACTCCCGATTTCCAATTTGTATAAACCCGCACTTCTAGCAAAAGTTATAAAATTGTGTGTTCATGATTTCGGTTTATTTTCAGTTTATGCGTTCGTGCAGTCCTGGCTTAAAATGTCGATTTCTGATTAAGTTTATCATAAAAGTTCTCAACAAGCTTGTTTTCATAAAATTTACGACTTTCATGAGAAAGCGTGCTTTAGTTTGCTTTAATAGCGAATTATACGAAACATCTGTTTTTTAAGCAGTTGTGAAACCTTGATTCGTTTCAGGTCTAACTATCAAGTCTGTTAAGTAAATTATGCAAAGCGATCCCAAAAGAAAGAAAAAAATTCTTAATTGGCATTTACTTACCTCTATAATTAATCCATTTGAAACATTTCATTCCGATTTATTTCTGTTATTTCTATAAATTTAAGATTCCTACAAAACTTTAAAAAATAAGCTATTTGGGTTAGAAAACCAATGGAGTGACCACGTGCTGCTCACGCTGATCTACGTTGCCCGTATGCGAGGGGAATGTAGAAAGTCTCAATTACAATATGAAAATTTTGCCATTGATCTGTATTAGTGTAAATATTTGATGATAGTTTATTTTACTGTGTAAATGGAACTTTCTATATTTACCTCGCATACGGGAAGTGTGGGTAAGCGTCAATAATACGTGATCACTCCATTGGTTTGATAATTTAAATATATACTTAATCTTTGCATGGTTAAGTAGACCAATGTTTTTAATTACTGATTTTCACTAAACAGATGACACATCCTATTGAGCAAATTATTTGTTTATACTTGTTTTTTAGTAGTCTAATAATATATCGATTATTTGAAATTGTTGAAAACAGAAATATTGTTTCAGTGCAATAATTGGTTTCTAGATGTAGTTCATAGTTTTTCTAAAGCTGAAAGTTTAAGACATTTTATAGGTATGTATCATCGTTTTAGCCTTGATCTTCCCGTTTTTGAACATAGACCTTCTGCATCCATTGTCTACCTGCGAGCTTTTTTATGTCGTCGACCTATCTCGTTGGTGGTATTCCTTGAGGACGCCTTTTTAAGGTTGCCACTGCAGAATTTTCTTTGTCTACCTGTCGTCGTTCGTATGTGCAATGTGTCCTGCCCAATTCCATTTAAGTCTCGCTTCCTTTAAATGACGTATGTTATACTTTCATTCTATCGTGTATCCTTTTGTTTCTCGTTTTATGCCTATCATCCTCCTTTCCATTGTTCTTTGGGCAGTTCTAAATTTTTTTGTAGTCCCTTTTTTTAAACGCCATTGTTTCTGTACCATATATGAAAACAGGGAGGACACATTGTCACGGCTTTTGAAATTTTGCGTAAATTAAGTATAATACGACCCTGTTGTTCAAAGTTTAAGTCGGCCATGAAGCTTGCAGAGTCCGCGCGAGTAACGTCAGATCAGCACATCCTTTTTTTAGCTGCGCAATAATTCAGAGAAATCCCAAATATGATGACCAAATATGGTGATATAATGTTTGTTCGTTTGAATTCGTCGTTAACAATTCGGGGAACCACCGTCCCGATCACAAGGCTGCGTCAGGGCGTCACCAGTCAAGGTTTCGATATTTCCTCCCCGCGCAAGCAAGGCGCATTTGGGCATCTCTTTTTAACATCCTTCGCTCTGCGGAAAAGTAGCAAGTAGCAAGGCAAATCAGAGTTTAGTCAGCTTTAACACCTAGCGGTTGTGCAAATTATCATTCCGGCTTTGGTAGTAAAATTCCGTATTTGCCAGCCTCTCGTTTGCGCGTAGTTTTGAAAAAACTATCTTACGGTATATTGTCGGATTATCCCAGAGAGTGTTTTATTCGCATCGGGGGAATATAAGTTCTGTGTTGAAAGTTCCGTTTAAGTTTGATGAGTGGTGAAGTACCGTTCCACACAGTTTCGCTTTGGATTACATAATCTACCAGTTGAGGACATCTTGTTGTCTTCGCACATGCTTCCGGAAAAGGACTTCGTCCCTTTTCTACGCCGACCGCTGCTATCTCTCCCTGGGAAGCCGACCATCGCTTAGACTGTATATTTTTTCCCATAGGTGTTCCCCTTCGGCTTTTACTATCTCCGACGTAATGTTATTTTCTCCGGCTGTCTTGCCATTGCTGAGACTTTAGATGGCCTTTTACTCCTCCTCATATGTTGGCGTCTCAATTTCTTGGTCCACTATCATCCATATTACATCCGATTGATTCCATGACTGTGGGTGATTCAGTAATTTCTGGAAATACTCCTTCCATCTTTGCCGTATTTCTGTCTTCTTCTTCTTAGTGCCATATCCTTTTCATGGTGCCACATTTTTAAACGACTTGATTGTCGTCGTGGACTTTGTTATATCCCTTTTACACTAGGGAAATGTGTTCTATGTAGTGGTTTCCTGCTGCTTTTTGCAAAGTATGTGTGTCTTGTTACTATCTATTGTCGACCACTCTGCAGCCAGAATCATTAATTGTAACCAAACGATTAAATGGCTTCGCTCGCTCATATCGACTTCGAACAGTGGGGAATTCTTTGGAAAAATTCTCACCACTGCGTGAGATTCGAACCCAAGACTCCTAGCTAAGAGCACAGCGCTCTTACCACTGTGCCAACGAGTTCATGTCTTATCGCTTGTTAACTCCCCATTTTCCTTCATTATCATTGGATCTTACTTGATGATAACATTTTCCTAGAACTTTCACACATTTATATTTTGATTCATTTCCTCTAAACCCCTTATTCATATCTATGTAACCTTATGCAAACGAGATTTTTGTTTAGTTCTGTACGAATCCTAGGTAGGTATCGTATTTAAGGGGGGTTAAGGGCTGGGCGATCAGGTTGATTGCCCAGGGCACTAACCCTAAGTCAAAAATTGCTTTACAATTTCTTAAATGTCAGCAATGTGTGGGAGCCGGCCTCAAAAGGCATGCGCACCAGCTCGCTCAAGTGTAAAATTTATCCTAAGTCATTCCTGATCATATTAGGGTGGATTAACTAATAAATAATGAAAAATTAGTAGCTTTGAAATGAGTGGGATGTGGGAGAAGGGCATTGAACTTGAATTTTACTTTTGTATCTTCCATTTATCCTTAACAATTATTTTTATTGTGGAGGCCTACGCAGTCACTGAAAATCATTGCGATCTGAAACACAGAGGTGGTTGTGGAAAACGTGGTGCTTATCACGTCACACGTCACTCTGGTATGAAAGAGGCCTTAACCTCCATGTTGCCAGCAATATTCCCTCGCAAAGTGTCGATACTTTTACCTTTTACTATCGTGAATGTCAAGGGATTTCTCAAATTAAACTTGAATGTTTGTGAACGGCGCTTCAATTACGGCTTTGTTTAGTGAAAACAAACAAAGTTTAAAATTAATTTTAGTTGGGTATGTAGGTACTACTGGTTGACACCTATGAATTATTTTCAAGAAAATTCCCCTCATTTTTAAACTCGAAGCTATTCTTGTCTCACCTCATTAGTACAAACGTTCGTTCACTCCTAATATTTAAATGTAATTCTTTTAAAGAAAACACTACCGACAAGTAAGCTCCGCATCAACACAAAAAAACAGATTTTCACACAAATAAGTAATGAAATATTAAACCAACACAAGTATTCCTTTTCAGAATTTCGGAAACAACCTAATTGTAAGTCGTTGACTTCACCAATTTCCAGAATAAACATAAATAATTGCCGACATTTACACCTTTCCTGTTGAATCTTTTTTTTTCATCCGCCCATTTTCAGCCTGAACTTAAGCCAAAGTTTTCGTACGTAATTCGAATATCAGGTAAGATCAAAACTGGCGTCAACAGAGGTACATTTAAGCATAAATGCACCAGGCACTGGGATTATTTCTGCGGTAAAATCTGGACGCGCTCCAGATTACCTGCTGACCCAGTTTTTCGGGCAATTAGGATAGTTACGGGAGCGATACTGACATTGGCCCCTTATTTATCCGCGCAGGACGTGATCAGGTGGACCGAGATACCGAGATATAGCGTATTGTTGACAGAAAAATATTCTCATGTACTTAATTCGATTTTTATTTTTAAATATTTTGGTTAAATGATGGTATATTAGTAAATGGGGCGGTCTGTGAAACCTACATTTTTCATGGTCATTACGTGATAAAAATATTATCATACGCTGAATAACCGTGTTACATGCAGGGGGCACTACCTGCCGGATTCGCACACCTTGAAGGATAACGGAGGAAGCTAACTTTACGATACTTGTTGATTACACGTCCTTAATTACAGTATGAAATTTACATTGTTTCAAATTATTAATAAATTTAATATTACTACTGCGTCTATATACAGTGTGTCCCAGCATCGACAACTTTTTCAATTTTGAATTTTTGAAAAAAAAGTCATTCTTAAAAGATTGTTTGTCCTGAAATGTCACAAATCAGGATTATGATTATAGATTATACAAGTCGTTCAGAAAATTCGAAACTAGCAAAACTATCTTGACTTTTATTTTTTCGAATAATCTCGTTTAACAATAAAGTTCCAAATAAAGACAAAATCTTAAATGCGAAATTTAATTTAAAAATTAAAAAATAATAAATTTTGTTGAAAAAATGCACCAAACTAACTAAACTTACAAAATAATTATTTGTTTAATGAGACAAAACATAGTAGATTTACTGCTGTAACTGGCGTTTCACAACCGAGGCGAAACCGAGACTATGAAATCAGCTAAGATAGTAAATCTGCATGTTTGTTGCGTTGAACATATACATTTTTCGGAGATTGTTTATAACTAACATTAATTTGATGATTATTTTTAATATTTTTTCTGCTACCACTATTATCAAGCAATCTGCTATTATGGGGTTGCTATTTGCTATGTATTGGTTGTTTTAATATTGTAGTCAGTGCCTGCTAATTGTCAGTAAAATGATACTTTTAATGTTTCAGTTTTTTTATGTTGTCTTGTTTATTCGTCCATGTTTCGCATCCGTATTAAAGTAGTATGTTAATTTCTTAATAACGTTTTCGCTTAGATATTTGAGGTATTCGGATTTTGAGGACTCCAGGAGTCTTATTGCTCTTTTTTTGAGTATTTAAAACCTTTTTTTATTTTTGGGAGGTCTTGTGATCTGTCGTCACTCAAAAGTTCTTTCAAGTGTTTTTCCCAAATTTCGTTTTTCACTGTTCTATTTCGTTATCTTCATTTTCTACTAGAGATAGATGCTTAGGCTTCTAAAGACCAGCAACTTCTTTCATCTTTCTATGTATTTGCCTATCTTTATGTTTAACTTACAAGTCTTCTACTTCCTTACAACTCCCCTGCATCTATTTTTCTTTAGCACAAATTTGTTAGTCTTTCGATTTATTTGCTGAGTTGTTTGTACTTCTCCTCATTTCTATTCTTTGTTTTGCGTCTGACGTCCATCAATTGAATTATCTCGTTCGTTAGCCAAGGCTGTCTTTGTTTTTGAGCGTCTTTACCTATATTGTGTTCTGCTGCTTGAAGAATTGTGCCCTTAAAGGTGTTCAACATGTGTTCTATATTACCTTGTTTTGTACGGAATTTATTGTCCTTATGCTTAGCTGTGTGTATACATGTTGTGGATACAACTTTTGTTTGTTTTTATCAGCACTTGCCCCAGCGAGGTTTTGCTTTCTGAATTTTCTGAATTTAAGTATGTTACAACCTGGGTATGGTTTAGCATTGATTATACCATTTCAAAATCTCTTGTTGATTGTAATGTAATCTATCTGGTTTCTTACAATGTTTCCTTCCCGTTCCTGGGGAAACTTCCACGTATATGTATAGTCGTCTTTTAGGTAGTTTAAACCAGGGGTTGACGACAAGTAGGTAGATTGTTTCCTACATTCGAACCATATAGGCATACGATATGCTCAACTTCTACCACTCCTCCTTTAGCATTCCAGTCTTCCAGGAAAAGGTTGACTTTATTGGTTTTTGTATGTTTCCTAGTCTTCTCTGTGTCTTTATTCCTCTGTACTATCTTTGGTTGGTGCGTATATTTGTATTAGTTTGACATCGAATGGTTGTCCGTTAAGTTTAACTGGTAAAAAGTTTTTCGCGTATTGGTTCATGGCTGCTGTGACCAATACTCCTACACCACTTTGAGCGGCCAAGGCGATTTCCGTTAGCTGTATCAATACTTTCTCCGTTCCACTTTATCTCGCTCATTCCAAGTATGTTTCACTTCATTCCATATATTGTCTTCAAGATTTTCCAATTCGCTCGCTTTGTACAAACTTGTCACTTCCAAGTTGAAGTTTCCTCCCTGGGATTCTTAGCACCCCTGACGAGTTAACACCTGTCGGGGACTGGGCGCCATAGTGTGATTCTGACTTACCATATTACTTATCTTGAGAATAGGTAATGCGATAGTTTCCCACTTGTCTTTCGCATCCTACATCCACGATATGCCTCGTACTTCCGTCTTTGTAGCGATTTTTCCTCCCTAAAACAAGAGGATGCCCTTTTGTCATTGCGATGACTTGACTCTCAATGCTTATATCGGCATATACTAGGTCCTCATCTGTGCCAGCTTCTTAAGTTGTAATTCTAAGAGTTGCCCGTCTTCTACCACGTGATTTTCAAAAGAAAACCGGGAAAGAAGTAGTGGAAAATATCAACATCGTCTCAAATCCCATCCAAACGCATTGGCAGTGAATCTCCTGGACACCAGACTTAAAAGATTCAACCCTCTTGACTTACCAAGTAGATTTTAGTTCAACGAATATTCATCATTCATGCTAGATTAAGTACAATCAAATAGGAGTTCCTCACTAAAAGGACATCCTCACATGCCATTTAATTAAGTCGGCAGATTTATTTATTATAGAAGAAACTTATTAGTTAAATCTCCTATAAATAGAGGAGAGAGATATGTTTTATGTAAACGTTTCAGAATCGCCTCGGCTGTGAAACGCCAGCCGAGGTTTGCCTTGTTAAACAAATAACTATTTAGACCACATTAGATCATAATTTCGTTGGTATTAAATTTATTTAAAAACTGAACAGTCTCCTGGTATTTTGCCAGATGTTGAATGTTATGCAGACGATGGTGAGTCTTTTGTCAAATTATGCTTTAAGAATGTTTTAGCTTGATTTTCGGGAAGACCACTCAAATTCCTGTTTACACCAGTGAAACTGTCTTTGTAAGACGATCTGTTCTAATATAAAAATGTTGAATACATTATACAAAAGCAAATTCTAAAGAAATTAACTTTTCAATAACCTGAAAGTGTTTTTACTTCAAAAATTGTGTGTTTTGTCTTATCGTCGATGAAAAATATTCGACGATTTAATAGAAATAATATATCTGTCTCACCTGGTGTCCGGTCTTTTGTTCTTAATCGCCCTAAAGAAAACTAAAATACATTAAAAATCACCATAGATTAATCACAAAGCTTGAAACTGCACGAAGTGTTGAAATCCGTTCCAGAAAACAAAAATATAAAAGTAAAAATACAAAGTTAGGAAAACTGTCGCGCCGTTGTTTTCATTATAAAACCAAATTTTAAATGTTTACTAGTCAGAAATAGTCCAGTCATTAGGTACTTTTTTGGTGCAAAAGGTTGAGGAGTTTTGAAATTTGGCAGGAGTGTAGACTTGGGGGCCCTAAGTATGACGTTAAGTTTGCGACCTCGAGGGACCGCCGCTCGCGCCGCCATCTTGAAGAAATGGTGGCCAAAGGCGGTTTTTAGCATATAACTCCATTCTTGTAGGTTTTAGAGAAAAAGTTTTTTATTGAAAGTTGTAGAGGATAAAATTTTCTACAAAATTACTTATATACATTTTTTTCGTCAGACTTTTTATTTACCAATTATCCGCCAATTAGCGTACCTAAAATAGTTTCATTCAATAAAGACTTTATTGCATGAAACTATTTTAGTAATATCTAATAAAACCGGATGCTTCTATTAACTCGTTTCGACAAAACCCATGAGGTAGAGTTGAGCGGCGCGTTTTTTTTAACGTGGTATCCCTTGTAGGCCTAGTCCCCACTCCAAACTTACATGCGTACTTTCTGTCGTTTTGCACTACGCGATGTCCCTGGTTTACTATGTTCACTATCACTATCTTTAGAATCTTGTTCATCTCCCGTCTCCTCCAACGTATCAAGGACGTCATCAGCATCGTATGGGTCTTCGAGGTCGGAATCCGCTATTAAATTGTTAATGTTTTCGCATTCTGTCCCATTACAATAGAGACACAGCACCGAGCACTTTAAACCCGTTTTCCGACATCCACACGCTCCTGCACAGCCTTTTTTACATTTACAGGATATCGATTTTAAAATGGTGTCGGGGGCTGCGTCTGACGTAGCGCGAACAGCATCGAGCCCATACCTCGTTTTCTGCCAGCCATATTGCTCAGGATCTTTTTCATTGCCATACCACATCGCGACTTGGTGGTACGTTCGCAGACAATGCTGCCTCGCAGCATCACTTGTGGGTGGCAGGGACACGAGATTAAATTTGTTCTTGGACACACACTTCACAAAATTTTTGTAGCGAAGGGAATCCAATGTGTCCTTTGCAGACGATCCGTTGTACAGTGCCAATAAAAACGCTTCACCAGCTGCAGCGAGAGCATCCGTATCTGCTTCTAGGTCCTGGAAGATTGCTATAGTGTCAAGCAACGCATCGTTTTTATCCAGGAGACTGAGGTACTTTAATTTTCCTTGGTTAAAGAGAGCAGAGGTGGTGTCACAACCACTGATTGCATGTAAGAACAAAATGTTCTTTGCAACAGTTTCCTTATATTTCAGGCTCCGCGTCGAATAAAGCGTTTCCGCAATTTTTCCCCTCGCCGGTTTCAGCAAAAAAATATTTGCATTATTTCTCGCCTTTGCAGTTAAAAGAACCAACAAATCTATATCGTCTCCGACAACGAAAACACACGTAAACGACGACGACATGTCGATGGCTGTCTGAATGATAAGAACATCCGCATCTTCTACTGCCTGCTTCACTGTGTAATTTTTTTCTTCAAACTTCGTAATTAACATGGAAATGAGATAATAATCTTTCAATTCATCGTCGCTCTTTTTGGCAATACAGATTCTTTGAAACAATAACAGGGGATTGATGGCAAAAGGAATATTAGCGACTTTGACACTGCTTTTAGCTGCTGCCAAGGAACGCACCGTATCTTTACGCGTGAATTTTACCGCATCAAAATTATTGCGCACAATCTTCACGATAGCCGTGGCGCCTATTTCTTGTGCCATGTGGCAATTTAATGTTTCATCGCCAACGACGCCACTGCTGATGGAGAGCAAACTGTCAACTTGCGGAAACGGATTATGTTGCGATAGCCATTCTGCAATCTTTTTCGCATCATTCTGGTCACGTTGTATACGCGTCGGCCGCATATCCACATGCTGCTCCGTTGTGCTCATTTGGATCGTGCTAAACTCTTCTATTCCTTCACAGATATTGTGCAAATAGACCATTCCTAATGTCCACATGGCGCTGACGCTGTCTGTCATACCACGTCCGTGCGTCAGACCACCAATGCTCTTCATGGTGCGCATTAAGGTTTGTTCGATGGTCATATCCGACCAAATGCCGGACCAAAATTTGTCTGACCGTCTGATGGTGAAATAACCTCTCTTTGTAAACAGCCCGTATTCAGCGGGATCTATTTTTCCTTCCAGCGCGAACATATCCTGCAAGTACAGATGGCCTGACTTAGCATAGAGAAAGTGGCCGCAGGCATGAAAGTATGGGAGCATTTCTTGCATGGTATTTAAATGTAGCTGCCAATTCCCCATACGTTCCGCTTCAATGAACTGTTTTAGCAAGGAAACCATGCGGAAGTATTGCACCCAAAGCTTTGCCGTTGGACCATTCGCCCCGAGTTGCGCTAAACGTTCTTTGAATTTTCGTGCGACCGATTTATAGCACTCATTGTTATCCATCAACAAAACAGAGGACCTATCGATGTCATTGAGTATCAAAGCCAATTCAGTTCTTTCCTCCCCTGTTAAGTCTACACTATGCCACACGATATTGGCTAGCGTTTGATGACATAAAATATGAGCCCTGACCGCCCTAGCATAGGCGTGTCCGCTCAACATTTTCTCCACGGAGTGTTCGGCATAAAATTGGTAAAAAGTAGGGTGCAAATGCCGCTTTTCTGCGATTTAAAAAAAAACGTCCTATTGCTTGGCCCTGTAACTCGGAAAGTATTAGTCTGACGAAAAAAATGTATATAAGTAATTTTGTAGAAAATTTTATCCTCTCCAACTTTTAATAAGAAAATTTTTCTCTAGAACCTACAAGAATGGAGTTATATGCTAAAAACTGCCTTTCGTCACCATTTCTTCAAGATGGCGGTGCGAGCGGCGGTCACTCGAGGTCGCAAACTTAGCGTCATACTTAGGGCCCCCAAGTCTACACTCCTGCCAAGTTTCAAAACTCCTCAACCTTTTGCACCAACACACCCTTTTTATGTCTCTAATGACTGGACTAAAATGATTACAAAATATTTAGTTTAGTTTATACCGAAGCAAGGTGCGATGAACTCGTAAAATAGTGTTAACGAACAGTAAAACATTCTGTTGCAATAGAATAAAAATATCTTTGGAATTCATGTATATTAAGTGCAGAAGACGATTTTATTTCTATTTACGTTATTTCACAATTACTTTAATTTAGATAATATGGGTGATTCGATCGGTTTGAATTAAGTGGACATATTTATGTAAGTGATAACTGACAACGAATTGCTGCTAAATTTCATCATCTAACTACAACAGATTTTGAATTAAACAAAGCAAGAAATCTACTTTAAAAGCTTTGTGAAAATATTAAAGTTAATTTCATTTTGAAAATAATTACTTACATAACAAGGGAGGTAAGTAAGATTTACTGTTTCAAGTATAACATGCGAAGCAATCCTATTTACTTTTACAAATGCAGATATAAGCTTAAGAAACATAAAAGTACTTTTGAACTTAATAATTCGATATTAACAGTAATAGTTTAGTATGCCAGGTTTTGAAACTAGTTGTTACTTCCCTTGGAAGGTAAATTCGCACTTCGCACATACTACCTTGGCAGTGGAAAACAAATTTAAGTAAATTCATAAAACCTCAAAAATACAATGGATATAAAAAACAAATGAAACTTCAGTAATGCAAAACATTTATTTGCTCTCTTAGAAAAATCTTATTTCCACAGGAAATTATTTAAACCAACAACCCTCAGTTGTCATTAACAATTAACCAAAATACTTATAATTTTCTCAACGAACACTCATTACAAACTTATGGTAATATATTCTCTAAAATCCAAGTTAAATATTTTTGAATTTTCATATTTCCATCAGGAAGACTATATCCGCATCCGATACCAAACGAAACAATTCCTACTTGTTGCCACTGATCGCCAGATACGATCATAAGTGGACCACCAGAGTCACCTGCGCATGTAAAATCTGTGTTATTCCTTAATGCTTTAGTGCACAAGTGATTTTCTGTGATTTTTCCGCCTGCCTTTTCATAAGCTTCCATGCATTCTTCCTTTGTTATGACGTTACTGACGACCCTTTTTTTGGTTTTTACTAAGTCGCCCATTATGGATCTTCCCCAACCAGATGCTGTTACTACATCGTCAGCTTTAGGGGGTTCACTGTCGGAGGTGGGTAGGCAAATGGGTCGAATGTAGTCTGAAAATAAAATTTAGCATTACTGCTTTGTAGAGATATATTAAAGTAAGAACAACACATCAGCTAATGTCTGTATGCGCAGTAAAAGTTCGGCGGTGGCGTAACATAAAGCACAATCCAAAAATCCACAGGTAACTAAGAATCGCACTGTACTAACGGCCGCCACTGAATGATGCGTCTTCCCCCAGAAACTTGGAAATGAAATAGTCCGACCGAAATTCGCGCTATGCGCCGATCACGTGATATGTTGTTCTTATTTCATTTTAAGTCTACATAAAGTTCTTCGGGAGTTCAGGGTTGAATCAACCTAACAAACTTACAAAAACACAGCTTTTTATTTGGATTATTGTAGTAATATCAAGTGATCCAACTTAAAGCTATCCTTAGAAAGTCATAAAATTAAAACCTAGATTCAGCAAATGTCATGTTGAACAGATAACAGGACAAATAGTACTCAGCATAGCTTTTAATTTCGTGGCCTTCTGAGAATGATTTTAAATTTGATCACCTGGTATATATTCCTTGATTATACAAACTTATATGTGTGTGAGCAAATTAATTTAAGTTCCAGTAAGCCATGTTTTCCAGGGATCAAAATGCGTGTTTTGTTTTGTAAACAAAATATTTTGCGCTTTAAGATTTATACTCCTTTTTTGTAAGATCAACGATGGCAAAAACATTTTTTTATGGCTAGAATTTGCTCAGAAGCTTTTGGAAACTGAGAGGGGGGGGGTCTCGTCGAATTTCTTAGTAGACCAATTTAATTATCCATTATTAATTCTAATATTAAAAATCATATAATCAAAAAAGGTCAAAGGGGAAAACCACAAAAGATGGAGGAATTTGGAGATCAATGAAACTTATAAGGAATCGATTGAAGCCTTTGAACTAGGATAACAGCATTAGTTTAAGTGAGGTTAACATCTTTCCTAATATATGTGGAAAAAGGCACGACTTACGTGGGTCGTTTGAAAAGTAAAGTAAACGACGCAGAGGTGATCAAAATCGATAGACTGACCATAAGTTTGATCCTTTAAACGAGAGCTTGCCGAGTTTCAGTTCAGTGCAATGTAAGGTTATTGTTTGGTCACGTGAACAAGACGAACGTGCAAGCATTTTCAAAAATGATGGACGGAGAGGAGACTCGTGCCGTGCTAAATTTTATTTAAGACCGTACATTTGTGGATTGTCGAACGAATACCGAAGATGAACCGTACAACGGACGCCCAAGTGATGCAACAACTTCGGACAAAATAGTTTTGGGTGCCCAAAGATTGAAGATCAGGGAGATAGCAAGCATGGTAGGGATCTCAACCAAACCAATTCATAATATTTTACATGAACATTTGGACATGTAAAAGCTTTGTGTGTGATGGGTGCCGCGTTTGCTGACTGTAGACCAAAAGCATGTTCGAATGGACATTTCCTTTGCGTGCTTGGATCGTTTCAAGCGTAACCTACTCAGCCGATTTAGTCCCGTCTGACTTCTATTTGTTCCCGAATCTTAAAATCGGTTTTCCGATAACAATTGGTCCATGCTGTGAACGACTATTTTGCAGACAGTATAATGACCTTGGAACATTATTGGACAAAATGTGTGAAGCTCAATGTTCGCGAAATTTATTAGCATTTTCTTTTTCTTTTACCTTAATTTTCAAATGACCCACGTATACATAGAACATCAGACTCATGTTCGTCTAGAAAGAAGACGAAGAAAGATAAAAAGTTAATTAGAGACGAAGAGACAAGGAAAGGCTTTGTTTAACTAAGTCGAAAGTTCCTTCATTCGTCAAAAGGTACGATTGTTTCACTGAATCTTTCGGCGATGATTAATGCGGGTGGATCTTTTCTTCTTTCCATATGTGAGGTTAATCTCTTTCCCAACATATGTAGAAAAAGACTTGATGATATTTATACTTATTATATAGATTAGACTGATGTCCGCCCAGAAAGAAGAAGAAAGAAAAAAATTAGTCAGAGACGAAGAGACTAGTTGGGTTTGTATCAGTGCCTCAGGAAGAACAAAAGAAGAACTAGAATCAACGATAGCTTTACTTAGCTAAGTCGTGTGTTCCTCCATGCTTCAAAAGGGAGGTAAATTTGGCAACACCAATTGTTTAACCGAATCTTTGGGCGATGGCTAATTAGTTTTTGTCATTTTCATAGGTTTATTTAAAAAATACCTCTTTTTGGAGATAAATTTACATATACAGGGTGTCAGAGAAACCTGGGACACCCAATACGGGAGGATCTTTTCGCCTCTGTCTTTCCCAACATACGTGCAAAAAACTTAATGGCACTTACATTTCTACATAGGGTAAAGCGAGGAGAGAAGACGCACATTTCAAAAAATTATTCTAAAACCAAGTTTAATAGAGACATGAAAAAACGAGAACTTTTAAAAAATCTATATATATCTGCTGCATCGGTAAAGTACATTATGTGGGAAAAAATATAACAATTAAAATGAAATTCCAAGTCTTTTAATAAGGTATACGTTTAGCCTTCTCTCCTTTCTTGATAGGTAAGATGACGCAGTAGGGGTAGGACAGATGCCTCTTGATTACACGTTTTGCAGCTTGAAGATTGGTTAACCCATTGGCTTGCAGAAATACGTATTATGATTTCAAACCTCTATAAACCATTACAGAACAAAACAAGGTTAATAATTTGAATTAAATAGGATAATATCATATTAAAATATTAAGTATTAATTAAGATATCGTTATTATTAATAGGTTACAGAAAAATGGGAATTTTTTGGAAATTTACGCTATGTACTGGCCCACCCTTAATATCTTATAGTTATTAATATACCAATGTCTTCCAGGTAATTATTAATAATAATAGCTATGCGTCCTCTCACCTAATATGCCAACTCGTCAACTCTCCTAAACCGGTAGGAGAGAGGACGCACCTAATATCTCTGGTGTAAACAGGATTTAGGGATATTAAACGTGGCCTGGGCCATGACCGTTTACCTAACTATCGTAGCACAAACTGATTTCCCACTAATTTTTTTAATGAGAACACTAAATAAAAATTTTGTGCTACCTTAGTGAAATTTCAATAGTTGGTTGGTCAACAAATCTCTTCGTGAAAAGTACAAATATAGCCAAAATTTTAAAAGAATTTAACAGCATGTTAGTTACCCGCCAAGCTTCACTAACAACTGACATCCATGCTTCAATATGGTGGGAAACTTGAGAATTGAATGTGCGTCTTCTCGCCTACCCCCGTCAACTCTCCTCGCTTTACCCTATACAGGTCGTTCTTCCAGAAAGAAGAGGAAAGATACAAAATCAATTAGAGGCGAATCTTCAGACATAGTGCATATATTCAGGAAGTGTTACATGGACAAATTTGGATAACCAGAATTGAAAACAATAAACTGGGGAAAATACGATAGCACACTAAACAGTGTTAGAGCTTATAGAACTCGTGGAAATTAAAGGCAAGATGAAAGCGAGAAAAGTACCTAAGAAGAATAATATTAAATCAGAAATGATTTAGTAAAGAACGATTATAAGAAATTGGCAAAATCATAGCCAAAAAGAATGCGAAAATAGCCTAGTTTCAATTTCCAAAAAAGGAACACATTTAGCTTGTTTAATTAAAATCGATCATCAAATTTTAAGTCCAATACAGGAATTACTATATACAGGGTGTCAATCAAACCTTATTTTTAAAGATATCAAAATGAAATTTTTGATACACTCTTGAAACTACATTTTTTGGCATAGAACACATAGGAATTAACATCATCTTTGTTATTTTAAATGGAACACCTTGTATATGTATACATTTTTGGAATCTCCGTTTAATTCTACGTATGTTAATATGCAACTTTGGAACATTTTCAGCACAAAATAAATTTTTTGTGAATAATTATTCAATAATCTAGAGTGCCATGACCCGTACAAAATGAAAGTCAGGGTGCCCCAACACTCGAGACAAATTGTTTCCGTCTTGAACTAGTAGCTGTTCGATGATACTGAGTCAGGGATAGGGACTTTGGTCTGAGGTTTACAAAGTGGGAACGAATACAACTAAGGGTGGGTTGCATAAATTTTTTGTTAAATTAACTAATGAACAAAGTTAACAAAATAACATTATTTTGTTGTATACTAATGTGCATATAGATTCGAATTGATTTGATCTTGTTCATTTTAAAAAATAATTTTAGTGTCACGATACTTGTAATTTGTTTTTCATAAGTGAAGGAATTTTTCGGATATATTATGTGACCACCCTATATATCCTGTAGAAACATTCAATATGTGAAAGAAAAACATGCTTTTAAACAATTCTTAAACCTTACCTGTAAATGTGACCTTCTTATCAAGCCTAATTAAAGCAATATCATTGTCGTGTGCTGTTTTGTTATACAGACTGTGAGATATTTTCTTTTCAACCCCAAATTCTTGTACAGGATCGCTACATTTTTCTTGTTTTTCATCTTCGCAGTCCTTTTCTGTGCCTAAAGTATGTTCACCTAAACGAACTCCATCTCTGAAAAATTACATCAATTTTTTGCAGTTTTAAACTGACATACCTTTTTTAAATAATAATAGTAAAAATAATAAAATCCGTAGTTTATAGAAAAAATAGTTAAGTTAGTTAAATTCTGTGGTTTTTTTAAGTAGCCTTGGATGTTAATCTATGTTGTGGTATTTTTCTACCTCCATTTTATTATGTTTTTTAATATTAGCAGGGATATTAGCCTATGGAGGGCAAAGGCCTCCCTCTTTCCTGTATATTTTGCACTTCTTTTCTTTCAATTCTACTCATTTTCTGGCGAAGGGTTTTTGGTCTACTCTCCCATAGTGACCGGTCCCCGTGGGAGAAAGGTGCCGCGTTAACGTAGCATTCGGGCAACCCATTCTAGTACTGACCTGAGACAACGCAGTTTAACTTTCCTAATCGCACTAGACTGGGGTACCTAGCTACCGCAACTCGTAAACCAGTTATTTAACGAACACGGAAAAATTAACCAAATTTTGGAAAACAAAAACAAATCTGATTTGCTCATTTAGAAGTGCACCATCTGTCCCAGTGTCCAGGGTGTGTCTAATTGTTTCGAAGATCCCAGTGTAAGCATAGAATATAGAATTTCAGCCGTAAACTAGGCGTTTCATTTAGTACGAATAAAATCACTTATAACTTGAAAATGGTTTAATAACAATCCATAATAAATCAAAGCTGGCTGTTGTTATGTTATTTATATTTATAATCAAATTTACACATTCCCAAATGTTTAAAATGATTTAAAATCGTCAAACGTTCGCCTTGCAATCAAGAACACTGGTTCGAATCCCAGTCGCCACCAGATTTTTAAAAACCCGCAGCGACTGAGATGCAAATTTTGTTAGATAACTTAGGCGACGCTGCTGTAATTTAATTATATAATAACAACCCAGAGGCGTATTGGGGAATTTTTACTTGTCTCAGAAGTAGCCTTCACGCCCGATTAATTTTTGAGTAAATTATCAATAAATAAAAACAAACTCTAGGTACTTACAAAATAACTTCGACTGGTTCTACACAAGTGGCCGTTGTAAGAATATATCTATCGTTAATCAAAGATCCCAGACACCTATATCCACGATCTTTCCCATCCTTTGTATATCTAAGCATAGCAAGCCACGGAAATTCGCCTAATTCTGCATGTTTTCCCGTACCGGTTGCTATCTGTTTTCCGCACGTTGCTTTATCGGGCAATAAGTTTTGTTTGTTTTCTTTGTCGTCCGCCCTGCATTGTCCTAAAAATATTTCGATGTAATTTCGATAAAACTCAAACTAATATTATATTACCGGCGAGAACGCTTAGAACTACACACAACACAATTTTTACTTTTAAAATCATGTTGCTTAGGAAGGAGTTCGCAACAGAATAGAATTTTAAATTCAAGATCCGGCAATTTTAAACCTTCGGTTTGATGACGCTTTGTTGACGTTGTAAAAGGTGATGGTTTTCATGATTTTTTATTTTGAACCAGTTTGCGTGTCTTACTTGGTATTGATCTATCTTACATTCTCCTAACTTAGCGGGATAATGATTGTATTCGTAGATAATAAATTGGAAATTAATAGACAGGCAATAAGATACAGGATTGGTTTTTGGATGTCTCTATCATGTACAAGGGCGACCGGCCAATAAAGATTACAACTTTATTAATGATTTATTTATTTAGTAATAATAATAATAGTGAATTGCTGTGAAATTAGAAAATTATCTTCTATGTTTGTGGAAAACATAAACACCTGCTAGTTTGCGTTGTTTAATTATTAATTTGGATAGAGTTTAGTAGATTTATTTACTCAACTTAAACAATATGCGAAAATTATTAGATTTGTTGTATTAATTATAATCCACCGAAAACTTTAAGTTCAGACTAAAGCAAATGGTTAAGTTGAATCAGGGCTATTTAGGTTAGATCTATTCTTACGATTAGGTTGGTTACTATATGTATAACATACAGGATGTATACGAAAACAGGCTTACCCTCATTCTTCTTGTTATTTATTGAAGTTGAAAAATGAGAATTACAGAACTCACCGTAGAGGAAAAATGAATCACAAAGCAATTAAAAGATACTTCCGGTTTCGCCTCTTTCGATTTTTAAATTGAACACCCTGTATACATTTTCTTTACATTTTTGGAATTCGGAGGAAGTTCTGAATCTGAATACCCTTCGTGATTTTTTGACCAACTCAAACTTTAGAATTAAACTAAGTAGGTAGGTAATTTAAAAACTGACTGCCACACATGAAATAACACTACATTTTTTAGCTACTCGTAATTCATTTAAGTCTCTAGACTTCTGGAGTATCTGTTTTAAGTTCCTGAATGTATAATTTTATTATTTGTGCCGGAAGTTCTGAAACTATTTATTAAGGTAAGTGAAACTAAATATGTCTAAATTCATTTATTGTAAATTTATTAATCAATCTCATTAATTATAAAATAATGTTATAAGCTAAAATATGTAGAAAATATTAGGTATTCGCTCCAAAGGTATCAACAATTGCTTGGTTTAAAACATCATCATCGTTTATAACAAGACCACTTGGAACTGGTGATACAATTTTGGATTTCTTGTATCGATAAGATGGCCCGATGTTGTGGTAGCTGGCGAATAGGGTTTTTCTTTAGCTGCATTCTGAGTTATTCTGTTTAAATGCTGAATTGCGTCTGATATTTCAGTTGCTGCTTCTTTTAAATTTTTGCATTGGCTTTAATGGGGGTTTCCTTGCTCCGGGTGTTTTGGAAGAGGAGTTTTGTTAGATCCCCCAATTTATTTGGAAATATTTCTTCAATCAAATTTTCATCTTCAAATTCTTTTACCTCATCAGGCGTTTTTTCTTGACTTAAATTGGATAGTTCCTTAAAAATATAGTTTAAAAATTTGATTAATTAAAATGGGTTTTCATAAGGGAAAAGAAGTATGAGTATGAGTATTTTTTTTTAGGTACCTACGTTAGATGACAAATGGAAACAAATTGAGAATAGATTTTTCCTTCGTTGAAATTTTTCAGGATGTTGTGAGACAATCGACGGGAAATATGTCGTCAATAAACGACCCCCTTGTTCAGGTTCGACGCATTTTAATTATAAGAAAACTTACAGTACCTATTATACTGTTCGCAATGGTCGACGCTGATTATTGTTTTATGTACATCGACGAGCTAGTTTAGAGATTCTACTTTGAACATTGCCATGGAAAATAATACCCTTGGAATGCCAGAAAATTCCATGCATTTCCTTTCCAAACTGAAACCATGCAGCAAAACTGGTCTCAGTAATTTCGAAAGAATATTTGATTATCAGCTTTCCCATGCAAGAAGGATTGTGGAGAATGTCTTTGGTATACTAGTATGGCGATCAGGCACAACAACTGATGTAGTCATCTGTGCAGCGTGCAGTCATTCACAGTCCAACCACCTATTTACCTGCACAAGCAGTCGATAGCGAGGATTTGAACACCGGCAATATTATTCCCGCGGAATGGAGGGAACATGAGAATAATTTCCAATTTGCTAATCATTTAGACAACAATAACTATAAACGTCGAGGAAGTAATGCATGTTGCAAGTCCTCGGTTCGAATCCCTAGGTTGGTGAAGTTTTTTTCTCATGCCTCTGGGATCGGTACTAGGCCTGGTGAGACCATTCACAGTTGGGCTTAATTTACTGTGCTCTACTCGGAAGACTGGTCTATGAGATAGAGTAATAAGACCACTACACACGTAGTAACACACACATGACACAGCCGTCTGACTCGAAGTAATGCATAAAAAGGCGGTTCCGAGCAGATTGGCTATACACACATACAAGACGCACACAAAAAAGAAAGAAAGAAAGAAAGAAAAGTATAAACACAACTTTTAACGTGAATAGGCGTGTAGGCAAAGCTTACTAGCTATGTATGTGTAATTGATACTCGTTGTGCTTTTTTGTCTGGTGTTATAGGTAGGCTAGAGTAAGTTAGGTTAGGTGATGTTCCTAAGAAAAAACTGACTATGAGAATCACAGTAGATCATACTTTCAATTTATTACTATTGTTAATCATTATTAATTTGTTAGTTTCTTTCTTTTAAGGGTCCTTTAACTTTCTTCTTCTTAGTATCATATCTTTTCAGGGCGTTGGCGTTGGCGAGGAGAATCAAAACCACATTTGTAAATGACTTGGCGTCGTAAACTTTGTTATATCCCTCTTATTAGGGAAATGTGTTCTCTGCATTAGTTTTCCGTTGCCTTCTGCAGAGTTTGTGACCATGCATCATACCTTTAACCTTTAAATAAGTTGGTAAAGAATATTATATACAAAGGATATTGACACTTTTGTGATTACAGAAAGAAATTCTGACTTTGACACCCTGTATCTCTTTTAATATTAACTTCTAGGCTAAAGTAATCCTAGATAGATCATAATATTTTGACCCCGTAAATCTACTGTCGGTCTATGTCCCATTACTTATGAAACACCCTATATACATAGCCGCTCTTGTCAAAAACGTTTATGCTCATGGTACTTTTACTTCTTCTTCTTCTTCTTCTGTTGTCAAGCGCTTCACTAGCGCGTAGGCGATCACCTGTCTATATTTTTTCTTATTATTTTAAATGTAGCGATCCCTCTTTAGCCAGACGGACATCTTGTACACCGCACCAGCTCCTTATATTGCAGAGCCATTAAAGTCTCTCTTGCCGTCTATTTTCCCAGAAAGAATTAATTTAAGCGTATCTTTGGTCCCGAAGTATGTGTCCAAGATACGAAACCTTTCTACTTTTTACCACTCATAGTAAAATTCTGTATCTGCTCCTGCTCTTCTCACTACCTCTGTTAGATACATGGTCTACCCAGGGTATACGAAGCAATCGCCGGAGTATCCACATTTCAGAGGCTTCAGTATGGTTCATCGATTTGACCTCCAGAGACCAGGCGTTCGCCCCATTATAGTAGAATTGATAATATATAAGAATTTACCACACGTCTTGGTAGATCTAATGGCAGTTGCCATTGGCAAAGGAAAGGTTTCATTTTGTAAAAAGTTGTTTTGGCTATTCCAATTCTGACTTTAATCCTCTTAATTGATTGAATCGACTTTTACTTGATGAAAATCCATAATGCGATAATTAACGAAATACAAAGTTGATTTTTACAAAATTTTATTGCTCTCCCATGACAATTGTTTCGTTAAAGGTTGGCATCTTCAGATGGTGAGTACAAGACTGACTAAAAATGACAATTTAATCCTCTTATCGAATCAAGCTTTTGGTCCAGTATACATACTTAAAGCAATTTGGCTCTTTTTCTATGTTCTTGTCATCGATAACTAGAGCCATTATTTTAGTGTTCTCAGTATCAATTCGTAGCCACTGACTCTATTTAATCTAATCTGCCTATAAGAATCTGTAGTTCTTCCAGAGAGTTTGTCAGTATAGCAGTGTCATCCCCATATCTGATGTTATTTATGGGGATGCGATTAACTTTAATGCTTAACTGAGTATTTTCCAAGACTGTCTCGAAGATTTCCTCCATATACGTATATGTTAAATAACAAGGGTGACAAAATACACCCTTGGGGGACCCCTTTCGGAATATTAAATTCTGAAGTTGGCTATTCGAATGTCTGCTGCCTAGTCCGAGTAGAGATTTTGAATGATCCTAACGTCTTTATCGTCTCTGCTACATTTATTTAGTATTTTTATTAGTGGTTGATGTTTAACAGTGTCGAAAGCACGCTGGTAATCAATGAAACAAATAAATATATACCTTCTTTGATCGTAACATTTTTGTCCCAAGATGTTCATGCAGAAAAGGGTTTCTCTAGTATCGAGTCCTTTTGTGAAACCGAATTGAGTTTCTCCATTTTCTGCTTCGCATTTCCGAAAGATTCTTGTATGTATTACCCGTATTTTTGGGGATGGGTATAAAAGCTGACTTCAGCCAATTAGTGGGGACCATTCCTGTGTTATATATCTTATTAAAACGAAGTGAGATACTTTGTATCCATTAGTTGTAGTATTTCGGCGTGAATGTTGTCTTCTCCGGGCGTTTTACCATTTTTCATGTGTTTAATCGCCTTCTTTACTTCAGATTCGAGTATTTTAGACCTAGATAATTCTTGAAATATTCTGTTGGGTTGAGTTGGTTTATCATCATCTCTGAATATATTTTCTGCATACTTTTTCCAAGTATCAGTTAACTCTTGCATGTAGAAGATCTCCTCTGACGGCTCTTAACAATGAAGAAGGAAAGCTAATCACAAACATACAGTGTTTTTACGATTGAAAAATATATGTAAGTGTTTATTAATTCGACGAAATCTAGGCACGTCTGCGGTCATGGTCACTAACGCCACTCGACTGGAATTTTATCAAATCTAAGCCCTGGAAGGCAAACATGGCATTGGCATGGTCACAGTTTACTAAAATTGACAGAAATTTTCAACTTATATGAACCGCTGAATTGTATACCGGGTGCCAATGAAACCTTTTATAAGTTAAGATATAAAATGAAATTTGGTATACGTAATATACTCTTAGAATTGCATTATTTGACGACTTCACCGGAATTATCTTCAACTTATTATTTATGTTAAATGGAAGACCCAGTATATTTATACATTTTTGGAATCGTAATTTAATTTTACCTATGTTCGTATCAAGTTTGAAACATTTTGACGACAAAATAAATTTTTGCAGAAATATTTATTTATTAATCTAAAGTGTCATGACCCGCATAAAATGAAAGTCAGGGTTCCCCAACACTGTTTATGAGATGTGTTACGAAAGTGAACCGGCAAAAGTTTGAGCAATGTTGTGCTGTCAAATTTTGTGTAAAGCTTGGTGAAGCCGCTGCTGTGACTTATGAAAAATTACAAAGGGCTTATGGAGTACATTCCCTATCCAGGGCACAAGTGTTCAGAGTTTAGGTAGCACAAGGCCTTTTTAGAGGGCCGAGAAGAAGTGGAAGACGAAGTTCGTGCGGGGAGACCTTTAACCTCAAAAACGGACGCCAATGTGGAAAGAGTGAGGACTTTTGTAATGCCAGAAAAACTATCAATCAAACTTTTTATCGGAAAGTCCTCGAAAGGCTCAGGAAGAGAGTGGCACGTGTGCGACTAGGCATTGCACGCACTTGGTTGCTGCACCACGACAATGACCAATGTCACACGACAGTCTCCATCAACGAATCGTATCTCAGTCCCTGTGACTTCTTTTTATTCTTCAGGCTGAAAAACCATTTCAAAGTACGCCATTTTGGTACTTTGGATAATATCCAGAAGATAGTAAACGACGAGTTGAAAGGCATTCCAGCAGAAGCTTTCCAGGACTGCTACTAACAATGGAAAAACGCAATCATCGGTGTGTAGCTGCCCAAGGGAACTACTTTGAATGGGATAACCTTAAGAATAAAATTCATGGTTATAATAAAATCAGTATCTTTATTTTTCTGCCAAACCTCGTATACGAAATTTCATTTTGATATCTTAAGAAATAACAAAAATACGTATAGGGGTGCCCCAGGTTTCACTGATATCCTATAGAGTGAACTATGCAATAATTTCAAAGTTTATGACTTATTAGTTTAAGAATATGGTGTCTTACTTGCAGTAAAAATAATAATGAAGTAACTTTAACAGTTTCCATAACCAAAAGTCGCTGTCAAATAAGCTCGTTTTCTAGGTCAAATGAACCAGTCATACAGGGTGTCCCAGAATTAGCTATCTATTTCAGTGAAATAATTCTTCTTTCAGGAAGCATCTGTAACAGGTAGGTACCCGCAATTTCTCGAACCACAGATGATTCTTGATAATGTTGTATTTCAACAAGGTGGAGCAGGGTCCGTGAAGTTAGCAGGACATTAAAAGCACAAATAATTTTATTGTGTGCTATCGTTTGTGCTTCGTTTGTGCTCGTTTGTGCCGTTTTTATTTTTTTTGCCAGACCACCCCCTTACGAGATAAACGTACCCCCCCATGCGCTGCTAACTTCACGGCATTTTTGAAAGCACAAACGAAATCGTTTATGCTAATCGTTTGTGCTTCGTTTGTGCTCTTTTGTGCCGTTTTCAGTTTTTTTGCCAGACCACCTCCTTACGAGATAAACGCACCCCCCCATGCGCTGCTAACTTCACGGCATTTTTGAAAGCACAAACGAAATAGTTTGTGCTAATGGTTTGTGCTTCGTTTGTGCTCTTTTGTGCCGTTTTCAGTTTTTTTTGCCAGACCACCTCCTTACGAGATAAACGTACCCTCCCATGCGCTGCTAACTTCACGCCATTTTTGAAAGCACAAACGAAATAGTTTGTGCAAATGGTTTGTGCTTCGTTTGTGCTCTTTTGTGCCGTTTTCAGTTTTTTTGCCAGACCACCTCCTTACGAGATAAACGCACCCCCCCATGCGCTGCTAACTTCACGGCATTTTTGAAAGCACAAACGAAATAGTTTGTGCTAATGGTTTGTGCTTCGTTTGTGCTCTTTTGTGCCGTTTTCAGTTTTTTTTGCCAGACCACCTCCTTACGAGATAAACGTACCCTCCCATGCGCTGCTAACTTCACGCCATTTTTGAAAGCACAAACGAAATAGTTTGTGCTAATGGTTTGTGCTTCGTTTGTGCTCTTTTGTGCCGTTTTCAGTTTTTTTACCAGACCACCCTCTTACGAGATAAACGTACCCCCCCCCCCATGCGCTGCTAACTTCACGCCATTTTTGAAAGTTCAGACGAAATCGAAACTTAGAATTTCAGTTAGGAACAAAGATTCTACTAGAAAATTTAGATATATGAACATATGAACATGCAGCTAAAGTCTCGATAAACACTTCAAGGTTTAAGTACCACTGTATTTTACTCAGAAAGGTTAATCCTTCTTAGTAGGTAATTTACCTACGATAGCTAATATAGATCCATCTTATGACTAGAATAGTCAAAGACCAATGTTATTTAATGCAAAAGTAAAAATATTACTTATACAAAAATTTCAGCTTCAAGTAGAAACAAATTTTAAAATTTCAGTCTTCGCTGGTTTGGTAGTTAGTGGCTGTTTGTGCATTGAGTAACAATAATGCAAGACAATTCACATTCATAATTATTTGTTGATTTGTATTTGTCCATTCGTAAATTTTATACTGGTAAGTATTCATTCTGTTTTTCTTTTCTTAATTGATGTACATATACAGGACAATTGACTTTTTTGTAACGTGTATTCATAAACAGTCGTCATCTCGGTTGCTTTGAAAAACAAATTACAAGTCTTAGATTAAATCATAGACAATGACATTTTACAAATCTTGACATTTGGTTTTGTGTTCTGAATCAAATTACGAAATATGTTTCTGAAATCACAACCTACTGGGATGTTGACAGTTTATGGACACCCGTTAGTAAACTGTTCATTGAAAGTAAATAATTGTTCGTATTAAAAAAGGTTGTCAAACTTGTCTTAATAAAACTGTAGGGTTTCTGCAATTGGTGTAAATAATGATAATCATCGATAAGTATAATTACTACTAATTCTAGGCAACTATACAGGGTGTCCCATAACTTATGGGTCATAGAGCAATTGGAGATAATAGTCATAAAAATAGGTATTTTGAGCGAAATTTGCCTAAGTAAAATGTTACAGGTTAAAGAGATACGTTGATAGTGAAAGTTAATTTTCAAGCCGTTCCCTAGATTTTCGCATTTGAGTGTTTTATTGCACATTCTGTCGATGGCTGAAAACTATTTAATTCGCAAAGTGTGCCTTGAATGTTGACAAAATTCGTTTCATTTTGATTTTTTTTTTGCCTTTTTATCTTCAAATGCGAAAATCTGGGGAACGTGCTTCAACACGAAGCACGTAGCAAGCGCTCTCTAGGAAATATCTTCAAACTAATACCAAATTCGAGTTTCCCATTCTCGAAATCCTAGTTATCCCAATTTTGAATTCGATATCTTCAGCCATTTTAAAATTATCATCATTTTTCGAAAATTAACTATCACCTTCAACACCCTGTATCTCTTTAACCTGTAACATTTTACTTAGGCAAATTTGGCTCAAAATACCTATTTTTATGTCTATTATTTCCAGTTGCTCTATGGCCCATAAGTTATGGGACACCCTGTATATGTCAATTATCCTGTATATCAGTTACATATGCTAATTTATATACATAATGACAGTATGTCTGCACAGGTAAAAAATGAAATTGTAAACAAGGCGGATTAGAAAATGCGGACGATTCTTAATTTAAATTGCATTCAAAATCCCTCCCAAATTAATGTATTTAGAAAATAAAGTCATAAATTTAGTAGCATTATATTTAAACACTTAACAAAATCTAAAAAAGGCAAATAAAATAATACATTCACTTTTTTGCATTTATTACCAACAAATTGTTAAGAAGAAATCACCGTCAGCTCTCTTAACTAAAAATTAACACAAATAAAACAAATTATTATTAAAATTAAAATCATAAAATAGGTATTTGCAAAATTCAAATACCTACTTCATATTTTTAAAATAGCAAGTACGAGTAATAGGTCCGAAGTTTGATCAGTGCGGGGCTCAGCGCAAGTACACCGGTATAAGGGGGATGCGTTTATTTTCTAAGGGGGTGGTCTGGCAAAAAAACTGAAAACGGCACAAAAGAGCACAAACGAAGAACAAACGATTAGCACAAACGATTTCGTTTGTGCTTTCAAAAATGGCGTGAAGTTAGCAGCGCATGGGGGGGTACGTTTATCTCGTAAAGGGGTGGTCTGGCAAAAAAACTGAAAACGGCACAAAAGAGCACAAACGAAGCACAAACGATTAGCACAAAGGATTTCGTTTGTGCTTTCAAAAATGGCGTGAAGTTAGCAGCGCATGGGGGGGTACGTTTATCTCGTAAGGGGGTGGTCTGGCAAAAAAACTAAAAACGGCACAAACGAGCACAAACGAAGCACAAACGATAGCATACAATAAAATTATTTGTGCTTTTAATGTCCTGCTAACTTCACGGACCCGGTGGAGCACCATGTCAATGTACACCATTTGTCCGCTAATGATAGATTTGAAATTTGTATGGATAGGTACAGACGGAGCAACAACTTTATAAGACTATTAATCTCATTCAAAAATTAAATTAATTCGGTTGATTTTGTCTTCAGCCACAAACAAAACTTAACATAAAATCCCAGTTACGACACAAGAGTCCAATTTTGCAATTTTATTTAAAAATCTAACTACGTACAGGACTTGAACCCCTGTCCTTTCGGTTTTAGGGTAGATGTGATATTCACTTCATTCCACCAAATAAGACAGTTAACATGAAGATCCTTAAATTAGCGAATTATATTGAAAAAACAATCGAAAGTCTGAAAGCTTAAGCGAACATTTTTTAATTTTTTTGAATAATTATTAACCAAATTTTCTGCCTTAATTCTTCTTTTATTATTGATCTCTATCATCGTCGAAGTACTAATTGGATATCACTAATAAAAGTCCCAACCTTGATGACAAATTCATTAAATCAAAACATTCAAGTGAAATCCTAGTATGATTTCGATATAAATAACTCATATTTTCAAGGTTGTTATGGTAATACATAGATTTATATTCATCTGCGTGGGTTAATTAAAACCATTAATATTCGTTATCTTATAATGCACATGTTCGTTCTAGGCAGATTCCACGAAATATTTCATCTTAATCGATCGTGAATATCTAAAACAGGTGTGTTTCTAGGATTTTCCAGAATGCACTTTCAATCCTGTAAAATTATGCGTAAAAAATGGGCAGCGTAGTTCCTGGTTGTTTAACCACGATTCATTTAAATAATTTCTAGTAAATTTTTAGTTTTAGTGATAAATACACCTTGGGTTAAAATTGAACTTGAAATGTTGTTTATTTGTTTAACTATTGACGTGCTTTTGTTATTGGAAACCGTATTACCTTTGTTTTACTTTACAAACTTTTATTAATTTCTATTAACATACTTTATAGTAAAAATTGGCTTCATTTATAACAATACAAAGATTTAAATTTTATTAATAAAAAAACAGGTCTCACGTGGCATGTAACACCCATCCGAATTTAATGCTTAATATCAGTTTTAGTAATATTCCACCTATAACCTGATGGAAACTCCATTAACCTATTATGTAACAGCTGATGTAGAATTCCAGTTTTTCAGAACATTTAAAACAGGATTTGGAACTCTCTTCCATTAGCTAATTCAAATCCTTACACTCAAAAATAAGTCAAAGGTAACAGTAACAAAAAACTACTACTTTTCGTAAATTATTAGATGTTTTTTATTATCTAATTTTTATTAGTACAGCTTTTTCGAAACTAATTTGATCATCTTAAGTCCGATTTACTCTGCCGCATTTTGTGTAATTCTATATTCTATTATTCTTTATGTCGTTTGAAAACGCCTTGAAATAGGCAACCAAGCTAAATGTCAATTTCATTTGATACCTTTAATGTAGTTTGGCCTGAATTTTCTTCTTGACTTTTCATAATATTCCAGTTTACCTTATTTATCTTTGAAATGGCGTATGTATATTTACAAAAGCACATTCGATCAACTTACCAAGGAATAACATTCATTACACCCAAGCAAAACAGGCACTCATTGCTACATTTACCAGTGTAGGTTCGGATAGTGTTACTTACAGGGGAGGGAATCTCCCCGTAGAATCCCACGTCGCATCTAGTAGAAAACCTTCGGGGATGTTGTGGAGCGATGAGTGATGGATGTACTTTAGCTACTTATAAACCTGTGAACAGGCAGAGATGTGCCGCAAGCCAACTATGACAAAACATAGTTAACCAGTGGGAATACTACGCATGTCGATGTTGCATAAATCCTAGATGACCCGTACGGTCTAGGAAGCCAACCACCCCAGGGAGCATACCCGGAAGTCAATGTATAAATGCAGACAAGTCAAGGGCCTTTGGTAACAACGCCGAATTACCAAGTTTCCAGGCACATAGCAGGCTAAATGGGTCCAAAGCCTCATATGCTCACTAAATACATGCCCCGACAAGCCTCAATGCTTGCCAACATCAATAACAGCCACATCATCAACAAGCTCTTAGCTACTGGTCATGTATACAATTACCTAATTACCAACGAGCTTTTCATCTTTGTATAAATAATCATCAAAAATGCATCTTACACCAATGCACCACCTAATTCACATTTTACGCACCGTACACAAATTCACTAGGTCTGTTTGTATTAACACATCTGTACACAAATGCGTCTTGTGATTGGCTATATTTCTTAGATTCTGATCTGGGTTGGAGTCCTTAAGACTGACTAATCCCCTGTTTTAAAAGCTCTGGTTCGGGTTTGGGAAACAAGCGGTCTTTGTTTCAAGAAATCTAATGCTAACGTCATCACCGACATAAGTACTTCCAACACAAGTAAGACTTTAGCACTCTAAATTTTATTTAAAAAAATGAATTTTGACCTGATTTACGTATCTAAAAATGCACCTCTGCGGAGATACGTCCAATCAGAGTTTGCTCTAAAATTTAAAGAAAATTTACTATTTCCAATAGTACCTATGTACATATAAAGGTTATGGCGAAAGCATTTGGTGCACTTTAGTGATTTATTAAAAGGGTCATTTTGGTAAAAGACTGAAAGAATTCTTCTGGGGGTTGAAGGTAAAATTAACGCTGTGGAAAATCTTTGTGTGTAAAAATAATGCAAATTCTATTATGTCTGTTTATGTAAAATTAAACAAGAAGACGGTTTTGTCTCTTTCCATTTTTTAATAAATCCAACGGTATTCGAGCACATAAACAAAAACTAAATGGCAGTGAAAAGCACTGTAACTGTACGTACCCCTATTTGTTACCTTTTACAATTTTTCATTGTGATCGTCTAGTTTTCCACTAAGATTATCTTTACCCTCAAGCCTTATTGGTTAAGTGAAAATCTTGCCCTTTATTTAGATAACTGACTATTTAGTCAGAGGACCCTTAATATTGTGATTCGACACCTTATTAAACAAGAAATAAATACTCCATCAAGTTTAATATGAATCTTCAGAAAACCAAAATAATGACGAACAACCATGAAGCAAGAAACTTACTATGGATAGCTCCGCTACAGAGAAAGTCAGTGAATACGTGTACTTCGGACAAATCCAAATACTAAATAAAGAAAAATCAATCAGCTGAAATTGTTAGAAGAACACACCTAGCATGGGCAGAATTTGACAAATTAAAATGAATATTCAAAATGCCCGTCAAACTTGGACTCTTACTAAACCTAACTTAGGCAAAATTCTAAAGACGTAGAGGTCCATGTAAAAAACGATGTTGGGAATAAGGCTTACAGACAGGAAAACAAACACATGGATCAGAAGCCAAACAAAAGTAGGCGTTGTAGAGCACACTACAAAATTGAAATAGAGTTTTGCAGGACACAGCGCAACACTGAAGGACGAAAGATGGAGGCCATGGTTAGGACAAAAAAAAAGAGGACGACTACAAATCCGCGAGGGACATGATTTGAAGGGGATAGGTGGGACTGGGAGATGCCTATGTTCAAAGTTGGATCACAAATGGCCGAAGAGGAAGAAGAAGAAGATGTTTGAACAAAAAGAAAATTCATAAGGGTTGGCCATAGAATTCTGATGTCAGGTGTTTTAAAATGCCATGAAATTAAACAAAACAATCGCGCTTCTTTGACAGTGGCAGTTGCCTTTTATTTGTTGGTGTTTTAATACACATAACTTCACAATTCCATGGCCAACCCTTATGAATTTTCTCTTTGTTCATATTATATTTCATTACCATATCATTCTTATGGAAGTAGCGCGCCCCTTACAGGGCGTTGTCGGTCTTTTCTCCATATACATGTGGTGTGCGTGTCAAGTAACCTACAGACATAGGGGACCTTCAGCCTGCAGCTTTACGTAGGCTTCGAACCAAGGAAGTGCTTGCGCTTCTACGCCAGAGAAGACTTACTATGCACAAATGTCTTCCATATTAAGTAACATATTTTACACTTTAACATAGCAAACCATGTTGGGGAGACAGCTTCAGCGGTATAATCAAGCCTTTTCCTTGTATAGATCTACCTCATTAATTAAAAATCACTTTGAATTAATTTTGAAGTTTTGGTTTGAGTCGCGAAAGAATCAGAGTTACCAGTTGTAAACTTAATTCTTTTATTCGGGCTGGGATAACTCTAACAGGTCATACATGGCAAGAAAGTATCCTTTACATGCTCTAGCATTTAACATCTAACTAGCTGTTCTATTTTCACTTGGCAACGTTGCAACGTAGTATTTAAGGATTGGTAGCTTAACCTAAAACTATGGTCAAATTTAGTAAATTTCTTGTACGTCAAAATTGTATACGGCGAAATCAGCTGATTTTCCATAGCTAAACACGGTAGAAAGAAAGACAGAAAGAACCATAGACGGATTAGATTAGGCTGTATTAATTTAAGTTAGGTTAGACTTCCCAAAAGTGACTTAAAACCTATGACCAGCGTTGCCAGATGTGTAATAATTACTTTAAATGTCATTACATTAATTTTCATTACACTTTTAAATTGTTATCGTAGTTCCGTTCTATGTTATTAATTTTTTGTATCTTTATCTATTAGTATTTTCATTGTATCTTTATACCTTGCCTACCTAATTACAATTTAAATTTAATTCCTTTTCGATAATAATAACTATTAATAGTTTAACGCAGATTAAATGCAAATATCAACATTTAAAATTCAAACATCCTTAATATACTCTTGAATAAAATTTATAAGCATGTTAACAAATAAATAAATCGTACTAATTATAGAATTAACCGTGTAAATTCCAAATATGTAGAATTAATAGAATTTAACCTTCCAATTGTTGACGTCTTTTGCGTGATCTGTATCATTTTTAAACATTATAGAAATCCTCCAGCATATACAATTTTCTGGTGTCAAACTGACTTTGTTTAAACTAAACATCAGCGTAAAAAAGAAATATTATGAAATATTATCCTGGACGTAAAGTTCATTGTAATAAAGTAAATTCAATCAACTTGGTATGATTCATCTGGCGAGCAGAAGAAGATTAAAATTAAATCCAAGGTTGTCTCTCGTCTCAGCTCATTTTTATTCTGCTTATGGTGTTCTAAGAATCGAAGGTCGTAGTGATGAATATCATTGTTATTAATTTGATTTAGCAAAGGTTGAACCGGTTTAGGCGATTTAGAGATATAAAAACGCAAAGGAAGGAACTACTTTTGCATATCACTCAGTAATTCAATTATAGTTTATTTTGCTAACAATTTTGTAAAACTATAATATGAGCAAAAAGGAATTCATTAGAGTTGGCCGTGGAATGTCTATTATAACACCACAATTAAAAGCAATTATCACTGTCAAAGTCTTTTTAATTTTATGGTATTGCAACGACCTCAAAATTCCATGGCCAACCCTTATGAATATCCTTTTTGTACAAACTATAGTTTTTCCCTAACATACCTACTAGGTACGTTTTTATTATTTTTATTAATAATCTGAGTCAAGTGCCGTGCAGGTTGAAAACGGAATATTTAAAGAAAAAAGTGCTTTCGAGTAATTCTTGTTTATTGCTGCCAAAATTAATTTTCCTAAGTCTTACCTTGATCAATATGAATTCCGACGTATTAAAATTAATTATGATTTCAAAAAATTTGAGGTTAGAAATTAAATTCTTGAAGTGGCAATTTAGGAAAGGAGGTACAAACCAAAATTCATTGAAAAATACGAAGGTTAAAATTATGAAACCTAAATGCCAAAAATATTGGTTTTCAGTTAAAAAATTAACTTTCAAAAATGCGCCCTCATAGAGACAAAGAAAAAGAAAAAAGGAAGGAGACATGTAATTCTTATACCCTGATTTATAGCGGTGTCGACAAGGAAGAAAGGGCGAACAAGGGTGTCGCTTTGATAATACATAAACAGTATAACAGAGATTAACTATATTGTAACGGTTTTAAATCGTTTATTTAAAACTTCGGTTCGTGGTGTGAATTATTTATTAATAAATATTAAAATTATTGAACGACGAAGAAACACGAAATAACAGCTTAATACTAAAACACAACACGAATATTAATTCTAATACAAAACTCTAATATTAACCCGTAACACTAATTAATTTATTTGTACAGTTTGTTTATTTATAACTATTCACGTACATTTATATAACTTCCGACGTACATATTCGCGACCTTTTTTGTAGGCTGGATTAGATTGCCCGTGTTCGTTTGGTCGCGCCTTTATATCCCAGCTTCGTCCTTCCAGAACGTTCCCGGAGTCGCACGAGAATGAGTAACCGTCGACCGCTCTGGAAGCTTTTCAGTGGATGACGCACATGATCCCACACGTGTGCTGACGCATCTCGTTACAATATATTATCAAGGCTATTAACAGTAACAATGACGGTTAATAAGAACAAGGTACGTATATTTTCAACGTATGCACCGTAAGAAGAAAAACTCAAATACGAAAAGGAAGCCCTTTATGAAACATTTAACAATGAAATAAACAAAAAATCTGAAGAAGATACGATATTAATCATGGGAGATATGAATGCACGTACTGGAAATGAGATACCTAATCCCTGGAATTAAGCAAAGGTTTGATGAAGAAGCACTTAATCAGAATGGTGAAATGTTGATACAGACATGTGCAGACAACAATTTAAGAATGTGCAATACTTATTTCGACCTAGACCTGGGGTAAAAATACATGGCATAATACAACAGGACAAAAATCTACCATAGATTATGTCATATGTAATAGACAAATAAGACCAGAGCAAGTATTAACAGTTAGAATAAGTACTAAACACTGCAGATATTGATAGTGATCACCAACTACTACTAACGAAAAGAAACAAAGAAAAACACAGGAAAAGAAGAAAAGCTAAAAATAGAACTCATGGAAGATGAAACTATTAGACAACTGTAGGTACATAAGAAGACTGGCTAGTAAAATAAATGAAAAATCGATTAAACAAGAAGATGAAATTGACGAAGCCTGGAAGAAAATAGAAACAAATATCTTGGAAAGTACCAAAGAAGCACTGGGAGCAAAACTGACACGGTTCACGAATGAAGTAAAGTGTGTTACACAACATATGTATAGACCATAACATCCCCGAGCCAGATGTTGAAAATGAAGATGAGGCTATAGATTTTGGATTATTTATTAATAATGGTGCTGATGTTGATGAAGAAGGGATTCGCAGAGTGAATCCCCAATTAGCTGAAGCAAGAAGAGTCCAACGTCGCCTAATTGCAAATTATTTTACCGATAACTGAGTTCAGTTATCGGTAAAATAATTATACTGTGCAAGTACTAAACAGAATGCAAACATGCCTCAACATAAAATCTGCTGACTAAATTATTATTATATTTTTTTTGGGCAGAGTTAGGCTGCAAATAGATTGAATGTTTTACTTTTATGTGTGTGTCTTTCTTACTCGTGCATTCTACTTTTTATTTTTTCTGTCTCATTGCTGTTATATTTAATTACAAATCTATGTAATGTTAAAAACGTTAAAAAGAAAAATAATTTATTGAAGAATCGAACAAACATATATACATATAAATTTACTTTTCAGCAAGTTTTTCTAATGCTGCTGCAATTCTTATCATTGCAGTTGAATTCTTCTCTAAAATTTTAAGTTTTTCCTTATAATAATTCTCCTTCATTTGATATTTCCTTTCCATGATTTCAGCCAAATTGTTTGTGGCTGTAATGCTGTTAGTTAGCCTTTGACTTGATGCATGCCGTTTTCTGCCTAAGATGAACAATTGATCTTAGTTTTAAGTATTTCAAAAGAATAAGTACAGTTAGTTACCTTTACTTATCGCAGGAAGTTGTCGTTGCCTAGAAAGCACATTGGAAGTTGTTACTGCTAATCAAGAAAAATAGTTATTAGACTTGCTATACCTAGTGATGCATTTGAATGTACTCCATACTAGTTTAAACTTATTTTATAACATCAAATTACTAAAAAAAAGCTGTTAAGGTATTTTCTAACACTTACCTGAAATAGATGGTTTTTCTTCTGTACTATCAAGTACTGTTACATTTGCTTCAGTAAAATGTTCATCTAGTAAAAAGTACAAAATATTTATTAGTTTAGAAATATATATATTATATGAGACAAAGTATGTGAATATTGGGTACTATAACCTTTTTCAATAAGATTAAAATCATACAACATTATTTCTGAAATATTAAATGTAATACGTGTAATTATTTTTAAGTAATCGTACCAAGTGGTGCATTTGAATATGCTCCATAAGAAATGTCATGGATTTAGAGAATTATTTAATTTTCTGTTCCCTCTATTGAAAAGACACTACATTTTCAACCAAGAGAGCAGGAAATTTAATAATTATTTAAAGGCACGTGTTTTCGCTATGAAGTGTTTTCAAATGCAGCACCCGATATATAAAAATGACAATAAAAATTTATTTCTTATAATAAAAAATCGTAATTTTTTTTTGTAAACCGTAATGTGCTGCTGTTTTCAATGTGTTTAGTCTCTGAATTTAAAAGAATTACTACAACTTTTTCTTTATTTTACCTTTATAAGTGGAGGTTGATGCATCAGCTTGGCCTTCGTATATTAATTCGGTATTCTCAAAAGCTTCAAAATTCTAAAAGTTTTGTAAACTGAAATAACTGTACTAACTAAACTTGAAATGCTACACATACGTATTCAAAATCTGCCTGAGATTCTGCTACATCTACATGGCCTTCCACTTGCACTTTTGAAACAATATCAAGAACGTCTTCTTCTATTGGTGTAAGTACATCCTTTAGCGGTTCGCCACCTCCAGTTACTCTGCGATGTTGAATAATGCGGGACTTTTTTGTTTTGGTTTTTGATTGGAAATCGTGCCAAGTCTGAAACTTGTAATTATTAGAAAACATAAAAATTTAAGTATTGTTTTTTTACCTTTCGCCATTGTTTCCAGTCCTTTCTAGCACCAGGAATGGAATTTAAGTTTGCTGCCAGTGTTTGCCACAGTTGTTGGGCATTTTTGTACGTAAAACTAGCAGAAAATTTTGTGTTGATTAACTGCCGGTTTAATTTAACATACTCAAACAAGGCACTTCTTTGAGCTTCAGAAATTCTTCCGGTCTTACTTTTGCTATCCATGCTTTCAGCTTGCTTCCCTTCACCTTGTTACAGTATTACCTACCTGTGCCAATGAGGAAAACTAACCCTCTTTGTTTTCCTTTTGTTAAGTTTATGATTCATACCAGCACAGGCAACAAGCATATTTAAGCCTCTTTTCTCCAAATTACTTTAAGCAGTTTGTCAAAAGCTATACAGAATTTAACTTTTTGTTTGGTATTTACTTATCAGTTCTTAGAAAAGCTAATTCAAATTATAAATTTATGAAGAGGTGATTTGCTAGAAAATTTTTAACATGGTATTTTTTACAAATGTGCATATTACTTTTAATTAAAGTGAAAGTGGTTTCCATTTCACTGTTTCTGGTATTTAATTTGAATTTTGCGCCGAATTTGACAACCACTAAGATTCGATAAGATGTTAGTTCTTATTGGTGAAAATATAAATTTGTCTGAAATAATCTAAGACTCGGCGTAAAGTATACGCATTCGAGGAATGTAGTCGAATGGTACTCGAGAATACCGTTTGCCAGCGTTTTGTTTGTCGCATGCGATAACAACCGTTCGAAAAGTAACGTATACGAAACGAAGCGCATGGTTTCAAGAATTGGGCCCCTGGCTACAGAAAAAAGGAAAACGTTTCCACAATATAATACAAATAGAACTCAGGATACTTACGCAACATATAGAACAATACGAAATCAGGTAAACCGGAAAATAAAAAAGATCAAAGAAAGTTCTCAAAGAGAATAGAAAGCGACTTCTATGGTACACAAAAACAAGTATGAAAAGTAATAAGGAACATTAAGGCGGACATGAAGGAACTGGTAGAAATAAATAACATTGACTAAGAAGAATGGATGAAAATGGAATCATAATAGAGGAAGAACAAGAAATTCTAAGAGAAGAAATTACAAAAGCAGCTGGAAAGGTAAAAAATAGGAAATCTGCAGAATATAACGAACTATACAGCCACACATATAAACTCTCTGGCACACTGTTTTGAGCAACTCCCAGAGTACGAAAAAATTAATAAAAAAATTCTTTAGGCAATATTTGATACACCCCGTCTAATGAGTTCCTCAAATATGGGAGTGGAGGAATTAACGAAATTGCTACAAAATATTTTCATAAACAAAATAAACTCTAATGCCTGGAGAACAGGAGTGGTAATACCAGCCGACATAAAAATACAGAGGCATTAAAATAAGTCTTGAAAACGCCTGAAAGTCGGCAACCTGTCATTCATACTTGTGGCCAGTTATAATGATTATTAGGAATATGTCGCAAAATAAAATCTGTAGTGTATTTATAATTGCGATTGTTAGTAAATACGTATTTTATGTGAATATTTTCATTCATCCACCGGCTCAATTCGCCCATATTCTATCGTACACATCTCGAGAGTCCCAGAATTCGCTAGTTTGTTCGAGATAGTAAGTAAGCTACGTCTGATTATATCAATTTAACAGAAGATTATTAGCTTAGGTTAATGTTTATTTCGTCTGCCTGTCGTAAGAGGCGACTATCTGGGGCGTGTGTCCTAATCATTTTAATTTCTTATCCCATTTACCATATTATTCCCAATCTTTCGTCTTACTGTGGTGGCGGAGGACTTCCCATTATTATGGCAACGGCAGCGCAGAAGGCTTTAGTTTAGTGAGATGAGCCACCACCATCTCGTCAACATGCAAGCCATTGCCCCCTTTTTCAAATGAATATGTCGAACTTTAAAACAAGAATACCCGAGGTGAATAGGACAAAGAGTCCAAAATCTCACACTGACATTCGTTCAGTCTGCCTCGTGAATTCTGGGGGAGGCAAGAGTTCGAAAACAATAAATCATACATCCAAACAGAACAATAAAAGGTTTGAACTAAAAATTCCGACTTATAATGTTCAATCTCTGTCATCGGATGAGCGAATACTTAAATTGGAAGAGTAATTGAATAATAGCACGAGGAGGATGAAATAGAAACACTGTATGAAAATATTGGCTTGGCTCTAAAAGACGACGTTGCACAGTTCACCGTGATCACAGTTGATTTTTATGCGAAACTGGGGACAAAAGAAGATGACGATGAGTTCTGTATGGGAAACTATGGATATGGAACGAAAAATGAAAGAAGAAAAATCTTGGTGAACTATCTACAGGAAATAAGTTATATAATACAGACAGCTTCTTTGAAAAGAAGCCACAAAATTAGTGGAGAGGAGTTCGGAACTAATGCCTGTGGGTGATTCACGTAAGACGCGCCCCTTAACAACTGGATAGGCAAACCAACTTACAATTTCATAAATATTTTTTTTAATAACCTTGATCTATGTTAATCCTCGTATGGTGGGTTGCATTTGAAGCTTTTAAGGGGCGCGTCTTACGTGAATCACCTGGTATACTCTCTGGGCGATTCACCTAAGACGCGCCCCTTAACAACTGGAATAGACAACCCTACTTACAAATTCAGAAATAACGTTGATCTATGTTAATCCTCAGTTAAACCATCGCCAACTGGAATTAATAAATTGCAACTTATTAATTCCAGTTGGCGATGGTTAAACATATGTAATCAGAGCTTACTTCAGAATGACAATAATTAAATGTCATATCAAGGTTATACTTCAAACTGAAGAATAATTAGAAAATTAAGAAAACAAAAATAAATTTATATCAATTGTTAGTACAAAAATAGCAATTTTATTACAAATTATGTACCTTAATGAAAAATTACTTTACGACTAGGAATTTCTAACTGTCACTTTCAACGAATAAATAAACAATAATAGGAAGAAGTATTTGTGAACATATGTATCTACCCTACTAGATCAAACTTTGTTTTTTAATTTGCATGTATTTCTAGTAGCTTTGGGTTGCATTTGAATATTTTAAGGGGCGCGTTTTACGTGAATCACCCAGTACATACCATAAAACTGCTGATTGAGCAGTGTTACGAGTATAATATTCCTCGGACACTGGCTTTCGTGGACTATGGGAAGGCATTTGACTTAATCGAAATAAATACGGTTTACCAAGGAATGAATTAGACGATTGTCCAATAGATAGTAGGTAGGTATTCAAATTTAATTAAATCGATATACAGGCAATTTTTCTTTTTAGTATACATATCCCCTATGTATACTTTTATAATAAACGCAAATAGGCAACCCACTATACACTATAAACGTCACGTCACGTGGTGCGTAAAGGTTATGTTTCATGTTTGTAAATAAAAAATAAATCAAAATCAGTGGAATATCAACATAATTTTAATTCAACGATTATTCTAAAACATAAAATATAAACAATACAAAACAGAAAGGAAAATAAAAACAGCAACAGTTAAAGACTAATTTTTTGACATTAACTTAATTCGATGATTTTTGCCACAGCATGCTAATTTTTTAACGTTTATAGTGTATAGTGGGTTGCCTATTTGCGTTTATTATAAAAGTATACATAGGGTATATGTATACTAAAAAGAAAATTTTACTGTATGAGAAAGCTACATTGACAATAAAAATAAGTGGCGACAGAAAGCTACATCACTTAAGATATGCGGATGATGTAGTATTGACAAGTACAAGTGAACGAGAAATAATCATTATGTTGGAACAACTTGATGAACATAAGTATCAAGAAGGTAGGGTCTTGGTATTAACATCCACAAAAGAAAGATCCTAACAAAAAGTGAAAATGATCTGGATATGTACATAAATAAGCGCAAGCCAGCTGTGGCCTGTTCAAGAGGACAGCCCCAATTTTCCTTACATTACCACCTTACCAGTGGTGGGACTGCAGGCAGCCCGAGCTGGAAGGTGTCGGTCTGGAGGTTACACATGGCTCTGATTACCGTAGCCTAGGAAGGCCTGGTGCCAAAATGGGCGACCAATTATGTCGTTAATACAGGGACCACGGGGATTGGGCAGGCCTAACTGCCCAATCATTGGGTTAGACTCGTGGGGGTACAGGTTTAAAAGTTCACATGCTGAACGAGAGGAACTGCGGTTTCTCGCCGTGTGAGATACCGTTGTATCTCTCAGTAGAGATGAGGACAGCGTCTTCGTCCACTAGTGCGGCTGAGAGCCTGCAGCCCGAAGGCAGACTCGGTAAGCCCATGCGTTGATCGGGCGTGATCTGTATCCATGATCAGCTGAACACACGGGCGGCCGATAAGCTTAAAACTTGGAGTGGCCCGCTCCACAAAGGACAAATAGTCAATTTCACTCAATAAAGATCGACGAAACGTAAGATGCTGGGAGTTTCTTTAAGGGACAGGAAAATAAACTCTTGAATACGTGAAAAGACTGGTGTAACAGACGTAATTGAGAGAGCTGTAAAGTTTAGATGGAGTTGGGCTGGGCATGCTGCCAGAGCAATCGACGAAAGATAGATCAACAAACTTTATGCAGCACCAGGAAAGTAGGGCACCCTATAAAAAGGTGGGCCGATGATATAGAGGAAGTAACGGGAACAACATGGATGCGACAAGCACAAAATCAAAGAGCGAGGACTATGTTCAATACTGGACGAATAGGGGTTGAAAGAGAAAGATGTTATTTGAGAATTTGTAAGTTGGGTTGCCTATTTCAACTGTCAAGGGGTGAGTGTTCAGTGAATCATCCAGCGAGATCTAGCCTTGCGGTTGTCAAAATAGATGAGTTAACCAAAGATCTAAACATCCCCAAAGTGTCATGCTACATAACCAATTCACAACTAAAATACTTAAATTAATCAACACATTAAAAAACGTACGAAAGTTATAATACATTTATTTGCATTATATATTCGAATACAGTTAAGTAAAAAGATTGTTATTAAAATTAATTTGGATCTTAAACTATTGTTATTTGTGCTAAATAACATTGGCAGCAATAAGTTTATTACATAATCATAATAATTATTTAAGTATCTTACAATGTAAATCGCCATCTTACTTGGAATAAGAGAACTCAAACCAAATTCCTGTAAATTTTGATACCACAAATAAACATATCCAAGTATGCCCTGATTAATAACTTGTCGTGCGATTTGAAAACATTTACGTAACCTGATGTGCCTTTAAAATCTTCTTTATTTCCTCTACGTCTTGGGCTTGAAGCTTATTTTCATCAAATTCCAATTTAACAAGGGTTGAAGATCCAATTACGGCGGGATCAATTTGAGTTATGTTGTTGTTATCGACACTCAAACTTTCCAAGTGCAAATTTTTAAATACTTCGTTCTCAATTTGGTTCAACTGATTGTGACTCGCTACAAGATTTACAAGTTCAATGAGTCCCGATAAGAAGGGTGTTAAGGTCTTTAAAGCGTTGTGGCTCAAATTGAGCGTGATTAACTTCGTTGTGGTGGCGAAAGCTTGATTATCGATAGTTTCGATCTGATTTTGAGACAGGTCGAGCTGTTGCAAACCACGAAATTCCCTTAGGGAATTTTTGTCTAACTTGGCGATTTGATTAGAATGAAGATCCAAGGTCCACAGCGTACAAAGGTTCTCCAAAAGGTCGCCTGGGACCGCTTTTAATTTGTTGTTTGCTAAATCTAAATGTCTTAATCGGTAAACGTGGTTAAAGGCGTCCTTATCGATTGTTTCGATTTCGTTTCCGCTCAAGTTCAGTTTGACCAATGTTGGAATAGCTTCGAATGTATCAGGCTGAAGACGTTTGAGTTTATTGTCGCTTAAATTCAGATTTCTCAAGGACTTTAATCCGATGCACCAACCGTGCTCCAAACTCTCCAAGTTGGCTTTGTTTAAATGCAAACTGGTTAACAAGGAAAAACCTTTGAATATCTTCAGACACAGCCTTGTAAGATTATTTTTTTCAAATTTGAAAATTTGAACCTTCCCTAAATTATCGAAAGTTTCCTTGTCAAAAGTTGCAATTTCGTTATTGTCCAAAAGTAAAACCGAGAGCGATTTCAAGTGGTCGAAAACATCTCGATCGATGCTTTTTAATTTGTTGTTATTAAGTGCTAAACATTGCAGTCTAGGTAGTCCTTGAAACGTGCCCGATTTAAGGCATTCGAGCTGATTGGCATCCAAGTTCAGGGTAAAGAGGGAGCTAAGTGCCCTAAAACTGCCTGGATTTAACTGTTTTAATTTGTTATTACTAAGATTCAGATAAGTAACACTATTTACGAAAGAGAAAGCCTCTTGGTTCCATTCTTCTATTTCGTTGTAACTCAGATGGACCTCTTGCAAAAATGGAAGACCATAAAACACCTTCGGTGAAATAACCTTGATTTTATTCTTGGAAAGAATCAGTTTCTGAAGATTTGGAACGTCGGTTAGCACCCCGGCTTCTAAGCTTGTTATATTATTCCCTTTTAAATCCAGTTCTTGTAAGGATGATAAATCCTTGAACATTCCAGGTTCCAGCTTTACATTACCGTCGTTTATTACCAACTTGGTTAGAGTTTTAACATTTTGAAAAAATCCCAGTTGTATTCCCTTGAGCTTCTGATTGTCAGGCAGGTAAAGTTCTTCGAGTTCTGTGAAACCTTCCAACAACTCAAAAGGCAAGTTCTCCCAGTTGCACCATAAATACAACTGTTTCACCTTCTTGAACGGTTGAAGAATGGCTTTTTTGTTATCTTCGGGTTTTTCTGATTTAATTACAAGGTTTCTGATGTCCTCCACTCGTACCTCGTGCTCCTTGGTGGTTAGTTCTTCAGCCGTGCACAATTTTTGTTGCAGACATTCGTTTAAGGGAAGAAAAATCTTTTTGATCTGATCTGTACCAAGTGCTGTATTGTAAATGTACCAGGTGACGCCAGTATGCATGGTTACTTGTGCTGGATGAATAGTTTGTAGGCCTGAAATTGAAAAAAAAAGTGTTATGCATATTATCTTTTAAAGTTTCTTTGAGAACAAAAAGTAGATATGGCAATATTTTTGAAAAGGCAAAACTATTTAGATGGAAAGTTCTTTTCCCAACGTTTTGCATATGCAAGTTGGTTAACGACTGATTCTAATTCTCTTGTCTAATTTTAAAACTTTAAAAGGCTTTAGTAATAATAATAATAATAATAATAATGGTCTTTATTGCCAAAAAAAAAACAAAATAGATGTTATAAAATGATTATACAAAAAGATAAATTTGACAAAGGCGGAGTTCAGATGTTTTTAAATAAAACATCTGTTCTGAGAATTTGTTACCTATATTGGTCGTTGCGATTTCTGTCAATTTTTTGGGCAATAATGTTATATTATTCACATTGCATTCACGAATGAATAAACTAAAATATTTGTGAAGTCTAAAACAATATATTACGTATCAAACTGACTAATAAATTTGCGAAAATTCAAACAAAACCATCTTATAGACAACTAAATGTGCCAATATCAAGGAAACTGAAGGTAGTCTTCTGGAATCTAGGAGGAACGCGAAGATCAGAAAAGCGTGAAGAAATAGCTAAATCATTAAATTAAAAGGAAATTACCATAGCTTGCTTGCAAGAAACATACATGACGAGCGGGAAGTCAGATACCACGAACTACAAATGGCACCCCCAGAGGAAGGAAGGATGAACAAACAAGAAGAGGCGTCGCAGTTTCAATCAGAAAAGGCGTCAAGATTACAGCTCATCAAGATATCTCCGAAAATATCAACTCAGTGACAGTAGAAATAAATAAAGGGGTGGATATACCATTGGACTATAGGAATTATATGAGGAAACAAGGAAATCAATCAGAACAACGCAGATTTCAATCCACATCTAGGTATCGAAGTCCTTACTGAGGAAGACAAAAGATTAATAGGCTAAATCCACGACATAGAAAAAGAGTTTTGCGCACCTCTTCCAACTTAATATCCAAAACACCTGGAGTAAGCCGAACTAAGTCAGAACGACGTGCGAAAAGAGAGGATATGAAGCACAACTGGTCACCTTTTAGGAAAATGGGAACAGCATACCAAAATTTATCATATTGTCATGGAACCATGAAGTATGCAGAGACCATAAGATGATAACTTGAACGATCAAGCTTCAAGGTTCTCAGCAAAAACGAAGAAGGAAAACTCACACAGGGGAAGAAATGGAACACACAGGTGTTATAGACTCCTGACGCTAAACCCTAGAAAAACATCAATAATACCCTTCACCAGGAAAAGACAGATCTTACAATCTTTGGTGGCAGAATTCAGGCTAGTCAGGGCTGGGCATGACCATAGATGCAAAACTAACCTGGAACGCACACTTGAATAACAATGCAAACATAGCAAAAATGGCCCTCAAATAGAGCATACGAATGTTTGGGAAAACATGGGAACTGAAACCAATGATGGCTCAATGGACAATGGTACTACGTTACGGTTGTCAGACCCATGATAGCCTATGGCACCCTAGTCTGATGGTCAAAGACAGAACAAAAAGTAATCATCACGAATTCAAAGACTGGCCTGTTTGTGCATATGTGGAGTCATGAGAAGCACTCCTCCAACTGCTTTTATGGAAGTTCTTCTAGGACAAATTTATCTGAAAGGGAAACCCTGGATAGGAGCACATAGAATGAAATTCACCGACAATTGGCACATTCACAATGAACTGTGTGGGCACAAACGAATACTGGAAGTGGTCAAAGGTGAACCCATCGTTAGAATGGGCACTGGCTACACTGACCCAGAGTACTCTTTTGACAAGCACAGGATACAGGGGCAGGTATACATACACGGCGTAAGACCAAAAGAGAACATAAGTGTATCTCTTGTGACCAACGCCACAGTTCCAAGCTGAAATCTTTGCTATAGGTAATGCAATGTGTACAAGAGAATGTAAGACGTGGGCATATTCGACAACACATAAGCGTTCTGTTTGACAGTCAAGCAGCCTTAAAAGCGCTTGAATCACCTCGAATTAATTTTAAATTAGCGATAGAATGTCTGTCTCATCTGGTAACCCTATCTGAATGGAACAAGGTTTAACTAATATGTGTACCACGACACACAGGTGTAGAGGGCAATGAAAAAGCAGATACCCTCGCTAAAACTGGAGCATCCACCCCGGACAGCGATAGAGGCGTGGACTAGAACACAACATGCCTCTCGCTGTGATGTAATACAGGGACAAAAACTGAGGAAGGAAATAACTGGAATGCCTTCACACAGAGTAACAACCGACATACTCAGATTAGACGGCTGGTGGGACTTGTTACAGGCCACTGCCATTTAAGAAGACATCTACAAAAAGTGGATGTATTAAACAGAAGAAACACACTCTGCAGGATATGTGAAGAAGAACCACATAAGCTTTATTCCAGGAGACAGCAATTCTTCGAGGAAAATTTTCGTGCAGATGTTTTCACACATGAAAACCTCGTAAGCAACATCCTAAAACGGAGCTACCTTGACTGAGAAATGTTAGGGGGTGCTAGTAACCTAGTGGAAACCCCGCCGATAATCGACAAGGACTCCACAACTTCAACCACAGTACAACGAACAAAAGGTCTAAAGTAGGTACGCATAAGTATATCGTCGGACTGGGGCCAAGATGGCCTACCGGGCCAACTCCTTAGGGGCCATATAACAACAAAAAGACATGTCCATCCCTTGTTATCAGCTTAAACAAAGTAAAAATATATTTTTGGAAATCTGAAGATCAGTTTACTAAATAATGTGAAATTAAAACAAAAATACGAACAAAATTTTATGTTAGGAGAGTTTGATCGCGATGGTGATTTTTAGATTGAGATAAGGAATAATTCATATGGTAGGAGGACCACATTTTGGGATTTTTGCGAGGTCTACCGTGCGCTTTCCCAGTTGCCCGACGAAATGGTTTTAAAAATGTCATAACGTCAAAACAATTCAATTATTTGGCCTCAAACAGGACAGGTCGTCCCATCCGCGCACATGAACTAACTAAGCATTTAACATCTGACAAAATAACAGGCTGTTCGAATATACGAATATCAATACAATAATTTAAATAGTCAAAACTCTAATCGAAGAGCTAGGTGTATGTTGGGATTAAGATACTTGGTACCCGCAAGCCTAGATAAATAATTAAATAAATTAAATAAAAACCACGATTTTACTACTGTGACCTAAAAAGATCGTATCTTATTTTTTTTATGTTTTAAATTTGAAATTTTTTTAATTACATTCAACATTATCTTACTCTATTAATACATATTTAATTACAACGTGAGCTTCTCTTTACCAAGCTTTTGTTGGATTACGTTCGATAACAGTAAAAATAACAAAACAGGACCATAAAACTGTTACGTTTGGTACTCAGCAAGATTTGCCAAATAAAAAAATAACATTTCAGAAAATTACTTACTTACTTATCGACGTATTTACTAAAACTAAAGTAGGTCTACAGTAAAATCAAAGGTATTATGTATTTCTAAAGCTTCTTTGAGTTTAAATACTTACGTAACGTGTATTCAATGCTTTTAATATTTTTAAATTGCAAGAAATCCGTTGGAAAAACATTATTTACAAATTATTGCTTAAAGATTTAAGGGATATATTTTATTCTGTAATACGAATTCCAAGAATAAAAAATTAGTGAATTCATAACATATAGATAAATATTAGATAAAAACCTCAACAAATGAAGATAAAACTATCTTGTACATTTTTTAAACATTAAAGAATAACAAACAAATTAGCTCTTAAATTATAAAAAATAATTCTTGGCATTTAAACTACTACATACAAGCCCGGCCTCTGATTATCATGTTTATCATATTCTGATACAAAATATCAGCATTGCCTTGCACTTCAAAGTTTTGTCTTTTGTGAACCAAGTGGTCGTAAAGATAATTCGTTAAACTTTTCCACTTTTAATCTGTGATATTAAAGGGTTCGTTTAAATATTTACATAACATTTTTTTGTTTTCTATGTTATTTTGTTAATTATCGCATTATTCATCGCAACCTTGCACTTAAAAAAACTAGTATCGTTGAATAAATAAAATATTTTTAAGTCATTAAGAGAGGAATTTTGAAATCATATCTGTTGCTATGTTTAATACTCTGCTTTGCGATGGTCGTTATTAAACGGATTCAATGTAAAAATCGATAAAAATCGAAAGATGGAAATTTTTAATTCTACATAAAATACTTTAGAAATAACAATTTTAAAATATAATGAATTCGAAGACTTCCACGGTCAATGTTTCGTCCGCTTTTTTAAGGGGATTCATCAGGAGCAAAATAGGACACTAAAAGAGCATGGTAACTCAATGTGTCAACCAAGCCAGGGGCAAAACCCTTCTGAAGAAAAATAGAAAAGCTAACGATTTTGGCTATAACCAGTCAAGCGTATCGGACGAAGACGACGATTGGCCTGAAGTAACGATGGCGGACTTACATATGTCCGATAAGTAATAAACAGTGTCACGATTTAACTTGTTGGGATCTTGATATCAATGGCCTTACGGATTTTCCTGTTGAAGAGATAAGGAGCATTGGCAATGATTGAAGATTTTTCAAAAAATATCTTATGGCCAGTGTTATAATGATGTTCAGCAACAGCTGAGTGTGAGAGAAGACTTGATTTCAAGTAATGTTTGTGTTCACAGATACGTGTGTGTGTACTGAGCGACCAGTTTCTCCAATGTACACTAAACTACAAGAACAGGGGATGCTATAGACGGCTCTTGATGACAAGGGTTGAGTCGTATATTTTACTGAAGGGAGTATCTGTGACACTTCTGGAGGGGGGTTTGAAGATAGTTTTGATGTTATGTTTTTTGAGAATCGTACCTATGCGATCAGTAACTTGGTGAATGTAGAGCAAGAAGGCAGTAGCCTGGGGTACACGTGCTTTGAAGACTTCCAGAGTGTGAGGAGTGTAAATGTTTTTGATGACCTTCTTAACATGCCTTTTGTTATACCCATTCTTAACGAGATTGCCTTGAATATGGGCTAACTCGACATGAAAACTGTCCGGTTGAGACACTGTGATAGCACGATGAACGAGAGCCTTAATGACTGGTTAGCATACTGTTTTGATTGAGCAGCTGCGTAAACATGTTTGTAAATTAGTTAAGAAAGTCTATTAATGTATCTGCTATGTTTACTTTCTCTTGGTTTTGGTGGATATGGTTGTGTTTGTTCTGTTATTAGTTCTTGCTGTTTGGGCATAGATAAATGTTGGATTGGACAGAGGAGTTTGAATGATTGGTTGATTTTTCGTTGGGAATGTGATAGTCTGTACTTCTTCAACTGCTTGAGTTGTTTTTATTCCTTATTTTTATGAGATCTAGGTAGACACTGCATTCTTTGTAATTTTCAGTGTGATTCCCACTACATAATATGCGTATTACTGGGTGTGTCATGTGATTTCCCGCATTTTACACAGTTAAATGGTTTTGTACGGTAATAATAACTCTAAGCACAAAAGTATGGAGTGAGCCGTTACCCAAACTGTGTCCAAAAGAAATCAGATTTAATCAACGAAAAGATCGGCTTAAGCCATCGAACAGAAGAACTATACGAAATTAAAGACGTGTAAATCGCCTAACAAACTTAATTCAAGAAGCAGCATGGAAACCTACACCTACTAAACATAAAATACTGCCACAGAATCATAATGTACCTCTGCATATAAGGGAAGTAGTATCAGGAAAAAGACGAGCACGTGGAAAGTGGCAAAGAACCCACCAACTCCTCTCAGCTATACAATGGTCTCGTAATGATACCTTTAAACACTACATCACTAACCTATCACCAGAGGACCACTTATTATGGAAGGCCACCAAACAATTCAATCACACCAATAAGCAACTTTACTAGCAGAAGATCTTGGAAATTCCTAATTTCTGACAACAATATCGAAGACGGAGAAATCAAAAACTATCTAGATGCTCCCTCTCAATTATCATTACCCGTTAAATGCTTCTCACCAGCTGAAGTTTGTAAAGGAATCAATGGGACAAACTCATTCAAGGTCCTTGTTATAGTTTAGTGGTTGGAGAGATATTGGAACATCTTGCTCGAAACGCACTTGTTAGCTTGTAGCATGTTATGCCTGTGCTACTATCCCATGAAATGAAAATTTGCACAAATTGTCAGGATTGCGAAACCTGGGAAGCCACCCACGGAACCAGCATCATATCGACTTATACGTTTACTATCGCAAATGTCAACAATATTCGAAAAGCTTCTTCTTGTTTAAATAAATTAGTGTATCTATAAATAACCTAATTCCTGAAGACCAGTTTGGCTTTAGGCAAAATCACTCTTCTTCTTCTTCTTCTTCTTCTTTGTTTAGCTGTTTTCTACCCATTGGATAGAAGCCTTCCAAGTGTTGCGATTTTGGGCTACTTGGTACCAACTTAAGCCTCCGACTGCGTTTTTAAGTTATCACTCCATCTTATTTGTGGACGACCAATACTTAGCTTGTTACTCCATGGTTTCCGGCGTAGGAGTTTGTCGCTCCATTTTTCTTGATCTCTCGCCACGCGGCCAGTTCTCCTCCATTTAATTGACGCGATACAGTTAACAAAGTCCTTTACTTTCGTTTTGTGTTCGTTTAAGGATATACCAAGTATTCTCCTCTCTATTGCTCTTTGATTTACTCGGAATTTACTGAGAATAGCTTTCGTGAATGTCCAGGTATCAGCACGATACGATGTTACGGGCAATATACATTGATTGTATATTTCGGATTTGAGTTTTAGCGAGATATCCAACCCTAGAATATCTTTCACCTTTCCATATGCTGCCCAGGTTAATCGAATTCTTTCGTTTATTTATAGTGCTAGGTTTGCCTTACCTATTGTTATAGTTAGTCCGAGGTATTTGTATTTGTCAACTTTTTCAATTTTATTTGCTCCTAACACTATGTGTTGATCGTTGTCGGCTTCTATGATCATGTATTTAGTTTTTTGAAAATTTATTTCTAGATCGAATCGGATGGTTGATGCGTGAATATCTTCAATAAAACTAATAAGTTTATCCTTTGAATTAGCTATTTCAATCAGGTCCTCAGCGAACATCAGGTGACTTAATGTTTACACCTCTATCTTGTAAGTTAACTGCTTTTAAAGCGTCTGTCAGTACCAGGGTGAATAGTTTAGGAGACATTACGTCTGCGTGTCTCACTTCTCGTTCTATACTTACTTTGTTGGTTTTGTCGTGCAACTGTACTTGGACGGTGGCTTTATCATATGTGTTCTTAATTATATGTATTAGAGTAACGGTGGTCGATCCTGGCATTCCTAAGAGCATGTTGTATTGCCCATGTTTCGACAGTGTCGAAAGCTTCCCTTAAGTCTATAAGCGCCAACCACAAGGGTACAATGTATTCTGTCGTTTTTTCATTTATTGTTCTAATTGATTGTAAGTGTCCAATTGTACTAAATTTTTTTCTAAACCCTGCCTAATCGTTTGGCTGGTAGAATTTTGGGTGTTAACTGGTTGATCATGATTCGTGATATGGGCATATAGTTTTCCAGATCTCCTGTATCTCCCTTTCGCTGCTTCAAACATTTATTGGAGTTTTGCCAATTCATTAATAAGTGGAGTACCTACTCCCTGTCCTCAGCATTTCTGTTATAATAGCGTCTCCTGCTGTCTTACCATTTTTCATTATTTGTTGTACGTTGTACCTACTACTCTTATTTCGTCTGCATTTCTTCCTAGTTGACATTCACAATTCTTTTCTTCTTTAATTCTTGTTTATGTATGCCCCTTTTCTTCTTGGAATCATATAGATCTGTATAAAAATTTTCAACTACTTTCATAATTTCGTCTCTGTTGCTTGTGCATTTGCCTCGTCCTTTAGTTTCACTTTTTTTTGTTTTTAGCTGTCTTCTGAGCACTTTCGTGCCTTTGTATTTGTCTAGTAGGCTTTGGGCTAATTATATTTTGTGGTTCTGAATATCTTCTCTTGCTAGTTTTCTTCTGGTTTTGTTAACTTCTACGTATTCTATCGTAGACTTCTTGCCTTGTGTGATGAGCTGCCTTTTCTCTTTCCTAATATATCCAGAGATTTTTGAGTGAAATTGTTTTTTCTAGTAGTTTAGTTTTGTAAAGTTCTGCAGCATGGTTGAGTGTACATATAAGTACAGTGTTGGTTGATTTCTGGAATGTTATGGGTTTCTGGTTGTTTGGTGAGATTTTGTTCAAGGTAGTTGTTGTGTGGATTTTGTTTCAGTTCCACTCTGTTAACATTTTTAGATACAGGTTCTGTTAAAATCACTCTACAGTACAACAATGTCACCGAATCCTAAACAAAATCAAAGAGACTCTCGAAGGTCTGTTAGAAAACAAGTTAATAATGTACAAAACCATCTTAAAATCCATTTGGACGGAATTGGGCTCTGAGGCCTCAGCAAACCATCCAACACAAAAATACTTCAAACTTTTCGCATGATAGCAAATGGACTCTGGTTTGTGTCTAATCAAACCTTCATAAACGATGTAATCGCTCTATATGTCAACAAATGCAAAGTAAGAAGTACTGATCATAGCAACCATCTCGTAAGTGAACTCTACAATCAACTCTTGGCAGGAATACGATATAGTTTAGTAATGCGAAGTTCAGCTAGTGTGGAATTTCCGACAAATCCCTGGAACCCGCAAGCCTAGATTTCTCCCAATAAATAAACAAAATAAACATCTGTTTTTTATACACTCACCTTACTTGCCAAAATGATCGTTTACTCCAAGAATTCCGCAATGTTTTTACGTTTTTTATTTTCTTCTAATTTTCTGAATTTTTAATGTATTTATTCTCAACGGTTTTTTGTCCCCCACAAAGTCCCAAAACTACAGAAATAGTGTTATCTGTTTGTAACTGTAACCTATTAAACTATTTATAATTTGTAACTTTCCGAATAATAAATGCAACATAAATATTTAAGTAATAAAACGTCGATATCTCAGATAAAAACGCGTAAGGTTCAGATTATTATTTAAGTTTGTGAAACAAATATCATAACTTAAGATATTTTTTATGTAGAGATCAACGTTGGGATATCACTTTAACGCATGGTAACCGAGTATTTGTTTATTTTTAGCTCTTAATTTGACAAATTTTACCATTTAAAAGTGCAATAAAATTAATTAACAATGAGATAATACCGTCCATTCGCTTCCTTATTATATAACACCGTCGTTTATGTTAAATATAGTTGTAAATTAAAGACCTGAACTGCGTATCTCATTCTATGTTTTATGGCTTTTTTACGACATATTTTTGTAGCGAAGGTCGTTTTGCAATTGTATGTAAACAAAAATTTCATTAAAGTGTTTTTGGAAAATTGATTATGCAATCTGCTTTAAACGCTTTATGGGTTTGGGGCAACTTTTAGGTAAAAGTTCATTGGGTAGTCTGAAATTTCTATTTTTACTTTTAAATTGACCATAAGCAAATTAAACAACTTCGTTTCTTTCAGTTTTTTTTAGAATCATCGCAGACTGACTTTAAAATTAGAGGTCTTCACGATTAATATTCACTGCAGTTATTTCATTCATTTGGCGTTTCTTCCAAAGGCAAGGAACCTCAACAAGAGGGAGCACTATGGGATACGAAGGGGGGAGGAACAGTTAGTTTACCAGAATCAGTCTTAAATCTCAGGCTAGGCAAAAAGAAGAAAAGGAGAAAGATACGAGAGATTGGATGTGCAACTTGGAGTACTTACACACTGAACATAAACATGCTTATGAGTTTATGAGCGAAACAAAGAAGAAAGGAAGTGCAACTAAAGAAACAGATGGACTAATACACTGTCGGAGTGGGGTAAGAAAGGAAGAGAGAACAAAGGCGGGTATAGGAATCTTCTCAAGAAAAAATTTGCATAACCGATCCAGAAATGGAAACCCATTAATGAAAGAATGATAAAATGGCCCTGAAAATTTATGGAAGAGAGGTTCTGATTCTGGAGGCGTATGGACCCACAGATTATCGCCCAATAATCAAAAAGGAACAGTTCGTTCATGCAGACGCTGAGGGAAGAACCGAAAAAAAGAAAGCATCAACAAGAAATCATAATTGCAAGTGATCTAAATGGAAGGACAGGCAAAAGACTCATAGAACTCTGCGAATTAACCAATTTGAGGATAACAAATGGGTAAATAAATATGCATGAGTGCACAAGACACGAAAACTGAGATCTATAATCGACTACATAATCGTAAAGAAGGACACCAAACTTAGAATAAAAGATGTAAGAGTGATGAGAGGCGCAGTCCGCGGGGGTGACTATCGATTACCATGGTTTGGCCCCAAAAATTCACCCATTACAAGATGAAACAGTAAAAGAATTGTAGCGTAACAGATCAGACCACAAACTTAGAATTTAGATGTGACAACCTCACAGATACGTATGAACATATAAAAAATTTATAGAAGAAGCAGCATTCGAGGCGCTAGGAGAGAAAGAACAAGAGGGCGGAAAATACAAATGCGAACTAAGGGAAGGAACAGTCGAAGTAAATAAAAAGAAAGAATTATATAAAAACTGGTTTAGCACGAAAAACGAAAGGGATTTACAAAATTATAAAGAGAAGAACAGAGAAATGAAAAAACTAGTAACAATCCAAAAGAATGAAGAATGGAAAGAAGCATGCCCAATGGATAGACCAATGTATAGAAGGAGCTCGGAATCCTAGAACACAATTAAAGCACTAAGAAGAAATCACAAAGAAAAAGCACACATTCCATATATCCCTGATCCCTGAAAAAGAATAGGAAACATACTATAAGAATCTTTTAACGGAACAACGACTGGAATTTATAGGGAATAATGATGACATAGAGATATTTCAGATTGAAGAAGAAATAACAGTATCTATGGAAGACATCTTCTTCTTCTTCTTAGAGTGGCATACCCTTTACAGGGCATTGCCGCCTTCTCTCCATATGTCTGTGGTGTGCATGTGAAGTGCTCTTACTAGACAGAATAACTCAGTGGTTTGCCATGCCTTCCAAGGGAAGTGGTTGGATTCACGGCCACGACGTAAGAGGCCTAAAAAATAATAAATCACAAAGAATTGTCCCAGAACTAATAAAGTATGGGTCTGAGAAACTGTATCTTATGTTGAAAGATATGTCTCAACCAACAATAAATGGAGCAGAAATGCCCAGCGAGTGGAAGGGATTCTATATAACTTCTATTGTTAAAAAATGGGACCGTCGAAACTGCGAGAACTACAGAGGAATAAGTGTGATAGCAACAATGGGAAGAATGTATAGGAAAGTTCTAAGAAACAAAATAGACGACCAAATAGAGGGCAAAATAGGAGAAGACCAGGCTGGTTTTACCGCAGGCAAGTCATGATAGACCATATCCGTATATACCCTACAACAACTATTAGAAAGGAAGAAGGCAAAAAATAAAGAAGTACACTTAGCCTTCATAGATCCGAATAACCTAGGGGAAAGCTCTGGCTTCCTAATAAACACATCAATGTTGCCAAGGACTAGTACAAAAATAACAAAGTACAAGTTAAGATCGAGCAGAAATTAAGCGGCAGTTTTGAATCAACAAAAGGTTTCCTACAAAGATGCTTGACATCGCCCACCTTATTTAAAATATACAACATATATAGAACAAACTCTAAAATCATGAAGGTACAAATACGAAGGAATGGGAAGACCTGAGCTACATGATAAGAAAACTCACAGAGAGAAAGCAGGAATTGGAATAAACTTAAAAAACCGAATGTCTTACAACATCAGAAGAAAGAGTAAGAAATTTATAAATACAACAGGGAGTGGAAATAAGAGGTACGGGAGGGGATACTTTGTCTCAGAATTTGTTAATGTAATAAGCGACTTCTGAATCATTCTTGAGGGAGAAGAACCCAAAGTTTCGCCTATTATCGTAAAGGGTTTCAGTAGGAACAAGCTGCGGATTAAAAGAGTAAGGTAACTCAACGCGTCAACCACGCCAGAGACGAAACCATTTGCAAAGTAGGCAAATTAATCTGGGCCGAACCCGTTAGTTAAGCATTAGGTTAAGAATATAAACTGACACTGGTGGAATGTGAGGCAAATCTAGGGGGACACATCACCTCATTTTACCCCATCAAATGTAAATAAGACTTCGGGTAAAAGAAGACAGAGTATGGCTAAGGAACAGCTTACGCTTTGTTCAACTTAACATAATATATAATAACTAGACGAACCTAGAAAATCGTAGATGATGTAGCCTATATCACAGTCATGTAAATGAAACGCAATCAACAAACGAGTAAGATAGATGATATTGGATTGCAAATAACTATTAACAAAACTAAAAGTAGCGGAATAATCAGGCCATAGATAAAGTAAAAGAATTTCCTATCTACATGATATTGTTTCTAAGAAAGACTACATAGTCTTCTGAGACATAAAGTACAGCACAGACAAAACAAATTTAGTTTTTTTTAATTTAAAGCATAATACGGAGTAGTAATCAATTAACTACTTAGTATGGGTGCGAAGCGTTGACAACCATGACAAACCACAAGATTCCAGTAATCTTTAAGAAATGCTTGGTTAGTTTTATTACTAACGAGGAACTATAGCAAATAGCAGGACAAACCAGTTGGAGAAGAAAATCAAATACATAAAATGAAACTGAATTTGTTAAAAGTAACTATGACAAAAATATCGCCTCAGCGGAATCCTCAAAGAACCAGGCCAAAAATAACGTGAAGAAGATAGCAAACAAAGGGAAAAAACTCGTAGATCAGCCTAGGACTAGGTGGAAAGCGGCAGTATAACTGAAGTTACAGGGAACAAGCAACTAACTAAAAAGGACAGAAGTAAGAAGCATATTGATTATAAACAAATGAGTTCAGATTGGTGACAATGGAGATTATTATCCGAAGAGGCACTGTCAATGGGCAAGCCTTGTAAAGAAACAAGATAAATGACCGAAAACAGGATACGATGAAAGTTAGGTAGTCCTTGAGAGTGTAGAGTACTCTACAAGGGAGTAAGATAATATGATCTCATACGAAGCTAGAACAAATAAAATAGGTCCCTTTTCATATTTTCTTATAAAAAGGCTTAACATTATTTCAATATTTTCTGCTGTTTGACTTCATAACTTAAAAAATAGAGCAGCAGAAAAACAAGATAAAAAATTAATTAATATACTGAACTAGAAACAGAACGACTCGGATTCAAATACCAGAGCCCAGCGGACGGCCTGTCCAATCGCTGAATACAGTAGCGAAGTTGAAAAGATAGGTGTGATGCTTCTTTTTTTTCTTCTTCAGCCTTTGTTCATCCAATGCTAGACTAGGCTTCTTCTAGTTGCTTCCATACTATTAAAAGTCGACATGAAACGCAACGCAACTGAAACGCCACACTTGCTGAACGTGTTGGCGAGTCGCAGTAACACAATCAGAGTAATCGTTATCTGATTGCCGCCTGTGACTATCTGGCTTAAACCTTTTGAGAAATAATTGTCCTCAGTTAATCCGCGGATGCTTATTTGGTTAGACTTTATTTGCACCTATTAGCCATTGGGACGCGCCGAGGACTTTCCCATCTCGGTATGTTTTTCACGAAGTATTGAGCAAGCCCTACTCAATTCTGAGCTGATACCGGGGTATAGCATGGGACACTGCCTTACTTGGTTGTAAGTTCACTATGCTCGATCTGCAATCTTGAGTGCTTTACATAATAATTGTTACATACGTCGGGGGATAATATAATTAAGGTTCTTTGAAAACTCCAATGATATTAGTAAAAATGGAGAGAGACAGAGAGGAAGGAGAAGATAAAAGGGCATCGAAATAATATCTTGAAAAAACGATAAGAAATAGGGGTTTTAAATTACTTAAGAATAATACCAACCTAAAGTCAATAGATTTACATTTTGCACAACTGCTGAATAAATACGAGGTACGGCGGATGACCACAGTGTACCGCCTGAAAAAAATTACAATGCATTTGTAATCTTTTCAGACCACAATAGACCATATTTTATAAGGGGCGGAAAACTTGGTTATAAATAAGAAATATAAAAGCAAGATCGAAGCAACGGAAATGGAATATTGGAGAAGGAGCTGCAGCCTCATTAGAAGAGACAGAATCACAAGCAATGAAGTAAGATATCAGCACATAAGTACATATATCGAAGAAAAGACACTCTAGTGGTATGGACGTGCCCGACGAGCCGACAGGACAAGATGGATAAACATGATAACCGACTGGAGCCCACCGGGATGGCGAAAAAGAGGACAACTCAGGAGATCCTGCGCGAGGTTAGATGAAGTGATGGAAAGAAGTGGTCTACAAGATGAGGGATGGGAGAACAAAAAGGAAAGAAGAGCCTTGCTGAGAGGAGGAAGACAGCGGTAGAGAAACGAGGTAGATGAAGCGATGGAAAGAACAGGTCGACAAGATGGAGGATGGGAGAACAAAAAGGAAAGAAGAGAAGGCAACGGCAGAAAAACGAGGTAGATGAAGCGATGGAAAGAAGTGGTCTACAAGATGGAGGATGGGATAACAAAAAGGAAAGAAAAGCCTTGCTGAGAGGAGGAAGACAGCGGCGGAGAAACAAGTAGATGAAGCGATGGAAAGAAGAGGTCTACAAGATGGATGATGGGAAAACAAAAATGAAAGAAAAGCCTTGCTGAGAGGAGGAAGACAACGGCAGAGAAACGAAGTGGATGAAGTGGTGGAACGAAGAGGTCTACAAGATGGAGGATGGAAGGACAAAAGGGAAAGAAGAGCCTTGCTGAGAGGAGGAAGATAGCGACATTAAACCAAACTTAAATTTTAGATTAATGAAACTAATGCTTGACACTAATTCAGGATAAATTTAAATTGAGAGTGTCTGTTAAACTTTAGCCAAATGCTACTTTGAGGCCTCGTTCGAGACAGTTATTTTGAATCAACCGGTATATCAATTTTTCGTTCAAACATCATTCTGATTAATTTTATTTCACGTTCTTAAAACGAACCCTGAGAATAAAAATTCGCATTTTAAATAAATTATTGAAAAACTGTTGTTTTGTATAAATACAGTGGCGTAGAGTGTGACTGAATACCAAAGCGAAATTGGTGGGCTTAACTACAGAATAAATTAGAGGAAAACGTGTATAAAATACATGAATACATTAAAATAGTTGGCTACGAAAGCAGCCTTCTTGATTAAATATTTTGTTAAGTCGGAATTACTTGGCATGTTTAAATGTTTAAACAATTCATGACTTAGGTACATTCCTAATTTTTATAAAACTATTCACACGAAATGTAAGAAATCAGTACCTACTTCTTGAAAGAAAATAAGTAATAAAGTAAAAATACATATAAACTATTTAATTAAAAAAATTCATAAAAAAACTTTTCAACGATTTCAATGATTATTTTTCAAGATTTTCGATAGGGAAAATACAAACCGGTTCGCATTCTAAAAACCCCAAACATGAAGCATCCTCAAATCATAAATTAAAACTTTATAGTTGCAAACTGAAAAACGCAAATTTTCATTTACGATCTGCCAAATAATTCACTGGCGAATTTCTAAGTGTTAAAAAAATCGAACCGCACTTACCTTCCGTATAAATAGACACCGGTATCTGCCACAATGTTTCAGCACAAACTATTTTTACGAGATAATAATTTGGTGGACCATCCGAGCGCGACCTTGTGATTACTGGCCTACGTCATGGAGATAAATTTCTTTTTCCAAACAAAAACAGTTTGAAGGTTTTTTCACGCTTCGTGAGGGGGGGACGCTCGGCGTCGGGGACGTTTCAGAATTAAACGCCCTTTAATTCTTCAGGACAGTTTTATTTTTGTTTTTCTTGCTGATGCTCTTTTTTTACCTTTCTTTTATTTCTTCGTAAGATCGGCCATGTTTTAACGTACAAGTCATTTTTAAAAATTACAGAAAAGCATAATGAAAGCATGGAAATTTTGAACGATTTTGTTTCCTGTTTTCAATTAATTGTTGCTAAGTCTTGCTTTTTTGAATTCCGATTTGTTTACGTGTTTACTTATCTAGTTTTACGACCGTTTACGCTAAATTTACAAACTGTTTGCATGGGAAAAGGTCACCATTCGAATAATTTGTTATGGAAATAAAGCAAAAGTGTACTGCGCGAATGTAAATCCAAAAATTCATGTTTTGATAGCCGTCCTGGCGAGCTGCCTAATTTGAATTGTTTATTCTTTTCTGTTTGTCATACCGGGTTCGATCTAACACTATTACAAAAAAAATCATAAATAAACGAAAAGCGATGTTATTACGATTAACCCCTTATAATTTGTTTATTTGTGTATTTGATTCAATTTGTAAGTTTTTGGCAGCTTTTTTGGAAAAGTTTCAAAGTTAGGAATTATTAATTTGACCTGCAGTCATTATAATTTATAAAAAACAATAACAAAAACCAATTTTTGGAGAGTAAAACGCAAGAACTGCCCCTTCGAGTGCACCTATAATTATATGTTTTATTTATAAGCATGAACTATTGGCAAATAATTTTGTTTTTGCGTTTTACGAATTTTTTTCCATGTAAACATACGTAATATTTTTCTTGTTAAAAGTACGTGTTACTGTAATATTAAGGCAAATCAAAATTCTTATTACAAGAAAAACAAGGAAATTGACACAACTTGGGTTTTTATTTTATTTTTAATTAACAATATGGAAATTAAAAAAATATATACCTATACGTTCTATCTATCTATCTATCTATGGCGCTACGGTCCTTGTAGAATCTTGGCCTGCTCAACAATCTTTTTCCACTCTATTCTGTCCATGGCTTTGGTCCTCCATCTTTTGATCTTCGGCTGCCTCAGGTCCTTCTCCACGTCTTCACTCCATCTCTTCCTATGCCTCCCTCTCCGTCTTGTCCCTTGTGGTTTCCTGTTATAAGCCATTTTTGGACCTGTTTCCTCCTCCATTCTGATGATATGTCCTAACCATCTTAGTCGGTTTGTTTTTACAGTGGAGACTATATCCGGGTCTTTGTATAATTCTTTGATTTCGTGGTTCATTCTTATTCGCCATTCACCGTTTTCTACCACTGGTCCATATATTGTATTCTTTCGAATACATTTAGATTTTTTTCATCTTCTACTTTTAACACCCAAGATTCGCTTGCATACGTTACTAATGGCTTTATTACTGTCTGGTATATTTTCTTTTTGGTGTTCCTTGTTATATTCCTTGATTGTAATGTTTTCTTTAATGCATAATAACATCTGTTACCAGCAGCTAGCCCCGCTTTTATTTCTTCGCTAGTTTCGTTTTTTGCTGTGATTATGCTTCCTAAATATTTGAATTGTCTTGTTTCTTCAAACGTTTGTTGTTCTATTCTTAGCTGTTCCAGAGCTCTGGTTTCCTCCCTAGTCATCACCATGTATTTCGTTTTTAATTCATTTACCGCCAGTCCTGCTTTCTTTGTTTCTTTTTCTAATTCCTTAGAGGCTGTTAGTAGTGTTTGTTTATTCCTTGCTAGAATGGCCACATCATCTGCGTATGCTAAATATTGGCAGCTTCTGTTGTATATATTTCCTTTTGGGTTTATATTTATTGCTCGTATGCATCTCTCTAGCACCAGGTTAAATAAAGTTGTTGAGAGTGGGTCCCCCTGTCTGGGTCCTCTTGTAATTCTAAATTGTTTGGACGTCTTGCCGCCATACCTTACTCTGCTTTTAGATCTTATTAATGTCATTTTAGTAAACGATACTAGTTTTTCTGGGATTCCCATTTCTCCCATTGTTTCTTCTATATATATATCCTCTATTGATGCTATCATATGCTTGCTTAATGGTAAGAACACGAGTAGAGATAAATCCAAGACTAGAGAGAAGAAAACCAATTGAAGACGGAGCTATAAACATAGACCATACAGAAGTGTGGAACAAAGAGGATACATATAGAAATGCTCTAGAGAAGACATTCTTAGACAACCCGATTAGAGAAAATGCAAATGTTGAAAATCTTCACAATTACATCATCCACAACATAAAAGAAACTGCAAATAGAGTACTTAAAAAGACAAATACAACTAAAAGACATCCTAAAATATATTGAAAAATTCTACCAAGACCTATACTCGTCAAAGGCACAAGAAACACCAACTAGCCCAAATGAAAAACGAGCACCATTGACCAGACACTATACCGAAGACATACCTACAATTAGTAAATACGAAATAAAACAGCCACTCAGGCAAATGAAAAACAATAAAGCAGCAGGTCCGGACGGGATAGTAATAGAGCTAATAAAATCAGGAGGGGAAGTACTTTTAGGACATCTAGAAACATTATTTAACCAATGTCTAGACGCGGGAACAATACCCGATTCACGGAAAAACGCTATCGGCCACATGTATAAACTACTAACAAAAGTCATATGAAGATTAATAACGAACCGTCTAGACGAATTGCAAACCACAGAACAGGTTTTAGACGGGGATACAGCACTTTGGACCACATACACATTGTAAGACAAGATATGGAAAAAGCACATGAATATAACCAAAACCTGTACTTAGCATTCATCGATTTTGAAAAGGCGTTTCACACGGTAGAAACGTGGGCGCTGGTCAATGCATCAAAGAGATGCAGAATCGACTACATATACAGGGTGACAATAATCTACCTGTGTTGTATGGGTAACTTTGTTATTATAGAAGTTAGAGAGTCGGCTAAATTAGCAAAGTTGGGCAGAATTTCAAGACAAACTAGATGCCAGTTTGACATTTGACATACACTTTCAACTTTTTCAAATATTTCGAAAAAACTAAAAACATGCGATTTTTTAAATGTTTTATAATTCCATAGCCACCTATTCTAAAACCAAAGTGAAATATGTTTCTTGTAGATATTTTTACGTAGAATTATAAAAAAATATCTACAAAGTCATAGCACTCTCGATTTTTGAGATATAAGTCAAACTTACGTTTTTTTAAATGGCAACCATAGTAGGCTATGGATTCATTAAAGAGCTTATTTTTTGCTGATTTCAAAAATGTATAGGTTGTCATATCTGTTTCCGTTAATTTTCTCAGAATTTGCAAAAAACTGAAATTAATGATGATAAATAATAACCATGCACTAAGAATGCCTTGGAATTTTGTCATAGTCTCTTGTTTAGTAACTCATACTCAAAAATAATTGAAATTATCAAATTTTTTTAATTAAACAAATAACAAATAAAATAGGTACTTAGTAACTATCATTATGGATAACAGAACTAAATAATAAATGTATGTAACTATAAAAATAAATTAATGATTATAATAATACTTCAAAGTGACCACCATTTTCTTGAACACATAACTGACACCGTTTTAATATTTCACGTTGCAATTTATTTAATGTATTATGTCTAATTTCGGCTACAGCTCTTCTTAGTTTTATTTTCAGGTCATCAATGTTATGAGGTTTTCTTTGTACACTTTGTCTTTAATAGTTCCCCATAAAAAAAAATCTAGGGAGTTAAGTCCGGAGACCTGGGGGGCCACGCAATAGGACCTCTGGTACCTATCCAATTAGGAAATCTTTCCAATGAATAGTGTGGCACAATGTGAGCATTGTGAGCAGGTGCTCCATCGTGTTGGAAGTAATTCAAATTTTGTATAAAATTTAATGGAAGATCGTCCAACATTTCTTCGAATTGATTACGTAAAAATAGCAAATACCTCTCTGAATTTAGATTTTCCTCATAAAAATAAGGACCAAGAAGTTTTGTTCCAAAAATGCCGCACCAAACGTTAATAGAAAAAACGTATTGTTCTCGCCTTTCAACCGTTAAGTCTGGATTTTCCCTTACCCAGTAAATATGATTTTTTCTATTAAATAAACCATTATTTGTAAATTTGGTTTCATCCGTAAATAGAAGTTTTGCAAAAATTCTTTTATCTGGCTGCCTTCTTTCCATGTATGTTTGCAGATACAATTCAGAAGCTGCATTCGCATCACGATCACAATTGTAATAGCAAAATAACATATCATTTCTTTCTTCCCACGAGTAAGCCATTTTTTTAGTAACTTTAACAGAACTACTTAACACATTCACATCCGTAATTATCAGCAAAACAGGACTAACTTTAACAATTAAATTTGTTTTGTTATGTTCCAATTCCAAGGCACTCTTGTTATACTATACAGCTAATTATTAATTATGATCATTAACTTCAGTTTTTTGCAAATTCTGAGAACATTAACGGAAACAGATATGACAACCTATACATTTTTGAAATCAGCAAAAAATAAGCTCTTTAATGAATCCATAGCCTACTATGGTTGCCATTTAAAAAAACGTAAGTTTGGCTTATATCTCAAAACTCGAGAGTGCTATGACTTTGTAGATATTTTTTTATAATTCTACGTAAAAATATCTACAAGAAACATATTTCACTTTGGTTTTAGAATAGGTGGTTATGGAATTATAAAACATTTAAAAAATCGCATGTTTTTAGTTTTTTCGAAATATTTGAAAAAGTTGAAAGTGTATGTCAAATGTCAAACTGGCATCTAATTTGTCTTGAAATTCTGCCCAACTTTGCTAATTTAGTCGACTCTCTAACTTCTATAATAACAAAGTTACCCATACAACACAGGTAGATTATTGTCACCCTGTATATAGGTAGAACTAATGAACAAAATATACGAAAACGCAACAGTGACCGTTCAGATATTTAATAAGATGAACCCGATAAATGTAAGAAGGGGAATTAGACAAGGAGATACCATCTCCCCAAAACTCTTTACTAACCTATTAGAAGACGTTTTTAAAGCTTTAAATTGGACTAACTTAGGAATTAATATCAATGGAGAATATCTGTCCGACTTACGATTCGCTGACGATATTATTGTCTTATTAGCAAATAATATGGAAAATTTGACGATGATGATTACAGACCTGCAAGAAGTAACAAGAAAGATCGGACTAAAAATGAACATCACAAAAACAAAGATTATGGCAAACAATGACGATATAGCACCTATCCGTCTCGAGAACGAACTAATAGAAGTTGTCGACGAATATATATACTTACCCCAAATAATTACTTTTAGGACAGAATCCCAGACAGCAGAAATTGGAAGAAGGATAAAGTTAGCTTGGACTGCTTATGGAAATTTAAGAAATGTGTTTAAAACAACAACATACCTACAACCCACAACACCTTAAAACTAGAGTGTTTAATCAATGCATTCTTCCAATACTCACATATGCCTTGAAAACCTGGCCCCTTACGGAAGCCATGAGGAAAAAAAATGAAAATTACGCAAAGAAGAATGGAAAGGTGGATGCTAGGAGTGCAGGACAGAAAAACAATAGATTGGGGACGCTGATGTTGATTAGATTGAGGACGGATACATCTCGTATAATATTCTTACGGTATGAGATGATGAAGTCAATCTCGTTCTCCGTAATCCCAACAGGGTTTTTCCACGTCCATTTTCGGTGTTCTTTTTTTAGAAAGAATGTATTCATTGCTTTTAACTGGTGGTTTTCAAGGAAGTTTAGTAGTATTGGCCCTCTGTCGTTACGTGTTCCACCCTGTACATATTTAGATATTGAGAATCGCCTTTTAATGATGAGTGCAATGATATAGTACTATATGGTTCTATCGCTAACAGTTTAGTAGTTATTTAATTGTTGTTAAAAAAATTAACCTTACTTTGGACGAACACCACTCCGAACGACTGTTGTCGTTGAAATGACAAAATCTTCGGAGACATTTAAAACGTGTTAGAGACATAACATCTGCAATTTGCGGTATTTGCTGCCCAATAATCATAGTAACTAGGAAGAGAAGTTATTCCCTCCTCCCCCAAGGTCATCAGTCCTTGGACTGGTTTGTTGCAGTCATCCATAATCTTCTATCGGTCGCTTTCCTTTTCATATCACGTAGTTCTTGCTTCTAGAGTCTTCAATTACTTATTTGTTTAATATACCTGAGGCAGGGTCTACCTTTCGGTTTTTTTCCATTAACAAAAAAGTTGACAAGAAGTCGGTAATTTCTTTGGTATTTGTATCTATAAACTTCTGTTACTTGAGAACTATATAAATTAGTTTGGTCAACTATGAAATACTATAATGGCAATCCTAGTGAAAATCGCGGGGTAATAAGTCCGTTTTACTCTATTTGTAAACAGGTTTTAGTACTTTCTTCTTTTTTGCTGGAGGTTCCTTAGCAGCATTTGTGGAATTAGAATAGTTATTGCCATCAACGTCTGAATCACTAATATCAGATTCATTTATGATTTTGATGTGGCACTGTCTGTGGTTCAAAATCAAAATCAGGAGCAAGAAGCAAGAACTTCATTATCTGAATCGTAGGAATCGTCAATGTCAGATATATTCGAAAGCGGAGGTAAGATCGCTACTTGTTTTCATTTTATTACTGTGAACAAATAATAAATTTGTAGCAAGGAACATTTACTCAAAATACATTTAGTAGGTAACGACCACTGTATATGCACACAACCACTACTACACGCTTCCAGATGGCCATTTTTCTGGTAGAAAGAAAAATGTCGGAAATCAGTTAGGCAACTTCTACAGCGGCTCACAGCAGTAAGAAACTAAGAAACAGAATTGCAGAATACAGAATTTACATTAGGTACTTCTTTTGAAGTTGTTGCGGTTTAATTATAATGGAACAACTATAGCAACTTTAAAAGTGCACAACTTCACTTCATTAGAAAATAATGGTTAGACTACAACTTTACACGATTGGTAGGACTACATTGATTTAAGTTCAACAATTTTTACATAGATGTCAGCAGCTCACTTTTACGTTGCTTCTGTTTTTCGGTTGACAGTATTAATGTAAACCAGTGCATTCTTCGTTGTAAACGTCATAATCACATCATACACAAACCACATGTTAATTGTTTGAGTTACTAGAATGCCAACAATCAACAAGTCAGTTATTCAAAAATGATAAATATTTCCGTTATATGCGGTTTTAGTAAGAATTAATGCTTATAATTTAAATCTGTGATATTGAAACGTAAGTCCGGAAGAGTTTCATTGATAATTTACATTAATTGTAACGCAATTTGCAACTGTTTGTTTTTGGGTGTTATAAGTGAGGTTATGTAATTTATTAGTGAAATTATTTGTATTTGTAATTATACTATAAAGAAAATCGTATGGGAATGGCAGTTATTCATTGGTGTGTTTTACTATTGTAGATTCCTCCAGAAAGATCACCTCTTCCATTCGACCAATGCCCAGTTTACGATGTCACGACACGAAAAAGTTAAATCGGGAAGTTTTGTAAGTATTCGTTTTTGTAGATATTTTACGGTTATATTTTTAATTTTATAAACAAACTAATCATTAGTATATTGAACGCAGAATACACAGTTATTAGCACACACATTTACGTACAATATTATCAGAACTAATGAAGTGCCTGTATTACTAATCTCCTCGTTTTCTTATCTTTATGGTATTTGTACAAGATAAGAAAGGGTGTAGGATCAGAGGAAAACTTAACAATTAGAAAACATGAACTAATTTTGTGAAGTTTGTTCGAAGTGAAATTTTAGAAAATGGAAAAAACCAGATACAAAAGGCGTACTGCTAGAATTCCGACCTTAACAGGTGTAAGTGTATTCGAATGTAATGTATTTAATTATTACCTTTGTTTTGTCATTTGAACGCTACTCGTACGCAGCGCAGCTACTTTAATAATGAATTTTAATAAGGTGCTTCTGCCATCGCCGCATCGTCATTCGATAAGCCGACAACAGTCGCGGTTTACCATTTTCTGTGAGTTCGGTAATTTATAATGAATATAAAGTTTGTTATTTTCGTAATGTGACGAATCGTCTAAAGAAAATTGTAGGAAAATGCTACTTATACTGGCCTTCATAAATCAATATACAATAAATTATGATGCTGAAAGCACTTGGCTGCCGTGTGTATCTGTGTATCTAACGGACGTCTGTCTGTCAGTATCCGTAACCTCTTTTACCTTGTGTCGAGGCTGGTGTGTTAGCTTTTGTAATCTTTACAGGTGCAATGCACAATCCGGTCTGACTCTGCACTCCAATAGATGTTTAGTTATTTAAGCGCAGTTTTGTTTGTATTGCAAGCCATGCTCCTTCATGGAACATCGGTGTTTTTACCATTGTATGAAATTGTTTAGCTACAAAGAATGTTTCAGTAATTTGTTGAGCCTTTTGCTTTTAAAATTGTCCTTAAACATGAAACATAAATTCTAATTTTCCTTGATTATAACTGCAACATAAATACATCTAATGTGTTCTGTTCATAAATTACCTTAACTTTCTCAATTGTAGGTCAATGTTAACATACTTGCTCATCCTTGTGTGATACAAATAATTGCAGTAAAAGGGCACAAAATGAAAGGTAATAATTTTTGTAACACATCACATTTTTTTAATAAAATCAAACGAAGAGTGACTTATGCCTGAGGATGACAACAACACTGATTTACATAATGATGTCACAGCTTGAGGTCAATTTGATTACAGAATTATACTCTGTCTCGTGTTTATATTCTCCCACCATTGTAAGGTTGACTCTGTTTAAATGGTAGCATAAAATTAAGAACCACATGTTTGCCTGTCATGACATCATCAGTATATCTGTGTTTGTGATTAAAACCACATTCAAACTGACCACTTGCAGTGGAAGCTCTTGCCGTATTTTTAGTCCTATTTATTTTTATCCTTTGTGTTCCAGTATATTTTCAAGTTTGTGTTTAGATCAGTGAGAGTGGTGTTCCAGTTCTACATTTTTTATTCGGTTAGATGATCCGTTGTTATTATATGTTGTGTGTAGAATTTAAAGTTTGATCTGCTTTGGATGTTGTCCTACCAGCATGTATAGCTATGTATGTATTGTTTTTTTTGTATTGAATTAGCTTTAAATCACATGTGCCTTGAAACAATTGTTCATTATTTTGTTATCTAAGTATTAGTCAGTGTTTTAATTAATTATTTGTTTCGGCTTTTATCTAGTCATGTTGGGAAATTTTTGTTATTGATAAATTGTTCAAATGATTGTGCCCAAATTAGGATTTAATTAATTTTTACCCATTTTTATTCCACAGTCTTACATCAGCTTTTATTTACATTAGTCACAAGTATTTGCAGATAATTTTTATGCATATTACGATTGTTTATCTTGTTTTTTATTGTGTCATAACCTCATTGATTTCTGTTGTAAGCTTGGCCGTCATTTATTTTTTTACAAATGACTAATTTCCTTTATTTCTGTAGGTTTAAATAAAAAGTAATTCCCCAAAGAGCAAATAGTAATTCTAAAATATTTAAATTACACTTTCTTTATCTCTTAAATGTCCAATGATTTTTGCCTTAATGTAACAGATTACTCATGTTTAAATATTTTCAAGCTTATGTAAGCATGTTTGAACTTTTCACCTAAATTTTAATTTCAAGGTAATTGAGTAATCCATGAAATCCTTACCAATACTACCATGCTAAAGTTGCCTGCATAGTCTTTCGCATATGAATATGAAAATTTGTCTATAAATAGATTTGAATTGCCGTTTTGATTGTCTAAGTATGGCACATAAGTAAAAGCAACAGTTACATTAACACCTAAGGAGGCAATAGAGCTATTATTGCAACTACTCATATCCGAAGACTTTTATGGAAGTTAACTGTAGTATATACACTACTGTGCAGGTCTTGGACCACCTTTGGACATAACATAAACATTTGTTTTTCAAACTATTTTTCATCAAAAAAGGTACTTTAAGATTAGCCAAAGCCTAGAGGCATTATTTTTAATCAATACATTGTATGCCCACCTTTATTAGGCCGGCGACATACTTGCGGTGCGCAACATGTAGCGACCGCGTCGCGCTAGAAAACGCGAGTTCTGACATGTAACTCATGTCAGTTTCGCTGATTCAATGAAACTGAATATATAATGAACGTCAGAACACCTCTTCAGTCATTTCTTGCTTTCAGTCGAAGTGAAAAGTGGTTCTACTTTTGTTCGGTTTAGCTGATCGTTATTGAAAAGTGAACGCAAAAGGAAGCGTGAGAATGTTCCTAAATAATTTCTATATGCTTCTGTATTTTTTTTATGCATATTACGATTGTTTATCTTGTTTTTTTTTGTATTGCTTCATAACCTCCTTGATTTCTGTTGTAAACTCGGTCGTCATTTACTTTTTTACAAATTACTAATTTCTTTATAACTTTCCATTATGCCTATCCGATTTTCTTTAAATTTATTACAGTCTCGCACTATGACATTTAAAGGGGACGTTGGAAGTCCTGTGGCACTCGGCTAGCAAAACAGTGGAGAATGGGGGTTCGAAACGCTAAAATTCTTTTAGATGGGGCTAGTCATAAACGGGATGAAATTGGGCGCCACTATGGTATTAAAGTCACCCGAAGAGATTCCGATAGAGCTCGGAAGAAGGGGTTGTAGCTGCACCTTGCTGCAAGATGTGACTCACCTTGTTTAACTAAAAGAAAATCACTGGTAGACAGGCTCACACGCTATACACAAATATTCTAAAGTAAACACAACAAACACAAATAAAAGACAGTAATGAATTGACAATGAAATTTAATGAATGCAAAGAATTATTCAAAACATGACGCAATGGATTTATAAATTCAATCTTAATTTATATGAAAAGGTGATTATTAAGAGAGACCACATTTATTTAACTTTAAGGCAAATATCATTTACAACTAGGTTCCCTTAACCGCAGTCAAAAGAAATGATGATGGCAAATACAAAACTTAAGCTAGAATTCGCAATGTTTCTACATTATTAACACTAAAACAAAACGGCAACACCACTAGTTGAAGACTTTGAACACTTGTTGAACAAATTACACGAAAAATAGTACTTTAATGATTGACAGTAAATTTAACTAAGGCCTTTCCGCGAGTAAATCACCAAAACTAATAAAACAAACTAGTCAACTGGTTGTCAGCGGCCCTCAACCTTTACAATGTGAATATTATCAAATCCGCCTAAAGGCGAATTACAAAGCCTTCAACAATACCACCGGACAAACAGATTGATCAGAAATCGGCTACTAAATTAAGACTTGAAACATAAACGTCAAAAGCAGGTGCAGCGTAAAGGAAGGTAGATTACCTGGCGAGATGTTGGTACTTAAACGTTAAGCCAGGGAGTACGTGATGGATGTGAGACTAGGGAGGGCTTGTTGGTGGTAGCCCAAATGGAAGCGATAGCGCCCTTCTTCCCGGAAACGGGTGCAAAACAACGAAGAATATCCTAAGACTGTGGAATGGTACTCCAACTATCACTAAACTTTCCGGAACTATATGGCACTCTTTAATTAGATCCGACCAAGTCGTAATGTAATTCTCCACGAGAATTACCGGTATAAGAGGCCTTCCCGGTGACTTAAATACCCAACATGGAAACGATAAAACTTGCACAATTGTTTTAAAAGACGTGCGATATGGTTGAAAAGTTGTCACGTACTAACGGGTATTAGAAGACTTGAACCACGCTGACAAAGCCTTGCGTGCAGGGGATTCCCCGAGCCGTATCACGAGGAGCTGCATTCAAAGAATTAAGATGAGATCATACGTCGACAAAATACGCGTGAATCAGGTCGCCTTGGGATTTTTAACAAGGGAAAGTTTCTACAACGACGAAATATTAAGGTGACTTTGAAGATTTCGTATTCGTAGAACTGCAAGGAAAATGCGCTGACTTGGTTTCACCTTTTGCATGCCCTACAGATTAAAATGAATTTAAACTGTAGCAAAAATAACATAATTAACACGGAATTAAAATTAAAAGGACAGGGCCGTACTAACGAATTTTTACCAAAATTTCAACATGACGCAAAATTCAAAAAGTAACACAGAATTGCAAAACCACGTGACAAACACTACAGATGTTATAAGTACATGGCATTTTTAATTATTTATACAATGACTACATTAATTTGTTTTACAGTTTATGTAAAAAATGCAAACTAAACATAATTACGAATAGGAAAAAATTACGAAATACCAACATATACAGTCCTAAGAATTGTTTAGTTATTTCAGCAAATAAATGAAACAGTAAGCTTAAACAGACAGCGCAGGATATTTATTTTACTCTAAAGCTAATATATTATTTAGTATTTAGAACCACGGCTTTTTGCAAGCTTTGCATTTGCACCTTCTCAAATCAACTTCTAATAACCTTCTTCTCACAGTTTGTGGAGAAATGTTTTCGTTTTCCTCAGCATTGTATTGCCGAGCAAGTTGTGAAGGGGTTCATTTGCAGTTCGAATTAATTTTCTGTCTGCATGGACGGACAGAAGTATTTCTTTTTTGTCCAAATCTTAGTTTGTCAGCATAATATCTGGTATCAGCAAACCGTTTCGAGGTCGTTTGGGCACCAGGCAGTGAACGTTTCACCCTTTTTGCTATGTATACTTGTGTACTTCTTCTGTTATAGCTGGTGAAATAATATAATTCAACAAATTTTATTTCATTAAAATCTGAAACCTGACTCAGTTTGTTGTTGCGTAATATTATTCAAAATTTCTAATGTAGCTCTTAAAAGAACCTTATTTTTGCTATAAAGGTATTATGTGTAGCGAAAATAAGGTTCTATAAAGAGCTATGTTAAAATTGAAGACGGATTATTGTTCCTCGTGCCAAAAAAGGTAGTTTCCCCAATTTTCATATCAATATTTCGAAAACTTGAAATTACAGCAAAAAATTAAGATTAAAATTTTGACTTTGGCACCCTGTATCTCCCTAAATATTAACTTTTGGACTAAGGTAATTTTAGGTAAATCGTAATATTTTGGTTTCGCACTGTTGGTCTTTGTCCCATTACTTTTGGACCACCCTGTATAAAATTAATAATTTTTTGGATGAACAATCAGAGTCATTTTAACCCATAAAGGTTATAATATTTTATATTTACGACGTTTGCGCAAAAAAATCATTCAAATCGGAGTATTTTGAACCGGTTCCAAGATATAAACGTAAAGTTACTCCACTAAAAGGCAAATACAAGTATGCGCCATGCGCCAGTTAACAGCGCTTCTGGTGCAGCTAAAATCACGTATGCGAAATTACAACACCCCAGAGATGCGTCAAACGATTCTTATATACAGGAACTGAGCGAATTATTTCGGCGCGGCCCAAGATAACTTTCGGGCCGATGTTTGCCGGTAACGTTCGAACGGTACACGGTCAACGTTGAATGCCGCGTTACAAAATGCGTTAATTTGCAATGAGTATTCGCATTATATTAAAAGCGAAAATTAAATAAATAATTTTAGCATACTGCTGAAACAACAATAAAATTAATAAATTATATTGCTTTGCCTTATGAAGGCAAGGGAAGCAGTGCTTCCATCGCTTTCATGGACCGCACGCCACTGTATGAAGTGCCTTTTCGATTGTCGATGAATGGTTTACGAATGCCACATAAGTAAAAGCAATAGTTTCATTAACATCTAAGGAAGTAGCCATTAATGCAACTACTCATATCCGAAAACTTTTATAGAAGTGAACTGTAGTGTAAATAACAAAAGTATTTCTTATTCTATCAAGGCACATGTGATTTAGTGGGGCTCTACATATCTAAATATTTTCCGTTCGTTATCAAACCTACACGCTAATTAATATTAACGAGAAACAACTACGTGTTTTATTAATTAAACAAGCTACCAAATCTGTACTCGATTTAATTTACAAAGTAATAAAATTTTTATGTTGCGAGCGAGATAATTGATTCATTTTGTTTATTGTGAAAATGGAAAATTTACCTGAAATTTTGCCAAAGGAAAGTACTAATGCGTTTCTACGAATATTTTGGTTTACTGCCAATACTGCCAAGTGTAAATATTAAAGTTTAAGCAGAGCTTTAGATAGTTCCAAATAGTAAATAATTAGCACCGAATGCCTAATCACGAAACTGATAAACAACAATTATCAGAACCTCATCCTACTGTTTTTTTAATCATGGGATTTTTTCCTTCGCCAACGTTTTTAACCGGTCAATATTTTATGGCATTATAGCCTTGAAATCAAAGGAATGTTATCAGTTATCATAATTGAAATATGTATGCTTTACACATTAATTGTTAATACTTGGACAAGAACAACTTCAACCTGCCATATATGCAAGGTGTAACACTTTTACTTTACATGACATGACATAATGGTTATTTATAATTATTATTAAGTATTTACAGACTTAAAAGCACTCTTTTCGTAGGTGTAACCTTTATTATTTTCTTGCTTTGCTTGGCAAGATCTAATATTAAGTGTTTTCGTGGTATTTTTGAATAAGTTGTTTCTATTTTTGCCGGTTTGGTGTCAAAGTAATTTCAGTCGTTTGTCGTACTGCTTGCACATTCATTTTTTTACTGTACTAAAAGAATAATGTTTCAATATCCCATCGAACAGTTGGAGTCATGGTTCCAAAGAGGGTCAAAAAAGGCCGGCCCGGTTTCCCGACCAGGGAACCTTTCGACGTCCCGCCCGACATCGGAAACAGATTTTGGAGAGCCGGATGAAAATCTCCTCAAATTATATGAACAACAAATCAATTCCATGGATGAAAAAGAAATCGATAAGAAATTTGAGGAATTACTGGTATGTTTTGTTTTGTTTTTATTATTTACCTGAACACATTCATTTGTTTTATACGGTAAACTATAAATCAAGATATTTATTTCAGAATGATATGAACTTAAATGAAGATAAGAAACAGCCCCTTCGTTTGTATCCGCAAGAAAACAAGAAGAAAATGTTAATAATGCAGTATAAAGGTGCAAATCAAGTAAAAGAAAGTAAATTCGATACGCCACAGCAGTATATAAGTTACTTAGAGAATTATTCAAAATCTGATACTTTAAATCCCTCCAAAATATTCAATTGTGTTGAGTCGTTACGGATAGCTTTAACTAGTAATACCTTAAGATGGGTTCACGACTTTGGAACCAAGGGTTTACAAATGGTTTTAAGTATTTTGGATTTAGCCACTAAATGGTAAGTTAAATTTTTGAATAAAGGTTCGATTGTTTTGTAACCGTTGCCTTTGATTTGTAGTAACAAAGACGATAAGTTCGAGAAGATCCAGTCGGAATGCCTTAAATGTATATTAAAATTTACAAATAATACTGAAGGTATAAAAGAGTTCTTAAATCAAGTCCGTGGACATGAAATCGTAGCCAAGTGTATAGATTATAGGAAACCATCTGTGATGATTCAAGCCCTACAGGTAACTATTTTGTTTTTATTATATTACAAATTACGGCATTCATTTAAAATAATTCAAACCTCTTTTTATGGAATATTCATTCTCAATTTTTTTAAAAACTTCTGTTTGTATCGGTATCTGGGTAAATGTTGAATATAACTGGTGAGATGATACAACATCCTTGTCTCACTCCTTTTCTTGCGCATTGTATGAATGTTTGTATTATTCATTTATCATGTGTTTGTTGACCTACCAGATGTACTTTGTACCAAATACTGGTGAATAAACTAACCTTAAATGGTTATGTCAGTTGGCCATCTACTCTGACTTGGGCTTCATTTGAGTAGTTAAGATTATAGATTAGGATAACCAGATGAGGGGAGACTTCTAGTGTCAACATGACGTTCCATAACATTCCCCACTCGACTCAGTCAAATTTGGTAGTCAAGAAAGCAGAGATAGCCAGGTATCTGTTCTCTAAGTTTCTTAATGATTTGACGAACATTTAGGATCTGCCCTTTTGTACCTCTGCCAGGCATAAATCCGGCTTGTTCGTCTGGAATTTGTGGATCGATGTATGGTTTGAGCCTCTTGTTAATGATCCAGAGTAATATCATACTCACATGCATAGCTGCTGCAGTTGGCTGTAGCCCTTTTCTTGTGGTTAGGTACAAATATGGATTTTACCCAATTCCTGAGTGCCTTCCCCTTGCCCTACAACCACAGATGGGCTTTGGCCTCTTCAACGATTTTTCTACAATCCTTTCTGTCATCAACAAAAAAATAGACGAAGCAAGTTTGTCTTTGCTACATCGCAACATAACCAACAGCCGTATGCTCCTTCCACCTCTAAATTTTAAAACTTTTAGTGTCGGCTCTGCAGTAATGTGATGGTAATTTTGGGATCCGTTTGTTGTTCTTTTGCTGTTCATTCGTTTGTTTTCTTTTCATCTCTTTACATTTTGACATCCCATGGATAGTTGGTCTAATCACCCAATCCCTGACTGATCTTTCCTTTATTCCTAATGTACTAAGAAAAGTTTTTTTGCAGACTTAATTTCGTATTTCCCACTTGAAGATGATAATAAAATGTTCCTTTTCTTCTATAATCAGTCTGAACATGGCATCTTTCTTTTCTTCATAATTTACAAGAGGCCTTATGAAACTTTTTTTGTTCTCCCAGTTCAGTTTCCAAAACATATCGAATATTTCCTTTCTTACTTGTGCACCTATGTTATTGCAAGACCTTGCAAGTGATTTGCACTCACTTACAACACCTAATTTCCTAGCAGCCCTCTTCACTTCATTTCCGTGCTCATTCTTAGCTTCTTATTTATTTTTTTGTTCCATGTCGATGTGTCTTGTTTTCTCTTTCTTTTAATAGATCTCTCCTTTACAAAATTTTTGTCCTCATTATTTGAATCTGTATTGCTATCTTCTTTTTCATCTGGTGGTTTCAGTATCAAATTCTTCTTCGAGCTTTTCTGTCGCACCATTCCCCTTCTCAATCATATTTTCGTCTTGTAACTCTCGTTCCTTAAATAAAAAAAGGTATTATATAACACTTTCATTATGATTGTCATTTACCTGCACTATCAGATATTTCTGCAGATCATTTTTTCTTTTTCGTTTTTTCGATCATCAGACTTTAGAGTAATCTCATTTAATATCATGTATTCTACTGTCTACTGACTATAAGGTTGATGTCTTCAAAGAGTACAGGAATATCATCAAACATTATCTGGTAATTGAAGCATACAGGTTCAAAAGAAGCTGAAGGTAGTTCATCTGACTTTGAATGTTGCTCTTACCCTTTGATTGTCATCAGAGGTATTAAACCGGGAGGGTGGCAATGAAACAACCAGCTTTGTTGATAACTCGTAAAAGACTAAACTTTTCACGTCACAACGTCCTGGGCCCATAACCTATTAAACCGGGAGGGTGGCAATGAAACAACCAGCTTTGTTGATAACTCGTAAAAGACTAACTTTTATTCACATACAGCAGTGGCATTTATGACACATGTAATAGTTCTAGAGAATCACAATAGATGGCGCAATGGGTAACAATTGTTGATATAGTTTAGATATGAAATATCAACAAGAGGTTTTATTGTTTTTATCTGAGTTAAGAGCAGTGGTAAGAGCCATAATTTTAACTGTTCGATGTGACATCCTAAAAGATCAAACAAACTAATATTTTTATTACTACACGTATTACAACGTTAATTTCACAAATAACATTGTGGGCATTTATTGCGGATCACAATTTGAAACTAGATGCTTTCATAAAAAAAAAACTATAGTTAAAACACTGGAACAGCTAGATGTACATTTTTTTAAATTATATTTCTATAAAATTATAAAGACAAGGCAGTTTCAAAATTTTTAATAAAAATATTAGATGCCAAAATATAGAAAAATTATACCTTTTTGATTTAATAATTCTTACTACTAAATGTTGTAACCTTAAAATGCCAGAACATAAACAAGAGAAATGCAATGACTCCGGGGATAACTTTAGGTTTGTTTATGTCCGGTGCATAGATGCTTGTAAAATGGACTTTCTCGTTTGTACATTTTACCGTTATTTTGTTGCGTAACGGTTTTGAGAGCTTCTTTGTTAATAATTAATACAAATAATCAACTATAATAATTAAGGTAGTCTTGACCGAATGCGCCACTTGGGGATTCCTTGGCTAATTGCGAGAGATGTTAAATAAAAGTCTCATTCAACTAACATTCGTATATTTTATATATGTGCTTTAGTCCCAAATTTACGCTAAGTTCAGATTTCCTTGATTTTATTCTAAGTTTAGTTTCAAAATAAAGTCTTTAACATTTAAGAGCTAAATTCCAGTTACATTTAAACGGCTAAATCTGTAAAGAGAACTTAGACGAATCACACAAATATGTTACAAGTCCAGAATTAATAAATAAAACAATCTTACATGTATTCACTAGCACGGCATCTTGTAGGCTGTCAATTTTCTCGTGGGTACTGCTTCTGTGATGACCGGATATAGACCATGTCTTTTACTGTATTTTGGGCACAGTTATATACGGAAAATTGATCTCCTTCTCTTAATATGAGCGTGTGAAATGTCTACTTGTTATCTTACAAGAACGCTTGTGGAATTTACACAAAAGTACGTACAGGGCATCAGGTTTAAACGACGCGTGCGGCTTGTCTAGTCAATGTCCTGACCTAATGACGTCATTTCAACTAAACTTTGCTTAATTTTTACATTCGCCTTTATTACAATATACATACTGTTTTGATCTAGATATTTTACTTCTTCTATTATTCTTTTTCTTCGGTCTATTTTAACCCTTTGTGGGTCTTTGCCTGCTCATTCGAGCTGTTTAGACATGTTTGGCGTTGAGAGAGAGGTGGCTGGCCTCATCGCTCCTCTGTTCCTTTTTCTTGTCCTTTGTGGGTCATTGCCTGATTGGCTATACTATTCAATTTTTTTGTGTCTCCAATAATTCTTGTCCTTGTTTGGGTAATGTCGCATAACGCTGAATCTGTCCATCTTAACTTGGAACTTCCTCTTTGTATTGCTTGCAAAACTTCTTCTATTAGATGTTCAAATTTTTTATGTTTCAGTATACCCATGCATACCTGAGCTCTGGTGTCCTTATCGACACCGCTGTAGAATAGTATATAGTTCAGATACCCTGCATTACGTTAGCTAGCTGTAGTTTGTTTCTCGCCACATCGTCATTTGTTAAAATCCGTCCTGTGTCCGAGGCTGATTTTTCAGTTTTCAGAGCAAGTTTATATTTTATGGAGCGCATCCTCCAACCCGGGCTTGGGACCGGCATCGGTATTCGCTGGTCTACTCAATCCACTCAGCTACCACCGAAGACTGAGTATAATATTTTATCTTGTTTTAAAATTACGTGTATCTTCTGCTTTCTTTCTTCCAATGTCTTTTTTATATATTCCTCTTCAATGAATATTTTCGTACCTTGTTACATATGATATATCTATTCCTGATTGTCCAGATGCATTGATGATTTCCGATTCAACACAATCATAGCCAGATGATTTGTTATCTTTGAGGGCATTCATGGTGGCGGTGATTTCGGTTTTGCAAATGTCTTTCACCTTTCTGCAAATTTTTGCAATGTTGTTTCCATCGTTCCATGGTCATTTGTTGACCCCGTTCGTCACAGTGGATTTATTAAAAATTCTTTTGCAATTTAAACTTAGCACTCTTAACAGCTAAACACTGATCAATAATTCTGTTACAGATTTTAGCTGCCTTATGTTTTTTATCAGATAGTAAATCTAGGATATTAGGAATTGAAAAAGCCTTATCGGCGATTACAAAATTAGGCGAAGCAAGGAAATGCGAACGGTTTCTACCGCTCGTTGAGGGAATAACGATGACCAGTAACGATGAATTGTGGGTAAGCAAGCTTAATAATTTATTTCACTCGGATAATTCTAATTTTTTTGTTGTTTTTTTGCAGAGCATGTGTTTACAATTCATAAATGCCTTACTATCTCAAACGGATGATTTCGAATTTAGGATGCACTTAAGAAACGAAATCGTACGAAACGGACTTTACGATAAATTAGGTACGACTGAGGTTAATTTCCCTTTGCATAATTTTACTGTTTTCTTTTTATAGATTTCCTGAAAAATCAAAGCACACCTTTAGTTAAAAACCAGTACAACATATTCGAAAACTTAAAAGAGGAAGACGCAGATGAGTTGCAATCAAGGTTTGATAATGTGCGAATGGAAATCGACGATATTAACGATTGTTTTGAAGTTTTGAAAAATACTACGCTTGATACACCCGCTGAACCATATTTCCTTAGTATTTTGCAGCACCTGCTTTTTATAAGGGACGATTATTACATTAGGTTAGTTTACAACCTTAAAAACGTCGTAACATCTGCCTTTACGATAATTTTATTACAGGCCAGCTTATTATAAGTTCATAGAAGAATGTATAACGCAAATAGTGCTTCATAAATCCGGTTTGGACCCCGATCTTAGCAAGCGACATTTCGATTTAGATCTACAACCATTAATCGATGGCTTAATAGGTACAAAACCGAATTGCCGAATTTTACTTTTCTCACTTTTTAATGCGCAGATAAAACAACGGAAATCGAAAAAGACAAACAGTCCAAACAAGAAGAACTCAAGAAACAACTAGAAGAAGCTCTCGCTGCCAAAGAAGAAGCCCTAGCCAAATTAGCAATAGTCGAAGGGCGTGCCGCTGGTGGCAGTTCTGGCGGAAAACTTGATCCAGCATGCTTAGACAACGTAGCCAAAGTATTAGGCGGGCCACCACCTCCACCCATGCCAGGTTCCGGGGGTCCACCGCCTCCTCCTATGCCAGGAATGGGTCCACCTCCACCGCCGATGCCAGGCATGGGTGGTGGTCCACCACCACCTCCAATGCCAGGCATGGGACCTCCACCACCTCCCATGCCAGGAATGGGAGGCGGACCGCCTCCTCCACCACCATTTGGAATGCCACCACCACCTTTTCCAGGCATGATTGCTTTACCTGGCATGGCTAATCCGGATATTTTACCTCATGGACTTAAGCCCAAAAAGAAATGGGAAGTTACTGGACCTTTAAAACGTGCGAATTGGAAAGCTGTAAGTTCCTTAAAATTATTCCTGTTGTTATTCGTTTGTTAACCGATTAACTTGGTAGATTATTCCACAAAAAATGTCCGAGAAATCGTTTTGGGTTAAAGTTCAAGAGGAGAAGTTGGCATCGCCTGATATTTTGGATGGATTGGCTCAGAAATTTAGTTCAAAACCACCAACGAAAAGGCTCGACGATGATCTTGTGGACAAGTAAGGAGTTCCCCTTTATTATATGTATATATTTTAGCACTACGAGCCTTGCAAGCTCGTCTTTCCTGTAACTTCCTTTCTCCACCTAGTTTTTCCATTGTTCTATGATAGGCGGTCCTTATCTAATCGCATCACATGTCTTATTCGTTGTGCTTTGACCCTACCAATTATGTCTTCTTGACTTTAACGGTACCTATAACTTACACCCAAATTCATTTTGCAGAAGTCCTAATTTTGGAACGTTGAAGAAAGTGAAAGAATTAAAAGTACTGGACGGAAAAGCGGCTCAAAATATCAGTATATTACTAGGCGGTTCTCTGAAACACATGGCGTACGATGACATTAAGAAATGTTTGCTTCGATGTGATGATATTGTTTTAACTCAAAATGTTTTAGAACAACTTATACAGGTATATTATTTGTTATTGTTTACTGTCCCGTTATTAAGAGTTGTTTCAATTTGTAGTACTTGCCGCCAGCAGATCAGCTAAGTAAATTGCAGCAATGTAAGGATTCGTATGACCAATTGACTGAAGCCGAACAGTTTTGTGTTAAATTATCTGAAATTAAGCGCTTATTACCAAGACTGAAGTCTCTTAGTTTTAGACAGCACTTTCCAGAGATGGTCAGCGATTGTAAGCCTGTAAGTTCATTTTATTTGACTACGCTATCGAGCGAGTCATGCTTTTCAAAACATTATTGATTAGGTAGGCCACCTGCCGAGCAATCCAACTAGGGTTTGGCACCAAGGCCGTTCGCACTGTAGTCGATTGCCTTATGCCCGTACTTATAGACGAAACTCAATCTCGTACGTGCGACCTGCTCAGCTGAGAATGCGTAAACATCAAACGGCGAAGTACGCCTCAAGGTAGGATGTGACCAACCTTGAGTAATGCTCAAGTATGAGATCAAGCGAAGTATCGGCTATAAGTACGGGCATTAAATACTCGGCCTCTCTGAGTTTAAAGCTGGTTGCAAATTAAAAAACATAATCTTTTTTTTGTAGGATATTGTAGCGGGAACAGCTGCATGTGAAGAAGTCAAGAAAAGCAGAAAATTTGCTAAATTACTGGAACTTATTTTGCTGCTTGGCAATTACATGAACACCGGCTCCAGAAACGCACAAACATTTGGTTTTGAAATTAGTTTCCTTACTAAGGTATGTTCAACATCTTTTACACTTCAGTTATTTACAGTTATCAACATTTACTCTAAATAACTTTTTCATTGAGCCTGTTTGCTATTCTGTTTTGTTTTCTTAGTGTATGAAGGAAACCCAGTGAATTAGCAAAATCATTTAATTATATTTAATTTAGGGTCCAAGTTACAATAGCTAGGTATCCCAGTCCAGCACGATTAGGAGAATTAAGCATTGTTGTCTTCGGTCAGTGCTGGAATGGGTAGTCCGATTACTTCGTTAACGCGGCACCTCTCTTCCACGAGGACTGGTCACTATAGGAGAGTAGGCCAAAAACCCGTCACTAAAAAGTGAAGGAGGCCTTTGTATGATTGGCTAAGAAAGAAGAAGAAAGAACACGAATATTTAACAAAAATTGTAGTAATTTTTCTACATGATCTCCCACTCCACCGCTTCACCAACTTCCTTTTGTCTTTCAAATAAAATGTTTTTCCTGATATCCTTTTAGAGCAGATTTCATGGGCAAGATTAGAACGAGCTGGTTTCAACTGGTTTTGGTTTTTGGTCTTCTCACTCCATAATAATACGCATCCTTTTACTGTGGCACATACAGGGGAAACTATCCAAAATTTAAAATGTTGTTTAATCGAATTACCATTTATTCAAGCCCATGAAATCAGTTCTGAGAGGACGTCAGTTTGATAGCAATGAAGTGATAAAAAAATGCAGTGCAGAAGTAGCTTGCTAAACAACCAGAAACATTTTATTTTTAAGGAATAAGAAAGTTGTTGGACCGATTGAGCATATTTCTTTATTGGAAATTTCGCCACCAGTTGCTAAAATGGAATTATATTAATTAGCTAGTAACAATAATAATATGTAACGTTAATTAATATAATTTCATTTTAGCAACTGGTGGCAAAATTTCCAATAAAGAAATATAAAATGTCAAACTCTCCACATGGTGGAGTAACCTTACGTTTATATCTCGGAACCGGTCCAAACTACTCCGATTTGAATGATTTTTTTTTAAACGTCATAAATGTAAAGCAGTAAAACCTTTATGAGTTAAAAGTTGACGATCATTTTTCATTCAGGGTGTGGGTGTTCCATAAGTAATGGGACACAGACCAACAGAAGATCCGTGAAGCCAAAACATTGCGATTTACCTAAGATTACCTTAGCCCAAAAATTAATATTTAGGGAGATACGGGGTGTCAAAGTAGAAATATTAATTTTCGTCTGTAATTTCAAACATTTTCGAAATATCGATGTGCAAATTGAGGAAACTACCTTTTTTGCGACGGAAAATAATAATCCGTCCTCAATTTTAATGTAGCTCTTAAAAGAACCTTATTTTTGCTACACCTATACCTTTGTATTTATTAAATGAACAGTGATCGTCAAGTTTTAACCCCTAAAGGTTTTAACGTTTTATATTTACGTTTTAACAAAAAATCAGTCAAATCGGAGTACATATAGTTTGAAACGGTTCTGAGATAACGCCCTATTTTTGCCTAGCATTACTCCACTAACAACAATCCTATGATTTATTTCTGTTTCACAATACGATTTCCATGAGCTTGTATTATAATCACAACTGAAAATCTTCTTAAAGCAAAAGATAAAATAAAATACCTAGGGATAAATGTAGATCGACAACTTAAGTTTAAAGAACAAGCAGATTATGTCTGCAGAAAGATTTCCAGGAAGTTAGGAGTACATAGTAGAGTAGGTAAATACCTTTCATTAAATACTAGGAAGGTTATACCGGGTGTGGCCTGAGATGTGAGACATAGGAGAAATGCATGGGAAATTGAACATATGTGAATATTATCTTCTTGGCTAACTGTTGCTTACGTTGTAGCTATTCATCGAAAAGTACTTTTTTCAGTCGATTATAGTACAAAATTTATCTGAAATGAAGGAGAAATCGTATTTTTCCTAATTATTAGACTGATATTAATTCTACAAAAATTTGATCAACTAGACTTGTTCTGATGAGCTGCAGCATCACTATGGAAACTTCAGAATTTAGTACGAACAAATCATGCGCAGCAGTCTTTAAGCAAGTTGTCATAAGGTGCCTGTGTGACTTTTTATTTAAAATATTTATCTACTTTATTTTACGTTGAGGAGCTAAATTTTCCTAATTAGTTAAGCATCAATTGCTTAATAGCATATTCATCCAAACAAGAACGTACAAAAGCTAAACGGTTCAGCTGGAAAGATAAAATTAAGCAATTATCAAAATCGCATGTATTTCTCCTATGTTTCAAATCTCAGGCCACACCCGGTATATAATGCAATTGTTTTGCCATATTATAATTTTTGTGGAACAGTGTTATACTTATTTAATGAGAGGGCTTTAGATAGACTCCAAGTACTACAGAATAAGAGTATGAGAATAATTCTGAAATGCAACAGATACAGCAGAATATCAGATATGTTAAAAATATTAGGGTGGTTAAGAGTACGACAGTATTGTGAGTATTGTAGTCTTATTTTTATTCATAAAATTAAATTGGGAGGTATGCCACAATATTTTAATAATATTTTAAGAAGGAATAGGGATGTACATTATACAAGAAATAGAGAGAAGTTTTATGTAGAAACAAAAACTAGGAACTGCGCTTTTAATTCAGTATTTGTAAAGGGAATTATAAAATATAACACCCTAAATAACGAGCTGAACAATACAGAAAATATAAATAATTTTAAAAACAAGTTAAAAAAATTGTATTTGTGCAATGAATTGTAAACTTAATGGTGACATACCAGTTATAATTATATATTATTTTACTGCAACATCGGAAGGCTTTTATCTTTCAATGAAACATTGTAACATGTAATATTTTACCAAATTTTCGTATACATCCTAACATTATGATATATCATATATTTTTGAAAATGCCGAAAAGTGATCAATTGAAAGGTGGCAAAGCCAACTACGGTTGCTATTTGAAAAACACAAGTTTATATTCTAACGCAAAACTTAAAAAGGAAATTGAAATTTTAATTTCATCATTAAATTCTACACAAAAACTCTTTGTTTCTATCTCTACAAAAAAACGAGTTATAAATGAAAAGGATTTTTAAAAAATCAATTTCCACTAGTAGCTTGAAAACAAAAGTTTCGGTTTACACCATTAAATTAGTCCCAAAAATTTGATCCGAGGTTCCTTTATTACTTTTTATGTAAGTATAATAACAACAGATCAATAAAAAAACCAATTAGGGTAGGCTGTTAAATTGAATTATTTTGAATTGGTACTTTAGCCACATCCACAGAATGACATTTCTGACATGAATTTAAGGTTATAAACTTTGTTTACAATAAAAATGTCAAATTACAAACATTATAAAATGTCATTCTGTGGATGTGGCTAAAGTACCAATTCAAAATAATTCAATTTCACAGCCTACCCTAATTGGTATTTTTATTGATCTGTTGTTAGTTAAGGAGATAGCCTGGAATCACTGCAAAAATGGTCCACTTTGTATAATAGTAGATGCATATTTCGGTTGCTGCAGATTTAACAATTTAGCTATGATTGCACTTGAACTTCTGTACTTTAAAACTGCAAAACGGACCAATAAATGATTTATAATATTTATTTTTACCTTAATACTTTTGCATTTCCAGTGCATTTAAGTGTGTTATTTGTCTTCCATTTCTTATATTTACACATTAACTAAAATTCCTAAATTTGTTACAGTTGACTGGTACAAAGGATATTCACAACAAGCATACCTTACTGCATTACATCGTTGAGACTATCGAAAAGAAATTTCCAGATTTACTCAATTTCTACGGTGAATTACCACATATTGATAAGTATGTTATTTTAACGTTTCTATATTTCGGAATTAGTTTTTATTTAGTATAGTAAAGCTAAAGGTAAAGGTATAACACTAGCAACATGCTGGGTTAAAACTTAAAACCGCTAAATCACTTTGATACCCAATATATTTTGTACATGACTCCATCCAGTTGTAAAATACAACAATGGTTTGTCATTATTCTTAGTAGCAACTCAAAAATCGTCATGCATTTTCAAAATTTGCAAGTGAATAAGGTAGGATTTTCTAGGCGGGTTAAAACTTGCTCGTGATTCAATGTCATTTGGTTTACTTGAATGCCAAGACTCACCAATTGTTTACAGAATTTAGACCTACTATTGGAGCAAAGCCTACTACATATTTAAAACTTTGTTTTATTTTTAACAATATTATAACGCAAGGCATCTGCCTGGTTCTTATTATGTAGGTACAATCTTTATGTCCTACATAAAATTTCTTGGAGCAGTCTAGTTTTATTGATGCAATGCTCAATGAGTGAAAGGTGAACAAAAACATTAGAACAATCTCCACTATAATAGTTACAAATATTTATATAATAAATGGTAATTCTTTTCAGGGCAAGTCGGGTTTCGTTAGATGTAATCCAAAAAACGCTCAAACAAATGGAAAGCAGTATTAAAAACCTTGAAACTGATTTAGCCAACAATAAACTTCCACAGAGCGATGATGACAAGTTTGCTGAAACCATGGGTGTATCCTTTTTTATTTTTAATATTGTCTCTGTTAAAACTTATCCTAAAGGGTATGGTTTGAATCTAAGGCCATATCCACATTACTCATGCTTGTGCTCGTACTTCGAACTTTGAGACTTGCCGGACACTCCACGTTGTTCTATTAGCTCATAGCTGTACTCCGGCTCGTAGGGATCCATGCCGAGGTGAGTCCAATGAATATACCTACTAGAAAATTTATTTTCGGTCCACAAGGTTCGCAAGTGTATATGAGCATTTGATTGATGTACCGACAATGGACAAAGCCGTACAAGTCACCGACTCAAAAAGCTCATCCGGTTCAGCATGTAGCTTGCCATCCATCCTCATACGAGCATCAGCACTAGTAATGTAGCCGTTGCTTAATCGATCGTCCTTACCCACAATAGTGCTTAATAAAACCACTAGTTTGAAACTTCACACTTGCTCATTGTAACACTGAGACGTCCTATTTGGTTTCATTAAACACCATTGTAGTTACAGACGATTCTTAATTTCCATCCATGTGAAAGCAATTTTTTGTTGATAAATTGTAAAATTTTGCTTAACTATACATAGTCATTTGCAAAGGAAGCTCGAGATCAGTGCTTAGTTATGCAAAATATGTTCAAGAAGATGGAGACGCTTTACACAGACCTATCGGAGTACTATGTCTTCGATAAACAGAAGTATACTCTTGAAGAATTCTTCACTGATCTTAAAACGTTTAAGGACAGCTTTGTTGTAAGTATTTTTTGGATTTTTACTGATTTGTTGATAATTTGTTAGGTAATAGTCAGGGTTAGGGGGGTAGGTTTATAATCAGTGGTGGTATTATCAACGATTATTACTCTTATGTTTTCTAATATGTTGCTTAGCACGTAAAGTGCCACAATGATATAGAAAAAAAGTTGATCTCTGGACTCACAAGTTTATTTTGGCAGAGCCACAACTTTCAGGCTGAGCGAGACCACTTGAGTGCAGCTCAATTTATGTTAAATAATTGTATGACTCTTTTTTAATTATTAAACTTTCTTTGTATAGGCTGCACTAAAAGATAATGAAAGGGAACGAGATATCGTAGAAAAGAATAAAAAAGCAATATTAGCCAGGGAAAAGGCAGAGAAGGAAAAACAAGAACGAGCTGCTAGAAAGAAGGCCATAATAGACATGAATCCATCGGAAACTCAAGAGGGTGTTATGGACAGGTATCGTACTACTTTTTAAATAAGTTTTCTTTAAAATTGGGGTCAAAATCTAACCATTCGTCCTCATGCTTGCGTTTGGGACTTTGAGATTTGCTAGACTTGAGAGTCAACTGCCCACATTATTCACTTGGCTTTCGTCTGTACTCTGGCTCGTAAGGATCCATGTCGAAACGAACTCTAGAAAAATTATTTCAATTCCACAAGACTCGCAAGTTTCTATGAGCTTTTCTTTGATGTACTGACAATGAACGAGTAGGAGCAGAACTACTAAAATGTAAATGTTGTATCAGGTTAGGTAATTATGTCACAGAGTTGAGGTTAGAAAAAACAATTACAAAAATAGAAGGAAAATTTATGAGCAGTGGTTAATGTCAACAAAAAGAAATATATTCAAAAACAAAGAAGGCAAGTTAATAACAAATGACGAAGAAATAATACTCAGTTGGAAGGAATATTTCCAAAACTTGCTGCAATGTAACGACAATGATGAAGAAGAAGAAAAAAAGGATCAGGGCAATGACAAAGACATGCGATATTACGGCGCACACTTAAACATATTACCACCAATGTGGGAAGAAGTGAAGAAACTACAGAATCATAAATCTTCTGGGGAAGACTGTTATAATTTATAATTATTGCTGATTGTCTGGGAATCTTGACAGTATAATTGGGCGGGTGCCCCTTCTGTCAAAATAAATAAATAAATAAATAACAGCTGACTTAGTAAAGAGTGTAGGAGAAGAACTAATCAATAAGACTGAAGAATGAATGCCTGAATGCCTGAATGCTGGACACGTGCAATAATCTATCCTATATATAAAAAGAAAAGAGAGAATACCAATCGGGATTCAGAAACGGAAGATCGACCACCGATCACCTATTCACAATAAGAACATTTATTCCTACTTCTTTGTATGCTTCTCCTAGTTCTGCGTTCATTCTTCTCCTTCAACCTTTATGACCACATTACTCTTCCATGATAATTTTTCTTCTTGTTTTTTCTTCCCCAAAATTAAGTTTTCGGAGTTGCTGATTTCCAAAACCTACTACTTGTAATTGTCTTTCAGTATTTTGTAGCTAGCTCCACTCTTGCCTTTGACAGTAAGACAAGACCATCAGCGTATGCTAAACACTGATTTTGACAGTACAGTATGACCTCTTTAATCCGAACTAATAATTGCACTGGTTGATCCGGATAGTCGAAATGTTCGGATTATCGAAAAAAGACAGAAAATATCCATTTTCCTAATTACATCTACAAATTTCAACATTCTCACAATAAATAGTTCTTTATTTACAAATCAAAAATTAACAACTGTACTACATATCCTATTTTATTAGATACAACATGACTACACTGTATACAGTGAGCATGTAAAGGTTGGAATAAATTCGATAAAATCTTTATTGGGCAAGTAAGAAAATAATGCTCGGACACGTCGATTTTATTTTTTTGATGCGCATTTTTTTGTATGCGTATATTTTTTATTACGTCATCCCTGTTCAAGTTATGATGTCATCATCAGTTTTTTTAAATGCCAACTTCCTCTTTTGATAGTACCATTTAAAAGAGCACATTTTTTTGCGTATAAACTCCAAATTTGATGGTATGTTACATAACAATATTTTCGAGAAATTAGTACCACAATTGTTGCATCATTTTAATTTAATTGACGGCGCATTAAATGCTGAAAAATATTTGAATTTGTTACAAAAACAAATAATAATTCCCGCACTTATAGCACTATATCCAAATAATCAAAATCCCTAAATGCCGGACGAACCAATATGGTACCAACACGATGGCGCGCCACTATATTATTCACGGATTGTGCGTGATTATCTAAACACCGTTTTCGCCAATAAATGGATATTGTCAATAGTCGAATTTTTTTTTTTTATTAATGATTTATTTATGTATTTATCTACAATCTGTCTCATAGAGACATTAAGTAGGTGATATGACAATAGACAAGAAAAACAATACATGTAGGAAAACAAACCAATGTTAATTCCCATTTAATAACTCAAGAGGTGAATGATATGCAATTTGAACATTTAATTTAATGGGTTTTAGTTGTATTTATTATTTCTTCTATTGTTATTTCATTACATTGTTATGAATTCTTAAACTTTTTTCGAAAATATTGTTATGTAACATACCACAAAATTTGGCCTCTATCCCTAGAAAAATGAGTTTATTTAAAAAAAATTAAATGGTGGTTGTTTAAGTGGAGAATTAAGGTAAATGAGAATAAGTTAACACATATTACATTCATGACAAAGCATCAGTCAAATGAAGTTAAATACCTTGGACTCCATATCGACAGAAGACTGACATGGAAAACTCACGTCAATAGGAAACGAAAATAAATGGACATGAAGAATAAAATGTATTGGGCCAATCTGGACTTACGGCTGTCAGCTGTGGGAGGGTACAAGCAAATCTAACGTTGAAGTCATCCAACGTTTCCAGTATAAAACCATCCGCAGTATGGTATGTGACAAACCAAACATTCCATTCAGACTTCAACATCCCATATGTGAGTGAACTAATCAAACAATATGCTATCAAACACTGAACAACCTTAGAATAGCAGCTGCGAACACACATATTTGCGGACAATATAGTGATCAAAGCACCAACAGAACATGCATGAGGAAAGGCTTTTTATAACCCCACTTCGTCATTAAAATAAATTTTCTTTTGTTGTAAAAAGTTCTGGTTACGATTTTCAGCAATTACATACTAAAATCATTTTATATTTCAGTTTATTGGAAGCTCTTCAGACGGGAAGTGCGTTTAGCAGAGAACAAAAACGAAAACGAGGACCTCGACCAGCTGGAGGTAAGTAACACGGAATTTTTTCGTTTGTTAATTAAACTAACCAACCGTTTTATGGTCTTATAAGATTGCTTCTTGGAAATTATTTCTGGTAAGATCCAATCAACTTAATTTCCTTCCCCCACTTAATTTTTGTTTGAAGTTAATCCCTTTATTTTCATGTTTTTGATAAATAACGAAAGCCGCTAGATTAATGAATGAAATGGCAAACAGCATCGAGATTTTTATGCTTATTTTTAGCTGAAAGAAGAGCACAGCTTGTCCGATCGAGGTCGAGAACTGGATTGATTGCCGGGCGAGAGCTTACGAGGTAAGTTACCGCTTTATTGACTTTGTTTTACTTTTGAGTTGATAGTCGTAAAAATATTTAAAAATTTTAATTGAATGTTTTTTTATGTTACAGTGAAATAGTTGCATGAACAATTTAGCAAACGTAACACATAAAACTAACTCCAATCGTCGAACAACGACCGTCTTTCTTGATCTTAATTGTAAGTACGATGATATTTTTCAGAGTATATTTTTGTCTTCCTTTGTACATAGTTTTATAACTGATTATATTGTATATTTGATAGTACGCATTTATATTTAAGTAAAAAAAATTTTATTAAGAATCTCTCAGTTTTTATGAACGATCGATGTACAGAATTATTTACAAAGTGACGAATTGTTTATATTATCAAAACACAGTTGTATATTTTGCAAATGTAATTATTATTGTTTATATAAAGAAAGAACAATATTTCCTAATTAACATGGGTATAATAAATTAATTTATGATTTCTTTAAATAAATGATTTAAAGATTTTATGTTGGTGTTTTAAATAAGTAGTTTACGGTTAAGCTTTTCACAATCTAAAGAATCGATGTGGAAATTAAGTTTAAAATTTATAAATTCGTTATTTCATTCTCATATATTTTTTACATAAATTGTGTGTATAAGGGTGGTGGATTACTTCCCAAATTATTTTAGACTAAAAGTGTAACTAAATTTTTTGTAAAGAAAAAATTCCGGATTCATGCAATTTTACATAATTTTTGATTTTTGTGTAATAGAAAAAACCGGGGAAATTAAAACTTACACTTTAATAAAAATCAGTGATGCCATGGAATTTGTGAAATAAAAAGGTGAGAGCTAGCTACTTACTTAACTCAGTTCCTCTTCGTGTCAAGGTGGATCCGTTGAAGGGTGTGCCTTGATGTAATTTCTCATGCTTTCCTTTCCTATTTTTGGCCAAATTTTTCTCGGAGCAAAGTTAAATAAAGAATATTGAAATAAAATGGAATTTTAATTTTCAACAGAAAGATAATATGAACTGTGATTTTAAACAATGCATTTTAAAAATTATCATATATAAATAAAGTGTAAAATACGAAGCTACTTGTCAAAATAACTTTGGTTACTGAACTTATAAGGGTCAATAGTGTCAACACAAGCAGTATGCAGTTATTATTCTACGAAAGTCTGCCAAACATGTGTCAGCTAAGCGTTATCAAAGCTATTAGCCATTTCCAAGTACGTCACAGTGACGTCATTGGCTCCTCCTCTAACAGCTGATTGCGGGCCACGTTTGTTAGCGCTCATGTGGAAGTTGTGTGTAAATCTGTGTTTTTTGCATTTTGACAAAAAAAGTGGACTTTTTTTATTAAAAAATCGGAAAGAAAGCAACGCTTTTTTTAACTATTTAATTTTACATTTTGCATTAAGTAAGTGTGCTTTAAATAAAATATTGTAAATTGTCAGTTTGACAACTGTAAATTCTCAAATCCTTTTTATCCTGTTTTGAGGGATTTAAGATGTCAAAATGCAAAAAAATATTGTGTACAACTCGTATGAAAGCATCTTTTTTTCACTCGTTTGATTGATGCACTCCGGCTTCGCCGTCGTGCATCAAACTTCAAACTCATGAAAAAAAGTATTGCTTTCATTACTAGTTGTACAAATAACTATTTTAGGGCCGGTCTTTCTATCTCCTAACAAACCCCCTAATAAGCTATTTGGCAAATAGTTTCCATGGAAACAATTGTATTAACCGGTTTTTAACAGGAGAATAAATTTATTAGGAGATGGAAAGACCTTAACCTGTTTTTCTTGATAAAAATTGATAGTATTTTAAAAAGTTAACCTCCAAATGTCATACGTTTTGACAGCTATAAAAATAATAATAAACTACTTAACTAGCGCTTATTCGCATAATAGGTAGTACAAACTTGGTGTACACACACGATTAGAAAAACAAGTTTTTAATTGTCTATATTAGGTAAAAAAAATCAAGAAAATAGGTCACAGATCCATAAACGCGCTAAGGGCGGAGTCATGACGTCACATGGAAATACCTTATTATCCACCTCGAGACTGGAAATCCTAAATAAATTATTAAAATGATCCAAGTTTGCAACAGTTTCAAGTTTCATAATAACTAGCCATCTCACTCTTTCACAGATTCGACGTGACTGTCGTGGACCATGACATTTTGCGTTTACTCTACCTATTAATATCTTCTACTTATTAATTTCAATTTTTATTGTTTGTATTTAGTAGAGATGGTTAAGTCTAAGAAGTTTTAAGAAGTACATAATGACTCATCAAAATCTGACCGGCAAGCAGCTGCCAGCTGATGAGCAGTGGCGTAGGCTTTTGTTGTAATGTTGTGATAATAGTAATTTACGATACTAGTAACGTTATGAAGCATTTTACATTACGAGAGAAAAGTTTCTTTTAATTCTCGAGTAATGTAACCAGCAAATAACGTTACGCGTGTCGTAACACGGTTTATATCATCCTATAATATTTTTTATCCAACATCTCCTAATTATACAACCATAATTGTACTGATTTCAGTTGAATTATATACCCTATAAGTCACTAGTGAGTTATAAATAATTCATAAGTCACGCCAAGGGATATCTTAAATTTATAAATAAACACAATAATTTCAGGTATTAAAAATCATTTAATAATTATTATTATAGAGGTATAACAACAACAGATGAATCAAAAAATTTCCTATTCCTTATTAACATTAACAGTAACATTAAATGTAAAAGTAAATTTCAAAGTGACATTTGACAATTGAATTAAATTATTCTCCTAGCGACATAAATTTCAAAATTCTTGATTGATAATATTGATTAGTTTTTAGCGAATTATTATGGAGATGTTGGATAAAATTATGTATGGAACTTGTGTGTTATCGGTCACAAGTCACTCGTAAAAACAAAGCCACTCGCACTACGTGCTCGTGGCTTGCCCGTTTTTTCTCGTGACTTATTTCCCTTATAACACACTTGTACCATAAATAACTATTATGCACGATCGCATTATAATGTGTCAATTATGTCTGAATTTGTTTGACATAAACGTCTATTTATAGCCCGTGGGTGTCTTTATAGGCCGCCGCGCCGGTCTATAATGAAACGTCAAAAATTGATAAACAGTTTAACAGTCTTATAAAGAATTTTTTTTAATTAAAATCGAATGTATGGTCTTTATTAGAACTCTATTTAGGGTAATTTGTATTAACAACACAGTTAACACAATTATTTATGTGAATATTCCTAGGCGTAAATGCTTCAACCATTTGACAGTTGTCAGTAAAAAATTAAAATAATTGAGCAACGAACTACTCGATGTGGGTAGAAAATTAATTTATTTTTTATTTCAGTTTTAAAATCTTCGATCGTGCATAAAATTATGTATGTACCACTGGCGTAACTTGCTTTTATGGCCTTCGACGTGTCTTTAGCCCTCGACTAGCGTCTCGGGATCAAAATCACGTCTCAGGCCATAAAAGCATCTTTACGCCTTTGGTACATAAATAACTATTTTCAAAAACTAAAAAATTACTTTCAGTGACAGTTCATAAATAGTAACGTAAATCAGCCATATCGTGCTGTTATAAGCTTTTTCTAACACTATATCTTATACTGTTTGTATGGTGCATAAGAGCTCACTTGTTATGTTGCCTTTAAAATACGTTTTTGTGCAGCCGGACGCGAAGTGGTCATTTCGCGTACGCAATACAGGACGCGAGATCCGATTTCGCGGCCTGTATTGCGTTACCCTTAGTAACGGCCGCGAAATCCGCCAAACGCGTTTTATTTATGTTGTTTCCATAGAAACATTGTGACGTGAAAGCCGACTCTATTTACATTCATTTATGATAAAAATTTGTAATTATGTATTTTTTACAGCTGCACAAAAAATGTTGTGTATACTTCGTCCGCGAAATTCTTTGTAACGGTTCATTTTCCGTTATATTATTTTGCTCCTTTCAATTGCTTATTTACGGTGAATGCATTTATTGAACCTCTATTTATTATATATTCACTGGTAAAAGATTACGTTTTTAGTGACTTTTTGGTTTTGAGTAGGTTTTCTGATTTGAGAGTGTCATGCGCATTTGATGATAGGCGTTGGTTCGAGAAATCTTGGCTTTTTCCGTTGGGTCTTCTGCCGAAGCAGTTGAGTTTGAATTTATCCCGAAGTTACTCATTCAATTCTGATGGAATTTTCATAATTATAACTTCCGAGATTTTCGGTTTTGTTTCACTTTGTGAAATTATTTTTTTGAAGCACCAAGATTGTGGTGCTTCTTTTCTTTCTTTTCTGTTGGTTTTACCGTACTCCGGCTCTTTTGGTTATTGCCTTTTTGCGGCTGCATTATTTATGGAGTCTTGGATACGATACTTGCAAAATTGGTGGACGTTTATCAAGAAAAGTTATTTACAATTGCTGGTTATTCGCAACTCGATCGCTTGGAGGACTCAAGGTCGGTGTTTCTTGAATTGTTAAAGTGTCGTCGAATTTACCTGGTTTTATTCCATTTATTAAATTTCTCAATTTTTAACTTTGCTTTACTTAAATATTTGTACAATTGAATTTTAACGCCTTCAGCGAATTTAACTTGCATTTATATTAATTATTTCATATTCATCTTTTTCGCTTCACGAAATAAATTTATATTTTTGTTGTAATATTCTGTAACGCTTTAGGTTGGTTTTTCCATTTTATTTTATTAGCATAACGAATTTGCGTGTTTTTTTTCAAGGTAATAAGCTTGAGTTTAAACAAGGCTATTGCTATTTATTTTTGATCGTTCATTTTTATTAGACTTGTTTTCACTCAGGTAATAAAGGTAAGCGCTTATTTATTTTTTTATTTATCCACCTTGATCGTTTTTTTTACCATTCATGTACCTATATCTTTCTTTAATTCAACTAACGTTGATATTTAGTTTTTGGTTTAGTTTATTTATTTTGAAAGTAACCTAAGCGATTTGTTTTTGTACGTTTATTTGCATATTTTTAGCTTTTATTTCTTCATTGTTAAATACTTTGAATTTATTAAAATTACTTATTTGTATTTCTATATTTTTTTGAAAACTGAAAAGTTTTCTGGCGCCCAATTTTTTTCATTTTTTATCAGTATTCACTTTCTGAGTTTTAATTTTGATAAGGCAATCCTCGACGATCTACGGCCCTCGCAAACAACTAAGTTAGTCGGCGAATTCTTTTGATTTATTTTATAAGTATACAGGTAGGTGATTATTTTACTTTGTTTCGCTTTTACCTGTTATACTAAATTGACGCAGCAACGTGGGGCTTTCGAGATTGCTACTGGTTTTTTCCCCTTATCATTTTATCATTTTTTTTCGACACCTTTGTTCGGACACTTTGTCATTTTATTAATTCGCCACCATGAGTTTCAACGTTAATGCTTTGAGGGGCGATGAACTCTCTTATGAACTAATCTTCCGAGGGATAGATCCCGAATTCATGTCTGTTGACCAAAAGCGCAAGGCTTTACGTGCTAAGTTAGCCCTGGAGAAATTAGATACTTCCTTAATAAACAGTTACCCTCCTATTCAGTACGATGTTCCTGGTGAGTTGGATGTTTGTGGAACGAAATTGAGTGAGCTGTCCTCCCAGATCAATAATGTTTTTCTTAAAAAACCTACTTCTTCTGAATGTGTGAGACTTGACGCTCGGTTGTCCCATTTATTTGCTAGGTTGAATCGTTTGAAACCCGAAAGTGACTTAGAATCCCTTCACGCCGATAAGGTTAGTCTTTGTTTGGACTTAATGGATTTAGTTAGGAAAACCGTTGACGACGATGAAATCCCTGAAGATGAATCCGAGGTTGAACAACCCGAATCCAATATTGAAGAAGTTTTACCGTTAGCTAACTCCACGAGTCAGCGCCCGCGGGTCTCTTTTTCTGACGTTCAGGTAGTTGATTTATCTCGTTCAAGAGCTCCTATATCTTCGGGTGGTGGTCCAATTGAAGATCCAATTGATGAATTACGTCGTCAACTTGATCGTTTACAACTCTCTAGAGCTACTTCGAATTCTATCACGACTGCTAGTTTACCTTCTTTTACTAAGTCAGTTCCTGTTTGTAAGTGGGGTTTAACTTTTACCGGTGACGCCAGTGTTATTGGAGTCAACGCTTTTTTACAACGAGTCGAAGAACTTAGAGTCGCTCGCAATGTTTCTTTTGATCAATTGTTTGCCAGTGCGGTAGATCTATTCTCTGGTCAAGGTCTCGTTTGGTTCCGAGCTGTTAGGAATCGTGTTACTTCATGGTCCGAATTAATTGACAAGTTACGTTTTGACTTTTTGCCAAATGATTTCGACGAAGCATTGTGGGAAGAGATTAAAAGACGTAAGCAAGGTTCCGACGAAAAACCAAGTTTGTTTGTAGCCGTACTTTTAAACCTTTTCGACCGTTTAGTAGAGAAGCCTTCTGAGTCATTAAAACTTAAACATATTTTACGTAATTTACAACCTTTTTATGCTACTCAACTTTCATTAACTGAAATTAGAGACGTTGATCAACTTCTTGTTTTGTGTAAACGGTTAGAGGAAGTTAAACTTCAAAATGCTAGGTATAGAAATCCTAACCTTGATTCTTCTTTACCCCTCGAACCTGATTTAGCTTACCAACCCAAGAAGAAGCCTCCAAATGTTGTTAGTGCCGAAGTTTTCACTTCTAAACCTGCTTCTACTTCTAAAGTTTTTAAGAAAGTAGCGAATCGAGCCAGGTCTAATACTAAATGTTGGAACTGTGAGGGTACGGGGCATACTTTTCATACCTGCTCTCAATCCAAGACTATCTTTTGTTACGTCTGTGGTAACCCTGGGGTTTATTTTGCCAAATGTTTAAGGTGTCATCCAAAAAACGAGGCTTAGGGATTGGATGTTGCAGCCGATCCATCCCTTCTGTAGAATTATTGAAGGCTGAACTTGAATTATGGCCATCTTGGTTGAACGTGGTACGTAATTTTTGTGTTTCCTCTCCTGAGACTTCAGCTATTTTTGCTAAACGTCCAGACGATAACAGGCCCTATGTTTCGGTTTTTATTAACGGCGAACCTGTTCAAGCTCTCTTCGATTCTGGAGCCAACCAGACTTTGATTGGTAAGAATGGTTTTTACCTAATTCGAAAACACGATCTTAAAATTAATAAAAGTAATTTACCTCTTTCCTTAACCACTGCTGATGGTAATTCGCAGACTATGTTGGGTACCGTATCACTTCCTATTTCTGTTGACGGGGTTTCTAAAACTCTTGACGCCGTTGTTTGTGGTACTATTCCGTCTACTCTTATTTTAGGGATGGATTTTTGCTACTCTTTTGGAGTTAAAACCGACTTTGTTTCTAACCAATTTTCGGTGTCTGAGGTTTCCGCATTACAAGCTATTTGTAGTACTGACGATTTGAGTCCGCAACAGAAATTATTATTGGATGAAATCATTCAAAATTTCACTGAAATTTCAGGTCCCGAGTTAGGTCGAACTGATAGAGTTTGTCATATTATTGATACTGGTGATGCAGATCCCATTAAACAACGTTATTATCCACTTTCTCCTGCTATGCAAGTTCATGCTAATGCCGAATTAGATAAGATGTTAGAGAATGGTATTATACGTCCTTCTAAATCTCCTTGGAGTTCGCCCATGGTTCTGGTTAAAAAGAAAGATGGTGAATCTTTTCGCCTATGTTTTGATGGAAGGAAACTGAATTCTGTGACAAAGAAAGATGCTTATCCTATTCCTTTCTTATCAAGTATTTTAGATAAATTAAGAGATGCGCGATTTCTTACGTCAATTGATTTGAAGCAAGCTTTTTATCAGATTCCTCTCCATCCTGATTCACGCGAAAAGACTGCTTTCGTTGTTCCTCGTAGGGGTTTGTTCGAGTATAATGTTATGCCTTTTGGTGTTGCCAACGCTCCCGCTACGCAGCAGCGTTTGATGGATTCTATTTTCGGTCCCTTGCTTGGTGATAACATCTTTGTTTATTTAGACGACATTATCATTGTTTCGAGTACTTTTCAGGAACATTTAAGCATGTTAAAAGAAGTTTACGACCGGTTGAAGAATGCCAATTTAACTGTTAACATTGATAAGTGTGAATTTTGCAGACCTAGTTTGACTTACTTAGGTTTCATCGTTGACAAACATGGATTGCATACAGACCCTAAGAAGGTCCAAGCTATTTCGAATTATCCCAGACCTTCTACTGTAACCGAGGTTAAACGTTTCCTTGGCTTAGCTTCTTGGTATAGGCGTTTCGTACCCAATTTCGCTACTCTTTCTGCTCCTATTTCAGACCTTATTAAAGGACGTGTTAAAAAACAAAAGATTACCTGGACGGAGGAGGCTGAAACTTCTTTCCGTGAAATCAAATTACGATTAACTTCAGCTCCTATTCTTTGTAGCCCTGACTTCACTAAACCCTTTAATATTCAGTGTGACGCTTCGAGTTACGGGTTAGGTTGTATTCTTACGCAAGGTGAAGGAGATGATGAAAAGGTCATTGCATACGCTTCACGTACTTTAAATTCTTCTGAACGTAATTACTCTGTGACTGAAAGAGAGTGTTTGGCAGTTATCTTCGGTGTAGAAAAATTTAGAGCATATATTGAGGGAACTCATTTTACAGTTTTTACCGACCACTATTCTTTATTGTGGTTAACTAATATGCGTGAACCCACTGGTCGTCTTGCTAGGTGGAGTGTTAGACTTTCACAATATTCTTTTGATATTAAACATCGACCGGGCAAACACAACGTTGTTCCCGACGCTTTATCACGAGCTCCTGTCATAGTATCCGCTTTAGAACTTGCTGAAGTTGACTTAGATCCTTGGTACCTGAAGATGATTGACAATGTCCAGAATAATCCTGATAGTTATCCCGGCTGGAGAATTGAAGGCCATAGCTTGTATAAATATACTTCTAATCGACATAATATTACCAGTAATTTGATTGAATGGAAGCAGGTAGTCCCTAAATCAAGACGTAGAGAACTTTTCAAAATTTTTCATGATGAGCCTACCTCCGCTCATTTGGGTGTTTATAAAACGTTTCATAAACTTTGTGAGCAATATTATTGGCCCAAAATGCATGCCGATGTTATTCGTTATGTCCGTCATTGCGATATTTGTGCGGCTAGTAAAGCTTCTCAGCTTGCTAGACCTGGTTTTATGGGAAAAGAAAAGAAAATTTTATATCCTTTCCAATGTTTGTCCATAGACATTATGGGTCCTTTTCCTCGTTCTAAAAACGGTCACACTAGCATCATCGTTGTGTGTGATTGGCTCACTAAGTTTGTTTTAGTGAAAGCAGTGCGTCAAGCTACCGCTAAATCGGTTGTCAACTTCATTGAGAACGAAGTTTTTCTTATTTTTGGGGTTCCTCAAGTGTGTATGGTCGATAACGGTCCACAATTCATTAGTTCTGACTTTAAAAAACTTATGAATAGTTACCAAGTTCAACAGGTTTGGTATAATGCTTCTTACCATCCACAGGTTAATTTTGTGGAAAGAGTCAATAGAGTAATTGGTACTGCTCTCCGTTCATATGTAAATGACAATCATCGCACTTGGGATGTTAATCTTTATAAAGTAGCTCATGCTTTACGTAATGCTATTCACGAAGTTATAGGTTTTACTCCTTCTTTTCTTAACTTTGGTCGAACCGTTCCGGTTTCGGGAGATTATTATGGTCGTCTAAAGAATTTTAAAGAGGAAGAACTGACTCTTGACACCCGCGAAGACTTAGTCGCTGATGTTAATCAGTTGTCCGAATTGTATCAAGACGTTCGTAGACGCCTTAACAACGCCTACCAAAGAAATTCTAAATCCTATAACCTTCGTAAACGACCTTTAAGATTTCATCTTAATGATTTAGTTTGGAAACGTAACTACGTTTTGTCAGATGCTTCACGTCATTTTAACCAAAAGTTAGCTCCTAAGTATGTCAAATGTAAAGTCATTAAAGTAATAGGACCTTTAACTTATCAACTCGCGACGGTCCCTGATAATAAACGTGTAGGTGTTTGGCATATTAAGGACCTCAAACCCTGCTTTGGGGAAGAAGAATTTGAAGAATAAATTTAGTGTGAATGTGGGTGAATGCAGTGTGATTGTTGTTGGTTGAGCTGGTAGATATGTTCGGTCATTGACCCTAAGGATTTCTTTATGGTGTTTGTTCGCTCTAACTATCTATATTTTGATATTGACCTTGATTAGGTTATTTTTAGTGTTAGGGGTCGAAAAGCATTTATTTTACTCCTTTATTTATAACCATTTTGGTTTATTTTTGTTTAGGGTGCATTAACACATTCCTTATTTTTAATGCGAACCTATTCTTATTTACCGATTTGTTGGTGCTACTTCCACTGATTATGGATTTATTTTGGGAAGTTTATTTGAGTGGCGGATTTTCTGTAAATTCAACGAACTCATCCGTTGTTAGAGTGGTCAGGCACTTTCGTGTCTTTGATTGAATATTTTTTCCTGCGTGTGGTTGTGTCATTTACTTCTCCCTGAAGACCTTTTATCCATGTTTTGGTTAACAGAATCGTCTTCCTTGTACCTTTGTTTTTAGTCTTTTGTCCTCCATCCTTTCCTTTTCCTTCGCTAGCATTTTTGGGTGGTAGGTAGGGGATGCCGGCAGGCCACGGGGGTGTCTTTTCCATTTCCCCATACAAAAGGCACTCTCTAGGGTTTTACCTTCAGGTTGCCCTTGTGTTATTGTGTTCGTGTATTTTATATGTTTTTTGCAATTTTTGATTTCGTTTTCCTACCGTTGGTCACGGTGGCGGTAGTTTCAGTGGGCTAGTCGGTCCTGGACTAGTTTGCTTTACCTTGGCCTAGTGTGGTGGTGGGTTTAAGATTTTTACTGCTACTCACTGAAAGTTACCTACGTTCACTGATGTATTCTTTCGGGAACCAGTGCCGGGTGGCTCAAGGTGGTAGTAGTTTCATTTGTTTTTCGGCTTGATTCCATTTTGAAATTTTCTGTTGTCTTTTTAGTCAGCCACACGAAACCAACCCTCCTACCTTCTCCTTCTTCTGTGGTTGTTTTGTGCCGTTTTCTCCCATTTTTTTATTGTTTTTTCTCGGTGCTGCCATGCTATTGCTCATCTATTTTTTTGTTCATTAGTGGAGCTAACACTAGTTGTGTTAGGGTGGTCGGTTGGCTCACCGGCGCAGCAGTTTTCATCCATGCAGCGAGGGGTCAACTGGCATTTGTTTTGTCATTTTTTAGATGAGCAATGGTTGGGTCAGTACTGTGTTTTTTTTTCTCTTCTTTATTTTATTTTTTTAGTCCTTTGTTCTCCTTTCGTGTTCCTTATTTTCTCCGGACCTTATTTTTCTCCAGTTCCATCTCTGGTGAGTTCTCTCCTCTGATCGATGGTTTCTACTTTCGTCGTCTTGGTTGGGGGGAGTGTAACGGTTCATTTTCCGTTATATTATTTTGCTCCTTTCAATTGCTTATTTACGGTGAATGCATTTATTGAACCTCTATTTATTATATATTCACTGGTAAAAGATTACGTTTTTAGTGACTTTTTGGTTTTGAGTAGGTTTTCTGATTTGAGAGTGTCATGCGCATTTGATGATAGGCGTTGGTTCGAGAAATCTTGGCTTTTTCCGTTGGGTCTTCTGCCGAAGCAGTTGAGTTTGAATTTATCCCGAAGTTACTCATTCAATTCTGATGGAATTTTCATAATTATAACTTCCGAGATTTTCGGTTTTGTTTCACTTTGTGAAATTATTTTTTTGAAGCACCAAGATTGTGGTGCTTCTTTTCTTTCTTTTCTGTTGGTTTTACCGTACTCCGGCTCTTTTGGTTATTGCCTTTTTGCGGCTGCATTATTTATGGAGTCTTGGATACGATACTTGCAAAATTGGTGGACGTTTATCAAGAAAAGTTATTTACAATTGCTGGTTATTCGCAACTCGATCGCTTGGAGGACTCAAGGTCGGTGTTTCTTGAATTGTTAAAGTGTCGTCGAATTTACCTGGTTTTATTCCATTTATTAAATTTCTCAATTTTTAACTTTGCTTTACTTAAATATTTGTACAATTGAATTTTAACGCCTTCAGCGAATTTAACTTGCATTTATATTAATTATTTCATATTCATCTTTTTCGCTTCACGAAATAAATTTATATTTTTGTTGTAATATTCTGTAACGCTTTAGGTTGGTTTTTCCATTTTATTTTATTAGCATAACGAATTTGCGTGTTTTTTTTCAAGGTAATAAGCTTGAGTTTAAACAAGGCTATTGCTATTTATTTTTGATCGTTCATTTTTATTAGACTTGTTTTCACTCAGGTAATAAAGGTAAGCGCTTATTTATTTTTTTATTTATCCACCTTGATCGTTTTTTTTACCATTCATGTACCTATATCTTTCTTTAATTCAACTAACGTTGATATTTAGTTTTTGGTTTAGTTTATTTATTTTGAAAGTAACCTAAGCGATTTGTTTTTGTACGTTTATTTGCATATTTTTAGCTTTTATTTCTTCATTGTTAAATACTTTGAATTTATTAAAATTACTTATTTGTATTTCTATATTTTTTTGAAAACTGAAAAGTTTTCTGGCGCCCAATTTTTTTCATTTTTTATCAGTATTCACTTTCTGAGTTTTAATTTTGATAAGGCAATCCTCGACGATCTACGGCCCTCGCAAACAACTAAGTTAGTCGGCGAATTCTTTTGATTTATTTTATAAGTATACAGGTAGGTGATTATTTTACTTTGTTTCGCTTTTACCTGTTATATCTTTAGCGCCCCGAGATTGTCCTGTCTCGGCCGCAAGCGGCCTCGGCGACAATTTTTCTCTCGGTACGCTAAAATGTAATTTCGCGGCCTTAGTATACAAATAACTATTTCTCTATAAAATACGTCGTCAATGACAACGTATTTTATAGGCCTTTAAATACGTCGTTGCCTAGCAATCTTCGCATTTTGTCCTATTATGACGCGTCTCAAATAATGATTTATTAAAATTTCTAATAATATATTCGTGAAAAAAAATGTCTGATATTAGTGTTAGAAAAAATCTTGAAGACAACTCGTCTTTTATAGTGCAAAAATTAATTTCCACAGTTTTTCCGTTGAATAGCGGATGGATGTAAAGTATTTTTTCTCCACCAAAAACTTATTATGTTGAAAATTTACCATTGGATCCTATGGTGCCTGAAGCAATTCACCATCGTGTATAAAAAGGCAAACAAAAACAGTGTAGTTCAAACGAAAAAAAGAGACAGAAATGAACGTGAAAGAAACTTATTAATGCTTTATTTATCCTCAAGCTAATAACTGGTGATTTTTTAAAATTTTAAATATAATTATATATCAATTACTTAAAGTTAATTGGTTCACAGTTATTACAATATCAAAATAAAAATAACAGTAATAATAATAAATGTAACGAAACACATTTTTTAACAGTTCTGTGTGTTTTGTGCTGAACTTTATAAGCTAAACGGAGCTAGTTACGTGATGTGTGGTACAGTGACTGTCCGATGAACATACAGAAAGTGGTACAGGACTATAAGAATTTAAATCGTTACAGTTTAGGTATAACCGCGAACTGGACTTGTCGCACTCGGGACACGTGCGTTTCTTATTTTTCTTGTGTTTTCGGAAAAGTTCGTAGGCACACCTGAAAGTAATCACATGTTTACACATTACAAAATAATACCAGGCATTTTAATGAATTGTAACATTATGACAATCTCTAAGCCCTAAGCAAATTAACAATAACCCGCATCGTTAGAAACAGCACAGAAAGGGTATTAGGATTGTTTCAAAATATATAGGGTGGGACATACAAGCCTAGATAAGTCCATATCTGCATGAAAATAGTTTTACAACAAGCAGGGCAGCGATTGCCTGCAACCTTTCTTAACAATATGCTGATGCAATTATGATAGCAAAGGCAAAAATAGGTTACAACAGATCGAAAAACTTATAAATGGAACGATGAAGAGGACAAACTGGTTTTCAAACAAGACCTTGGTTCCAGTCCAAAAAACTAACAATTTTACTCCAGGAGGCCCAAGCAATGATGACAACACAAGCGATGGGAAAGGCAAAAGAGATGGATAAGAACACTGGAAAAATTGGATGTTGGAACGTGAGAACACTAATGGAATGGGGAATGGCAAACTACAACATAGAGATGCTAACAGTGAAACAAGATGGAATGGCGAAGGAAAGTTTAGGCTAACATCAGGTGAGATCTTCACATAAATTGGAAACCCGGAAATAACAGCTCACCACGAAGGAGGCGTTGCTATAATATAATATAATTATTAAAGCAAGATACAAAGCCAAATTCCATAATATGACTATTACCACCGTATACACCCAAACCGAAGAAAGTGACTAGGAAATGAAGGAAGAATTTTACGACTGTCTGCAGAATACAATCGAGAACACAAGCAGACGAGGGAGACTTCAATGCTACAATTGGACAGGACAACAAAGCATGGGAACAGAAGCACTAGGGAATAAAGCGAACGAAAATGGAAAATACTTCATAGATTTTTGCGGGCAAAATAAACTCATTATTGGTGGAAGCATGGTTAAACACAAACGTGGATATCCCCAGACGACAAAACAAGTAATCAGATTGTCTCCACGGAGACAGTCACCGTTAGATGTACGATCAATGAGAAGAGCTGACATATCATCAGACCACACACTAGTAAGAGCAAACATAAAGATACAAATAGCAGCCACAAGGAAGATAACGAACAAAAGAAAAAGAAGGATTGAAAGAAGAAGAAACAAAGAAGGAATTTACAACTGAATTATTGCAAAGGTAAACAGGAAATTGAAGATGCATGGTCCAATATAAAAGAAATATTCAACCTCGCAACAAAGAAGATCGTAAATACCCCAAACCAAAGAAAACAGAATGGATAACAAGGGACGCATGGGAAAAAATAGAGGAAGGTAAGGAATTAAAGAATAAAATCTTACAAAGCGGAAACAGGCGGAAGTCACAACAGAGATAAAACATGAGTACAAAACGAAAGATCAAGAAATAAAGGCTTAGGCGGAATATTTCAAAGAAACGTACAACAGACCTCCTCCTGAAAACAAAATCATGGCAAATAGAAGCAACTGGAGGGAGAAGCTAAACGTAAATATGGAAAGCAAGAAGAAACTGAAAAATGACAAAGCAGCAGGAAACCATAACATCACAGCAGACTTATTAAAAGCAGACAGACACAAACCTGACAGCAAGAATACTGGTACCACTAATGAATAAAATATGGAAAACGGAGAAAATTCCAGAGAAGGATTAGTGATCAAGACACCAGAAAAAGGGAACGTAACAACAGCAGGAATTGGAGAGGGGTGACACTTCCAAACTAGTAAACTGTTTACAAGAATGAGAGAAAAGAAACAGGTCAACACTAGAGCAAATCAATACCTCAAGAATCATAGTCGAACAATCGATAGAATGGCAAACTCCAATATGTCTAAATTTTATAGACTTCACATACATCATGAATCAATGTGACAAATAGTGGATGCTTATCAGATAATAAAAGAAGTCTACCACAATAATTTTGTTTTTTTATCAACCTTCTGCGTCAACTGCTGGACATGGCCCTCAGTGAGGTGTTTTTGGTCTACTCTCCCATAGTGACCGGTCCTCGTGGGAGAGAGGTGCAGCGTTAATGGAGAAACCGGGCCACCCATTCCAGTGGACCGGGGTACCTAGCTACTGCAACTCGAGATCTACCACCACCACAATCACACCGTGCAAGTAATTCATGAAGGAGAACTGTCAGGCAAGATAGAGATAAAACAGGAGGACGCCAGGGCTGTGTTCCATTACCTACAATATTCCTGTTAATGGTGGATTGGATGATGAGTAAAATGGGCGTAGAACCAAAAGGAATACAAATGCTAAGGGATAAGCACGAAGCCAACAAAATGGGATTACAAAAAAACGGCAATAAAACCAAATTAGTTCAAGAAGTAAATGTATTAACATACCTGGGCAATATCACTGACAATCGAGGATCAATGAAGGAAAGAATAACTAAAGCACAACAAGCATTTATGGCATTAAACAAACTCAGGAGAATTAACGACAAAACCAAAACTAAGGCTATTCAACTCAAACGTTAAGACAGTGCTACTGTACGGAGCAGTGACATGGAAGGAAACGAAGGAAACAATGAATAATGTCTGAGGAAAATGTTAAGAATAAGGTAGCCAGAAACCATCACAAACAAGGAACTTTGGAGGGCAACAGGTCAAGAAAGAGTGGACATTACAATATTAAGAAGGAAATGGAGATGGATAGGGCACATGATAACGGACGAAGAAGGAGACATCGCGAAAACGGCCTTAGACTGGAATCCCACAGGCATAAGGAGAGGAAGACCCCAAGAAACATGGAGAAGGGCAATGCATACAGACGTACAACATACTGGAAGATCATGGAACGAAATAAAATAGCCCAAAGCAGAGATGAATGGAGAAGGTTTGTTGAAGAATTATGCGATCTAATCGATTTTCAATAGCTGTAATTCTCCGCAGGGAGCGGAGAAGGAAGAAGAAGAAGGAAAGCGATTTCCTGCCACCTTTCTTAATAAAATGCGGATTGCAAATAATCGGACACCCTGTATATGCTTTATGTAACTACGAATGCTTTGTAAATTCCATTCGTAATTCCAAACATTCGTCACAAGATTAATTGTGTAATATTGAAATACCATTGCACATTCCCTAAATTATAAACATACCTAGCGTGTAGTATATGTGTACAAGGCAGTGCTTCGAGGGAGTCACTTTCGAGCCCGTATGGAGATTCGCATCCACCGCAAATGAGATCAAGTTCTTTTTGTACTCTTTGCGCAATTCTTTCGTGATGCTGCTTCTGGTCCTCGTCTCCAAGGGCATGGTATATTTGCGATAAACGCATACGAATTGTGCGAACTAGTAATTTAGCACCAACGGAGCTGGCAACTTCCAGCAAACGAGTGTTGAACTCTAGAGGCCGACAGTTACATATCTTATGTTGCAGTCTTAATGCTTCTAAGCACCGGGCAGCCCCATCCATCGATTCCATTTGTATCACCCTGTCACCCATAGCCGCCGCTGAACCCATGGCCGTCTCATATTGACGAAACGCTTTCTGAAATATGGAATTTTAGTCGTCATAAATCAAATTCTGTAGTAACTCACATTAATATCCTGCTTTTTTCTGTATATATCTCCCATAATTCGTATGCTACGAGCGTATGTTGCTTGATCACCTGATACTAATGCTAACCTCGTGGCTTCCTACAAATAACTATAATTATATTACAGATTAAATTCATATTACTGCAGTTTTACAGAACAATAATCCTGTGCGTCTCCTAGTTCCCCTTGCTTTCTTAATGCCGATGCCATTTGTAACAGTGCAGCTCTGAAAATACACATTTCAAGATTTCAATATGAACTTAGTTTTAACATACCTGTGATCCCTAGAATTTAAATCCCCAGTTTGGAGTGATCTTGACATATCGTAAGCCTTTGCAGCATACGTGGCACTTTTATCAGCGTCTTGTAGTCGGCTAAACAGCTCCGACAGCCCTAAATACACCTGATAAAAAGTATTACGTCGCTTACAATGAATCTAAGGGTGTGGGGTAAAAATTACCTGTAATTCTAATGCACGATCGTGTACGTTTTGTGCAATTCTGTGAGCGTGTTGGAAACTATCTAGTGCTTTACTAAACCCCGCTAATTCTATATAAACTGAACCAACAGTTAGATGGACGTGGCCTGCTGTAGCACATTGTTCGCATTCGTTGTATAAAGAATGTCTTGCATAAGATAATGCTCTGGTAAGTAATAAAAGTTGATTAAAAGAAAGCATACAAGAAGACGAGAAATTTACCTTTCTAAACCACCTAGTCTTTGATGTGACCTAGCTAGATTTAAATATGATTCTGCCCTCATGTTTGGATTGTCTAGTTCCTCTGATATAAATAATTGTTTATGAGCAAATTCCAAGGCATCTCTAAAACAAAATAACATTTAAAATTAAACTTCCTAACAAAAACAGTGATTTTTCTTAGCTCGATAAACCACTCATAATTATGTGCATGCTTTGGAACAACTTATGCCAGCAAAATAAATAACTCAACAATCCTATTTATTTTCCTGCCTTTGAAGATGTGCAGTTTGTACTAGGAGAACATGAGTGAAGATGGGTAAGTTTGGCTCTGAATTTTAGTCCAAAATGTAGTTTTCGTACTCGGAAACGAGCAGTTTTATCAGGAAAACATGAGTCAAGAAGGGTAAGTTTGGTTCTAAATTTTAATCCAAAATTTTCGCATTAGAAAATGAGCTGTTTGTATTTATCGCAAGAACATGAGTTAAGAAGGGTTGGTAGCCTTTGCATTTTAGTGCAAATTGAATAATTTTTCGCACCAGGAAATTGAGTAATTTTTATCGGGAGAACATGAGTTCAGAAGGTTTAGTTTAGCTTTGAATTTTAGATTAAAATTAATAATATTTCGTTCTCGAATACGAACAGTTTGTATCAGTAAAGTATGAGTTAGGAAGGGTAGGGTTTGGTTCCAAATTTCAGTCAAAAATTATTAAACTTTCGGATTCGAATAAACAGTTTGTATCAGGAGAACATGAGTAAAGAAGGGTTAGTTTAGCTTTGAATTTTCGTCCAAATTGAACAATTTTTCGTGCTCGGAGATGAGTAGTTTTTATAAGGAGAGTATGAGTTAAAAAGGGTAAGTCAGACTCTGAACTTTAGTCCAAAATTCTTCGTACTTGGAAACGAGCGGTTTATATCAGGAAAACATTAGTTAAGAAGGGTAAGTTTGGTTCCCGATTTCAGCGCAAGATTTAATAATTATTCGTAATAGAAAATGAGAAGTTTATATCAGGAGAACATGAGTTAAGGACGATAAGTTTGGCTTTGAAGTTTAATCCAGAATGAGAAGTTTATATCAGGAGATAATTAGTTAAGAAGGGTTAGCTAGTGTCCAAATTTCAATAAAAATGAATGAGCAGGAGAACATAAGTGAAGAAGGGTTAGTTTGGTTTCGTACTTCAGTCGAAAATTAATTGTTTTTTGTACTGGAAAATGAGCAATTTGTAACATGAGCACCTAAGTTAAAAAAAGGTTAGTATGGTTTTCAACTTCAGTCCAAAATTAGTAATTTTTCGTACTCGAATTTGTAACAGAAGAACATGAGTTATGAAGGATTAATTCGGTTTCAAATTTCAGTCTTCCCATTTGAAAACGAGCAGTTTGTATCAAGGAAACATGAATTAAGAGTGTTAAATTGGTTCCAAATTTCAGTCTAAAATTAATAATTTTTCGTATTGGATAACCAGCAATTTTTATCAGGAACACATGAAGAAAGGTATATAGCTTTGAAGTTCAGTCCGACATTAATATTTTTCCTATTCGGAAATGAGCAGTTTATATTAGGAGAACATGATCTAAAAACGGCAAGTTTATCTTTAAATTTTTCCAAAATGAATAATTGTTCGCCTATTTGAAAACCAGGAATTTATATCAGGAAAAGTTAATTTAACTTTGAAGTTCAATCCAAAGTTAATAACCTTTCGCATTCGCATTTGAAGAAGCTTATATCAGGAGAACATGGGCTGAGGAGGTTAAGTTTGGCTTTGAATTTTAGTTTAAAATAATAATTTTTCTTACTCGAAAAATAAGCAGTTTGTATAAGGAAAGCATTTCAGTCCAAAATTAATAAATTATCTTACTCGAAAGTGAGCAAGTTGTAGCAGAAGAACATGAGTTAAGAAGGGTAAGTTTGGTTCGAAATTTCAGTCCAAATGTGTCAGAAAAATATGAATTAGAAAGAGTTAGTTTAACTTTCAATCTCTGTTAAAAGTTAATAATTTTAGATACTCTAAAATAAGCAGTTTTATCAGGAGAACTTGAGTTAAGAAGAGTCTGTTTGGTTCCCAATTTAATCCAAAATTAATAATTTTTCGTACTGGAGAACAAGCAGTTTGTATCAGGAGAACATTAGTGAATAAGGGTAAGTTTAGCTTTGAATTTTAATACAAAGGTAAGATTTCGTACTCGAAAATAAGCAGTTTGTATTAGGAGAACATGAGTTATTAGGGTTACTTCGGTTCCAAATTTCAATCCAAAATTAACAATTTTCATATTCGAAAACTAGCTGTTTGTATCAGGAAATGATGACTTAAGAAGGATTTTGGATTTAATTGGTTCCGAATTTCAGTCCAAAATTAATATGAGCAATCAGGAGAATATGAGTTAAGAATAATAAGAGTTTAGTTGGTTCCAAACTTTACATGACGAGAATACAAGCTAACTGCTAACAATAATAATAAGTTTGGTGGTAAATTTTCTTGCAAAATATATTGCTTCAGAACCTTGTGAAAACTAGCAGTTTGTATCAGGAAATGATGACTTAAGAAGGATTTAATTGGTTCCGAATTTCAGACCAAAATTAATAATTTTCTTACTCGAAAATGAGCAATCAGGAGAACATGAGTTAAGAATAAGAAGAGTTTAATTGGTTCCAAAGTTCAGTCGAAAATTAATTATTTTTCTTGCTCGAAAATAAGCAGTTTGTATCAAGAAAGCATTTCAGCCCAAAATTAATAAATTATCTTACTCGAAAGTGAGTAATTTGTACAGAACATGAATTAAGAAGGGTATTAAGTTTGGTTCGAAATTTCAGTCCAAAATGAATGATTTTTCACATTCAAAAATGAGCAGTTTGTGTCCGAAAAACGTGAGTTAGAAAGGGTTGGTTTAACTTTCAATCTCTGTTAAAAGTTAATAATTTTAGATACTCTAAAATAAGCAGTTTTATTAGGAGAACATTAGTGAAGAACGGTAAGTTTAGCTTTGAATTTTTAATCCAAAGGTAAGGTTTCGTACACGAAAATAAGCAGTTTATATAAGGAGAACATGAGTTAAGAATTTTTAGTACTCGAAAACGAGCAGTTTGTAATAGAAAAACACGAAGGGGAAATTTGGTTCCAAATTCAGTCCAAAATTAATAATTTTTTGCATTTGGAAATAAGAAGTTTGTATCTGGAGAACATGAGTGAAGAAGGGTTAGCTTGGCTTTGGAGTTTAGTCCAAAACTAATAATGTTTCGTACTCAAACAGGAAAACATAAGTTAAGAAGGAAGGGTAAGTTTGGCTTTGGATTTTGGTCCAAAATTAATCATTTTGTTACTCGAAAATAAGCAGTTTGTATCAGGAGAACATGAGTGAAGAAGGGTTAGCTTGGCTTTGGAGTTTAGTAATGTTTCGTACTCAAAAATATGCAGTTTGTATCAGGAAAACATGAGTTAAGAAAGGTTAATTCAGTTCCAAAATTCAGCCCAAAATTAATAATTTGTAGTATTAGAAAGCAAACAGCTTGTACCTGGAGAAGGTTTTAGCTTTGAATTTTTGATCAAACTTAATAATTTTACTTACTCGGAAACGAGTATGGGGAGAACATGAGTTAAAACGGGCAAGTTTGGTTCCAAATTTTAGTCTAGTATTAATAATTTTTGGTACTTGGAAACGGGCAGTTTGTATCAGGAAAAGATGAGTTAAGAATAGTAAGTTTGGCCTTGGATTTTAGTCCATAGGTAATTATTTTTCCTATTCGAAAACGAGCAGTTTGTACCGGGAAAACACGAGTTAAGAAGTATGAGTTTGGTTTTGAATTTTGGTCAATAAATAATCATTTACGTTACTCGAAAATAAACAGTTTATATCAGGAGAACATGCGTGAAGAAGGGTAAGTTTGGCTTTGAATTTTAGCCCAAAAGTAATTTTTGGTACTCAAAAAGGAGAAGTTTGCATCAGGGAGACATGAGTTAAGAATAAGTTTGGCTCTGAATTTTAGACCAAAATTAATGTTTTCGCATTCGAAAATGAACAGTTGTTTATCAAGAGAACATGAAATAAGAAGAATTAGTTTGGCTTTGGATTTTAGTACAAACATAATATTTTTTCGTACTCGAAAAGGAGTAATTTGTATCAGGAAAACATGAGTTAAGAACGGTAAGTTTGACTTTGGATTTTGGTCCAAAATTAATTATTTTTGTTACTCGAAAATAAGTAGTTTGTATCAGGAGAATATGAGTGAAGAAGGGTTAGTTTGGCTTTGGATTTTAGTACACAATTTATGTTTCTTACTCGAATATAAGCAGCTTGTATGAGGGTTAATTTTGTTCCAAATTTTAATCAAAAATTAATAATTATTTGCTATCGAAGGTAAGCAGATTGTATCGAGAAAACATGAGTTTAGAAGGGCTATTTGGGTTCCAAATTTCAGACCAAAATTAATAATCCTTTGCTTTCGAAAAGGAGCAGCTTGTATCAGGAAAACATGATTGAATAATAGTAAGTTTGGTGCCAAATTACAATTCAAAATGAATAATTTTTCATCAGGAGAATGTAAGTTAAGAAGGATTAGTTTAGCTTAGAATTTTAGTCTACAATTAATAATTTTTCTCAAAAACTTGAGTTAAGAAGAGTTAGTTTGGTGCCAAATATCAGTCCAAAATTAATAATTCTTCGCATATAAAAATGAGCAGTTTGTATCAATAATGCTACTCGTAATGCTCAAAGGATTAATTCGGTTCCAAATTTCAGTCCAAAATTAATCATTTTTCTTACTAGAAAATGAACAATTTGTATCAGAAAAACATAAGTTAAGAGGGGTAAATTTGGTTCCACGTTACAGTTCAAAATGGATAATTTGTCGTACGTCAGAATGAGCAGTCTTATCAGGAGAATATGAGTTAGGAAGGGTAAGTTTGGCTCTGAGTTTAGGCCAAAACTAATAATTTTTGGTACTCGTAAATGAGTTGAGTTAAGAAGTTGGTTTCAAGTTGCGGTTCAAATAAATAATTTTTCGTACTTGAATATGAACAGTTTGTAACAGCAAAACATGAGTTAAAAGGGGTTAATATGGTTCCAAATTTTAGTCGATTTTTAATAATTGTTTGTACTCGAAAATTGGCAGTTTGTATCATGAAAATATGAGTTAAGAAGGGTAAGTTTGGTTCCAAATTTCAGTCCAAAATTAATAATTTTTTCCATTCGAAGACGGGCAGTTTCCATCAGGGGAATATGAGTTAAGAATGGTATGTTTGGTTCGAAATTACAGTTCAAAATGAATCATTTTTCGTAGTCGAAGTTTATATCAGGAGAACATGAATTAAAAAAGGTTAATTTGTTTAGAAATTTCAGTCAAATATTGATAATTTTTCACATTAAAAAACGAAAACTTTACATGAAGAACAAACAAGCCAACAATACGTTCTGTGGTGGATTTTGTTTCAAATATATTGCTTCAAAACATTGTGAATCGATACTTACTTTTTGGAACAAATAATGTTGCACGCAAATTTGTCAGGTTGGCTTATTTATTATGTAAATGTGAATACCACAAGATTTTGTTGGGAATAATGAAATAAAATTAAATAATTTGCAATAAATACAACTGAAACAGTAGGTAACATGCAAAATGTTTAAAATTTACTTTGTGTAAAGCAAAACGAGGATGGCGAGGCTCGAGGCATATTTGGGAGCATTAATTTAGAAGGACGTATTAGTCCAGTCAAATTGTCATAAATGGTTACATTAATTAGGGTAGTTCCGATTTTTTGATATGTTGTATGGGTTGGTACACTGTTGAAATTCCAAGTTTTCTAATTCCCCCCACCACCGCGGGCGCCGCCATCTTGAAAAAACCGCTACATTTTTGGACTTTTGTCCCTGTTTTTTCAAAATATCTCCTAAAGTATTGGCGTGACAAAAGAAATTTGGGACCAAATCTAAATTTCTAGCTCTAATACTTCCCGAGATAGAGCTCTTTGAATTTTGAGAATTTTTCTCAAAAATGTGTAAAGTACAGATTTTTAGTCGGTTTTTGCTCGATAGCAAGTAAATGGTGAATCCTACGCCAAAGTTTGACATAATAACATTTGTGGTAACCCCGCCAACCCGGGTCCTAGAATAGGACATCCGGGCTCTGCCTGTCACAAGCCAGGAAAAAGGGGGAGTGATAGAGGAGTAACACCTCTCTAAAAAACCAGGGCTCAGCTGGCCCGGCTGATAGCACCCTGTAAGGGCCCCTGCCAGGGTTCGGCCCTCGTCGTTGGGCTAATCACCCATACGAGGTATATAGATTCAGAGAACAAACAATAGCCTCGGGCACGGACGGATACACGGAAAGCGACCAAAGCGAGAACAAAGGACAAGATTAGGGATATGGAACATTAGGGGGTTAAACGGAAAGGAGGTGGAGCTGGTGGAAGAAATGATTAGATACAAGGTTAAAATTTTAGGAATATCCGAAATAAAGAAAAAAGGAACCAAAGAAGTAACATTGGATAAAGGATACAAACTAGTATACTTAGGTGTACCAATAGGAACAAGAGCAAAAGAGGGGGTAGGATTCCTAATAAGCAATGAACTAACAAATCAAATGACAGGCTGGGAAGGTGTAAACTCACGAATAAATACATTAGATATGGTGCTGAAAGAGGAAGTAACGTTTATAGAAATATATGCACCAACGAAGGACGCAGAAATCACAGAAAAGGAAATGTTCTACAGAAGCCTACAACAGACATGGGACAAGGCTAAAGAGAGATCCAGACACGTAATTGTTATGGGGGATTGGAACGGCAGAGTAGGTAATGACCCTAGAAGAGGAAACGGAGTGCTAGGGAAATTCTGTAACGACAGGACCATAAATGACAGTGGGAACAGACTGATAGATTTCTGTATCGCAAACGAATTGTTAATAGGAAATAGCTGGTTCAACCACAAAGAGATACATAAGACCACTTTCACAGCAGACAATCGAAATGCCAAAAGCACAATAGATTACTTTACCTACACGTCAGAAACCAAGTACGCTATGCTAGACATAAAAGCCATAAGGGGCGCAGAAATAAACTCCGAGCACAAATTGGTCATAGCAGATACAAGAGTCTATGCGAGAAAACCAAAACCACCAGAAAAAGAATACCAGAGAATAAAAATAGAAGAATTAAGAACAGAACAGAAAAGGCTAGAGTATCAGCATAAAATCAACGAAATGTTAAAACAACAAGAGAGAATGGGAAGAACAAGGAGAGCAGTGGACGATAGAAGAAAGATGGGCAAAACTCAAAACTACAATAATAAAAGCAGCCACAGAGGTATGCGGGAAAAAGAGAATCAGCCCAAGACAAAAAAGAACAAAATGGTGGAACGAGGAGGTAAAGCAGAAAGTCAAAGAAAAGAAGATGACGTGGAAGAAGTATCTACAAACGAAAAGAGAAGAAGATAGACAGAGGTACATAACTATAAGAAACGACGCAAAAGAACTAGTTAAAGAAGCAAAGAACAAAGCATGGGAAGACTTTGGGAAAGAAGTAGAAGAAAAATTTAAAGATAACACCAACAACAGGAAAGAAGTTTGGGCGACAGTTAAACAACTAAGAGGAAAGTATGGTAAAACATCATGGTGTATAAAAGATGAGAATGGAACAATGGCAACAGAAGAAAGCAAAATCCTGGACACTTGGAGCAAATACTACGAGAAAAAGTTTCAGGCAGAAGGAACGGGACCAGAGAGGGGAAATATAAGGCAAGAATCAATAGAAATGGAGGGTGAACAAGTAGTAACCAAAGAAGAAGTATTAGAAGCAATAAATACAATTAAAACAGGGAAATCAGCTGGAAAGGATGAAATCAGCCCCGAGATGGTCAAGTATGGAGGGAGAAGACATACCCAGAGACTGGGAACTACAGGAAGAACAAGCGGCATTTAGGAATAATAGGCAGACACAAGACCACATATACACTATTAGATCAGCAGCAGAAAAGAAATTAGAAGAAGGAAAATCTCTCTACCTGGCGTTTATTGACTTGCGTGCAGCTTTTGATACTATACCAAAGAAGACCGTATGGAAAGCCATGGAAGAGACAAGAATACCCGATAAATTGATCTAGATCACAAAAACATTGTACAAAAGAACAACAGGAACAGTGAGAATAAAGGGGAAGGAGTCCAAAAGCTTCAACATGGAAAAAGGAACCAAACAAGGGGACTCCCTCAGTCCCCTATTATTTATCATAGTTATGGACCAAATACTGAAGAAAAGCAAAGAGAGAGCGCCGAACACAAAATTTGGAGGACACCGGAGAATGGAAAACATAAGCCTACAAAGTCTTGTGTATGCGGATGACATTGTGCTGATGGCGGACACCGTTAGGAAACTACAAGCCGCAGTCAACAAATGGAACGGCAATATACAAAGTGCAGGAATGTAAATAAACGCAAAGAAAAGCAAAATAATGAAAATTAGTAAACAAACAGCTAACGATGAAGAAGACATAAACATCAGATGTGGACAGAATAGATTAGAGGTAATAAACTACTACGAGTACTTGGGAGTCATGATAAGCAATGATGGAACAATAGAACAAGAAATACGAAACAGAACATCAAAAGCAATAAAAATATACCATCAGATCAATACAACACTAATAAATAAAAAAGAACTGGGAAGAGAAACAAAGCTGCACTTCTACAAATCAGTATACGTACCAACGCTCATTTATGGAACGGAAACGTGGCCAATGTAATACAAACACAAGAGTAAAGTAACAGCTGCAGAAATGAGATACCTTAGACGAATACTAGGTAGGACTAGAAGAGATAGAGTTAGAAATATAACCACAAGGGAAGAACTAGAGGTAGAACCAATAGTGGAAACTATTCAAAAAAGACAGCTGCAATGGTACGGACATGTGGTCCGAATGGAAGAAAAGAGACTCCCAAGGAGGATGATGGAAGCAAGAGGAGAAGGGAAGAGAGGACGGGGGAGACCCAGAACAAAGTGGATAGACAACATCAAAAATATGGTACAGCAGAGAGGAATGAATATCGAGGAAGTAAAGAGGATGGCGCTAAATAGAAAGGGATACCAGAAATGGATCGAGGACCCGACACCTTAGGGTATAAGGGAATAGGCAAAGAAGAAGAAGAACATTTGTGGTAGAGGTAAATAGCTAAAGCTTAAGACCAAACTGGCTGCTAGGTCGTAAAGACTCTGAGATACAATCTTGTGAATATTTTTGTAGTTTTTTAGGAAAACACGTAATAACTGAAAATTGACAAAACCAATGTATTTATTAAAAAACAAAACGACCTAGCAGAACCAGTTTGGTCTTAAGCTTTAGCTATTTACCTCTAACACAAATGTAATTATGTCAAACTTTGGCGTAGGATTCACCATTTACTTGCTATCGTCGCTATCGAGCAAAAACTGACTAAAAATCTGTACTCTTCAAAATTCAAAGAACTCTATCTCGGGAAGTATTAGAGCTAGAAATTTAGATTTGGTCTCAAATTGTAGTTTAAAAAAGCTGCTAACATTTTTTTTGTCAGACCGATACTTTAGGAGATATTTTGAAAAAACAGACAAGTCCAAAAATTTATCGGTTATTTCAAGTTGGCGGCGCCCGCGGTGGTGGAGGGAATTAGAAAACTTGGATTTTTCAACAGTGTACTAACCCATACAACATATCAAAAAATCGGAACTACCCTAATTAATGTAACCATCCGGGTGATTTTGTGACAATTTGACTGAACTATATATTTCCACCATTCTTTTTTACATGTTTGTTCAAATATTTAAAAAATGTTTGATAAAAATGCGCTCAAATAACGTACACGCAAAGAGTTAAAGTAATTTTGCCAAAAAAAAAATTACATTCACTTTGTTAATAATAAAATAAAATTTTTTAAGATTATAAGTAACATGCGAAACAAAAGAATTAACACTATAAAACATTTACGGCAGGTTACATAAACTTTAATTAATTATTCGTCAAAATGAATAAAATCGAATTCGTATGGCAAATAACACGTCGCGTCGATACAAAAGACGATGTTCTTTTGTCAACTTTGATCATTTGTTAATATAACAAAAGTTGTATGCAACCCACTCTGTCACGTCAATACCCAAACCTGTATTTTCCCCAATCTAGGTATGCTTGATAAAGGTATCCCAAGACTTCAAACTTGTCTTCCCTTTTCCTGAGCGCTTTCAGAGCCGATTTCCACTTTTTCACCGCTTGTTGTTGTTTGTGCTTGTTGTAGAGACGCACTCCTTGCTCCACCTGCAATCAAATATAACGGAACTATATATTGGACAGCTACAGATTAGAGATTAGATTGTACGTTAATCATTTTAACGATCCAATACATCAGACGATTTGTTATAAAGATACTCCTTAAAAGCCGATATACAAGGTGTATTCGACCCACAAACTTCCAGAGTAGATAGAAAATGTTATGCGGAGCAACTACTTTAAATAAATCTCCTACAATAACAACACCAGAAGTTCAGAAAGACATCTTAACGTAGGCAACATGTCACTGATACTTGAGGGTGTCTATAGGAATTATTTAAATTATAGAATCTGACAATCTCAAATTAATAGTACATTATGAAATTAGTTTATAATGTACAGTATTATGGCATGAATGAAATTAGCGCATGAACGCAGTTAATGCGATAATTTCATGAATGCCATAATACTGCATTATAAACGAATTTCATATACTATTTTCTCGTCGACTAGCATTACAATTATTTATGTATAAGAAATTTAATTTAGTTTTTTTTTGCTAAAATAATAATTATTCAGGTTATATAAAATTATGACGTATTTGTCACAAAATAGTATTCGTTACTATGACGACTGATGTGGTTGTTAAGTAACGTTTGTTTATTCCGTTGTTATAACAACTTTATGGCACAGTGCCATAAAGTATAATATTATGCACGATTTTCTCTATAATAATGATAGCATTATGATGCTGGTCGACGATAAAGAATGTCTCGGTAACAATAAGGCATTTGTACAACTGGCAACACCGGTTCTGTTGTGAATTATAACCTTGAAATTAAATTACTGAAAAGACTGATTTATACCAGAAGAAGGCTTGTTCACACCTTACTTTGTCTACAAGCCGTCCGATTTTTTAACACACCTAATACCAACATAACAAACGAAAACCATGGCCCACTCTGGTCTGAAGAGTTCGCATATCCATCGTGGCTTATTAGAAGCGCAAAATTAAAAGACAAACAGAAATGAGTTAGCGTTTTTTCAACAAATAATCATGTTTTAGTGACGAATATCGTCCGAATAAAAGAAAAATAAACTCATTTTACGCTTTTTTTAGTTCCATTTTGGCTTTTCGTTCGCTACCTTTCTTCCTGCGATTTACAATGTTAGATTTACGAAATAAGTTTACTGCCAGCGTTAAGGTAGCATAAAATCGTCGATATTGAAACGCCGCTTTTAGAAATCTCTCTTGGAACCCTTTCAAACGACGTTGAATAAGTCTATACACCGTCACCTCTTCAGCCCTTTCAAAGAATACGATCCAACATAAATAATACATCGTTTAATAAAAAAAACTCTAAAGGATGTAAGGCTGACTGGAGTGACTGGAATAAGCTTGAGTTCGTAAAACGCGAGGCAGATGAAAACTGTTTCGTAATTATACGGTAACTGCTAGCAATTAAACCGATCGTAATATGTTATTTGAAAAATACTGTTTAATTAGGTACCTACTTATTACAGGAACATTCCCGAATAAAATAAATCTGTTCAGGGATATTTATTAGGCAATAATGATTTTATTTTAGGAATTTCATATATTCAATGTAACGCCGCTGCATGTTGAACTTTAACTGGTTGCTCTGGCTAGCAGGACTCTCCCTTATTCACAAGCAAAAATCTTGTCGTGGGTCATCGCTTTTAGATGTTTTACGAGCATTCTAGGCTGAGATACACAGGTGACTCATAGCAACAACTTATACAGCGTTTGGGAAGAAATCTGCATGATTTAGAAATGCTTTTCTTAAATTTAGGAATTTGTTAGGTTGATGTTAACACAATCTCTATTGCCTTTTTAAAGAAAAAAGCCCCACATGTTGTAGATTTTTGACACACACTGTACGTATGGTGACTACAGAAGACATAGAGGAAATATTGACAAAGTAAAGTTGTCCATCATTTAACGACCAAAATGACAAGTGACAAGTGACATGGACATTCGGTTTATAACGACTGAGGGCTGTGCGCCCATTGACATTCATCGACGAATGGGTGTTGTCTATGGCAACGCCTGTGTAGATTTCAGTACTGCGTGATGATTAGGTTCGATGTGGTCGGCCCTTTACAGCCACAGATGAACTGATTAATGCTAATCACCGTGCGAAGCAGAAGGACATCGCTGAAACTGTTGGTATTGCTCTTGAACGAGTCCACCACATCATTCATGCTTTGTTTGGCTACAGAAAAACGGGCGTGAGTTGGGTCTCACGCAAGGTTGACTCCTGAAATGAAACACAATGAAAAGAAGATACGAACAGGAAGGTGATGCCTTTCTCCGCCGATAGTCACTGGTGACGAATCCTGAGCACACCATTACCAGCCGGAGAACAAGCGGCAATCAATGACGTGCAATCATAGGGGCTCTTATCAACTCCAGCCAATATGTAAAACTCCGAGCTCGATTGCAGCGAGTTTGACCTGGCACCGAAGCAATTTTTCAACATGACATTGTAGTCGATAAACGCAGGAAACATTACAGCGTCTGCAATTTTGCGACGTTTCACCGCACCTCTCCTACAACCCGGAACTAGCCCCTTGCGATTTTTCTTTTTCTGAAGCTGTAGGGAAACCTAAAGGGACAACGTTACACTAATGACGAGGATGTGTAAGTAGCTTTGTGTCACTGGTGTTGGCAGCAGACGCCTGATTTCTTCTACAACGGGATGAAGAAACTTGTTTAGCGTTGGCGTGCGTGCGGGGACAGGGATGGTGATTTCGTAGAAAAGTAATGACACTTCTTGATAGAGGACATTCCAAGCTTATAGGAAATATATAGCTTATTTGTATATCTTTCTTTCTTTCTTTCTTAATCTGTTTCCTCTTTTTACCGCAATGCAGTGTCGAGTGTCGAGGTTCGTTTTACACTTGCGGGTGTGCAGTGGAGGTAAGGGGTCCATTTTTGGCCTTGTATCACAATCAAACCAACTTTCATCCACAACACATTCCTACGCCGTAAGCCTAACGCATTCGACCCAAATCGGCTTCACAATACTATGACCACCGCTGGAATCGAACCCGCGTCAGCCGGCTAGCTAGCAGGCCCTTATCTGACTGAGCTACCCAGGCTGCCATTTGTATATCTTATCTATTAATAAAGTTGTCGCAAAGAAGGCAAGACTTTTCAAACCCCCCTCGTACAATGTTATACATGGTTAGTTTAATAACAGTAATATTAACATATGTCTTTGTCAGAAAGGGTACTAGGGGAATTGATTGATTGATGTAATGTCTACTGAACCGAGATATAAGCGATTATATCCTGTGGTAGGCGTCTTTTTAAGCGGGCATGAATATTTTTGTTGCCTAGTTGTTGCAAAATGTCTATATTGCTGTTTTGTATGTTGTCGAAGAAGTTCTTAGTAAGTCTAAATATGAAGTGGTCGATTTTGTCTATTGCTAATTCGTAGTGTATTTATTCGTTGTGGATATGCCAAGGAGCATGGCCAAACGGAGAATTTTACTTTGAAAAGCCTGCATTTTCTTGAAGTTGGTTGTTGAAGTGGTGCTCTATACCGGACAGGCATAAATGATAACAGGTCTAAGTAATGCTTTGTATAATTGCAAGATGCATTCACATCCTGTTGATCAACGGATGTAACTGTTGAAGTTAGCCTGGCATAGCCCTGATTTAATTTCTGATTAACCTAATTGCACCATGTCAGACGGGTATCCACATAAGTCCCTAAGTATTAACAAAACGTTTTCCGGATTGGGACCGTGTCATTGTTGAGACGGACAAACTCAACGTTTCGCCCACTTTTTTAAGGGTCTTCTTCAGGAGGAAGGGAGCACTAAAAGAGTACGGTAACTGAAGGTGTCAACCACGCCAGAGGCGAACCTCTTTTAGCAAGAGGCAGAAGGGTAACGGTAACTCAACTTTTCAACCAAGCCAGAGACGAAACCCTTCTAAGTCCCTAACTACTTAACAATTTCACCACGTGGAATCCATGAGATGTCGGTTCCAAGAAGTTTGATTTTGGGGTGATCGTGGATACTCTTTTCAGAGTAAATATTAGGGTTTAGTTTAGTGCACAATTTGATTAGCCATTTTGTTAATGCATTAACTCCTGTCTAAAGATGGTCTATTGTTATAAGGAGATCTTTACGTTGGGAGATTATGGCTGTATTATTACAGCCTGCTTCGGGCCTTGGCCTCCCGCAGTTTTCTTCCCCATCCATCTCGATCCATGGCAGCTCTCTTCCAATTATGGACGTTTAAGATGTTTTTTGCGTCGTCTGCGACTTCTTCCTGCCACTTTTTCCGGGGTCTTCCTACCGGTCTGCGCCCCTCCACTCTCAATTCAAGAACACTCCTTGGCATTCTCTGCTCCCCCATTCTAACTACATGACCAGCCCACCGTAGTCTTTGGATTCATATAACTCGTGGTTGTATCTTGATCTCCACGCTCCATCTTCTGGCTTTGGTCCAAATATGCGTCTCAGGATTTTCCTTTCGAAAGCGTTGATGTAGTTTGCCATGTTCTGTGTCAAGACCCACGTTTCGCATCCATATGCTATTATAGGTCTGATGATGCTCTTATAGATACGAATCTTGTTTTTTGGGTGTACATTACGGGATCTGAGTATGTATAGGAGGGCAAAGTACGCTTTGTTTGCCTGGGCGACTCTTCTTCGGATCTTTTTTGTGGATAGGGATAATTATGCTTCTTTTCCAGTCTTCCGGGGTGTTCTCTTCGTTCCAGATTCTTACCATCAGTGCGTGCAGCTGATTCTTGGTTAGTGAATTTTTACCTCTTTGCCGCTCCCTTCTGAGTCTACTCCTTTGTTTAATTAAATCCATAATGTAATTCGGGGGGATGTTGAAGCTGTTAGGAGTGGTAGTCTGATTAACAGATTCGATGATGGTTGTTGTTAGGGCTCTAACTTGAATGCCTATTTCTTGACGACAGTTAATCTTTAACGGATTGTTTAACTGAGCGTCGAGTTTTTCTTTAAATAGATCCCATCTAACGTAAGCACTGATTAATTTAGGTAGCTTGGGTCTGGAAACCTGAATATTCATGAAGGTTACGAGTACGGATAAGTGATCAGAGTCGAGTTTGGGTATTACTTCCTGTTGAGTTGGACAAGGGAAGTTTTTGGCCACAACAATGTCTAAAATACTATCAGGTTGGTGATCTTTTCTATATTGAAAATGCGAGTACTCATTTCGAGGCATGATTTGAAGTTGGTGTGTGGTGTGACATTTACTGCTGAGGTCACCTGTGACAAGCGTTAGCATCGAGCAACTAAAGATATTAATGATGCACTATCTTTATTCGGTTGTTGTGACTCGAACTGATGTTAATTGAGATTGCCTCTAGGCTGTTGGTTATAATGTCCTCAAGTGTGCTGTATTGAATATTTTGTTTCATGACGATAAATACTCCACTCCATGATGTGGTTGACAATCGGTCTTTCCGGAAAATATGTTAGCCACCGATTTTGAAGCTCTCAACTTCGGAGAGGTGGGTCTGGGTTATGCAGGCTATGTCCAGATTATATCTGGCCAAAAATGATTGTAGTTTTAATCCATAAGCAATTAAGGATTGTTAAATTTTGAAGGGTTGGTGTGGATTATTCATTAAGAAGGTTAGGAAGGATTCAATTTGATTTAAATGGGGAATAATTATGCGCTTTACAAATTCTAGGATGATGTCAAGAAGGGAGGAGACGGAAGATGGGGTATCAGATTGTAGTGCTTCGCCGAAGAGTCTTTTGGGATTAGAGTGCTGGAATTGGGTTAATTTTGTTTGTCTGATGGATGGTCGTAGTTTAAGAAGTTCTTGGTGAAGAGAGCATCCATGGTAACTCCCGGGGTGATTCGCCCCGCAGTTTACGCATCGGGGTTTTTGATGAAGTACTTCAAATTTTATACTAAAACTGTTGAAAGGCAATCTAAAATCGCGTCGAATGTGCTGTGATAACGCATAGGCAAGACAAGACCATTCGGAATTAACAATAAAATTACACTATTTATGTTCAATGTCTGACTCAATCCGCTCCTTGAACGCGCTTATACGAGTACCGTACGCTTCTAGTTGGCTCTCGAACGCTTCTCTAGGGCCTAGGGTATTCAAATACCGTACGCATCTCAGATGTCCTCGAATTCGCTTGTTAGTTCTAGGTTGTTCGAGAACCCACCCACTGATGACGTATGTCGTTACAATATTTTGTATACCGAATTCTTTCTACAATCATATAACTTGACTTACTCAACTTATTTCCTGTTACTTCTATGTGAAGCGTAGGGCTTCTACGAAACAACGCCGTCTGGTTTTATTTTTTGCTAAAGCTTTCAATCAAATAAAGCTAGCTTAACTTTTTAATTTTATAATGTTTTATTGTTTTTTTATTGTACGCCATGTTAGCAATCGCTGGATGTTGCGTAACTTCGCTTCTTCTTTTCTGTTGTATTAGAAAGGGCGTAATGCAAATGTAGTTCCACAATTTATGAGCAAAACAAGATTATAAAATACAATCTCATTTCCTAGATCTTCTTCGGAAGTCAAAGTGTTTTTATAAATCTTTAGTCTTATCAACAAATTGAAAGAAATTTATATATTTGAGGGTGCAAAGTACGCCACTGTACATCAGCTAGTATTTCATCAATCACCCTGTGTATCGGAGAGAAGAAACAAACAAAGTAGGGAAACGCACGAAATGGATAGAGTTCTTTAAAATCGTAATTTTAAATACATAATACATGAAGTGCACGTACCTTTCTTTTAGCTAAGCTATGGTAAACCCTGGCCCTGCACGCCCTAAAACACCCCAAAGTAAAAACGGGTGGTCTGGGGGTTCTGACTTCTGTGTAGGCGTCCCTGTGGAGGCTCGAAAAAGAATCCGCCCAGGGCCATGTTTGGTCCATCTCATCCAGACGGTAACGAGAGCCATCTGGAGAAGACAACAGCCGGGTTGCCGAAAGCTGATGGCTAACGCCTCCGCTACAAAGAGGAAAAACGAGTTAATAACAGACATAAATATATGCTTTACTAAAAGATAAGACCGTAGGGAAGGCCCGAAACTTCGGGCTTATATGCGATTAAAAGATTTAGGTTGCTCTCTTGACACTACGACAAAATACGCCGCTTCGTGTTTTTGTCGTAGTTTGGGATACTTAAAGGGTGAGATTAGGATTAGGCAACCCGCGTTTCTGCTTAGAATTTTTTTTGATTTATAATTTAATACATACAGGGTGACTCAAATGCGAACCTAACAAGTGGGGTTTCATTTATACTAAGGGCAAACGGCAAGTTTAAATTCCACACTAATTTGAAAACAAATTTAATTCGTCCAATTTCTTAGAACAATATCCAGAAAAATTTTGGAATTTTGTTTTATTTGCCCATAATCCTTTTTTAAATGAAAAAACCAGGAAAACACATTTTTAAGGCATAGTTCTAGCTTCAGCCTTTATCAAAATGGTCTTTCGTATACAGTTTAATTGTTAATTTTGAACAGTAATCAGGTTATGCAGCTATAAACAAATGGCTTAAAAAGGTTAAACAGTAAAAGAACTGCGAACTACGTGTAAAAAGATTAATTTCTTATCACTTCCGGTAAAACTGGAAGTGGCATTCCGTCTGGTTAAATAACAACTTGTACTTATGGATTTCTGGTCCGCAGAGTTATTCTTTCTCTTTTTCAACAATGTCAAAGTATTTGTGTGTGTTTGTATCTCTTACATAGGAAAAAATTGAACGTTTACAGGAAAAAATAAAAATATGTAAAACGACATTAAAAATAGTCCTAAATAAAAGCCAAAAAGTAAGAAAATGTAGTGGAAATTTTATTTAATGTGACCTCCTTTAAAACAGGAAGAACCATCGATTTTCAAAGGCTTGGTACTTACCACATGATTTCGAACCCATAGCGTGCAAGACAACCGGATATAAAAGCGACATAGGAGGCCTAAACCCTCCTGTTATGTTGTAGGTCATAAGTACCGATACCTTACTTGATGAGAGGATGAAGGAGGAGTATCAACCTTGTTAAAAAACTGGGTCCAACTGGCTCGGGTTGATAGCACCCAGGTGAAAACCGGTCAACGGTTCCAAGAACCTATTAAAGGATTTTGGGAGCGGAAAAGCCACCAACAGGTGAGATTGACCTCTTAGTTTTGGCTAACTTTCAATCTAAGGCAAGCGAACCCTAAATTCAAATCATCTGGTCCTCCAGGTTGAGACTTGGGGCAATGGGTCCACGATTCATTCCTCGTAAAACGTCTTTTCGAAGAGAAGCCGCTTAAAATACTAACGTACAGCCTCGGAATAAGAATGGAAACACATTACGACAACGTTTGGCAAGGAGTAGGACCCTGAGAATCGGAACTTGGAATATTCGCAGTTTAACGAATAAAACACCGGAAATATTGTTAGAGGCCAATAAATATAATTTAGATATTGCTGTTCTACCAGAGCCGAAAAAGAACGGTAACGTGGGATTCTAGGAGAGCTAAACAGAGCCTTCTTTATTTTAATTAAATAACATTTATATATTATTTTTGAAACAGTCTCTCACGTCGACTACTACTGAGTATTGACTCCCCCCGATACCTACCGGAACCCCCACTTGAACATCGATCAACTGCTATAATTCCCACAGTAATGATACAGAAATCCTCTCAGGTTACTACCATTTGTAAAAGACATTTATAACTGATTATAATTTTATATCTGACAGAATAATTACAGACGTGAAACGTTAACAATAGATGTTTATGCACCAGTTGGATACAGCAAGAGTATAAGAAAAAGAAGAACTCTATGATAAACTGTCGTATAGATTGAGTAAAGCTAAAACTCATTTAGAAATTCTATTGGTTGGTGATCTTAATGGAAGGATTAAAGGCACAGTAGGGAATGATGAGGTGGGACATTTCGCAGATAAATAAGAATGACAATAGGGGAATGATGCAACCAATATAAGCTGAGAATAACAAACACGTTTTACTCATTCACCGGTATACTTGGGAAAGCCCACCCATGAATCCAAGGTCTATTATTGATTGCCATTGTCAGACAGAGAACTTCTTTCAAAATATATGACTGTATAATAAAGCGAGGAACAAATTGTGGTAGAGATCAGCCAACAGTCAATATACAAAAAAAAACAAAACAAATGGACCAAAGGAGGAGAACGAAAAAGGTACACAACAAACAACGAAACAATACAAACTACATCTGCTACGACAAAAAAGAAGACTTGCAACTGAACTTACCAAGGTTGGTGAAAATAAAGGTATGAAAGAGGAATACGAAAAAATGTAATCAATCATACACAAAATTGCCTATGAAGCACTAGGAGAGTTTAAAGTAAACAAGGACAAGAAACAACCCCTTTGACTAATAGAAAAGCTGCAACTGTTAATTCAAGAAAAGAAGAGGTTGCATAATATCTACTTGACGAACAAATCAAACTTACTGAGTAAACTAACAATCGAATTGATAGTCTCATTGGAGGAGCACAATCTACAAAAGTCTGGTAAACCGTTAAAACTATGAAAACTGCGCTTTTAACGGAGACAAGAGAAGAGTTTAATGAAACAGTGTTAGAAGTGGATGTGACGGGTCAATTAGAACAACTGACAGTTGCAGAAGTAACACAATGCATTAAGGAAATTAAAAGTGAACGGTCTTGGTGAACTGGAAATACTGCCGTTGAGTTAATTAAATGTGGTGGAACGCTCTAGTAGATCGCGTCGCTAAATTTATGAATAATTATCTGCAAAACAAAGAATATCATTTGGAGTGGAAAATATCGTACATTGCGATACTGTATAAGAAGGGTGACGGAAGAGACGCAAGCAGTTACAAAGGACTCGGCATCAACTGCACATTCGGTAGACTTCTTGGAAAATTTTTCCAAAAGAAGTTTTATGACATAATATTGGGCATAAGATCGGAGGACGGTCATGCATAGACAATCACTTTACTATTCAACAGCTTTTAGACAAGAAGAAAGCTAAGGAAGATGAAGTACACATTGCTTTCATTTACTTACTTAAAGCATACGATAATGTGGAGTGCTCTGCAGGCATTTGGAACTCGGTTTTGAAGGTTCTCTCAAGCAGTAAGACTTCTTCCATATTGGTATGGGAATGCCTAGAGGAACTCTGTGACTTGGCAGAACAGAACGTCGTGAGACTGCGTAGCAAGTCATTGTGGCATATATTCGGTAATGAGAAAGCCAACGAATTAGCAAGGCAGGGATCGACTGAGGATTACCTTGGCACAGAACCAGCCATAGGAATTTTAAGAAGTGCCATGTGAGAGTACTTAAGTGACTTGATTGGCACTTAACACGAAAGATACTGGACTAACAGACCAGGACAAAACCACAGCAAATCATTCATAGACAGACCTCGCAAGAAGCAAACCGTTGAACTACTTCTTATGGGTAGGGCATAACGCAGAATCGTCACAGGTCTACTAACAGCAGATGCAACTGTTAAGGAACACCTGTGGAAAATCTGTAAATATAATGGAGACTTTACCTGTAGACTTTGCAATAAGGAAACAGAAACAACAACACGCATTTTATCTGTCTGTGATGCGCTGGCAGGAAAAAGGCAGCCCATATTCGGGAAGCCTAGTATGGAACAAAGATCACCGAATAGGTGTGATCAATAAATCAGGGTATGCACAATAAGGCTTTCAGGCTGCAGTCAAAAGAAAGACGGGTCCTATTACATATATAAAAAAAGCAAAAGCCATACACACCACCAAGGGCTTAAGACAAAGGTACAGTTTATCGCCCTTGTCTTTTAGTGTACATACAGGGAAATTTTCTTTTTAGTATACATATGCCCTATGTATACTTTTATAATAAACGCAAATAGGCAACCCACTATACACTATAAACGTTAAAAAATTAGCATTCTGTGGCAAAAATCATCAAATTAAGTTAATGTCAAAAAATTAGTCTTTAACTGTTGCTGTTTTTATTTTCCTTTCTGTTTTGTATTGTTGATATTTTATGTTTTGGAATAATCGTTGAATTAAAATTATGTTGATATTCCACTAATTTTGATTTATTTTTTATTTACAAACATGAAACATAACCTTTACGCACCACGTGACGTGACGTTTATAGTGTATAGTGGGTTGCCTATTTGCGTTTATTATAAAAGTATACATAGGGGATATGTATACTAAAAAGAAAAAATCCCTGTATATTATGTGGAGATGGCGTTCAAGAATTGAAAACGCAGCTGCGTTGCCGATCTTCTCTCCATATGACTGCAGTGTGTGTGTCAAGTAGCCTACAGAAATAGGGGACCTACAGCTTTACGTGGACCCCGAACCACGGAAGTGCATTGCTCCAGAGAAGACTTACTAGCCAGAATACCTCGGTGGTTTGCTATGGCCCTAGGAATCGAACCCGGGCCAATCATGTAATCTCAGTGGCCAGACGCACGCTGCACCAACTGAGCCACTCTGTCTATAATAGAATGGATAAAAGAAGTCCTACAAATAATAACGTCAACCGTTACTGTAGGGGAGTATAAAGAGAAAGTATCAATTAAGAAAGACTGCCCATAAGGAGAATGCTTGTCACTTCATCTATGGTATGCGGTCACGGATGGCTTATTGAAAGAACTAGAAGGGCAAGGCATATTTGCACAGGCGTATGCTGACGATAGAACCATTTGGTAACTGGGCGGCATCTAAATATTCTTTGCAAAGTATTGCAACAAGCACTAAAGATAGTATAAAAGTGGTGTGAGCGGAATGGCCTCTCGGTTAATCCGCTGCAAAGTGAACTAATTCTGTTCACAAATAAAAGAAATATAGTGGGTTTTAAGGAAGGGAGTTACAGCAAGAAGTCAAGTACTTAGGAGTTATTTTAGACAGCAAGGTTAGCTGGAAGAAATACGCAGAAGAGAAGTGTGCGAAGGCTGTAGTGGGCAGACGTTGACACCAAAGATTACCTACTGGATATGTACCATGATTATAAAACTAAGTGGCATTCATATGGTGGAGTCGATATGAAGTGGTATATGTAACAAAAAATCTGGGACATATATAAGGACTGGCTTGCTTCGGTATAACGAGTGTTATGAGAACAACGCCAACCAAGGCAATAGAAGTACTGCCACCATTACACCTAGGGGCGGAGAAAATGGCAATGATGGCATGCTACAGATTAAAGAAGACAGGTGAATGGAAAGGAAGAATAAATGAGAAAGGACATATGGGCATATTGAAAAGGCTGCACATGGACAGAATTAATAAGGAATATAGTTTTAAACTAAACTTTGAAGTTATAATACCGATGTGAAGAGAAAACGTAAGAATATACGACTCTGTGTTGTTATACTGATGGGCCAAAGACAGAATTGAATGCAACAGGGGCGAAATTTCCATACCAATAGTTGGGTCCAGTGTATCAATCCCTTGACTAGACCAAGTACTAGAAGCAGGACAAGTAGTAGTTCATATACGTACTTCATCTACTTTCGGACAGTCACGCGCCGCTGAGAGCACTAGCATCATGTAAGGTAAACTCGGCGTTAGTAAAAGAAAGTAAACAGATTTTACGTGATCGTGGGTGAAGAAAGAGACTACGATTAGCATGGGTGTGGGGCCACACTGGAGTGGAAGGCAATGAAAAGGCCGATGAATCGGGCAAACGAAATAGGTGCAAAGTCCATATCCACAGGACCGGAATAAGAGGTGGGGGTCTCCGACCAAGTCATCAAGCTAGCACCAAAGGAAATAGTAATGACGGACATAAGAAGCGAATGGAGATATACAGGTAAGCGAAGGAAGAAATTAAAGGGCGGGATTTAAGCAACTCCATTTTTCTTAGAGAAGCTTCTTGGCAATCTGTTTTTTGTAATCCATCCATTTCCTCTTCTACCGCTATGCAGTATCGAGGCTCATTCACACTGGCTGGTGTACAGTGGAGGTAATGCGTCCATTTTTGGACTTGTATCACGCTCCAACCAGCTTTCATTCACAACACATTCATATACCTTAAACCTAAGCCTCAACTAACGAATTCCACCCAAATCGGCTCCATAATACTATGGCCACCGCTGGAATCGAACCCGTGTCGGCTAGCTAGCAGGCACTTACCTGACTGAGCTACTCAGCCCCTGCAGGTAATATGTTAATAATTGGAATTTTGACAGGTCTGACCCATACTGTAGGCGGCGTAAATCAGGAAAACAAACTGCTATGCATTTTTCTAGCGAAGTGCAAGAAGTATGAAGAGCAGCGATCAATATTTGGCAAAAAGACGATTAGGCCAGAAGAGGTGAAGGAACTGGATCCATAGGCAAAGGCATAGAAGCAGTGTAGTTGGTTGCCTATTTGGAAGAACAAACAGACCACAAGTACCCTCGCACTAAGTTCATAACTCTTCTTGGAGTTTTTATTACTAAAACCTAAATTTGATAAAAACAAATTCAAGTTCAAACCTAAATAAACTCCTTGTTAACAATCTAACCAATTATAGACGCAAAAAACGTCTCTGAAAATTTAAAAAAATATCTAAAAATCAAGACGTCGACACTTCCGGTAATTAAAAAGGGTCGAAGTTTTAAATAAAACATGAGCTGAAATTGTCTGATGAGAAAAAGCGTCAAAAGACAAGGAAAACAAATTTTATTTGATCGGATACAAAGTACTCAAAAGAACTTTTTCTAAAGGACACGAATTCAAATATACAAAGCTAATATGAAAAAGCAATAAGTTTCCATAGATTTCCGCAATTAATTTTCGTCTTCTTTTTTCACCTCCTTTTTACATTTTTAAATATTCGACTTGTGAACGAAAACAATTTTAAGGAGATTTTCTTGTTTACGTCATGGCATTCGTTTTGTTATTGTAGCAAGGTCACCTGCGTTTGGAAAAATCTTAAGTGATTGTTTCGTTTGTAGTCTCACTTTTATTAATAATATTAATTTGTTTTTCCCAAATCGTGGACTTTTACGTTGCAAAAAAGGTTTGAAAAAATAGAAAACAATTGAGGAAATTCGTTGTTTACTGAATCATTGAATCAAGGCCAACTTGGTTATTCAAATGGCGTTTTTAATGATGAAAAGTTCTCATCTTCGTCATTCAAAGTTCACAAGTTTGATGTTTTAAAAATAGAAAGATTTCGTTTTTGTTAAAAATAACAATTCATGGAAGTTGTTTGTCACTGAATCGAGGCAACCTTTGTTGTGAAAAGAAATGGCGTTTTAAAAATAGATTTTCTTTCATTTTCATTAGAAACAATCGATGAAATTCGTTTGTGACTGAATCAAGGCTAACTAATTAAAACTTAAAGCCTGGAAAATTATTTATTAGTTAAGACAGAAAAGCAAGGGAAAGAAGTACAAAAATTATATTAGAAATTAAGAAAAATCAAACGAAAACTGGAGTTGAAAACACAACTCTAAGAGTCTGGAAAGATTAAGATAAGTATAAGGATACTGTTAAAAAAATGATAAAGATCGAGATAAAAAGAAAAGATGTTTGAGTTATGAGGGTAAAAATCAAGAACGAAAAAGGGTAGATAAGATATGTAGCTGGTAGCTGGAACAACTGAATGAAAAAGACGGATTTTCGGATTAAGACGAAAAGGGAGAATATATGAAACCGTAATATGGACGATTTTGATTTATAAGGATAAGCTTTTTCAAAATAAGTAAGCGAAACATCGCGTGAATGCGGACGTTTGTTAATCCTCGAAAGACCGAACACCATTAATAAGTCGTTAAGTAAGAGTGGCACGTTAATATATTTTTGACGAAGTAAAATTTTGGGGAACATCATATAAAAGTATGTTCGAGTTTGTCGACGTCTCGATATAGAACTTGGAAGGTTTATCAAGTTCTAAGAAGTTTGTTGACAGCTTGACGGGCTTTAAACACAAGGTAAGCGGTTTAAGAACCTCTTAGAAAATCTAACGAGTCCAAATAAATACTCCAGGTTGGGTGGGGGTTCTCGAACGTGAAGGGTCTTTTGAGTGCTTATAACTTTTATTAAAAATCTGTAACACGTACCTCATATAATCCTGCAAATTTAAAGATTCCCACGACATTTTAATCAAGAATACACACACTCGTATTATACTAAGCTAAGTTGAACAAGTTTAAGTCTTGAGCAGTTGTTTAACTTGGAAAAACTAATCGCCCCCATGGTGCATAGGAAATTACGTGAAGGCATAACCCGATATAAAAAAAGAATCGGTCGAGTACGCGCAAAAGTCATATTTAAAACTACAGTTCAATAAAAACAGAGATACACGAATAACGGCACAGTGATTTACCCGCATTTTCATCACTCTATTTATTATTTAAACAGAAATAATAGGCCTTCCGCGAACACCACGTACGAAATAAAAGGGAAAAATGGGGGAATTTTCGATATTAAGCCTTCCTATCGGACCACGAATCTTCGTCAACACACCTCCGACCGACAAGGAAATTAAAAAAAGAAACGCGTCAACGATTTCACTCATAAAAAAACATTAGTATCCCTCATCTGACAAAAAGCTGGCTCCGCCAACACCACCCCAACATATCGCAGCATCCCTTGGTCCAGGACTGAAGCACCACTTCGGCGGTTTCCGCCGTAAGTCGTTCTATGAAGCTTCTAGCTAAAAATCGAATTTCTTGGGGGAGTTCGGAGGATTTTATACTTTTTGTTTTAATGCCATAATGCGAACTGGGACACCGACCTGGCGCAACAGGGCGTTATACATGCACCACTAACACATTTTATAATAAGGGACGCTTTTGAAAAATTCCCCTCGAACGCAAATGGATTTTCTCACGCAGTCGATTAGGGTTAAACCGCATACGTAATTTTGATAAAGCCAGCCTAGCCACAAAGTTCGGAACGTGAATCTGTTAAAACCAACCATTTTTTACAGCTATTTTCCACAGGTAGCCAAAGAACTTTAGATAAATAAACTTGTTACAGGCGGACAATAAGAGCAGGAGAAGAAAAACACGACGAGCGTATAAAACTCACCTGGGCCTCCTTAGAAAAATTATGTCATTGAAAGTGTCTCTTGAAAGGCAGAATTGCACACTCTTGCGCCTCCAATATTGACAACGTACGTTCGTACGTATGGGCGTTGACTAAAATTTTACGTACGAAACTCATAGTAAATCAAGATGTAATCAATTAATAAAGCAGAAAATGTTAGAAATACGTACGTTTTGGAAGACGACCAGCTCAATGAATAAACAAAGGCAAAACTAATGTGTAAGACGTGGCTGTGACGCTGAAATGGAGTTGGATAGGTCATGTGCGGAGATAGTGGAATTGCAGATTACTTCGATGACACCCCTGGGAAAACATCATAAGTGTCGTGGTCCCCCGGATTGAAGTAGTCGTACAACAAGAGTAAGTTTTAATAGGTTAAGATTAACACCGCAGCCCTTGCAGGCACCACTCTTTGACAGTCTTTCCTAGTGAGCGCCTTTTTTGTCAATCTTGTTTTATGTTGGTTTTGGTCTAACCTTCCTTCTAGCACTACCCAGTTCACTTGTACTTTTTTAATAGACGCCCCTCTAACATCTTTACTAAATGCCCCACCCATCTTACCCTTTACGTTTTTATAAGGTTGATTACCCCTGGAGAAACTGATTAAAAAACATACCAGAGAAAGTCGTCCTAGATGAGAGTTATTTCATACCAAAGCCAATCAACCATCAGGAAATTGAATTGACTGCCTTTCTTGACATTAATGGAGCATTTGATCATACCTGATTTGAGTCAATGGTATCGGTAGTGAAGAACACTGTTTGCAGATGGATGAGTAATATGTTACATGATAGGAAAATATAGTCAACCCTGTTAGGTGAAACAATGGAGACAAAAGCTGCGAAGCGATGTCCACAAGGGGAGTCTTATCACCTTTGCTGTGAAACCTGGTCGAACTAAATAAACAGAGATACTTTACTCACGGCTTTAGAGCTCCTGCAAAATGCTCTAAGAACTGTGGAAAGATGGCGTGCCAAGCAGAACGTCAGGGTAAATCCACAACAATCGGCACTAGTTCCCTTTACAAGAAGAACGAAATTGGATTGGCTAATACCACATACCTTCTTCAACGAATAATTACAAGTAAGTCAGGGAGTGCTACGGTAGCCACCGGGAAAACCTTGGGGACTTAAACCAAGCATGGTATATTGGTTATATTCAGCAGTGGTGAGACCTATGGATTACTAGTATGGTGGAATAAAAAAGTGGAACAAAAGCAAACCAAAACTCCAAAGGCTTTCCTGCTTGTGTATCAACGGAGCAGCCTTGGCAACCCTCTTAAGCCTGCTCCCATTATGTGTTGCAATCAAGGTACATAGATACTAGGATGTCAACTTATAGGCTGAAACATAGCACGAATTGGCAAACCGGACCTATTCTCAGTCATACCAGGATTACTGTTACTGCCACAAACTTGTTATTAGAGATGTGCAGTGACACTATGCCTACACGACAAAGCTTTAATAAACCGTTTCATATTCAGCTTGACTGAAATGAAGGGCTTGTACAAAAAGACACAGTCAGGCAAGGATAACCTCGTCAACAGATAAGCCCAAAACTGACAGTGGTACTTATGCATCTCTGGGGAAATGCGCCATAGTATTTCAAGAGAATATAAGAAGGAATTAAAGAAATAAGGATATCTTTGTTCTAGCAGATAGTCAGGCAGCTTAATTTTGAATTAGTTTAGGACTGCCTGCAAAATCCGCTTTTATGGGGATGGAGGGTGTATACTGTACTAGAAGGGTAAGATTTAAGCACTTCAAAGAAGGTGTAGGGTAGATTCTGTTTGATCCTCTACAGTAGGTCCTCGTGCAATACCTTACCAAACGCTTGTATTATACGTATACATGACGGCTATGGAGCAGTAATCCTGATGCTCAAGATCATCCCCTATTTTCCAGGCCTGTACCTGTACCTGTTCTATGATAGCATGTTGATTTCGAAAGTCAAACTGATAGTTTGGAATCAAATTCTATTCATCCAATATTGGCTTTAGCCTTTTAAAGAAAAGCTTTTCAAATAGGTTTAGACATAACAGGTAAAAGGCTGATGGATCTATTTGACTTCGGATGGGTCTTTGGCTGGTTTTTGAATAAATATTAAACAGGCCACTTTCTACCGAGGTGGAATATAACCTAGGTTTAGCATAGCATTAAAGATCATGGTAATGAGTCTGACAGTCTTTATCGGAAGTTCTTTTTTCTGACCTTACCCGTAATTAAGTCCTAAGCAAGATACTTTTGTAGGGTTCAGCTCGGTTTTCATGGCTTTTTGTACTTCATTACGTTGAATTTTTTTATTGGAAGGTCTAATTGATTAGGTGCATTTAGTAAGCTATTGACTATCGTTTCGATGATATCTGGAGTATCTCTTAGATGTGGCTGAAATACTCTTTCGAGATGTTTGATAAAAGTTTCAGCCTTTTCTGTATCGTTTCTTGCCCGTTTACATTCTGGGTTCTAATTGGAGGAAGGCTTTCTTGAGGGTGCGGGCATCTTTTGGTAGTGGTAGTTTCTCCAAACAATATGGGACCGATCAACCTCCTTTAAGAAACAGCTACCCAAATATTGATTTTAAGACAATGCAAGAGAGTTTTTCATATTAACCTGCATTATAGTTACTCCGCATTCTTAAGACAATCAAATATATGAGGCATCAATTTGCTTTTTCACAGCCATACTAGACGAAAATAATTTTTAGTCATGCTTTATGGTATAATGTTTATACGAGTTTTACTTTTATGATAATGTGGAGCTTTTAAACATCAGTAAATCATGCATAGTTCCCATATTTCCTTTATCTGCGTAGAAAAGTTCCGTTCTAGTAATATAGGAGAGTTATAAAAGAAGTGTTGTTTTGATATTAAAAAAGTAAGAGTTGCTGCGTAGTAGAATATCTGGAGGATATTACTCCCAATAGCGCCATTATTGGTTATCATGAGTCCCTAGACATTTCCACTGTAGACAATAAGACAATAAAATCTGCAAAAAGGGAGGAAGCTCATTGTTACGTTACGAAGTGCTCGTCACGCTAATTCCCAAACACAAAGCCCTTCGACCCTTCTTGTACATTTAGAATACTTTTGATACAGATCTAAGTACGACAATTATATTCTTTGCCTTTTATGTTGCAATTGTTCGCATTTTTAAACTGCTTCGGGTGCGCTGGCAGTTCAAATGGAAATATTAAATGGAAAATTATATAAAAGGCATAATCCTAATTTCGAAACAAAACAACTAAATGCTAATTTCCAACACTGCGAATTTAATAACGTTTTATACTGAATTTTTGATGAAGTTTGATTAAAATATTATATTATTATTTTATGCGTTACACACAACGTGTAATCCGCTTACTTATTATGAGGATTATGATGCGGTGAATTTTTAATCACCGCATTATTGGATTTCTGTAAGACCGTAATTTCTAATTATTTTGCATTCATAACAATTTTTACAAGGTAAATAGCTGAATTTACAATTAATTTACATATTTCAATCAATTACAATGCCGTACTTTATTAATTATTCATCCCTTCTGCTAAAGGTTTGTACATATAAAAAACAATAGGAGGAATCTTTTTTAATAACGTCAAATGAATTTTCACACATCTTTGTAATAAACTTGGGGTTTTGTTAATATTTGTTAAGCTCGTCTTTCCATTAAAAACAAAATTCGTAAATTAGCTCAAATACTTGCGCAATTAATTCATTTGTTTGTAGGTCTCGGTGATTCAGAGGAGGAGCGGTTGCCTTACCAACCATAGGTCTCAGATTCGAACTGCCCGATGGCAAGTAAACAAATCAGGAACTTTGTTATCTTTAGTAATGAAGTAAAACTCTGTGTTTGGTACAATAAAGATTCCTTCCAGGAGTAGAAAGCCTTGGATTTCGGTAAAATTCCACACAGGCGTTGCCAGTGACCTTGGCAGTCACGTTGAGTTGTGATCCCTGACACCTTCAAGTCTAGTTGTGCCTAATCAACAACCAAATAATTAATTCGGCTGACACGTTGACAGCTGTGACATTGAAATTTTTCTTGGGGTAGGTGCTGAGTATCCCTTGCACCACGCCCTGAGAAGCCTATTGTGCTATGCTGTGTATTCGCCTCACATAGGGAAACCTGGTTCTTTTAAGAAACCTAGGATTTTATCTAGAGGCTCAAGTTCTGATTCCCCAAAGTATTTTATTCTTCGATTGATAGTCCACCGCAGTAGCAGAGCCAATGTAGAGGCGTCTCTTCATCATGTTTGCAAATTCTCCAGAGTATATCTTTCGTTAATTTTATTTAAAATTAAATATTTTTTCCGTTTTGAATGTCTCATCCTGGGAAATGCTCTCAGTACTCACGATGTGTTGTCCTTAGCCATTCTCTGATTTGTTCCTTGGCAACAGCATATGCTATTCCACGGGTTGGCTCTTTTCCCAGAGAGTGTTTATTGATTCCAGACTTTGCCAATTTGTAGGCTTGTTCATTGCTATGTCTTGACACTCACATCAAGTGTAACCTATCGCCTTGGACCAGTTGTATGAGATTGTCATGGCACTCCAGTACTAGTTTAGAACTAAAGATGCACATATTTAGTGTCTTAAGAGCAGCTTGGCTATCTGTCATCATCATCATCATTATCAAACAGCCCTTCACATCCACTGCTGGACATATGCATCCCCTAATTTATGCCGATCTCTAGCAACATTAATCCAGTTCGTAACTATTCGGCTTGATGTCATCAGACCAATGCATTGGTGGACGGCCTCTACTTCATACCTGGATCTCTATTCTAAAATTCTTGTGGTCCATCTATTCTTCTGATCACATGACCCCACCTACTGCATCTGATATACCAGTCTTTTTACGTATGGTTATATCTGTCACTCTGTCTCGCAAAGATGGACCTTTCTACGCTACTCTAATCTTATTCACAGTGTTCTTAGAGTTTCAGCACCGTGGGTTAGTACAGGCTTGTTGCCCTGTTCATGTACCTTTCTTTTGAGACATACTGGAATACCAGGCTTGAAAATATATCTTAGTTAGCTAAAGGCAACCCAGGACAAACCTATTCTTCTATTGATTTCACACGTCTGGCTAGCCTTGCCAATGTGGATCTTTCCTGTGTGCTTAGTCATTTTTATTTTGTAATATTAGTCGTCAATTTCGTTCTAACCATTATATGCTCACTAGCTATAGAAACTGTATTTAAAACTTTCACATCCTCGTTTATTGGAAATTATGAAATCTATTTCACTTTTCGTTACGCCGTCTGGACTTGCCCACATCCATTTTCTTTGTGGGGCTTTTTAAAGAAGTTGTTCATTGCATATAACTCGTGACGTAATAGAAATTCGAGAAGCCTTTGGCCCCTGCCATTTCTCCCACCATATCCATGGAATCCTACTTCCATATCGTCTTCTTTAATGCCTAACTTAGCGTTAAATTCGCCAATTAGTAGGGTGTAGTGAGCAAGTCCTTGATGAAACGGTTATGTCATCATAAAACGTTTCTATTTCCTCGTCAGAGTATGTGGAAGTTGGGGAATAGATCTTGATAATTTTTAAGTTGTGTCTGTTTCTGAGTTTTAGACTGAGATAAATCATTCTAGGGCTAATACTTCGGATATCCACGATGTTTTGTATGTGTTTTTGTGGACGAGAAATCTAATGATTCTTTCTTCGATTTCATGGCCTCCTCTATAATAGAGCACGTGGCCAGAATGCAGCGTGAGTAGTTCCTCTCCTTTTCTTTTATGCTCGCTTATGCCCAGGATGTCCCAATTAATACCAGGAAGTTCTTCTTCGAGCCCTTGAACCTTTTCTGTGGATGAAAGTGTTCTAATATTGTATGTTGCTATTAAAAATAGTCGTTGCCTATGGCAGCTTGGGCCAGCCCCGGGATTTTTAGCACCCTCTGCTCGTTATCACATCCTACCGCTACAGTAGTTGGGGACTAGCGAGCCGTCGGGGATTGATAATATTTGATAAGTCATAAGGGGTTTCTTAGCCGTTCCTACCACGCTGACCATTGCGAGTTGGTAGGGGAGGTTAGGATGTAAGAAGAATTAAGACAGGGTATAGATGGGATTTAAAGGTTACGACATGATTTCTCAGGGAAAAATTGAGGTCGGAGAAATCAAGAGCTCGCAAGGGTAAGGTCGCTAGTGCTCTACGTCATGATGTGGATCTGCCTATTTATATAGGACCTTCGTAGCTTGATCTGACCACATGTAAGTATTATTTCAGCTTGAAACACGGTGGCTAGACTGTCCAGGTTCAAGCTAATGCTAATACCCTGTTTCAACTTGGCATCTGAGTGCCAGATACGGCTATTTGTAAGTATGTGTAATAGGTATATTTCCTCTGTTCCAGTCTTCCCGTTCCGATATGATCACCCTGAATGGTTTTCTGAAGTCAAAGGTCGGTATCATTTTATCTGACTACATCTTTGTTTAACGATTTCGGTGTGGCTACCGATAATATCGGTGTATCTCAAGATTCCATCCGTTTTTAGTCGGTATGCCCCTAGTCTCGTTCCGCCTTTACCACAAGGTGCAGAAGGAGCAAGTCTAGTAGAGCTTCCAGCACCGCTTGGAGTTGTAGGCATTGTATTGCGGGCCTTATGTCACCATACCAGAGATGCATAGCTGTTTGTGGTTACAATCGCTTTGTATAGAGCTAGTAAACCATGCTTGGCTTTAGCCCCCATGTTTTTTTCAAACACTTGTTTACAGGCAGGGAAAACCCTGTTAGCTTTGTTTGTTACAGTTTCTAGATGCAGTCTGTAGGTCAATTTGATGTCAAGGTCCCTTTTATCCATCCGCATGTTTTGCCCAAACGTCAATGGTGTTTTGATGTTTTTTATGTCCCTCTTTCTTGTAAAGACCATTAGGGTTGATTTCTCTGGATTTACCAAGAGATTTTCTTTACGACACCGTCTTTCAGTGGTTTTCAGTGCAACTTACATCCTTTCCGATATCGTTCCCTGAAGCTTCCCTGAAGTATGGTGAGCATATCCTTGAGCGTAAAAGCCTTTCTGCTCTAGTTCCCTTAAGAGATCATCTACCACAAAGCACCTAGTGGTGTAAATGTTCATGGCAAGCTTGGATACAAAAAATTAAAATTGCCCAGTATAAGATGTTTGCCAACCTTAAACTCATTTTCGAAACTCTAAAGCCGTGAAAACTTTCAATGATTTACTGAGAATAAACGATAAAGACTAACGTTCTGACGTGGGTTGCGTCCATAATAAACTAAAAGCTAACGTTTCCAAAATAATAAAAATTATCTTTCGGCAATCAAAATCATTACGTGAATAATTTCAAATGAAAGTGAGGCCTGTTATGTGTTACAACCAGAACGAGTGTGTTAATCATATCAAACAACAGCCAGAACAAAAACAAAAAACGATAATTTTTCAAGCAGAAACCTAAACGCTCCCGTGACTATGAATTAATTAAAAGCCAAAAAGGCTGATTTCTGAATACTGTTTTATTAAACACTGAAATTCCGCACGTGTGGATTTTATAACCCTAAAGCTATATGATACAGTTAATTAATGTTTGGAGTGCATTTGACAAGAAAATTTAATTCGTTTTCGCTTTGTACTTAGTAGGCGGGAACTCATAAGAATCGACTGCTGCGGGCTGCGGGCCCTTACAAGCAACGGCATCTTCACTCTGGATTTAATTATATTCAGAAAAATAATGAAAGGATGCAGGCGAGTTTATGTTTTCCAATTCTTTTCTTAAAATACTGATTTATAATGTTTTTCGATTTAAATTTAAAAAAAGGGTAGCTAAACGAAGTTTTAAGCTCACAACATTCCAGGGGGTAACTTCTGGACTGTCTAGAATTGTCATTAATTTCTAGAATTTTCACTTACAATACCACGAGTGGCCAAAGAATTGTCGATTATTTTTTTGCTGCAACATCACGAATGTTCCTTGTGCTTGCATATGAATATCACGAGTGCGCAGCACGAGTGGTATTCGCAATCACAATGAACATGAGTGATTTTAGAGCAAAAATAATCTACAATTCTTGTCAAATCTTGCATTTTGATTGGTCGATTTTTGACAGATGACATATGAGTTAAATAGTCAAGTAAATTTTCCGGTAGAGGTCTTACAGAGTGAGCACAAAAATTACTATCTCGGGTTCGATTGTCGATCCAGGTCGGTGAGATTTTTAATGTGGAAAAATATCTGAGAATATGCCTTTGATAAAGATCCCGTCCATAGAAGGTCATACTTCCAAAGAATGTAAGAAAAAGAGGTTTTGGACACAGGGTATAGAGAGCATCAGATAAAGTGTCCGGTGTTTAGAAAACTAATAAATGATAGGGACATGGATAGAAGGAAGAAAACGAGACGTAGCCATTATGAAAATTATTCAAATTAATGTTGGGACCTCAAGAGCCACCCATGACGCTGCACAGGCGACCGCCAACAAATCGAACGCAGACATGTTTTCTATCAAGAACCTAACAAGAACTTGGTCAAAAGCACAAGACTGGCGTATAACATAAGATTGGATGTAGCAATGTTCTGCAGGAACAAAAAGTGGAAAGTCGTTTTTAAAAAGTAGACAATATACAACTACCTACGTTTCACCGAACATTCCTCTCCAGTCCTTTACCAATGAGTGAAGCGAGGGCCGAAGCAAGGGAAGCCCTAATTATCAGCCATCTAACGTAAAGTCTCCCTTATGGGGTTCCATCTACGCAGACGACAGAGGACACTAAACACTAAACATAGTCTGTACAGGTTTCTCTTATCTCGAATTGATGACAACGGACTAAAGACTACATGCGGTGCTAAAGAAAGGACAGTACTCAATAAGAAAATTTGTACACAAGCTCTCACGATTATGACTGGAAATCGGAATACAAGACATAAAAATATCATAGACAGTATCAAATCTGCACAAGATCTGTCTTCTACGAGGCTAGTTAGGGGACACAATGCACTTCAACCTTACTGGTGGGATCAAGTGATCAAAAGAATAAAAAATGCAAAGATGAATACAGACCACAATGAAACTAACAAGAAAAGCAGCGGTGGTAAGGAATCTGTCCTTATTGAAAATCGGGAAGCACAGTACAAAAGCGATAGGAGGGATTATAAGCTACACATTAATAGATTAAAGAGAGATCACTGGAAGAACTTATATAAACAACTTGACCACAACGTATGCGGCGAAGGTACCAATTTGTTATGAGACAATTGAAGAGACCACCATCACCTTATAGGATGAATTCCAACGAAGCAGTCAGAATTGCATGCGAATAGATGTCAGAGGGGCGAGAGATCCAACAACGTACTGGCAGCAAGTAAATTAAAAAGGGCACCAGGACAAATGGTATAGGGGCGGGAACTATTAATAGTCCAGTCAAAATATACATAACAGTTCGGAATAATTCGCATGGAGCTGAAAGTTTGTGTGAGCCTTCATGTTATAGTTCTAAATGAAATGTCAAAAGTCCCCATCGATCTGAGTGCTGCTAAAACTTTTACGGGGGGTTAAACGTCATAAAAAACGGCATTTTGCGAATATCTCGTTAACTTTTAGTTTTATTGTAAAAATAGTTATTACCGAATTTATAGCTTATACAATTTTCCACAAGAAAGGTTTAATTACTTTTTTTCATAGGAGTGACCATTATCGAGATATTGCGATATCAATAATTGAAACTGTCATCTTTTTGAAGAAATGCATTCCTTTCCACACCACGTTCGAGGTAGAGTACTCGGCGCGTTTTTGTTGTAATGTGGTATCCCTAGTAGGCATAATCCACGATTTTTCTAATAAAACAAGAAATTAGTCTTGTTCATGCTTCGTTTCTAAAGTTACATATTCTTGTTCTTCCTCTTTCTCTAGCTGCTGTATTTCCACAGGATGTGCCAAATTAGTTCATTTAATGAGCGCTGGCGTATGCGTGAATCCTCTATTGACATATATAGAAGAACAATTTTTTGAAGAAATAGAGCAATCAACACTTAGAAGCACAACAAGGGTCGGAAGAAATTCCAGATATATCAAAAGATGAAATATATCATGCACTCAGAAAAATAAAGTATCACAAAGCTCCTGGAGGGGATGGAGTAGGGATAGAAGTCATAAAACAAGGAGGTGAAACATTGATCGAAAAATTACAGCAATTATTCAACTTATGCCTCTACAGGCAGGAAATACCCAAAGAATGAAAAAATACCGTGATGATCATCCTGCACAAAAAAGGAGACACAATGAATCTTAAAAACTACAGACCAATTAGTCTGTTCAACCATATCTACAAGTTATACAAATAGACTGGAAAGATAGGTTTCTGTTCAAGGTATGGCACCAATGTTCATCTGCAATGTTTGAAGATCCTTATTGAAAAGACAATCGAATGTAATAGACCTCTAGTACTGTTATTTAGTGACTTCCAAAAGGCTTTCGACACTGTGGATACTGAGGCTATGTTGAAGGCTCTGAAATGTAGAATAGGTTATCGATTCTCAAATATCCATACGACCACCAAAAGGATCAAGGATCAGGTAGGAAGTTTGCCAGGTACTAGGTCACAGAAATTATTTATAATCGTTCTAGAATGTGCATTCAAACAGTTAAATTGGGAAAACAGAGGCGAAAACCTTAATAATCTCCGTGTTGTGGACGACATAATTTTAAGGACAGACAGGAAGAGCTTCAAAATGCAACAAGAAAAGTAGGCTTAAAAATAAATTACACCAAAACGAAGATGATGACAAACTTAGTACCCAGCAAAACGATAAAAATAAGAGAACAAGAAATTGGAATGGTTGAAAAGTATGTATACTTAGAACATGAAACGAGGATCCACAGAGACAACCAGACTTGCGAACTGCACAGAAGAATAGCTTTGGGCTGGGCGGCATATAGCAAGATGAGAGTTATATTCAAATCAAACCGTTTAACCAGTGTGTCTTGCCTGTTCGGACATTTGGTGCTGAAACTCTCACTCTTACAAAAACGTCAGCAAAAAAGTTAAGAATAACACAGAAAAAGATAGATGAGCGTTCAATGCTTAGTATAACTCTGAGAGACAGGGTAAGAAATAAAGAACTACGTGGAAGAATAAATATCATAGAACGCATTGCAAAACTTAAATGGAGATGGACAGGACACATTGCAAGGTTGAGAGATTGAAGATGGACTAAGAAAGTACTCGAATGGAGACCGAGAGTTGACAAGAGAAGGAGGGTGTAGGGAAAGAACACCTACCAGATGGTCAGAATTGGGTTGCAACAGCACAAACGTCTAGAGAAGGCCTATGTCCAACGTTGGACGCAAGAAGAGGCTCAATGATAATGATGATGAGACCACCCCTTGCCCTAATCTAAGTTAAGACACTCGACACCCAGTCGATGCGCAGCGGGTGGCCAGCTATTGAAAATAATTATAATTAGGGAAGGTAGACAGTTGTCGAAAGCATGGTGCTTATCACACCATTCCGTACGTATAGGGTGCGAAACAATCGGACTTGAAGGTGACTGACCCCCGCGGAATGTAAGTGCCAATACCTTTTACTTATCTATCTATGTACTTCTCAATCAGACCCTCTACGAAAAAAAATCTAGATACGGCCCTGGTTTTTTTTGAATCGCCCTGTATAAACTTTAATAAAAAATTGACAAATTAAATTTTCTTCTAAAACCCACTGAAGAAAAAACTAACACAACAACTTCCAGAGGTAAAATATAAGCTCTAAAATGACTTACATTAATATTAAACATTCCAAAATTAAGTTTCACCCCGGTTTAGATAATGCACATCCTCTTCTGTACAGAACCGAGGACAAGATTTATGATAGCGTTGTCTAAAGTTTATGTGTATTATAAAACGACAGTGAATGATGAATGCCACAAGCTATGACCGAAGCATTAAAGGGACTGCGAAAACAGGACAAGCACAATATGGTCGTCTTGTCAGATTTCAATTTTAAACTTTGTCATTGGGATCGGCTGAAATTTGAGATTACTCGAAATTAGACGAGGGCTTTATCATTTTGATTTGAGTTTCAATATCAAAATGACATCCATCAGATTAGGTACACTTTAATTACACTCGTCGATTAATCATTTTAATTTTCGTTTGTTACGAATGATTTTATTACCCAACACGTGGACATTTCATTGGAAATTCGTTTGTTTTCTCATAACAAACATCAATTTTTTTCAATTTCCTGAACAATTTTGCCTATACGTGATAGTCTTTTGTTATTCGTACGTGCGTTCAGCTGTTAATAATGACGTCATGCGACCGCTTTCGTACATTTAGGATTTCATTTTTCTGATTATCGGCTGTCGTTTTGCATTGATTCTATTTAAAAAAGTATATGTAACGACCATTCTATTCAGTATCAGACAAGTTAATTCATAAATCTACGACGCTTTTAAAAATTAGTCAAACCCTTGGATCATTCATTCATTTTTGGTATTAACCGTTCAACTGGTTAATTATTTGGTCAGTGATCCATTCAACCGACAAATCGTTACGTTGACATTACAGTGATTACAACCATTCTTCCGTTCGCTCTTTTTTAATGGTTCATTTGTCAAACGGTAGTTCCAAACTTTTTAGCATTTTGTTAATCTTTATTGACTGGCTTGTTTGTTAATTCATTCAGATTTCGCTACGTCAGATCTAATCGTTTTTTTTTGTTTGTTTCTTCCATCATCACATGTGTCACACAATATTATACCCCTTTGTAACCTAGGAAACCAAAATTTAATTTTGTACGAATATTTAGTTATAGTTCTGCGAATGCGAGTGCTTCCCAGAAATGTTCCAATTCCATCATATTTTGTTGCTCATTTATTCATTTGCCTTGTTTATTAATTTCGTATTACCTACAAGCTGATACCAACCGCAGTATTGATTGTGCTTTGTTAACTAATTGGCTTATCTCGGTTTCTAACAATAATCACATTCATTAACTCATCCGCGTGTTCGCTTATTAATTTGGTTTTCAGATTAATCATTTGTTCATCGGTTGATATTGATTTGCTGCCTTTTATTCGTTTGTTTAAAATATTGGTTCTACAAAATCTTTTAGCATGCGAAAGAAAATGTGGGTTAACTAACCCTTGGATATTTAATTATGTTCTTTTGTTTCCACCAATTAAATTAACCGTTGGTTAGTTTTAACAAAACCCCATCGAATTTTGTTTATAAATACCTCAACTGTCATAAGTAGGTACTTCAAGTTTGATGCGATTTTGTTTAAATAATTAACTAAAGTTAATTATCCTTTACTAGCGATTAAATCCATTTAATTAGCGGATGTTACCATGACAATTAATTGTATCAAACTTCAAACGCATGTTACAAATATCATCTTTAGCTTCAATTCACCTTACCTAACCCCGAAATGCCTAAGATGTATTGTTTCTCTGAAATTCTTGAACCAGGTAAAGCAGTAAGATTAATTATTTCATGTCCTAAATTCACCGATTTGCCACTTAACAAAATGGTTAACGAAGGGATTTTGGAATTTCCTCGAACCCACAAAAGATTATTTGCTTAAAAATTTCATGTAATTTATCAACAAAACAGTCTTACCGACTTAAAAATTAACCGGTATTAAAGCAATTAAATTCTTCTGGGTCCACCAACATCATAAGGATTCAAATGCCAACCCCACCTGCACGAGCGGCAAATCAGCCCAGTACACCCTGTTAGAAAACGAACTGGCGACTAAGCATTGGGAGGTAGTAGCTCCGTGGTAACGGGGCATCCATGATTGGGCTAACCATTCACATGGGTTGTAAATGATTTACAAGAATAAAATAGGTACCTCGCCTCGGAATGGATGGCAATAGAAGGCGAGCGAAAAGGGATACTAACTGCAACGTGGAACATCACAGGAGATCATAGAGGAATTGAAAAAATATAAAATTGACATAATTGGTCTGAGCGAAGTGAAAAAGAAAGAAGAAGTGGAGAGAAAATATTAGAAACTTATGAGATATGTACGAGAAGGCGTAGGAATTATAGTGAAACCAGAAATAAACCAAAGAGTTACACACTAGAAAGGTATAAGCTGAAGAATAATGTATATTTATACGAGTTTTGGTCACCGTCTTCTGGTACTTGAGGGGGGTTCTGTTGGTCGATTTTTTGCACGGCAGGACAATCAACGCGGCCTACTACTGTGACCTTCTGGCTTAGGTAAAGCTTGCTTATCGCCGGAAAAGGAGGGACTGTCCCATCCATCAACAACGCCAGGTCTCATACTGCAGCTTTAACGCAGGAAAAAATCACCGAAATGAACTGTACTGCACTTGAACACCCTCCCTACAGTCCATATTTGTCCCCTTGTGATTTCTACATGTTTGGGCCCTTCAAAGAGTCACTAGGAAGCGAGCGATTTGAGACCGACGAACAGGTGGAGGCGTTCGTGCGTACCTGATTAGACACCCGCCCTGCTTCTTTCTATGAAAACGGGATGAAAAAACTACCAATCCGTTGGGAAAAGTTATGGACAGAAACCCTCGTAACATGCAGAAAACAAAGAAGATTTCTACAGAACACTACATGCAACAGTGGATAAAGTGAAAAGAAGAACAAATCAGATAATAATTATAGATGATTGGAACGCAAGCATATGAAAAGACCACACACCAGGACTAGGGACAATGGGCAGATTTGGTAGTAAAATAACAAAAAATGATAATGGAGATAGGACGATAACTGTCTGTATTAACAACCAACTAACAATACGAAATACTTTCTCAAAACATAATACATCAAATAACTTTTGAAGTAAGAAAGAAAGAAAGAACAGAAATGTGAAAAGCATGATAGACCATAACATTATTAACGTACTCCAAAGACATAAGGGTGTGCGCACTAATTGATGAGACAAAGTTTATCTGGAAGATAAATTTATTAGCAACATTAAATTTATTATTTTTATAGTTTTATTTAATTAAGTATATATTTGATTTAAAACACTGTCAACACCAAAATCAACAGCCAATCTAATTTTAGTTTTGACTCCAGCCACTAGATTTGATATATTTGAAATTTTAAATTGGCGAAGCTTGAGCTTCATTCTTTCAATTAAATCAAGCTGTTATTTGGGCTCCCCATCCTTTATTATAAATGTTTCTTATGAGGCTTTTCCAATATAGAACACTCAGCCAACACTCTTAATTGTCGTAGCCGCATAGAGCGTAGTTACCATGTCTGACCAAAAGATGTATCCACCATTTGGATAATGCTTTTTGACAAAAGAAACTAAACGCTTTTTAATACACTCACTTATTTATGCATATATGTCGGCATTTACTGAAGTGCCAGATTCGCAAATAAAAGCAGAAGATAGGCCCTTCGGTGAAATTGCCAACCAGATGAGAATTTTCTTCCGAAATTTCCTATAACTTCCATTTTCAACATTTTTCTAACCTCTTATACGATGTATCCTTTTTTAAGGTACTCAGGCATTATTAACAATACATGATTGGGTAATGTATTTGCTACATTTTAAAAGGATAAAGAACCAAAGCAGAACCTGGGGTATCATTATTGCTAGCCCACATATCCTTCTATAGGGCAAAAGCCTTCCTCTTTCTGTCATTCTTTGATACATATAAAGTCTTCGGTCTACTCTCTGAAAGAATTTTTTGATCCCTTAAGGCTTAAGAACATGTTTACAAATAAGTAAAACCCAAGATGGTTTAAGAAATTTCTTAGAAGGCCTTGGCAGATAGGGCTGCCTATTTTAATTCAATTTAGGGAGCCTTAACATCAGGTGTCGGTCGCTTCACTTCTTGAAACGCCTAGTTTAGGACTCCCACATAGTTTCAACAACTTGGGTATTCGCTTTTACAGTAGTGGTAGAACTTCCCATTTCAATTTCCTCCGGATTCTTCGACAACTGATACGACAAATTTATCAAACTTCTCTATATCTTTGTCGTATTTGTTCCTTCTTGTGTTACTTTCATTGTTGCGAATATTGATTCTTAAACCTTTTACATTTCCTGAAGCCATATTAACTTACTTAGTGACTTTTCTGGCAAGCCTTGTTCTTTTTAATGGAATCTTAGCAAAGTATTTTTCGGAGTACGTCTGTGACTAAGCAGTTGCATAATCATTTGGTTATGTAAATAAGTTTCATTAACCCAGCTGAAGAATTTCTGCTGTTTTCTGTATACATTTTGCTGCTCTATGTCCTCTACGTATTCGAACAAGTGAGATGCAGTATAATCGTGGTCTGATCTTAGTCGTTACTGCCCTTACAGCTAAAGAAGAAGAGGTCTACTTAGCTAATCTTAGTCACTGAATAGGTAATCCGAATTCGACTCTAATGATGAAGGCTAAGCAAATTCTGCAATTGTTTAAGGGCCTATGCTCGTCTGTGCTTTACAGTCGCCACATTAGCATCTTTGGCAATTGTTTATTTTTGCAGTTTTCGATAAATACAGTTAGCCTTCTGCCCAGTATATCTGCAAAGGGAGTTCGTAAAACCCGCACTGCGTACTGATATGGGTTCTGACCAAGTAAAGTTCCACTAGCTCTTTACTTCAAACAATCAAACTTTCAGAGAATCAAAGTTAGTCGGTTTCATTATTGAATCGAACCACAACTGTCCTAGTTTGAGCTAAGTGAGATACGAGCTTTTTAACCTTTTTTTGCTTCCATTAAGGTCAGACTTCTTCAGCTGAACGTCTCAAAGGGCAACGCTACACTTGTAAACATTCATCTCATTTAGCTTTTATTTTATTTTTTTCGAAATTTGTTGAATCTACAAAGTCGGGAATATTCTGTGATCCCTGTAATTTCGCGAACGAAGTCGGCCATGCTAGTACAAATAGGAGTTGGATGTAAACGTTCTGATTACGCTTTACAGCCAACAGAAGCGTTCTTAGTTTAGTGAGCCGAGTAAATAATACCATTAAGATAATATCAGACGATTACAGGTTTAAGCCTAAGAAATATTTAGTCCCCCCTAAGAAGTTTAGGTAAGTTAGCAAATAGCTGGGAGGATAAATGGGAGAAAAAGTATGGGGATTAATGTATGAGGAAACCGCATCTAAGGGAAATTCATTACACCGTTTTTGTAACACCCTTAGATTAAGGACAACGTAAATCAACCGGTCGAATGATAAAGTTGGCTTATGAATGCGATGAGAGGTTTTTGGGGGGTTTATAATAAAGGTTTCGAGATTCTTCTTTATGTGTACGGTTTGGTTGTAAATCGGTGTTGGGATATTCGGAGAAATTCTCTGGCGAGGCCCGAAGTCTACGTTATTTCACGATCTAAATATCTAATTAAGTCACCGACGGTATTTGCATAATGTTTTTTAATTTAAGAACTCGCTAATACTTTAATAATAAATTCGTTCGCGTTCGCCCTTGGGTTACGTAATCAAACAAAGATTCCTCCGTCTTAACTTTGTTGAAAAGTTTAGGAAATTTAGATCGAGGCGAAATGAAATGAACAGAACGAACTATTCAAACAAATTTAAACAAAGGTATTCGGGGCACGAGGGTGCGAGTTTGATTAGTTAGTTTGTTGGAGGGCTCAAAGGGGCGTCGGTGATGCGGGTCTCTCTGGGCCATAGGAAAACGAGTTCACCCGAGGGAGTCGCGGTTTTCGAGGTCCCATACGGGACGGGAGACGACTATGTCAGAAGGAGAAACGAAATCAGGTCAAAGTGAGGGTGGATGATATGATAACAGTAAAACGGCGTTTATACAAACAGCCCTAGAGATCAGAATTGCCTGAGTTTCTGTCGCGGCTTTTGTAATTACCCTTCGTATCATTGCGGAGCTTGGTAAACGAAAATAACCTTAATGAGTACGTGCGTCGACTACAAATGGGCGTAAAGCAATTAACATTTGTTTGAAATTAGACACGCGCCATTTGATGAGATAATTTAGATACATATGGATATTATGTTACGATACTCCGCGCATCTCTGTACATCGTTTAACTAACGTTAAAGGCGGATTTTTTCGCGTTTGTTTTTGAAATTAATGCTTTTACGAGTTATAAATTACTACACCCATCTTCCTCGGATGAACTTTTGTTTAATCCAATTTACATTTTAATCTCCCCAGCCTTCTTCTTGTACGTTTTTTCTCGTCCAACGTGTCGCTTCCGATAATTAACAAAAAGCTAGGTACTCGATTTACTTTTACCCATCTGATTAAAAAAGGAATTATTCGATTTTCCAACCATTCAGAACTTTAATCAGCACTGTCACGAAATAAATCTCGCCTCGCTTTTCAACTAAATGTAATTTACGAAATGTCAACCCACCAATTTTAAAATAAAACTTTACAGAAATAACGACAAGTTCTATATTAATTTATTACTCTTGTAATCAAATTACTGATTATCTGATTAATTTTACATTTCAAGTTCATATTTACTTTGGCCTGACTAGATGAAAACAACTTTAATCGTCGCTTCCTAACTTGAAATTACTATTTTAATATTTCAATCCTATTAACAAACTATCACAGGTCTGATTTATTACACGAAATTCAACTCTGATTATATTTCCAGTAATCAGATTTTGATCACTGATTAAATTTACTGATTTCTTATGGACATCATTAATAAAGCCAACAAACCCACATTTATAAATGCAATTAGAAAAGAGGTATTAGATTTAACCATTGCTTGTCCGTTTATAAGTAATTCAATAAAGAACTGGCAAGTTCTAGAAGGACCCTCTAAGCTTCGACATAGAGGCAGTAGTAGCCTGTCTGAAAAACGGAGAATACCCAAGTTCACTGACTGGATTGTCTATAAAGAGGATTTGAGGTCGGAAATCGAAGGTCATTTAATACAGTAGCACACAGTTAAAAAATGCTATGTCAGTTTATGAAAGGGGCTGTCCTCTAAAGTTAAAGCACAAGGTAGTTTCGAGAGAAGCACCTCGGTGGAATAAGGGACTTGAACAGGAAAGGGTTGAAGATAGAAGTGGAATGCATGATTTACATTGTCACGTGCTAATTCCGCATTAAGACGTCAAAGTCAGTTGATCGCGGCTAGCAAGCAGTGGAGAGAAGGGGGGGTTCAAAACGCTTAACCCTTTAGATGAGGGATCGTAATCGGGAGAAAAATGGGCGCCACTGCGGAGATCACCTAGGATGGTCTCGAGGAACGTACCGCAGATGGTTCCTTCTGGGCTCGAAGGGGAGGGAGGCTGCACCCTACTGCTGGATGCTACTTACATTTTCTTACTGAGAAAAACACTGCTACTGGTAAGCAGGCTCACAAGGCTATGTACTATTATTGAAACAAACACAAAACACAAATACAAGGCCATAGTAAATTAACAAGGAGGTTTAATATATGTAAGAATTATGCAATAGTTATTTGTACAACTAGTAATAAAAGCAATACTTTTTTTCATGAGTTTGAAGTTTGATGCACGACGGCGAAGCCGGAGTGCATCAATCAAACGAGTGAAAAAAAGATGCTTTCATATGAGTTGTACACAATATTTTTTTGCATTTTTACATTTTAAATCCCTCAAAACAGGATAAAAAGGATTTGAGAATTGACAGTTGTCAAACTGACAATTTACAATATTTTATTTAAAGCATACTTACTTAATGCAAAATGTAAAATTAAATAGTTAAAAAAAGTGTTGCTTTCTTTATGATTTTTTAATAAAAAAACTCCACTTTTTTTGTCAAAATGCAAAAAAATATAACACGGTATGGATTTACAAGCTCTACCTTATTTTACGTAAAAGGGGTTGAGAGATGCCGTATCTACACGAGCTATTGCAAAAAATGGGTGACAATGATAAAATTTAGACTAAAAATCTGATTGCAAGTAATTACAGACATGCAACATGAAATTGGTAATCGCCGTGACAGTTCCCACTGTTTCTAATCGTTACTACTGATGCAAATATATTACGCACTGATTTAAGATTTATGCACTTCGCCCGAATGGATTAAAAAGGGGCGCTTGATGTACTTAAAATTATAGACTGGTACCTGTCTACAAGTAATCGGTGGTATACGGTATTAACCAGGGTTGCCGGTTGCAGCTGGCACAGTTACCTTTCCCGGAAGCGGGAGATAAGAGAGTTCCTAGGACTTGTCATGGGTTATTTGATCCGATACGAAACCATGTGAAAACGGTACTACTTCGCCAAAACACTAAACTTCACACAGAAATATTTTCCGAAACGGTAAGACACTATCTATGGGGATCCGACAAACACGTCGTAAGATAATTCTCTAAAATTAAATTGAGAGGCTTTTACGCGTTTGGTCTACGAGAGCTCGGAACGAAAATTTGCTACGACCGATTGATTTGAAGGCAACTAATTTTTGTATTGATCTTTTTAATTTTTTTCTGAGCTTACCGTTTACTTGCGACACATGGTTTATTGAGAAAAGTTGTTCCATTTGATATGCTCTACCTACCCTTAAAATTAATGACAATACTTTTGAATCGGCCTATAAGCAAAGCGAAAACAACTGGGCCTTAAACTACAAAAAATGTATTGGCTGATGGGGTGCCAGTCGCAACTATCCATGTTGAAACCCACATGGACTTATGAATTACAATTATGGGGCACCGTCAGAACGAGAAGATTTCAATCAAAAGTACTCAGAATCATAAGACGTAATCTTCCAATTCCCACAACTAACCAAGACTTACAAAAGCTTAGTATGCGTTATCGAGATCGTAGTAGTGGGCACTCAAATGCCCCAGTGGAATGCTTAACAGAAAGTGATGAAGACCAACCATGTTTGGAAAGACTTAAACCTTAGATTTAATAAATAGATTTGAGTAGCAATGCAGTGTTGTATAACTTATAGGTTAGTCAGCATATTTATATTAAGTTAGCTTCAAGCTTAATATATGTAGGTACGTCATCATTGGATGCTCACCCTTCATGCTTTTCAATTATCAATATGTTAAATTAACTACTACAGTGTAAACCAATAAAAAAAGTATATAATTCGTTATCATATATGAATTGATGGCACCAAGCGATTAAAGTAAAAATCAGTAATTTATCTTTATTCGTATCCCAATTAAGTTGCTTCACTGAATGGTCAAATATTGAATCCTTTTCAGATTTATTAAAAAAATAAATGAATAAACCGCCCGATTAAATGATAACAACAAACTTAATTTAAAACTTAATAAAGTTTCCTAATAATCAGCTTATGCCTTTAATGAATTTTGTCAGAGATATTACAGCCTCGTATACAAAAAACACAAAACATCGAGTGTATCACACATCAGTGATTCCACGTGTTCCTCTACTACGAAATGGAATAAATTATGTAAATAACTTGAATAATAAAAGCATTTTTTCTTGATAAAACGGGGCCTTATTTAATGGATCTGCCCATCCGCTAAAAAAAGGAAGTAAACATATTGCAAATATTTACATTTTGATTGTTAGTTTTTCGATAAATATAAAAATGCTACACTTGGAATGAGTCTCTGTCATAAGAATATAAAAAAGAAATGTAATTCAATTATTTATACAATGTTTTGATTGAAGTAAAAGCATTTAATTTAATTTAAAAAATGTAAGAAAAACGAGCGTCTTTCATTAATTTTTTTTATTAATATTTCATTATTGTTTGTTAACAAGCCAGCTTAATCGAAGACTACATACCTACATGTTACTAATTCATTACTGTTACCACATTTACTTATTGTTTAAGGACACATTATAAAAAACTGGGAGCATTTTTATTTTCGTCGATTTATCTCTCTGTAATCGTCGGAGTGACAGTGTCATTAAGGCATTCGACTACAGACAGACGGTCTCAAAGTCAAACCCGACTCGGATGCTCGGCGGGTGGCCTATTCAGCCATTGAAAATAATTGGCAACCGAAACACAGCGGTGGATGAATGCATGCTGCTTACCACATCACCCCGTACGCATAGCGATATGAAAGCGACTTGGGAGACCTTAACGCTCCATATTGCCGGCCATACTCCCTCGCGGAGTGTAAATGCCGATACCTATATCTATAGGTTTCTGTAAAATATTCTACCCATCTGTTCTTGATATCATCTTGTGCTGTAAGTAATTCTCCCGTTTTCCCAAGTATTGGGTATACTTTCTACCCGCTATTCTGGTCGTTATTTCGTATAGTGCCATGCCAATTCTTCCATACATTGTTGTAGCTAGTTTTACGTTCTTTTTTTTTAGTTTATTATTCTTCTCCTAATCTTTATTTTTAAGTTCCATTCTGTGTTCTTCATCATTTTGTGAGTTTTATTTTTAGTTCATGTCTTTCCTTAATTTTTATACAATCTATTTTCTTTTGGTATCTTTTTATGTGCGTTTTTGTATTTACCTAAAATTGCTTCCATTTATTGTTTTTTTAAATTCTACATTTCCTATTTCTGTTTCTAATGTCCGCGCGGGGTTGGCTCAGTTAGTTCGGCGTGGATCTGTCCACTGACATTAAGACTGGTTCGGGTTCGATTTCCACGGCCGAAAACACCCAATCCCTTACCTCGGAAGGCAATGGCAAACCGTCGAGGTAGTCTGCCTAATAAATCTTCTTTAGAGTAGAAGTGCAAGCACTTCCGCGGTTTGGATTCGACGTAAAGCTGTAGGTCCTCTATGTCTGTAGACTACTTCACGCGCTACTTCACCAAATACATATGAAGAGAAGACCGGCAACGCCCTGTAAAGGGTAGGCCTCTTCAAGAAGAGATTAGCATTCTCGTATTGAACCTTTATCTCGAGTTAAATAACGATGAGAGAACACCCAGGGTTGGCTGTTACGCAATTTCAGGTGGCCCAGCTACTTGGCGAAGCTTATGGAAAGGCAGCGACAGTGTCCTATGCCATAAAAGGTTTTCGCAAATGTGGTATTTGGCCAGTAGACAGACACGTATTTGGTGATGTTGATTTTGCTGCATCTGATGCACTTTCTGTCAAAGACAACATAATGCCAAATACAGAACTTCAACGTAGCATCGAAGATCATGCAAGTGACGACTCCTTTGATGATAGGATTCCCCTTGCTGACTTCGTCAATAACAAAACATCCCCGACCAGCCTAAATGTTTCTATTGAAGAAATATTGCCTTATCCAAATGTTGAACCAGATATCAATGTTATAAGAAGCAGAGGTGCTCAAAAAGCACAGATTATTACATCGAGTCCATATAAAAATGACCTCGAATCAAAAAAGGTTGTGGTAGAAAATAGGCTTAAAAAATCAATCAAAGGCACAGTACATTCCCACATGCCAAGTACTTCTCAAAATTCATCAGATGTTATCATAGACGTTAATGAAAAGGAATGGTATTGCCGACTTTGTGATGAATGTTTTGTTGAAAACATGATTCAGTGCAAAAAGTGCAAGGAATGGGTACACGAAAATTGTGCCAATATGGTCTCCAAAGATAATTATATGTGTGACATTTGTTTGTAAAATATTGACTATTCTAAATTTTTACTTTATTTTTTAATGAATTTTAGGATTTAAAATTTTATTTTTTAAGTTTGTTTATTGTACTTTAAAATACCTATTAATAATCTATTTACAAGTATATTTTGTTATATCCTCTCAATATTTCTCATTAGTCCCAGTAAACCATACTGGTACAATAAAGGCTACCACATGGTACAAGTTAGGCAACCAGTTGCTTATATCGTACCGTTTGCAAGCTTTTAAAAAACATTTTTTTATCAAATGATACTATCATCCGATATTAGTCTGATTCTGATAAGATATTTTTAAGTTCTATAGAAAAATGTGAAAAGTGGTCCAATATAAGCAACCTTACCCTACGTAATTAGGAAAAATCATTTCATAATTTTCAATAATTTCATAAATTTTAAAAATAAGAATCGATAGATAGGTAGAATGTTTTATTTTGCTCGGGGGGGGGTGGCTCTAAAAGGCACAGAGGGCGCTGAGCCCCCCCTGGCGCCCCCTTGGCTACAGCCCTGCAAATGTCATAAATGAAACGAAATATCATCGTAAGTGTTACGACCTACGTTGTTGTTTTAGAATTACACGATTTTTTTGAATTTAGTGCTTGCTGTGCACATATAGAGGCGGTCTTGGCTCAGTTGGTTCAGCGTGCGTCTGACGACTGAGATTCCCAGGGTCACATATACACCGAAAGTACCCGACCGCTTCCCTCGGAAGGCAATGGCAAACCACCGAGGTATAATCTGCCTAGTAAAGTTCTCTCTGGACTGGAGTAGAAGTGCAAGCACTTCCGTGGTTCGGAGCCCACGTTAAGCTGTAGGTCCCCTATGTCTGTAGGCTACTTGACACGCACACCACAGGCATATGGAGAGAGGATCGGCAACGCCCTGTGAAGGGTATGCCACTCTAAGAAGAAGTGCACATATAATACTATTTTTTAATAGGTGAATCCCTAACACGTGTAGCTCTCGAGGAATTCTTGGATCTACCTACAAGTTCGGGAAGTACACAAGTCTCCCAAAAGTCTGTCAATTGTGGTAGTTTAACATTAAACCAAAAATCGCTGTTTTTATAAACTTCTAATATTTCACAATCTTCGTCTGCGAATAACACAATGTAACAATGTAACACTTTCGTCGGTTTGTAATGTTTAATTGACCTTGCACTTGAAAATAGTATTTATGTCTTTTTACATTTATAGCGTCCCGATTAGAATTATATTCAACACAAAGTCTCTTATTAGTTTTTGCTGTTTCTTTAATCTTATAATTTCGAATGGAATATAAACACTTCACTTCTACTATGCATCAGTTTTCTCTTACTAAACTATCAGGTGAAGCGCCAAGATAGAGCTTCTCTTTGTAAATAAAAAATCCACACTCAAACCTGTAATTTCCTTAAATTTATTAATTGCCGTGTTTTCATTAATTCTGCCGTATCTCAAAGGATACGGCAGCTTAGCTACATTTTGTTCAGCTACCGAATACAGCAATTGTTTGACTAATCCATGACACAGAGTTGCTGGCCTACGTAAACATAGGTATTATACCAAACCGTGATGCTGCAAAGTCGATTCTTCATTTCTATCTTTCCGCGGTGACCATTTTAAAATAAACAGGTAGAGGTTGTTCCATTCTAAGTGAAGCAGGAACGGTCAGAAAAGGTGGTCACGTTCACCAATAACTCCACCCTTCACTGCCACCCGTGGCACTGTGCTTCGGTACAGCGTCTTTTTAAGAAGATTATGTTGCTCTTAAGACGGCCCACTTGGTCTACTGCGCAACCAAGGGTTACGCCATTCAGAATGGAATAGCCTCTATCTACCCTATTCAAACGTATTGCAGTTTCTGTCAGGATTTTGTAGAGTTCACCTTTAATTTTTAAATCTGTACCTATAAAATACTACATAAGTAGTTTTAGTAAATGTTTATTAGGGTTTTAACCATTTAACACCATCCACCATTATTATGATCCAAGGCTATAGTTTAGGTTTAAAAGCATTAAACAAAAACACTTACATTACACATAAGATTATTCGGCATAAATTGCATACTTATTTTCAATAGCGCAATTTCATGTTTATGTTGAACAAAAACTATAAAACTAAGTAAAAGATGTGTCTAAAACAGAGGAGCAAATACATATAAACCTCCTAAAAATATTTAGGGCCGTTAAAAACCTAAAAAGAACTCTTTAAACGTTAAGTAACTTCTTAAACGTAGAATTTATGAGCGTCGTAAGTCTTTCGGGTTTTATTTTCGTTGAGTGCCCTACAGTAGCTTAGCATTCCGCGGTTTTTGGACGTTTAAAATCTCTTTTTAAATATAAAATTTAGGCTTTACGTTTCCGGATTCTAACGCTAAGATAAATTGAAGCACGAGAAAAACGGGTGCGGGCAAAAAGAGAAACTTCGAGCTTTTCAAAGACGGACACGCGATCGGAATTTAAACATTTTAAAAAATTCACAGAACATTAAACTCAAAAACGGGCCCGCTCTACTAAAATAGACACCTAGAAACCAAACAACATAAAATTAGTTCCACTTTTTTGCCACAATATATAAAAACATCAAAACAAAAAAGTGGGTGAATTTTTAAAACAGAATTAATGAGAGTTTTTAAACTTGTGACTTTGTTTTATTGCATATTTTATAGTTTGTCAAGCTGTCGCGGCCCATATGCATCGCCCGTAATCGCACCAAAATTATTTACATTTTGCAGAACAGGAGGGGCTTGTCTCGTTTCCAAAACTATTGGCTAAGCGTTATGACAGAGGCGTGGTGACTTAAGTAACTTTTACTTAAATTTCTAACTAAAAATTTGGCATTTTCATACAACTCGGTACAAAACGACGAGGGTTTCCACTAAATTAAAATTCGAAAAGCACCTAAATACACGCCCAATAAAATAATTTACGACGAAAACAAACCCAGAACCGCCAAACTTCTGTCAGAATAATCGTGTGTGCACGTGTTTGTTAGAGGGAGATAAAAATAAGAGGGATTGTAAATCTCTCTTTTAGAGCCCAAGGCGAAAGATTTCAGCTTTTAGTTAACGCTTAGCATTTGCTACCGTTTCAGCTTTTCAGGAGGTTACGTCAAATCGCGAAATAAAAACGCGCGCCTACCATAAAAAGACAAAAGTGCGAAGTTAAAAAAAGAAACGAAACGTGAGTTCGGATTTCAATAATAGGGACAAATTTGCCAGTTATTATCGGGAAAAACCCGAGTGAATCGGTGCAAACTTACCCTCTATCTTGACCGCAAACATATTGGAAAACCAGCCCTAATTCTCTTAGGAGAAAAGGACAAATTCTGGAACCCAACTTCTCTTTGACCGATTTGTAAACTTCACGATAAAATTAACTTCGATTGTGTGTGTGCACTGTGTGTGTATGTTTAAGGCTCGGATGTTTGCTTGATTTATTGGATCTTTAATTCTAAACAAGCCCAAATCACAGAATAAAAAATTGCCTTTTGGTTTTCTTTTGTCAGCAAAGTACGGACAAAGTGGGCAAAGTGTTTGATCAGGCCGTGTTTGATACTTCAAAGTGTTTCGTCGTATGCTAGTAATAAAATAAATAAAGGAGCCAACATATAAATAAATAAATTAAGGTAAAGGTAACGGCATTTTCACTCCGCGAGGGAATTTGGCCGGCAACATGGAGGGTTAGAGCCTTCTAAGTAAATACATAAATAAAAATTCTGCTTAATGAACATTAAGGCCCATTTCAAACTACGATTGATTGCTTGATGAGTACCCCGAATCGAATGTTCCTCCACTTCGAAACATTACAAAAAAAAAAAACTTTAAGCTACACGGAAAATGTTTTGCCATGCTTTTTAAAAGTAACTAGGTACCACCTTTTAACTGCTAAAGTAAACCAGTTTCTTGGTGACCTAGTGGATTAGATATCTCATTCGGTATTGAAAGTATAAGAACAAACTAAACACTTTTTTGGCGAATCGTAAGATATTCATTTAAAAACCTAGTTTTCTTGAATTTACCTATAATGGCTTTCGAAAATTAGAATCACTCGGTTTCTAGAACCTAAATGGGAAATTTGGAATTTAGAACCAAAGAGAATACTGTTCGGACTTAAAACTGAAGAAGCCAACTTCTTTAGGTTTTACCAATAATGGCTTTTCACAATTACAAGCATTTTTCTGCATTTTTACATTTACAAAAATTAATTGCAAATTTGGAAGTTTGCTTTTCCGATTCTATTATACTTATTCAATATTACAAGCTTCTTTTATCGACTAAACATGGCTCTAAACATGCGTGCCAGATGTCTGAAATCCTTAATAGGTACCTACATGATTAACAATATTAAGAAAAAACTTTTGAACAATTTTTCTCAAAACGTGTTAAGAGTTGAAAATAGAGAAAAAATACTACAATAAACCTTCGATTTTCTACTGAAAATCAAAATGTTTAATTAAAACATAACAAAGTTGAAACTTGAAAATATTTTTTAGTGCTTAAAACAACGATTTTCGGACTCAAATTTACGGAATTTTTTGACTATGTCTATTCTCTTGATTTCAAAGCGTGCGTTATTCCACTAGGCACTAGGCCAACAAATAATTTTTAATTTACTCAAAGAAGTGCCTCAACCGACCTTATGAATATTTAGCGCAGCTAAAGCTTCCAAAGAAATAGATATTAAAATGCTTTTCTAAGTTTTCCCATATTTGAACTTTCAGCTTAGGGTTTAAACTATGAAAATTGGAAAAGCCCATTTTGGAGCCAGTAAAATATTTAAACCGAAATTGTGAACATTTTAGGTGTAGGTATAAACTGGGTGAATATAGGGGCGAATGGGCGGCCCGGGAGTTACAAGGAACCACCGGCCTTTTATCACAATAACATTATACTTAGTAGGTACTAAGTGCTTTCAATTACAAAAATTTATTAAATTTGTGTACTGTATTTGAGTATTTGGATATAAAACTTTGATTTACATTTACAAATACAATAATAGTTGTAGCAATGCTCTTTACATTACTCTTTTTGGTTATGGTTACTATACTTAATATAAAAACTTAACAGCAAAATACCTATGCAATACAATACGTTTTTTTTTTTTAATAAGGGAGAACGGAGAACCACCAAGTACCTATTAATAAACATATGTTTTTTTTAGTAGAAAGAATTCTAAGCAAGTCTCGCTTAAATTGTTTCATAAATGCGATTTTAAGGAAGGAAACGATCATTCACATGATGTTTTGGAAATTGATAATGGCAGATAAGCAAGCTTCTTGAAATAGATTATATTTTAAAATTACTGTGTATAGTCTGTTAATTCGGGTGCGCAATTTCAACTTGACTTTTTTTTAAGTTATTACAACGGACAATACAAGTATGACGACAACTTAGAAGTGGCAAGTCCTGCCATAAACACTACCGGGACGGCTTTAAACTGTTCTTCCAAAATATTTTAACATTTTACAAATTAATTCTTCTATTTTGAGGTAGCTGTAAAACAGGGATGATTAACGATAGTTTTATTTAAACCTCATAATCACCGCTTCCAGCTATTTTGCGGGCCTATACGAACAGACTATACCACCAAACTGTACAATTTCTACAACTTTAGCAAATATTTATTAATGGAACTTGTAGGGGATTCCTAGTATTCGAATTGTTTTTCGGCTTTGTTGAAAGGAACATTATAGGCATCGTCAATTGTTAATTTTAATCGATTTTAGTTTAAACAACTTGATATCTCGTTTTCCAAGTTTTGTGGTGCTGCCAATGAATTATAATTAATTATTTTATTACTTAAAATCGTATTCTAACTTCTAACAAGTTCTAATCGAGCTAAACATTTTTGAAAATCTTCTTTTAAGTGATTTAGTATCCATTCTTTATTTCTTTCTTTATTAGCCCATACATATTCCTATATTTTAAGTTTTAAGATATTTATATTTTAAAAAGTACAACACGTACCCAGATTATAATATCGTGAGAACTGTAAATCTCCGTGAAGAGTTCAGTAAGTATATGTCCTAGTCTAGAAACTCGTTGCAATTTTAGTATGATAATGTTCGCTTATAAACTGTTAAATAATTTTATTGAAGATTCGGAACTTTCATCACTACTGAAATTCAAAACTCCCTCCCGCTGTTTAAGACCCACCACTTTATTTACATTAACAAGCACGTCGCTAACACGAAAGTCTCCATTTTTAATGTTACTAAGTTTAGTCAATGAAACTCTCTCAGTTAGTGACTTAGATTTTGCACTGAATTTTCGTAATTTTAAAATTTAATTACAACAATATTTGAATTTAATTCATTACTAAATATAAGTAGGTACGCAATCGGTTCATTATCAGTTATCAGGCATTCTAACACTCATTAAATTAGTTTAGTGTTTATTTTTATTTTTCTATTTGTTTTTATATTATTGTCTATATATTTTTGTCTTCCAATTTTTTTTGTTTCCCCATGTAATTAGGCTATGCCTGTTTGGGAGTAAATAAAATAAAATAAAAATATAGGGCTTTTTAGTGAGGAGTAAATTGACTATACTGACTGGTCCTCGTCTTGCATCAGACTGCAAATTTCATTTAGAGGTGTTTCGTCTTTACTCTTTTCATCAAACATCTTTTAAATTCTATGTCTTTTTTACGTTTCTAATGCTATCTATTTTTACACATGCCCAATTTACAAACTAATTTGTTACACTTTTAGCGCTATCAAAGTCTTTTTGAAATGTGCTGAGTTGCTCAGTTGGAGATTGTACCATAACTTTACTTTTAATAAAGTCCAGTCCTTTTGTTTGCATGTAGGTATCTGACAGTGGACAGCTAAACATGTCTCCTTATAAAGCCTGAAAATTTTTGTTCGTGCAATTTCCTTTGCCCAGCACTAACATATTTCACGGATTAACTGTAATTTTTGTTCTTTACTGTAACCGTGAATTACATCCCAGATATCCATTCTTACTGCTATGGAATAAGCAAAAACAAAATGAGATGCGGCTTTAATACTGGATTTCGTAATGTTTACCTTAACTAAGTGTAAAGGATCTGGATTTTCATTTTTTAACTTGGCAACCAAACCTTTATATGTACCTTACATATTAGCTGCGGCATCCATAGGGTCTGCAATGTACCTACTCGTATTTTTCGTTCAATTCTTTTATATTTTATTGTAAATCTAACAGGGGCGGGTGGGACGGCCGGGAAGACGGGAAATTTCCCGAACGGCCGGTCCTATTTGGGGCCGAAAAATTGCAGTATTCTGTTATGTTACTTATGCGTACTTTACATATAAGTATTCTGAAAACATAATCATTGATATAAAAAGCTCCCTATTAAGGCTGTTTATGTTTAGAAATAAAAAGAAGCCTTACCACTAAATATTAGGAGTAGATATTAATTTTAATATTTTGACCAAGTCTATATTATACACAGTGGGCAAAAAAAACGATCAATTTTTAAACGCTGATCAAATCTCAACTGGTTGGTCCGTTAAAATTATTTTACAACTATTAGATAGTCAGTTCAACAGGTTTTTTAATGCTGTATAATATGTTAATAGAAGCATTTTACAGAACTACAATACCATCGCTTGAAATTGGTTAATAAAAATCAACGATTTCAGAGTAACTATTTGTTTTTGCTTTGCACTTAAAATCAAATAATGGGTCCGCAAAACTATCATTACTAATAAATTAAATTACAAATATGGTTCTATATGATCCCCGTTCTTTTGATAAACCTTAATAAGTCTGCGTCTCCAACGATGTATCGCAGTACGAATACTTTGTTGATTGAGAGACTCCCAGCACTGTAGTAATTGCTCGCGCAAGTGGACTACGTCTCTGGCGACAGTTCTGTTGTATACCATTTTCTCCAGCTGACTATATAAAAAAATCCATAGGATTTAAATCTGGGCTATTAGGAGGCCATAAATTAAGTTCAATAAATCTTGGACAATTTGCCAACAAAAATTCTATGAGCTGGAATCGTTGATTTTTATTAACCAAGTAGCGATGGTATTGTAGTTCTGTAACATGTAACATGCTTCTATTAACATATTATACAGCATTAAAAAGCCTGTCGAACTGACTATCTAATAAATGTAAAATAATTCTAATAGACCAACCAGTTGAGATTTGAGCAGCGTTTAAAAATTGATCGTTTTTTTTTGCCCACTGTGTATATGCGATGTGAGATGGAAACTGTACTTAAACTAATAGTGGTGTTTTGCACTTTTATACGGTGCAAAAGCAAAATTGCGTTCGAAACTACGTTAGTGTACAGGTGTACACTGCTGCTCCCCATTTAAACATACAAAAATGGCAATAATAACAATGGATAGAGAAAACTATTGCAGCTAAAATTAACTATTTGTAACCAAAATAAATTATTATAATCACAATTTAGAAAAATATAGGTACCTATAGTCATGGCTTGTCAGATTTTTCACCTGTATCCATTCCATTGACACCATTACCATGTTTAAATGGGGAGCAACAGTGTAAACTAACTTAACTTCGAATGCAATTTTGCTATTTTCCATTTTGAAACTCCCTACCGGGTACATATATATAATAATCATAATAATGCATTTATTTCCACACCATCTGTACACAAGAAACCAAAATACTATTTACACGAATATAATATCATGTGGGGGAAACCACTAGTAAGCAGTTCAAACAGTTAACACTGTGTTTGTTCTTCCACTGCACCCAGAAAAATGAACAAAATTGCTATTATAAAATTAAATGCCTAACAACTAATAATGATTCTGTGACCGTGTGACCACTGTTTACCTAGATATACAAGTGATTTCTATCTATTTTGGCAGTTCAGTAAGTGTAGACGCAACGTGGCCTTAAAGTTGATCAATGAATAATTTTTACTATGTTGAGGAATTCTATTATATACCTTAGCTATATGATATAAGAAACCCCTTTCAAATAACGATATGTATACTATATACATATAGTTATCAGATCCACTCTCCTATTAATTGTGCTTTTCGCTATTCTAGCTTTTCCATTCCCTTTCATCTTCTGCTTTTATTTTGATTTCATTTCTTGATTATCGCTTGTCCTGTATTACTTTTGTCATAATGTCACAATGTTGTGTCTTTTGGTCTTTCTGTATTTTGTTTCTTTGTAATGATCTCACCACTTTAACTGTTTTTCTTCTATGGATTTTTTAAAACGAGTGTAATTTCTAGTTCTTCTCATATTACGTAGTTAATTTAGCCTGGTTATTCCTTTAACATTTTAGATATTCTATCTCTACTGCACGAATTTTACTTTTCAGTTTGCGATATGTTAGAATTGGTCTATATATCATCTTATATACTGTCAATTTGAAGAAAGCGGCATTTTTTGTTTCTTGCGACTCATCCTGTAACATGTCATCATCGTTTATTGTTTCTTTTCATATCCAGATATCGTCTTTCAGTGTTTTCTGTTATCATTCCCAGGTATTTAAAATTCCGACCATTTTTATTTGTTTTCTCTCTATTTGTGTATTCTCTTCTTCTTGTGCTTTATATTGTACTTCTTAAAAGTTTCCATAGATGTAGATTTTCTTGCATTATCTGTTTGGTTCCAGCCATAATCACATCATCAGCAAAAGCACATTCCGAAATTTCAACCGCCTCCAGACTCGTTTTAACCTAAAATAAGTTTCTTTACTCTTATGTAATTTGTATATTTTCATTATGTCATTCACATATAAAATGAACAACTAAGCACTCGTTCTCCTTTTTAAACATGTTTCTCTGTTTAGGCATTAGAATGACATCATTCTAGCACGCATTTTGATGCTTTAATGAGCTTCATTATTAAACGATTTTTGGCGATATTTTGTTTTCAGAAATTGGTGATACTGTATCAAATAATACACAAAATACCTAGGCAACCATTCAGTTGCTAGGCAACCAGTCAGTTGCTAGGCAACCAGTCAGTTGCTGGGCAACAAAAACGTCAAATGTCAAACTTCTGTCAACTGGCAAAAATCACTATTACCAACCTAACTCTTTAACCAAATTTCCCCAACTCGAAATTGTCAAGTATTTTTATAAAAAGAAATAATGTAAATGAAAGCCGAAACAGAGAAAATAGTATAAAAAGCTCGTTACAGAAGGCAATTTAAGCACTCGTCCGTTCGGCCACTCGCCGCTATGCGGCTCGTGTCCAAATTTCAGACTCGTGCGCGAAAAGGTTGCCTTCTGTAACTTGTGTTTTAATATACTATTCTATCAGCTTTCTATTGCTTTAATAAGTGTGTTATTTACGGCTCCTTCTTTGAGGATTTTCCAAATTTATTCTCTTCTTATTCGATCAAAGATCATTTTCTAAGTCTTATAAATGAGAAGAAAAATTCTGAAAATTATTTCCAAAATTGCAGGCTGCTGAATAAAATTTGGAAAGACATAAAATAATTATTAAAATAAACTTCTAATAACATTCTAATAATACTCCTTGTTCATTGTATGCGTATTCATGGTAAAGAACGCCTTGGTGCTCAGAGAAAAGAATGAGTAGGCTATTAACTTAACATTACTCCGAATTTGGCGCGCTTTCTTTGGCCTTTATTCTTGAGCTTTTATCTCAAGGTCATAGCCACCTATTTGAGAAAGTTAGGGTCGTTGTTGGCCGTTTCTAACATGTCCTGGGTGATTTCCACTAGCAGAATCTTCTGTTTTTGCGTTAGAAGCCCCGGAACGAATTTTACAGCCGTGCAACTCATTTCCATATATTCAGTTGACATTTCTAAAGTAGTTATTTTTGGAATTCAAGGTCTTCTTCCAATTGTTACACAGTCAATCGACTAATTTCATTAACATGTTACACAATTCAGGCGTTTCGGTGGATGCAGGCCTGCCAGAACGGGAGCTTTTTCATGGTTCTTATGGTGTCCGTAGACAAATGCCCGAGTCTCTGGCAAAACTTGATGCGAATTCGTTGATCAACACGTTCCATCACCGTGAAAGGCACAAATGTGGTAATGATAAATACAAATTCAGTATCTCATGTTGTCAATACGTATCAACGTCGACTAAACTAACTAGTCCTAGTTTTGTAACAATAATTATTACAGAACCAATTCTGGATGTATCACCATGGGTCGTACCTATATTTGCCGGACAAACTTCATATGTTTTATATTGTTTGGATGTTTGATATTTAATCCTGACTGAACATATTATTTTGTTACTTTCATTAGTTTCTAATTGGCTATTCGTACTGTGAGTTAATATCAGGACATTGGTCTTAGCTTGGGTTAAAAGCGAAGTTGCTTTAAACTACCAATTAAAAAGCCAAATATGGCGCCATTAATTAAAAGAGGGCGCTTTCTTACTGGGTTGACAATTTAGCATTGAGTGACAGGTTAAAATGACATAATACATAATCTAACATTTCATACTATTTTTTTATTTGTTATTGCGGTAAACTTTATTTCATATTAATTAAAGATCTTTAACACTTCAGAAATTCCACATTAAAACCTGTAATTCCTGAAAATGGCTACTTATTATTTTACTCCTAATTTTTAATCTGTACGAAAGCTAAACCCTTTTAGCCTCTGTTAAAACACGAAATCTTTTATTTTCATAAAAACAAACAAATGCCCACTTTGTTCCTTTCTGTCCGCCTTAAGCGAACCATTTAGGAATTATTTGCTCAGCTGTATTTCTACTCAGAAATTTAATATCAAACTTTTTAATTGTTTCAGTTTTCAATATAAGTACTTCCATTTCGTCCAATTTTCCGTCTGTCCGCGTTTGTGAATTGTGTTTTTAATAAAATGGACCGCGGTGTGTTTGGTGTTGTGTTATAAACAAAATAGAAAAATGAACATAAACTATGGAACGGCGACACACGAAATGACAACCGCGAATTTCCTAACGCGAAATAACCAATACAACAATAAAATTCGTCAAAAATTCTCGAATTATTCCGACATGTCCGGTGGTTTTTTCACAAGTACAACAGCACAAACCGAAGCGTGCAAATCAAAGAATTTAACAAATACATCAAACAATAGTTATGGACAGACTAGAATTTCATATAATAGTAATTGTTCGAGCAAATTCTACAGAAGCTTCGATGGACCGAAGAAACTCACAGATGCGAAAGCTTCACCGTTTAAGCCTCTAAGCCCGGAATTTAGCTCCAAGGCGACGGAGAATCGAGAGCAGGATAGTGGAAAAACTCACCTTAAGCAGGACACTGGCTACGTCAGCGCTGAAAGCTCCATTGAGAGCGAAGACGAGAAGGAGCTGAATCATATACTGGAACCCCAAAATGGAAGTTGCGGAACTGGAGGACCACGAAAATGTTTGGCGTGGGCCTGCAAAGCCTGTAAGAAGAAAACAGTCACTATAGATAGGAGGAAAGCCGCAACGCTTAGGGAACGTAGACGTTTAAGGAAGGTTTGTATTGTTTTTATAATTTCATTAAAACTAACATCGGCATCGGGGGAAAACGAATCGTTCCCTGCTTGTCATTCATTCATTCATTGATTGTTTTAAAATCCATATCCGGAGATTCGGTTGCAAATGTAATCTGAAAGATATTTCTCAACGAAAAATTGGCAAGGTTTCCTTATGGCCTTCAAGCCAGAGCCGACCGTGTGTACAGGGTGTGATTTTTCTTTAAAGTTGCGTTGGTTTTTATTTAAATGGCTACGTCAAAGATTAAATTAGGAAAGCTATGCAGAATTACAAGTGAAATTTGATGATGTATTCGTATTTGAAATACTTTGTAATCTTTTGTGGTACTTTGAAATAATAAAAAAACTGCCAGTTTTTCTTTTCATTTAATGTGTTTCATAACCATTTAATTTGGAACATAATTAAATATAATAATTGGCTTTATTATTACATACCTCATAATTAACATAGTTTGTAAATGTAAAATATAACTAGTATGAAGTAACAAAAGGCAAAATCGAGCAAATGCATAAGCATAAACATGCTGTTCTTCCACTTAACCATAATAAATACTTTTAAAAATAAAATAAACGTGCTATAACGTTGAGCACTGAATCCATACATATTTTAAAGGTATCGCGGATCCTTTCTAAAAAAATACATTGGTGTTTCCCTATGTTGCGTCTTCGGTGGAACACATGGTATACGAGTAATTCAATAAATTTATGCTAATATTTTGTTCAAATAATTATAATAACATTAAAAATAATTTTGAATAACTAACAAGCCTTATATAGTTTATTACAGTTTATTACAGTGTTTGGCATAAGGGCATTATCGGCCATTTATACTTAAATTAACATTAATTATAACAAAATAAATAATCATGCAACAGTAGATTTGGTAAACTAAAGCAAAACAGAAGCGCATCGGAAATAATGAAATGAACAAAAAAGGTTAAGTTAATTTGTAGAGTGAACGCCAACTCCATAATTAAAATTAAAATTTAATTTGTAACGCTGAATATTCAACGTAAATAAAATTTAATTTTTCTTCAAACGTCAGAAAAACACGACTTTGTGTCCTTGGATACACACAGTTAAACATTCACTTTTACTCCTAGGAGTAAAAGTGACATAAACATTCACTTTTACTCCTAGGAGTAAAAGTGACACTTAATGAGCCAATGGCAACTCGTAATTTTTATTTTTTATAACAAAGCAACGACAGCTGGTATGACGTTCATTTTTGACTTTTTTTAAATTTTCTTGCTGAATTGCTTTTAATTTGTGCGTTTGAAGAAAAAATAACATGTGTTATTCGGAGTAAAAGTGATTTTGTGTGCCTCGCATGAATAGTCCGACTCGCTGGCGCTCGTCGTTCAAACGTCATGCTCGGCACACAAAATGACACTTTTACTCCTAATAACACAATATACTATCTCCTTCAATTATTGTTCATTTAATCTAAAGTTCTACCGTTGTTTGTCTACGTTTAATAATGAAAAGCCGTCTTTTTAAAATACATTTTATAAAAGGGCAATTTGTTTCTTGTCGTGTACATTAAAAACTAAAAAGATCAAAGGTTTCGAATCAGTTTAACGAAAAAAAAAAAAAAAAACTGGTACGTTTCAGATGATGATGTTTATGGCAGAAATTTTAGACTGAATTATCGTGATACGTGTTACTAACCATAACGTTATTTTACATTTATAAATTGACGTTCTTTATGATTTTTTTTTCTGGCGTGAACCTTTTTCCGCGGCACATTAGTAACGACATTTTTACTGCGAGTTTTTTGGCGAAACGACAAAAGTTAATACTACGACAATCGTAATTTTATCCTCTTTTCAGCGGACACAAAATTGGTTACGAAAATATGTACTTATATTAAAACTATGTAAAGTAAATATTAACAAAATAAAATAAAATAGCAACGGTAATTTGTACTTATTTATATCTCAATATGTTACGCAAACGTGGAAAATTTAATTAAAATTGTTCGATGTTCTTTTGCAATGTCTGTATAATCTCTGTTGGAGCTTAAGGCAATGTTTGCCATCTTTTGATGTAGTTCAAACTACGAAACAGAATGCATAATGCGAGTTATCAGTTATGTACGAGCTTTGCAGTACACATTTCGCGACAATGTGACAGTTTGTTGTAGCTTTCGCGCCATAAAAAAACTCATACGAATGCTTGAAATCGATAATCAAGAGTTTTTAAATACAGGGTGTCCAGGGTTGTACTAAGCCCGAGGGCGACCAAGCAAAGCGGACGGCTGCCTGTTCATGCTTAAACCAAAAAGAAAAAATAATATAATCTACAAAATAACAGATAACCCACCATCAGTGGCAGTTAAACGAATTGCCAAAGATAAATCAAATAATAGAAGCGCACTGTCGAATCTCGATCCTTTTATCCATAATTGTTATTATTACATGACGTGATTTTTTTCAAAACATTAGGAGTCTGAATGGCTTGAAACAGATTCGTATTGTAACAAAATGCGTTAGCTGTCAGCCGGAACATGAATCATTTCACTCGTATGCGTCAGCTGTTCCAGATTGTTCGACGATTGTGTCATTGCCTCCAAACTGTTTCGAATGTGGATTCTGAAACACTGTTGCTCGTATATAAAAGGCGCGTCCTCTTGAGCGAACCTCAGGTTACCACAGAGAGCCTACTAAAAGTTATCGTAGCGTACAAGTGCTCGGTTAATATAACTGTGCTTAAGTATGAATAAGTGAATATAAATAAACTGTATAAATAAATTAGTTAGTGTTTCGGATTAATATTAGTATCGTGTTTTTAGTGTTTAAGTTGTTATTTCGTGTTACACACAAAAATTTTCCAAGGTGTTAACTTTGCCCCCAACCCTAAATTTTAGTCAAGTAATATTTTTGGTCTTTTGCCAAAATGGCCCTTTTAATAAAGTGTCCCTAAATGCCTTTTTCATAACTTTTATACTTTTGGAAATAATAAATTTTCTTTAAATTTTAGAACAAGTTTTGGTTGTCCGTATTATCCCAGAGGTGCATATACATAGGTAAATTAAGTCAAAATGCTCTAATGTGGACTGAAAGTGTTTTGTAAAAGTTTGTCGGTATAATTTATAGACACCCTGTATAACTAAATCAAAGTCAAAATTAACACGTCAAAAGTCTCTTATTGTCAAATATAAAAAAAAACTCAACTAATAGAAATCAAAATTACATAAAAATCCTTTAATCTATGAATCAAAACGTCTCTAAATTGTTCTAGATTTGTTTGTCTATTAAGTTAATTTACGGTTTTAACAACATGAAAAATCTCCAGAAGTCGAAAGCTAAAGTCTGTAAAAAATATCAGGGATTAACTAAAATAAATGATCACAAGTCGACCGTAAATATGGTGAACCAACTAAAGGAAAACGTAAACACTTTCTGAATCTAAACAAACTTCATTTTTCTAAATTAATTCTACTGATAGATTACTCCGACCCCAAAAATAACTTTTCCAAAAGTGTGGATCCTCTAACCATTAAAAATAATATTCCACGATCACGAAAACTAAACTGGTCGCAGTAGTTAATGGTTTACTTACTTTGAACAGTTAAAAAACCCATTTAACTTGAAACATCCTCGGATTATTTTGAAACTAACTCACTAAATTATTCAGTATTTATTTATGCAAAAACGCATTTGTTTCATAATTCATTACACTTATGCTGAAATTGAACTAACCATCCTGGCTAGCGGGACTTTCTTCTTATACACCTGTTATTTAGAAAAAACATTCAATGGGTAATCGTTTCCAGGTATTTCGCAAGCGTTGTAGTCGATGACTCAGGGGTGACTCATAACAATCCTGACTGACAATATTTTATCAAAGTCGCACAGAATTTCTTAAATATTGCCTTGCCATGAATGGACGATGGTTTTCTTGCAAAAAGGGATTTCCATTATGCACTTTTTCGATTACGGTTTAAGTGGTTTTAAAGAATTGTAATGAAGTAGCTGTTGACAGGTTAAATATAATAGATACTTCCTTTTTACAGGCCGTTTAGGCTCATGGCTCTTTCTACGCTACTATTACTACGTACTTCCTTTAATCGGTTTCTGTATGTAGCTACTTCTGTCCAGTTCCATATTTACAATTTTTCCAGGTATTCTTTAACTGTGTCCAACCATTCTCTTCTTGGCCTTCCTCGTTTTCTGGTTCCCTCTACGCTGCCTCTTAATACCTTTTTTTGTTGTTCTTTCTTGTGTCGACCATTCGACATGACCTAGCCAACGTATTCTTCCTGCTTTGATGTGATTTATTACACCTGATTCACCATAAATGTCCATCAATTCTTTTCGAATGGTCCTGTACCTTCTTGCCTCGATAGATCTTCCGCAGCACTCTCCATTCCCATACCTCTACCCTTATCTGATCTGTTTTGTTCAGTGTGCACGGTCCATTGCCATACATAACTGTTGGCCTTATCACTGTTTTGTAAACTCTTGCTTTTGCACTTTGAGACGCCTTCTTTGATTTAAAAACATCTGTCAAAGAACCTACACTTTGTCTCATTTTGGTAGTCTGGCACATATTTCTTTGGTATTGTCACAGTTATCGGTTACTATAGCACGGAAGAACAGAAACTATTAACTTTCTTAAGCACTTACGATTATGTGTTAAAGCCATTTTCAGGTTTTTATTCTGCTGTTTCTTTTCGTTTGCGATTCCTCCCATTTCCATGTACTTCACCTTCTGGTGGTTGATTCGTAATCCTATCTTTGCTGGAGCCGCTTCGATTCGTTGGACCAACTCAGATTTTCTTCTTGTTAAGGCGCATACCAGACAGTGGTGGCTTTTCGTACATGATGTCCCCATCTCTATCTTTTTCACTAGTGCCAAATTGTAGGCACTGTAGAATCTACTTGTCTAAGGCCTTGATGTACCATAAAAGAGTCTGATGTTCCTCCATTGTACTTTACTTTATTGTTGGAGCCTTCTAAAGTCATCGTTTGATAAAGCTGAACCCTGTTTAAAGTCTATAAAAAGGACATGTATTGTTTGTTTATATTCGTAACAGTTAAGTTGTACTTGTTTTAAAATAAAAATATGGTCTGTAACTGCTCTATTACTTCAGAAACCGCGTTAGTATTCTCCAGTTACCCTTTCCTCATACTCTATTAACCTGTCTTTAATAAATAATTAATGGTGCTAGAATTTTTTTGTTGAATCAATTAATGCCACTGCTCTATAATTGTCGCGGTTTTTATTCAGTGGTTTGATAAATAATTGTTGTGTTCAGATTTTTGACATTTCCTCTTTGGTTCAAAAGTCAGAAACCAGCTCATATATTTTGTTTTGTATTGTTTCGCCCCCGTATTTAATTAATTCTGAGTCTAACTCATTAGCTCCTAGGCATTTTTTTAAAACAGTTTAACCTTGTTCTTCAGTCCTTCTAGCGCCGGCATTCGTACTTCATCCTCCTCTCGGATATCTTGTTCGGGTCTTCTATGGTGTTGTGGGACTATTTCAATGTCTGTAACTTGCAACTGAATGTAGAATACAACAGGAAGACTCAGACTTGAATATAACAAACAAATCACGAATGACACAGGAAAAATGAGGAAGAAATGTTTAGATAGAAGTGTATGGAAAGCTGCAACAAACCAGCCAGAAAGCTGAAGACCACTACCACTGATGATGATGAACTTGTGATTACACCATCTGGTTCAGTGTTTCTTCAAAATGTTCTTTCCATCTCTTCAACATCTTTGATATATCTTGTCTTATGCTGGCATCCTTTCGATTTCCTTACTTCTTGGTTAAAGTTTTGTATTTCCTTGTCTATGTACATATTTCCAAGTAGGTAGGCTTTTCATTTTCTGCACAGTACTTTGCTCCTAATATTTTATTTGGCCGTCTTCTGTTTTAGTTCTTATCACTCTCATTCTTGCATTGTTTCTTTTTTGTAACTTCTCTTTTGCGTCTTTCTTATAATATTCTTTTACCGCTTGAATTTGCTTCCATTTTTAATCAATGCTGTTTTGGAAATGTTTTCTAGTTCTAGATCTAATGCATTGCAGTTTTTGAACTTCTTCGTTTTCGAAATCCTTGATGTTATTTTTCTTTAGTACCTATACGTTTTAACTTCTTTTTATCCACTTTTACTTTTTCTTCTAACCATATCTTAACTAAAAAGTGATCAGAGCTTGTGTCCACCCCTTTACAACTTTTTAGCATGTAGTATTGGTATTAAAACGTGATCAATCTGATTAATAGTTTAGCCATTTGGGGATCTCCAAATTCCCTTATCTATGTTTTGTCGCTGGAAATTGCTTGCTATTCTCATATTTTTTTCCATTCCAAAACTTATTAACCTTTTCCATTTTCATTGTCTTCTAAGTGCTTACTGTGGTTTCCAATTTCCAATTTTTCTCTTCCTATTTTTGCGTTCAGGTCTCTTAACACAGCTTTTATATCACTGCCTGGTATTGTTCGTTAAACTCTTTCCAACAGCTCGTAAAACTCACCTTTTTCTTCTTCGCTTTTTTTTGCTGTCGGTGTATGAACATTAATGAAAGATATTTTGCTATATTTCCCTTTTATTTGTAAGTAACATAAACGCTCTGATTCTGTCTCAAATTTAATCACTGTTGATTTGGTCCTCTCACTAATTAAAAATCCTGCCCCAAAATACCTATCCTGCTCTTGCCCCTTCCCACTGTTAAAGGACACATAATTATCTACTTCAGTAACATTATTTGCTTCCACTCTTAATTCGTTCTTCTTATGTTTCAATTTTAATTATGATTCTTCTATTCTTTTTAAACTCTAGATTGTTTACCATATCATAATCTTTGACATAGCGTAGTAAGGTAAATGAAAAAGAAAATGGGAATAAATTTCGCCGACTTGTATTTATTTTTCAACACAATCTCCATTGAGCTTTACACCTTTTGCTCAACGATGTTCCAAAGCCATTATACCGTTTTTATAAAATGATTTCTCCTGGTCTACAAAATAGCCACTTTATTGTTGGCAGAAAATCATTGTCCTCCGAGTCATTTTTTGAAGTTCTGAAACAAACGGAAGTCAGGCAGGGCTAAATTGGGTGAGTACGGCGGATGATCCAACAATTCGCGTGACCCAACAATAACCTCACAATGCACCGCGCTGAAACTCGGCAAGGGCTCATTTGAAGGATCAAACTTATCAGCTGTGTTCATGGTGCTGCCATCTCTATGCCATTTACCTTACCTTTCAAACGACCCTCGTAATACAGATTTTACCTTTGTTGTTTTGCTTTATCAGTTTTTTTATGGGCTTTGTACAGTCTGTTAAAACCCTCCTCTCCTCTAGCTTGTTATTTTTTCGTTCCAAATCCTTTGCTTTTCATTGATTCTTATCATTTTCGGATATTCTTCAACGTTTGGCCGTTTTCCTTTTTCAGTTTTTGCCACTTTTCTCAGTTGTTTTTGAATTTTCCTCTTTTTCAGTGTTAGGTTGTTATAATTAAGTCCTTCTTCTTATCGAATGGTGGCATACCTTTACAGGGCGTTGCCGTCTTCTTTCCATATGCCGTCTTCTCTCCATATGCCTGTTGCGTGCGTGTGTAGTGGCTTACAGACATAGAAGACCTACAGCTTAAGTACTTGCACTTCTACTCCAGAGGGGATTTACTAGGCAAAAATACCTCGGTGGTTTCGCTTTGCCTTCCGAGGGAAGCGGTCGGGTGATTTTGGTGTATGTGTGGCCTTAGGAATCGAACCCGGGCCATCTCAGTGGTCAAACACACGCTGAACCAACTAAGCCACGACCGCAACTAAGTCCTTACGTGAGCTATAAAGAAAAATGCCTTACCGTAGGTACTCGTAAAATACTTAATACACATTAAAAAATTAATATCATATCAGTTCTAGTAAAATTGGAAATAGAAACAACTTTGTTTTTTATGCTACTTCCTGTTTTACAGGAAGCAGATGACTTTTTCTTACTGCTGTGGTGATATTTTCTAAAATTTTATTCTTACACTTTGAAATATATTTTGATGCGCTCGACGTTGATATGGTCCCGTCAGCAAAACTCCAATGTTTGTTTTTGGAAAACACTGTCCCTTGAGGTAGTATTAATACCTGCACAGACATTGTTTTCTTTCAAATTAATAAACGAAAAAATAAAACGTTGTCATTTACTTTTCACTATTGAACTGTCTCATATCACTGGAGTGACCATGTGGTTTATGCATTCGGCTACAGCACGGAGGGTCTCGAGATCAAACCCGAGTCGGGCGCTTGGCGGGTGGCCTACCTTGAACAATAATTATATGCAGGACAATTAACAAAGGTCGCAGTTCAGGCAGGCTTGTGTAACCAATCGATACCACCTTCTAGGTTTGAAACTTAGAAGAAACGATTTTAAGGAATAATTCAATTTCAGTTGGTGCCAACTTTAGGTAGTGATCTTGGACATCCTCAGAACCTCAGAACTTAGGTCTAGAATGAAACTATACAATTTTTGTTCAAACAATCCTATGATGGACAAGCTTTACAGCTTTACTTCATATTAATTCAGACTCAGGAGCCAGCCTAGGGTCTCGCATAATATGAGAGAAAGAGGGGGGGGGGATATGTTTAACAAGTTTGGGACTATTACAGGATTTTGTGTTTACTTAATATAATGCCAAAGAAAGTCAGTGGACTTCTGCTTATGGATCATGGCAAATCTGTTCTTTTTCTCGTGTTGTGGCTTACCCGGTCATTCAAAATAATTATGAGTAGGGAAGTTAGGTGGTTATCGAAAACGTGTTGGTTGCTATATTACCCCTTACGTACAGCGTGCGAAACAACGGAGGTGTGAGCGACTTAGGAGGCCTTAACCTTCCTTGTTGCCAGCCGTACTTCCTCGAGGAGTGTTTACCTTAACTATCTTAATCGTTATGGAACACCCTTTGTACCAGTTTAAATTATTGTAGTAATATAAACTTTTCAATTTTCGGTATTTATTTCCCTCTCAAGAGATTTGTCGAAAAATGATTCGAAACTAATGTAAACATTTTTCCAGACTTTTATTTTGGTCTAAATGGGTAATTTTTTCAGGTGAATGAAGCGTTTGAGGTCCTTAAACGAAGAAGTTGCAATAATCCGGGCCAAAGATTGCCAAAGGTCGAAATCCTCCGAAGTGCAATCGAATATATCGAATATTTAGAAGAGGTGCTTCAGGGTTCGAAAACACCGAACGAAACAACAACTATGAGTTCTGCCAACCAGGAATACGTTGTAAGTAGATTTATAACCCGTTCGGGTCATATATTTCGAGCGTCGCGCATAAAAAGACGCTTTTAAAAGCGACTTTCTACATAAAAATTCATAAAAAGCTTTTAAATTAAAACCTCAATCAGCTGGAAGGCCACATTTCACAAACAGCGACACACAACTACTTAATCCTCATTAACATTTCGTTTTCCCTGTACAAAAATAGATTATACAATCCGACGAGATAATCATCATCATGTGAAAGCCCCAACGATATCAGATACAATTAAAAACATATGGCGACCACATGGGATATATCACCACATAAATCGAGTCGCATTTTCATAAATTAAAAAGAGTGCTCGTAATTCTGACTGAACTAACATTCGTCCAAAATTTACATACTTATAATTACCCCAAAAATAAGAGGAAAGCGCGCTATAAATTTTCCTCACATTAATATTGTTATGAAAGAGGTGGAATTTAATTCGAGTCTTGTCGGTTAGACGCGCCCATTAATCCGATGTCGGCTGGACTCGCCGAAACGCTGGATCCAAGCCAACCCTGAAATACTCGACAAAATTCCCTGTCAAAAACTAAAAAACAATTGAACGACACCGTAATTTTGCACCCAAAGGTCGATGAGGTTAACACGATCTGAGACCGGGACGTAAGGTGAGAATTATTGGGATTGATGGGGAGTTTCTCTCTGGAGATTTTCGGGAAACAAGTTTAGTTTGATCTACTGCGACGCCACTCGAAAGAGAAGATTCACAAAGAATTCTTTACTTTATTCGTAAGTCTTAAAAAAGTTTTCTATTTGCAAATTAATTAAAAAACCTGAAGGAATATTAAAAAAAAAGATTCAAAAAGCAAAAATTGTTTTTAAAATGGAAAAAAGAAAGATAGAAACAAAACAGAATTCTTCGAAGTAACATTTAAAAGCACTCAGAAGTAGAACTTGTTATAAATCACTCTGCTGAAATTAAGTTAGAAACTTTAGAAATAAGAAGTGCTAAATTGCAAAGTACCGAAAAAGAAAAAGGCGTTAAAACTCGGATTAAACAAAATTAAACAAAAGGTCTTTTCTAGGATATCCAAAACAAAAGAATTTATGCTTAATGGTGTTAAAACCGCAGAAAATTTAGACAGCTTAAAGCTAAAACAAAAGAGCAGTTGAAAGTGCTTTTTATACTTTTTTCAACTTTTTCCCTTGGCCATTGGCCTACTACAATAGAATTCAAATATAATACGCGTAGCCTGAGGTCAACGTTTACTATTATTCAACTGTTTCTTTAAAGTTGGAAATAAACATGGCATTGGCAAGAAAACAATACTTTTAGGTATTATAGAAATCAAATGGCGAGATAAAATTTTAGAATTTGGTGCACTGCAAAATTAAACTTAAGCAAAAGTCAATCACAACTAAACGTTCATGCATCTTTACACCAATAAAAAGGTGTCCTAAAATCTGAGTAGTGGGCGTAAGCTATATAAAATGTAATGCTTTGCAGCACACACAAACATATAATGTTTATATAGGGTTTGATTTGGCTTTCAAACCACAAACACAGCCTCTCTTTTCTGGTATTCTTGTTATTAATATCGATCATTCTACTGATTATTTCAATGACCAAATTAATATGGATGGGCGCCCCTTTAGTTTGGTCGCTCATGTGCGTGGTATATGTCTTCTATAATAAAATATTTGGATCAAATACGGATATTTGTTGGCATTTTATGACTTATAATATTCTAAAACATCAAACATTTAGATTTTGTAGCTAAAAATTGAGCTTCTAGTCGATTTAGGCAACTGTATAGGGTGGTCCACCATATTTATTAAACAAATTAGGACAATTTCCATACTTTCTTTCTGTCTCTTTTACCCTCTTTTACCTTTACAGCATCGAGGGGGCTGGACACACCGAGCCGCAGAGTGGTCACCCATCCAAGTTCTGGCCAAGCAGATCCCTGCTTAACTCTCAATATTTCAGTATTTCCATTAGACACTTAAAATTTTCGAATGTTTGTGTTTTAACCAAAACTAGATCAAATATTAATCACCGCCTAGGTAATGCTTGTATCACTGAAAATGGAATTTAATTCCACATAGGTAATACAATGTCCTAATGTTTCCCAACAAAAAAACAGTCAGTATAAAGTTCCGTGGCATAAACTCTTACATCGTACCAACTTTCAAAGTTCTTTCTTTTCTGGGGTTTTACAGACATCTGAATTTGAAGAATTGTTTACAAAATTTTTAATAATTCGAAAACGGTTGGTTTTAGGACACCAAGTTATATGTTTGCGATTGAAAATTGTATGTTCTATTAATAAATGTAAAAGAAAATGCTATATTATTTAAAACAATGAAGCTGCATATTGTCCCTTCAAAATGGAATACCCTGTATAACGGCGTATACAGGATGTCAATAAAACCTGGGGCATCTCTGTTATTTTAATCATATATTAAGAAATCAAAATGAAATTTGGCATGTGAAATATACTCTTAAAATTGCATTTCTGTCACTTCCGTTTTCATCGGAATTAACCTCAACGTTATTATTTTTAATGAAACACCCTGTATATTTATACATTTTTGGAAATTCCATTTAATTTTACGTATGTTAGTATCAAGCTTAAAACATTTTGAGGACAAAGTAAATACTTGCACAAGAGTTTATTTATTAATCTAGGGTGCCATGACCTGCTTAAAATAAAAGTCAGGGTGCCCCAACACTCAAAACAAATTGTTTTAGAACTTCAACTGTAGCAAGAATATCAGTTGTTTTGTGCATTTTTTTTTGTTTCAATTGTTTTGAAACCCATCAGTACCTAGATTTTTTAAATGTCCAAAATACCGTATTTCTGTACATATCGTTTACGCCACCGCATGCAGATACAGAAAATAAGCTTGCAATGTTTACGTATACGTTTGGAAAAAAAACAAACACCTTGCATTCAAAGCATCAAGTTGAACTTACTTCCGCTTAAACAGGAAATCTTATAATCGACATAGTCAAAGTGATGTTATCTGGTTCCTTTGCCTTTTACAAATTCTGCCTATTCGGTGGATATTTGTGGTTGTATATATTGATACAGTCTTTGATCTATTATTCTTAGTAAGATCATGCGATGCCAGTGAGATCCTAGAATTTTCACATATTTTTGTAGAACCTTTTTGTGTATAGGAATGAATACCGACCTTGTCCAATCTCGCGGCCATTATACAGTTTGCCATATTTTATTTCATAGATCTAGCTGTATCTTAAGCCCTGTCTCTTCTAAAACTTTAAGTATTTCGGCATTAACTTGGTCAGCTCCAGGTGCTTTATTTGTTTTAAGGTGACGTATAGCTTCTAGGACTTCTTCTTTTAATATAGTTGGTTCAAGTTGTTCCAATCGGTTCCAATCATTTATTGGAAACAATTCTGTATACTCAATTTCAATTTTTACCAGGAAGCGTCTCTTATGAATATGATCTAAGGATTATGAAATAGTTCATAGGAGATCAATATACCACACCTTATCGAAAGCTTGAGTGATGTCTATAAATGCGGCCTAACAGCATTGTTTGGTTTCAAAGGTTTCATTGATCTTTTGCACAACTCTATGGATCCGTTCTATTGTGGAGCGCATCTGCGCGAAGCCAAACTGATGATCAGGTATTGGCCCATTATCTTCAAGGAATAGAAGAAGTCTCTTTAATAAAAGCTTTTTATACATTTTGGACAAAATAGCTAGGTGGGTTGTTGCACTATAAGATTTTAGTTTGTTAGGTGTTCCTGATTTTAATATAAGGACGATCTGTGCCACTTTCCACTGAGCCTTGAAATATCCTATATGTAATACTGGACTGAACAGTTCAGTAAGATATCTTATTCCAATGTTTCTTTCAAACTTCTGCCAGTGGTTAAGTCGCAGGGAACTTATGACTATATGGACTTCCGCAGTTTTAAGAAGTTGGACTGATGGTTCAAACCGATAGGGTGCCTCTAACGTATGAATAAAATCGTCTTCCTCTTCGAGTTCATTTCCTAAGAGATGTGGTTGAAAAACCTTCGTTAAGTGTTCTGCGAAAGCACGTGCTTTTTCGTCGTTACTTTTAGTCCAAGTTCCTGCTTCTTCAGCCTCTCCTAATTTTCTACAATTTCCTCAGTCCTGTCTTGCGCTCTATGTAGTCATTTACTGCCTGCTATTTGTTTCACATCGTCGATCCCTCTCCGCTGTGGCCCTCCCACACTTCTTTTTGTTTCTCGCGGCCGCCATTGTGTAATTTTTAATGCCAATCTATCTTTATTTTGTCGTGCAACATGACCAACCCAGCGCCACTTGAATTCGGCTACACGTTGGATTATGTCCACCACTTTCGTTCTTCTCGTGATAGGTATACTCGTTTCTAGTTCTGTCCTTCAATGAAACCTCGAGCATCGCCCTTTCCATTGCCCTCTATGTCACTCTGAGGCTTTTTGCGGTGTTGTTTGTTATAGCCATCGTCTCTAGTCCATATTATGTGGCTACTGGCAGAACGCACGTGTCGTAGATTTTGAGTTTTTTAATTATATACTCCAACTTTCCAAGTTCCATGTTGTATCCTAATAGACGGAGAAGTTTTTTTGACTTATTTTATCTTTTTGTTGCCCTCCAAAGGAAGCAGTCAGTAGCCTCGTTAGGGCCTTTAAGAAATGTTTCAATGCATTCATTTTTATTGTTATTCGAGTTCTGATAGCTCCCGTATTGCGCTATTCTGAGTTCTGAGTCTCTCTCTCTCTCTCTCTCTCTCTCTCTCTCTCTCTAGCCTTCTTTTGTCCACTTTGTAGCATAGGCCTCCTTTTCCTGTTGCCACCTTATTTTGTTCTGTGTCAATTGTTGCCATTTAAAACCTACAGTTCTAAGTCTATGCCACTGAATTTGATTTTAATTTTACGCTGGATTTTCCCTTCTCTCAACAAAAACACTATTTAAATGATTATACTTTAAATTAATTAAATTAAAGAATGAAACCAACAGGAGTTACAATATTGCTTACGAAGTTTACCCTTCAAAATTTGAACTTGCACTGGCTTGTTCCAGTTGTACTTGTACATAGGTTAAAAACCTAAATCGAATAAAAGGAGGCCCAAGAAATTTTTTAAAGATGCCAACAGCCACTGTCTTCGAAGTCTTCGTTTTTCCTCGATTTTGTGCTTAAGATGACAAAACATGCTTAACCATCTCAGTCACATGTCCAACTCCCATTGAATATGTCACTTACTAACTACCTTGCACTGCAGAAGCGGTGTCTAGCGGCTAGCGTCACAGGCATGTCAACGTTATACAGTGCTCCCAATCCCCACCTATCATAACAAATCCTTTCACACCTTATTGGCATGGGGTGGGCCTGGCGTAATCCATGTCGATTGATGATGATGATGATGATGATGAAGTGATACAGGATAAGGTGTTACTTGTTCAAGATTAGCATTCCTATTAGCCCGTTGAATTGTATCATTGAAATGCTTGCTTGGCAGTCGCTTGACAGCCATCTTCAGATTTGAACGGGACCTTTTGGGCGTCTGAATTCATTTCAGTTCCTTGATTTTGTTTACCGTTGTTGTAGTTAATGCGATCAAGACTGGGTAAGGATCTGATGATAAGTCGAGACATAATTTTGCTAAGGCAAAGTCTTGAGGTATACCTTTTGTGATGCAGAAGTCGACTACTTGAATCAGGCAGTTTGTTCCTGTCAGATGGCCAATAAGTAAGTTCTTCCGCCTGCAATTAACATTTTTACCCTTTATGATAAAAATTACTAAAACGTTTAATAAAAAAGAAGAACAGATCTTCATCTAATAAATATGACTGTAGTCAAAGATTACTTCCGGAAATACCGGAAGTGATGCGTTTCTCTGCTTACCCATCTAAGGGCCGGTTGCACAAAGCTTTTGTTAAATTAACGAATGATCAAAATTGACAAAAGAGCATCATTTTTTGTTTACTAATGTGTTATTTGTGATATGCATTCGAATTTTAATTCGATTTTGTTCACTTTGACGAATGATTAATTTAACTAAGCTAAGTTTTTCTTTTGTTAATGCTGTATAATTCTAGACGCATTTCGTTTCTGTATTGTTAAATTACAAACTTCTGGCATTTAGCCAAAATTACTCCGAATCAAATAAACATTTTCAAAAGTCAAGACGAAACATTAAAAGAACTAACGACAAAGAAGGAAAAGTAACGAACCCAAAAACATTCAATTAATATCTAAAGTCTAATCCTGTCCGAGCATCCCCTTTAAAAAAGGAGAAGATTTCAAAGTTAAAGAATTAGAGAAGAATTAGGACGTAGATAACTTGACGTCCGCTGTCAACGGTTGACACGTTGAAAAATCGGTAGAACCGAGCGTTGCATAAAAATCAAAGGGGGGAGTTTTTTAAACCGTAGGTGTTTCCTTTACTCGACATAATGATTGAAGAGAATTTAATTATTTAGAGAGATAGCAATTAGTCTACCTCGCGGTTAATATTTCAAAATTTCAACGAAACGGACGTAACATCGTTATTGGCATTATTTCAACGGGTGTTTAGAAAGCGATAGTCGCAGCATTTATGTCCTCCGTACTTGTCAACATTCCCGACTTTTCGTTTTGTAAACCAGGTCGTATAACTTTCAGCTTAAGCCACGGTAATTATAAATTACGCCGGGATTAAATTTTCTCTCTAAACTAGATTTAGGACGAGCTTGAACTTTCTGGTTTTGGTTTTGCTTTTATGTCGCTTCGTGCGGGTACAATTTTCTCCAACAAAAAAAGAACCTCTGTGTTTTCAAATTAGTTTTATTACACTTGGATAACTTTACTTCGTAATTAGTTTCTCTAATAATTTTAATCTGCTTTTTGTTAATCATTTTCTGAACTTCATTCACACTTTGATGCTAAGTAATTAAAAGGGGAAGATTTCTAGAATGTTCGTTTTTATAAAAATACTTTCATCCAATTTCTTTTTTGTATAAGGAATATTTTATTAACAATCAGAAAATACATACTATAAGTTAATTTGATAATATTACAAGACACAATATGCAATACACTCCAATAAAACCAGCGATGTCACCTCAGCTTTCTTTTACAAGTCTGATGGCCATTGTCCTTTCAGTCTTCTGTTAGCAATTTGATATAGTATTAATGCTATTAATGGATTATTTTGTGTGGTGTTTGTCGGCTTTGTTTTGTTACATACTGAATTTTGAGATCCACGTGTAGGGTGTAATTTGAGACGTGACTATGGTGCATTTGCAATTGCACGCAGGATTTTGGATTGTGATCTCTGTAAGATATAGGTCCATATTGGTATAATTATGGCTTTATATGTATATTAATAATTTACTTTCAATTGACAGCTGAGATCTGCGTGCTAGAAGCCAATTGATTTCCTTAGCCTTCAAGTCGATTTGTTTCCTTTTCTTGACTATGTGTTCCTTCCACGTTTGCTTAATGTCAAGATGGAGTCCAAGATATTTAACTACTTCTGTCTGTGGTAGGGGCAGTGACCTTTTTGTAAGAGGAAAATATATATATGATGATTTGATCTCATTAATCTATTTATGTAACCATTCTTCAGGTAATGTTAAGTGTTCTTGTATTTCTGGTGAAGCTGTTATAGGATTTGCATGTGGGGTTATGATACCCCGGATGATACCAACATTCCTCGTCACATACGACATCTTATCACAGAAAAACGAAGGGCACGGAAAAAGTGGCAGCGAACTAAACAAAGACAAGACAAGACTTTATACAATAGGCTCACTCATCAACTCCACACCGAACTAATAAAAGCCCGGAACGACGCCTTCCAACATTACGTTACCAATTTATCGCCCGTTGATCACACGATATGGAAGGCAACAAAAAAGTTCAAAAGACCGACAGTATCGATACCTCCAATCAAAAAGCCCGACGATACATGGGCCAGATCAGACAATGAAAAAGCTAACACATTCGCAGATCATCTCGCTACTGTATTTTCAACACCACAACCGGTAGGGAATAACGATGACACCGAAATTGCTTCATTTCTTGATGTGCCTTGCCAAATGTCTTTGCCGCTCAGACCCTTCTCACCAGCCGAAGTAAGCCGACAAATTCAACAAGCCAATGCTCGTAAAGCACCTGGCTATGACCTAATCGTAGGAGAAGTTTTGCAAAACCTTCCCCGAAAAGCCCTAGTGTTACTCACAACCATATATAATAGCGCCCTACGACTCTGCTACTTCCCTGCACAGTGGAAACATGCCCTAATCATTATGCTTCCTAAGCCTGGCAAACCCCCCACGCAACCTCCCTCATATAGACCCATCAGCCTGTTACCACTCATGTCCAAAATATTTGAAAAGTTACTCCTCACAAGAATCCATGAAACTGTAGACCTATACCAAATTATCCCAAACTACCAATTTGGCTTTCGACAGCATCATTCAACAATTCATCAAGGGCATCGAATTGTTAACCATATTATGGAGAGCTTGGAGACTAAGCGCGTATGTACAACAACGGTATGCTTAGATATAAAGCAGGCTTTTGACAAAGTCTGGCACAGAGGTCTGTTATATAAAATTAAACTCCATTTCCCAAGCCAGTTATACCTAATACTAAAATCGTATTTAACTGAGAGGACCTTTCAAGTCAAAGTAAACAACACAACTTCCGAATACCATGGAATCACCTCCGGAGTGCCGCAGGGCAGCGTACTCGGACCGCTACTTTATCTTCTGTATACCTCTGATACACCTACAACCGACAATACTCTACTTGCCATGTTCGCTGATGACACAGCCATCCTCTCAGTCAACGTAAACCCAATAACCGCAGCAGCTCAGCTACAAACTCACCTAGACACTTTGCAAGACTGGTTTAATAAATGGCGAATTACAGTCAATAGTGATAAATCTGCTCAAATCACGTTTACTAATAGACGCATCGTAAGACCACGAAACAGCATCAACAACGCCCCCATACCTCAGAAGACGGACATCCAATACCTCGGACTACATCTGGATCAAAAGCTAACCTGGAGCACTCACATCAAAGCCAAACGAAAACAAATAGACATCAAAATTAGGCAAATGAATTGGCTCATCGGTAGACGCTCCCAACTCTCTCTTTCGAACAAATTACTGCTATACAAAAGTATTATCAACCAATATGGACATATGGGATCCAGCTGTGGGACTGCGCAAAAGCATCTCATACCAAAATCCTACAGCGATGCCAGTCAAAAATTCTCCGCGCAATAACCAACGCTCCATTGTACATCACCAACGAAACCCTACATACCGACCTACGAATTCCGTACGCTGCCTCCGAGATTCGGAGGCTTGCTCGAACATACACATACAACCTGCCAGGGCATGGAAATCAGCTAATAGAGCAGCTCTCCAACCAACCGACCGTTACCAGACGACTAAAACGTCAATGGTCACAAGACCTACCTGTATAACCACCTAGAATTACTTAGTGACTAGCTTACGGGGAGAATGGCACTGGCCGGATCTCCTAATGTCATGTTAAACTATATAAGATTTACTTATAACTCGAATGCGAGTAGATTGTAAATAGGCAACTTAATAAAATAAAAAAAAAAAAGAAAATTCCGAAATACAACCAAACCATTTTGGTATGTAGTTCGTATATTAGAGTCGGAAGGATTTTAACCTGCGGCACACTGTTTTTGCCATTTATTTTATCCACTACGTGGCACTCTGTTCAGCGAATTTTCGTTGTGCAGACCTTCCACTCGTGTCTGTTTTTGCAAAAATGTTTGATTCAATTTCGTTGGAATGAATATAACGTCAGAAAAAAAACTTAGAAGCAATTAACTCTCAAAGATGTTTCTAAAACACCTATTTTAACGATTAAATGGACAATTTAATTGCTTATTTTAGCCATGACGTACTGAAGGGTTTACAAAAACAACTACGAGTGGTATTACTACAAATGCTTCAATTTAGCTGAGAAGTAAGACTCTTAATTAGCAATTTAAGTTACTTTGGGTTCTACATTTCACCGCACATCTTTATTTCAAAATATATTCACAAACGTACAGGTTTTTTTTCAGTTACAAACAAGGTCTGAAAGACAAAACACAAAAGTAAAAACCGTGCGAAATTCCCTTTTTTACATAAATACAAACCAAAAACCTGTTTGCCAAAGAAATGTAATTAAACTGTCGTTGTTGTTTCAGAACGGGCAATCCCAGGGATATTTTAACGAGAAACTTCACCAATTCAGCGAACCGTTAAATAAATTTTCTCCCACAAACAGTAAGTATAACTTTCTTTTGGAACTAATTTTCGATCTAGGTGATTTCAATAATTCAGAAACGAAACTAAAAGAAGATATTAATTTTATCCGGGCAGATGTGCAAAAAAGAAGTATCGCTTGCATGTGTCGCTTTTAACAAATTCTGACGTAAATAGCACATTTACTTTCATTAAAGTTTAGGTAGGCTGAGCCTAATGTGCGACAAGCACAAAACTAGTTAATAATAGTTATACGTCTAGTTATTTTGCGTTTTGTTTGCTTATTTATGTCTCAAGTTGGCTACATCACACACGCTCCGTAAAGAGTTCCAACATTCATCATCTAAATGGGTTCACGAATCACTTCCAAATTGTCTTTTATGTTGCCGTTATCCTTTCTTTGTTTTTCTCAGTTTTGATATAATAAGCCTTTAGTATGCTTCACTTTTTTCTTTAGTTCCGCGGCTATAATTCACCAAAATACTTTTTATTTTTTTACGACCTTTACAAGTGTGATTTGCATACCAAAATGATTTTGGTGAGAATATCTTCTCACGGTTGAATATTTACATTAGTAAACTATTTCAATAAATTATGAAGAATTACCTCCGCAAGGATTTGAACCAAAAATTATCCTATAATGTTTAAAAAAAACTATCCAATTGTTTAATTAGAAAATACTTCATTTAATGGTTGAACTTAACGAAGGATTAATATCGGAGAAAGCATTTGTGCTTGCAAACCACAACAAATCAGAGGTCTCGGGTTGAATCCCTTAGGCCGGAGAATTATACCAAAAATCTCTAACGATGCCCTTATAAATTAACCGACAAACCGACCTACACAGAGCTTGACCTATAAACCAAAGTTCTGAGGTTCGATTTCCGGTTGAACTCGAAATTGTTTATGTAAAAAATCAGGTACTTTTTCCCATGTGATGTAAACCAGTCAACTTCTAAACTCGGTCCGATGTAAACAAATACCTAACTAACTGTCTAAAAAATGCATGAGCTGATCAAACTCAACCGATAGAAAATATTATAACGAAACACGTTATCACTGTTATCAGTGGGCGGACTCTCGAACAACCTAAAACAAACGAGCGAACTCCGGAAGTCTCGAGATGCGTACGCTACGAGAATGCATGTTCGAGAACCGAATGGAAGAGTGCGATCAGATAAAAGCGCATACAAGGGACGGTTTCAATTTACTGTTTTTATTAATGCAAAAGTTTGTTATTAAATAATACATTATTCAGACAGACCGTCAATTTTTCTAATCATTACTATATTATAATACTAATGAGCACGATCAACATCAGATGGTATTATTTTAACCTTAACTACTCCCCTAATAAAAAAGTATGTTTAAAACGTCTGTCATAAGTCATAAGGCAACAAAGCGATTATATTTTCTATCCTAAGAGCTAAAACCGCGGACTTTACTTACGCCTTTATCAGTTAGAAATAAATGGGTGCTGTTAATGATAGAGGTAGTCGACAGCTGTTAAAATACTTGGCACCCAGAGGCCTAGATCTCGTCTTACAGAGAAAATTATTTTTATTTCTGTATGATTATGATGTCCTTTTCGATAATTTGCCAAATGTTTAGAATTTGTTGACTTTTGCAAATCCTGCCTGTTCTTGTGGGATCTGACTATCTAGATAACTTTTAAGTCGTTGTAATAGAATTCTGAGCATCATCTTGCTTGGTTGAGGTGTCAATGCTATTCTTCCGTAATTTCTACACTTTAGACTAGCCCCTTTTTTATGGAGCGGCACAGGACTGGATATGGTTCAGTCACTTAGCCATTGTTCGGTCTGCCATGTTTTCTTACAGATATTCCATATTATTATATCGGTTCCTTTAGAATTTAATTGTTTGAGCATTTCTTCTGACATTATCTTCACCTGAGCTCTTATTTTTATTTAGGCTATGAATGTCTTCTTCTACTTTTGCTTTAGAACAAACGGTTCATGTTCTATTTTCAATATAGAAGAAGAGCCTTCAAATTTCTGCTCTTATTCTTCAGCTCTGTAGAGGTCTTTACAATACCGTATCTACACCTGGCACTTCTTCTATCTTAGTAATAGCTTTCCTTATCTTAATCTTCTATTTTCCATGTCTCTGGTTTTGGCCTAAATTCCTTCTTATTTTTAGGAACATATTCTTTGTGTTGTTAGTATTTGACAGTTTTTCAATTACTTGACATGTCTCTTTCTTGTAAGTGTCGATTTTTGTCTTTTCTGCATAAGCTTTGTATTTTTTTACTCAATCTTCGATATTTTTGTCTTTCTTTTTCCATGATCCACTGTTTCCTCTTCATATGTTTGGTATTTTTTATAATTTGTTCTTTGATTTCTAACAACACCACTTCTTCGACACTAATACTTGTTTTTTATTTTATAGTATTATAATTCACATGACTTCAAAATTCTAAGGCCAAATCTTATGAATTCTCTTTTTGCTCATAGTTACTATACACAAATAGAATAATATATGTAGCAATATTGTGCTTGAAACATATCTAATAAAATTCCTTTTACACCTATCCGATTCTTACTTTCTGGGTGCATCTCGTATTAACCCAAGATAATTAACTAAAAAATTGAGGAAATATTTTAACGAATTATTGAATGAGGCACCAAAAAAGCAAACATTAAACACGCAGAAAGGGGGCACAAGAAGAGAAGCAAAATAAATCGTGGAGTGAAATATTGCCACAATACCTATGCATAAGAGTGGTGACACAAAGGAATATAAAAACTACAGGGAAATACTACGTCTTTGTATACCACTAAAAATACCAAATTATCTTAGAGAAAGCAGATATCCAAAGCGGATTAAAACCAATCCAAAATGCACAAGCCCATATTCTGCGCCTTAGACAACGTATTATAATATATGTGATATTAGCAGTATAGTGTCTCCTTCTCCATGGCCACATGTATCTCCGGATCTAAATTTTTCTGATTTTTATTTGTTTATTAAAATATTGTGGTTTGAATGCGTCATGAATTCATTATACATACCGGAAAAACCAAAGAAACTATCTCTCTAACCGGTATGGCCTACTGTGGCCTAAAATAATAAAATCAAATATTTAAACGTCACTGACGTAATCTGTTAAAATAAATCCAATCCAGCACATCCTTTTTCCTTATATCCTCCTTCATCACCTCCAACCATCTGCTTCATGGCCGACCCCTTCTTTTGATCACTTCTGTCTTTGTGTTGAGTATCATCTTTGGCAGTCAAATTTGGTCGGTTTTTCCACGTACCCTAACCAACGTTCAGTTTGTATATTACATCTCGTATTTCCTTTCTAGTAGGTTCTTCTGTCACTTCTATATTTCCCGTCTCTCTTCCCTCTTCTTGGTCTTCTATGACTTCTCTAGTTTTTCGTCTTCTTCTTTCCAAAGTTCCACAAAATACTCTTTCCACATTTTCTTCATATCCGACTCTTCTCATAATAGTTTTTCCTCCTTATCTTTGCAAAATAGTGTTCTTTGTCGGTAATCTTTACGTATCTTTTTATCCCTTGGTAAAAACAATTATTTTCTTCTTCTTATAATTTGATTTCCTGGAAGTCTCTTTTCGTTGCTCTGTATGTCCTTTTTGCTTGTCTTTTTTCTTCCCGGTGCCTTTCCTCATTTTCCTGTGTGCCGCTTTGTAGCCTTCTTTCTCTTGCTATTTTTCTCCTTTCTCGTGCTGCTCGGCATTCATCCTTGAACCAAATACTTCTTTTTCTTCCTTTATTTTTTCCTATTACTTCCTCTAATACATTTTCTGTTATGCTCTCCAAATCTTTCCACCTTTTTTGAGCTCCGAACTGTCTTCTCTTTTTTATATTCTTCTTCTATTCTCTGTTGGTATTTAGTTCTTATTTCCATCCTTCAACGTTGTATTTCTTCATTGTGGTTTTTCACTTTTTTATTTTTGCTCATTTTAATACTTGTTTGCTCTTACTAGGTAATGGTCGGACCCCATTTCGGCTCCTCTATTTGGCCTAATGTCTTTTACTAGATTTGCCATATTTTCTTGAATTTGAGGATTCACTGTTCGCCCATTTGAGGCGCCCCGTGTACTTCTTATGTTGAAAATTTGTCATAATTCGGACATTTTTCCCCGCTGTGAAACCTATTAGCTTTCGTCCGTTTTCGTTTGTTTTTTCATGCTTGCTATATTTGCCAATTGTCGGGTAATATATGTCTTCTTTTCCTAATTTAACATTGCAGTCTCCTACTATTTATTATCTTGATCTCTTGTTCTCGTAAGTTATCATAGACGTCTTCCAGTTTTTGCCAGAATTCATTTTTACTGTTTCTTCCTTTTTATCAGTCAGGGCATGTATGTATATTAATACAATTTATATTCTTCTGTTTTCCTTTTATCTTTTTTTTTATTTCAAATAAAATGACAATCTTTCCCTATTGCAATATTAAGTAGTTGTTGTGATAATAAATGTGATATGTATCGGGCATTGCCCTGTACCAATGCTCCAGATTACACAATAATTAACTAGTATGTTATACTTAATTAGGTTCAAGGTATTAATATAATATGCTTACCTATTTATGTTGGCATTCCGTTTCTTACTGCTTCTACTGCCAATTCTACCTATATCTTTTTCGGAATATGATCTCTTGTAAGTACTTATCCTCTTCTTTAACTTTCGACATCTCTATCTAGCAAAGGAATTAATCGTTGTTTCAAACACGCACAAACGTTATTGAAGATGTCGAAATGCTTAGCTAATTATCAAAATTCACTATAAAAACACTAAATGCACATCAACCAGTTGATTCAATCGCGTTAGAAAACAATATTGCCAACACATAGTGGCAAACTCTTACAATCCAGGAAAGAAATATCCCTGTTATTACCTGATTTACTCCAAAAGATGAAAGTTTTACAGGTTTTCTTATAATTTCAAGTTATATTGTACGATGTCAATCATTGTCGCCGTGTCAACAACTGTATCGCTTACCCTATAATATAATATGTGTCTCTCAGTTTTTAGAGGAATTTGAGTAGTGTTGTATCTTGGACTTGTAATAATAAACGTACACACACAGTTCAATCATTTATTATACTCGTAGTGGCTACTGTATCTACATTATACATTACTTAGGTAGTGGATACTACAAGTAGTAAGGATTTTTGTTAATTATTGTTCTCTAAAGTATTCCCAATCGGGCGTTGGTTATATAAAGACTGTGGTTTTTGACTCGCCGCTGGTTATTACAATGAAAAACATCTATATTAGTATTCAGATTCATAAATCCAAGGGGAAGAACACTTTATAAAACCATGACCTAAATCAAGTTACAAACGGCCACCCCACTTATTGGCCAACAAATAGGAACAAAATTCCCGATTTACTAGACTTTTGTGGCACGAAAGGATTAGCACAAGGATACAGCAAAGCAGAATCATGTTGCGAACTATCCTCAGACCATACTCCAGTACTTATAACAATAAGAAGATTACTTATTCTATCTGTAATGGGTGTAAAATCTGTTCCCACATGGTTTAGCTTCTGATTTATAAGAATTTGATACGTTTCCTGTTCCTAAAGATAAATCTTCGTTATCCTTCTTTTGTCGTTTCCCAGGTCTGGAAACTCTGTTTCGCCACTTGATTTTCTTTGCTTCTTAGTTTTTTTTTGAATTGCGGGAGTTCGAAGTTCTCTTTCTTTCGTACACCAGTTATATACACTTTGTTTATTGTGACCTTCTGGCATCCCATTTTCTCCTTACTTCCCACCTTTATTTACCTGTTCTTTGTCTATTTCCACTAGTTTTTCTGAATTCCCCTCTTTTTTGGTTTTAAGTCGATTTCCATGTAGATTCTGGTTCTTTTTGATTTATTTTAATTTTTCATGATTACCATTTTCTCACTCTAATTTTCTAATTTCGCTACTGTTATTGCCTTTGATGTGTCCCTCCGAAGCCTGTACGTTTCCTTTACTGTAGTTAGAACTCTTTTATTTCCAGTCATTTTCTTACTTTCCATATTTGTTCTATTTTCATTTTCTCTTCCAGCTTTTCAATTCTCGTCGGAAGCTTCATGCTTCTTCTTTTTTATAATTTTACTTTTCAGTGATTTTATGTCATCTATCAACCTTGTTATTTATATCTTGCTTATGTTGCTCCTGCTTTATTCAATTTCTCATATCTAGCATTATCCGTTTTAATTCGTGCATTTCTTTCTCCTCTAATTCTTCGCTTCCCTCTTCCTTTTGTTTTTCTTTCACGTTTGAAGATCTCGCTGCTTTTTGCTTCCACTAAATGCTTCTGCTTCTTTATGTGTTTCTGTTTCCTTTTAAGGTATTCGCCGATATTTTCTGCTTTGTTCGCCCTATTTCTCACTGGTTTGTCAAGTTATTCACTGCACTGTCGTACTTCCCTTTTTAAATTTTGCGAGCTTCTTTATCAATATGCGTAACCTTCTCGCTACTCGCCACCAACCTTCCTTTTTGATTTTCCAAAACTACCTCTAAAACTTTACAATTAGTAATAATTCTTGTTTTACCCTGTTCCTTTGATCTTAAAAGCCACTTCCAGACTTTTATTTAAATCACCCTTTCAACATCTTAACACTGTAAATAAACATGAACATAGCTGAATTTTCCTGTCTAAATTGAAAAACGACAATTTAAATTGGTTTCAATAATTACAGAAGTCTTTTATTTGCATATTTCCACGGCCAACCAGACGATTAATTTTTAGTTAAATCCAGTATTAGTAACGCCGCTCGAATTTCAACTAAATCAAAATATGTGGTCGCTAATAAATCTATGTGGGCTTAAAGTGTCCCATCTGCGAAAGTAATTTAAATTCGGCGTCGGTTAAAGTTTTGCCTACAAATTACCTATTTGATATAACCGAAATTATAACGTGGGAGGATGGGATATCGATTCTTTTAAGTGCGTTCCTATCATATTTCAGTAAAACTTAGTTTCCCGAGCGTTCCATTTTGGCATCTCTGAAGAATAAAACCGTTTTTAAGTTTCAAGATTAATTTCGGCCAAAATGACGGCCGCGAGTGCTTAATTAATCACGCCTTTTTGCGCACTGCCGGGGCTTTGCTCGAAACCCTTTTTGGATGCTGAACAGGAAAGATAATAGAAACAGAAGCCGGGCATGTTTGTTAGATATTTCGCGTAGAAATGCTATTTACACCTAATTTATGGTCAGTCCTACATCATTCCCGAAGCAGAAGTCCAGATGTCACATCAACCTTAATGCTCGAATCGTGTCTAAGCACTTTTCGGCTAGGTTCCCAGTCAAAATAGGACGAAAATAGACAAATTGCTCTCGGAATTCCGTTTAAAGAAATACAAGAAGGCAAAAACAGGGAGAAGTGCAACTTCCGATTGCTTTTAAGTTAAGTAAGCGATTTTTTGGCAATAAATCTTGCTTTCGGACAACAACCCAGTTAAAAGAAATGATATTAAAAACACGAGTCGAAACGGAACCGCTTAATCCCGGAGACCTCCCAAACATCACGTTTTGTCTTTAGGAAAAATCTGTAAACGTTCTAAAATTATCCGAACGTAGTTTTTGTCAGGCTCAAGTTTAAATCACGGATCTGAAAAAGCGAAGGCGAATATCATCAAAAAGGCGGCCGTTAGTCTCGTACGTTTTCGGTCACCTTTGATCCGTACTAAAAAGATCCGATTTTCTTTTTTATATTTTAAATAAAAGCGTTGGGTCGTTGCGCGTCTTCGTGTTTCAGAATTTCTAAAATAGCTGTTGACAGGCACTTTGTCGCCCTAAGTGGCGGTATGTAAAGCGAGGTTTCGGCGTAGCAACCCTTGGGACAGATTTCGACTTTTTACAACATCCGGTACCTTAAGTATATTTAGGTGTTAAATATTCCACAGATCCCGGTGCTCAAATGGCCGATTTATTTGTTTATAGAGTGGAAGAGGAAAGTGACAGTGTCGTTTTTCAGTTCGTTCATTGCGTGCTTGATGCTGACGTGCAAGTGGATATTGTTGCGTCAGGGGTGGAGTTTACAAGATCTTCATGTTAATTTACGGCTGGGTTGATGTAATATTTCGTTTACTCTTTCGGTTATTTTTTTCAACATACTAATTTTACAGAAAAACAAAACTTCTGCAGACATTTAAATTTAACTGCGTAAAAAGGTGGATTTTTAAGTATTACACTTTCAGGATCCGCTGAAATAAATTAATTTCCCACGTAATTCTGAAACTTGGACAAATTTAAACCGTACTGGATATGAAATACATGACGCTTTCAAACATTTTAATTTTGCAAAACTCTTTCAATCCGCTTCAATTTAAATAATTATATAAGAATCAGTATCCCACTAGGTTTCATAAGGGGTGTGATCAAGTTGTTACTAGCAATCACCAAAGTCAATATAATTTTAGTAAGTAAATGTAATTTTTATGAGCTGCCTATACGGATACGAGATGCTGACTTTGACCATCTATATTAGTGTAATGACGTAGATGTAGCTGTTGAAATATTCTATGCAATTATTTATGAAATTTTGGATGCAACTGTTCCTCAAACTAATCATAAAGAAAAACGGTATCCGATGTGGTTTATAAAGAAATTATTAACTGTTTAAAGTTTAAAAATTGGCGCAGAAAGAAACAAAAGTTAGGCCAAGAATTTAATAGTAAATATAAAGAATACCGAACAACCGAACCAAACTTATAATCTTAACACGAAATGGAAATGCCTATATGAATTACATTCGAGATGTTGAAAATGCAATAAAGGGGCTTTTTACAAAAACAGCCGTAGTCCAAAATATCGGTTTTACACAAATTAAAAAAAACATCATGCCTTCCTTTCCTGGAGGTTTATTAGTACCAAAATAGAGAATCTTATTTGGAATAGGTTCATATTCATATGGTCCAATTTTCGAGCCAGGTAATGCACGTCATCAATAAATTTTATGACATCATAACTTGGTACGTCTACATGAAGTTTCAAACGATTTACAAATTTTATAACCTAAATTTTCTGTTGATATTTTCCTATTCTATCGCAGTGACAATGACAATGACATATAACACGATCTGTCAAAAATTTGTAAGTGAAATAATATAAACATGCAAAAAATAATACTAACTTTATAAAAGTAAATATGAGCTAAATTAGAAAATAAAAACCCAATTTTTTTCTTATTTTCAAAAATTTATAGACCTTGTGATTAAACACGGCTGCCCAATCTTAGAAAACTACAAAAATAATTTATATTAAAGGCATTGTCAACTTATGCAACATATTTAGTAAATATCAAAATACGTTAGTTAAAATACTCGTAAAAGTACCGGCATTGGTAGAATTTCAATATCTTTGATAATAACCACAATAAAACCAAAATAAAATTCAGATCCTACGTACGTGACGTCACGAGTGTCGACAACATAACCTAAATTTAGCGTTGTACTTGTAGCTATGCTAGGTTTTAATTGTATTAAATGTCTGTGTTTGCCTGTTTAGGCAATGTTTGCTTGTTTAATTGCATTTGCTTCTGTAAAGAGGTATCTCACGTTAGAGCTCTTACCGGCGACCGACGCAGTTGACGTCATAGCTTAAACTTTTAACTCCCATAACACGGTAACGAATTAAAATTCGGCAAAAAATTTTTGCAAAGGTGCAATACTCAGTTTACTCAATCAAATTACAAAATAAAAAAAAATCGACTTTTCATAAGTTGACAATGCCTTTTTAAGCAATTACATTTTGTATTTTTTTCTCTCGCGCATTATTGGTAACGTCGACCGTTGATCATGTGATTGTTGACGCGCATTACCTGAATCGCCAATTCGACTATACACAATAAACTTTATGACTATTTATTTGTTGCTATAGAGACGAAAACAATGAAAATTGTAATGATTTTGAGGACTATGTTTGTTTTTATAAAAAAATCAAAATTATTCTTTGTATTTTTATTTAGAAACGTTTTTATCTTACAGTATAAATAAGTACACAACAAAAAAGCAGTATCAAATAAGTACTACACAACAAAAGAATAATATCAGTAATCTACACCATCTGTATCTACCTTGGAAATATTGTTGTTTACACCATTATTTTTAACTAAGTTTAAATAATACTCCCTATTTTTGGGTTTAGCAACCAATCCAGAAAGTGCCTTCAGACATTTTGCTTTGTTAGGTTTAATGGGTATTGAGCCATCATACATAGGTAAAAAGTTCAAGGCAGATGGAAACTTCTTCTGATTTCTTGTGTAGGTATATAGTTTCCTATGCACCCGAGTAGGTATGTCGAACTTTTATATGACGATACGCCGATGAAATTTCTAGTAGCCTTACACCTTTTTGTGGAGGTGCAGAATAGCACAGCAGAAAAACGAATTAAACTGAAAACGTGGTTTATTGAAATTAAACACTTACAAAACAATCACAATCTTTGTACATAACAACCGTAACTAATAAACAAACTAAACTAGCAACTATAATCTATAATTACTTCGATTGTTACCTTAACACTTTTAACTTCATGGGTGGTTTTGTCGTTTTCAAAAAATATGGCTCTAATGCTGCCTGGATATTAAAAAAACGTTCTTGTTTTGGGTTTATTACTTCAAATGGCGACGGGTTTATCCTTGCTTGCTTTACCAAAAGATCCCACTCTTCCTGGATTTCAACATTGTGCTTTATTTTCTTCGCTTCTATAAGACTAAAATCTTGGTCATTGGGTAGCCTTGAATGGCCTCGCATAGGCAAATAGTATCTTACTGTTTTAAATAATTTCAGCCCATGTACCAAATAATACAAAAATCGGGTTATTAGGTAGTTCTTATTTTGGCCCGGACAACCATCACTGAATAAAACTAGAGTATCATTTTGAGCACTTGCCTGATTAAAGTAGTTTAATAATAAAGAAGTAACATCATTTTGGCCTTTTTAGCTGTTAATTCATCATATAAGTACATTTTGACCTTATTACTTCCCACATCATGCAACCCGAAAACATAATACCACAGTTGTGATGAAAATAATACATCGCTTGTTCTGATATGTGGTAAAGGTAGATTCTGTATATAATCGAATGATAAGCACATTACTTCCCCTCTTTGGGACTTCTGTTTATATAAACGTTTTATTTCATAAAACTTGTCTGCTCTCGCTTGATGTAACTTTCTTTCAACCAACAACTGATTGTATTCCTCTTCGTTTTTGCTGGCATTAATCTTTAACTGTAGACTGTCACAGATTGAACAGGTATCACTTCGTGGGAGCTCAAAGCTTATATTAAACTTCTGTTTAAAAATAGACCAACTTTTATTTAAAGATAATTGGCTATCCAAAAATTTGCGTATATACTCTATTAAGTGAAGGTTACTGAGAACCTTCTAGAAGGAACACCTGCAAACTCTTAAGGGATGGTCTAATTTTTAATATGAATTTTGTGTCAAATATGACGAGAATATGTATTGTGAAGACATATTTATTATCAGTGGCCATTAAAATCAATTTAATCGATAAACAATAATTTCTAAAATGTTTGCGGAACACGATAATTCTGTTAAGTATGATTAAGCTGCTAAACGGATAATGATCTAATTATGTGTGTATTAGAAAATTGTGCAATCTTGTGAAATATTACATGGTTCCTATGCAATAATTAATTAATACATTAATATGAATGCAATATTGTAACAAAGGCAAATGTAAAAATATTAAGATTATAAAATCTAAACGGGGATGACGTCAGTTTATAAGTGGTCATTATTCTAACGAGCTACACGTGCGAGGTGTCGAGTTACATCTTTTAAGAATGCAAGATAAAGTACGTACACATTAAGGTGAATGCCATTGCACTTGACAGCAGCATTCTTGTAAGATAACAATTTGACATTTCCCACGCGCATATTGAGAGAAGGGAGTCAATTTTCTGTATAAATACCAAGCAAAAATACAGTAAATGCATGATTTATAACCGGCCATCAAAGAGGCAGTATGTACGACAGAATTGACTCCCTTCAAGACGATGTTCCAGGAATTACATGTAAGATTGTTTTGTGTTTTAATTTAGGACTTGTAAAATATTTGTGTGAATTATTTAAATTCTTTTTATGGACGTCGTTTTAAATGTAATCAGAACTTAGAGTAATTTATAACACTTTATTTTGAATTGGAACTTAGAACAATTTGTGTCATTTTGTAAAACTAAAGCACAGATATGAAATACATGATGTTAGTTGAATTTGACTTTGAATAAAAACCTTTCGTAAAAAGCCAAGCAATATTCAAGCGGCGACGTTGGCCAAAAATTCTACCTAAATTATTAAAGTAACTTATTTATGTTAATTTCTAACAATAAACCAACCCCCGACTTCGCCACCATATAATAAAATAAGGTAATTATTGGGAAGGTACCGAACAGAGTACTTCCTGGTCATAAAGCGTGTATTATGGAAATAAAGAAAATATATAAAGAGACAGGATCTAACTATTTTTGAAGATAATCCACAAGACATGTGACAAATGTAGCTTTGTTCACCTAAAGCAAACCGATATTGATTCTTTTAATTCTTCTGACCCAAGAAACATATGCTCGACTTGCAGTTTAGTATCGCAGGAATCAGAACCTACTTTGAAAGATATTCTGAAACAAATAAAAGCATCTTGAGAAGAATAATAAATTATTGACACTGCAGTTGATGCTTTCCACTCCGAACTTAAACATCTAAGTGGACCAGTTGAAAACCATAAAATGCAGCGATAAAATTGAAATTTTAAAATCTTAAACCATTAAACCATTAAAAATTGCGAGTAAATAAATTGAAACAATATTCCAGGGTAAACTGTTTGGAAATAGTAGAAGTACCCGTACCAAAAAATGAGAACGTTTTAACGACTGTTCAAGTTGTTGGAGCTGCTGTACATTTTACGTTGAATCCCGAGGTAGTTAATACTTGTCATAAACTGCAGGTAAACCCAGACACTCCTAACAAACCACCAAAAATTAATTTTTCCAACGAACTACAAAGGAAACATTTCTCAAATGTAAAAAACCAAGAGAAACCTGTCAACATCAATACAACATAAATATGACCATTAACGCGCCAGCCACGACACTGAAACGTATTAAGAGGTTACCAGGTTACAGACAATACAATACATGACCAGGTCGAATAGACATTCTGTGTTAAAATCTAGAATGCTGGGAGAAAAACAGTGGAGTTAATGACCCCCGTATTCCATAGTTTTCCCAATTTTTAAATCAAGTTAACATGTTCAGGTTAATTAAAAAATATTTCGAAATGTCTGACTTGACATTGTAAAAATCTGTCCAAATTAATGTATGATGCATCGGTATAAGGTTATACGAGTTCTGAAGTAATTTAGTGTTCCTTTAAAGTTTTGCCCCAGTTAATAAAAAGGGAAGTAAACCACAACGTAATTTAAAAAAAAGACTTTTGGAACTTGGTGTTACTCTAGAAATTTGTGCGTGTACGGCTAACTTAAAAGTAAAATCAAGGAAAACACTGTGGAGGTATGATTTTTATTAGTAACTACTCTAATTGTTTCTTATATTTACATTCGTTATTAGAACAGAGAAGAAGACCAACTTGCTTCAAGCAGTTAGGTTGAGATTTTTTCCATTCATCCCACTGTTTAATTCGAAAACAGCCCACATAGCACTGGCTGTTTTTACAAAATCCTATTGAAACTCCTGATTTATCTGTTAACAAATATTAGTAACCATCATCTGAAGCAAGAACAGCACAGTAAAATAGGGAAAATACAATATGGATGCAATTATGGGTAGTATCATCAACATCAAGTAATGCATTCCAAAAGTTGATAGCCCTGATTTCGGTGTTACTGCGCAGAAGTCTTTTTGTGAAGTTTTCTTCGAAGTTAGAAGAATCCATTTCAGTTTTGGTTAATACAGAAGCCTTTTACCATGAACCCCGTAATAAGGAAATATGTTGCACATGTTTTCTGACACTTCAAAAAATAACTAAGAAAATATTTCTTGAAGGTCTTATCGACGATTTAAGTTCCAAAAGATATTCACAAATCAAAATTAACCATTCTTCGAATGGGTACGTTCAAACAAAACAAATCATACGAAATTAAAGGCGTTTCTTATACCATTCTTGGTGATGGTGGTTGAAATTCTGCTGAAGTCCAACATTATTCCAGAAAATAATTCTAAATTATTCAGTGCCGTTCATCTGGTGAAGAAATAAATATTTCTTTAATTACCTACATTTCATATCGAATGGTGCAATTTTTGAAGAATAACGAAGATAACTTATTCTATCCCATGTGAATTACTGAAGATCACTAGCATTAACAATAAGCTCGCTCAGTTGGTTCCAAAACATGATTGTATAGTAATTCTTCGATTTCACTCAGTTTTAGATGACTAACTTAAAATGTTGATTGAACTTAATGAAAACTAATGACTGTTCAAATTAATGATAAACAGAAATTAAACTTGCACCATCACATTTCAATTCGTTCTGCTTCATTTCGTACTTGTTTATAAAAGCTTCTCACCACAAAGAAGAAATAAATGTTCAACATCATATTTGAACAACAAAATACAAGGACATATGTCATTTCTTGCACCTTCTCGGACGAATTCTTTGACGTTTCAAGTATGTACGATGCGACAGCGATAACAAAAAAATTGGCTATGAAGAAACCCAGATATAACCAGAGATAGATGTGCAATAATTTAATATTCTCATGAAAAACGGCATAAAGAAATACGGATGCGATTATCACGTACAGTATCATAAGGAAAGTTATTGAAACGCCGATCCACATTATTCCATAACTTCTGATTCCTGATACGAGAAGCAACAAGGCGCGAAAAATGTGATAAATACCTATTAAAGTGCATCCTGTTTTTAATTCAACGCACATGCAACACCTTGTCGAATAAAACATTATTGCTTTGGCACGACAATTTAACGAGTTTAATTTACAATTGTGAAGAAACTGAGAGTTGTCAAACTGCACAGTTGTTTTTATCTAAGATGGTATGATAAAATTAAACTTCTAAGAAACCTTATTGATTTAACAATAAAAATCCCAAAAGCCATTATTTCTAATTTTTTTTTAAATTAAATATGTAACTTATGTTTATAAATAATAGTACCTCAGCAGATAATTTAATGTTATTGTATTATTTTACCAGGTACCGAGTTGCGGTAGCTAGGTACACCAGTCAAGTGCGATCACTAGAGTTAAGCTTCATTGTTTCGGTTGCCCGACTGCTCCGTTAACGCGGCACCTCCCTCCCACATGGTGAGAATGAGACAATATCACAATTAGATAAGACACAGTGGGTGGGCAGATGAAAGGAGATCCGACGACCAGAAGGGTATAAGGATTAAAGATAAAAAAATAAACTACTATTTCACCATATCATCAAATTTTTCCTACATACTATCACATTGTACTGACAATCATACATAGATAAATCGTAAATCAGCTGAGCTGCACTAAAGTGACGTTGACGTTTAATTTCGGCCGAGTTTCCAAAAACAGGCGAGGACGATATCTTTCCTGCCCTTCTGCAAAGGGGCTTAAACGCCCTAATGCTGTATTTTAAGATACTTACAGTCTTGCCGTATATATCAACGCAATGGAGGGGGACAAAAATAGCATTTACACCTAAACCAGGAAAAACATTTAGATCAATTAGTTTGATATAATTTTTTCTTAAAAGTTAATAGACAGATATTTAACAAATAGGCCTCTTAAAGAAAAATCATTCCACAAAAACCACTGCCTATATCTCCGAGCGTTCGACAGAAACTGCTCTACATAGGTTGGTTATTAGAATAGAGAGTGCACTGATAGAACAAGAGTACGCATGTGAACCTGGCGACCATATAGGAAGATTAGTAAGAAAAGATGCACAGACTTCTATGTATAATAGAATCTTCTTCTTCTTCTTCCTCTTATGGCCGATGGCCTGTTAGAAACTCATAAGAGCGAGTTCTGTGGGCCCTCTTTGCACGTATGCTGGGCAGGAGGCTAACCTAACCCATCGAGAGAGGTGAAGAAGACGGGCCCACAGTGTTGCGAGGTCAACGGTTATCAAAGGTGTTAGTATGATAACCGGGACCGCCGGCTTAGCGTGCCCTCCGAAGCACGGAGAAGCATACGACCTTCTCAATTCCGGCGAGAATATCCCCGGTCTCTCAGGAATCAAACTCAAGATGCCTACGTGAGAGACCGAGGCCTTTTACACGCGGCTATCCGCTCCTCTGTTTAACAGAATGGATAACACAATTCCTACAAATAAGAACGTTAGCCATAACTGTCGAGGAGTGTAAAAAGAAAGTTTCAATTAAGAAAGGCTGCCTACAAGGAAGATGCTTGTCACCTCTTCTATGGTGTGCAATCATGGGCGGCTTATTAGAAAAACTAGAAGGACAAGGAATATTTGCAGAGACGTATGCTGATGATAAACCGTTAGTGCTAACGTTCATAGACTATGAGAAGGCATTGATTCAGTAGAGCAAGATGCAACGATTATTACGAAGACACCAAAAAAATTCACATAGAGCGTGGTGTAAAGCAAGGGGATAATATCTCGCCTAAACTGTTCACGGTTGCTTTGGGACTTTCAAAAATACACTATAATGACACTATGTTGGCATTAACATTGATGGGCAGAGGATAAATTACCTAAGATTCGCTGAAGATATTGTACTGATCTCAGATAATCATAAAAACACTTGAGGACTCCTCTGAGAAAGCAGGAATAAAAATAAACTTTGAAAAAACAAATACTATGACAAATCTGGCAATGAGCGACAACATAAATTGATAATAACATCATATAACAAGCAGCATGAAATTGGATACAGGAGGCCCAGAACAAACATAACCGGAAAAGATTAGGGGAAGCCTATGTCCAGCAGTAGACGCGATTAACTGCATGGTGATGATGATAATGATGGAACCATTTTGATAACTAGGCGGCATCTAAGTATCCTTTGCGAAATATTGCAACAAGCACTAACCATAGTACAAAGGTGGTGTAGCCGAAATAGGCTTTCAGTTAATCCGCTGAGGAGCGAACTAATTCTATTCGCAAAGAAAATAAGAATAAAGGGTTTTAAGGGACCTACATTCTTTGGAAGGATTCTGGATTATTAATGGAGGGTAGATTTTTAAGCCACACGCACTTAGGCCTCACTAAGTGGGCCCTACTACCTTCTAGGCAGCCCTCCATTGTCAGACTGTCAGACTACTCAAACCACCCCACCCTGGTGATAAACCTGAGAATATCTGCCACTGGAGTACTGCTAATACTGTGTCACCTTATGGCGTTGCGGTGGCCATGGGAACAGCTAACGGACGATGTCTTCGGCAAGAAAGAAAACGAAGCGAAGGTGCGAAAGATATATTTAAATATGTACAGAAATGTACAGGCTGACACACAGTACAGTAGGTCTGGATGACCAGGAGTAGGAAAGTGATATTCAGGCCTCTCCTGAATACCACGACGATTCTGGAAGTCGGGTTGGCTCGAGGATAGAACCGGAACTGGACTTGGAGCAGGAGTTGAAGTGATATTGGACTCTGGCTGGAGCTGAGATGGTTCTCGGACGGGAGCTGGAGTGGAAACTGACTTTCCGCTTGAAAGGCTCTGCTTATAAACCTTCCAAGCCAGCTGATTGGTCAGCCTCTGTGAGGTGATGGGTAACAACTGGACATGCCCGCCCAGAAATCCCCCAACATGGATCCTCTAATTGAGGCCAGATCGGGGCAGTGGCATAGAACACGCTCTGCCGTCTTCTCCTCTAGATTACAAGCCCTACAGCTGCGGCTGTTAGTCAGCCCCATTCTATGGAAGTGTTTGTTGAGTTGACAGTGGCCTGAAAGTATTCCGGCAACAATGCGTAATTTATTTCAGGGTCTATTTTGCTGTCTTGAGTGTCTTAATGGCAACCCGTGCTTGTCTGCAGGTTTTTAGATTCTCCCACCCAAGAGCGTGTTTATGGTGGATTATCTGACGTATAATTGTTTTGACTATAGTGGAAGAGAGACCAACACTAGGTTCGGAACCCCAAAAGGCTTTGGAAGGGAACTGCAATTACAGCAAGAAGTCAAATTCTTAAGTGTTATTTTAGGCAGCAAGGTTAGCTGGAAGAAACACGTGGAACAGAAGTGTGGAAAGGCTGTTGTAGTATTATGGCAATGCAGACGGATAGTGGGCAAACGGTGGAGACTTACACCTAAGGTTACCCACTGGTTACACTACCACGTATACTGTACGCCGCATTAGTATGGTAGAGTAGATCTGAATTGGCATATGTAAAAAAAAAGGCTGGGAGATATACAACGACTGGCTTGCTTAAGTATAACGGGAGTTGTGAAAACAGCGCCAGCTAAGACAATAGAAGTACTGCTAGCGGTACCACCATTAAATCAAGCGGCGGAGAAGATGGCGTGCTACAGATTAAAGAGGACAGGAGAGTGGAAAGAAAAAATAAATGAGAAAAGGCAATAAAAACGGAGTACTTATAGCTTTAAACTAAACTTCGACATTATAATACTGATGCGAATAGAAGACGTAAGAATACCTGACTCTGAAGAGACTCTATGTTGTTATACTAATGGGTCAAAGACAGAATTTTAATACCAACAGCAGGAATCGGTGTATCAATTCCACTGGGCAATAATATTACCATCTTTCAAGCCATTTTAGAATGTGTAACCGTAAAATAATTCAACTTCTTGTGACAATTTACGTATTGATTTTGTTCACCGCTAAAACGCTGTATTACATCTTCAACAGGTACTTCGGTTTGGGGGGGGGGGGGGGTTTGCTTGGAAGGGGCCAGTCACTAACTTTTCTTAATTCTCTTACAAAAATATGATTGTATTGTAGAAATCTTTTGGCTCTTGCATAAATAATCGCTCCAAAAGAGGCATCTTAGTGTAACAGATGTCAATATGAAACTTAACTCTGTAAATAATCAATTTAAGGCTCTCAACAGACTAAGCACTCGCCTAACATAAATTTAATTTTTGCAAAGCGGAACATGGAATACATTTATTCGTTTAAGAATTTGTGTAAATGAAGTGCGTGTTGCTTCTATGATCCAAGTAAACTGAAGCCATTAGCGTCTTGTTATAGTAATAAAATCAAGTTATGGGAACAAATGGGACGAAGAAGATCTCTCGGGACCGTTATGTACTACTCCTTAACTTTTACGACTAAATAAATTAGGCGGGACATTATATAAATCCGCATTCCTAATTTTACATCCGAATAAAATCAATGAAATAGATGGCAATAAAATTATTTTTAAGCGCACTTTTCCCCCGCAATTGCCTTTTACTGCTTAGATCTAAATTTGTAAACTTTTAAATTATAGTAAAGTGCTCCGGTTTTTTGGAGGGAGAAATAGGTTTAATGAACTGGAAAAATTCGAAAAAGTGGTTTAAAAGAAGACTCGTACAAAGCACCAAGGAGTTATTGTTATTCTCGCTGAGAAAATACGAGGAGCTTTTTTCTTTTTTTCTCTTTCAGGCTTCAACCCCGGATTAAGTGGTTTTATTTATTGCTTTATGGAAGAATCTTTATTATTTTTCCGAAACAGATACGCTTTTACACGTTTATGACGTTTCCGGGGATTACTTGTAAATTTTGAGGTTTGCTTTGTAATAAAAGAACTAAGTCTTACCAGTCACGTTTTTTCTAATTAGTTTTCTGTTTCCGTTTTATTGACTCTCGTATATCTTCCTAGCTTTGTACGGGAAAATGGAAGCAACCTGATCATTTAGAAAACAACGGAAAATTTATTAAATTAGACGAAAATTGTGTTTAACCTTTAGTAATAAAATAAGCACTAATAAAATGTAAACTCTACAACAAATGAACAACCTTCTCTAATTTTTTTTTTGTAGTGTGTTTCAACAACTGAAATTCGAACATGTGTCCGTTTGGTTCCAAAGTGAACCTAATCACCACTCGTAAAAAAAAAACAGAATATTCGCTTAGAATTTTAACAAATCTTAGAAATTCAGTCCGATAATTACATATTTCAAGTTGAAAGAATATACAGGGTAGCCCTAAATTCTGTGTTTCTTTGAAATGTCTTTAGTATTAGAGTTAAGTTACAGTTTTATTAAAAACCTCTACGAAAGTTCATATGTTACGTAGGTACTCCAAACTTTTAAGTCATAAGTAAAAATAAATCATAATCTTTTGTTAAGATTCACACGTACATGGCTCGTTTGAAAAGTAAGGTAAATGAAAAAGAAAATGCGAATAAATTTGACCAACTTTATTTTTCAACATAATTTCGTTGTCCTCCAAACCATTTTTTGAGGTTCGGGAACAAATGGAGGTCAGGCGGGGCTAAATCGGTGTGTAGGGCAGAGGATTCAACAAGTCAAACCTTTTGCCTTTAGCCATGGAAACCATTGACGTGGGAACAGGTGCATTGCCCTCATGAAAGAGAATTTTTTTGCCAAGGTGCGGTCGCTTTTTCTTAACTTCTTCACTCCAATTTTGCAGCAAACCTGCGTAGTACTTCCTTTTTCTAGATAGTCAATAAAGATCACACCCTGTGAATCCCAGAAAACCAATACCATGACCTTACTGGCAGACGCTATTGTTTTCGCGTTTTCACCTTCTTTGAAGCAGGTTCCCTCTTGTCTGTTGGCTGTCTAATGTTTTGATTGTTCTTTCAACCCCGGCGTGTAGTGGTGAACCCACGTTTCATTGACGATCACAAACTGGCGCAAAAAGTTATTGAGGTTACGCGTGAAACGTTCCAAGCACGCAGACGAAATGTCCATTCGAGCTTTTCGCCTAGTCAGCAAACGCGGCACCCATCGCGCACAAAGCTTTTACATGTCCAAATGTTCATGTAAACTATTATAAACTCGTTCGGTTAAGATCCCTACCATATCTACTACCTCCCTGATCTTCAATCTGCGGTCACTAAAAATTATTTTACGGATCTTAGTCATCATATTCGAAGTCACATCTCTTGGGCGTCCGCTGCGTGGTTCATCTTTGGTACTCGTTAGGTCACACATATACCGAAAACACCCGACCGCTTCCCTCGGAAGGCAATGGCAAACCACCGAGGTGTATTCTGTCTAGTAAGTCCTCTCTGGAGTAGAAGTGCAAGCACTTCCGTAGTTCGGAGCCCACGTTAAGCGGTAGGTCTCTTGTAGGCCACTTGACACCACAGATATATATAGAGAAGATCGGCACACCACTTCCAGAAGAAGAATCCATAAATGTACGGTCTTAAATGAAGGGGAAGAAAAAATAAAATTTTATCAGGGCACGAATCTCCTTTCTATCCATTATTATTGAAAATGCTTGCACGTTCGTCTTCTTCGCGTGACCAAATAATAACCTCACAACGCACTGAGCTAAAACTTGATAAGGGCTCGTTTGAAGGATCACACTTATCGGCCGTGCATCGATTTTGATCATGGTGCTCACCTTACTTTTCGAACGACCCATATAAAATATAATAACCTTAATTATTTTTTGCTCAAATACAATGAGTAAAAGAGTTAATTACTATGCCAACAGATTGCATGTCGAGCAAAACGAGGACCTACAACTAATAAATCCCACTTTCAACTCATAAAACGATGGGGACAACTCTTGTGCGCTGATTTTACGATTAGTTAGTTGCTACACATTATGTACGAGGTGCATTCAAGTGCTAAGGTCTCCAATTTATTTTCTTATAAACTACTTACAAAACACATATCAAACTTTAGTCACTTCTCAACATAGTCTCCCCCTAGACGTACACATTTTTCGCAACGGCGACGACATGATTGCATGGCCGCTACGAATGCTTCTTTAGGTGTCTGTTGAACCACTGGAAAATTGCCAATGCAAAATCAGCACGAGAGGAAAATGTGCGGCAACGGAGACTATCCTTTAGCGTTGGGAAGAGCAAAAAATCACTTGGTGCAAGGTCGGGCGAGTAAGGAGCATGAGGAACCACTTCAATGTTTTTGTCACGAAGAAGATTCTGAAGATTTGCCGCCCGATGAGCTGGAGCGTTGTCTTGATGAAAAAGCACATGTGGACCCCTCTCTGGCCGTTTTTCTTACTCCACTCGGGTAATCATGTTCTGAAACCAGCTGATGCGTACACGAGGCTTTTTCGATTCACTTTCACATGACGTTCTGCCCTCTGTGAATTTCCACACACATGCACGCACGTTTTTCACGTCCATAACACCATCACCACATGTTTCAGTCAATTTCCGATGAATGTCAACTGGTTTGACCCCATGCAAGATAGTACGCTGGCCCTTAAACGTAAAATTCTCCATTTTAAGTATCAAAAACTTATCACACTGCAACTGCTGTAACTAGACTTGTGTGCATCGTATGGATCTGCCATCACTGATACACATTCATAAACAATGAACAAAGCTGCATGTTTGTATCTGCTCCCCGTCCCAAGAAAAGAAATTGGAGACCTTAACATTTGAATACACCTCGTACTTTTAATCTTTTAAAGAATTGCCTAATAAGCGCCGTTTTTATAGAAAATCAAATGTCCCACCATTGATTAGCAACCATAAAATATTTTTCCACTATCCATATACACCGCTGTTAAAAAAAATTAACTAATTCTTGACTTAATAGTTTGACATGATTTGTCACTAAATCAATCAGCTCACTTACTTCCCTAGGGTGGTAAATGCGGCTTTACTCTTAATTTCAACTGTAACCAAAAAATCACAGGCCAAAAGCAAATTACTCGACTGCGGAAAAATGATTGAGAAAGCAGAATTGTGTTAATCATAAATTTCTACAGGGTGCTTCGTAAACATAATTTGCAATTTTTTACACTAAACACCCAGAAAATCAGAAATTATCACAAATCTTTCAACTCGCCCAGAAGACCAAAACAGCTTCGATAATTATAATATAATAAATAATAACTAAAGAAAACATATTTTGTTCGTAGCCTTCGAAAACCCTGCTTCTGAAAAAATTCTGGGCGACTCCGAAAAGCCCTACAAAAATCAAATATTATCACCAGATCCTGTAACTTGTTCAAAGAAACAAAAAAGTATGAATATTTAGAATGTTTTTCAACAAAACATTTTCTATTCGCATAACAGTGACGATTTTACGGATTCGGAATAAACCTTCTATTTCCAGAAAAATCTGGTCCGACAAATTCTGGAAAAATTAGAAATTGCCAGAAAGTCTTGGAACTTCCAAAAGGCAAGCCAGCTTGAATGATTTTAATAACTATCAACGGAATATATTCTACTTGCGTCTTTGAACATTTATGGAGCTTTGGAATAAACCTTTTTGTTTTCTAGAAAACCTTGAAAAAATGGAAATTGCCATAAAATTTCTCAAATAAGCAAAAAATATTTGGAAATTTAGAGTGTTTTCAACAAAACATATTGTATTCGTAACAGTAATGATTTTAGTGACGAGGAATAAACCTCCTATTTCTGGAAAAGTCCGAGTAAGTCTGACAAACTGCGGAAAAATTAGAAATTACCATAAAATTTTGTAGCTCCTCTAAAGAAGCAAACCAACTTTGAAACAGACCTTCTGTTTCCGGAAAAGTCCGGGAGACTTTGAAAACCCCTTAGAAAATCAGAAATTGTTAGAAAATTGTATTACTTGTTCAAAGCAGACATTGAGACATTGGGAGTGTTTTTGAACAAAACATATTATATTCGTAACAGTGAAATTTTGGTGGCCCAGAATAAACCTCATATTTCTGGAAAAATCCGGTCAAATACGACAAACTTTGAAAACATTAGAAATTGCCACGGGCTCTTGTGGCTCCTCCAAAAAGGCAACCCAGCTTGGATGATTGTAATAACCCTAATAACTATCAACAAAACATAGTATAAATACATAAATATATAAATATTAGAAACTAATAGGCAGATTGCCCTACCAAGCGAATTAAGTACAGAAAGTTTCAAATTGTAGAAAAATGATACCACCGCGGGGAATCGAACCACCGACATAAGGTTAAACGCACTCATGCTCTTGGCGAGAGCATTGGTGCGTTTAACCTTATGTCGGTGGTTCGATTCCCCGCGGCGGTATCATTTTTCTACAATTTGGAACTTTATGTATTTAAAACATAGTTTGTTATACTCGTATCTGTGTCATTTGAAGCTTTGGAATAAATTTAGCGTTTTCGAGAAAATCCGGGCGAATCGAGAAATTACCAAAAAAAGCTTCGATGTTTAGGGCATTTTTCAATAGAAAAATATGTCTATTTGTATTAGTGAAGATTTTAGTGACTTGGAATACACCTGGAAAAGTCCAGAAAACTCTGAGAAGTACCCAGAAAATCAGAAACTACTACAAACTCTTGCAACTCATCCAAAAGAGCAAAACAGCTTTGATAATTATAATATTTACAATTTTTATTTTTAAGTTGATGCCTTTCTAGATTCCTTTACTTTAAATTTTAAAACTGAAACCGAAACTTTACAAAGAGAAAACTGTAAATTTCAAAAACATTTTTCCGATTTAAATCCCTAGTTTCCAGTTTCTGGAAAAAAATAGTATCTGACTTAAAATGGTTAGATTAATGACTGCCTAAACTCTTCTGGGTAGATTAGGGAGTTAGATGAGGTTCGTCCCAAAATATTTAACTTATCAAAATAGTTAGGTAAGTCAGATTGTCAGATCATACCCAAACTTAGGTTAAATTCTCTTATACTAAGTTAGATTAGGTCCGCAAGGGTTGCATTAGCAAGTCTGAAGTGTGCATAAAATCAAATTTCTTAAACCAATTTGAAAATTCCAGCTTAAAATGAAAAATTCTGCTTTGTAAGTTTTGATCTGACTTCTAAATTTTTATGAACGTAAACTTCCTTTAGAAAATTCCAGTTTGGCACTTTTAATTCCGTATTTTTCGAAATAATTTAAAAGTTTGTTTTAAAATCAAATTTCCTCGAACTTCGAAAATTCTGATTTATAAGTTTTTAATTCGATTCAACTTTCGAATTTGTAAGAATAATCTCGAAACATCGAAGTTTCTTTTTACAAAATTCAAACACCAAAAATTTTAACTTGAAACTTTTAATTCTGTATTTACTCTTGCATTTAATTTTCCTGAAAAACTTATTTCGAAAATTCCAACTTTTTGATTTGTAAGCTTTAATTCTGCCTTCGCCTCTGAATTCTTAAAAAATCTCGAAAAATTGTTTAAATTTAAATTTCTTCTTGGAAAATCCCAACTTAACACATAAAAGTTTGGTTTACTATACTACAAACAGAATATATTTTATTCAATGGTGATTTGAATGCCTCCAGCAACGTCCAGGAGACTCCGGAAAACTCCGTGAACTTATCTAAAAAGGCAGAACAAGCTTCAATATTTAGAGTGATTTTCACCAAAACGTTCCATTTCATTCTATACTCGAAATTAATAAACCTTCTGCTTTTGGAAGAGTCCGGGAGAGTCCGGAAACTCACAAGGTTCTAGAAAATCGTGCTTTGAAAAAGCAAAACGGTTTTGACGTAAAAAAATATCTACAAAATACATTCACTTAAACTGGATTCACGGAATAATCCGGAAAATTTTGATCAATTGCAGAAAAATCTGAAAAACCCAAAATTGCCAAAAATTCATAAAAAGCAGCAGAAAATAACTGGAATATTTCTAAAAAAAATAAATAAAACTGTAAGTGCAACATGTTCCGTTCTTATTCATGTAGTTTTTTATTTCTGGGTAAATATACCTTCAAATATTGAAGATTAGAAGAACGAATTCGGAAAGAATTTCGCGTCCATTTCCCCTGAATTTTTTCAGAATGTTCAAGAAGGGTTTATTTTGCCTTTACAACACTGCTGTGCGGCGAGTGGAAAAGGAAAAAAATGTTACCATAAACTTATCAAAAAGATAATAAAAAGTCATAAATCGTTAGTACACTTTATTTTACGGATCTCAAGTTAACGGCGCGAAGGCCAGGATTCAAAATAATTACACAATAAAGAAGTAAATTATTGATTAGATTTAATCATAGACTTAATAAGATTTTAAGATACACTAAAATTTAAATACGCATACAATAATGTAAAGCTGAGGGCTTAATAAATTAGGGAACGCAAGCAATTACCTGAAATACAAATTCACCCTAATGGCATAAACGTTTATCTCTTCGGAATGGAGTTAGTGGTCATAAACCCAACTGAACTCATTCATTGCGGAGCCTTTCCAAAATGATTACAAGACATAACTAAGTCGATTGCGTAGGTTGTTCAATAAGTTCTACCTCCCGGGCTGCAACTGACCTACCGGTGGATGAAAGTGAAAGATGTTACATTCAAAAAAAAGTTCCTTCTTTTAAACAATACATGCATTGTTCAAGTGGCGTTACCGACGTCGAAGCTTTTGTTCTTGTCTTTGGTCGAAGCAGTCGTTGCAAAATGTCAATCTGCTTAGAGTCAACCGCCGCGTTGGAGAAGCTGTTTATAGCCCGGACCTGGCTCCATGTAACTTCTGGCTCTTTCCGAAGCTGAAGGAACACCTAAAGTTACGCACGTTGCGTTGACCAAGAGGTCGCCAATGTAGTACATTGTTGGTGACGTCAAAAGGCAGCCTCATTGCCTCATTGTTCTGCAACGGGCGGCATGCAGAATGCATATCAAAAAATGATGTACTCGTCGGAAAGAGGACATTTTAGACTTGCTTTTAACTGTAACATCTTTCACTTTCATCAACCAATAGATGCGCTACAGCCCAGGAGACAAAACTTATTGAACAACCTACGTAACACTTGTATCAAGTAACATTTTTTAAGAAATTAATAATAAAAAAGTTTCCCACGTGTTGCGTACTTTTTGGAAAATGCTTTATAATCCTTTAATATTTTTTCGGAAAAGTAGGTATGATCGTGCATTTTTCAAATTTATCTTTTTCTATAAAATATACTTATCACTGCTTTCTAGGAAACTGAAAACAATAGCCGTTTCAAACCTGACATTTCACACATCAACACCTCAATTCTTAAAATCCGAGATTAGAGATAAAAATAAATGACTGTTCAGATATGAAAACGTATTTCCGGGAAATCTGAAGGTCACCTTGATATTAATTAATTGATAATATAAAATTGTCAGAGTAGTAGTCAACCGGAGAAAATTCAAGCCTTTTCTGAAATCGTCTTTGTAGCACACGCCATGATCAAGTTCATCTGTTTTAAATTATAAACACAATGGGTCGTATTCTCACCTCATCTTTAAAGTTGTCTCTAACTAAAGTCATGTTTAACGTAAACATAAAACGATATAGCTTTATATAATTTTATATGTGTATAACAGAGATACGCGATGTTGCCATGGTAATTAAACATGACGTTAAATTTAAATCAGAATATCGACCAATGAAATTGACTTCTCCAATAATTAAAAACAAAAGTGGGGCATTTGTTTTGATGAACTTCGATCATGGCATGCTAAATTGCTAAATAGAGTATATTAATTAAGAATATCATGTTTTAATTTTTTTTAATGATGAAGTTCATCGAAACAAATTTTTAATTATAAACACATTTAAATTTGGCTTCTCGAACTCGAATAATTAACCGACTCTTTTACATTTTCAACCATAAGAGATTAATAGCAAAGAAATTACTTGTGCAACAAAATAATCCAAAGGACTTAAGAACTTAAAAGTCGACTAATGAATTAAAATCGCCCGCTTCCGTTAAAGACAGATGCTATTTATATAAAAACAGTCCTCGCCCATGCAAAAGAGATGTCTTACAATAAGAAAAAGATAAACTTATACAAACGACGGGGACCGAACAGGAAGAAAAGACATCTAATTAATTAATTAACGAAGCCGAAAGAATACGCATAAAGAGCTTTTTAAGGGAACAGAATAAGTTTCTAAGGCTAATGAGCTTTCTTTTGTGGGTATTACGGGTTCACTTTTTAATAATATGTTCTTAATTGAACGGCCTGCCGAAAATGTGACTAATTTCCAGTGGCGTAGTGAGAAGAATTTCTGTATTCGTTAGTTTGTTTATGGTTTATAATGCATTTATAATGTTCGTGGGGGATAGTAGGCGGTGATTCTAATATGTTACATTGGCATTGAATGTATCTCTAATAAGTTTATTTATTTATTAATTAATTAATTAACGATACTGAAGGTTTTGACAGCCAGTTGTATTCTAGAATTTCGAATATTAGGTTATGTAAAAAATGCCAAATATGGTTCCCAACAGTGGCGTATCTAAGCAAGGTGGCTCCTTTTTTCTAATGTTTATTTTTTAGCAGCTATCTATCAAAATCAAAGAACTTGCGACTTCTGCGCCCTTTTAATGACCCTCTTCCTTGCGCATGAATTCGGCGGGGTGTTAGTTACGCCACTGTTTCCGAACTTGAACAGAATCGAATTCACAGGCAATTCTGGTTCTGTCCTAAATCATCTTTAAAATTAATCCAGTTTGATTTCTATTAACGAAACAGATTTATACCAAACTAACAGCCCATCTCAAAAAATCGACATTTCATTTAACCTCTGATAGATTACAACAGTACGGCAATTTTTGTTAAGCAAATTGGATTTTCAACTAAGGAGACGTCGGGGCATATTCGCGTTTTTAAACTAGAATTCTAGGGTTTGAATCTTAATTATTGGATTAGTTGGTAAGATATTTCACAGGGAGCTATAAAAAACCATAGTTTCTTTAGGACACAAGATAAAACACTGGTATTTAAAGGCTAGCGTTGGGTACGCCAGATATCATCTCATGCAAATCACAGGAATTTGTAAAAATCAATTCACACATGGTTGTGGCGAAATCGGTTTGTTGGTTTATTGTTAATAATTAATATAAATAAGTTATTGTAATTAGTTTGGTAGAGTCTTTGACCAACGAGGCCAGATGAAGATTGCTTGGCTTTTTACCAGAGGTTTTAAATCAAAGTCAAATTCAACTAACAATCTTGTATTTCATATCAGTGCTTTTAGTGTTACAAAACAATATAAATGTTTTCAAGTCCCAGTTCAAAGTACATTGATGTAAATGATTACAAGTCCAGCTTCAAAGTAAAGTAATATAAATTATTCTTCTAAGTCCTGATTCAAGGTGAACAAATGTAAATTACTTCTGATTACATTTTAAAGTTATACAAAATTATGCCCCAATCACATTTAAAACAACCAAGTCCATAAGATGAATTTAAATAATTTACACAAATATTTTACAAGTCCTGAATTACATTTAAACGACTAAGTCCATAGAGCGAACTTACCATTGTAAATGTAATGAAGTATGTAGTTCAAATCACCTTATTATTTCGCCTTCTGTATGTACAATTACAATCAATTTCTCAAAACTGTTTAAAATGTTTTAATAAGGACTAAATAACGACGACTCCTATCCATTAAAGAAATATTAATTTGGACACATCTTTGCATGTTTAAAAAAACAGAACACAAATATTTTCGTAGCAGAGCAGCCAAACTCGTAATAACACGGGTCCGATCAAAGTAGTCTAATCCTGAATTTTTAATAAAACAATGCGGATGTTTTTTAGAACAAGTAACAAACAAGCTACAATGAATCTATCACAAAAATGGTTTTCATATGTTTGCGAGTATGTAAAACAAGCAATCATTGTCACATTTTTATGGCAATTATTGCGACTGTGGCGGGCTAATAAAATCGAACAAAATACGGTCTCTTATCTGTCAGGCAAACCAAAGAAAGACGCGTCTACAAAAATCTTTCGCCAGCTATTTTCAAAAAGACGTTAACGTCTCCGTTGCCAAAAATACCTATCATCTCTGCACAGAGCGATATTTTATATACTATAAATAACGTTAAACTTTGTAAATTATATCATTACAAGATACGCTCTGTCAAAGCTATCTGGATGGCGATCGCTATGTTTAGATTAGTACGGCCCACCGTTTACATCGAACGTCACATGGAATTTCCTCGGGAAATTACAGTGGAACGTCTAATTTTGTCGTAACGCTTAATATAAACGCCTTAAAAAACTAATGATTTATGCCAACTATTAAAATAATGAGCTGCTTAAAAATAAATATCTTAATACACAGTATTTCAGGTGTTTTCAAATGTAGGTACAAAGCGAGATGATTTGTTACAACGTACCATAAACCTGGGTGGTTTCTCCTTCGTAATTTTTATTAATGCTTTTTTAAAAAAAGCGCCCCACTTTTGATTTATACCATTACGAAACCAGCTAAAAAATGCCGTTCGCGGAAAACTATGCAAGCCTCGGAAACTCGGAACATTTTTCATACGTATTTGTTTTTTAGAGGCTTCCACAAGATCTCTTTAAATCCACCATTTTTATACCCTAAGGCTTAAGGGAGACATATGAATTAACGAGTTTCACATATTAGCAAAAATTTCATGTACGCTTTCGCCACTCTTTTTATTTATTTTAAGCCTTGAAAAGGAACGGGCAAAGCCGACTATTAATACTTGTCACTGAAACTCTTTCTGTGTTAATTTTGATTAATTTTTGGACAATTCTCCAGTTGGTAGTTATAATATTTTACAATCCACAATTACGCAAATTACACCTAAAAACCTTTACAAACGCTTTTGGGACCAAAAAGTCAAGACTTACGTTTCAAAAGAGCAAAGGCAAAACTTGGATTTTAAATGAAATATTTTAAAGTTTTAAATTTGAAAAAAAGTACAGTTGGCACACGTCTTTAAGAATGTCTAGAAATTACAAAGAACATCCTGTTTACAAAAGCTTTTACAAAATGAAAATGTGAGTTTCTAATAAAAAATGCAACTAGGAAAATAACAAAAATGTATAATACATTCACGGCCTTTTAAAGCACAGTAGGCCAAGTTGTGGAGACGATTTCATAAGTGTAAACAAGAATTTTTCGGTATAAATCTGCCTTTCGGTAAAAAAGCATTTCGAATCACACATGGCTAACGATATACGATAATTATTGAAGTCAAAATAATCTAGCAAACCATATTTGGCTACACAACAGGGTATCCTCTACATGGCAACATAATAAATAAAATCACGGCCTCCTATGGTTTAAAATCGGCGGAGTGGCCGAATGGCTAAGATACTCAACTACAGCGCGGATGGTTTCGGGGTCTAATCCGAGTCGAATGCTTGGGGGGTGGCCTACCCAGTCACTGAAAATAACTGGTGGGCGAGGGAAAGTAGGCGGTTATGGAAGACATGGTGCTTACCACCATCACCCTCACCCTCGTAGGCATTGCGTGGAAGACAACTGTGTCTGAAAACACTTAGGACGATACCTTTTTGCCAAAGTATCGTAAAAGGCACATCTACCAAATTTTACAGGAAACATCTTTCTCATCTACAGGATCAATGCATGTTGTAAATCTTTCCAAATTAACTACCCATCAGTTTTAGACATTGTTCTTGCCAAATTCACGAAAATTAGTCCAACGTTTTCCTAGGTTTTCTGTTACTTACGATTGGCAGGATTAATTTGATGCTTAATAATGTAATAATTATCGTGTGTGACGCACTAACGTTATACTGGTGTGCTGTCTTATCCGAGTTACTGTACATACGATTTTGGAAAGAATAAAAAATACTGAAGCAGATGCGGCGATGAATTACTATGGTAAATGCCCCATGGTTTGTTCCGAACGAAGTAATTCGACAAGACTTGGTAATATCAACAGTTACCGCAGAAATACAAATGTATAGTGTTCTCTATCGCGATAGACTCAGTGCTCACCAAAATACGCTAGTGGAACACCTACTGGACTCTGGCGACGAATAGCCTACGCTCAAAAGATTCCAGCCGCTACATTTACCAACACGATTCGTAAAAAGTGATGTACAGTGTCAATAAACTTGCGTAAAGGCAAACTCTTTGTGTAATATAAGAAAATATTCGCTGAAATGTTTTCACCATGCCCTATGTAGCATGCCAAAATATTTATTAAATATTACTATCTGACAGACTGTAAAGATAATCTAAAAAAATGTAGTAGGAGATTAATACAGAGAGTGACGCACTACCCGTCCTGCTATCCAATATGGTAATGCGGTATTGGGAAGGTAATTTGAGTCACCCATATGTATATTCTGCCAGAAAATACGTCCGTGCATCACATACGCAGATGAGTTAAAGCTAACCACCAGAACAAGAAAGTAATTACTTAATATGGTACTAATGTCAATGATCTCTGGAAAATCTGGGCTCAATCAACTGGGTTCGACTAATTTGGGTGCCCCATCACAGTAAAATTCCAGGCAACGAGAAGGCTGAGCACCTGGACAAGAACGGCTCGTTGGAAACCTTCTTAGCTCCTTAACCTGTCTTCGGCCTACCTAAAAAAACGCATTCAGAAGGTAATTAGAGACTGGACTCGCTCTTAGTTCATCTCATATTGCGCTTCACGCCCTAGGCTGACACAAGCGAAGCAACTCACCCACAGACCTCCAGCTTCAGCTTCTTAGGTTTAGTAGGAAGCACATCAGGATAGTCACAGGCCGCCTTACGGGCCAAGGCCTCCTTAAAAGACATTTGATGAGCCTCCCTGAGGACTCAAGTTGCAAATTTTGCAACTAAGCATATGAAACCTGCCATCATCTTCTTTTGCGATGTCCCGACTACTTTTTCTGAGACATCGCCTATTTGGTGCCGGTCTTCTAGAACTCGTTGATACACGAAGCGCCTTTATGGACAAGATCTTGACATTTGGTCTAGGTGCCAATCTGTATGAAGTATGAAGGCATCCTTTAATTCGCAACGGATGTACAATGAGTCTAGGGCCTGAGTGCAACACCGAAAAAAGAAGAACAACAATATGATACAACGAAAGTGATAGCAACTAATGCATTTATATAAACAGTTACAGCAGCAGTAAAGAAATAGAAGTACGTCAATTGTTTATAAGACAATGAAAGAAGCGATTATATCCATATCTGCTTATAATATATGTATCTAAACCAAGACTTATAGTGATATATACAAAATACGAATATTAAGAATGTTCGAGGCAAAAAAGTGGGAGAGAAGTGGCACGAAAGAACAAATTTCAAAACACAAGAATTTTTATAGAACCAGACATAGTAATAGTGGCAAAAACACAACGGCTGAGACATTAGGACACCTAACGAGGATGGAAGTAGCAAAATTGTCGAAAAAGTTTTAGCAGGGAAAGTAAAACATGAAAGTAAAAAACAAAATACTATGTAAGAACATGGATAAATTGCGTAGAGGGACACCTAATCAAATTTGGATGAGGATGTTAAGGAACTAAGAAGCACATAATGGTTTTCCAGACGTCTTCTTTTAACTAAACATGACCTCTTTTAAGGGGCAATATTTTTACCCGGTATATATTTTCAGTATTATCAAAAAATATCTTCTTTTTGAAATTTTAGTTCCAATTATTATATTTCATTTAAAACTTTAAATCATTTACGCTTAGCTGGCATGGTTTGCTATTGCCTTCCGAGGGAAGCGGTCAGGTATTCTTGATGTATGTATGGCCCTGGGAATCGAACCCGGACCAGTCTTAATCTCAGTGGTCAGACCCACACTGAACCAACGGAGCTTCCGCGACTAAACCCTCACAGATAAAAATGTAAGTGGTTGAGGACGAGAGATCGCGGTGACTTCGTAACTGGCCCTGCTCTATCTATCTCTCCATCCAAAGAAGGGCAAAAAGAATTTGCGGAACTACGTCGTGTATACATATGTATACCACATGTTAGACGTTTTAGTCAAAAAATATTTCCAATAATTCTGGAAAAGTGTTTACAAATAATTTCTCGAAACATCGACGTGGTAGTACCTGACTCCTAACATTTTTCCTCTCATTTTAGTTACATCTTGTCGATTTTTCACAAATTAACCATTAACTAATTAAGAACATTTTTCTTCTGTAAAAACCAATTGTGGAAATTTCCATGAAATAAAATACTATCATTTTTTTTCAGATTACGACCTGGTCTCAACAACATCAAGTTTGGATTGCTTAAACCTAATCGTACAGAGCATCACCAACCACCCAAAAGTACAAGAAAACGGAGAACCATCATGACACCAAATTGCTCAAATACTTATATCACTTTATTTTTTAAATTTTTAATAAATAGTTGTGATTTTTTTAATTACATAAGGTGAAACAGTTATATTCTAATATTGAAGAATTCTAATGTTTTGTGACACCTTTAAATTACAAAAAATAGATTTGCTCACCCACAAGGTTTAATTTTAGGAAATTATTTAAGTTTAGAAAATTGGCTCAAATTTACCAAAGTAAAGTTTGTAGGTAAATTAGTTGTTAATTTATTTGTATTGTATAAGAATTGTACAAAACAGTCAAAAATATAATTATTTTAGGTAATTTTTGTCATTATTATTATTACTGTTAATATGTATTCCCAACCTGGAGATTTTGCCACTCGAAATCAACAATATGTTGCTACCTCTAGAGTTAAATCTCATTGCCTTACTAAAACTAAACGTGAAGGTGCCAAAAGAGATAAGTAGAACTGGGAGTACGGGATCAATAAAAGGAAAAAGAAAGCCAAGCAACAGCTCAAAGAGTAGGAACCAAAGAAGAGGAAAAGAGATCTCCACATCGGAAGGTATACAAACAGACTTCAGACATGGGGGAGCTGGCAGAAATGTTAAGGAGTGTGAACGAACAACCAAAAGAAATCAAGGAAGACACAAAGAGCACAAAGGGGGATTCATGACAAAAGAAGAGCTTCAGAGAGGAGTTAAGAGTCCTCAAAGAAGATGCCATAAAAAAGCGAACTGGGAGAAGGAGAGCAAAGAATTAAGAGAAGAGATCGGAGCGCTGAAAAGCAGACTAGAGAACCAAGAAAGAAAAAACAAGAACAATATAATAACTAAGAGGGCAAGCTTCGAAGACCCTTCTTCTTGGAGTGGCATGCCCTTTAAAGGACGTTGCCGATCCTCTCTCCTCTACAGCTTTACGTGAGCTCCGAACCACGGAAGTGCTTGCACTTCTACTCCAGAGAGGACTTACTAGGCAGAGTACACCTCGGTGGTTTCCCATTCGAAGATCCTAATTAAAACAGGAAGTGAGGCAATTCCTCGAGAAAGAATTAGGAGTACAGAAGAGGCATTCAAAGTGGGGAAAGAAGAAATAAAAGAGTAGTAATGAAGTTCAACTACGTCAACAAAACACGAAACTGCGACACAAAAATATCTATCATCTCGACAACGATTTGACGTATGAAGAGACGAAAATTCAGGCAGCGAAAGGAAAGTTGCGAAAAACAAAATGGGAAATGGCAAAAGTATGCGTGTAGGATATGGAATGAATTTTGAATGGTCGGAAAAAAATGGTGGAACCGGAATCTTAGCGAGCACAAAAAGGCACGAAGACGGACAAAGAACCAAGCAAAAGCAAAACAGATTCAATTGAAATTAGGCCCTGGAATACAATCGCAAAGGAAACAGAACTAGTGAAAGAATTTAACAACACAAAATTGAGCATATTGCGTTTACCCGAAACAGAAAAAGGGTAAGGCTATATTGAAGTAGAGGATGGACACATTCTATTATATAAGGGAGTGGAGGCAAGAGAAAGAGCAATAGCAGGGTAGCATATATATTATCTAATAGCGAAGGAATTCGTAGGTTGGGGTCGTCTAAAATCAGAAAAACTAATAAAGGTAAAGTTGAGATTAGAGGGGAAGAATACAACAGTGTTGAACGTAGTGATAGCCTATGCCCCAAGCGATAATGAAAAGAAAAATGTCAAAGAAAAGTTTTACGAAGAGTTACAAGAGGTATTGCACACAGCCAAGGGAACAAGAATACTAATGGGAGATTTCAATGGGAAAGTAGGCAAATATTGAGAGAATTTGGAGAAGTGGTAGGAAAAGAAAAATTAAATGGTAAAGTGCAGAAAGATTTCTGTATAGTAAACAATTTGATAATCACTAATACATTTTCGAAACACATAAACATACATAAACTCAGCAGGAACGAATACTCTACTTGATTACATAATACCATCGGTAAAAATAGAAAACTGATCAGAAACATGCGAGTAAAAAGAATACTGGAGATCGGCAGCGATCACTTTCTACTGATATCGGAACTAGAAGTAGATAATGGAAAGGGACAACCAAAAGCAAACGAGGAAGATAAGAGAAGAGTAGAACAATTAAGGGACTATAAAGGAATAATAAGGAATATAAACAAAAATACCAACAGCGGACAAGATGTAGAATAGAGAAGATGAAGGAAAGTAGAGGGAAACGTAGAAGAAATGTGGATAAAATTCAAGGTAATCTTGATGGAAGCAAACGGCGTGGTATGCGAGAAATGCGGAATGAAGAAAACCAGAGAGAGTAGTGGACACAGAAAATCAAGGAGGAGATAGTAAATAAAAAGTAGCTTTGGAAGAAGTACCTGTGCACCCAACATTAGGAAGATTTAGAAAATTACAGAAATCAGAGAAACATCGTCAAGGCCAAACTTAGTTCGTGGGGGAAATTCAGAAAGTAATTAGAAGAAAATTATATGGACAACCAAAGGTTTTTCTGCAAAATACTACAAAACATGAGGCAAGAGAACAAAAAGCCCACTGACACAACTGGAAAATAAAAATGGAAAACTACTTACAGAAGCAAATGATATAATGGAAAGATTAAGCTTCTAGGAGGTACAGATCCAATAGAAGAGATAGAAAATAGTGAGGATCAGGTAATCAGTAGGGATGAACACCAAAACAGAGCACCATAGGATGAACTAACATCTGAAGAATTACAAGAAGCAATCGAGATATTGAAACTAGGTAAAGCGTGTGGTTATGATAAGATCAACCCGAAAATGATAAAGTTTATGGGAAAAGAAGAGATGCTGCTCAAAAAGAAAGAAGCGTGGGATAGACTATACATGTAATGTAATATGGGTTGAATATTCAGAGCCAGTAAGGGGCCACGATTTAAAATGGGCACACCCTATATCAACTCCATTTTCGGTTGCGGTTTGGTGCAATATATTCATAGCTACTCTCCCTCTTCCTACATTTGTTTGTAGTAACTTCATGTTATTTGTTGTAGTATGTTGTCTTCTTGTTCCGTCTCAACTCTTCTACCATCCTCTTACACATCTAGCAGACCATTTCATCGGTTCTGTGTCCTACTTTTAAGCACTTATAACATCTAGCTTCGTTGGTGCAGCTTTTCAATGTGTGGCCCATTTGTCCACATTTGCTTCATGTCCAAAATCGTAGCAGTTGTAGCATCTAGTAGGGGTAATGAACTCCTTAGTTCTGCATCTGGTCCAGTCGATTTTTATTCTACCATTATTCAGCTAACCGGTTAGTCTGATGTTACAATAATCTCTCGTTATCCCTTCATTATTTTTGCCATTGATTTCTGCATCTATCGCCTCCCATATTTCTTCTTCGTCAATAGTCGAGAATTAAGAATGATTCCTTATTTGTAACTATTTCTGCTTTTGTATTATCGCCCATCATACTTTCTATCATCTCAATGAAGTTCCTTCCTTCTTCCTCTTTACCTCTTATTTTTAATCTTACATATCATTCTTTTGTTTTCTCCATCTTCTTGACCATAATTCCCGTTTTTTCAGGTTCTATATTTTTCCCATCTCCCTCACCATGTCTGCATAACTTCTGTGCCCTTCTCAGGTTTGATACTTATTGTGTTATCTTTTCTATTCTTATTTCTTTTTCTTAGTATTTGTCATTATTGTTCTTGGTTCTTCGTGCCAGTGCTGTTTGGTGTATATTGTCACTTCCAGTTCTATTACTTTCCTCGTGACATCCTCCTTCCCATCTATGTTGATTACGCATACTGCTTTCTCTTTGTTGTGGTCTTTGCTATTTACCTCTATTTTCTTCAGCTTGTCGTATGTATATAGTCTACGTAATCATCATGTTGTAGTTCCTCTTTCACCGAGAGAACATAAGTAAATTTATTGTTCTTGTCTTCACAATTCTGGTCCTCCGTTCTAATGGAGTAACTGCTTTCAATTACTGTTAACTCGCCATTTTCTATTTTCTTGTTTTTAATCATTGTCGTGAGTTGAGGTACCTAATATTTCTGTTATTCTTATGGTATTGTGGTCTTCCATTTTGTTCTTGGCGTCCGTTATAATTATTTTGTCATCTTCGTTGTTATCTGCGAATTCGTTCATTTTAATTAGCTTACTTTTATATATCTCTTGTGGCCATTTCGTTTGTATGTTTTCCTTTAACAAATTCTTATTTTCTACTGTTGCCATTAGCTTAATAATCTTTTGTCTTGTTGTCTCACTGTCTTCTTCCTTTTTGTTTATGATCTTTGTCTCCGTTCTAGTTGCCGTTCCTTTTGTTCCTTGTGGTGCCTGTTGTTCATTACTTATGCTTGCCATATCCATTTCTAGGTAATCTTGAAGATTCCCAATCAAGTTGTCGATGGTTCTCGTGTCAACTGTAGTAATGTGGTATTTTAGTCTATTAAAGGCTTTTGTATTTTGATGGTGCGTTATGAGCTTACACAGTATGTTGCTGTCTGCTGCTATATTTTTATACATAAATATATCTCTTTTAGTATTTTTAGGAGTTCAATTTCCTTTCCAAAGTCGATATTCCGTGCTCTATTTTCTGGTGTGTCTATATGCGCATCGTCTTGTTCATTGTTCCTCTTGGGGTTAGAGTAATTAATTTCTTGCACTCTTTTTCTTGTTACGAGCAGTTCACTTTCGAGTATGAAAATTATTAATTTTGGACTTAAATACAAAGCCAAACTTACCCTTCTTCACTAGTGTATTCCTGTTACAAGCAGTTCACTTTCGAGTATGAAAAATTATTAATTTTGGTCTTATATACAAAGCCAAAGTTACCCTTCTTAATTCATGTGTTCCTGTTACAAAGAGTTCATCTTCAAGTATGAAAAATTATTAATTTTGGACTGAAATACGAACCCAAACTTACCCTTCTTAACTCATGTATTCCTGTTACAAGCAGTTCACTTTCGAGTATGAAAAATTATTAATTATGGACTTAAATACAAAGCCAAAGTTACCCTTCTTAACTCATATGTTCCTATTACCAAAAGTTCGTTTTCGAGTGCAACAAATTATTAATTTTGGACTGAAATACAAAGCCAAAGTTACCCTTCTTAACTCATGTATTCCTGTTACAAGCAGTTCACTTTCGAATATGAAAAATTATTAATTTTGGACTTAAATACAAAGCCAAAGTTACCCTTCATAACTCATATGTTCCTATTACCAAAAGTTCGTTTTCGAGTGCGACAAATTATTAATCTTGGACTGAAATACAAAGCCAAACTTATCCTTCTTCACTCATGTATTTCTGTTACAAGCAGTTCACTTTCGAGTATGAAAAATTATTAATTTTGGACTTAAATACAAAGCTAAAGTTACCCTTCTTAACTCATGTGTTCCTATTACCAAAAGTTCGTTTTCGAGTGCGACAAATTATTAATTTTAGACTTAAATACAAAGCCAAAGTTACCCTTCTTAACTCATGTGTTCCTATTACCAAAAGTTCGTTTTCGAGTGCAACAAATTATTAATTTTGGACTGAAATACAAAGCCAAAGTTACCCTTCTTAACTCATGTATTCCTGTTACAAGCAGTTCACTTTCGAGTATGAAAAATTATTAATTTTGGACTTAAATACAAAGCCAAAGTTACCCTTCTTAACTCATGTGTTCCTATTACCAAAAGTTCGTTTTCGAGTGCGACAAATTATTAATTTTGGACTTAAATACAAAGCCAAAGTTACCCTTCTTAACTCATGTGTTCTTATTGCCAAAAGTTCGTTTTCGAGTGCGACAAATTATTAATTTTGAACTTAAATACAAAGCCAAAGTTACCCTTCTTAACTCATGTGTTCCTGTTACAAACAGTTCATTTTCCAGTATGAAAAATTATTAAGTTTGGACTTAAATACAAAGCCAAAGTTACCCTTCTTAACTCATGTGTTCGTGTTACAAACAGTTCATTTTCGAGTATGAAAAATTATTAATTTTGGACTTAAATACAAAGCCAAAGTTACCCTTCTTAACTCATGTGTTCCTGTTACAAAGAGTTCATCTTCAAGTATGAAAAATTATTAATTTTGGACTGAAATACGAACCCAAACTTACCCTTCTTAACTCATGTATTCCTGTTACAAGCAGTTCACTTTCGAGTATGAAAAATTATTAATTATGGACTTAAATACAAAGCCAAAGTTACCCTTCTTAACTCATGTGTTCCTATTACCAAAAGTTCGTTTTCGAGTGCAACAAATTATTAATTTTGGACTGAAATACAAAGCCAAAGTTACCCTTCTTAACTCATGTATTCCTGTTACAAGCAGTTCACTTTCGAGTATGAAAAATTATTAATTTTGGACTTAAATACAAAGCCAAAGTTACCCTTCTTAACTCATGTGTTCCTATTACCAAAAGTTCGTTTTCGAGTGCAACAAATTATTAATTTTGGACTGAAATACAAAGCCAAAGTTACCCTTCTTAACTCATGTATTCCTGTTACAAGCAGTTCACTTTCGAGTATGAAAAATTATTAATTTTGGACTGAAATACAAAGCCAAAGTTACCCTTCTTAACTCATGTATTCCTGTTACAAGCAGTTCACTTTCGAGTATGAAAAATTATTAATTTTGGACTTAAATACAAAGCCAAAGTTACCCTTCTTAACTCATATGTTCCTATTACCAAAAGTTCGTTTTCGAGTGCGACAAATTATTAATTTTGGGCTGAAATACAAAGCCAAACTTACCCTTCTTAACTCATGTATTCCTGTTACAAGCAGTTCACTTTCGAGTATGAAAAATTATTAATTTTGGACTTAAATACAAAGCCAAAGTTACCCTTCTTAACTCATGTGTTCCTATTACCAAAAGTTCGTTTTCGAGTGCAACAAATTATTAATTTTGGACTGAAATACAAAGCCAAAGTTACCCTTCTTAACTCATGTATTCCTGTTACAAGCAGTTCACTTTCGAGTATGAAAAATTATTAATTTTGGACTGAAATACAAAGCCAAAGTTACCCTTCTTAACTCATGTATTCCTGTTACAAGCAGTTCACTTTCGAGTATGAAAAATTATTAATTTTGGACTTAAATACAAAGCCAAAGTTACCCTTCTTAACTCATGTGTTCCTATTACCAAAAGTTCGTTTTCGAGTGCGACAAATTATTAATTTTGGACTTAAATACAAAGCCAAAGTTACCCTTCTTAACTCATGTGTTCCTATTACCAAAAGTTCGTTTTCGAGTGCGACAAATTATTAATTTTGGACTGAAATACAAAGCCAAAGTTACCCTTCTTAACTCATGTGTTCCTATTACCAAAAGTTCGTTTTCGAGTGCGACAAATTATTAATTTTGGACTTAAATACAAAGCCAAAGTTACCCTTCTTAACTCATGTGTTCCTATTACCAAAAGTTCGTTTTCGAGTGCAACAAATTATTAATTTTGGACTGAAATACAAAGCCAAAGTTACCCTTCTTAACTCATGTATTCCTGTTACAAGCAGTTCACTTTCGAGTATAAAAAATTATTAATTTTGGACTTAAATACAAAGCCAAAGTTACCCTTCTTAACTCATATGTTCCTATTACCAAAAGTTCGTTTTCGAGTGCGACAAATTATTAATCTTGGACTGAAATACAAAGCCAAACTTATCCTTCTTCACTCATGTATTTCTGTTACAAGCAGTTCACTTTCGAGTATGAAAAATTATTAATTTTGGACTTAAATACAAAGCCAAAGTTACCCTTCTTAACTCATGTGTTCCTATTACCAAAAGTTCGTTTTCGAGTGCGACAAATTATTAATTTTGGACTTAAATACAAAGCCAAAGTTACCCTTCTTAACTCATGTGTTCCTATTACCAAAAGTTCGTTTTCGAGTGCAACAAATTATTAATTTTGGACTGAAATACAAAGCCAAAGTTACCCTTCCTAACTCATGTATTCCTGTTACAAGCAGTTCACTTTCGAGTATGAAAAATTATTAATTTTGGACTTAAATACAAAGCCAAAGTTACCCTTCTTAACTCATGTGTTCCTATTACCAAAAGTTCGTTTTCGAGTGCGACAAATTATTAATTTTGGACTTAAATACAAAGCCAAAGTTACCCTTCTTAACTCATGTGTTCTTATTGCCAAAAGTTCGTTTTCGAGTGCGACAAATTATTAATTTTGAACTTAAATACAAAGCCAAAGTTACCCTTCTTAACTCATGTGTTCCTGTTACAAACAGTTCATTTTCCAGTATGAAAAATTATTAAGTTTGGACTTAAATACAAAGCCAAAGTTACCCTTCTTAACTCGTGTGTTCGTGTTACAAACAGTTCATTTTCGAGTATGAAAAATTATTAATTTTGGACTTAAATACAAAGCCAAAGTTACCCTTCACTCATGTGTTCCTGTTACAAAGAGTTCATCTTCAAGTATGAAAAATTATTAATTTTGGACTGAAATACGAACCCAAACCTACCCTTCTTAACTCATGTATTCCTGTTACAAGCAGTTCACTTTCGAGTATGAAAAATTATTAATTATGGACTTAAATACAAAGCCAAAGTTACCCTTCTTAACTCATGTGTTCCTATTACCAAAAGTTCGTTTTCGAGTGCAACAAATTATTAATTTTGGACTGAAATACAAAGCCAAAGTTACCCTTCTTAACTCATGTATTCCTGTTACAAGCAGTTCACTTTCGAGTATGAAAAATTATTAATTTTGGACTTAAATACAAAGCCAAAGTTACCCTTCTTAACTCATGTGTTCCTATTACCAAAAGTTCGTTTTCGAGTGCAACAAATTATTAATTTTGGACTGAAATACAAAGCCAAAGTTACCCTTCTTAACTCATGTATTCCTGTTACAAGCAGTTCACTTTCGAGTATGAAAAATTATTAATTTTGGACTGAAATACAAAGCCAAAGTTACCCTTCTTAACTCATGTATTCCTGTTACAAGCAGTTCACTTTCGAGTATGAAAAATTATTAATTTTGGACTTAAATACAAAGCCAAAGTTACCCTTCTTAACTCATATGTTCCTATTACCAAAAGTTCGTTTTCGAGTGCGACAAATTATTAATCTTGGACTGAAATACAAAGCCAAACTTATCCTTCTTCAGTCATGTATTTCTGTTACAAGCAGTTCACTTTCGAGTATGAAAAATTATTAATTTTGGACTTAAATACAAAGCCAAAGTTACCCTTCTTAACTCATGTGTTCCTATTACCAAAAGTTCGTTTTCGAGTGCGACAAATTATTAATTTTGGACTTAAATACAAAGCCAAAGTTACCCTTCTTAACTCATGTGTTCCTGTTACCAAAAGTTCGTTTTCGAGTGCGACAAATTATTAATTTTGGACTGAAATACAAAGCCAAAGTTACCCTTCTTAACTCATGTGTTCCTATTACCAACAGTTCGTTTTCGAGTGCAACAAATTATTAATTTTGGACTTAAATACAAAGCCAAAGTTACCCTTCTTAACTCATGTATTCCTGTTACAAGCAGTTCACTTTCGAGTATGAAAAATTATTAATTTTGGACTTAAATACAAAGCCAAAGTTACCCTTCTTAACTCATGTGTTCCTATTACCAAAAGTTCGTTTTCGAGTGCAACAAATTATTAATTTTGGACTGAAATACAAAGCCAAAGTTACCCTTCTTAACTCATGTATTCCTGTTACAAGCAGTTCACTTTCGAGTATGAAAAATTATTAATTTTGGACTTAAATACAAAGCCAAAGTTACCCTTCTTAACTCATGTGTTCCTATTACCAAAAGTTCGTTTTCGAGTGCAACAAATTATTAATTTTGGACTGAAATACAAAGCCAAAGTTACCCTTCTTAACTCATGTATTCCTGTTACAAGCAGTTCACTTTCGAGTATGAAAAATTATTAATTTTGGACTTAAATACAAAGCCAAAGTTACCCTTCTTCACTAGTGTATTCCTGTTACAAGCAGTTCACTTTCGAGTATGAAAAATTATTAATTTTGGTCTTATATACAAAGCCAAAGTTACCCTTCTTAATTCATGTGTTCCTGTTACAAAGAGTTCATCTTCAAGTATGAAAAATTATTAATTTTGGACTGAAATACGAACCCAAACTTACCCTTCTTAACTCATGTATTCCTGTTACAAGCAGTTCACTTTCGAGTATGAAAATTATTAATTTTGGACTTAAATACAAAGCCAAACTTACCCTTCTTCACTAGTGTATTCCTGTTACAAGCAGTTCACTTTCGAGTATGAAAAATTATTAATTTTGGTCTTATATACAAAGCCAAAGTTACCCTTCTTAATTCATGTGTTCCTGTTACAAAGAGTTCATCTTCAAGTATGAAAAATTATTAATTTTGGACTGAAATACGAACCCAAACTTACCCTTCTTAACTCATGTATTCCTGTTACAAGCAGTTCACTTTCGAGTATGAAAAATTATTAATTATGGACTTAAATACAAAGCCAAAGTTACCCTTCTTAACTCATATGTTCCTATTACCAAAAGTTCGTTTTCGAGTGCAACAAATTATTAATTTTGGACTGAAATACAAAGCCAAAGTTACCCTTCTTAACTCATGTATTCCTGTTACAAGCAGTTCACTTTCGAATATGAAAAATTATTAATTTTGGACTTAAATACAAAGCCAAAGTTACCCTTCATAACTCATATGTTCCTATTACCAAAAGTTCGTTTTCGAGTGCGACAAATTATTAATCTTGGACTGAAATACAAAGCCAAACTTATCCTTCTTCACTCATGTATTTCTGTTACAAGCAGTTCACTTTCGAGTATGAAAAATTATTAATTTTGGACTTAAATACAAAGCTAAAGTTACCCTTCTTAACTCATGTGTTCCTATTACCAAAAGTTCGTTTTCGAGTGCGACAAATTATTAATTTTAGACTTAAATACAAAGCCAAAGTTACCCTTCTTAACTCATGTGTTCCTATTACCAAAAGTTCGTTTTCGAGTGCAACAAATTATTAATTTTGGACTGAAATACAAAGCCAAAGTTACCCTTCTTAACTCATGTATTCCTGTTACAAGCAGTTCACTTTCGAGTATGAAAAATTATTAATTTTGGACTTAAATACAAAGCCAAAGTTACCCTTCTTAACTCATGTGTTCCTATTACCAAAAGTTCGTTTTCGAGTGCGACAAATTATTAATTTTGGACTTAAATACAAAGCCAAAGTTACCCTTCTTAACTCATGTGTTCTTATTGCCAAAAGTTCGTTTTCGAGTGCGACAAATTATTAATTTTGAACTTAAATACAAAGCCAAAGTTACCCTTCTTAACTCATGTGTTCCTGTTACAAACAGTTCATTTTCCAGTATGAAAAATTATTAAGTTTGGACTTAAATACAAAGCCAAAGTTACCCTTCTTAACTCATGTGTTCGTGTTACAAACAGTTCATTTTCGAGTATGAAAAATTATTAATTTTGGACTTAAATACAAAGCCAAAGTTACCCTTCTTAACTCATGTGTTCCTGTTACAAAGAGTTCATCTTCAAGTATGAAAAATTATTAATTTTGGACTGAAATACGAACCCAAACTTACCCTTCTTAACTCATGTATTCCTGTTACAAGCAGTTCACTTTCGAGTATGAAAAATTATTAATTATGGACTTAAATACAAAGCCAAAGTTACCCTTCTTAACTCATGTGTTCCTATTACCAAAAGTTCGTTTTCGAGTGCAACAAATTATTAATTTTGGACTGAAATACAAAGCCAAAGTTACCCTTCTTAACTCATGTATTCCTGTTACAAGCAGTTCACTTTCGAGTATGAAAAATTATTAATTTTGGACTTAAATACAAAGCCAAAGTTACCCTTCTTAACTCATGTGTTCCTATTACCAAAAGTTCGTTTTCGAGTGCAACAAATTATTAATTTTGGACTGAAATACAAAGCCAAAGTTACCCTTCTTAACTCATGTATTCCTGTTACAAGCAGTTCACTTTCGAGTATGAAAAATTATTAATTTTGGACTGAAATACAAAGCCAAAGTTACCCTTCTTAACTCATGTATTCCTGTTACAAGCAGTTCACTTTCGAGTATGAAAAATTATTAATTTTGGACTTAAATACAAAGCCAAAGTTACCCTTCTTAACTCATATGTTCCTATTACCAAAAGTTCGTTTTCGAGTGCGACAAATTATTAATTTTGGGCTGAAATACAAAGCCAAACTTACCCTTCTTAACTCATGTATGCCTGTTACAAGCAGTTCACTTTCGAGTATGAAAAATTATTAATTTTGGACTTAAATACAAAGCCAAAGTTACCCTTCTTAACTCATGTGTTCCTATTACCAAAAGTTCGTTTTCGAGTGCAACAAATTATTAATTTTGGACTGAAATACAAAGCCAAAGTTACCCTTCTTAACTCATGTATTCCTGTTACAAGCAGTTCACTTTCGAGTATGAAAAATTATTAATTTTGGACTGAAATACAAAGCCAAAGTTACCCTTCTTAACTCATGTATTCCTGTTACAAGCAGTTCACTTTCGAGTATGAAAAATTATTAATTTTGGACTTAAATACAAAGCCAAAGTTACCCTTCTTAACTCATGTGTTCCTATTACCAAAAGTTCGTTTTCGAGTGCGACAAATTATTAATTTTGAACTTAAATACAAAGCCAAAGTTACCCTTCTTAACTCATGTGTTCCTATTACCAAAAGTTCGTTTTCGAGTGCGACAAATTATTAATTTTGGACTGAAATACAAAGCCAAAGTTACCCTTCTTAACTCATGTGTTCCTATTACCAAAAGTTCGTTTTCGAGTGCGACAAATTATTAATTTTGGACTTAAATACAAAGCCAAAGTTACCCTTCTTAACTCATGTGTTCCTATTACCAAAAGTTCGTTTTCGAGTGCAACAAATTATTAATTTTGGACTGAAATACAAAGCCAAAGTTACCCTTCTTAACTCATGTATTCCTGTTACAAGCAGTTCACTTTCGAGTATAAAAAATTATTAATTTTGGACTTAAATACAAAGCCAAAGTTACCCTTCTTAACTCATATGTTCCTATTACCAAAAGTTCGTTTTCGAGTGCGACAAATTATTAATCTTGGACTGAAATACAAAGCCAAACTTATCCTTCTTCACTCATGTATTTCTGTTACAAGCAGTTCACTTTCGAGTATGAAAAATTATTAATTTTGGACTTAAATACAAAGCCAAAGTTACCCTTCTTAACTCATGTGTTCCTATTACCAAAAGTTCGTTTTCGAGTGCGACAAATTATTAATTTTGGACTTAAATACAAAGCCAAAGTTACCCTTCTTAACTCATGTGTTCCTATTACCAAAAGTTCGTTTTCGAGTGCAACAAATTATTAATTTTGGACTGAAATACAAAGCCAAAGTTACCCTTCCTAACTCATGTATTCCTGTTACAAGCAGTTCACTTTCGAGTATGAAAAATTATTAATTTTGGACTTAAATACAAAGCCAAAGTTACCCTTCTTAACTCATGTGTTCCTATTACCAAAAGTTCGTTTTCGAGTGCGACAAATTATTAATTTTGGACTTAAATACAAAGCCAAAGTTACCCTTCTTAACTCATGTGTTCTTATTGCCAAAAGTTCGTTTTCGAGTGCGACAAATTATTAATTTTGAACTTAAATACAAAGCCAAAGTTACCCTTCTTAACTCATGTGTTCCTGTTACAAACAGTTCATTTTCCAGTATGAAAAATTATTAAGTTTGGACTTAAATACAAAGCCAAAGTTACCCTTCTTAACTCGTGTGTTCGTGTTACAAACAGTTCATTTTCGAGTATGAAAAATTATTAATTTTGGACTTAAATACAAAGCCAAAGTTACCCTTCACTCATGTGTTCCTGTTACAAAGAGTTCATCTTCAAGTATGAAAAATTATTAATTTTGGACTGAAATACGAACCCAAACCTACCCTTCTTAACTCATGTATTCCTGTTACAAGCAGTTCACTTTCGAGTATGAAAAATTATTAATTATGGACTTAAATACAAAGCCAAAGTTACCCTTCTTAACTCATGTGTTCCTATTACCAAAAGTTCGTTTTCGAGTGCAACAAATTATTAATTTTGGACTGAAATACAAAGCCAAAGTTACCCTTCTTAACTCATGTATTCCTGTTACAAGCAGTTCACTTTCGAGTATGAAAAATTATTAATTTTGGACTTAAATACAAAGCCAAAGTTACCCTTCTTAACTCATGTGTTCCTATTACCAAAAGTTCGTTTTCGAGTGCAACAAATTATTAATTTTGGACTGAAATACAAAGCCAAAGTTACCCTTCTTAACTCATGTATTCCTGTTACAAGCAGTTCACTTTCGAGTATGAAAAATTATTAATTTTGGACTGAAATACAAAGCCAAAGTTACCCTTCTTAACTCATGTATTCCTGTTACAAGCAGTTCACTTTCGAGTATGAAAAATTATTAATTTTGGACTTAAATACAAAGCCAAAGTTACCCTTCTTAACTCATATGTTCCTATTACCAAAAGTTCGTTTTCGAGTGCGACAAATTATTAATCTTGGACTGAAATACAAAGCCAAACTTATCCTTCTTCAGTCATGTATTTCTGTTACAAGCAGTTCACTTTCGAGTATGAAAAATTATTAATTTTGGACTTAAATACAAAGCCAAAGTTACCCTTCTTAACTCATGTGTTCCTATTACCAAAAGTTCGTTTTCGAGTGCGACAAATTATTAATTTTGGACTTAAATACAAAGCCAAAGTTACCCTTCTTAACTCATGTGTTCCTGTTACCAAAAGTTCGTTTTCGAGTGCGACAAATTATTAATTTTGGACTGAAATACAAAGCCAAAGTTACCCTTCTTAACTCATGTGTTCCTATTACCAACAGTTCGTTTTCGAGTGCAACAAATTATTAATTTTGGACTTAAATACAAAGCCAAAGTTACCCTTCTTAACTCATGTATTCCTGTTACAAGCAGTTCACTTTCGAGTATGAAAAATTATTAATTTTGGACTTAAATACAAAGCCAAAGTTACCCTTCTTAACTCATGTGTTCCTATTACCAAAAGTTCGTTTTCGAGTGCAACAAATTATTAATTTTGGACTGAAATACAAAGCCAAAGTTACCCTTCTTAACTCATGTATTCCTGTTACAAGCAGTTCACTTTCGAGTATGAAAAATTATTAATTTTGGACTTAAATACAAAGCCAAAGTTACCCTTCTTAACTCATGTGTTCCTATTACCAAAAGTTCGTTTTCGAGTGCAACAAATTATTAATTTTGGACTGAAATACAAAGCCAAAGTTACCCTTCTTAACTCATGTATTCCTGTTACAAGCAGTTCACTTTCGAGTATGAAAAATTATTAATTTTGGACTTAAATACAAAGCCAAAGTTACCCTTCTTCACTAGTGTATTCCTGTTACAAGCAGTTCACTTTCGAGTATGAAAAATTATTAATTTTGGTCTTATATACAAAGCCAAAGTTACCCTTCTTAATTCATGTGTTCCTGTTACAAAGAGTTCATCTTCAAGTATGAAAAATTATTAATTTTGGACTGAAATACGAACCCAAACTTACCCTTCTTAACTCATGTATTCCTGTTACAAGCAGTTCACTTTCGAGTATGAAAATTATTAATTTTGGACTTAAATACAAAGCCAAACTTACCCTTCTTCACTAGTGTATTCCTGTTACAAGCAGTTCACTTTCGAGTATGAAAAATTATTAATTTTGGTCTTATATACAAAGCCAAAGTTACCCTTCTTAATTCATGTGTTCCTGTTACAAAGAGTTCATCTTCAAGTATGAAAAATTATTAATTTTGGACTGAAATACGAACCCAAACTTACCCTTCTTAACTCATGTATTCCTGTTACAAGCAGTTCACTTTCGAGTATGAAAAATTATTAATTATGGACTTAAATACAAAGCCAAAGTTACCCTTCTTAACTCATATGTTCCTATTACCAAAAGTTCGTTTTCGAGTGCAACAAATTATTAATTTTGGACTGAAATACAAAGCCAAAGTTACCCTTCTTAACTCATGTATTCCTGTTACAAGCAGTTCACTTTCGAATATGAAAAATTATTAATTTTGGACTTAAATACAAAGCCAAAGTTACCCTTCATAACTCATATGTTCCTATTACCAAAAGTTCGTTTTCGAGTGCGACAAATTATTAATCTTGGACTGAAATACAAAGCCAAACTTATCCTTCTTCACTCATGTATTTCTGTTACAAGCAGTTCACTTTCGAGTATGAAAAATTATTAATTTTGGACTTAAATACAAAGCTAAAGTTACCCTTCTTAACTCATGTGTTCCTATTACCAAAAGTTCGTTTTCGAGTGCGACAAATTATTAATTTTAGACTTAAATACAAAGCCAAAGTTACCCTTCTTAACTCATGTGTTCCTATTACCAAAAGTTCGTTTTCGAGTGCAACAAATTATTAATTTTGGACTGAAATACAAAGCCAAAGTTACCCTTCTTAACTCATGTATTCCTGTTACAAGCAGTTCACTTTCGAGTATGAAAAATTATTAATTTTGGACTTAAATACAAAGCCAAAGTTACCCTTCTTAACTCATGTGTTCCTATTACCAAAAGTTCGTTTTCGAGTGCGACAAATTATTAATTTTGGACTTAAATACAAAGCCAAAGTTACCCTTCTTAACTCATGTGTTCTTATTGCCAAAAGTTCGTTTTCGAGTGCGACAAATTATTAATTTTGAACTTAAATACAAAGCCAAAGTTACCCTTCTTAACTCATGTGTTCCTGTTACAAACAGTTCATTTTCCAGTATGAAAAATTATTAAGTTTGGACTTAAATACAAAGCCAAAGTTACCCTTCTTAACTCATGTGTTCGTGTTACAAACAGTTCATTTTCGAGTATGAAAAATTATTAATTTTGGACTTAAATACAAAGCCAAAGTTACCCTTCTTAACTCATGTGTTCCTGTTACAAAGAGTTCATCTTCAAGTATGAAAAATTATTAATTTTGGACTGAAATACGAACCCAAACTTACCCTTCTTAACTCATGTATTCCTGTTACAAGCAGTTCACTTTCGAGTATGAAAAATTATTAATTATGGACTTAAATACAAAGCCAAAGTTACCCTTCTTAACTCATGTGTTCCTATTACCAAAAGTTCGTTTTCGAGTGCAACAAATTATTAATTTTGGACTGAAATACAAAGCCAAAGTTACCCTTCTTAACTCATGTATTCCTGTTACAAGCAGTTCACTTTCGAGTATGAAAAATTATTAATTTTGGACTTAAATACAAAGCCAAAGTTACCCTTCTTAACTCATGTGTTCCTATTACCAAAAGTTCGTTTTCGAGTGCAACAAATTATTAATTTTGGACTGAAATACAAAGCCAAAGTTACCCTTCTTAACTCATGTATTCCTGTTACAAGCAGTTCACTTTCGAGTATGAAAAATTATTAATTTTGGACTGAAATACAAAGCCAAAGTTACCCTTCTTAACTCATGTATTCCTGTTACAAGCAGTTCACTTTCGAGTATGAAAAATTATTAATTTTGGACTTAAATACAAAGCCAAAGTTACCCTTCTTAACTCATATGTTCCTATTACCAAAAGTTCGTTTTCGAGTGCGACAAATTATTAATTTTGGGCTGAAATACAAAGCCAAACTTACCCTTCTTAACTCATGTATTCCTGTTACAAGCAGTTCACTTTCGAGTATGAAAAATTATTAATTTTGGACTTAAATACAAAGCCAAAGTTACCCTTCTTAACTCATGTGTTCCTATTACCAAAAGTTCGTTTTCGAGTGCAACAAATTATTAATTTTGGACTGAAATACAAAGCCAAAGTTACCCTTCTTAACTCATGTATTCCTGTTACAAGCAGTTCACTTTCGAGTATGAAAAATTATTAATTTTGGACTGAAATACAAAGCCAAAGTTACCCTTCTTAACTCATGTATTCCTGTTACAAGCAGTTCACTTTCGAGTATGAAAAATTATTAATTTTGGACTTAAATACAAAGCCAAAGTTACCCTTCTTAACTCATGTGTTCCTATTACCAAAAGTTCGTTTTCGAGTGCGACAAATTATTAATTTTGGACTTAAATACAAAGCCAAAGTTACCCTTCTTAACTCATGTGTTCCTATTACCAAAAGTTCGTTTTCGAGTGCGACAAATTATTAATTTTGGACTGAAATACAAAGCCAAAGTTACCCTTCTTAACTCATGTGTTCCTATTACCAAAAGTTCGTTTTCGAGTGCGACAAATTATTAATTTTGGACTTAAATACAAAGCCAAAGTTACCCTTCTTAACTCATGTGTTCCTATTACCAAAAGTTCGTTTTCGAGTGCAACAAATTATTAATTTTGGACTGAAATACAAAGCCAAAGTTACCCTTCTTAACTCATGTATTCCTGTTACAAGCAGTTCACTTTCGAGTATAAAAAATTATTAATTTTGGACTTAAATACAAAGCCAAAGTTACCCTTCTTAACTCATATGTTCCTATTACCAAAAGTTCGTTTTCGAGTGCGACAAATTATTAATCTTGGACTGAAATACAAAGCCAAACTTATCCTTCTTCACTCATGTATTTCTGTTACAAGCAGTTCACTTTCGAGTATGAAAAATTATTAATTTTGGACTTAAATACAAAGCCAAAGTTACCCTTCTTAACTCATGTGTTCCTATTACCAAAAGTTCGTTTTCGAGTGCGACAAATTATTAATTTTGGACTTAAATACAAAGCCAAAGTTACCCTTCTTAACTCATGTGTTCCTATTACCAAAAGTTCGTTTTCGAGTGCAACAAATTATTAATTTTGGACTGAAATACAAAGCCAAAGTTACCCTTCCTAACTCATGTATTCCTGTTACAAGCAGTTCACTTTCGAGTATGAAAAATTATTAATTTTGGACTTAAATACAAAGCCAAAGTTACCCTTCTTAACTCATGTGTTCCTATTACCAAAAGTTCGTTTTCGAGTGCGACAAATTATTAATTTTGGACTTAAATACAAAGCCAAAGTTACCCTTCTTAACTCATGTGTTCTTATTGCCAAAAGTTCGTTTTCGAGTGCGACAAATTATTAATTTTGAACTTAAATACAAAGCCAAAGTTACCCTTCCTAACTCATGTATTCCTGTTACAAGCAGTTCACTTTCGAGTATGAAAAATTATTAATTTTGGACTTAAATACAAAGCCAAAGTTACCCTTCTTAACTCATGTGTTCCTATTACCAAAAGTTCGTTTTCGAGTGCGACAAATTATTAATTTTGGACTTAAATACAAAGCCAAAGTTACCCTTCTTAACTCATGTGTTCTTATTGCCAAAAGTTCGTTTTCGAGTGCGACAAATTATTAATTTTGGACTTAAATACAAAGCCAAAGTTACCCTTCTTAACTCATGTGTTCCTATTACCAAAAGTTCGTTTTCGAGTGCGACAAATTATTAATTTTGGACTTAAATACAAAGCCAAAGTTACCCTTCTTAACTCATGTGTTCCTATTACCAAAAGTTCGTTTTCGAGTGCAACAAATTATTAATTTTGGACTGAAATACAAAGCCAAAGTTACCCTTCTTAACTCATGTATTCCTGTTACAAGCAGTTCACTTTCGAGTATGAAAAATTATTAATTTTGGACTTAAATACAAAGCCAAAGTTACCCTTCTTAACTCATGTGTTCCTATTACCAAAAGTTCGTTTTCGAGTGCAACAAATTATTAATTTTGGACTGAAATACAAAGCCAAAGTTACCCTTCTTAACTCATGTATTCCTGTTACAAGCAGTTCACTTTCGAGTATGAAAAATTATTAATTTTGGACTGAAATACAAAGCCAAAGTTACCCTTCTTAACTCATGTATTCCTGTTACAAGCAGTTCACTTTCGAGTATGAAAAATTATTAATTTTGGACTTAAATACAAAGCCAAAGTTACCCTTCTTAACTCATATGTTCCTATTACCAAAAGTTCGTTTTCGAGTGCGACAAATTATTAATCTTGGACTGAAATACAAAGCCAAACTTATCCTTCTTCAGTCATGTATTTCTGTTACAAGCAGTTCACTTTCGAGTATGAAAAATTATTAATTTTGGACTTAAATACAAAGCCAAAGTTACCCTTCTTAACTCATGTGTTCCTATTACCAAAAGTTCGTTTTCGAGTGCGACAAATTATTAATTTTGGACTTAAATACAAAGCCAAAGTTACCCTTCTTAACTCATGTGTTCCTGTTACCAAAAGTTCGTTTTCGAGTGCGACAAATTATTAATTTTGGACTGAAATACAAAGCCAAAGTTACCCTTCTTAACTCATGTGTTCCTATTACCAACAGTTCGTTTTCGAGTGCAACAAATTATTAATTTTGGACTTAAATACAAAGCCAAAGTTACCCTTCTTAACTCATGTATTCCTGTTACAAGCAGTTCACTTTCGAGTATGAAAAATTATTAATTTTGGACTTAAATACAAAGCCAAAGTTACCCTTCTTAACTCATGTGTTCCTATTACCAAAAGTTCGTTTTCGAGTGCAACAAATTATTAATTTTGGACTGAAATACAAAGCCAAAGTTACCCTTCTTAACTCATGTATTCCTGTTACAAGCAGTTCACTTTCGAGTATGAAAAATTATTAATTTTGGACTTAAATACAAAGCCAAAGTTACCCTTCTTAACTCATGTGTTCCTATTACCAAAAGTTCGTTTTCGAGTGCAACAAATTATTAATTTTGGACTGAAATACAAAGCCAAAGTTACCCTTCTTAACTCATGTATTCCTGTTACAAGCAGTTCACTTTCGAGTATGAAAAATTATTAATTTTGGACTTAAATACAAAGCCAAAGTTACCCTTCTTAACTCATGTGTTCCTATTACCAAAAGATCGTTTTCGTGTGCGACAAATTATTAATTTTGGACTGAAATACAAAGACAAACTTACCCTTCTTAACTCATGTATTCCTGTTACAAGCAGTTCACTTTCGAGTATGAAAAATTATTAATTTTGTACTTAAATACAAAGCCAAAGTTACCCTTCTTAACTCATGTGTTCCTGTTACAAGCAGTTCACTGTCGAGTATGAAAAATTATTAATTTTGGACTTAAATACAAAGCCAAAGTTACCCTTCTTAACTCATGTGTTCCTATTACCAAAAGATCGTTGTCGTGTGCGACAAATTATTAATTTTGGACTGAAATACAAAGACAAACTTACCCTTCTTAACTCATGTGTTCCTGTTACAAGCAGTTCACTTTCGAGTATGAAAAATTATTAATTTTGGACTTAAATACAAAGCCAAAGTTACCCTTCTTAACTCATGTGTTCCTATTACCAAAAGTACGTTTTCGAGTGCGACAAATTATTAATTTAAGACTGAAATACAAAGCCAAACTTACCCTTCTTAACTCATGTATTCCTGTTACAAGCAGTTCACTTTCGAGTATGAAAAATTATTAATTTTGGACTTAATTACGAAGCCAAAGTTACCCTTCTTAACTCATGTGTTCCTGTTACAAGCAGTTCACTTTCGAGTATGAAAAATTATTAATTTTGGACTTAATTACAAAGCCAAAGTTACCCTTCTTAACTCATGTGTTCCTATTACCAAAAGTACGTTTTCGAGTGCGACAAATTATTAATTTTGGACTGAAATACAAAGCCAAACTTACCCTTTTTAACTCATGTGTTCCTGTTACAAGCAGTTCACTTTCGAGTATGAAAAATTATTAATTTTGGACTTAAATACAAAGCCAAAGTTACCCTTCTTAACTCATGTGTTCCTATTACCAAAAGTACGTTTTCGAGTGCGACAAATTATTAATTTAAGACTGAAATACAAAGCCAAACTTACCCTTCTTAACTCATGTATTCCTGTTACAAGCAGTTCACTTTCGAGTATGAAAAATTATTAATTTTGGACTTAATTACAAAGCCAAAGTTACCCTTCTTAACTCATGTGTTCCTATTACCAAAAGATCGTTTTCGTGTGCGACAAATTATTAATTTTGGACTGAAATACAAAGACAAACTTACCCTTCTTAACTCATGTATTCCTGTTACAAGCAGTTCACTTTCGAGTATGAAAAATTATTAATTTTGGACTTAATTACAAAGCCAAAGTTACCCTTCTTAACTCATGTGTTCCTATTACCAACAGTTCGTTTTCGAGTGCGGCAAATTATTAATTTAAGACTGAAATACAAAGCCAAACTTACCCTTCTTAACTCATGTATTCCTGTTACAAGCAGTTCACTTTCGAGTATGAAAAATTATTAATTTTGGACTTAAATACAAAGCCAAAGTTACCCTTCTTAACTCATGTGTTCCTATTACCAAAAGATCGTTTTTTCGTGCGACAAATTATTAATTTTGGACTGAAATACAAAGACAAACTTACCCTTCTTAACTCATGTATTCCTGTTACAAGCAGTTCACTTTCGAGTATGAAAAATTATTAATTTTGTACTTAAATACAAAGCCAAAGTTACCCTTCTTAACTCATGTGTTCCTATTACCAAAAGTTCGTTTTCGAGTGCGACAAATTATTAATTTTGGACTTAAATACAAAGCCAAAGTTACCCTTCTTAACTCATGTGTTCCTATTACCAAAAGTTCGTTTTCGAGTGCGACAAATTATTAATTTTGGACTGAAATACAAAGCCAAACTTACCCTTCGGAACTCATGTGTTCCTATTGCCAAAAGTTCGTTTTCGACTGCGACAAATTATTAATTTTGGACTGAAATACAAAGCCAAACTTACCCTTCTTAACTCATGTGTTCCTGTTACAAGCAATTCACTTTCGAGTGTGAAAAATTATTAATTTTGGACTTAAATACAAAGCCAAAGTTACCCTTCTTAACTCATGTGTTCCTGTTACAAACAGTCCATTTTCCAGTATCAAAAATTATTAAGTTTGGACTTAAATACAAAGCCAAAGTTACCCTTCTTAACTCATGTGTTCCTGTTACAAACAGTTCATTTTCCAGTATGAAAAATTATTAATTTTGGACTTAAATACAAAGCCAAAGTTACCCTTCTTAACTCATGTGTTCCTGTTACAAACAGTTCATTTTCCAGTATGAAAAATTATTAATTTTGGACTGAAATACGAACCCAAACTTACCCTTCTTAACTCATGTATTCCTGTTACAAGCAGTTCACTTTCGAGTATGAAAAATTATTAATTTTGGACTTAAATACAAAGCCAAAGTTACCCTTCTTAACTCATGTGTTCCTATTACCAAAAGTTCGTTTTCGAGTGCGGCAAATTATTAATTTAAGACTGAAATACAAAGCCAAACTTACCCTTCTTAACTCATGTATTCCTGTTACAAGCAGTTCACTTTCGAGTATGAAAAATTATTAATTTTGGACTTAATTACAAAGCCAAAGTTACCCTTCTTAACTCATGTGTTCCTATTATCAAAAGTACGTTTTCGAGTGCGACAAATTATTAATTTTGGACTGAAATACAAAGCCAAACTTACCCTTCTTAACTCATGTGTTCCTGTTACAAGCAGTTCACTTTCGAGTATGAAAAATTATTAATTTAGTACTTAAATACAAAGCCAAAGTTACCCTTCTTAACTCATGTGTTCCTGTTACAAGCAGTTCACTTTCGAGTATGAAAAATTATTAATTTTGGACTTAATTACAAAGCCAAAGTTACCCTTCTTAACTCATGTGTTCCTATTACCAAAAGTACGTTTTCGAGTGCGACAAATTATTAATTTTGGACTGAAATACAAAGCCAAACTTACCCTTCTTAACTCATGTGTTCCTGTTACAAGCAGTTCACTTTCGAGTATGAAAAATTATTAATTTTGGACTTAAATACAAAGCCAAAGTTACCCTTCTTAACTTAAGTGTTCCTATTACCAAAAGTACGTTTTCGAGTGCGACAAATTATTAATTTAAGACTGAAATACAAAGCCAAACTTACCCTTCTTAACTCATGTATTCCTGTTACAAGCAGTTCACTTTCGAGTATGAAAAATTATTAATTTTGGACTTAATTACAAAGCCAAAGTTACCCTTCTTAACTCATGTGTTCCTATTATCAAAAGTACGTTTTCGAGTGCGACAAATTATTAATTTTGGACTGAAATACAAAGCCAAACTTACCCTTCTTAACTCATGTGTTCCTGTTACAAGCAGTTCACTTTCGAGTATGAAAAATTATTAATTTAGTACTTAAATACAAAGCCAAAGTTACCCTTCTTAACTCATGTGTTCCTGTTACAAGCAGTTCACTTTCGAGTATGAAAAATTATTAATTTTGGACTTAATTACAAAGCCAAAGTTACCCTTCTTAACTCATGTGTTCCTATTACCAAAAGTTCGTTTTCGAGTGCGGCAAATTATTAATTTAAGACTGAAATACAAAGCCAAACTTACCCTTCTTAACTCATGTATTCCTGTTACAAGCAGTTCACTTTCGAGTATGAAAAATTATTAATTTTGGACTTAAATACAAAGCCAAAGTTACCCTTCTTAACTCATGTATTCCTGTTACAAGCAGTTCACTTTCGAGTATGAAAAATTATTAATTTTGTACTTAAATACAAAGCCAAAGTTACCCTTCTTAACTCATGTGTTCCTATTACCAAAAGATCGTTTTCGTGTGCGACAAATTATTAATTTTGGACTGAAATACAAAGACAAACTTACCCTTCTTAACTCATGTATTCCTGTTACAAGCAGTTCACTTTCGAGTATGAAAAATTATTAATTTTGGACTTAATTACAAAGCCAAAGTTACCCTTCTTAACTCATGTGTTCCTATTACCAAAAGTTCGTTTTCGAGTGCGGCAAATTATTAATTTAAGACTGAAATACAAAGCCAAACTTACCCTTCTTAACTCATGTATTCCTGTTACAAGCAGTTCACTTTCGAGTATGAAAAATTATTAATTTTGGACTTAAATACAAAGCCAAAGTTACCCTTCTTAACTCATGTATTCCTGTTACAAGCAGTTCACTTTCGAGTATGAAAAATTATTAATTTTGTACTTAAATACAAAGCCAAAGTTACCCTTCTTAACTCATGTGTTCCTGTTACAAGCAGTTCACTGTCGAGTATGAAAAATTATTAATTTTGGACTTAAATACAAAGCCAAAGTTACCCTTCTTAACTCATGTGTTCCTATTACCAAAAGATCGTTTTCGTGTGCGACAAATTATTAATTTTGGACTGAAATACAAAGACAAACTTACCCTTCTTAACTCATGTATTCCTGTTACAAGCAGTTCACTTTCGAGTATGAAAAATTATTAATTTTGTACTTAAATACAAAGCCAAAGTTACCCTTCTTAACTCATGTGTTCCTGTTACAAGCAGTTCACTTTCGAGTATGAAAAATTATTAATTTTGGACTTAATTACAAAGCCAAAGTTACCCTTCTTAACTCATGTGTTCCTATTACCAAAAGATCGTTTTCGTGTGCGACAAATTATTAATTTTGGACTGAAATACAAAGACAAACTTACCCTTCTTAACTCATGTATTCCTGTTACAAGCAGTTCACTTTCGAGTATGAAAAATTATTAATTTTGGACTTAATTACAAAGCCAAAGTTACCCTTCTTAACTCATGTGTTCCTATTACCAAAAGTTCGTTTTCGAGTGCGGCAAATTATTAATTTAAGACTGAAATACAAAGCCAAACTTACCCTTCTTAACTCATGTATTCCTGTTACAAGCAGTTCACTTTCGAGTATGAAAAATTATTAATTTTGGACTGAAATACAAAGACAAACTTACCCTTCTTAACTCATGTATTCCTGTTACAAGCAGTTCACTTTCGAGTATGAAAAATTATTAATTTTGTACTTAAATACAAAGCCAAAGTTACCCTTCTTAACTCATGTGTTCCTGTTACAAGCAGTTCACTGTCGAGTATGAAAAATTATTAATTTTGGACTTAAATACAAAGCCAAAGTTACCCTTCTTAACTCATGTGTTCCTATTACCAAAAGATCGTTGTCGTGTGCGACAAATTATTAATTTTGGACTGAAATACAAAGACAAACTTACCCTTCTTAACTCATGTATTCCTGTTACAAGCAGTTCACTTTCGAGTATGAAAAATTATTAATTTTGGACTTAATTACAAAGCCAAAGTTACCCTTCTTAACTCATGTGTTCCTATTACCAAAAGTAGGTTTCCGAGTGCGACAAATTATTAATTTTGGACTGAAATACAAAGCCAAACTTACCCTTCTTAACTCATGTGTTCCTGTTACAAGCAGTTCACTTTCGAGTATGAAAAATTATTAATTTTGGACTTAAATACAAAGCCAAAGTTACCCTTCTTAACTCATGTGTTCCTATTACCAAAAGTACGTTTTCGAGTGCGACAAATTATTAATTTAAGACTGAAATACAAAGCCAAACTTACCCTTCTTAACTCATGTATTCCTGTTACAAGCAGTTCACTTTCGAGTATGAAAAATTATTAATTTTGGACTTAATTACAAAACCAAAGTTACCCTTCTTAACTCATGTGTTCCTATTATCAAAAGTACGTTTTCGAGTGCGACAAATTATTAATTTTGGACTGAAATACAAAGCCAAACTTACCCTTCTTAACTCATGTGTTCCTGTTACAAGCAGTTCACTTTCGAGTATGAAGAATTATTAATTTAGTACTTAAATACAAAGCCAAAGTTACCCTTCTTAACTCATGTGTTCCTGTTACAAGCAGTTCACTTTCGAGTATGAAAAATTATTAATTTTGGACTTAATTACAAAGCCAAAGTTACCCTTCTTAACTCATGTGTTCCTATTACCAAAAGTACGTTTTCGAGTGCGACAAATTATTAATTTTGGACTGAAATACAAAGCCAAACTTACCCTTCGTAACTCATGTGTTCCTGTTACAAGCAGTTCACTTTCGAGTATGAAAAATTATTAATTTTGGACTTAAATACAAAGCCAAAGTTACCCTTCTTAACTCATGTGTTCCTATTACCAAAAGTACGTTTTCGAGTGCGACAAATTATTAATTTAAGACTGAAATACAAAGCCAAACTTACCCTTCTTAACTCATGTGTTCCTGTTACAAGCAGTTCACTTTCGAGTATGAAGAATTATTAATTTAGTACTTAAATACAAAGCCAAAGTTACCCTTCTTAACTCATGTGTTCCTGTTACAAGCAGTTCACTTTCGAGTATGAAAAATTATTAATTTTGGACTTAATTACAAAGCCAAAGTTACCCTTCTTAACTCATGTGTTCCTATTACCAAAAGTACGTTTTCGAGTGCGACAAATTATTAATTTTGGACTGAAATACAAAGCCAAACTTACCCTTCGTAACTCATGTGTTCCTGTTACAAGCAGTTCACTTTCGAGTATGAAAAATTATTAATTTTGGACTTAAATACAAAGCCAAAGTTACCCTTCTTAACTCATGTGTTCCTATTACCAAAAGTACGTTTTCGAGTGCGACAAATTATTAATTTAAGACTGAAATACAAAGCCAAACTTACCCTTCTTAACTCATGTATTCCTGTTACAAGCAGTTCACTTTCGAGTATGAAAAATTATTAATTTTGGACTTAATTACAAAGCCAAAGTTACCCTTCTTAACTCATGTGTTCCTATTATCAAAAGTACGTTTTCGAGTGCGACAAATTATTAATTTTGGGCTGAAATACAAAGCCAAACTTACCCTTCTTAACTCATGTGTTCCTATTGCCAAAAGTTCGTTTTCGAGTGCGACAAATTATTAATTTTGGACTGAAATACAAAGCCAAACTTATCCTTCTTCACTCATGTATTTCTGTTACAAGCAGTTCACTTTCGAGTATGAAAAATTATTAATTTTGGACTTAAATACAAAGCCATAGTTACCCTTCTTAACTCATGTGTTCCTATTACCAAAAGTTCGTTTTCGAGTGCGACAAATTATTAATTTTGGACTTAAATACAAAGCCAAAGTTACCCTTCTTAACTCATGTGTTCCTATTACCAAAAGTTCGTTTTCGAGTGCAACAAATTATTAATTTTGGACTGAAATAAAAAGCCAAAGTTACCCTTCCTAACTCATGTATTCCTGTTACAAGCAGTTCACTTTCGAGTATGAAAAATTATTAATTTTGGACTTAAATACAAAGCCAAAGTTACCCTTCTTAACTCATGTGTTCCTATTACCAAAAGTTCGTTTTCGAGTGCGACAAATTATTAATTTTGGACTTAAATACAAAGCCAAAGTTACCCTTCTTAACTCATGTGTTCTTATTGCCAAAAGTTCGTTTTCGAGTGCGACAAATTATTAATTTTGAACTTAAATACAAAGCCAAAGTTACTCTTCTTAACTCATGTGTTCCTGTTACAAACAGTTCATTTTCCAGTATGAAAAATTATTAAGTTTGGACTTAAATACAAAGCCAAAGTTACCCTTCTTAACTCATGTGTTCGTGTTACAAACAGTTCATTTTCGAGTATGAAAAATTATTAATTTTGGACTTAAATACAAAGCCAAAGTTACCCTTCACTCATGTGTTCCTGTTACAAAGAGTTCATCTTCAAGTATGAAAAATTATTAATTTTGGACTGAAATACGAACCCAAACCTACCCTTCTTAACTCATGTATTCCTGTTACAAGCAGTTCACTTTCGAGTATGAAAAATTATTAATTATGGACTTAAATACAAAGCCAAAGTTACCCTTCTTAACTCATGTGTTCCTATTACCAAAAGTTCGTTTTCGAGTGCAACAAATTATTAATTTTGGACTGAAATACAAAGCCAAAGTTACCCTTCTTAACTCATGTATTCCTGTTACAAGCAGTTCACTTTCGAGTATGAAAAATTATTAATTTTGGACTTAAATACAAAGCCAAAGTTACCCTTCTTAACTCATGTATTCCTGTTACAAGCAGTTCACTTTCGAGTATGAAAAATTATTAATTTTGGACTGAAATACAAAGCCAAAGTTACCCTTCTTAACTCATGTATTCCTGTTACAAGCAGTTCACTTTCGAGTATGAAAAATTATTAATTTTGGACTTAAATACAAAGCCAAAGTTACCCTTCTTAACTCATATGTTCCTATTACCAAAAGTTCGTTTTCGAGTGCGACAAATTATTAATCTTGGACTGAAATACAAAGCCAAACTTATCCTTCTTCACTCATGTATTTCTGTTACAAGCAGTTCACTTTCGAGTATGAAAAATTATTAATTTTGGACTTAAATACAAAGCCAAAGTTACCCTTCTTAACTCATGTGTTCCTATTACCAAAAGTTCGTTTTCGAGTGCGACAAATTATTAATTTTGGACTTAAATACAAAGCCAAAGTTACCCTTCTTAACTCATGTGTTCCTGTTACCAAAAGTTCGTTTTCGAGTGCGACAAATTATTAATTTTGGACTGAAATACAAAGCCAAAGTTACCCTTCTTAACTCATGTGTTCCTATTACCAACAGTTCGTTTTCGAGTGCAACAAATTATTAATTTTGGACTGAAATACAAAGCCAAAGTTACCCTTCTTAACTCATGTATTCCTGTTACAAGCAGTTCACTTTCGAGTATGAAAAATTATTAATTTTGGACTTAAATACAAAGCCAAAGTTACCCTTCTTAACTCATATGTTCCTATTACCAAAAGTTCGTTTTCGAGTGCGACAAATTATTAATCTTGGACTGAAATACAAAGCCAAACTTATCCTTCTTCACTCATGTATTTCTGTTACAAGCAGTTCACTTTCGAGTATGAAAAATTATTAATTTTGGACTTAAATACAAAGCCAAAGTTACCCTTCTTAACTCATGTGTTCCTATTACCAAAAGTTCGTTTTCGAGTGCGACAAATTATTAATTTTGGACTTAAATACAAAGCCAAAGTTACCCTTCTTAACTCATGTGTTCCTGTTACCAAAAGTTCGTTTTCGAGTGCGACAAATTATTAATTTTGGACTGAAATACAAAGCCAAAGTTACCCTTCTTAACTCATGTGTTCCTATTACCAAATGTTCGTTTTCGAGTGCAACAAATTATTAATTTTGGACTGAAATACAAAGCCAAAGTTACCCTTCTTAACTCATGTATTCCTGTTACAAGCAGTTCACTTTCGAGTATGAAAAATTATTAATTTTGGACTTAAATACAAAGCCAAAGTTACCCTTCTTAACTCATATGTTCCTATTACCAAAAGTTCGTTTTCGAGTGCGACAAATTATTAATCTTGGACTGAAATACAAAGCCAAACTTATCCTTCTTCACTCATGTATTTCTGTTACAAGCAGTTCACTTTCGAGTATGAAAAATTATTAATTTTGGACTTAAATACAAAGCCAAAGTTACCCTTCTTAACTCATGTGTTCCTATTACCAAAAGTTCGTTTTCGAGTGCGACAAATTATTAATTTTGGACTTAAATACAAAGCCAAAGTTACCCTTCTTAACTCATGTGTTCCTATTACCAAAAGTTCGTTTTCGAGTGCAACAAATTATTAATTTTGGACTGAAATACAAAGCCAAAGTTACCCTTCTTAACTCATGTATTCCTGTTACAAGCAGTTCACTTTCGAGTATGAAAAATTATTAATTTTGGACTTAAATACAAAGCCAAAGTTACCCTTCTTAACTCATGTGTTCCTATTACCAAAAGTTCGTTTTCGAGTGCGACAAATTATTAATTTTGGACTTAAATACAAAGCCAAAGTTACCCTTCTTAACTCATGTGTTCTTATTGCCAAAAGTTCGTTTTCGAGTGCGACAAATTATTAATTTTGAACTTAAATACAAAGCCAAAGTTACCCTTCTTAACTCATGTGTTCCTGTTACAAACAGTTCATTTTCCAGTATGAAAAATTATTAAGTTTGGACTTAAATACAAAGCCAAAGTTACCCTTCTTAACTCATGTGTTCCTGTTACAAACAGTTCATTTTCGAGTATGAAAAATTATTAATTTTGGACTTAAATACAAAGCCAAAGTTACCCTTCACTCATGTGTTCCTGTTACAAAGAGTTCATCTTCAAGTATGAAAAATTATTAATTTTGGACTGAAATACGAACCCAAACTTACCCTTCTTAACTCATGTATTCCTGTTACAAGCAGTTCACTTTCGAGTATGAAAAATTATTAATTATGGACTTAAATACAAAGCCAAAGTTACCCTTCTTAACTCATGTGTTCCTATTACCAAAAGTTCGTTTTCGAGTGCAACAAATTATTAATTTTGGACTGAAATACAAAGCCAAAGTTACCCTTCTTAACTCATGTATTCCTGTTACAAGCAGTTCACTTTCGAGTATGAAAAATTATTAATTTTGGACTTAAATACAAAGCCAAAGTTACCCTTCTTAACTCATGTGTTCCTATTACCAAAAGTTCGTTTTCGAGTGCGACAAATTATTAATTTTGGACTTAAATACAAAGCCAAAGTTACCCTTCTTAACTCATGTGTTCCTATTACCAAAAGTTCGTTTTCGAGTGCCACAAATTATTAATTTTGGACTGAAATACAAAGCCAAAGTTACCCTTCTTAACTCATGTGTTCCTATTACCAAAAGTTAGTTTTCGAGTGCGACAAATTATTAATTTTGGACTTAAATACAAAGCCAAAGTTACCCTTCTTAACTCATGTATTCCTGTTACAAGCAGTTCACTTTCGAGTATGAAAAATTATTAATTTTGGACTTAAATACAAAGCCAACGTTACCCTTCTTAACTCATGTGTTCCTATTACCAAAAGTTCGTTTTCGAGTGCGACAAATTATTAATTTTGGGCTGAAATACAAAGCCAAACTTACCCTTCTTAACTCATGTGTTCCTATTGCCAAAAGTTCGTTTTCGAGTGCGACAAATTATTAATTTTGGACTGAAATACAAAGCCAAACTTACCCTTCTTAACTCATGTGTTCCTATTACCAAAAGTTCGTTTTCGAGTGCAACAAATTATTAATTTTGGACTGAAATACAAAGCCAAAGTTACCCTTCTTAACTCATGTATTCCTGTTACAAGCAGTTCACTTTCGAGTATGAAAAATTATTAATTTTGGACTTAAATACAAAGCCAAAGTTACCCTTCTTAACTCATGTGTTCCTATTACCAAAAGTTCGTTTTCGAGTGCGACAAATTATTAATTTTGGACTTAAATACAAAGCCAAAGTTACCCTTCTTAACTCATGTGTTCCTATTACCAAAAGTTCGTTTTCGAGTGCCACAAATTATTAATTTTGGACTGAAATACAAAGCCAAAGTTACCCTTCTTAACTCATGTGTTCCTATTACCAAAAGTTAGTTTTCGAGTGCGACAAATTATTAATTTTGGACTTAAATACAAAGCCAAAGTTACCCTTCTTAACTCATGTATTCCTGTTACAAGCAGTTCACTTTCGAGTATGAAAAATTATTAATTTTGGACTTAAATACAAAGCCAACGTTACCCTTCTTAACTCATGTGTTCCTATTACCAAAAGTTCGTTTTCGAGTGCGACAAATTATTAATTTTGGGCTGAAATACAAAGCCAAACTTACCCTTCTTAACTCATGTGTTCCTATTGCCAAAAGTTCGTTTTCGAGTGCGACAAATTATTAATTTTGGACTGAAATACAAAGCCAAAGTTACCCTTCTTAACTCATGTATTCCTGTTACAAGCAGTTCACTTTCGAGTATGAAAAATTATTAATTTTGGACTTAAATACAAAGCCAAAGTTACCCTTCTTAACTCATGTGTTCCTATTACCAAAAGTTCGTTTTCGAGTGCGACAAATTATTAATTTTGGACTTAAATACAAAGCCAAAGTTACCCTTCTTAACTCATGTGTTCCTGTTACAAACAGTTCATTTTCGAGTATGAAAAATTATTAATTTTGGACTTAAATACAAAGCCAAAGTTACCCTTCACTCATGTGTTCCTGTTACAAAGAGTTCATCTTCAAGTATGAAAAATTATTAATTTTGGACTGAAATACGAACCCAAACTTACCCTTCTTAACTCATGTATTCCTGTTACAAGCAGTTCACTTTCGAGTATGAAAAATTATTAATTATGGACTTAAATACAAAGCCAAAGTTACCCTTCTTAACTCATGTGTTCCTATTACCAAAAGTTCGTTTTCGAGTGCAACAAATTATTAATTTTGGACTGAAATACAAAGCCAAAGTTACCCTTCTTAACTCATGTATTCCTGTTACAAGCAGTTCACTTTCGAGTATGAAAAATTATTAATTTTGGACTTAAATACAAAGCCAAAGTTACCCTTCTTAACTCATGTGTTCCTGTTACAAACAGTTCATTTTCGAGTATGAAAAATTATTAATTTTGGACTTAAATACAAAGCCAAAGTTACCCTTCACTCATGTGTTCCTGTTACAAAGAGTTCATCTTCAAGTATGAAAAATTATTAATTTTGGACTGAAATACGAACCCAAACTTACCCTTCTTAACTCATGTATTCCTGTTACAAGCAGTTCACTTTCGAGTATGAAAAATTATTAATTATGGACTTAAATACAAAGCCAAAGTTACCCTTCTTAACTCATGTGTTCCTATTACCAAAAGTTCGTTTTCGAGTGCAACAAATTATTAATTTTGGACTGAAATACAAAGCCAAAGTTACCCTTCTTAACTCATGTATTCCTGTTACAAGCAGTTCACTTTCGAGTATGAAAAATTATTAATTTTGGACTTAAATACAAAGCCAAAGTTACCCTTCTTAACTCATGTGTTCCTATTACCAAAAGTTCGTTTTCGAGTGCGACAAATTATTAATTTTGGACTTAAATACAAAGCCAAAGTTACCCTTCTTAACTCATGTGTTCCTATTACCAAAAGTTCGTTTTCGAGTGCCACAAATTATTAATTTTGGACTGAAATACAAAGCCAAAGTTACCCTTCTTAACTCATGTGTTCCTATTACCAAAAGTTAGTTTTCGAGTGCGACAAATTATTAATTTTGGACTTAAATACAAAGCCAAAGTTACCCTTCTTAACTCATGTGTTCCTGTTACCAAAAGTTGGTTTTCGAGTGCGACAAATTATTAATTTTGGACTGAAATACAAAGTCAAACTTACCCTTCTTAACTCATGTGTTCCTATTGCCAAAAGTTCGTTTTCGAGTGCGACAAATTATTAATTTTGGACTTAAATACAAAGCCAAAGTTACCCTTCTTAACTCATGTGTTCCTGTTACAAACAGTTCATTTTCCAGTATGAAAAATTATTAAGTTTGGACTTAAATACAAAGCCAAAGTTACCCTTCTTAACTCATGTGTTCCTGTTACAAACAGTTCATTTTCGAGTATGAAAAATTATTAAGTTTGGACTTAAATACAAAGCCAAAGTTACCCTTCTTAACTCATGTGTTCCTATTACCAAAAGTTCGTTTTCGAGTGCAACAAATTATTAATTTTGGACTGAAATACAAAGCCAAAGTTACCCTTCTTAACTCATGTATTCCTGTTACAAGCAGTTCACTTTCGAGTATGAAAAATTATTAATTTTGGACTTAATTACAAAGCCAAAGTTACCCTTCTTAACTCATGTGTTCCTATTACCAAAAGTTCGTTTTCGAGTGCAACAAATTATTAATTTTGGACTGAAATACAAAGCCAAAGTTACCCTTCTTAACTCATGTATTCCTGTTACAAGCAGTTCACTTTCGAGTATGAAAAATTATTAATTTTGGACTTAAATACAAAGCCAAAGTTACCCTTCTTAACTCATGTGTTCCTGTTACCAAAAGTTCGTTTTCGAGTGCGACAAATTATTAATTTTGGACTTAAATACAAACCCAAAGTTACCCTTCTTAACTCATGTGTTCCTATTACCAAAAGTTCGTTTTCGAGTGCGACAAATTATTAATTTTGGACTGAAATACAAAGCCAAACTTACCCTTCGGAACTCATGTGTTCCTATTGCCAAAAGTTCGTTTTCCACTGCGACAAATTATTAATTTTGGACTGAAATACAAAGCCAAACTTACCCTTCTTAACTCATGTGTTCCTGTTACAAGCAATTCACTTTCGAGTGTGAAAAATTATTAATTTTGGACTTAAATACAAAGCCAAAGTTACCCTTCTTAACTCATGTGTTCCTGTTACAAACAGTTCATTTTCCAGTATGAAAAATTATTAATTTTGGACTGAAATACGAACCCAAACTTACCCTTCTTAACTCATGTATTCCTGTTACAAGCAGTTCACTTTCGAGTATGAAAAATTATTAATTTTGGACTTAAATACAAAGCCAAAGTTACCCTTCTTAACTCATGTGTTCCTATTACCAAAAGTTCGTTTTCGAGTGCGGCAAATTATTAATTTAAGACTGAAATACAAAGCCAAACTTACCCTTCTTAACTCATGTATTCCTGTTACAAGCAGTTCACTTTCGAGTATGAAAAATTATTAATTTTGGACTTAATTACAAAGCCAAAGTTACCCTTCTTAACTCATGTATTCCTGTTACAAGCAGTTCACTTTCGAGTATGAAAAATTATTAATTTTGGACTTAAATACAAAGCCAAAGTTACCCTTCTTAACTCATGTGTTCCTATTACCAAAAGTTCGTTTTCGAGTGCAACAAATTATTAATTTTGGACTGAAATACAAAGCCAAAGTTACCCTTCTTAACTCACGTATTCCTGTTACAAGCAGTTCACTTTCGAGTATGAAAAATTATTAATTTTGGACTGAAATACAAAGCCAAAGTTACCCTTCTTAACTCATGTATTCCTGTTACAAGCAGTTCACTTTCGAGTATGAAAAATTATTAATTTTGGACTTAAATACAAAGCCAAAGTTACCCTTCTTAACTCATATGTTCCTATTACCAAAAGTTCGTTTTCGAGTGCGACAAATTATTAATCTTGGACTGAAATACAAAGCCAAACTTATCCTTCTTCACTCATGTATTTCTGTTACAAGCAGTTCACTTTCGAGTATGAAAAATTATTAATTTTGGACTTAAATACAAAGCCAAAGTTACCCTTCTTAACTCATGTGTTCCTGTTACCAAAAGTTCGTTTTCGAGTGCGACAAATTATTAATTTTGGACTGAAATACAAAGCCAAAGTTACCCTTCTTAACTCATGTGTTCCTATTACCAACAGTTCGTTTTCGAGTGCAACAAATTATTAATTTTGGACTGAAATACAAAGCCAAAGTTACCCTTCTTAACTCATGTATTCCTGTTACAAGCAGTTCACTTTCGAGTATGAAAAATTATTAATTTTGGACTTAAATACAAAGCCAAAGTTACCCTTCTTAACTCATATGTTCCTATTACCAAAAGTTCGTTTTCGAGTGCGACAAATTATTAATCTTGGACTGAAATACAAAGCCAAACTTATCCTTCTTCACTCATGTATTTCTGTTACAAGCAGTTCACTTTCGAGTATGAAAAATTATTAATTTTGGACTTAAATACAAAGCCAAAGTTACCCTTCTTAACTCATGTGTTCCTATTACCAAAAGTTCGTTTTCGAGTGCGACAAATTATTAATTTTGGACTGAAATACAAAGCCAAACTTACCCTTCTTAACTCATGTGTTCCTATTGCCAAAAGTTAGTTTTCGACTGCGACAAATTATTAATTTTGGACTGAAATACAAAGCCAAACCTACCCTTCTTAACTCATGTGTTCCTATTACCAAAAGTTGGTTTTCGAGTGCGACAAATTATTAATTTTGGACTGAAATACAAAGTCAAACTTACCCTTCTTAACTCATGTGTTCCTATTGCCAAAAGTTCGTTTTCGAGTGCGACAAATTATTAATTTTGGACTTAAATACAAAGCCAAAGTTACCCTTCTTAACTCATGTGTTCCTGTTACAAACAGTTCATTTTCCAGTATGAAAAATTATTAAGTTTGGACTTAAATACAAAGCCAAAGTTACCCTTCTTAACTCATGTGTTCCTGTTACAAACAGTTCATTTTCGAGTATGAAAAATTATTAAGTTTGGACTTAAATACAAAGCCAAAGTTACCCTTCTTAACTCATGTGTTCCTATTACCAAAAGTTCGTTTTCGAGTGCAACAAATTATTAATTTTGGACTGAAATACAAAGCCAAAGTTACCCTTCTTAACTCATGTATTCCTGTTACAAGCAGTTCACTTTCGAGTATGAAAAATTATTAATTTTGGACTTAATTACAAAGCCAAAGTTACCCTTCTTAACTCATGTGTTCCTATTACCAAAAGTTCGTTTTCGAGTGCAACAAATTATTAATTTTGGACTGAAATACAAAGCCAAAGTTACCCTTCTTAACTCATGTATTCCTGTTACAAGCAGTTCACTTTCGAGTATGAAAAATTATTAATTTTGGACTTAAATACAAAGCCAAAGTTACCCTTCTTAACTCATGTGTTCCTGTTACCAAAAGTTCGTTTTCGAGTGCGACAAATTATTAATTTTGGACTTAAATACAAAGCCAAAGTTACCCTTCTTAACTCATGTGTTCCTATTACCAAAAGTTCGTTTTCGAGTGCGACAAATTATTAATTTTGGACTGAAATACAAAGCCAAACTTACCCTTCGGAACTCATGTGTTCCTATTGCCAAAAGTTCGTTTTCGACTGCGACAAATTATTAATTTTGGACTGAAATACAAAGCCAAACTTACCCTTCTTAACTCATGTGTTCCTGTTACAAGCAATTCACTTTCGAGTGTGAAAAATTATTAATTTTGGACTTAAATACAAAGCCAAAGTTACCCTTCTTAACTCATGTGTTCCTGTTACAAACAGTCCATTTTCCAGTATCAAAAATTATTAAGTTTGGACTTAAATACAAAGCCAAAGTTACCCTTCTTAACTCATGTGTTCCTGTTACAAACAGTTCATTTTCCAGTATGAAAAATTATTAATTTTGGACTTAAATACAAAGCCAAAGTTACCCTTCTTAACTCATGTGTTCCTGTTACAAACAGTTCATTTTCCAGTATGAAAAATTATTAATTTTGGACTGAAATACGAACCCAAACTTACCCTTCTTAACTCATGTATTCCTGTTACAAGCAGTTCACTTTCGAGTATGAAAAATTATTAATTTTGGACTTAAATACAAAGCCAAAGTTACCCTTCTTAACTCATGTGTTCCTATTACCAAAAGTTCGTTTTCGAGTGCGGCAAATTATTAATTTAAGACTGAAATACAAAGCCAAACTTACCCTTCTTAACTCATGTATTCCTGTTACAAGCAGTTCACTTTCGAGTATGAAAAATTATTAATTTTGGACTTAATTACAAAGCCAAAGTTACCCTTCTTAACTCATGTATTCCTGTTACAAGCAGTTCACTTTCGAGTATGAAAAATTATTAATTTTGGACTTAAATACAAAGCCAAAGTTACCCTTCTTAACTCATGTGTTCCTATTACCAAAAGTTCGTTTTCGAGTGCAACAAATTATTAATTTTGGACTGAAATACAAAGCCAAAGTTACCCTTCTTAACTCACGTATTCCTGTTACAAGCAGTTCACTTTCGAGTATGAAAAATTATTAATTTTGGACTGAAATACAAAGCCAAAGTTACCCTTCTTAACTCATGTATTCCTGTTACAAGCAGTTCACTTTCGAGTATGAAAAATTATTAATTTTGGACTTAAATACAAAGCCAAAGTTACCCTTCTTAACTCATATGTTCCTATTACCAAAAGTTCGTTTTCGAGTGCGACAAATTATTAATCTTGGACTGAAATACAAAGCCAAACTTATCCTTCTTCACTCATGTATTTCTGTTACAAGCAGTTCACTTTCGAGTATGAAAAATTATTAATTTTGGACTTAAATACAAAGCCAAAGTTACCCTTCTTAACTCATGTGTTCCTATTACCAAAAGTTCGTTTTCGAGTGCGACAAATTATTAATTTTGGACTTAAATACAAAGCCAAAGTTACCCTTCTTAACTCATGTGTTCCTGTTACCAAAAGTTCGTTTTCGAGTGCGACAAATTATTAATTTTGGACTGAAATACAAAGCCAAAGTTACCCTTCTTAACTCATGTATTCCTGTTACAAGCAGTTCACTTTCGAGTATGAAAAATTATTAATTTTGGACTGAAATACAAAGCCAAAGTTACCCTTCTTAACTCATGTATTCCTGTTACAAGCAGTTCACTTTCGAGTATGAAAAATTATTAATTTTGGACTTAAATACAAAGCCAAAGTTACCCTTCTTAACTCATATGTTCCTATTACCAAAAGTTCGTTTTCGAGTGCGACAAATTATTAATCTTGGACTGAAATACAAAGCCAAACTTATCCTTCTTCACTCATGTATTTCTGTTACAAGCAGTTCACTTTCGAGTATGAAAAATTATTAATTTTGGACTTAGATACAAAGCCAAAGTTACCCTTCTTAACTCATGTGTTCCTATTACCAAAAGTTCGTTTTCGAGTGCGACAAATTATTAATTTTGGACTTAAATACAAAGCCAAAGTTACCCTTCTTAACTCATGTGTTCCTGTTACCAAAAGTTCGTTTTCGAGTGCGACAAATTATTAATTTTGGACTGAAATACAAAGCCAAAGTTACCCTTCTTAACTCATGTGTTCCTATTACCAACAGTTCGTTTTCGAGTGCAACAAATTATTAATTTTGGACTGAAATACAAAGCCAAAGTTACCCTTCTTAACTCATGTATTCCTGTTACAAGCAGTTCACTTTCGAGTATGAAAAATTATTAATTTTGGATTTAAATACAAAGCCAAAGTTACCCTTCTTAACTCATATGTTCCTATTACCAAAAGTTCGTTTTCGAGTGCGACAAATTATTAATCTTGGACTGAAATACAAAGCCAAACTTATCCTTCTTCACTCATGTATTTCTGTTACAAGCAGTTCACTTTCGAGTATGAAAAATTATTAATTTTGGACTTAAATACAAAGCCAAAGTTACCCTTCTTAACTCATGTGTTCCTATTACCAAAAGTTCGTTTTCGAGTGCGACAAATTATTAATTTTGGACTTAAATACAAAGCCAAAGTTACCCTTCTTAACTCATGTGTTCTTATTGCCAAAAGTTCGTTTTCGAGTGCGACAAATTATTAATTTTGAACTTAAATACAAAGCCAAAGTTACCCTTCTTAACTCATGTGTTCCTGTTACAAACAGTTCATTTTCCAGTATGAAAAATTATTAAGTTTGGACTTAAATACAAAGCCAAAGTTACCCTTCTTAACTCATGTGTTCCTTTTACAAACAGTTCAATTTCGAGTATGAAAAATTATTAATTTTGGACTTAAATACAAAGCCAAAGTTACCCTTCACTCATGTGTTCCTGTTACAAAGAGTTCATCTTCAAGTATGAAAAATTATTAATTTTGGACTGAAATACGAACCCAAACTTACCCTTCTTAACTCATGTATTCCTGTTACAAGCAGTTCACTTTCGAGTATGAAAAATTATTAATTATGGACTTAAATACAAAGCCAAAGTTACCCTTCTTAACTCATGTGTTCCTATTACCAAAAGTTCGTTTTCGAGTGCAACAAATTATTAATTTTGGACTGAAATACAAAGCCAAAGTTACCCTTCTTAACTCATGTATTCCTGTTACAAGCAGTTCACTTTCGAGTATGAAAAATTATTAATTTTGGACTTAAATACAAAGCCAAAGTTACCCTTCTTAACTCATGTGTTCCTATTACCAAAAGTTCGTTTTCGAGTGCGACAAATTATTAATTTTGGACTTAAATACAAAGCCAAAGTTACCCTTCTTAACTCATGTGTTCCTATTACCAAAAGTTCGTTTTCGAGTGCGACAAATTATTAATTTTGGACTGAAATACAAAGCCAAAGTTACCCTTCTTAACTCATGTGTTCCTATTACCAAAAGTTAGTTTTCGAGTGCGACAAATTATTAATTTTGGACTTAAATACAAAGCCAAAGTTACCCTTCTTAACTCATGTATTCCTGTTACAAGCAGTTCACTTTCGAGTATGAAAAATTATTAATTTTGGACTTAAATACAAAGCCAAAGTTACCCTTCTTAACTCATGTGTTCCTATTACCAAAAGTTCGTTTTCGAGTGCGACAAATTATTAATTTTGGACTTAAATACAAAGCCAAAGTTACCCTTCTTAACTCATGTGTTCCTATTACCAAAAGTTAGTTTTCGAGTGCGACAAATTATTAATTTTGGACTTAAATACAAAGCCAAAGTTACCCTTCTTAACTCATGTATTCCTGTTACAAGCAGTTCACTTTCGAGTATGAAAAATTATTAATTTTGGACTTAAATACAAAGCCAACGTTACCCTTCTTAACTCATGTGTTCCTATTACCAAAAGTTCGTTTTCGAGTGCGACAAATTATTAATTTTGGGCTGAAATACAAAGCCAAACTTACCCTTCTTAACTCATGTGTTCCTATTGCCAAAAGTTCGTTTTCGAGTGCGACAAATTATTAATTTTGGACTGAAATACAAAGCCAAACTTACCCTTCTTAACTCATGTGTTCCTATTGCCAAAAGTTAGTTTTCGACTGCGACAAATTATTAATTTTGGACTGAAATACAAAGCCAAACTTACCCTTCTTAACTCATGTGTTCCTATTACCAAAAGTTGGTTTTCGAGTGCGACAAATTATTAATTTTGGACTGAAATACAAAGTCAAACTTACCCTTCTTAACTCATGTGTTCCTATTGCCAAAAGTTCGTTTTCGAGTGCGACAAATTATTAATTTTGGACTTAAATACAAAGCCAAAGTTACCCTTCTTAACTCATGTGTTCCTGTTACAAACAGTTCATTTTCCAGTATGAAAAATTATTAAGTTTGGACTTAAATACAAAGCCAAAGTTACCCTTCTTAACTCATGTGTTCCTGTTACAAACAGTTCATTTTCGAGTATGAAAAATTATTAAGTTTGGACTTAAATACAAAGCCAAAGTTACCCTTCTTAACTCATGTGTTCCTATTACCAAAAGTTCGTTTTCGAGTGCAACAAATTATTAATTTTGGACTGAAATACAAAGCCAAAGTTACCCTTCTTAACTCATGTATTCCTGTTACAAGCAGTTCACTTTCGAGTATGCAAAATTATTAATTTTGGACTTAATTACAAAGCCAAAGTTACCCTTCTTAACTCATGTGTTCCTATTACCAAAAGTTCGTTTTCGAGTGCAACAAATTATTAATTTTGGACTGAAATACAAAGCCAAAGTTACCCTTCTTAACTCATGTATTCCTGTTACAAGCAGTTCACTTTCGAGTATGAAAAATTATTAATTTTGGACTTAAATACAAAGCCAAAGTTACCCTTCTTAACTCATGTGTTCCTGTTACCAAAAGTTCGTTTTCGAGTGCGACAAATTATTAATTTTGGACTTAAATACAAAGCCAAAGTTACCCTTCTTAACTCATGTGTTCCTATTACCAAAAGTTCGTTTTCGAGTGCGACAAATTATTAATTTTGGACTGAAATACAAAGCCAAACTTACCCTTCGGAACTCATGTGTTCCTATTGCCAAAAGTTCGTTTTCGACTGCGACAAATTATTAATTTTGGACTGAAATACAAAGCCAAACTTACCCTTCTTAACTCATGTGTTCCTGTTACAAGCAATTCACTTTCGAGTGTGAAAAATTATTAATTTTGGACTTAAATACAAAGCCAAAGTTACCCTTCTTAACTCATGTGTTCCTGTTACAAACAGTCCATTTTCCAGTATCAAAAATTATTAAGTTTGGACTTAAATACAAAGCCAAAGTTACCCTTCTTAACTCATGTGTTCCTGTTACAAACAGTTCATTTTCCAGTATGAAAAATTATTAATTTTGGACTTAAATACAAAGCCAAAGTTACCCTTCTTAACTCATGTGTTCCTGTTACAAACAGTTCATTTTCCAGTATGAAAAATTATTAATTTTGTACTGAAATACGAACCCAAACTTACCCTTCTTAACTCATGTATTCCTGTTACAAGCAGTTCACTTTCGAGTATGAAAAATTATTAATTTTGGACTTAAATACAAAGCCAAAGTTACCCTTCTTAACTCATGTGTTCCTATTACCAAAAGTTCGTTTTCGAGTGCGGCAAATTATTAATTTAAGACTGAAATACAAAGCCAAACTTACCCTTCTTAACTCATGTATTCCTGTTACAAGCAGTTCACTTTCGAGTATGAAAAATTATTAATTTTGGACTTAATTACAAAGCCAAAGTTACCCTTCTTAACTCATGTGTTCCTATTATCAAAAGTACGTTTTCGAGTGCGACAAATTATTAATTTTGGACTGAAATACAAAGCCAAACTTACCCTTCTTAACTCATGTGTTCCTGTTACAAGCAGTTCACTTTCGAGTATGAAAAATTATTAATTTAGTACTTAAATACAAAGCCAAAGTTACCCTTCTTAACTCATGTGTTCCTGTTACAATCAGTTCACTTTCGAGTATGAAAAATTATTAATTTTGGACTTAATTACAAAGCCAAAGTTACCCTTCTTAACTCATGTGTTCCTATTACCAAAAGTACGTTTTCGAGTGCGACAAATTATTAATTTTGGACTGAAATACAAAGCCAAACTTACCCTTCTTAACTCATGTGTTCCTGTTACAAGCAGTTCACTTTCGAGTATGAAAAATTATTAATTTTGGACTTAAATACAAAGCCAAAGTTACCCTTCTTAACTCATGTGTTCCTATTACCAAAAGTACGTTTTCGAGTGCGACAAATTATTAATTTAAGACTGAAATACAAAGCCAAACTTACCCTTCTTAACTCATGTATTCCTGTTACAAGCAGTTCACTTTCGAGTATGAAAAATTATTAATTTTGGACTTAATTACAAAGCCAAAGTTACCCTTCTTAACTCATGTGTTCCTATTATCAAAAGTACGTTTTCGAGTGCGACAAATTATTAATTTTGGACTGAAATACAAAGCCAAACTTACCCTTCTTAACTCATGTGTTCCTGTTACAAGCAGTTCACTTTCGAGTATGAAAAATTATTAATTTAGTACTTAAATACAAAGCCAAAGTTACCCTTCTTAACTCATGTGTTCCTGTTACAAGCAGTTCACTTTCGAGTATGAAAAATTATTAATTTTGGACTTAATTACAAAGCCAAAGTTACCCTTCTTAACTCATGTGTTCCTATTACCAAAAGTACGTTTTCGAGTGCGACAAAATATTAATTTTGGACTGAAATACAAAGCCAAACTTACCCTTCTTAACTCATGTGTTCCTGTTACAAGCAGTTCACTTTCGAGTATGAAAAATTATTAATTTAGTACTTAAATACAAAGCCAAAGTTACCCTTCTTAACTCATGTGTTCCTGTTACAAGCAGTTCACTTTCGAGTATGAAAAATTATTAATTTTGGACTTAATTACAAAGCCAAAGTTACCCTTCTTAACTCATGTGTTCCTATTACCAAAAGTAGGTTTCCGAGTGCGACAAATTATTAATTTTGGACTGAAATACAAAGCCAAACTTACCCTTCTTAACTCATGTGTTCCTGTTACAAGCAGTTCACTTTCGAGTATGAAAAATTATTAATTTTGGACTTAATTACAAAGCCAAAGTTACCCTTCTTAACTCATGTGTTCCTATTACCAAAAGTTCGTTTTCGAGTGCGGCAAATTATTAATTTAAGACTGAAATACAAAGCCAAACTTACCCTTCTTAACTCATGTATTCCTGTTACAAGCAGTTCACTTTCGAGTATGAAAAATTATTAATTTTGGACTTAAATACAAAGCCAAAGTTACCCTTCTTAACTCATGTGTTCCTGTTACAAGCAGTTCACTTTCGAATATGAAAAATTATTAATTGTGGACTTAATTACAAAGCCAAAGTTACCCTTCTTAACTCATGTGTTCCTATTACCAAAAGTACGTTTTCGAGTGCGACAAATTATTAATTTAAGACTGAAATACAAAGCCAAACTTACCCTTCTTAACTCATGTGTTCCTGTTACAAGCAGTTCACTTTCGAGTATGAAAAATTATTAATTTTGGACTTAATTACAAAGCCAAAGTTACCCTTCTTAACTCATGTGTTCCTGTTACCAAAAGTTCGTTTTCGAGTGCGACAAATTATTAATTTTGGACTTAAATACAAAGCCAAAGTTACCCTTCTTAACTCATGTGTTCCTATTACCAAAAGTTCGTTTTCGAGTGCGACAAATTATTAATTTTGGACTGAAATACAAAGCCAAACTTACCCTTCGGAACTCATGTGTTCCTATTGCCAAAAGTTCGTTTTCGACTGCGACAAATTATTAATTTTGGACTGAAATACAAAGCCAAACTTACCCTTCTTAACTCATGTGTTCCTGTTACAAGCAATTCACTTTCGAGTGTGAAAAATTATTAATTTTGGACTTAAATACAAAGCCAAAGTTACCCTTCTTAACTCATGTGTTCCTGTTACAAACAGTCCATTTTCCAGTATCAAAAATTATTAAGTTTGGACTTAAATACAAAGCCAAAGTTACCCTTCTTAACTCATGTGTTCCTGTTACAAACAGTTCATTTTCCAGTATGAAAAATTATTAATTTTGGACTGAAATACGAACCCAAACTTACCCTTCTTAACTCATGTATTCCTGTTACAAGCAGTTCACTTTCGAGTATGAAAAATTATTAATTTTGGACTTAAATACAAAGCCAAAGTTACCCTTCTTAACTCATGTGTTCCTATTACCAAAAGTTCGTTTTCGAGTGCGGCAAATTATTAATTTAAGACTGAAATACAAAGCCTAACTTACCCTTCTTAACTCATGTATTCCTGTTACAAGCAGTTCACTTTCGAGTATGAAAAATTATTAATTTTGGACTTAATTACAAAGCCAAAGTTACCCTTCTTAACTCATGTATTCCTGTTACAAGCAGTTCACTTTCGAGTATGAAAAATTATTAATTTTGGACTTAAATACAAAGCCAAAGTTACCCTTCTTAACTCATGTGTTCCTATTACCAAAAGTTCGTTTTCGAGTGCAACAAATTATTAATTTTGGACTGAAATACAAAGCCAAAGTTACCCTTCTTAACTCACGTATTCCTGTTACAAGCAGTTCACTTTCGAGTATGAAAAATTATTAATTTTGGACTGAAATACAAAGCCAAAGTTACCCTTCTTAACTCATGTATTCCTGTTACAAGCAGTTCACTTTCGAGTATGAAAAATTATTAATTTTGGACTTAAATACAAAGCCAAAGTTACCCTTCTTAACTCATATGTTCCTATTACCAAAAGTTCGTTTTCGAGTGCGACAAATTATTAATCTTGGACTGAAATACAAAGCCAAACTTATCCTTCTTCACTCATGTATTTCTGTTACAAGCAGTTCACTTTCGAGTATGAAAAATTATTAATTTTGGACTTAAATACAAAGCCAAAGTTACCCTTCTTAACTCATGTGTTCCTGTTACCAAAAGTTCGTTTTCGAGTGCGACAAATTATTAATTTTGGACTTAAATACAAAGCCAAAGTTACCCTTCTTAACTCATGTGTTCCTGTTACCAAAAGTTCGTTTTCGAGTGCGACAAATTATTAATTTTGGACTGAAATACTAAGCCAAAGTTACCCTTCTTAACTCATGTGTTCCTATTACCAACAGTTCGTTTTCGAGTGCAACAAATTATTAATTTTGGACTGAAATACAAAGCCAAAGTTACCCTTCTTAACTCATGTATTCCTGTTACAAGCAGTTCACTTTCGAGTATGAAAAATTATTAATTTTGGTCTTAAATACAAAGCCAAAGTTACCCTTCTTAACTCATATGTTCCTATTACCAAAAGTTCGTTTTCGAGTGCGACAAATTATTAATCTTGGACTGAAATACAAAGCCAAACTTATCCTTCTTCACTCATGTATTTCTGTTACAAGCAGTTCACTTTCGAGTATGAAAAATTATTAATTTTGGACTTAAATACAAAGCCAAAGTTACCCTTCTTAACTCATGTGTTCCTATTACCAAAAGTTCGTTTTCGAGTGCGACAAATTATTAATTTTGGACTTAAATACAAAGCCAAAGTTACCCTTCTTAACTCATGTGTTCCTGTTACCAAAAGTTCGTTTTCGAGTGCGACAAATTATTAATTTTGGACTGAAATACAAAGCCAAAGTTACCCTTCTTAACTCATGTGTTCCTATTACCAACAGTTCGTTTTCGAGTGCAACAAATTATTAATTTTGGACTGAAATACAAAGCCAAAGTTACCCTTCTTAACTCATGTATTCCTGTTACAAGCAGTTCACTTTCGAGTATGAAAAATTATTAATTTTGGATTTAAATACAAAGCCAAAGTTACCCTTCTTAACTCATATGTTCCTATTACCAAAAGTTCGTTTTCGAGTGCGACAAATTATTAATCTTGGACTGAAATACAAAGCCAAACTTATCCTTCTTCACTCATGTATTTCTGTTACAAGCAGTTCACTTTCGAGTATGAAAAATTATTAATTTTGGACTTAAATACAAAGCCAAAGTTACCCCTTAACTCATGTGTTCCTATTACCAAAAGTTCGTTTTCGAGTGCGACAAATTATTAATTTTGGACTTAAATACAAAGCCAAAGTTACCCTTCTTAACTCATGTGTTCTTATTGCCAAAAGTTCGTTTTCGAGTGCGACAAATTATTAATTTTGAACTTAAATACAAAGCCAAAGTTACCCTTCTTAACTCATGTGTTCCTGTTACAAACAGTTCATTTTCCAGTATGAAAAATTATTAAGTTTGGACTTAAATACAAAGCCAAAGTTACCCTTCTTAACTCATGTGTTCCTGTTACAAACAGTTCATTTTCGAGTATGAAAAATTATTAATTTTGGACTGAAATACGAACCCAAACTTACCCTTCTTAACTCATGTATTCCTGTTACAAGCAGTTCACTTTCGAGTATGAAAAATTATTAATTATGGACTTAAATACAAAGCCAAAGTTACCCTTCTTAACTCATGTGTTCCTATTACCAAAAGTTCGTTTTCGAGTGCAACAAATTATTAATTTTGGACTGAAATACAAAGCCAAAGTTACCCTTCTTAACTCATGTATTCCTGTTACAAGCAGTTCACTTTCGAGTATGAAAAATTATTAATTTTGGACTTAAATACAAAGCCAAAGTTACCCTTCTTAACTCATGTGTTCCTATTACCAAAAGTTCGTTTTCGAGTGCAACAAATTATTAATTTTGGACTGAAATACAAAGCCAAAGTTACCCTTCTTAACTCATGTATTCCTGTTACAAGCAGTTCACTTTCGAGTATGAAAAATTATTAATTTTGGACTTAAATACAAAGCCAAAGTTACCCTTCTTAACTCATGTGTTCCTATTACCAAAAGTTCGTTTTCGAGTGCGACAAATTATTAATTTTGGACTTAAATACAAAGCCAAAGTTACCCTTCTTAACTCATGTGTTCCTATTACCAAAAGTTCGTTTTCGAGTGCGACAAATTATTAATTTTGGACTGAAATACAAAGCCAAAGTTACCCTTCTTAACTCATGTGTTCCTATTACCAAAAGTTCGTTTTCGAGTGCGACAAATTATTAATTTTGGACTTAAATACAAAGCCAAAGTTACCCTTCTTAACTCATGTGTTCCTATTACCAAAAGTTAGTTTTCGAGTGCGACAAATTATTAATTTTGGACTTAAATACAAAGCCAAAGTTACCCTTCTTAACTCATGTATTCCTGTTACAAGCAGTTCACTTTCGAGTATGAAAAATTATTAATTTTGGACTTAAATACAAAGCCAAAGTTACCCTTCTTAACTCATGTGTTCCTATTACCAAAAGTTCGTTTTCGAGTGCGACAAATTATTAATTTTGGACTTAAATACAAAGCCAAAGTTACCCTTCTTAACTCATGTGTTCCTATTACCAAAAGTTAGTTTTCGAGTGCGACAAATTATTAATTTTGGACTGAAATACAAAGCCAAAGTTACCCTTCTTAACTCATGTATTCCTGTTACAAGCAGTTCACTTTCGAGTATGAAAAATTATTAATTTTGGACTTAAATACAAAGCCAAAGTTACCCTTCTTAACTCATGTGTTCCTATTACCAAAAGTTCGTTTTCGAGTGCGACAAATTATTAATTTTGGACTTAAATACAAAGCCAAAGTTACCCTTCTTAACTCATGTGTTCCTATTACCAAAAGTTCGTTTTCGAGTGCGACAAATTATTAATTTTGGACTGAAATACAAAGCCAAAGTTACCCTTCTTAACTCATGTGTTCCTATTACCAAAAGTTCGTTTTCGAGTGCGACAAATTATTAATTTTGGACTTAAATACAAAGCCAAAGTTACCCTTCTTAACTCATGTGTTCCTATTACCAAAAGTTCGTTTTCGAGTGCGACAAATTATTAATTTTGGACTGAAATACAAAGCCAAAGTTACCCTTCTTAACTCATGTGTTCCTATTACCAAAAGTTCGTTTTCGAGTGCGACAAATTATTAATTTTGGACTTAAATACAAAGCCAAAGTTACCCTTCTTAACTCATGTGTTCCTATTACCAAAAGTTAGTTTTCGAGTGCGACAAATTATTAATTTTGGACTTAAATACAAAGCCAAAGTTACCCTTCTTAACTCATGTATTCCTGTTACAAGCAGTTCACTTTCGAGTATGAAAAATTATTAATTTTGGACTTAAATACAAAGCCAACGTTACCCTTCTTAACTCATGTGTTCCTATTACCAAAAGTTCGTTTTCGAGTGCGACAAATTATTAATTTTGGGCTGAAATACAAAGCCAAACTTACCCTTCTTAACTCATGTGTTCCTATTGCCAAAAGTTCGTTTTCGAGTGCGACAAATTATTAATTTTGGACTGAAATACAAAGCCAAACTTACCCTTCTTAACTCATGTGTTCCTATTGCCAAAAGTTAGTTTTCGACTGCGACAAATTATTAATTTTGGACTGAAATACAAAGCCAAACTTACCCTTCTTAACTCATGTGTTCCTATTACCAAAAGTTGGTTTTCGAGTGCGACAAATTATTAATTTTGGACTGAAATACAAAGTCAAACTTACCCTTCTTAACTCATGTGTTCCTATTGCCAAAAGTTCGTTTTCGAGTGCGACAAATTATTAATTTTGGACTTAAATACAAAGCCAAAGTTACCCTTCTTAACTCATGTGTTCCTGTTACAAACAGTTCATTTTCCAGTATGAAAAATTATTAAGTTTGGACTTAAATACAAAGCCAAAGTTACCCTTCTTAACTCATGTGTTCCTGTTACAAACAGTTCATTTTCGAGTATGAAAAATTATTAAGTTTGGACTTAAATACAAAGCCAAAGTTACCCTTCTTAACTCATGTGTTCCTATTACCAAAAGTTCGTTTTCGAGTGCAACAAATTATTAATTTTGGACTGAAATACAAAGCCAAAGTTACCCTTCTTAACTCATGTATTCCTGTTACAAGCAGTTCACTTTCGAGTATGAAAAATTATTAATTTTGGACTTAATTACAAAGCCAAAGTTACCCTTCTTAACTCATGTGTTCCTATTACCAAAAGTTCGTTTTCGAGTGCAACAAATTATTAATTTTGGACTGAAATACAAAGCCAAAGTTACCCTTCTTAACTCATGTATTCCTGTTACAAGCAGTTCACTTTCGAGTATGAAAAATTATTAATTTTGGACTTAAATACAAAGCCAAAGTTACCCTTCTTAACTCATGTGTTCCTGTTACCAAAAGTTCGTTTTCGAGTGCGACAAATTATTAATTTTGGACTTAAATACAAAGCCAAAGTTACCCTTCTTAACTCATGTGTTCCTATTACCAAAAGTTCGTTTTCGAGTGCGACAAATTATTAATTTTGGACTGAAATACAAAGCCAAACTTACCCTTCGGAACTCATGTGTTCCTATTGCCAAAAGTTCGTTTTCGACTGCGACAAATTATTAATTTTGGACTGAAATACAAAGCCAAACTTACCCTTCTTAACTCATGTGTTCCTGTTACAAGCAATTCACTTTCGAGTGTGAAAAATTATTAATTTTGGACTTAAATACAAAGCCAAAGTTACCCTTCTTAACTCATGTGTTCCTGTTACAAACAGTCCATTTTCCAGTATCAAAAATTATTAAGTTTGGACTTAAATACAAAGCCAAAGTTACCCTTCTTAACTCATGTGTTCCTGTTACAAACAGTTCATTTTCCAGTATGAAAAATTATTAATTTTGGACTTAAATACAAAGCCAAAGTTACCCTTCTTAACTCATGTGTTCCTGTTACAAACAGTTCATTTTCCAGTATGAAAAATTATTAATTTTGTACTGAAATACGAACCCAAACTTACCCTTCTTAACTCATGTATTCCTGTTACAAGCAGTTCACTTTCGAGTATGAAAAATTATTAATTTTGGACTTAAATACAAAGCCAAAGTTACCCTTCTTAACTCATGTGTTCCTATTACCAAAAGTTCGTTTTCGAGTGCGGCAAATTATTAATTTAAGACTGAAATACAAAGCCAAACTTACCCTTCTTAACTCATGTATTCCTGTTACAAGCAGTTCACTTTCGAGTATGAAAAATTATTAATTTTGGACTTAATTACAAAGCCAAAGTTACCCTTCTTAACTCATGTGTTCCTATTATCAAAAGTACGTTTTCGAGTGCGACAAATTATTAATTTTGGACTGAAATACAAAGCCAAACTTACCCTTCTTAACTCATGTGTTCCTGTTACAAGCAGTTCACTTTCGAGTATGAAAAATTATTAATTTAGTACTTAAATACAAAGCCAAAGTTACCCTTCTTAACTCATGTGTTCCTGTTACAATCAGTTCACTTTCGAGTATGAAAAATTATTAATTTTGGACTTAATTACAAAGCCAAAGTTACCCTTCTTAACTCATGTGTTCCTATTACCAAAAGTACGTTTTCGAGTGCGACAAATTATTAATTTTGGACTGAAATACAAAGCCAAACTTACCCTTCTTAACTCATGTGTTCCTGTTACAAGCAGTTCACTTTCGAGTATGAAAAATTATTAATTTTGGACTTAAATACAAAGCCAAAGTTACCCTTCTTAACTCATGTGTTCCTATTACCAAAAGTACGTTTTCGAGTGCGACAAATTATTAATTTAAGACTGAAATACAAAGCCAAACTTACCCTTCTTAACTCATGTATTCCTGTTACAAGCAGTTCACTTTCGAGTATGAAAAATTATTAATTTTGGACTTAATTACAAAGCCAAAGTTACCCTTCTTAACTCATGTGTTCCTATTATCAAAAGTACGTTTTCGAGTGCGACAAATTATTAATTTTGGACTGAAATACAAAGCCAAACTTACCCTTCTTAACTCATGTGTTCCTGTTACAAGCAGTTCACTTTCGAGTATGAAAAATTATTAATTTAGTACTTAAATACAAAGCCAAAGTTACCCTTCTTAACTCATGTGTTCCTGTTACAAGCAGTTCACTTTCGAGTATGAAAAATTATTAATTTTGGACTTAATTACAAAGCCAAAGTTACCCTTCTTAACTCATGTGTTCCTATTACCAAAAGTACGTTTTCGAGTGCGACAAATTATTAATTTTGGACTGAAATACAAAGCCAAACTTACCCTTCTTAACTCATGTGTTCCTGTTACAAGCAGTTCACTTTCGAGTATGAAAAATTATTAATTTAGTACTTAAATACAAAGCCAAAGTTACCCTTCTTAACTCATGTGTTCCTGTTACAAGCAGTTCACTTTCGAGTATGAAAAATTATTAATTTTGGACTTAATTACAAAGCCAAAGTTACCCTTCTTAACTCATGTGTTCCTATTACCAAAAGTAGGTTTCCGAGTGCGACAAATTATTAATTTTGGACTGAAATACAAAGCCAAACTTACCCTTCTTAACTCATGTGTTCCTGTTACAAGCAGTTCACTTTCGAGTATGAAAAATTATTAATTTTGGACTTAATTACAAAGCCAAAGTTACCCTTCTTAACTCATGTGTTCCTATTACCAAAAGTTCGTTTTCGAGTGCGGCAAATTATTAATTTAAGACTGAAATACAAAGCCAAACTTACCCTTCTTAACTCATGTATTCCTGTTACAAGCAGTTCACTTTCGAGTATGAAAAATTATTAATTTTGGACTTAAATACAAAGCCAAAGTTACCCTTCTTAACTCATGTGTTCCTGTTACAAGCAGTTCACTTTCGAATATGAAAAATTATTAATTGTGGACTTAATTACAAAGCCAAAGTTACCCTTCTTAACTCATGTGTTCCTATTACCAAAAGTACGTTTTCGAGTGCGACAAATTATTAATTTAAGACTGAAATACAAAGCCAAACTTACCCTTCTTAACTCATGTGTTCCTGTTACAAGCAGTTCACTTTCGAGTATGAAAAATTATTAATTTTGGACTTAATTACAAAGCCAAAGTTACCCTTCTTAACTCATGTGTTCCTATTACCAAAAGTACGTTTTCGAGTGCGACAAATTATTAATTTAAGACTGAAATACAAAGCCAAACTTACCCTTCTTAACTCATGTGTTCCTGTTACAAGCAGTTCACTTTCGAGTATGAAAAATTATTAATTTTGGACTTAATTACAAAGCCAAAGTTACCCTTCTTAACTCATGTGTTCCTATTACCAAAAGTACGTTTTCGAGTGCGACAAATTATTAATTTAAGACTGAAATACAAAGCCAAACTTACCCTTCTTAACTCATGTGTTCCTGTTACAAGCAGTTCACTTTCGAGTATGAAAAATTATTAATTTTGGACTTAATTACAAAGCCAAAGTTACCCTTCTTAACTCATGTGTTCCTATTACCAAAAGTACGTTTTCGAGTGCGACAAATTATTAATTTAAGACTGAAATACAAAGCCAAACTTACCCTTCTTAACTCATGTGTTCCTGTTACAAGCAGTTCACTTTCGAGTATGAAAAATTATTAATTTTGGACTTAAATACAAAGCCAAAGTTACCCTTCTTTACTCATGTGTTCCTATTACCAAAAGTTCGTTTTCGAGTGCGACAAATTATTAATTTAAGACTGAAATACAAAGCCAAACTTACCCTTCTTAACTCATGTATTCCTGTTACAAGCAGTTCACTTTCCAGTATGAAAAATTATTAATTTTGGACTTAAATACAAAGCCAAAGTTACCCTTCTTAACTCATGTGTTCCTATTACCAAAAGTTCGTTTTCGAGTGCGGCAAATTATTAATTTTGGACTGAAATACAAAGCCAAACTTACCCTTCTTAACTCATGTGTTCCTGTTACAAGCAGTTCACTTTCGAGTATGAAAAATTATTAATTTTGGACTTAATTACAAAGCCAAAGTTACCCTTCTTAACTCATGTGTTCCTATTACCAAAAGATCGTTTTCGTGTGCGACAAATTATTAATTTTGGACTGAAATACAAAGACAAACTTACCCTTCTTAACTCATGTATTCCTGTTACAAGCAGTTCACTTTCGAGTATGAAAAATTATTAATTTTGGACTTAATTACAAAGCCAAAGTTACCCTTCTTAACTCATGTGTTCCTATTACCAAAAGTTCGTTTTCGAGTGCGGCAAATTATTAATTTAAGACTGAAATACAAAGCCAAAGTTACCCTTCTTAACTCATGTGTTCCTATTACCAAAAGTACGTTTTCGAGTGCGACTAATTCAGTAGGCAATCGATATGGGTTCGATGGTTAGTTTGCTAACTGGTTGATATACGGCGGCGTATTTTTATGTTATCTACCTAGCCATAAAAAAAAACACGCATCACGTTAACAACCCTTTATTTTTCTACATAGCTCCCTTCAACACTTATACAGTTATTCCACCCGTTTTTCAATTGTCCCATTCCCTCAGAAAACAATAATTATTCCTCGGCAAGTATTTCTTTAAGAAACTGAGATGTAAAGAAAGGAGTTCCAGCACCAAGTGTTATACATTTTATCTGAATCTGTATCTGTATCCGTAAGCTCTTTTATCTTTCGGAATATGAAAAAAATATTAAGTTCTGGTAAAAAGCACTAAATACAAGTTACGTATTTTTAATGGAATTCTATTTACAGTTTTAAAAATGCTTTTAGAGATAATTAAATTAGTTTCACGGTAATACAACATAAGTGCCACTTTATTTAGCAAATCATTCTACGATAGGTAAAAATAAAATCGTTCTCGTTATCAGGATGAGCATTCATTTGTTTAAAAGCTTTTAAAGGTAGATATAAACAATAAACAGTTTCGCCGAATCATTGGTTTATTTAACTTTTTTATGCTATAATATTTTATAGTCATTTAGTAACCGGCCTATATTAGGTATTTTACACCAATAAGTCAAAATGCATAATGTAAAAATAAATACATTAATTAATGTCCACCAAAATTCACTGAAAGAAGATATTTTAAAATCAACTTCCGATTGGCTAGTAGAAGAAGTCAAAAAACAAAGAAAGGAAATATAACATAGAAAACTTACTTATGTACATTGTTTGTTAACATTGTACTAGTTATAAGTTAAAAGGTTATAACAACAGATCAATAAAAATGCCAATTAGGGCAGGCTGTGAAATTAAATTATTTTGAATTGGTACTTTGGCCACATCCACAGAATGACATTTTATAACGTTTGTAATTTGACATTTTTATTGTAAACAAAGTTTATAACCTTAAATTCATGTCAGAAATGTCATTCTGTGGATGTGGCTAAAGTACCAATTCAGCAGTGACCATAGACTGGTGACAGAAATAGTACAAATAAACAATTATAAAGAAGAAAGCTAATAAAAAAAATATCTAAAAGAAGAAGCAGGAAAATATCAAGAAGAACTAAGGCAAAAGTGGGACACTCTGTATTGTTGAAAATTTCACGACCTCTTCGAACCAATAATTTTATGTTTAAAACTTTTTTTTCCATCTCTTACGGTAAGGGCGCTAGGAAAGTCCGATGCACTGTTTTACAGAACCCTGTAGTTAAAGAACTATTGTATGCTGAAGATCTCATATTGTGTGCAACAACTAAGGATAATTTACAAGAGAATATAAATCAATTGAAAAAAGAATTGGACAAATATAACATGAAGATCAATTATATCTTGTTGTAACTAAATCTGAAACTGCATAGGGTGGGGAAACAAAAACCCGTTCAACCGCTATTTAAAACTTAGACTTTAACAATTTATTTTGACGTTTATTAAAAATATATCTGAAAGTTACATCTAACAAGATTTCTATCTCAAACTGGACGGAGAATTACAATGCACTCCTCCTAAGGTAAGAAACATTGCCTCTAATGCAGTTAAATAAATTTAATTGCGGTATTTTTACATATGCAATAATGACAGATGTGTTTGACATAAATATAGACTCAGTTACGAACGTTTCAGATAAAATATTTCCTAAACAGTTGTACAAAAATTTTCATTGTGGCACTGTTTTTGATAAAAACTGTTGTACAAAATTCACTTTGTGAACGCGATAAAGGAAAAGTTCTCGCATGACTTCCCGTGTGAGGCGAAGCCTCACACGAGAATTGTCACGCTCGCCCGGGAAAAGCCTTCTTTCGCGCCTCCTAATAAAATATACTATTTCAATACTCTATCAATTCCCCAATTTTTTATATTTAAAATGGTTATACCCTTGTTTACAAATTTTATTATATTATTTTATTTTGGATTACCCTATATTGTGTTATTACGTTCTATGGAATAAACTTCTTTATTTTCGGTTTTGCTTGTTTGTATGATTTTCAGCACACAACTCTAAAAGCTTGTATTACATTGTAATATGACTGACCGCACAGTGTTGCTAAGTTTACAAAACTTTAATTAACGATTCTTCAAAAACTGCAAGTGTTGGCCTAAAACGGTTATAGAATTTTTTGTCCAGTTTTTAACCAGAATCGCGTGGTGCAAATATTATCCGCCATTTAGGATTCACCCTGTATATTTATTTGTAACATATCAATACCAATCAGACATCAGATATTAAATATTAACATTTGACATCATTACCCGGACATTAAAAAGATACTTTATATCACTCAAGATTATTACTAAAAACCCACAATTTTAAACGGAAAAAGGACAAAATAAAACTCAAAGCTCGTATAAATTTATAATAATTATTATAAGATTTCATTCGGTAACAATATAATACCTTTTTTTTGTCGAATGTAAAACATCCGTCCAATTTAATATATGTATAACATATTCCTCATACTGTAAGTTAGCACGTTATAGGCACTTACAGGGCAAAGGAATATCATTGCTTACCACTGCAAACAGTGCATTACAAATCACAAATTTGTAACTAAAAATAATGCAAACTACGACTTGTTAAATTAAAGTAAAACAATTATATCATAATCAATACGAAAGGATTTATGAGAGAGATACTAACAGAAAGGAAACTAAGCCGCAAAAGGTACACAAGTAAATTTGGTTAGCTGTATCGACGTATTCAAATTAACAAATCAAGCACGAGTGGTTACTAAATATCCAATAATACACAGCAGTGACACTTAAATTTTATGTTATTCTAAATAACATAAATTTCAGGCATCACTACTGTTCGGACCGAAGTAACCCATCGATTGGTATTCGATAAATTAATTCTACTAACAAGCTATAACTTAATTAAATCATTTTATTAGCACAGTTTCAAGGTTAAACTGATTTAAATTAAACTGACCGTTTAAAAAGTATAACAAAGCATAAATTTCAGTCTCAAACTATCTTGATAAAAGAGGTGGATTTTTGGATATTCAATACATAAATAAATACTTAATTATTCTGTTAATAAGTATGTGACATTACACAAATATCAGCAGCAACAACGGAAATTTAAACAAAAGCTAACACGTAATAAATGCATAATTTTGGCAACATTCACAATAAAGCGATGTGTGTAAGAAAACGATTTACGTAGATAGGCCTTTTGATTTCCTCTTTATTCTCGCATAAGGCCCTATATCAGGATCCATCACAAAGTCGTACAGAACAGCAGACCACGAATTATGCTGAGGTAGGTCGTCGTAAAACTCTGGCGCAATTTTTTTAACCTGTAACAAGCATCTGTAAAACTGTGAAGCCGATTATCTAAGTACGTACTTCTGGTAATCTCGAACCAGGGACGGCTGGAAAATCGTGATGTTCATTATGATATCCCACGTTAAAGTTGATCCAATTCAACGGACCGTAATAACTGTAAGTTTCAAATCCTTTTTTGAACATGTAATGTTCGGAAATAAAATGTCCAGCAACTGGATGTAAACCCATCGCCATAAGTGACCCCAAAAGGAGATAACAGAACACTCGACCTCCTATAAGTACAACTAAATAACAAACAATTCACACAACCACCTATGTTAACTCACCGAAGTAGTAACAAATGAAGACGTTGAAACTCATCTGTGTTATCAAATTAACAAACTCCAAAAAATTAGGCGGTTTAGGATAAATCACCAACGGCCGTAAGGCGTAGAAAAACGGCTGAAGAATCACCCAAATGAACTTGCCGAAAGTAGTACAAAAGAGCTTGGCCTCAATGTACGTCGGTATATCCGTATCCTTTTGCTCGTCACCTTGATACTGCAAAATTTACAATCAACTCGTACACAATTTAAATAGACGAACAAAACCTACCCTGTGATGTTCGAGATGGTACTTCTTAAAGCTAATTGAAAAAGGAATACCGATCGGTAAGTTAGCAAATAAACCGAATAACTTATTCGTAAGTGGCCTGCCGTGTCCGAATGCTAAATTATGTGAGATTTCGTGTATCGCTAAAAATGGAATGTTACTAAATGTGTTATGACGCATAGGTAATAAAAACATACCTAACATAAGTGAGTGGTTAACAACACCACCGAAGCAATATGCCACAAGTAACGTCACAGCCCATGAGCGACCTCGCATCACAAAAATCATTACAAACTGGATTAGAACCATCAGTAAAACGACCCATTTGAAATTGGGGTCGAATCCGAATAGCTTCTTTATTTGGGGATATTTTTCTGTTAATAAAAAACAGTTTTAAAATGTAGTTATCAGTTAATTGTACATAATTACAACCGGCATTTTTGGTCATGCAGTGAACGCCCATTTATCATTTATGCAACCCAAAAGTACAATTTAAAAATGACCAATCCAGCTGTTAGCAGTAATAAAATAAATAAACATGACCTCCTGACTCATTCAATTACATATATTTGTATAATCTTCTGATAAAATTCCGAAATAATTTAAAAAGAAAATCAAACTAACCTAAAATTACTTTCCTCCGGCTTGCATGAGGTTCTTCTGTGTAAGTCCATTCAAAATCGGTTCTTGAAACGTGTTGGCCCATTTTGCAAGATTTTTACTTAAAAATTTCTAATTCTTATCTAAACTATTGACAACTTTAGGTACATCTTGTCACGGTTTATAACGTGAACATTTTATCTCTGTGCGTGACTTTCGTGACTTTTATGGCACGAATGACAAATGATGTCACACTTGTAGGCCATTTCTTTCGGACGGAATTTATACCATGGTTGTCATACCGTTCATACCGATTACGATTATGTTTACCCTGTTCTAAAAATTAAATTATTTAGGAGCTTAATAATCAATATTTACATTTCTGGTCAAAATAGAACAGAAAAAACAGTTTGTATTCTTTTCTCGGTAATTATTTCTGATTTAAAATTATCAAATTATTGTTAAGTAGATATACAGGGTGATTCAAAAGTATTATCATTAAATTAAATGGGTATACAGGGTGACATTGAAATAACTACAATGCATAGTACCACGCAATAGAGGACCATAAAATAATAAAAAAAAGTTCTTATACGCTAATGTCCGATCGTCTTTTACTTCTATTGCCGCTGTTAAATAGCGTAAAATCTTTAAAGTCTATTATCTCCTTTCCCTTCCATCGTAGGTACTTCTTGTAGTGCTGTTACCATGACTTTATTTCTTACTAGTTCATTTCTAAGTTCTTGTATAGCTCCGACCCTATACAAGCTTCGTACATTCCATGTCCCTATTATCAAATCGTCTTTTCCTTTCCTTTGCCTTGGTCATCTCTTTGATCAGTCCAGTTTTGAATATATTGAGTTTCCGTAACAATGAGGTTTTCCGGGAACAGGGTTGTTAGCCCTGATCCAATCCTCCTTCTTTATCCGAGATTGGGGCCGGCAACAGCAGTTTGTGTGGCTACTCAATCCATTTGTTTTACGTATTTGATAAACTAATTTTTTCCAGATTGGTTTGTTCTAGAAATGTATCCCTTCTTTATAATTTATAACGTTATTAGTGTTATTACTCATGACTCATGAGTCATGTGTTTTCTAATAACATTTTCAGCAGCTTTCATAGATTATTATTCCACCATTCCACGTGTATTTGAACAGATTAGTACTAGGAAATCTCTTCTTTTATCATTAATCATATTTACACGAATTATTCAAGTACCAGCTGCTTACGTATCTATAATAAAATGATAAATGATAAGATTTTTATTTTTTTTTTAAATTGTACTACCAAGGTAGTGAAAACAAATGAAACACGGTGCCCATATCGCCCTCTGGATGTAGCTAGCAAAATTAATTATCAGAATAAATTTTAAGGTTATGTTGTCAAAAAGGAAATCTGTAAAGTTTAACCGGCAACCGCACCTATTTACTTAAAATTCGTAAAACCGTTAGTGTTCGCGGTGGTAGGTGCTGCGTGTGTGCATCATCTCCGAAAATAGTTTGGTTACCTCGAAGACCTCGACCGCATTTTGGTGTATTGTGGTCGCGTTGCTCTTACCAGTTTGTGACAACCAACTAAAGAGTGTGGTGCTAGAAAGTATTCGTGATAAAGAAATAGTAAGTGTTTATAATGGCTTCAAAAACGAGGAAAAGCGGTACGCCGGCTTCCCAAACCGGCCGCCCTTCGAGCCCTCTTAGCCCCACGAGGCATTCCCGGCTTCAAGAAAAAGCCGAATTACAGAATTTAAACGACCGTCTCGCGGCTTACATTGATAGAGTACGTTATTTGGAGGGTGAAAACAACCGCCTTACACGCGAGGTACAAACCACCCAAGAGACTGTTACGCGGGAGGTCCAAAACATCAAATCTATGTACGATCATGAATTATCCGATGCTAGAAAGTTATTAGATGAAACTCACCGGGAGAAAGCTAAACTCGAAATTGACACTAAAAGATTGTGGGATGAAAACGAGGAGCTCAAGGGAAACTTGGCTAAGAAGACTAAAGATCTGATACTTGCTGAAAATTCCGTACGTGTCCTCGAGACCCGTACTAATGATTTGACTCTTAAATATAATCAAGCACAATCCGATGCTAAGAAAGCCCAAGCCGAATTGAGAGACGTAGAGAAAGAACGTGACAAACTCAAGAAACAAGTTGAAGAGTTGCGTAAACAATTAGAGGATGAATCTCTCGCTCGTGTCGATGTTGAAAACAATAATCAAAGCCTACGAGAGGAGCTTTCGTTCAAAGACCAAATTTTCCAACAACAGTTAACAGAAACTCGTACTAAACGTCAGATTGAAATCAGCGAAATCGATGGACGTTTGGCCGAACAGTACGAAGCCAGGCTTCAACAGGCTCTGCAAGATCTTCGCGACCAATACGAATCGCAAATGGCTAATAATCGCCAAGAAATCGAACTGTTGTATGAAAATAAAATCAAGAACTTGCAGAGCGCTGCAAATCGCAATACAGGTGCTGCGGCAGCTGCCATCGATGAACTTCGTCAAACTCGTACACGCATCGATACATTATCAGGCAGAATCGGTGATCTTGAAAATCAAAATGCAATTCTAACGACAAGAGCACGAGACCTCGAAAAGCAACTTGAAAATGAACGTTTACGTCACGCAGAAGATCTGGCCCTACTTGAAAACGAGCTGGCTCGTCTACGAGAAGAAATGGCCCAACAATTACAAGAATATCAAGATTTAATGGACATCAAAGTCTCCTTAGATTTGGAAATAGCCGCATACCGTAAATTACTCGAATCTGAAGAAGATCGTTTAAATATTTCACCAGGTGGAATCACGGAGGTAACTCGTAGCGTACGTTCAAGCTCCTCGCAAAGACGTGGAACACCTATTCGTTTGGGAGCCAAACGTAAACGTACACTTTTGGAAGAAAGTCAGGAACAAAGCGTATCCGACTACAGTGTTTCAAGCTCGGCTAAAACCGATATCGAAGTCGCCGAAGCTGATCCAGAGGGGAAGTTTGTAAAGTTGTTTAATAAAGGTAATAAGGAGATTGCGGTAGGAGCTTGGCAGATTGTAAGGAAAGCTGGGGATTTGGAAACGTTGTATAAGTTCCACCGAACACTCAAGGTGGAGCCTCATGCGTATGTTACAATTTGGTCGTCTGGGCTTGGAAAGGATCATGAGCCACCGAGCAATTTGGTTATGAAGTCGCAGAAATGGTTCGTCGGTGATAACATGACTACTACATTGATCGACAACAATGGGGATGAAGTTGCAGTGTCCGAAAGGTACGTTACATATCAAGATAGACGAAACATGTTTGCTCGTCATTATTAAGTAGCCTATTATTGTTTAAATACTATATAATCTCACTTATTCCCTCGTACTAACCTAGTCTTAGATTAACAAACATATTTTTCTTTAGTTAAGTATAAATATAATTTTATACTATGTATAATTATAAAAATGTAGCATGAATGCATAATAAAGTATTACATTTTTTTAATTCGCTTACTTTGAAAAGCTACAGCTACATTATCCTGCCAAAATATGTAAAAAAGAATTAGGTTAGTAGCACCACTGGGTTATTTTTGGGTAATCCACTGAAAAGCTGATTTATTAAGATCAGAAATAAAGTATAAAATCACGTTAGTGGGGAGAGAATATCAGAAAAGTAATGAGCAATTAAGTATTTCCTGTTGAGTTATCTGACCACAATTTGCACTTTACCGCCCTAAATACTTGGGGGGATAAAGGTCGGCCCAATGAACTAGATTTATAGATTATAAAAGACCTTGAATGTGGTCATCGCCTACGATATCCCCGTCAACCTTATGGTAGTGGTTACGTCATCGCCATTTACATGATTTGACGTGAATTTCCACCTTGTCTGTAAGGAGTGGGAAGCAATTTTGTCAAGTATTTTTTTCCTTCAATATTTAAATCCTAAAATTTTTAACATGTCTGATGCTTTCCTGTTTCTGGAAGACACTTTTCTGCCTCTACATTCAATTGCCCTCATGACTTGCTTTAAAACAAAAATATTCATGTAAAACTCAGTGATGCTGTAATATCTATTAACAAACAACTTCATAATTGTGTGAAAATATTGCTTAATATGAGGATCATTTTACCTAAATACACCCAATTGTTTTTTAATTACCTTGTTTACTAAACAATCGATTAACATTGAGTATGTCATTACTATGTTCATTTGTCTTTGCTTCCCATTATCAGCCATAAAAGTCGCATTTTTTTATGCTTACTGAGTTCAGAATAACTAATTTAAAATATTTGGAATGTTGGATTACTTAAGGTGCCTTATTCAGAAGCAAGCATGGACACAAAAAAAAACAAACCAATCAATAATTAGAATAGGTTAAAATGTATCTAGAACAATCGAATCGCATGGCATTGAAATGGCTGTCACACACCTGTTATTTCAACGATTCATAAACCATTTTAATTCACATAGCTCATCGTTATTTGCACTCACTGAATATTTTTCCAAAAATAAATATGAACTTTAATCCTAAATATTCCGTAAGTGTAGGTGTGGTAAATAATAAACATGTCGTTTATCTTCTATAATCAGGGACATCTATTACCTCATTTTTAAATTTTTCTAGGACCAAAAAACAATTGGCCAGTTCCACCACACGTCATCGTGAATTCGCGGGGTTTCTAGGATCTGAAGAATTACATCATCAACAGGGAGATCCGCAGGGCGAAGAAAAATGTCGAATTATGTGAAACTAGGTTGTAAAGTTTAAGCAGAGTTTTTTCGTCTCGTGTGCCAGGGGAGACAGATTTATTTTTTATTAGAGTTTTAAGATTTAAAAAAGTTGCGTTGAACACGCTTTTCTTTGTATTATATTTAAGCCAAATTTGTAATTGTGCCAGTTTAGGGGTTGGAAGTTTCTTGAAACTCTAAGACTGAAGATTTTCGAGCTTCTTTAAACTTAATTTTTTTAACCCCTAAACCGGCACAAGTTAAAAGGATTCTTGTGTTAAGACTTAGTAAAATTAAGTTGCAATTTTTTCTGCAACGATTCCAGTAGAAGTTTAAAATGAAATGTATTTACGTAGAACATATAATGTATTTCACCTTTTAAACTGTAGATACGAACGCATTATTTCTTTTTTTATATGAACTTTTTTCTACAACTGTTCTTGTATTAAGACTATACAGTCTGTGCTTTTCTTATTCTGTATTTTGTGTTCAAATAAATAGCTTTAGATTCTTAGATTTTTATTTTTTATTATTATATAATTTAAGGGTTAAGTCTTGGCAAACACTGCAGGGAATCTTTTAAAGACTTGATAAACCTGCTGATTTTGCTAAATTTAAATAGAACCAAGATTCCCCAAGGTGTACGCTTACGATCACCAAAATAATGCTAATTGATTGCTGTGTGTTATGTAAGTTTTATTTCAAAGGTGCCTTAAACTATGTGTAAACTGCCTCTTTTGTTACTGAATATTAAATAATTTTATTAAAATAACTATCTGTATTTTGAGTACCTCATTAAGCTTAGTATTATTTGAATTCAGTACCTATAAAAATGCTTGTGTAATGTTAAAATTAGTTACGAATTAGACTTAGATAAATTGAAATGTCTTCAATTTTGCACAGAAAAATCAACATGAATAGATATATTTTCACCAGAATATTCTATTATTTATTTCTAGATCTTATATTATTATGTAATAGGTCATTTTTGTATATAGAAATGTCGGTATTTATAAAAGTGACTAGATTTTTGCGTAAATTGTTAAGCAACATAAATTAGAAATTTATAAAAAGATATTACATCACTGTCATGTTTTTGGGGTGAATCATCTCTAAAAATAACCGGCAAATATTGAAAAATGACGTCATATCGATGTAATAAATTACTTGCAAATCCAACGGTTGTAGACCCACCCTTACTTTGAATATACGTGTAGACATCTGTATATAAAATCCCAGCTAAAATAAAAGAAGGAAAAAGATCTCCAACGTCATCAAACTGCAAACAATTGAACTACTACATAATTTGACTATTAACGGCTAGGTGGCGCAGTAAACAATAGCCAATACAATGAAAGTTTATAAATGTCGACCAATGACAACAAAGCATTATTAGCGGGCTGAATTTATTATTCCTAACCTAAAATTTAGCTTTTTAACCAAAACTTCACTACAGTAAAATGAGTGATAACGCAATGGAAGTTGACGAAATTCCAACAGAAACTCCAAGCACTTCCACAAAGAAATCGGAGAAAATCTACAACTTGCCTTGGTATCTCAATTTTGAATAAGTTAATGTGCAAAAACTGATCGCATACTTTTAGGATTGAGAAATACAGACCACAGACTTTTGAAGAAATCGTAGGAAATGAAGATACTGTCAAGCGATTGTCGATATTTGCCCAACAAGGGAATGTACCACACATCATCATTGCGGTAGGTCACTTGCTTTTTTCATGGATATTATGTTTTGGAGAAAAATTATTGGTAATTTTTGGATATCCTCTAATCCTCTGATAGTGATGATGCCCCTGTGAATTTATTGTGGTGACGAAGTTGAAGTCTTCATCCATTTAGATCTGTGCGCTATTGTTTCTTAAGCTTTCTTGTTGGCAGTGGATCTAATAGTTGCTCAATGTTATTTTCATATCCGAGTATCCTTCTAAAGTAAGTAGGTAGTTGCTTACTTATGTATTTCATTTTGCACAAATTATGATTCCCAACTCATTTATTCTTTTTTAGCCATTTTTCTGTTTCTTTTCCTCTGCTTTCGTCCTTTGCTAGTTGTGTTTGAGTTTGAGTCTTTGGGCACTTGGTTCCTCGACATCTAACCTTCATTAAATAAATGCCTCTGCCGCAAGACTATGTCAAGTACAGTGTATGAAATTAATAGCTGATTCCCAACAAGTGCGAGGTTATACGAGCCGTGTAATAATTACCAAATTATCCTCATTTCCAAACGAAAGAAATATGTTTATTGATTTAATTCTACAAGTATTGTATATTTATTAGGGCCCACCAGGAGTTGGTAAAACAACAACAATATTATGCCTAGCAAGAATTTTATTGGGTACATCCTTTAAAGACGCAGTACTCGAATTAAATGCTTCAAATGACCGAGGTATCGATGTCGTCCGTAACAAAGTAAAGATGTTCGCCCAACAAAAAGTGACGCTACCACCTGGCCGGCATAAAGTAATTATTCTGGATGAAGTTGACAGGTACAATTAGTGAATAAATTGTGTGTATGTTTTAATCGTAATTTTTTGTAGCATGACTGAAGGAGCGCAACAGGCATTAAGGCGAACTATGGAAATTTATAGTAACACCACTAGATTTGCATTAGCTTGTAATTACAGTGAGAAAGTTATCGAAGCCATTCAATCCCGATGTGCCATTTTGAGATATTCACGATTGTCAGATGCGCAAGTCTTAGCTCGTGTTATTCAGATTTGCCAAAAAGAAAATGTAGGTTTTTAATTTTGTGTCAATTAGCATTTACCAAGTTTCATTTTTACAGGTGAAATATACAGAGGATGGGCTTGAAGCGATCGTCTTCACGGCCCAAGGTGATATGCGACAAGCCCTTAATAACCTACAATCCACCCATAATGGTTTTGAAATCGTCAATTCAGTAAACGTTTTCAAAGTATGCGACGAACCCCATCCTTTGCTTATTAAAGATATGTTAATGGATTGTACAAGAGGTGAAATTCGAAAAGCATACAAGGTTTGACTCAATAAAATAATAAAAACCAATTCGAAACTGATTTAAATGATATCTTTATAGGTAATGGAGCACTTATGGAATTTAGGATATGCGTCCGAGGATATAATTAAAAACGTTTTTAAAGTGTGTAAAAATTTAGACGTAGATGAGCCACTTAAATTGTCCTTTATTAAGGTATGTATCATTCGGTAGTTATAAACGTTTGACTCAAACCGTTTTCTTTTAACAGGAGATTGGCATCACACACCAACGAATTGTAGAAGGTTTAACGACTTTGTTACAAATGTCCGGTTTGCTTTCTCGGCTATGCATGCGAGCACAAGGGTTGAAAAATGAACCTTAGTTGTCTTACGTTTTATATAAAATTATTTAATTATAGTTACTAGGAAGTAAGTTGTTTTTTTAATTTAAAAAAAGTGTAATTGCTAGAGGTATTTAAGTAAATAAAGATCTGCATTTCTATTTTTATAAACCTATTTTTTAAGAATTATTTTTACACCAACTGCTCCAACGGCCTATTACTTCAACTGTTTATTATTTTGAACCAAATCACATTGAATTTGTGTAGAAATACACTTAACTCCATAAATATGTAATATGATTTTGTACAAATAAGCTTACTACACCCAGTTACGCCAAACTTTTCCGCCAGAGTGCTATTTTTAAAATTACCCCTTAAAGTATGCAACCTACCTTGCAAATTTTTTCTCGGCGTCTATCTGATGTACAGGGTGCCCCATTTTCGATGTTTTTAAATGGGAAATACCCTTAATATCGGAGATCGACATAAACTGATATCGAATCGAAGTCCAGGGCTCTTTTTTGATGCATGTTTAAGTCCCCAAAATAAAATTCCGCTATCTTTTGTTATTTTTTAGTTATAGCCCAAAATTTGGCCATATCGAAAACTTCAAATAACTGTCTTGGTTTTAAAGATATCCAAAAACGGCAAAAACATTCTAAAGGCACTTTTTCAAGTAGAATATGATAGTTAATTTAGATATCTTCTAATTTTCATGTTTTAGGAATTATGACATAAAGTTGGTATTTTTTAAATATAAGTCGTAGTTGGCCATGATACCATTAAATTGCATAAATTGTCTGTTTTCCGCAAATATATAGTTTATAGGGGTTAAATGCAGTAACAATACCTTTTTTGGACAAAATCAGATTATATGATGTTAGCAATTAGTAGGCTTGTAGGCTATGATTTATGATAGCAATAAACAAAAGCTAATAGAGCGGGTGCATGTGACGTCACTAGGCATAATGTAATACGGGTTGCATATTCAGAATCAGTAAGGGGTCACGATTTAAAATGGGCACACCGTATACAAAGAGCCCGATCTGTAAACTCCGTATGTTTTTAACGCTGTTTATTCTATTTCATATGGAAAATGCATTTTTATTATATATTATATACCTTGTATTGACTTGTATCTTGTACTGATAACCAAAGAGTATAAATTTATACTTATTATGTATTCTTTGCTATAACCTTTGCTATAACTAAACCGTATCTTTGTATGGCTTAAAGTTGCAAATAAATTATTATTATTATAATTTACGTTTTAAAAAATGCAATAACTTTTATCGAAAAACTCTTTATACAAAAAAATATGTATCAAAAATAAAACGAGATTTCGTCGAAACGAAAGTGTTACGATCTACGTTGTTTTAGAATTACATGATTTTTTTGAATTTAGAGCTTGCTGTGCACATTTAATACTATATAGGTGAATTCCTATAACACGTAGCCCTCGAGGAATTCTTGGATCTACAAGTACGAGAAGTACCTACACAATTCTCCCAAAAGTCCGTCAATTTTGGTAGCATAGCATTAAACCAAAAATCGCTGTCTTTATAAACTTCTAATATTTCACAATCTTCGTCTGTGAATAACACAAAGTAACACTTGTCGGTTTGTAATGTTTAATTGACCTTGCACTTGAAAATAGTACCTACTTATGTCTTCTTTCTTCCTCTTTGATTAGGTCATTAACCTGTTTTTTTTTCTGGTTAGCCTGGTTCCTATGACGATGACGTCCAATTGTCTCGCCAACGTTTCGGTGGTCTTCCTTGTTGTCTCCTTCCATGTGGTATTTGAGTCATGCACACCTTTGCTAATCGATGATTTTCCATTCGTTCTACATGTTCTCGCCATAGTCTTCTTCGGTTTCGTCCCCATCTTACTATATCTTCTGTGTTGCATGTTTCCCGAATTTCGGTTTCTTATCCTATCGTGTAGAGTTTTCCCCGCTATTGCTCTGAGAATTCTCATTTCGTTGATACGTGCCAGTTGTTTAGTTTTTTGCGTGTCGGCTCTAGTTTCGATGGCGTACGTCATGATAGGCCTTACGCTTGTTTTGTATATTTTGACTTTTCCTTCTATGTTAATATATTTGTTTTTCCAAATCAAATCTCTCATCCAGATATTGAGACCGCCTTGGTGGTTTGTTTCGCTACTTCCCCATAGAGATCGCCGTGACTTGAAATCTCTACTCCCAGATAGGTGACCTTCATCACTTGCTCTATTGGTTTGTCGTTTAGAGTCAATTTGCATCGAATAGGTTCTTTGGCTATTGTGAGCGATTTTGTTTTCTCTATATTTATTTGCATATTGTAGTTTTGTGTACTTAAGTGAAATTTGTATAACATTCTCTGAAGATCATCCTCTGTTTCTGCCATAATTACGGCGTCGTCAGCATATCCCACGATCTTAATTGCGCGCTTGCCTATTCGGTATCCACTTCCTATGTTTTTTACTTCTTCAATTATTTTGTTCGTTATGTATAAGGTTAAAAAGCATATGGCTGAGGCTGTCCCCTTGTCTGATGCCTTTTGTTATTGGTAGGTCCTTTGTAAGTTCTTTGTCCACCCTTACCTCTATTACCGGTAACACTCTGGGAGGGTTACAATTAGCGACTTGGTCGGATTCATAAAACGAGTGCCATATACTCCGGAGAGATATAGTTTTGTGTGAGAAGTTTAGTGATTGTTGTCAAGTACCGTTCCACACAATTTCCTCGTTGAGGGATTCAGAAAACCCATAGCTATTGGATTATTCTTCGTCGTCTTGCACCCGTCTTGGAAGGAAGAATATATAGCTCTTCCAGTCACGTCCGTCACGTCACTCCCTGGCTTCGTTTAAGTACTGACACCTCGCCAGCTAAAAACTATCCTCCTTTATGCTGCTCCTGCTTTTGCCATTGTGTTTCAACGTTAGTTTCAATTCCGACGATTGCCTCTTGCTGATAGGCTTTTTTTTAGTGTTGTTCTTTGAGTTTTGAAGTTAATAAGTACCGCCTTTTGTACTTATCTTCGTGTTTTGTTTGTAACTTGTATTTTGAGTAAATACTTTTGTGCTCAGAAATTATAGTTCAAGTTGTCAGTATTAATTTACCTTTTTAAAAATTTTATTGGTAGTAAGTGTTGAATCAAGTAAGATATTATTTTGTGTCTTGTTGCATGTGTAAAATTTTAATAGTGCTCATTGAAATGTTAATTTAGTATTTGTCTTTCCTATATTTTGTTTGGGATTGAGGGGCTAAACTTGTGAATGATTTGCAGTATGTAACGTAAGTAAGTGTCATATTTATTATTTGTGTTAACGTAATATCTTTGATTATCTTTTGTGTAATGTTTTGTATTCATTAAATATTTCATTGTCAATTTAGTCTGGCCTTGTTGTTGTGTTCAGTCCTCCCCGATAATATTTGTGCATTGGTGATTTGTTTAAGATTTATGTATAAAGTGTTAGCCTGCCTACAAGTCTTAAGAGTTCCTGTAAAGTAAGTCATTTTCAGTAGCAAGGTAAGTCATATCTTGCAGCAGCAACGACTCTTTTCCTTCGACCTCTTGGGAAGCTTCTGTGGTGGGTTCCTTTTAGATCTTTGGGTGACTTTAATACCACAGTGGCGCTCAATAATTACCATCCCTATTATGACACCCTTGTTTACATAATACGCTCTTTAAAGACTGATTACGCATTACTCACACAAAAACGTTTTGCAATTTCCAAAATTATTGAGGATTTCCATTTCTAAGGGCTTGGCATATTGCAGGAGAATAATGGAATGGAAGCTAACCAAAAGGAGAATGAAGGGAAGACCGAAAATAAGATGGACAGAAAACATAAAACAAGATTTGAAGAAATGGAAATTCGGATTGAAGACAAATCAAAAACACATAAACAGCTGCGAATAGAGAAAGAGAAGAAATAATAAGAGGATTAATCCACCTTATATTAATATAATGATCAACAAACATCAAACGATGAAGCCATGAGATTGGAGTGCCAAGAAGAAGAAGAAATAAAAATAGTTGTTTTTGTTTCAAGTACATCGCCATCCTATTTAACTAGTAAATGTAGTTTTGTACTCTGCTTTCTGTGACCTTAATTTATAAATGTTTTGCTCCGGTTAAACTTTGGAATCAAACAGTATGTTTTCCCAGTGTCTTTAAGTTGGTTTCCTGGTACAACCAAGACAAGTTAAAATTTGGCACATCCCTACTTTTCCGATTTATCAGCTTTTTCATTGCCTTCCATGCCACGATAACCCGGCATCCATAACATCTGCCAAAAACCACTTAGTTCTATGAAGCATGCCTGTACCAATGTAAATTAAATGTTCTAGCCTAGCCATCGTACAGAATGTAGATGTGCTTATCGTTATAAGTCTTCCTGTTCTTCCATGCACGCTGCATACATATGTATTTCCTACTGGAAAACTGAAGCATGTCTTAGGGTGGGCTACACAAAAGTTTTGTTAAGTTAACGAATGAAGAAAGTTTTTTTTTTGTTCATTTTGATTAATTTGACGAAGCCGTTGAGAATCGTTTTTGTGCAACTCATCGTTTGACTGCCAGGAGGAAATTCCTGTTCAACTTCGATCTGCCCTTTAAGTTCTTTGATTGTAAGATCGATACACTTGTTCATGAAGTGTTTTGGAGACATCCTTATTTTTATTTTAACAGCGGATCTCTAAGGCTGCTTAAACATTTGCATGCCTTATATGTAGATGAGGAAGGTCCAGAAGGATTTTGATAATGATGCATTCATACATACATAATCCTCAGCCTTTCTACTGTTAGGTGTAAGGCTTGGTGTAGGTTGTCGTAGTTTTTTGGCACAACTTTTTTTGGTCTTAAGCTGTTTGTCTCACTGTATTCCATTCTAGTTCTCTCTGTTCCACTACTACTTCTGCCCACGTCTTCCTCGGTCTTTCCACCCTGTTCGTTCTCTTCTGGTCTTGCTTTGAAAGTTTGCTTCGCCATTTTGTGTTCTCCCATTCTATGTACTATCACGTGCAAAAGTAATGACACGCCTAAGATTTGTTATTGCCTTGCAGCAGTCGAAGAGTAGCTATCTTATTCTAACTTGTTAATCCTACCTACTAGGTTTTATGGTTATGCCCAAGTTATTCATCGACTGCTGCACGTGATACTACATGACCTACCCATCCTAACTGCCTTTCTTGGATCACGACTTCTATTACATTTACGTCTTACCTTGTGTTTCCATCTATTTTTCTCCAGAACCTCATTTCTGTGCTTATCTTCTGCTTTTCTGCGATCGTCCACGATTCACTTCCTTAAACTAGACCTGGAAACACCACTTTTTCACTACCTCTAGTTTGATTTCTTTTTATATCCATTTTTCCCAGAAATAGATTTGTTATGGTGGCTTTATGACTGTTCTTTCGTTTATTTCCTCGTCTATCTTCTGGTTGCTGCTGATATATGTTCTCAGATATTTAAATTTGTTCACTTGCTCTTATAGTAAGAGAAATGTAAGTGGAAGGACGTAGATTAAGAAGAAGGCCAAGGAAAAGGTGGGAAGAAAATATGAAGGACATAGTGGAAAGGAAAGCAAAGACAATGGCGGACGCTACAAGGTTAGCAAGAGAAAGGAAAGCGTACAGAAAATGGCCCTAGGGGCATAAAGGGATGGAGAAAATCAATCAAATCACTTGCTCTATTTCTTTTCCTTCTATTATGATATTGTGCATTCTTCCTCCTGCTGCTATTATTATAGTCTTTGTTTTTCTTTGTTAATTTTCATGTCCATTTTTTGCATTTCCTCGTTGTATAAATTCAGGTTGTGTTGTAAGTCCCTTTCTGATCCTGCTATCACCACCATGTCAGTCGACAATATTAAGAATCAAATTTAAAATCTAAACGCCTCAGTGGCACAGCGGAATAGGTATCTGTTTTTATCACGACGTTTGAATCCAGTCAGTACCATAAACATTTTCACAACTTGCCAAGATATAAATGCTATGCTACTTAAGTGTCGTTATGTAAAAACAAAATAACTTCAGATAGGCACTTGTGGTAGTTATTACTCATGGTTAGCTGAGATAGGAGAAGAATGGTTAGATCTTTCACTTTTTCATTGGGTAAGATATTAGGTTTGTGTCAGGGCTGGGTTATCAATTAGGGCTAAAGTCTAGGACCAAGGAACGTACATGGGAGCTCTTGGAAAATTGAAACTGGATTACATTTGATGTAAAGATATTTGAAAAGATATTTCTTGCTTTTATGTAATAATAAAGCATGGCACACCGCCCTGCAAAGTTAAGCATCGGTGCACATGGTCAGAACTCGGACGGGTGACCCGATCCAGGCTCGGTGTGTCCTTCTCGACACGCTATGGGCCTTAATGGCCTGTTAAAAGCCGAATAATAAAATGTAATAATAATCAATCCGGTGATCTATCGTTGCAAAAATAAAATAACAATAATCCTAATGATAAAAAAAGTTAATAATATTGCCAGAAGCTTCCTTGGAGAAGAGTAACACACATTAGAACCCAAAACAAACGTGGACTTGGCCTCGTTTACCGAATCCACACGGTGATCTACCGTGTTAAGAAATAAATAACAATAATAATAAATCATGATTAATTATGATTAGCAAGGGGCGCAGTTTGGTACTAATACTAATCCACACTGCAGTAATAACAGACCATTAAGTTTGGCTTCGACTGAAGAAGAAAAAGTAGAATTTAATCAAATTGTTTCAATGTTAATTTAGCTTTAGTTATGCTGTAAATATTACCCTGTACACTATGGGTTCTTAATACCAAAGCTCCTGTAAAACGAGTTATTTTAAAGACATTTTTTAAATTTAAATTATTAGACAGGTATTTTTGGTCTTCAAGGCTGATTAGGTACTGAAATATGAATTATAGAGAAAGTTATTCAACCATCCTGTGTTGTAACAAATGACTACAGTAATGCAGCCTCCGAACCAATAAAAGCAGCGAGGGCAGACAATGACAATAAGTACAGCCAATTAGCGTCTTTCACCCGGTGACGTAGTTTGTTCGCTTATTAAGCAAATTCAAATTACAGAGTAGATTCCAAACATTTTTCTTACACAATAAAAATTCAAAATTTAACATAGTTAATACAAACATTTCATTTATTAATGTAACAAGTTAAACTATTACAAAAGTAAATCAAAATTTAAAACAATTACACCCCCGAATGCTGTTAGTTTGCATGTGAACTAAGCTAACCTTCGTTTCTTTACAAATTTCCGTAAAATACGTTCTCACAATAGTCACCTGCGTGGAATTCAATAAACAATACCCGGAGTTCCGGAGTAATTTGTTACACAATGCGAAATGTAAACAGCTGGTGGCAGTTAACCCCATAAATTATAAAGGTATTTCCCCCGATTGGACCGATAATTATCCGCACAAAACGCACGTATGTGAAGCAGCCCCGTGACTAATCTCCCAGGCAACTTTTCAACAGGTTGCTGTAACAGTTGTGCTTTTATCGAGCTGTCCGACTGTATCTATACGATTCATAGTGTCACCCCTAAAAGGGTTACATGTAAAAAAAAAATCGGCGCGTCCTAATTCAACAACCCACTCCTATTGTATTAAACTTACAATAATAATAAGCAAAAAACTAAAGTTCGCGAGTAAGTTGCAGTCCCTCGCAGAACTTGGGGAAATTTAGCTACAAGGGGTTTATAGCTTAAATATTGATTTCTACCCACCCTTCGGTAGGAAGGTACTAAACTACAAATCAGTGTAACTTGTAACATCATCGACGGAAGTCTGATGATATTTGGTGTGAAGTGAAAAATCGTACAAATTCGTCGTTGTAATTTTACCACGATGAATTTCGGGGCCGAAGAAGACTACGCCAGTGAAAAGTATATTTTACGTCCCTGAAAGGCCGCCAAAGACGATTTTCGCTAAGGGATCGCACATATTTTTGACATATCTTAGGTATTAATCGAAATTGTTTTATTTTTATTTTTTAATCACCCCCATTCGGACGTAATGTGTTTGCTTATTTTAAGAAAAATTATTTTTCTAACAAATTCCAAATTTTTGTTTCGTATTTAAACATTAATTAGCTTTATTATTATAACAATTATCGATTCCACTTTTATATTAAAACACTAAAATATCAAGTTCAAGTAGTCAAACGTCCAAATCGCCTTTGGGAAAAGGACAAAATTTCAACCCGATGGCGTAAAATTGGTCGACGAAAAAATGCGACAAGGCGACCTGGACATCATGCATTCTGGTTTTGAGAAACTGAAAAGGACACTAAATTTGTGACATGTGACTTCAAACACGTAAAGAGGAACATGCAGAAAGAAAATTCCAACCCTTCATCTGAAATCCAACAGTATGTGGGACCCTACAGACTTGAAAAGACACTGGGAAAAGGGCAAACGGGTAAGTTTTTCTTTAATAAACTCGGCGGTGCCTAACCTGATCTGATAAGTAAATAACACGTACCAAGGAAAGGTAAACTGTTTAAAGATTCATGCTTTATTATTCGTGGAAGATTCAGGTTAAAAACGGATTTGGGTGCCTTGCTATAAAAAAAACAACTGAATGCAGATATTAAACGCATGGCCTCCTTCAACTTCAATCCCTTAAAGATACCCAGCTAACTTAATTTAGCAACTTAAAGTTCTGAACAAAATCAAATTATCCTCCTCAATTACAATATTAATTAATTAACTTTCATTTCTTCCCCTCAAATTGTTATTTGCAAAGTTCAAAGATATCCACACGTATATGTGTGTTGAACTGGCAAAAGAGGGAATGATACAAAATTAAAGAATATTAAGGAGAGGCAATGCGAACAGAAATTAATCCGATCGTTTCAAAGTTGTTAAGCCGCCAAGTTTCCAAGTTTTGCGTTAGTTTGCGTACGTTTTTCCTTTGCTACGCTTTTTCATTGCTAAAATTACAGTCTAACTATTGCAGGATTGGTTAAACTGGGGGTGCATTGCGTTACGGGCCGAAAAGTCGCTATCAAGATTATCAACAGGGAGAAACTTAGCGAAAGCGTACTCATGAAGGTAAACAATTATCAAATTATATATTATTTTATAAACACCAACCCTTCTGGTTTTAATGAATTCAAGCTTAACTTAAACTTAAACCACCTGACCTCACTGATACCTAACACAAGCACTTCTTAGTTCTTCTCGCCCATACATAACAAATCTAATTTTAGGTGGAAAGAGAGATAGCAATTATGAAACTCATCGACCATCCCCACGTACTAGGTTTGTCCGATGTTTACGAAAATAAGAAATACCTGTAAGTACCATAACCTCCTCACCCACAGTAAAATCTTGATACAATCTTCGCCTTAGGTACTTAGTTTTAGAACACGTATCTGGTGGAGAGCTCTTCGATTATTTAGTTAAAAAGGGTCGTCTGACACCAAAGGAGGCAAGGAGGTTTTTTCGGCAAATTATGTCCGCGTTAGATTTTTGCCACAGTCACTCCATTTGGTACGTAGAATTAAAGAGGTTTTTATGTTATAACTAACTGTTAAACTTCAGCCACAGGGACTTGAAACCGGAAAATCTTCTACTAGATGAAAAGAACAACATCAAGATAGCAGATTTTGGAATGGCATCGCTTCAACCCGTCGGTTCCATGCTCGAAACGAGTTGTGGATCACCTCATTACGCCTGTCCCGAAGTTATAAGGGTATAAATTTCTATTACTTATTGATAAAAAAACAAGTAATGCGTTAACTTCAGGGTGAGAAGTATGATGGACGGAGAGCTGATGTTTGGTCTTGTGGTGTGATACTTTATGCGCTCCTCGTGGGTGCTCTGCCTTTCGACGACGATAACCTCCGACAGTTATTAGAAAAAGTGAAACGAGGAGTATTTCATATTCCCCATTTTGTACCACCGGACTGTCAAAGTTTACTACGTGGAATGATCGAAGTTAATCCCGATAAAAGACTAACAGTTAGTGATTTTTAATTACGAGCGTATACCCTTAGATTAATGGAGTTTCTCGTTTCTAGTTGACTGAGATTAATAAACACCCATGGGTAACGGCAGGAGGCAAAGGAGAATTAGAATTAGAACTTCCAATGATGGAAGTCGTACAAACCCATGTTTTACCTTCGATAGATTCAGTCGATCCTGACGTTCTACAGGCGATTTGCAGTCTAGGTTGTTTTAAAGAAAAAGAAAAACTTATTCAGCATCTACTTAGTCCTAGGTATTTTCAATGGATCACTTCGTGAAATATGTTGTAATGTCCTTGTTTTTTGCAGTCACAATACAGAGAAGGTAATATATTTCCTACTCCTGGATAGAAAAAGGAGACGTCCGGCCTTCGAAGATGAAACCGATGCGATGTTGAGGATACGAACTGTCGAGAACGCGGATCCACCACGAAAACGAATAGATACCTGCAGGGTTAACGGACAAAACACTCTGCAATTCGGACAAATTAGCGAAGGATCACCGATCACTCCTAGAAGATCTCACTTCAAGTAAGTATTTTCACATTTGTTTTGGTTTTGTTGGCCGTCCTCGTTGTACTTTAGTTAACCCCTACATAATCATATCGCGGGATACTCCTTGTATTTGTTTAAGTGGAAGACACCACAGTAGAAGAAGCCCGTCCACCGGCAGCAGTCACAGTTCGTTAAGCGTTCATTCCCCGACAAGATCATCCGGCGCGTCAAGTCCGATCTTGTTCAACAGCACAACACCAACAAATACCCACGGTGAGCTTTAATTACGGGTTTAACGCACTAGTGCCACTAATACAGACGATTTTCTTCATTTAGTGGGTATGTCATCACCTGTGAGTCCACGTGCTTCTACCCATCATTCGCATAGGAGTCCTCATGCCTCTCCTAATACTTCTCTAAGTGTGTCACAAACACCTCCAACACCAACACACCACCGTGCTAATAGCAGCGGGGGAACTACAACTGGACCGTCCTTACTATCAACCCTTATGTCGCCCGAAACAGATACGACTAGTTTAGTACCCGGTAAGTACCATTTGTTATGGGGAAAAGCTCTCTCAATAAATTTCAACCTTGGTATCAACTCCTGACATACTCACCAATACCGAATCAATATCAAAAACTTTGCTGTTACAGTAAATAGCCAACACCGACGAAGTTTAACTAAGTTTTCCTTTATGTTTTAAGGATCTAATATTTTGACACCAATGACCCCTCCCGGCTCTCCACATTCGGCGGCTGCAAGTCACCACTGGCGATCTAGATTAAATACAATTAAAAATAGTTTCTTGGGATCCCCGAGATTTCATCGTAGAAAATTACAAGGTAACGTGATTATTAATTACTTATGGTTTTTAAAATGTTGAGATTTTTAGCATCTTCAGAGGAAGTGCACTTGACGCCCGAATCCTCGCCAGAATTGACGAAGAAATCGTGGTTCGGAAGCCTAATGACTACCGAGAAGGACGAAACCTTCACGATTTTAGTCAAAGGAAAACCTTTGGCAACCGTCAAGGCTGATTTAATTCATGCTTTTTTATCGGTGAGTGTATACAAATCCTTAACGTTCTGTTGAACTCCTATTCAAATCCCTAGCGTTGAAATTAGGTAAATGGAAGAGCAGATGCAAAACAAACGGTAATAATAAGTGCATGTTGCAGATAGCGGAGCTTAGTCATTCGGTTTCAAGTCCGATGTCGTTTCGAGTAGAATATAAAAGAGGATCTACGGCTCCTGCAATGTTTCAAAGACAAGTGCGATTTCAAGTAGATGTTTCAGCAATTCCTAAACAACAAACTGGAGATAACTCCAAAGAGCCTTTATTCGCTATTACTTTTACTTTACTGTCAGGTAAAAAACATTTTTTTTAACGCATGCATAATTCATTTGTGTAGTTGATTTAGTACGTGTAACTTACTCTCAAAACCTTTACGTAGTTTTTGACCGACTCCTTTTGGACTTTCCCAAACAAACCAAACTGCAATCGATTATCCCTTTGATGCACCTTTATTATGATTATTTCCCAGTGGTTTAGGGAATTTTTAATCCAAACCTGCAACGTTAGACCAAATTAAATTAAGGCCCAGCATTTTTATAGAAGCTTAAGCCTTGGCTGGCCTTAACTAAGGCTTATATCAGATATTTTTGGGGTTCAAGCTTTACCGCGCATTGACTTAAGTTGTAGTTTAAGCTAGTTAAAGTTAAGTGCCTGCCTGTCCAAACCTGTACTGACATACCGGCCATAAAGCTTAGCTTAAGTCAGCTTAGACTACAGCTTAAGTAGCATGTGTCAGCTTAAGCCATAGTTTAAAGCTGTTCGGACTTTCCTAAACAAGTTCGACCGTGTATTGACTGAAGTCGTAGTTTAAGCTGGCTCGATTAAGTTCAGTATTTTAGTAAAGATTTTAATCAGAAGCTTGGCTTAAACCGCTTAATCCACGGCTTAAGCATAGTATGTATCAGCTTAAGCCATAGTTTAAAGCCGCTTGGACTTTTCTAAACAAACCTTACGTAAGAAAAGTTTCTGAAGCACTACAATTCGGCCCCTTCAATGCGCCTTTATCATGGTTATTTCCATTAGTTTATCGAAATTTCAATCCAAAAAAACCGCTAAGTCAAGAGATTAAAGCCCAACATTCTAGCAGAAGCTCAATTAGAAACTCAGTTTTATCTGGCTTAAACTGCGACTTATTTTAGGGCTTAAACTCCACCGCGCATGGACTTAAGTCGTAATTTAAGCTGGCTTAAGTTAAGTATATATTTATAAAGTTCAGTATGTTAGTAAAGGTTTTAATCAGAAGTCGGCTTCGACTACAGCTTAAATATAACATGTGTCAGCTTAAGTCATAGTTTAAGCCTTTCCTAAACAAACCTTACATAAGAAAAGTTTCTGAAACACTACAATTCCGGCCCCTTTGATGCACTTTTATCATAGTTATTTCCATTGGAATTTTTAATCCGAATGTATACCGCCAAGTCAAACAAGATTAAGGCCCAGATTTTAGTAGAAGATTAAACTAGGGTCAGATGCTTTAGGGCTTAAGTTCTACCGCATATTGACTTAAGTCATAGTCTAAGCTGGCTTAACTTAAGTGTCCATGAAGTTCAGTATTTTAGTAAACGTTTTAAGCTTAGCTTAAACCGGCTTAGACTACAGCTTAAGAATAGCATGTGTCAGGCCAAGCCATAGTTTAAAGCCATTCTGACTTTCCTAAACAAACCTTACGTAAGAAAAGAAAACAGAAGAAGACCCAGTATTTTAGTAGAAGTTTAAATCGAAACTCAGTTTTAGCTGGCTTAAACTGAGACTTAAGTGTCCATAAAGTTCAGAATTTTAGTAAAGGTTTTAATCAGAAGCTTAGCTTAAATCGCCTTAGATTGTAGTTTAAGGATAACATGTATCAGGCTAAGAGCTGTTTGGACCTTCCTAAACAAACCTTACGTAAGAAAAGTTTTTGAAGCACTACAATTCGGCCCCTTTGATGCACCTTCATCATGGGTATTTCCACTAGTTTAGGAAATTTTTAATCAAATTCTACACAGCTAAGTCAGACGAGATTAAGGCCCAGTATCTTAGTGGAAGCTTAAGCTTAAACTCAGCATTAGCTAAACTAGGGCTTAAGCTCTACCAAGTGGTAGTTTAAGCTGGGTTTAGTTAAGTGTCTGTCTAAATTTGTACTGAAATATCGACTAAAAAGGTTTTAACCAGAAGCTTAGCTTAAGCTTAGACTAGTTCACTCATAGTTTAAAGCCTTTTAAGGCGAGCTTTTGCGATCGTTTAATCTCTTGATAAGCCTAGCTCTCAGATATTCATCATGGAAACAATTGCATTAACAAAGGTTACGAAAAGAATAAACCACGTTTGGCTTAACCTTAAAGCTTAAGTTAAAGCTCTTTATAAGCCTCCTTCTCACGTATTCACCACTGAAACAATCGCCTTAACAAAGTTCATCAAAAGAATAAACCAGGTTTGACTTAACCTTACTCTTAAGTTAAAGCTTAGTTTAAGAAATGTGTAGCTTAACGTTTTGAAACACTTAAAATTTCAGGAAATATAAGGCGATTTAGAAGAGTATGCGAACATATTCAAGCTCAGGTCTGCAGCAGAAGAGCACCACCAAGTCCAAGGGCGCAAAGAAAATTTACGTCGGAACTAAGTGAAAGTTCGAGCTGCGGATCAGACTCGAGTGAACTGTATTCAAATCCTAGACAGGTAAGTCCTTTTACTTTTATTTTAATGTTAAACAATATTTAATATATAGAATCAGGAAACAACTTCCTCATTAAAAGACAAAATTTAAGAAACAAATGCTTTCATGGTTCATAATCCGGCGTACAAGAAAAAACAATTGAGCGTCTATATTCTAAAAATACCTTTAAATTTTCTTTTCGGCCATGTAAAACAACCGAAGGTTTCTAAGGAAAAGGAAACTCACGAAAAATTGGTTTGAAAGTAACTTCGGTTACCACTGCATTTAATGAATTGTACAGTAATAATAGTGGGCGGTAGAAAAACAATTGCCATCCCCCAAGAAGACGCCGAACGCAGTCAGTATCAATTGTTTTCAACCGCCTGCTGTTATTATTGCTGAATTCAGCTTAGGTTATTTTTAAATGTTATTTTGTGAGGTTTCTTTTTTAATAAACAATAAGTTATGTTACATGGCTGAAAAGAGAATTTGGGGTATTTTCAAAATACTACAGCAAAGTAACACGTCTCTTGTAAATAATAAATAATAATTTTCATCCATTTTGCAGATAATCAATTGTTTTTTGTTGTACGCCATGTGCCAATGAAAGATGGATTTATTTACCCCTCTAATTTTTTATGTCTTGTAATAAGCTGGTTCATGGATCGAACTCAATTATTAAGGATCTAACTAAGTGGGCCGAAGCTAACACACCTCATTTAAGCTTATACTTAAAACGTGTACTGAAATAGGGCTCACAGAGCAGTTTTCTGATCTTTAAACCGAAAAAGGATTGTGAAAGAAACTTCAATACTTCTTGGTGGCTTAATGACGTTCACTTTACAACCAAGAAGACACAGATTCGAATCTTAGCCGTGGGTGGTTTTAAAGAAAATCCAGAACCAGTGAAATGCGAGTACTGTTAAGGATGAGGATTGTTAGGCTGCAAACGAATTTAAAAGAAATCTCCATTAACAGTAAAGCATGAGTCCCAATAAAATTCCTGCGGCTCTTTGCGGAACCATTCTCTAACAGCCGCAATTATTTTAATGGTCCAAGCACATAGAAAACATACAGGGACAAGTCGGGACTGTAAGGAGGATGTTGTAAATCAGTGATGAATCGATATCTAAGATCATTGGAACAAGTGCAGATGTACCAAGGAAAACACATTAAAATTGTGTTGAAGTTTTATAAAAATCATAATCCCTGCATTCTGGCTCAATGGATATATAAAATTATTGTGTATATTTACAGTAACATTACAAATTTCTATTAATTCTCCTATATAAATACTAATAACTGAATATATCAAACATCCCACATCCCAAACGCCCTCGACACACGGAATGTGCGATAATTGATGAGAGATAATTCTAAAGGTTTATATTAACTGAAGCATGATTTTAAATTTAATTTCGATATACATACATAGTTCCAATCAATCGTTATTAAATTATAATTCCTAAATTAAGCTGATTTCTGCTGATTTAAAATAGTTTAAAGCTTACTGTTTTTAATTTCTGTATAATATTAATGCTCAACGTTGGAATCTAAAAATAAATTTACCAACATTTTTTCAAGCTAATTCAGGCAAAAATTTAATTATAAAAATAATATGCGAACAAATGAATTTCAGATCTAGTACGTCACGGATTTTGTTGGCTTTCGCCTACTCTAATTTGAAATTCATTTGTTCGTATGCTATAAAAAAAAACAACAACAAAAAATATGAAAACAGAAGCTACATTCTTACACTGACAATTGATATTAATTTAAGGTAATAACTTTAAATAAAAAATCCAACCACGCTGCTTTGTTCAAAATAACTTAACAGGGAATGTAACATCCCACATATTAATTATTCGATATGAGTAACCATAATTAACCTCACATATGAAATGCGAGAAATAGTTGTAGTAGCTAATTGGTACATTAGTGAACTATTAAACTAACTATATTCAGTAAAGGATCAACAATTTAATTAGCTGCTGATATAAGCTGCGTTTATGCACTCAACCAATTTAAGTGGTAACTTCATTAAATGTGCATTATGGCGATTAAAAAAGGACAACCTGATAACATAGGAAGTACAACGTACAACACAACAGCATGCATTGCAGAAACTGATCCTGCTTGTAACAGACTGTAACAGAACCACAATGAAGCTACGATCAAAGCAGACTGTGGATATTTACCGCCCTAAAATAAAGCTACTGGACGTAGATACATACATAGATACCAGCATTTAATTATGGCATCTGAAGGTGTTTAATTGCATCGCTTGTTTACAATTCATTGTTGTATTAGGTTACCCAACGGCAGACGTGCGTACAAATAGGAGTTTATTAAAATTTGCAACCAAGTCAAAGTTAATGGTGGGTAAATGTAACTTTATGAACTTGCTTGATAAACCGAACGTTTCCAGGTTAGTCAAATTGGAAAATAATTGCTAGAGTAGAACTTGGAAGAATTCAAATTTATGAGTGTTAGAAGTACCAAAAAGCATTCAATTTACTAAAACTCCGGATGTTGGTACCTGAAACCTGGAATAGAACCTAAGACACCTACATGACAGACCAAAGCTTCTTCCTCCTCCGCTTTACCCTAAGCCTAAGCCAATTGGTCATTACTAACTAGTACCTAATGCAAGTTCTTTAAGATTTCTTAGCACCATGCTGAACATACTCATTGAAGGAGAAGATCTTGAACGATTACCAAATCATCTAGATCGTCAGCTTAACTTGCCTACGGCCGTCAATTAATTTTTGGTCAAGATTTCGCTAATCTTAGGAATCAAAGTGTGGGAAGAGTACCCACCTTTTGGACGGACGATATCAAGAGGATCACAAACAAGTTGAATTTACGAGTAAACAGCAGGCTGGATTTATTTATTTTTAAACACTAAACAAAGTGGGAAATCCTGAAGCGAAACATAAATGTAGCAGCATAAGAAACAGTAGGTAAAGTAGGAAAATTGGAACGAAATGAAGCAAGAGGAAAACTACCACATAGACGAACCAGAGCTAAAGAAGAAGAATACCAAAGACTGAGAAGAATCACAAAAACAACATGTAGGAAGAAAAAGTGAAAACACGTAAATGATCAGTATTGATAGCTAGAAGAAGTACGAAATGAGACAAGAAGAATGCTTCAAAAGTAATCATGTACAAAGATAGAGAAGGAAATATCCTAGTTAACCAGCAAGATGTGGTTCAAACATGGTACGAATATTTCACTAACCTATTGAACAACCCGCTAACTGAAGCAGACACGCAAAGAGACATCCATCAACAAGCTGCACAACCAGTAATAACAGAACATACAACGGAAGAAGTAGAAGAAAGTATAGCGTGACTTAAGAACAACAAGGCGCCAGTGGTAGACGACAAACCAGCTGATCTAATTAAATAATGGAGGCCCAGAACTAAAAGAAGAAGCAGATAAACTCCTCATAGATATCTGGCGAATGGAAAAGGTGCCAACTGAATGGGAAATACTTCAAATATGTGCCGTGAAACTGGAATGTCAAAACTACAGGAACATATCACTCCTATGAACTATACAGGGTATCTCAGACATGACTCCCCAGGCCTATAACTTTGTTATTTTTAAAAATAACTATAATAAACTATATATATTCGTAAATGGGAGCAAATTCTCTATAAGATGGGGAAAGAAAATGTTAGAAAATCTGTATTCATATTATGGCGGCGATATTAAACTTCTTTTTTTCAAATTGCACACTATGCTTTTTTTCGCTCATTCTGATAGTACTTTTTATTCTCTTTATAACCATGTAAACCAATATGGGTCTTACATAAGAAAATTCTTGAAAAAAATACGATTGAAAGTTGAAGTCTAGGTTTGCCATGGAAACAACTAATTGTTGTAATTTGTACTCGTCGGCGATAAAAACAATAGCGGATACCTTTCTGCATACAACCTTGCTGCTCTTCTTGCATTCCTCTCGCATAAACCATAAATAAGGATCATATCAAGCTTTTCAGAATCAGTGTAATTCATTACTAATACTCCTATGATTTTAAACAAGAACATACAAATACAGAAAGAGCACTTGTCATTCTTTACAACGTAAATTGCAATTGTTTTACAGCTATACGCTATTGTTTTCATCGCCGACGAGTACAAATTACAACAATCAGTTGTTTCCATGGCAAACCTAGACTTCAACTTTCAATCGTATTTTTTTCGAGAATTTTCTTATGTAAGACCCATATTGGTTTACATGGTTATAAAGAGAATAAAAAGTACTATCAGAATGAGCGAAAAAAAGCATAGTGTGCAATTTGAAAAAAAAAAGTTGAATATCGCTGCCATAATATGAGTACAGATTTTCTAACATTTTCTTTCCCCATCTTATAGAGAATTTGCTCCCATTTACGAATATATATAGTTTATTATAGTTATTTTTAAAAATAACAAAGTTATAGGCCTGGGGAGTCATGTCTGAGACACCCTGTATATAAAATACTGTCAAACATTACTGGAGAAAGAATCACTCCTAAAGCGGCAGAAGTGCTGGGCGAATACCAAGGGGGCTTCCGAAGTAGCAGATCAACGATAGATCAGCATTTTACGGTCCGACAATTGATGAAGAAAGCCTGGGAACACAATGTAAGCCTATACCAACTATTCATTGATAAATAGAAAAGCTCTATATACATACTGGAATTTCTGGCGCAAGTTAACGGTTAACTATGGAGAACGCTAAAAGTCCGATAAAAATCCAGAAATATAGGTCAGAGATCTTTGGGTAAATGTCATGAAAGTCATGAGAGCAACTGATTTAATTGGAGTATTGATCACCAATTCCACACAGATTATAGCCCACATATGTTGATGACGTGAACGTGGCGGGAAGATCCATCATCAATGCAAGAGAAACAACGGTACTTTTGGAATAACATGCAAGTAAAATAGGTTTCTAGCTCATGGCCATTAAACCAAAATAGCTAAGAGAAACATCGAAGTAGTCAGCGAATTTTCATATCTAGGCGGTAAGGTTAATGACCAAAATGAAATAATAGCGGAAGTAAGAAACAGAATATTGAAAGGAAACAGAACATATTATTCTATGCTTGACATCCTAAAATCTAGAGAAATACGTACAAGTAGGTACTAAGCTAACCTTCTACGAAATGATTATCGGGCCAACGGTTATCTATGGTTGTGAAACGTGGACGCTCATAAAGCAAATAAAATAGTTATTTATGTACCAAGGGTGTAAAGATGCTTTTATGGCTTGAGACGTGATTTTGAGCCCGAGACGCTAGTCGAGGGCTAAAGACACGTCGAAGGCCATAAAAGCAAGTTACGCCAGTGGTACATACATAATTTTATGCACGATCGAAGATTTTAAAACTGAAATAAAAGGAATAAATTAATTTTCTACCCACATCGAGTAGTTAGTTGCTCAATTATTTTAATTTTTTACTGACAATTGTCAAATGGTTGAAGCATTTACGCCTAGGAATATTCACATAAATAATTGTGTTAACTGTGTTGTTAATACAAATTACCCTAAATAGAATTCTAATAATGAGCATACATTCGATTTTAATTTAAAAAAATTCTTTATAAGACTGTTAAACTGTTTATCAATTTTTGACGTTTCATTATAGACCGGCGGCCTATAAAGACACCCACGGGCTATAAATAGACGTTTATGTCAAACAAATTCAGACATAATTGACACATTATAATGCGATCGTGCATAAAATATATTTTGAACAGAAAACATTGAGAAAAATATACGGATCCGTGCAGGAAGACAACATGTGGAGAATACGGTACAATCACGAATTGTACCAGGTCTTTGAGGAACTTTACATAATAACAACTGTTAAAATACATCGGTTGAGATGGGCAAGCCATGTGAAAAGAATGGAAAAAGACCGGGTACCTCGACGAATATACTTGTTCCACGAACCGGACTGCAAGGCTACTGAAAGAAGAAGAACAAGCAGAAACAAAGTTTAAAAATAATTCATGAAATGATGTTGGAATCTATTGGTTGTACATTTCAATAACTTGTGAGTAGTTTAACATATGTAAATTCGGTTCCGAAGATGCGGTTGTTGAAGGTGTGGTGCTTACCACACCACCCTGTACGTGTAGCGTGCGAAACAATCGAGGTATGGAAAGAGACTTGGGAGGCCTTAGCCCCACATGTTGCCGTCCATGCTCCCTCGCGGGGCGTCAGTGCCGATACATTAGCTTTAAAAAAACTTTTTAAGATTACAACAAAATAATATGAAGTATTGAACGAATATTTTTACATTTTTTTACAAATGTCAATTTTTTCTTAGAACAAATGAATGATCTAACATTGTTGAAAAGAGAAAATTATCAAAATTACACTTTGCTATTTAAAACAACGAAGTTGAAACTATTTCCATTTTTACCGAAAGTAATTCGAAATTAATTTTTTAATGCATAATCGACTCTTTACTGCTGTTTAACTTTTATTTAACGGACTTTTTCTAGCTCGCATTAATAAGTTATGCTACTGTCTCACCCAATTGCCGGAATGACCGAGTGGTTAAGGCATTCGACTGGGGACGGTCGCGGGATCAAACCCGAGTCACTGAAAATGATTGGGAATCGAAACACATTGGCGGAGTAGGGAAGGTAGGCGGTTGTCTGGGTATAGAAAGTGACTTAGGAGGGCTTAACTCTCCATGTTGCCTGTCATACTTCCTCGCGGAGTGTAAGTGCCGATACCTTTACCTTTTTTACTATCTCACCCGTCCTGGAACAGCCTGTATATTCACAAGGGTTTCCACATTTTGGAAGCAAAAAACCTGTATTAAATAATATAGTTATTTTCGTATCAAGTGTCGAAAGTAGCAAATATCAAGCGAGTGTTTATAAATAGATATACGAGTGCGGAGCGAAGCGGAGCACGAGTAGAAATATTTATAAACACGAGCGGAGATATTTGCCTTTCGAACGAGTTACGAACACTATTTTTCCCACGACCAAAAATGTACATGTCAAAAAGTAACACTGACAGTTCAGGTAAAACGACCGTCATTTTTTGTTTTGAAGCGGCCGCAGCTTCCTATTATTGCGCAAACTGTGCGATATATCCCTATACGTGTTCATATCGCACGGGTTGTTCATTTGTTTTGCGAAAGTCAATCGCACGGGTGATATTGTCAACTTTCGCGGCTAGTTTGTTGTGCGTTAGGAGCGACTTTCTTATATGGTCGTGGGAAAAATACTTGTTTAACCTAACTTTAAGAGAAAAAGCTTTGTAATTCCTAAATTGTAGCATGTGAAGGGGAAAAACAAGGAGGGAAAAAGAGAAAGAGGGAGAGAAAAAGAGGAGAGAGAGAAAGGGGAGGGGGCGAGTAGGATAAGAAATGGGGAACGAGAAAAAAGAGGGAAAGGAGAGAAAGCCTAAAATCAGTTTAGGTTCAAGCGAGGGTATTTTGAACAAATAGACATTTTGGAAACTGATTTGGTGATTGATCTGCACAATAATCCTTTACATTATACATATTTATCCAACTCTCCAAAAAGTAAATTAGGCTAAAATCAAATTAAATGCTTCCCTGCACTAATTTCTTAAATCAGTATAGAAGGTCCAGCCAAGATACTTCACCATTTTATTCGACTCGGCTTTAAAAAAAATGTTTTTTTTTAAATATCTCTAATATTCTTAATGGGGCAATAAGTATTTTTAGGATTTTGGTAGCGCAATGGCAGTATCACCGCTGATTACATTAATTTAGTCGTGTGGAGTAGGGTTCCAGCGAACCCTCTCCTTAGTCCTTACAGTAACTTAGTACAATGAATAAGTCATTATTACTCTATATTAATTAGCATTATATAAGATAACTGTTATTGAAACCGCGTAAGTTCATCGTGATTGTCCGTTAGGTTATGCACAAGATGATTAGGGTGAGCACTAAGTCTTTCTTTATAATTTCTTCTGTAGTTTTGAATTTCGCGTTTCACTGTGAACACACACAGATCACTTAGGTGACGTACCACAGTACGTTGGCACTTGTTCGAAGCACTTTATTTTCAAACCGTTCAAGGATTTCCACGTTGGATTTCGACGCAGCTCCCCGCAAGGGGTTCCCATAAGTCCAGATAGGCTTTAAGGCTACTTTATAGATTAGTAGTTTGGATTTTCTTCCGATTAGCCAGTATAATTTGCGAAATGTAGTTCAAGTTGTTTGCGCTTGTTGAATATGTGCGTTCTCCAAGTCAATCTTGTATCGAGATTCGAGATGTGGTCCCAGGTATTTGGCTGATTCAGTTGTTGGCCATTTAGGGTCACTGGCGGACAGCTGTCCCTTTTCATAGTAAAAGTAACATGTTGAGACTTGTATTCATTTATTTGAATTCGCCATGTCCTATCCTAAGGCATCGCTGAATATTGTTGAGATGAGCTTGAAGGTATATAGATGCCGACGGCCATATCATCAGCATAAGTTGCTGTTGTAGTCAATCGAGAAGTAGGTAGGTCCGCTGCACATAATAAATATAATATAGGTCCCTGGGGAACTTCTGGGGATATAGGTCGGAGGTTCGTAAATTCTTCTTTGTATTTTATCAAGAAGTGCCGTCCTGATATGTAAGTCCTCATGAGTTCATATATCTGTTGGGGTAAGTATTTTTTTAGTTTGTAGCATAAACCCTGGTGCCACACCTTGTCAAAGGCTTGTGTTACGTCTAGGAATACTGCAGAACAGTATCTTTTCCCTTCCAGATTTATAAGTATTTTGTCTATCACACTGTGTTGGCTTCGAAAACCAAATTAATTTTTGATCATCTAAGATTGGTGTTATTCTGTGCAAAATCGGTGTTTCAAAAACTTTTGGCAATATAGGAAATAGGCTTATGGGCCTGTAAGATGTTATTTCACCTGGTGGTTTGCCTGGCTTCGGTTCCATATTATTCATTCTACGTGTGGCTTTCACCCACTGCACTGAAGCTCTAGGCTTATTGTGCTCCAAGAAGTAATTTATTCCATCAGACCTGTATTACTAAAGAAGTTAAGTTGCTGATGGGTGCAATTGCCATTTTATTCGGTTCTGCATAATGAACCCCGAAGTGTTTGAATCTTTGAGCTCAGAAAGTTGGGCATTCACATAGGATGTATAGTGCTATCTCTTCTTCTTCTTCTTCTTCGCACAGCTTGCAAGCTGGATCATTAACAATATGTATAAAAATGTTTCCTAAAGTTACAGCGTCCTGTTAATAGTCCTGTTACACACCTTAGATGTTTTCTGCTTAGTTTAAGCATTCCCTTTGTTCTCTTACTGGAAGGGGACATCATTAGCACTCGAGAGTGCCTGAATCCCTGTATTTGCTCCCAGTAGGTTTCATGTTTTTCTTTCAGTAGGTGTCTGATAATCCCTTTTGTGGTTAGATAAGGTACCCAGCATGTAGAGTCAGGTTGGTTAGCTCTTTTATTGACTCCATAGTCTTGGTGTCGTGGAAGTGGGACCCATTCTAAGTAAACTTTGCTACGATCAGCCAGTGTCACCAATGTTCCTGTACAATTAAGCACAATTTTGGAGTGTATCTCAACACTTTCTGAAGACTTTAACGCCACTTGGTTGTCGGTTAAGATGCAGATTGGCTTTGTGCACATATCGTTATGGCTATTATTTTAGCTTGGACGACTCAGGTGAGTTGACCCAGGTTTACACTAATGCCATTCCCTGTTCTTGCCTCCAACACTCCTGCTCCTGAGCTGTGTTCTGCTTTTGAACTATTATGTATACCACACAGATCCTTGTCTTTGGCCCGTTTTCGTTCTTCGTCACCCCTCTTAGGTATTCTTACCCTGAAAGGTTCCTGAAGTCTCAAACGGTGTTGATTTTATCGGATTGCATATTAAGTATCTATGCAGTTTTTCTCCGGTATGTTGAAGATCTCGGTGTTGCACTTTCCGATGATCACTTAGTTCTAGTCTATATATATGCTGCTGCCAATACTTGAGATTCCACCTTGGCATTGCTTCAATCGAGGCTGTAGGGTGTAGGCGTAGATGACATCGCCTCAGTTATCACTAGACAGGCAAGCCTTTGTAGTTTATTTATGTTAGTTACCACTCTGCTTCTGGTTTCATGCCACCAGAGGATAGAGACATGTTATTGTTGGTATAGTCACTCTCATCATTCGGCACCATGATAATTTTCGCTGTTTTCGATTGGCTTGGGAAGTGCCGAGTCGTTAGGATTGTGTGGTATATTTGTTTAAGAGTTCGAATTGTTTTTTTTTTCTGTTGATTTTCTTTATTACTTCAGCTACCTCCTTCTTGGTTGGTGATTTCAGCGATAAACTCATTTGGAAAGGTGATTCGAAGAAGTTTAGGATTTCTTTTTCTTCTTCTGGGCATTGGCAAGGAAAGGATTTGAAGACTTCGGTTAGTTATTCGACAAAAGCAGTCGCTTTGTCTGTGTTACTTCGGATCCAGTTATACCATCTTCCTTTTTAATAGGGGGTATGTGCAGGATTGGTCTTTTCTATTTTACGTGCCGCTTTCCATAACGAGTAATTCTGTTGCAGTGAGGGTTTCTAGGTAATTCGGAATGTCTTGATTTGTATGTTGAAAGAGCTCTCTTATCTGATTCAGATCTAGTAATTTGCCAGTCGTCGTTTTTCGGTTATTTTATCTTTTATGATGATTATTACAATTTTATTGTAATACCGTATTTTCACAGCGAGTTTTAGTTTGGCTAATAGCTAAAGCTTATTAGTAGTAGTAAAAGTTTACTTGTGGCTTTCATGGCAAATTTCCACATTTAGGGATTTTTGAATCAATTTTGAATTGGTCTTGCTGGTCCCCTTTTTCGATTTCCGGGGTCTTTTTGCAAATCGTGTCTTCCAAGTTGGATGTATTTTGGTGGCTGGAAAAGAATTAGTGTTTCGGAGTATTTCAGGGAACTGATTATCAGTTACGGTTACTACTTTTCTGTAAGGCCCGCTGGTAACTAATTGGCGTCCATTTATTTTATAGCTTATTATAAAAACCCTGACCTTTCCACTGGCAGTCGGCGGCGTGTTTCCGAGAGCTACCTCGGTTTAAGAGTAGTAGCATGATAGTCTTTATTTTTTGGATGATTTTGTATTTCGGGACGCTACCTGTTTTACCAATTCAGTGAAAAAAATTTAAGATTTAAACTTAAATAATAAAATGATTGTTTCAGCTGAACGTGTTGCAACTGGAAGGTAGCGACCAAGAGAGTGAGTGCAGCGTCTTCGACGTCCGAACATCAACAAGGGACAGCGGCCGAAGAGCTTCGACAAACAACAATACCGAAACCATAGATCAACCAACTTCTGGTACAGTGAAAGCGGTTAGGTCGAATTCGGAAAATACGGATTCTTGCGAAAAGACCTGCGTAACTACCATGTCCGGTAGTTCTATATCATAATATCGCAATAGGCATTGCGTTTTAAACAGAACTATTATTCGTACTTTTTTATTTTTTAAGGTGCTTGTATAGTAGTTTATTTACTAAAGAGGGCTATCAAATCTAAGTAAGCCGTGGATTGTTGTTTTTTTGTTTAACTCTTTATGTGTAACATCTTTATTGATAATGTTATTTAATCGTTTAGTATGGTTTTTGTTGTCGGAAATAAACCTAAGATAAAAGAATAATACTCTAAACGAACTTGGGGGATTAAAATTAACGTAAAGTAACTGTAAAGGTTTAAAAACACTCTCAGTTTTAACTTGTACCTGCGGTGTTTATTTTTAGATACTTTTATGTGTTCAGAAGAGATCTAAGTGTATCATACACCTAAAAGATTTAGGATGAAAAATGGATAAACTTTTTATTTGGGTACTGCATAGATGACATCTTCGTTAGGAAATTTAAAATTCGTGACAAAATAAAGTGCACTACTTTATGTATATTGTATTTACGAGCTACTGTCAATTATTAATCAGTAGTTAAATTGCACTTTAATTTGTTAGAAAATTCGTTTGTTTCGATAGTCAAGTGGCGCCCAGCCAGCTGCGCTTCAAGTTTAATCGAACAAACTTCATTTTTATCAAACACCAAAACAAAAGCGCGCTACGCATACGTTATACGTTCATAAAATAATAATAATAAAATACAAAAACAAGGTGTCGCATGTGGTCCAACTACAAAAAAAGTTTACATTTCAAATGCATTAAAGTAGATTACCTCGACAAAAGGGAATAATTATGGGAATAAAAGCAAACAAAAATCCCTACAGTATTTCGCTAGTCAGCGTTGAATTAGGTAATTAATTTGTATATATAAACGCAAAACTATGTACAGAAAGCTGCTTTTGTGATTTTTGAAGTCTCATGTGAGTTATTTACTGTTTCTGAAGGATTGTTACGCATTCTTTTTGTATAAATACTGTTAGATTAGTATAAAAGAATTTCGTACTCAAATTCGGGTTCGTGAAACGCATGTACGCATGTTAATGTTATTTATCTTCATCTGAAATTTTGTTACACGTCACGAAAGCATTTGTTTATGAAACAATTATTAATCGCAGCCTACTAAAAACTTTCAGATTTACTGCAGACAAAACAAAAGAACGGAGCTTTCCTGAAACGTGTAACGTTATTCGATTGTTTTAATTCTATGTTGTTTAATATTACCTACGTAGTACATCTAAAGTTTGTACATTACAACTTCATGTACATAAAAAAATGTGGAGATTTTCTACATTATACTAAAAATTGCCGGCCATATTTGTATAATAATAATTAAAAGTGAGTAGGAATAATACCACAATAGGAAAGCTGTAACGCTGCGATGCTCTGCTGTTTTTAAAAAATCATTTACGCGCTAAACTATACGCTACTCATGCTGTTTGTTTGCCTCTTTTTTACATAACATAAATACGTCAAAGTAAAGTTTTTGAGGAAGAATAGGTACAATAGGAAAGATGTTCAAAAAACCGCTAGAAAAACGTAACTAAAGAAAAATACACCAAAAGACGCGATTTTCATTTGTTATTTTATAAGTGGTGTTTAGATTAAATGTATTTTCCGTATCTGTCAACTTCCTTACCAGAACTTCCTCTTAATTAACAAATGACGAAGGATTCCTACTGATTAAAAAAAAAGGGAGATTATCGTGTCCTAATTCATAAAAGATTAAAGACAATAACCAGGGGCGATTGTTTGGTATAAGATCTCGTCTAGTAATATTATAAAGGCACTAGTTAAACATCTCACGGGGCAGAAAATTTTTGAGCTTGAGTGTTCTTTTGTTTTTAAATGGCAAACAGCATTGTATATATAAACATATCAAATGCGATCGTGCTCAAAGGATTTTTTGCTAAGGTTTTTTGGTCGCATTGTGAAAAGGTCTGTGCTTTCTGCAGGTTACGGTTACGAAGTTTTTTTGAGGTTTTCTTTGGTATTGAAAAATCAAGATCTAAATTTTACCTAATCAAAGTCACTTTAACTAAGAATCAAAGTTAGCGCAACTCAGGAATGGTGGCGTTTTGAAAATTCAGACAAAAATAAATTTTTGGTTTGGATCTTTTACTACAGATATGTCTGGACGATCAAAACGCCTGATAAATCCTTGATGAATTTGACTTTTAAGGATGGTTTTTGTGGTGCGCTCGTTTCATCCTTCTCGGTCTGATATTTCTTTGTAATAGTACTAAATAACTAATAATAACGATAAACTAGGCGATTTGTAAGTTTGTAAATATTACCATTACCATAAATAATTATTAATATTATATTATCGTTATAACCGTTCGTTTATTACTGCTGCTCTTATTATCGCGCTGCACTGTATATGTTAGTATTATTACTGGTGAATTATTTTATATAAATGAATTGATAGTTGCGTGTAAGTCAGCTGTAAAAAATTGTGATAATAATAAACAAATTTGCACAATTTCTTTCCCTTTCCTTATTTTTTTTTGTAGCTTATTGGATCAACACAAAATACCACCACGTGTTTCACCGAAGACGCAACATAGGAAAACACCAATGTATTTTTTTAGAAAGGATCCGCGATACCTTTGAAATATGTATGGATTCAGTGCTCAACGTATGTTATTGGATTTATTTAACGCTAGAAAGAGATAGAAGTACTGAAGGCGCTTGTCATTGCGACAGGTTATTATTTCATTGTTTGGTTTTTAAATTTGTCAATTTTGACAGCTACAACTTTCATTCGCAATAAAAATAAGCAAAATGCGTAATTTTTTAAATCGCTGTTTCTGCATTCTGCACATTTTTAATTGAATTCGCCTTATTACAACAGCACACGTAAAGAAAGCGTAAGTAAATTGTATGAAAATGTGAGATTGTGGTTGCAATATTTCAGATTGCCAGCAAATTATGTTCGTAATTGTCGAGTTTATCTCACTAAAAACATGGAATAGTATTGAATCCTGCCAAAAGAAAGCAAATGATCATCAGTCAGGTACTGAATGAACTTAAAAATGTAATGAAAATAAGAATTTGTCTAGTCAGTTGTACTAAAATTTCTGTCAGAAGTTACTAATGCAACTTACAAATATTAATGGTGCATGTAGAACGGTGTGAAATTGGTTACATAGAGAAAAATGTATAATTTGGTGAAGTACAGGATTGTTATGCAAGAAAAACGTAACAATGATAGGTTTACGTAAATAGCGATTTTAGTAAATATGTAAAGTATTATGACATTAAAAATAAATTTTTTAAATTAAATTGTTTTGGTATAATAATAATAATACCTAATGAATCTATAATTGTCCTTTATTGCATTGTAGATGTAGATTCTTTAGTAAATGACAAGTTTAACAATTTGACGTTTTGTCTCTGTTAAAATTGACAAAAAAATCAAACAATGAAATAATTGCGTGCCGCGATAACACATGCCGGCGCTATTTCTGTCTCATTCTAGCATCAAATAAACTCAGTTACGTAGGTTCAGTGCTAAATTCGTACATATTCCGCAGGTAACCTGGATCTTTTCTAAAAAAATACATTGGTGTTTCCCTATGTTGCGTCTTCGGTGAAACACATGGTATACGTCATACACAGTTGGGTTATGAAATTTGGAAATAAAATTTTAATTAATAATAATATTGTATCGTCAGAATTTGCACCGTCAAAACTGGGCAGATCTTGAGGCAATACTCGCTTGAGGCGGGTGAGGATATTTTTCTTGCCAAGTTGATGAATAGGTACTTAATGCTGTTGCTGCTATTAACTAGGTTAAGAATGTGTGCCTTGGTCAGTTGGTCACTTGCAACTTCTTGTAGTGTGTTTTAGAAGTGGTGCACCGAATGGGGCATACATATGTGATAATAGATCGGAGGAAAGATTTATACAACAGTATTGTACTTGTACGTTCTGTTTAAAGTGGGGTTTTTCTATTGATAAGTGGATATAACAGCTTTAGTCGACTGTAACCTTGATGTGATATCTCCAGGTGAGCTTAGTATCAAAATGCACTCCTAAATATTTGATGGTTTCACTTTTGGGACTCCAGGAGATTGACGTGTTCTGGATGGAGATGCTACGATGTTCTGGGATTCGTCTTAAAGTAAATATTTTGGTGACACACTTGGTGGGGTTTAAAGTTATGCACCACTTGTTAAACCATTTTTAAAGGTGTGAAAATTTTATGTTGCCGTTTTCAGAATTAAAGGATTTATCGAAATCACAAAAAAATTTAGGCGGTGCCATTTAAAAAAAATCTCCGACGCCATTACTCGAAAACAAATGACGATCAAAAATCGAATTTAATGGAAAAATGTGCATTTTCATAAAATAAAATCGACGTGTTCGAGGATTTGTTCGAAAACTGGGTTGTTTCGGTTTTAATTAATATATTCCATACTTTAATCCCGCACTGTATATACCTGGGAGCCTGGGACGGGAAATAAAATTGGGTAAGGACAATCAAACCGCGGAAATATATACAGGGTGACATTGAAAAAACTACAATGCATAGTACCACGCGATAGAGGACCATAAAATAATAAAAAAAAGTTCTTATACGCTAATGTCCGATCGCCTTTTGTTTTCAAGATACAAGATGTTAAAGGTTTGTTAGAAAATTCAAATTTTTTTAAATTTCGTCAGATTGTGAAGACATAATTGAACCAAAATTAGTGCACACTATATGCCCTTGCACGTGGCTATTTTGTGTAGGTATTTAAGTTGCGAGCATTATTAGAATATTATCATATCATAACCTAACCTAACAAACTTTTAACATCCAATCTTGAAAAAAAAAGGAGATCGGACATTAGCGTATAAGAACTTTTTTTATTATTTTGTGGTCCTCTATCGCGTGGTACTATGCATTGTAGTTTTTTCAATGTCACCCTGTATAAGGATAAGAATTGGCATGGGCAGCATTTGGCAAGCTAAGTTTCACACTTAAAAATAGAAATATACCACAACATCTTAGAAGCAAAGTATTCGACATGTGTATCTTGCCAGCTTTGACGTACGGAACAGAAACATGGACTTTCACGAAGAAAAATGTAGAAAAATTGGCAAAGACACAAAGATCCATGGAAAGAATCATGCTCGGAATATCACTGAAAGATCGCATAACAAACCTAAACATTAGACAACAAACACAAATAATGGATATAACAGAAAGACAATGGGCTGGACATAACGAAAGAAGAAAGGACGAAAGATGGAACAATATCATACACAAATGGCGGCCTTGGGAAGGAAAAAGAGGAAGAGGCAGGTCACAGATGCGATGGAGTGACGACCTAAAGAGAATTGGCGGATTCGAATGGACAAGAAAAGCAAGAAACCGCCAATAGTGGAAAAATTTGGAGAAGGCCTACGTTCAATATTGGACTTCCTAAAGGCTGAAGAGAGAGAATGTAGAGCAGCTTTTTATGGGGAATTCAACGATGTGGAGCATTTTGTGGTTAAAAAATTATTGACGCAAAACGAAGAAAGTGCTTTTTCTATTATCCCACGTAGTTCATTTACTTTTAGAATTAGAAAATATGTTTCATATCCTTTTTGAACAACCTTTCACGTACAATAATGTAGGCTAAATGGTTTTGTGATAACTGTTAATTAATTAATATTTTCATTGCTAAATCAAGACAGCTATAGAATTACGTTTCTTAGAAGTATTCTTAATACTTATCATACCATCTTTGATAAAAACAATTGTGCAGCTTGACAACCCCCAATTTCTTCACAATATATTGTAAATTAAAATCGTTAAATTACTGTGGCAATGCAATGTTTTACAAGATGGTGTATGTGCGTTGAATTAAAATCAGGATGCACTTTAATAGGTATTTATCACATTTTTCGCGTCGTATTGCCTTATATCAAGAAACGAGGGTTACGGAATAATATGGATCGGCGGTTCAATAATTTTCCTTATGATACTTTACGTGATGATCGTACCCGTGTTGATTTATGGCGTTTTCCGAAAGACTGTTAAATTATTGTGGTTATATCTGGTTTTCTTCGTAGCTAATTTCGTCGCATCGCACATAATTGAAACATCCAAGGATTCCGGGAAGGTGCAGCCAACGACGTTTGCCCTTGTATTTTATTGCACAAACGTGATTTTGGACATCTGTCTCTTCTTTGTGGCAAGAAGCTTTAATAAAAAAGTACGAGATGAAGCAGAACTAACAAAAAATGAGATGGTCGAAGTTTAATTTATACATATTATCTGAACTTTCATTCATTGATTTTCATAAAGTTCAGTCAGCATTTTAAGTTAGTCATCTAAAACTGAGTGAATTCGAAGAATTACTATACAATCATATGTTTTGGAACCAAATGAGAGAACTTGCTAACGCTAGTGTTCTTCAATAATTCACACGGGATATAATAAGTTATTTCGCTATTCTTCAAAAATTGCAACACTAGAAATGAAATTTAATTAAAGAAACATTTACTTACTCCTTCACCAGTTGAAGAAGAAAAATAACAATTTATGGGGTGGCACCGGATAATTCAGAATTATATTCTGGAAGAATGTTGGACTTCTACGAGAATTTCTGTCACCATCACCAAGAAAGGTATAAGAAATACTTTTAATTTCGTATGACTTCCTTTGTTTGAACGTACCCAATAGAAGAATGATAAATTATGATTTTTGGATATCTTCTGGAACTCTAAATCCGCTATAAGACATTCAAGAAATATCTTCTTGGTTGTTATTTGAAAAGTCAGCAAACAAGTGCAACATATTTCCTTATAATGTAACTCATGGTAAAAGGCTTCTGTATTAAACAAAACCGAAATTGATCCTTTATTGGAGCTATGGAGTTTGAAGTGGGCTTCAAAAAAAGCTTTTGAACAGTAACATCGAAACGAGGGCTATAAACTTTTGGAATGCATTACTTGATGTTGATGATACTACCCATAATTGCATCTAGTATATTGTGTTTTCTCTAGTTTCCTAATTTACTCTGCTGTTCTTGCTTCGAACGGCGATTGCTAATATTTATTAACAGAGAAATAAGCAGTTTCAATAGGATTGCGTAAAAACAGCTCGGTGATATGTTTTCAGGGCTATTTATAAATCAAACAGTGAGAGGAATGAACAAAACTAAATCCGAATTCAGAAATTCAAATAGCTAACCTAACTGCTTAAAGTAAGTCGATATCATTTCTTTTCTTCTGTGTTTTAACAATGAATGTAAATAGAAGAAATAATTACAGTAATTACTAATAAAAAGTCATACATCCACAGTGTTTTCCTTGATTCTACTTTTAAGTTTGTTGTTAAACTTAGCAGTACAAACACAAATTTCTAGAGTAAAACCAAAATTAGTTGTTTCAAAAGTCTTTTTAAAACACTTCCCTTTTTATTAACTGGGAAAAATTTTAAAAGGGCTAAATTACTTCAGAACTCGTATAACACCATAAATTAATTTGGACAAATTTTGACAATGTCAAGTCGGACATTTCAAAGTTTTTTGAAACTAACCTGAACATGTTAACTTGATTTAAAAATTGAGCAAACTCCGGAATACGGGGACATTAACCCCACTGTTTTTTCACAATATTCTCGATTTTAAAGCAGAATTGTCTTTACTGGGAGATGGGATACTCAGAACTCAGAAGTCGAGGAATAATCAAAATTGACAAAGGAGCATTTGTTTGTTTTATTGAGCGAGATCTAGTCTTGCGAGTGCTAGGGATCTCAACGCGCATTAACTACTATGGTTATTAGCACTACGCCACTGGAATGTTATCAGTCACCAAAACGCTAAGCGTTTCGGAGACAAGTCTATCTCGATTTCCAAACGAATTAAAAACGTTTTGAATTTTGATTTGATTTTTTCACCTTGGCCAATCACAGTTATTAGTGTGCGTGATTTCAAACAATGGCAGTGATCGTTTCCAGCAGTAAGTGGCGCCATACGGAACTCACCTAAAACTGAAGACGTTTGATGTGGTTTTTTCCCCATTTAGAAGTCCACACAGAAACTCATGCCACAGGGAAGGAAAAATACCTCAGCACATTAACAAATTGATGAGTATATAGTGGCTCCTTGATATCCTTTATGCATTGGTACCTCTTTATCTTTATAAATAAAAACTTTCAACGTATCTGAAAAATATAGAATGTTACCCCTATACAGTGTGTCCCCGGATTGAGTTCACTATAGGTATAATCGACAAAAAATTTGAGAATTTCATTTTCATGTTTTGGGATTCCGCCCTGCTTGGTCTGAAAAGAATTTTAAGCAGATTTTTAGTTTTTTAAAAATTAAGACGGCCATGCAAAATGTGAAAAATCTATTTTCTATTCAAGTAAAGTGCCTTTTCGGTCAATAATACGGCAAAGTATTATTGAGAAAAGTTGTCCAGAATATAAAATTATGGCTCTGTGCAAAACTTCAAAAAAATTTGTATTTAACAGAACGCTCTTTGCACTAATTTTCAAAAACTAAAAGACGGATAAAAAGTCAAATTATTTTAACAAAATCTTTGATGTAACTCTAAAACAGTCAGTTTCTGAATCTCTGGAAATCTACGCTAAAAGCAGAATTCGATAGATATAATATAAATACATGCATATATTCGAAATCTAAACGGGTTTCTGATTCAAAGAGACAATCAAGTGGTTTGCGGTGCTATTCAATATGTTTCAACGGAAATTAGTTTGGTCATTTAATGCAGAAATATGATAATTGGAGTATTTGCTGAATATAAGGATCTTTAATTGTATGTCATCCAACGTTAGTTAAATTAGACGATGAGTAATTGAAAGGAAATTTTTAGTGAAAACAATTCTTTATAGTAAAATAATAATTCACTTGCAGTGAAAATAGAAAAATACGATCAAGAAAAAGGGATAAATAAATTTTTGATAATATTAGTATTCATTTTCGTGGCCGTCTCTTATTTCACTTTAAACAAACAACAGCAAAAGCAGTGATTAATTTTTACAACACAGAAAAGTTAGCTATTTCGTCTTTTAAATGTTATCTTTGAATTTTGTCTTCAATTTTTACAGCAAATTGAGAGCAGGGAGAGGGAGAGGTGGCGACGGAATATGAGAAGAAGAAAGAGTTGGAGGACGACGTGAAGGAGGAGGTGGTAAAGAAAGAGATTTATAAATATATAAACACTAAAGACTAATAGGCTACAACAGCCAATGCTAAAGCAGTAGTAGAATTACAAGATCACAACCTGTTTCAGAAAGAGTTTTAACAGAGAAGAGCGGCAAAACACACTTTCTTCATAACTCTATCATAAAATCTTTTGAACAGGCATGCCTACTGAAGACAGCTTCAACACATCGTAGCATCTTATGGTGGTGCAGTCAACTTGAGAAACTGAAATCCACCTTGGGCAAACTGTTCAATAAGGCAAAGAGGACTAAAGATATAGTCGACTGAGAGGCGTATAAACACCACCAAAGACTATACCAAAAAGAAATAAGGAAAAGACAAAGGGATATATGGAAATCCTTTTATAATACAACTGAGACCACCAGAAACTCTGCACGCCTCAATAAAATATTGTCGAAAGACTTATATCTTCAATCAGCCAGTTTAAAACGTGCAAATGGTTTACCACCAACGTTGAAGAAACGACAGTAGTGTGTGAAGACGCACTTCCCTGGGAGCATCATTAACCCTATACCTACCCACGTGGGCAGAGACACCAAATCCGATGGTGGAAAGAAACAATCAAAACATTTCATCCCGCCAAATCACCAGGACCGGATGGCATCTTTCCGTCCCTGCTACAGTGGGACCTGAAAACGATGCTACCTTGCCTGGAACGTATTCGTAAAGGCTGTATTGCTTTTAGATACACCCTTAGGAGTTGGAGGGAAGTAAAAGTAGTATTTATACCAAAGCCAGGTCAAAGGGATTATTCTTGCCAAATCCTATCGGCCAATTAGCCTCACATTCTTCCTCTGAAGGCTTTTGGGGGACTGTATGACAGGTTCATAAGGGATGAAGCCTTTGTTAGCAAGCTGCTGTACTCTAATCAACATGCCTACCTTCCAGGTAAATCTACGAAATCCACTCTTATCTACATTTTGGATGTATTAAGAGAGCATTATACAATAAAATGTCTACCCTTGAGGTATTCATTGATAAAGAAGGTGCGTTTGACAAAACCACCTTCAATAGCATTGAAAAAGCTCTATGTAAACATGGGGTAAATTACACTAACACGCCGAGAGTGGATTATACCGTTTTTAGATAATAGAGCTGTACATATCAGTGTTGGGGTATTAGGGGAACAGTAAACAGAGGCTGTTCTCAGGGGGGCGTTTTGTCCTCCCTATTATGGAATCTAGTAGTGGATGAAGCTGGCTTCTACACTGACGGTTATGCAAATAATATAACCATTCTGCTCAACGGAAGGTATGAATAAGCGCTGTGCAATTATATGCCAACAGCAGTTATACATACTTACTGAAACCTGGTGTACAGAACAGTCCATTAATCCGGCAAAAACCGAGATAATTTTGTTCACTTCATCTTCTTAAAGTGGCGTGTCATTTACAGGGTGTTATCGGTCTTCTCTCCATATGTCTTTAGTGTGTGTGTCAACTAGTCTACAGACATAGGGGACCTACAGCTTTACGTGGGCTCCGAACCACGGAAGTGCTTGCACTTCCACTCCAAACAAGACTTACTAGGCAGAATACCTCGGTGGCTTGCCATTGCTTTCCAAGGGAAACGGTCGGGTGTTTTCGATGTACCTATGTGTAGCCCTGGGCCATCTCAATTAAGCTACGATTGGGATATTTTGTTCACTAAAAGAGGAAAATTTAGATACACAGAGTCAAAAACTTTTCCAAGTTTAATTGACCTTTTCAGGTGAAGTCAAATAGGTATGTGGGTGTTATATTTGACAAGAAACTGAACTTGAACAACCATGTAAAAGCAGAGATGGGGAAGACATGTGTGGCATTCTAGCAGTGTCGCCGTGCAATGGGCAGACTCTGGGGACCTTCTTTATGGCTGTACACTGCCGTAATTACACCCATGTTGATCTATGGTGCGTTAGTCTGGGGGCTCAAAGTTCAAGTAGATTAAATTAAAACATCAGTGAACTTACACACGTACAGAGATGAGCATGTTTAAGTGCTACCGGTGCAATAAGAACCACTCCCACTGCAGTTCTGAGGACTATCCTGGGTCTCCTTCCACTGGATATCTATGTGTATGTGGAGAAGATGGCGTTGGGAGCAGCCCTAAAACTGTAGGCGAGAGGGTTGTGGAAAGACAAAGGCACTGGAGGATGACAGCATTTGTCAAAAGGATGCCTCTTCTGGGAGCGGTGGTTGACACCCTCTCCCCGAATATACACTGATCAAAATCGTACAGGGATGTTTTAATAATTAAATGTAAAATGAAAACAATACATTATATTCAAATATTTGTTAGAAAAATAATACGCATAAGCTATTTTCATATTATATTTTTACCAATGACACGATGTTCTTTTGTTTTCTTCATTTGTTTAATATTTGTAATAATAACGCGTCTTACGTTTTTCATTTAACTGTAGAAAAACCTCAGTTTTTGTAGCATTGTTTTGCAGATTTAAATTCTGTGTGTAAATTTAAGTTTTCTTCTCAATGGAAAGGCGACATTTATCACGAGAACAAATGTTACGTGCCATGTGCCATTGGTATGTTACAAGCTGGGCGACGTCAGATTGAAGTTGCAGTCGAATTTGACCTGAACCTCCACATAAGTGTAGTACCTACTAGGCAACTAGGCCAACTTACTACGGTTTTTCAAGCGGAGGTTATTGTTCAGTTATTGTTCATTAGAAGAACAGCACCCAGAGTACTGGGTAGCTGAACTGCGCCCTTTGTAGTCCTTTTTTTGTTTTTTTTTTTTCATGACATGATAATGACTTTTCGCATATTAACGGATTCATTCACAGTGAACCTAAATCATTTATACAGCCTTCGAAATGATGACCGTTTACGTGGTCACCGGTATAAACTTCAACGTGAAACCTTTATATCTGTTCCTAGACAAATATTTTTATCGAATCGTGTTTTTTATTTGTGGAATGAACTACCTGATTCTGTTTTTGAAGTAACTTCCTTAAACAATTTTAAAAACCGACTTGACTCGTTGTAATCTATGTTCTATGTTTACTTATCACATTTTTGTTAATCATTGTTTCATTGGGCTACTTAGACTAAGTATATTAATTAATATTGTTACTGTAATTACTACCATTATTGTAATTTGTATACTGTATACATTTTTGTTCTTGGGAGCATTATAGGAGATCTCTCCTCAGCTCTTATTTAATAAATAATAATAATAATAATAATAATGTATAATTTTGCGGACACAAGAAAGGAATTATTATTATTATTGCTATTATGCAAGGTGCAAATAAAATTTTAGAACGAAAATTCAGAATAAAACCATCAGGATAGCTAGTGGTAGTAAAGCAGTACTGATGGCTCTAAATAGTTGTAAAATAACATCAGGAGTAGTAGGTACTCCACTGCCACAATACACAGACGTGGGTCAACGCAACCCTTTTGGGGCCCTGAATCAGTAGTGGCACCACTCTCGACTCTGCTCCGTACAATATATGATGGATAGGTTAACTTGGATAAATGTCATCAAGCGACGAAGGCCCCCTCATCGAATTCTGTAGGCAGTTACCAAGAAGGAGACTACGACTTCTTGTAGGTATACTTTCAGGACACTGCAGGCTGAAGAAACATGTATGAATCGCTTAAGACTAACTAACAGCCCGAGCTGTAGAGGTTCTAATTGGAAGGAAGAAACGTCTATGCGCCTTCATTAGAGGTGCCATGTTGGGGGGATTTCGGGCCTGATATGGCAGGAATTCGTAACACACCCGTGGCTAGCATCCTCAGTTTTACTGAAACCACCAAGGCTGTGTGTATTATTTGTTAGGGGTAGTAAAATGGACCCACTTGCGGCTCAAAAGTTTGGGACCACCAAGATTTTGTTAAATAACTTAGGCTTACAAATGGGTACATATATTTTAACAAAAAAAAGGTACCAAAATGTTTACAAAACTATAAAGAAATTAAGTTTTGGATTCTTCAAAAAAAAAACACCTTTTCTTCTTATAACCCCTTTGCATAAACGCGGCATTCTTTCAATCAATTTATCGAGAGTTTCTGATGAAATATTGTGCCAAGCATCTTGTATGATCTCCCACAAATCTTCTTTAGAAGTTGGACAGTTTTTCCGAACCCTCCTATCAAGATCTGCCAACAATAACTCGATTGGGTTCATGTCGGGGGATTGAGAGGGCCAATCCATTACGTACAGTTTTCTCCTGCATTCTTGTGTTCCCAAATAATTTTTACATAACTGTGATGAATGTTTGGGATCATTATCCTGTTGATAAACAAAACCATTTCCAATTAAACGATGCCCAGAAAGTAATGCATGATCCTCAAGAATCCTAAGATAACCTTCTTTTTTCAATATTCCCTCAACACGATGAAGATCTCCTACTTTTCTGGTGCCAAAACAACCCCACACCATTATAGACCCTCCTCCGTGTTTTATAGTTGGCACTGTACACTGTTCCAAAGCTCTTTCTCCCTGCATTCGGCGAACAAATATTCGTCTTTTACAGCCGAATACCTCAAACTTTAATTCATCAGATCATAGTACCTTATTCCATTGTTTTATAGACCAATTAACATGTTCTTTTACCCACAATAGTCTTTTCCTTTTGTTTTGAGGCCTTAGCAGTGGCTTCTTAAGAGCAATTCTTCCAAACAAGCCTCTTTCGTTAAGACGTCTCTTAACAGTAGCAACACTAACTTCATGAGCACAGTGTTTATTAATAGCTGCAGTAATTTCAGGTGCTGTAAGTCGACGATTTCTTTTACTTTTAAGTATCATACCATTGAAGAAAAAATTTTGGGCTTTATCGAAAAGTTTGATTAATCGCCTACCTTTGTAATTAATTTTCGAAACAAAGAGCCTGATTTATTTAATCAAAGTACGAGATTATTTCTATTATTAGCCCATTTACTCATTAAATAACAATTCCCATAAAAATTATAAATCGCTCACCCTTATCAAATGAAAATAGGTAACATTAACTTCCAACGAAAATAATTTGAAAACAAGAACAAAAACAAAAAACAGATTTGCCTTTTTTTAGAAGCGAATAACAGGGCTTATTTAATGTAACATCGATTGTTTAATAAAAACAAATGGCTACGGTGCTATAAATCGTAGGTAGCCCCGATTAGGAACGCTGATAAAAACAAAAAAAAAGACAAAGACGGACAATCGATTCATATCTACTTCTTTCTATATTTAATATCGACTGAATTTTGATTATTTAAATATTTCATATTAATTTTTTCTGTTCAGAAGTTTCTTTAGAAGTTCTGGGTATATTAATTTAGACCCCAAAATGCACAGATTATTAAGCTATAAAAAACAAACGCAAACAATAAAACAAACGATCACAAAAAGCTCCAAAAATACAAGATAAATATTTATTAAAACAAGTCAATAAATTTCCCAATTACACCGATATGTATCACGCAAAATTGTCTCCCAAAAAGAGACAAATGATTGGTGCAACAAGGACGGGGCTGAAAAAACAGATGTCATAAACCGGAAATAAAATGAAAAAAACGGAAGCTGATGCCGAATTGATCAAGCGGCGTGTGTACTACATTAAAAAAGCAATATTACCATAAGTTGCCGGATGTATCCATATTTATGAGGCTAAAAAGGTACCGTTAGGGAAGCATTGATGAAAATGGAACGAGTTGAAGGGAGATTTCTGTTTCATTTTTATTAAAATTAAATGAGAAGATACTTTTTAGAGGTTGTTTTCTTGTTTTTATTTTTTAAAAAGACTGGGGAAACACCCTTGGGTGCCCTTTACTTAATGTGATTTGGTTGTATTTGTAATACCTGCATCGGTACAAGTCATAATTAACCTTTTCAAAAAGGGGGAAGTTCATCGATGGAATATAAAACTGAGCTGAGGTAAAAAAATTTAACTCTGTTATTTTTAAATTGATCCCCAATCAAAGCAGTCCGTGAAAAGTCAAAACTTCCCAATTAATTGTAGAAAAATTTTCCGCTTAATTTACAATATTTAAACGAATTTTTATAGAATTTTTTCAGGTTGAAAATAATTTAACGTCATTTTTCTAAAAATACAAAATGAATAAAAATCCAGGACACAATTATTGACCCAACTTTCTACCTTACCTCGAACTTACTCAACCGTTTAGGGGTCATTTTCATGCCACATGCTTTCCTCGTGTTTTCCGCAATATTACGTTATTCAGTGTTTGTATTGTCGCGGATCCGTTCAATTTTGTGTTAGTTTTTTGTTTTTTTAATGCAAAATCGGTTCGTGCAATTTTTTCTTACAAAATTACGAAACCTAAATGATTTTACATAACTGCAACGTTGAATTAACTAAAGTGCACTATTACGATGTTAATCATACTGGTAGAAATTTACAAATCTCTACTATTTCACGGGATGAACCACGGCCTAATTCGAGGAGACACACAGTCATTAAAAAGAATATTTTTGGACATAAATGGGTGCTGAAGATTAACGAAAGTAACGATGAGAATTTGAAAAAGTCTAAGACTAAGTTGATAATTTACGTGTTAGTGTTTGCTTGTATTATAATCGCAGTGTGCTTTGGGATTTTATTATCGATAGGTAATTATTTTTAATCTCTTTTTGTGTACTGTCTGAAAACCTCTGAGCTTGTTTTTGGGAAAAACCCTGCTAAAGGGCGAATTTGTATTCTAATGTTTACATCGATCAAACTTGGCACATTTTTAAATACGATTCTGCTTATATTTATGTTTATGAAAGGCTTATGGTTACTGAACCTGAAGTAAAACCTTTATTTATAAAAATATCGCTTAAATAACTAATTAGAATTAAATCAAAAGTTAAGACGTTTTCTAAAACAACATTAAATTTGGGTAGCTTCGTAGCAGGGGTATTTAGAATTTCGACAAAAAAATAAACACAACATTCAGTGTTATATAGGAGTAATATAAAGCATTCAAGTTCTTTTTGCCATCAAGTAAGCCATGATTTTTCTCTTGTTAGGTTGGCAAACATACTGATTTTTAGCTGTGTAAATAACCTATCAGTGTTACTTACTAAGCTTTTCCTAAGCTTCTGCCAAAACTTCATCAGTTTTAAACATTTTTGTGGTTGTGGAATGCCTGTCAAAACAAACGAATGTAATATTTCTTAAATCTAACTAAGACATGTCTTTTTAATTTCGTAGTTTATATTTTGGTCCGGGGATGCAGTGTTAAATATAAAATATTTTAAATAAAGAACAGATTGATCATAACAACACAATAAACTAAACATTTTGCATTTAATTATAATTATAAACAGTCTCAAGCTTTAAAACTGGCTGATTAACATGTAATGGAAAGACTTCCACAGCTTAAGCTTAACATTAATAAGTCAATCTACGCTAAGTCTTTACTTAAACCTGTACTGAAATGCTGAAATCCTTCCAACATAAACCTTAGAGTTAATATCTCAATTAATTTAGCCTAAGCTGGTTTATATTAAAGCTTAAGACAAGCTTAATAAAGCTTAAGTTCGAGTTTAAGTCAATCTATCGTACGCCTTTTTTTGAAACCTGCATTGAAATATCGAAATAACTCAAACATAAACTTTAACAGTAAAAGTTTAAATAAACGTTAAGCTTAAGCTGGTTTATAAGGGTTAGGTTCTAGTTTAAGTCAATCCACCGCAAGTTCCTTTCTGAAGCCTGTTCTAAAATATCAAAATAGTTCAAACATAAACTTTAGAGCCGGTATTTCAGTGGAAGTTTAAGTAACAATTATGCTTAAGGTGGCTTATATTAGCTTAAGACAAGCTTTATAAGGCTTAACTTCCCGTTTAAATTAATCTATCATCTTTTCTGAAACCTGTGCTCACTGTGCTAAAATAAACTTTTTAAACCCGATATTTCACTAAAAGTTTAAACAAAAATTTAGCTTAATGTGACTCATATTAAAGCTTAAGACACGTTTCATTAGGCTTAAGTTCCAGTTTAAGTTAATCTACCGTAAGTTTTCTGAAACCTGTACTGAAATATGTCAATAATTCAAACATAAACTTTCAAGCCGATATTTTAGTAAAAGTTTAAGTAGATATTTAGCTTAAATTGACTTATATTGAAGCTTAAGACAAATTTCATAAGGCTTAAGTTCAAGTTTACGTTAATCTACTGCAAGTCATTTCTGAAACCTATTCTGAAATATCGAAGAAGTTTCAGCTAGTTTATATTAAAGCTTAAGAAAGCTTTATAAGGTTTAAGTTCCACTTTAAGTCAATCTACGGTAAATATTTTCTGAAACCTGTCTTGAAATATCGAAATATAAATTCCAGAACCAATACTTCAGTAGAAGTTTAAGTAAAAATTTAGCTTAAGCTGACTTAAATTAGGCTAAAAGTGAAGCTTTCTCAACTCAAATTTATAACAACTTCTGCTTTGTTTAAATCTGCACTGAATTAGTAAAATTCTACAAATATTAAGTTTAGAGTTGATATTTCAATTGAAGCTTAAGCCGAAATTTAGCTTAAAGCGGCTTAAATGCAACTTTTCACATTCAACTTAATTATCATAAAATCAGGACAATTGTATTAACTTCTGCTTACATATGAAATATTTTAAATAAAGAACAGATTTATCTCTTTACACACAAGTACTCTAAGCGATGTACTAATTAATTTAAAAAATAAATAAGTAAGATAATAAAAAGTTGCTGTTTAACTTAACCCAATTCATCCAGCTTAAAAGCTTAATAATGCTATAACGTGAAATAAGCAGAAATTCGAACTGCATTCACGCGAAGTAATTTTGTGCGTATGAAAGTGATCCGATGTAACACGGAAATACCCGATCTAAGCTTTATGAGAAGCAGGCATTTGAATTGCATGCCCCTCGTTTACCAGTTGAAATTCAGCATAACTTGCATATGCTTTCTGGATTTACATTAATTTTATTTGTGTATAAACAATATGTGGTCCCGAGTTGTGGTAGCTAGGGGCCCCATTCCCGCTCGATTACGAAAGTTAAGCACCGTCGTTTCGGTTCAGTGCTGGGATGGGTGGCCCGATTGCTCCGCTGCACCTCTCGCCCACGAGGACCGGTCACTATGGGAGAGTAAACCAAAAAGATTACAAAGGATTAGATAAAGGCGAAGGCCTTTGCCCTGTGTTAGGGATGTGTGGGCTAATAATAATAATAATAACCAATATTACAAGCTATTAATATTATTTGTCCACGACTAGTCAATAATCTGTCAATTATTCATGTGTTTGGTCAAACATAATGCTATCCATTATACACCGCCAGCAGTGAATAATCATTATTCACGGTGTCATGGTAACATCATTGTCTATGGGTCTATGGTGTATAATGAAGGAAATAGGTTATGTTTCTAATCCTACCACTTCGTTTAACATAGTCCTACCACATGGTTTTAGGAGCGTTGTTATTTAAAAAAGTAAAGAACGCAGGGCATCCATTGCTTCCATGGCTTTACATTGGATCTCTTGATAATTACTTTGCCGGATATTCTAAAGTTAAATATCAATAATGTTTTTTTCATAACCTTCTAGATTTTAAAGTGAAACGCCTCTATCCGGCCTAATCAGATACCAGCTTCAGGTGTTTTCCACATCGCTAGTTACGGATGGTAAAACTATTCTTATTGGAGAAAATACTAATTACGTGAATTAGTAGTTGCCAATCATAGGCTGCAACTAGCGCCATAAAGAGTACATAAGCATAGTTGCATTTTAAAAATATGTTTAGGCCAAATAGTCAGAAAATTAGTCAAAGCCTAGAAGGTCGTGATTTTTTTTTATTTCACAAGCCGTAAATAATAATTTAAAAAAATCATTACTCGACTAATAATTCCATTAAAACCCTGTTTACATAGGCAACTCTTCGAAATTATAGTGACCACGGCACGCTTGATTGCAAAAAGAAAGCGAATCCTTTGGCATACATATAATTATTTAAACTGCTCATATAAATTCTTACATAAAATAAGGCGGTTATGATGTTTATTTGTTTCCAATATCAATTGTTACAAAACTTCCTTGACACACCTTAATACCTCCCCTCTTACACAACTTCCAATGGTTTTACGAAATGTGTTTTGTGTAATAATTTCATGACAAAAAAGAAGATGTATTTAGTAACTTAATAAGAAGTATAGGTTGACTTCTTTAGGGTTTTTTTATTAACTCAAAGTAATCATACAATCTATCCCAGGATAATAAGTATTTGCTATGAATGAATGGCTATATAAATGAGAGTAACCTAATGACATGCAGAGAGCCTTCCAATGAAGAGTATTTATAAGAACTTACAAACTTCTTACTTCTTCTTCTTTCACGATTCCTTCTGCCCTTTCAGGCGTCAACTTAACTTAAATTTAGTTTAGCTACTTTAATCGAATCTGGTAGGAAGATCCGATGGTTTGAACATCTTTAATCGTTTGACTTCACATTCGTCGTCTAACAGTGAGGTTGTCAGGTCAGTGGGATGCACTTGGAGTTTAGCATTGTGAGACATATTAATTTTTTTAAATTTCGTCACGCACTAAAGAAACTTTTAAGTCACTGTGAATTAGTGTATTAAGTAGGTACATATAATTGCCGTCAACGAAAATGCAAAAAAACACTTGAGATTTTGCATCTATAATCCCTTGTAAAACGTAGTAATAAGCGGCTCTTAAATAGATTGCAAGCACCTTGTCGGCATGGGCCGTACTAATAAATTTTCTAGGAATAACTCGTTTACAGTTATACCGAAACATCTTTTCGCTTTTAGGTATTTATTTCCTGCTTTTAAATAGAATTTTTAAATACGGTTCTACTATTTTTACCTGCAGTCGGCACCTACATTAGGTTTTACAAGGGAGTATACATGTAAATCTCAAGTGTTTTTTTGCATTTTCGTTGATGGCAACTTTACCATGGTGCATTAACTATAACGCGAAGTAATTAGTTTTGAAATCTTTGGAGGACTTCCAAATTGGAGTTACTGGCTGAGGAGCGGTACCTCACGTAGACATCTCGGGTTTGATTCCCGAGACCGGCGATATCCCCGCCGTAATTTTAGAGGTCGTACGCTTCTCTGTGTTTCGGAGGACACGTTAATCCGGAGGTCCCGAATATCATACTAACACCTTTGATAATCGTTAACCTTACAACACTGTGGGCGATCTTCTTCATCTCTATCGATGGGTAATAGTAGAGGGCTGATAGTACTCATATTCATGAGTTATTAGCCTAGACTTTGGCCATAACAGAATGAAGAAGATTTTATATAAGTAGGAGGAGTTTACTTTCCTAACATTCAATACATCGTTCGAAGTTTGATTCCGAGTTGCTTGCGTTTCGTGAATATGTGTTTCTTCAATGTCATTCTCTTATCTAGGTGAAGACCAAGACATTTAGCTTCATCCGCTTGGGGTACTTGCTGGCCGTTGAGCGTTACTGGAGGGCAGTTGTTTCTTCTCAGAGTAAATGTGACATAAACTGATTTGTCTGTGTTTGCTTCAGTTTCCCATTTTTTTAACTAGGTTTCGATGTCGTTTAGATGTGCTTGCAGATTCTGTGTAGCAGATATAAGACTAGTGTACGATGCTAAGATAGCAGCAGTATCGTTGGCAAATATGTAAATTTGATAGAGCGCCGGTCCTAGCACGCTGCCTTGTGGTACACCAGATAATATTAGAAACAAGTCAGTATACGCATCCTGAAATTTGATATAGTATTGTCTATCGGTTAGGAGGCTTGCCATATATCCAGTAACGCCGCTGAGCAATATTGTTTGGTCTCCAAGCCTTATGTGTTTGCTTTAATAATTCGGTGTACTTGTTCAGTTGTCCTATGCATTGTACAGAGCCCCAACTGATGATTGGGAATTTAGCCTTTTACTTCTACAACTGCTTGCATTCGTTTCAGCAGAAGTTTCTCGAATACTTTGGCCTGTACGATTCTAGTTACATCGGATTTTTTCCAAGCTTAGGTAGCATTATGATCTGGGATACTTTCAACTGATTGGGAAAGTATTCCTCCCTTGAGCCTGCATTGAAAATGTACGTTATGGCTTTTATACATTTTTCCCGAGACTTCTTTTAGAACTTTCCCTGTAATTAGATCAAATCCTTACGTGTTTTTTGGATTTTGTTCTTGATAGACTATGTTTTGACTTCTACAGTTGTGATATGCTTAAGCGGTGAGCACATTTGAAATGGTGCATTAAGCATCTGTTGAATGTAATTTTCATCTTGAAGGGTGGTTTCAATATTGTACTTTCTGTGCACTTCATAGCTAGTTACCACCTGGGGCTTTCACAGGCACTATTGTAGTCTGCACTCTTTTGAATTTTTTAGTTGCCTTCTACAGCGAGTGACCCGTAGCCTGCATAGGGTTTAATTTACTTAAGCATTCCTGAATAGATTCATTTTTGAGTTTTTTGAGCAGTCGATTTAGTTCTTTAGTAATTTTATTTAGTCTTTGTTTGTCATCAGGAGAATGCGTTAATTGCCACCGTGCTCCAGCTTTCCTTTTTTTGTAGATTAGATTAGATAATATTCGACATTCTTTGGGACTGCTTCTTTTCGGCTTTGCCGGGTGTGGATTGCCAGGCTGCGATTTCAATTGTTTTGGTTAGAATTTCAATTGCTGCTCCAATGTGTGATGCAGTTTTCAGTGTGAAGTCTAGGCTAATACGTTCGTCCAGTATACTACGGAATAGGTCCCAATCGGGTTTTCTGCTATAAAGATATGGTTCTTTTGGCTTCTCGAGTATCTGAGCGTACATGGTTATTATAACTGGTGTGTGCTCAGAGCGGAGCTCGAAGCATAATTCTACTAAAAATGTTCTTGTGTTGATGCCCTTGGTGATACAGAATATCAAGAGATCTCGTAACTTATGCGGATAGCTTGGCCAATATGTAGGTTCACCTGTGAATTTGTTGATTTTCATGGCGGCTACTAGCTGTCTTCTTTTTGTTGTGAGTGTTCTAGAACCCCACAGAGTGCTTTTTACGTTATAATCTCCTACAATTAGAAACCTGCTTCCTAGTGTTTTGAATAGAGGGTCATAGTGTTGGGATTGTTTTGTTTAATAATTACTGCAGTACCAGCATGAGCATTTCCGTCAGGATGTTTGGTAAGAAAATTTTGTATATTTAGGTGACTTCGATCTGTGAAATGTGCTTCTGATATAAGCATTAAGTCAATATTATAAATAGTTCAATTTCTTGAACATGTTGGCATAAGCTATTGGCGTTCCATATCCCAATTTTTAATAGAGCCATTATGTTAGTTAGTTAGTTATTTTTGTATACCCGTACTTCTGGGACTTTATACATTGGGGGGCTTCAAACAGCACGCACGTATTCAGAAGTAACCTTGTTCTTGTAAGCTGAGTTAGATGTCATTTGTATCAGTGGTGGGATGCACGTTTTTTAATATTATCCAGAAGGATTCTTCCTGCTTAGGTTTGTAAGTAGAATGCCTTAATAATAGTGGTATATATTACATTCTCCAGAGGTTGTACTTTAACTTGGTCATTACTTAGTGATTTTATTGTATACTCGTTCTTTGCTAGCTCCTCCAGTAGTTCTGTAAGTGGTTTGATATTCTTCACTCTTGCTATAAATATGGGTGGTGGTTTTGGTTCCTTGTTCTCTTGCTTAGTCTGATTGTTCGAGTCCATGTATTCTTCCTGGAGAAGATCACATCGGCTGCTGGTTAGCATTGAGTCGCCTAACCAGTAGTTTTAGTTTTCTGATTCAATTTGTGTATTCTGTTGTGTAAGGGCGTTTGCCAAGTATTTCCAAACAAGCTTGTTGTCTGGTAGATGTGATGCGTGGTTAAAAGTTTGGCTTGTTATTTGTGGAGTAACATAAGGTGTGTTGAATTGTGGATAGGTTCGTTGAGATGGCAAAGGTTGCGTCAGTGATGTATTAGCAAGTATGGCTACACAAGGTATCAAAGAACTTTTGCCATTATATTGTGGCGAAGTCGGGGTTAGGTTTTTTGTTAATAATTAATATAAATAAGTTATTGTAATTATTTAGGTAGAGTCTTTGACCAACGTCGCGTCGCTACTTGAATATTGCTTGGCTTTTTACGAGAGGTTTTCATACAAAGCCAAATTCAACTAACAATCATGTATTTCATATCAGTGATTTAGTTTTACAAGATCATATAAATTGGTCTAAGTCCTGAATTTAAGTCACGTTAAAATAAGTATAAATTATAAGTCCAGCTTCAAAGTAAATACAAAATTATTCTAAGTTCTGATTACATTTAAACGGCTAAGTCCATAGAATAAATTTAAATAATTTACACAAATTAAAGTTAAGTTAAAATATAAAACAATTTTACATGTATGTATTGGAACGTCATCTTGAAGGGTGTCGATTTACCGTAGGTACTGCTTACTTGATGGCTGGATAAACTATGCCTCTCATGTGAATTCGTTTAGCTTTTATACAGAAAATTGACCCCCTTCTCTTAATATTTAGTATCTTTTCTTAGACGCGTGGGAACTGCAAAACTGCATTCAAGCGCGTACTAGGTATCAGGTTTCACCGTTCATTACACTTCCATATGCATTTGAAAGATGCAACCTTGACAGACACGACGCGTGCAGCTTGCCGGTGAATACCCTGATCGAATGACGTCATATCAATACGTGTACTAAGGGAATTGAACAACTTGAATGCAATTCAAACTTCGCTTAATATTTTTACATTTGTCTTTGTTATATATTTAAGTTTGTTGGAGGAGCTGAATACATGAAATTTTAAGCGTGGGTCATGGCCCTGCTCAACAAATTGTTTGTTGTAACCAAGCAATTTAAGGTACATAAACCTTCAAAGAAAGAATACGAATAATGCTGTTTATTTAATAGCACGGAATGACAGAGACTTATGTTCTGCGTCAAATAATGCAGTTTTAAGAGTATTATATCTACCTAATTTTATTTTGATATCTTAAAATATAATTTAAAAAATAGGGGTGCCCCAAGTTTGATTGACAATCTGTACATACAAGTTGCGGTTTCGAACAAAAACAGGCCAACAAAAAAAACTTCATTAAAACTGCAATGTTTGACTATACTTAATAATACCATTACCATTTTTTAGAACCTAAATTTTTCACAAAAGAATCGACATTCAATAACAATACGAAACCATCAAAACAAGTGCCAAATATAACAACAACATCTACAAACATTCCTAGAAATAGACTTAACCTGAGTTTGTTACATAGCACTAACGAGAACAAAAGTGAAAGAATGAAAGAAAACATCAGTTTACAGAACAACGATACGGTGCAGGCAAGTACTTAGTTAAAATGATCTTTCCTTCTAGCACTGTAGTACGGAGTGATGCGGTAAGCATCAAGTCTCGATAACTACCTATCTTAGAGGGTTAGATCCGGAGGTAATCTTTTGTATAGCAACATAGGCAAGCTTGGGGTAGTCTAAATCAATATCAACTGAAAACATTACAATGAATGTTGCTTCGTAATTATTATCCTGACCAAGCTTGTCTATAGCATTATTAAAATAATAAATATGTACTAAGCAGAAACCGTAATCACTGTGGAGGTAATCTGTGGTAGTCTTCAAGCAGGGACAATCGTTTGTACACATACTTCGTACTCGCCTAAATTTTCCAGATTGTCCTTAGTTGGGGTCTCAAATCCCTGTGTCCTGATAAAAGGTTTTGGAACCGTCGATTATCCCGGTTTATCAAAACTACTTAACAGAAATCGCGGAAACTGCGTCCTTTCATCAATTTTATTGAACTTAAATCATGTTCGGCTTACACATATTTGTAAAAAATCTATTTAAATCAATGACACATAAGAGTGATAACATTAAAACAGTTGATATTCGCAGGGAGAAGAAACGAAAAACCTCACGATTCATCACAGTCCTTGCCACTCCTGCAAGAAAGGCGAAGAAGTATGTCTCAATATAGTAGAAGGTGAAAGTCCACAATGTAAAACGATCATCGACAAAAAGGATCCGACAGGATGTGGGGGTTTGTGTAGGATTAACAGGGAATATTGCAAAGTGCTCGATTTAAAAGACTTACTGTATCAATGCAGAGCTCTTCAAAATATTTTAAACTGTTCCAAGGACTCCTTTAATTGTGGCAACAGGTGTATTCCAAATAAAATGAGATGTGATGGTGTTATTCATTGTTCCAATATGTCTGATGAGAGAGACTGCGGTAAGGTTATTGTAAAAGGAAATCATTATAACTAAAGACTGAAAAAGTTACTTGAAAATTGCAGTAGTTAGTCTAGGTACTTATTATTTAAACTGAAAACACAAGAAACAAATACATTTTGTTAAACGAAACACCCTGTATATTTAAATAAAATTTTGCAGATTCACGATAAATGGAAATAATATCGATGCCAACTTAGGAGTAAAGTAAATCTTGTTATTTGCAAACTTACAGGGTTGGCTATAACAAATAATCAAGTCTTAATTTCAGCTATTTATCTAAATGTCAGGGGTTAATTTCAATTCTAATTGTAGATACTCTGGCCACAGATATAACACCAAATGAAGTTCTGATAAACAACTGACATGACAAACTTACATTTGTCAATTGTTTATTTGAACTTCAGTTGTTCATCTGGTTTCACGTTTAAATAATAAAACCAAAGTGTTACAACTTTTCTGTAATTTTCTCTGGTTACTTTCACTTATAAAGAGATTTTTGTTTAAACTTAATTTTGAAAATACAGTCTGAATAAATGTTTTGTAACTATATTAAAAATAATAATTCAAAGAAATTATAATTAGTGTTGACTGGTGTTTGTGTTAGGCATGTTTTTGGTAATTTCATTGTTTGTGTAAATTAACAATCATTCAATACTTAAATTCATTCCATAAATGTCAAAGTTTATGTTTGACTTTCACAGAGTAATGAAGTACCTACTGCTTCTTTCCTAGAGCTGTGAACTCAAAGATATCATATCAAGTGGCCGTAAGGTCAACTTACGCCTGTGCAAAGACTGTGAATAAGTGAGTACTAATTTTAAAAGTTGTGGTTTTCGGGCCCACCCGTTTAATTGTACAGCCCCGCCAAATATTCCAACAAACTGCTACGGCCCAAACATATCCATCCAAATGGATCAGCAACAGTTACTTAACCAAGCCCAACAAACAATACCAATATAACAGATAAGCTACAACATTTAATCCCACAGAAACAACTAAACTATACAGATTGTCCGAAATCCAATCTAAACATACAAAAATTAATGAGTGCAACAAGGAAAACATAAACAATATGGGTAGCACAACAAAGATAGAATGAAATCATGGCTAGGTAAATTTTTAAACTAAAGAACTCTCGCCAATAACAAGCAAGCAAGTAAAAACATCTGTCATAGATATTGCTTGTTATTGGCGGGAGGTTTTAGTTTAAAAATTTACCTAGCCATGATTTTATTCAATCTTTGTTGTGCTACCAATATTGTTTATGTCTTCCTTGTTGCACTCATTAATGTTTGTAGGTTTAGATTGGATTTCGGACAATCTGTATACGAATAGTACTGTAACGAGACGCGCGGATATGCGTTACCTAACAAAAGCTCGCGAGGCTGTTCGATTACGTCATCGTCTCGAGGCTTCGAGACTTTGCAGATTGATGGATTCTAGAATATTAGGGGCGTTTTTATTAGTAAACTGGCAGTCTACCAAAAGTCTACCAGTCGCGAAGCGCGAACGCGTGTAATACAAGCGCGTGCGTGAATGTAAATAAACTGCATAAATAAATTAGTTAGTGTTTCGGGTTAATATTAGTGTTTGAGTTAGTGTTTCGTGTTAATTATTACCTTTTTCAAATTTCTTAATAAATAATTTATACCACGAACCGAAGTTTTAAATAAACGGCAGTACCCTTTCAGCAACCGCATTATAATCTTACGTTTATTATCCCAAACTATCAAACAGAATATCCCGATGCAACAAAAACCTTCAGAAGAATGGCAAAAGGTCGAATATAAAAAGAGGTATAGAACTATAGTATATTCGCTACCACATTGGGACTGGAGTTTATGCATAGGGTACCGGAAACTCGCTAAAGTAAATAAATATTAGGCGTTACAGTATTAATATTAACAATGTCGTATGTTCAGAACCGCTGGAACAAGCTCTGTAATCTCTAAATTCTTGAGTCATACGGTGTGGCCTCAAGCGCAAATCGTTGAGAACAAATAATAAAGAACGACCGCAGATAAATTATATCTCAGAAAATGATTGGCAAGATTTTTATAAAAGATTGCTCACGGAAGATCGCTCCAGGTTCATGAAAACAGACGATGATAACGATGAGAGAGACCGGCAAAACTCAGAGGATTACGTATGAGCCAAAGAATGTTTGAGAGGGCTATTACTGGAGTCAAAAGCCTACATAACATTAATATTTAGAAAACTACCGAGGCATCAGCATTATCTCTACAATGGGTAGGATTTACATACATACATATTCCTGTCCTCTTCTACCTTGCGGTGTTGAGTTTAGGTTTTCCTACTCTTCCGTCCTTGTCCGTGGACCTTGAGGGAGCTTTTTTAATTCTTTTCTACTTTTTGCAACTTTTTCTGCATTTCTCCTGTCCAAATTCCACTTTTACAGGTTTTTTTTTTAATTCACCATTCCATGTCCTACGGGGTCTCCCTCTGTGTCCTGCTTTCCAGATAACTTTCACTTTCCTGTCTTCTTGCATTCTTACTAGATTGCATCCATTGTAGTTGTCTTCTTTCTATTCTAGTTTGCAGAGGTTCTACTTCTAACCAGTTCCTTATTTCTTCGTAATGGATAGGATTTACGTAAAGTTAATTAAGGAAAAATTGGAAGAGGATATAACAAATAAAATAGGAGAAAATCTGGCAGGATTTACGGCGGGAAGATCTTGTATAGATCATATATATACGCAGTCCAGTAGCTGATTGAAAAGAAAATATGTAAAAATAGGTCGGTACATCTTGCATTCACGGGCTTAGAAAAGGCGTACGACTTAATCCCAAGTCCCAAGCAAAAAGCTTTGGGAATCTATGAAACAACTTAACATCCCAAGGAGGAGGACATGGTGTCGGTTAAAGTGAAAAATAGGATCGGACAAGCATTTAAAACATCCAAAGGGTTACTACAGGAGCTAACGCCCTGGAGACAAATATACGAAGGCATGAGAATCCCGGTTAGACATGTACACCTCTTCACCTTAAGTTTCACTGATAATCAGGTACTTAGCAATAGCAGAGGACGAAGAGGACCTTAGCTATATCTGAGGAATATCCAAAAAACGGAGATTGAAAATTAATTTTAATAAGACAGAATACCTGGTCACAGGAACGAATGATGTCATGCATTTGGAAATCACAGACGACATTAAAATAAAAGGAAAAAAGAGTTTTTAGTATCTAAGAGTTACTATTTTAAATGAAGGAACAAGTTATGGCAAACTAGATCATGCATTAAACAATTAAATGGAATTCTATGGGATGCGCACATCACAAAGAACACAAAAAGACGATCTTCAACAGCATAATTAAAAGTATCACGACATACGGTGTAGAGAATTGGATTATAAAAAAGGAGGCCAGAATAATATTACTGTCACAGAGAAGATGTAACAGAGTAACAAAACGGGCAAGGATTTCTAAAGCATATTTACCTACATCGAAAAAAAATGCCTACAATAGTACGGTCGCCTTAGAATAACAGCACCTCAGGTGACGGAATGGGCCCAGCAGATCCTTTAGAAATGAGGTAAATGAGGCCATAGAAAGGAGAAGCCTAGGAGAAGACTGGAACAACAAGAACGAATGGAGAAAACGGTTGAGAAAGGGTAGACAACGACAACTATAAACACCCTATATATGTACATAAGTAGTAAGAAGTGATTTACGAATTCCAACGACAAAAGAATAAATTCAGCCAAAAAGTTACTCACAGGACATACTGATACACGCAGACCCAAAAGATTCAAGCCATTAGATCTACGAAATATAGATTTAATTAACTTCAATAAGACAACTCTGAATTAAGATGATAGAATATTAAGACATGAATCAAAGGGTAATTGTCACATGTTAATGTTGCATTTAGAGTAGTACTGTTTAGTTTTGCTATATAATTTACTTACTGTCCTTTCAGGGCCGATTTTAAATAGACTGGGAAAAAACCAAAATGTCAAATACCTAAATTACCAAAGACTTGACCAACACCAACCACAGCCAACTTTAATATAATTTTTTGAATTTCACGATATTTAAAATAGTACAATCTTTGTAAATTGCAGAATGTAACCTGAATACGCACTTTCAATGCAGGAATTCAACAGGATGTCTAGAATTATCGAAGAAATGCGATGGAAGGATTGACTGTTGGGATAAATCTGATGAAATGAACTGTAATCGTAGTAAGTGACACTTTCTCATTAAACAAACACTTCTTTATGCAATTTATTCAATAATGTATTAATAATTAATATTTTTAGGATGCGATAAAGGCGAAGTTCCGTGCCACAATGGTCAGTGTATTAGTAAAGAAAAATTTTGCGACGGTACGTATCACTGTATGGACAAATCAGATGAACCTAAAGGATGCGAATTACACAAATGATGTACAACTTGAGTGGAATATTGAAGTTACTATAGAACAGTATTAGACGGTTCAGTTCCGTAAGAGATCTTCCATTCGGTTATTAAGGAAACAATTTAATATTTAAACGGAAGAACAGATAATCTTATTTACAAGGAATCCAAATAAATAAATAAGCATATAAGTTATCAGTGTTTCGTTGTATACCAGCAATGATAACACTGGTCGACAAAATGTTACATTTTTGTGTTATAGTATTCTTTCTGCTGATTCCAAATAATCTGTTTGCCAAATTAATCTAGAGAGTAGGGTTTTTGAGTGACACACATTTATAGTTTTACAAGGTTTGTATTCTGGTACAATGTAGTATACAGTATGAAATATGCACAGTTAACTCATGAAGCTTGAGGAACATCCCTTTTTAGAGTTCAACAATAATTTGTAAGCATTTTTGGGCTCCATTTTCCTTGGTGTTATATCCTGATGGAAGCATTCGCCATGTTCGTCACTTACAGCTCCAAGATTCTGGGGAAAAAAGTTCAATGCGAATCCAAAAAATAAATTTTCAGAGACATATTGCATCCAAGGGATCTGTGGTTTTCAAGAAGTCCACTAACCAGTTCTTGATAGTTCTCAGCCCGCTTGTTTGCTAAGAAGTTTCTCACAACTTTCTGAAATGATCGCCATGCAGCTGCATCAGGTTCATTTAGTCGTCGGATCCTCCACAAGTTCTCTTATTTATAGTCCAACAAATATCCCTTCTTTGATTGTTGTGTCACTTGTTCTAGGAAACTTGCTTTTCAGGTAAAGGAAACTGTCGCTAAAACGATCCATTGCTTTTACGAAGTTTTTCACCAAATCAAGTTTGATATGCAACGGGGTTGACAAACGACATTTTTCTCTTTGGACTGCTTAGAGGAATTTTGTAACGAGCACACGCTTCCCTTTGTGACAGTTTACCTGATTGCGCATCTGCGAGGCACAATTGTAATTTTTCTGCAGAATATGGAGTATAAGGCCGCCCCCCAACCGTTCGCCTTGCTACGTTTGTTGGCGGCATAATCTATAATAAACATAATATAATCAATAATCAGGGAGCCTTTAACATTGGTCCAAAATACAGGTTGGCACACCAGAACACAACATTGTTGTATTCCAAGTTACAGTTTATCACTTGACCTGCCGCAAAACAATAACACATAAACCAGCACACCTTGTAGTGTAACTAGCGTAATAACAACATATACAGGGAATTTTTCTTTTTAGTATACATATTAGGGTGGAGTGAAAACGACATCGAAAAAAAATTCCTTTAATCAATTGGCCTATATGTGGAAAAGTTGCCTAATACAATGGTCTATTCTAGAAAAAAAATTTGGCTCAAAATGTTGTCATCTTCTACTGCCCATTTGACCTTGGAATTTCGAAACTTTAAGATATATATTTTTTTATTGCTGTGATGCAACTCTTCGCTTATTTCCATCAAAAATCAGAAATTAATACGTTTTAAATGGAAATAACCCAGAACTCACCACGTGGAGGTGGCTGCATATCGAGTTCCACCGCCCTCCCATCCTTATATCTACTTTTGTGATTAATTTACATTAAAAACTTGAAGGTATTGACTTTTTGTCCCGAATACTGGCAAACTAGCTCTAGTAGCAATTCTTGCCCTTATAAATCCATCCCTTGCTGTATTTCCACATACACCAGCTGACGCTTCTGTTACTAATTTGATGCACCTTTCCACTGCTTGCGTGTGGCATGGATATTTTAAAATTTCAATTTCCGCTGGAACATCTAAAATCATTTCTTCTAGTTCTTCATTGGGGATACGTTATGTTAGGAGAGGTTCTGTTATTGCTGTCAAGGCCCAGTGCCAGTCAATCATATCAACGTAGTCTTCAGCATCAAAATTAAAAGCTGGCAATTTGAATTCCCGTATTTCTGATCGGTTTGCTGTTTTCCTACACTTCAATAATCTTCTGAGACCTAATTCTCTCATTGATTTGCGACTATCAGCCAACATAGCCAGTAATAGATTTTCAGGATGACCAAAATAGCCGTTCCTTTGAATAACTGGGTCTATAATTTTTCTTAAATCTTCTGGTAAAAATCTTGATTTTTCAATCATACCAAATAGATGCTTGCTCCCATGTCGACATGATGGTTGGATTTTGATTGCAAACCATGTGGTGGCATACACTTGCATGGTATATTCTGTTAGAATACTTAGATTTTGTGATGGTTTCGCTGTGGAGACATATAGTCGTAAAATCCGGTTTGCGGTCGTAAGCCATCTGGAATGAGCCATTTTACCTGGGCTCCTTTTCGACAAGTGCAAACAGATGTAACCTTTTGAAATGGCATTACAAATTTCATAATGTATTGTTGGTCGGTGCTAAGTTGATCGGCAACGGAACTTCTATCATTTTAAAATTTGTAGGTTGTAAGGTTTCACAATTTTCTAATTGCTTTCCTATCTCGCCACGAAATCCTTTTGGACCAGTTGTTTTTCCGTCCAAATGTTGCAACAAATGTCTTAATGGTAGTTCGTTTGTATGCAATAGACAAACAAACCATTGTAGGGATCGACGCAGCGAAAGCTCAAGCTGTCTAATGATTCCATTCTTATAACCGGTATTTACTGCTGTACCATCACAACCTATAGCCTGCAAGTTAGAAACGTCAAAATTATGTTCCGAAAATTCTAGAATGCTTCTCTTTATACTTTACGCACTACCAGATGCAGGAGTCAAATGACCAATGTATTTGGATCCTGGTTCTGAAACTAGGACTATATGCTCCTCAATCTTCGTTTTCTTGGACGAAATTCCTTCTTCACTAGTTTGAACTAACGTTTTGTCTTTTCTTCCATCAAAATATATTCCATATACCAATTCAGAACCTTCCTCTTTGTCTTTTCTCTTGAGGTCAACTCGAGCTTTTGCCCTTTCCCTTCGAATTTTGCTGCGATCGACAATTTTTGATGAATCCTCTGTAGTAAATATTCCCATATCTTTTAATGCTGAAACACCCGTTCTGTCACATGCTTGTGCTACACTTGGTAGTTTCATTCTCATCTGAGAAGTTGAAGGAGTATTGACACTATCTTCTGATTTAATGGCATTTTCTTCTGATGAATTGCTGCTTGAAGTCTCTTCTTCTAGATTATATGCCACTGATCATGACTAATCGTAATCATCCTTTGTTCTGTTTTATTTTTACGGTTCCATCTCTTTTCGAGTATTTTTGTAGTTTTTTGAGCAACTGTTCCAATAAATAGTTTGCGTGAGGTTTTCTGAGTCTACGAGCACAACTGATTTGTTGTGGAGTTCGTGGAACCAAGTTTGCCTCGTTGGCGGCGAGTCGGCGTAAAAGAACATGCAGTATTTTTTCAAGGTCGTTATATTGGGTTGTTATTTGGTTCTAGGAACGTTTTCTAATAGTTCCTTTACGTACCTAAATATTCAGTAATAAGTATTCATAAGATATTACTGACAATAATGCAAAATAATATATATTTTTTAAATATTGGGAAAATGTCAATTTTGAAAGCTGTTTGGGCAGGAGAAGTTTTAGGTTGATTGACCAGAGATTTTTTTTGGTGAATACTGGTAGTAAACGGCAACTTTTCCACATATAGGGTTTATGAAATTATGAAAAAAAAATTCGCTCCACCCTAATACATATTCCCTATGTATGATTTTTAAAAAAACGTGTAAAAGTGCTATGTGTAGGCAAACAACTATACACTAAACGTCACTCTGGCTGTGAATTTAGGGGCATTAGTTTTTATCACCGTTTTTATTTTTTGTGGTGTGTAAAGGTTATGTTTGTAAATAAATCAAAATTAGTAGAATATCAAAATAATTTTAATTCAAAGATTATTCTCAAACATAAGAATAATCGTTGAATTCCCTAAATTCACAGCCAGAGTGACGTTTAATGTATAGTTGGTTGCCTACATATAGGACTTTTGACACGTTTTTTTTTTTCAAAATCATACATAGGGAATATGTAGCTATACTAAAAAGAAAAATTCCCTGTATGTGTCTACTTAGAAATGCCTCTCTCTCTCTCTTTTGTGTGTGTGTCTTATGCGTGTATAATCAATCTGCTTGGAATCGCCTGTAGGCATTACTTCAAGTTAGACGGCTGTGTCATGTGTGTGTTACTACGTGTGTAGTGAGTGGTCTTGTTACTCTATTTCATAGACCAGTCTTCCGAGTAAAGCACAGTTAGTTAAGCCCAACTGTGAACGGCCTCACCTGGCCCAGTACCAATACCAGTAGCCCGAGAAAAAATATTCACCAACGTTGGGATTCAAACCCAGGACTTGCAACATGCAAGCCTAGCCGTCTTACAACTGAGCTACCTGGCTTCACTTAGAAATGCCTATTCATGTAATATCACTTACCTTGACAACCACAGTGAAGAAAGTAGGCAAGCTTATCATTATCAAATAATCTCCACTTTTATGAAACAAGTGAGACAACACAGGGCCGTAGCCAGGATGAAAACGTAGGGGAGGCAAAAGAAAAAGTTGAGGAGGCTAGCATAATTTTCTGTTTTAACCCTATCGTGGGAGGTGGGAATCATACTTTCCACCTGATATTTTGCGTTCATGGGCAGTATTCGTCCTCCCGCATAAAAAAAATTAAATAAAATATTTAATACAAATAATTGTAAAATTTGGTTTAGTCTAGTATAGTAATACAATTCCCTCAATCAACGGTAATACAATTTATAATTCATTTGACGAATGCAACCACTTTAATTTTTTTTATTATCACAAAACAATTTTTAATATAAAAAAATAATTATTATTATTAATATTTAATACAGTTGAAGTTTTCTACGTCTCGAACTGTTAAATTGAACGAATAGTTTATCCATATTAATGTCTTTAGTGCGTTCTTTTTCAAAAGCTAACAAAATTAAATTTGCCATCCGCTGATGATGCATGGATGTTCTTTGTTCTCTGTTTATGTGGGCCAACAGAGAAAATGTAGATTCACATAAAACAGTGCTGCAACCAAATGTATAATACGTACAGTTGCCAGTTGCCATCAACTGATAAGTTTCAGCGAAAGCAATTCTTTGCTGATGAACTTCTGCAAATACATCAACACTGCATTTGCCACTCTCTTTCTGCGCATTAAAAAATTTTTCACGAGCGCAATTTCTTCCGCAGATGGTAGAGTTATTCTTAGAGTTTCTAAAAATTGTATATTTTGAAGACCCAGATTTTCATCTTCTACACAAGAAATAGCAGTTAGCAAATCCTCGTTAGTAGAGAATATATTATTAATCTCGTTTAAAATAAGATCTATTATTTGATAAAAAATAGTTTTCATGTGCAGATCAGGATTTTGATCGACTTCATATGACCTTTCACCAATACTTTCAGTAATGAGAAACTCCTTTAACAATGTATTCCCTTTCTTACGCCGGCGTAATGGCGGTTGATTTTCTTCAACGAGACTAAAATATGTTTTATCCACTTTTGGACTATGGGCCGGTTGCACAAAGCTTTTGTTAAATTAACGAATGATCAAAGTTGACAAAAAAGCATCATTTTTTGTTTACTAATGTGTTATTTGCCATATGCATTCGAATTGTGATTCGATTTTGTTCACTTTAACGAATGATTAATTTAACCAAGCTGTTAAATCATGTTTGTGCAACCCGCCCTATGTCATTAAAAGATTTTTCGTTTCTTAGATCTTTTATAGTTTGTGTTACACTGTTTATTAGTACCAATGAATCTTTTAAACTTGTTTCTCGAGCTTGCAACACCTTATCAGCTGGTTTTAAAATTTCCAGTATTTTTTTCATAAAAACCATCGAAAATTGGAATTCTTTGGTTTTCAAGCAATCCTATACTTTCGACTACGTAGTCGCCACCATATGCACGACTGTTTTTTTACAGTCTCCAAAGTTTGTAATATCTTCTCAAAATTATTCGCAACTAGTTTTGTAATTTGGAGATGTCCAGACCAGCGTTGCTCAAGAAGTCTTATTAAGGGTTATCCTTCGTAGATCTTCGCAATTGTTCCTCTCTTCAGAAAATTATATAGTAATGAACATTGTTCAAAAAAATGCTTTATGACGGAAACTTCAGGTATAGCTTTAACAATTACCAGGTGCAATCGATGATTCGCACAATGCACATAAGGGATATTTCTATTTAATGTTTTTTTTTTAATAATGTCTTGAACACCGCCTTTTTCGCCGCTCATGACACTTGCGCCATCGTAGCATTGGCTAATAATTTTCGAGCAATCAAGTCCACATTCTGTTAGCGTTTTAAAGTTAAATCAGCAAATGATTTGACGTCAAGTTCTGTTGTTGTTTTAATAATTAGGGTAGATTCGGTGGCTTTGCCCTCCTTTACAGTGGCGGCTCGTGAGTTTTTTAGTGGGAGGGCACATCAAAACCGAGCTGGAAACATTATCTAAAAACACTTAAGTACCTCCCTATTTAAATAGAAAATCCATCCTTCTGTTCTTTTTACTGCCTGAATACATCAATAACTTTATTGTCGAAATCGGGGATCAATACTTTTTTTTAATCGACACTGCCAATGCGACGGTTGATATTTCGATGACATAATTTTAATGTTTTCATAATTAAGCACGTTCTCAGTTCTCAGCTAGTATGATTGTTATGAATATTTAGAGCGTGGGTGGGTTTTTTAGTGCTTTTTGCTTCCGCATTCACATTCAGAAGCAGAAAGGATTTTTTTCCATAATTATATAAAGACGAAGAAGCGCAATCGGTTAAGCGATTATTTGATTCGCTTCAAGTACGTACATCCTACATGTCCTATATAAGCAGTTTTAAAACATATATGTCGGGAATGAAAGCAGAAGAACACAATAATTTAGGTTTAAATAAGAAAGATTGAAGTCATAAAAATGTATGAAAATAATGTTCCTGTTAAATTGAACCAAACATTATGTATGTTTGATTGTGTCTAAAAATTACAAACCTTTAAACGAACAAATTTTTCTGGTCCCACGAGTTTTCCTTTTAACAAGTTTCACTGTAAACAACAATAACCAGTAACGAACAAACAGTAGATATAGATAACAACGTAACAAAGAACAAACCACGAAATCAAAATAAAAACAACAAATTAAACGGAACGCGCAATAAATGCGCACTTAACACAATTCAACTCTTTACACGCACTCCGCTTGTGAACTAAATAACTTGAATTTGTCACGTGCCTACGGTCGGGATTTAATGTGCCCTTAACCACGCCTCTACGCCGGTCAAGCAGCGGCGAAATTTTGCTGCAATTTACCACTGCGCTTGCGCAAATATGTATCATTTTTATCGAGTCCCCGGACGAAAGTTTTGATAACTTCGTTTCGGCAGCAACGCGGCAATGGACTATAATATTGATATTATAGGTATAATAATAGATTGTTGTGTTAAAAAAAATAAAAGAAGTGAGAAGTGTTATTAAAAAAAGCTTTCTTTGTCTCGAGTGTAGGGAGGGCACGTGCCCTTGTGCCCTTTAGCACCAGCCGCCACTGCTCCTTTACATAGCGAACACCAATTGCAATATTTTCTCGATTATTCTTGTCACGTGTACCATCCTCGAGAATTGTATACCACGGTACATCAGCGTTTTTTACATCATTATCAATGCTTTTCGTTACCTATCTAGCCATTCGTTCAATTATTTCATTTTGAATTTCCGGTGATAAATATGGAGCATTATGGGGAATTGTTTTACCACACTCAAATAGTTTTGTATCCTTTTGCAAGGTATATTAAAACAAATTGGTGGTCAGATATTCTGGCGCTGGTGTTGGAGTGGGGATATGTGACGTCAGATTACGATCCCGCGCGTTTTTGTTTATTAATTTTAGAAAAAAATAAAAATTAAAAGTAAGATTAAATTAGCGACTAATGTGCTAGGGGCGGCTGAGCCTCCCCTTGGCTACGGCTCTGATACAACATCAACACACCATGCAACCAAATGTGCAATTGCTGTTTTCACCACAAGGTGGCGTACATATTTATCTTCAAATTCCCACACGAACCGTTTAATGTAGGCACCGATACAGTTGGACCACAGTTGTGATCCAGGACCATTGTTATGGGAAATTACGGTACTTTGTTTTGAACAAAATTACAACTGTATTAAAACAAATATGTCGGTCGCAAAAAATAGAACCTGTAAAACAAATCTTGACCACAGTTTCAGAATCAGCGCAAGCATCAGTGGAAGTTATTCAGTTAACAAAATCACTGTCGACCAGTGTAATCACACAAATTTATTGATGCAATGTTTATAAGCCGAGGACCTTAATAATAAGAGTTAAGTTAGCTACTGACGGTTTGAAATATCCGTAAGGGTGTATTTCTTTATTTGAATTTACTTCAAGTTTCATCAGTTCAGTCTTAAAATATAGCTTGTATTTCAATTTTATAATGTAAAAGTCTTTATAATTTACTGCAAAACGTTAAACAGAACTGATTGTCACAATTCTTACGTTACAAAGTACTGCTTCCTCTTGTATTTTCTTTTATAATTACAGCTATTTGAAGAGTACCTATGTTTTGTACGACATTGTAAATTTTATAAATCGAATAAATATTTAAGTAAAAATAAAACGTGTTTTTTTTTATTCAATCGAAACACCACAATAAAAATTTAACATGTAACAATTAAATATTTAAACCACAGTCAGATTATTTTCCGTTAAATAACGCATAAGGGAGACAAGGTCATTTTGGTTTTCTCCAGTCTTATTATAATCCTTTATTATACCTTGCAAACAACTCGATAATCGTTCGACGGTAACCTGGAACAATAGAAAACTTCAGAAACACATCGGTCGTAAATCATTTAAAATACCTTATCCGAAATTTGTTTAAAAACAGCAACAGCCTGCATTTCAAATGTATCACAAGTAATTAAGTCTGTCCTTAATAAAACGTTAACAAATTGATGGAAGCACTTCCATGATGCTTCAATCGATTGCGATTGTTTTAGTAGTGTTATATTTTTAGGGCATAAAAGATGCTTGAACAAATCGTCTGTGTTTGTACCGTCTTCCCAGATTGTAAAAAGTTTCTGAATAATCGCTTCGTTTGAGGCTACATCTGGTCGATGTGTAACTGTAAATAAACTTATTTAAACGTGTTTCAAGTATGTTTCACAACTTACTTAAAAGCAAAGTCATATCAACTAGCATTTTATCGATAAGACTTAAAATGCACTCGTTTAAATCACATCGTTGTTTAATACTTCGATAAACAGAGTCTAACAAATCTGTTACGATGTCCACAGTTAAAATTTCAAATTTTTCTATAATCGTCCAACTAAAGCTCTGAAATAAACCGATGTTTATTGAAATAAAACGCACTAAAAGGCAAATACAAACCCTGATGTTTTCGACTACTTTGACACCACTAAGGGTTGAAGAATCGTGTTCTATACTTTTACCAAATGTGGGTAGTAAAAATACTGGTTTTGGTTTCACCTGTTTATTTGTACTGCTTGTGAGGACTTTCTTTACTTCTCCGTCAAAATCTTTGGTGAAAATTCCTGTTAACAGAGTAGGCATTTACGAACAATACTTAGGATTGTATATTTCAAATGTTAAGGGGGTAATGTCGCTAAATCGAAGAAAATTATCGAGAGAGCAACGAAAGTTCATTGTATTTGAACGAGATTATCGCTTCTTTACAATAACAATAAAAGACCCTAATATAAAGGTAAAGGTAACTGCACTTACACTACATGAGGGAGTATGGCCGGCAACATGGACCCTAATATACATGAAGAAATAATATTAAAGTATTTAAAAGACATGAAAAAAGAGATAAGTAATATGAAGAAAGATATTAAAAAATAACGGAAAAGGAAGGACTAAGAAACAAGTCTCACATACGAAGTTAAGGAGGAGGAAGTTAAAGACCTTAACGAGAGACTCTAACAGGACCAACTCTGGTAGTAAACCAGGGGTTGGATTACATATCGTTTCTAATAGTGATTACCAAGATGTGTGCCTTCTTAAAGATGTTCATGTAAGATTAGTGTTTATTATTATAACTTGATATTAATGTTTTGTAAGCCGTATTAAGTCAATCAGACTTAGGACTTGTTAAATGTTTGGATCACGTTTGTTGAACAGTTAAATAATGTATGTAACTAAGTTATACCAATATATCTGATGTTAGTTAATTCGGTATTTTAATATAACCTCTTGCAAAAGTCAAGCCTAAACACTCGTAATGAAGTTGGCTATGAGTCTCTACCCTCATAATAAATATAATAACATAAGAGGCCCTAACCCTCAATAATGTAAAAGCCACTTCGTTACATTTGGTGGAGATGCGGGGCAATCAGTTGCCATAGAGATTTCCCAACAGTGGAGATACTGTGTACATCCCATAATCAGCGACAGATTATTAAATGGAAAATTCCACACGTTACGTTCCAACCTGAAGAAATATCCAGAAAAGTTTTTCAAGTTGCTGAATGAGTGAACCGAGTTTTAATGAAATAATTTCACTAATTGGTCCATATTGAAATAATATTTAATTGGTATTTACGAGTTTATTGTTAATGAAATAAAAATGGGACAAATAAAGTTCAAAGGAAGATAAAACAAAAACTGTGAGTGTAAAGATTATACAAAATAAGTTTTAAATAGGGAAGATAAGAAAAATTTAAAATTGAAATAAATCTGCATTATTAAAATTTGAGTAAATTTATTTAAAGTATCGAATAAGAATAAATTAAAATTATTGAACCTTCACGATGACCCATAAGAGTTCAATAATTGTCACATGCAAACGTGGGGCGAATTAAATTCAAACGCGAATGCGAATTGAAACATTCATTTCATATCAAATGTCCACCCAGTTGTTGGGCATCTTACATTTTTGTATTTGGCAATTTTGTTAAAATCATGTTAAGTGGCGCCCAACGTGGGGTTGTTAAAAAGCATATCATATCAATATATACAACGACGTGATCTTCCGCTCTAAATGCTAAAAGACGACTATTTAGTCGAGCGTATGCGCTCGCCGATACACAGCCAGACATAGAGCTGCCGATTGATAGTTGTTCAATCGTTTTGTCCAAAGACGATCGATGCGGTATTTTGACTTTTCTGTCGTACAACTACAGTGTATGCGCACCTCCATTTATTCCCATAGCCTTTTGACAAACAACTAAACAGTCGAACGATTAAAAATTGATTGTATGCGCCTGGCCTTAGACTTACTACACAGAAATGCACATGAGCGAAAAATCGACCTAATGGTGGTGGCAGAGCCAAACACACAAGCCATGAAAGACAACAAATGGGTTGCGGACAAGAAAAAGGATGTAGCCAGCCATTAGAATTTGAAACCCAGAGATCAAGATAAGCGAACTCGGGCGCGAAGAAGGATTCCTATGGGTAGCAACCAAGGAAGTGGATATACAGGGTGGCTGATTTTTCATTGACCAGCTTATATCTCTTTTATTATTCGAAATACAAGAAAAAGTCAGAGGAAATAGTTGTTTAGTATTAATTCTTCTATAAAATGGCATAATTAATTATTTTTCATGGCCTACTGTTTTTCAGGAAAAATGTATAACTTTGGTTTTTTAAATGGAACACCCTGTATATTTATTCGCTAATGGATCGAGGGTTGAATTATCTTTTCAAAAATGTCAAAGAAGAGAGTAGAGACTAATAATAAATTAAGTTTAAGTAGATAAGCATGTAGTACAGGAGAGTCAACCAAACTATATATTTAAGGCTGTATAGCAATTAAAGTAAATAAAAAACTAACTAACTAACTAACTTTGTTAATAGCAGTGAACACCACGACCACGGCTTTTTTTGCCTTTGCCGATGTACCGATTTTAGTGTGTGTAAAGCGGCAAATTTTTTAATGCCACACTGCCAAAGACTACGTTATGGTTGCCACGGGATGAAAGACGGAGATGAGGTTGTAGGCAGAAATTATGGAAGCAGCAGGAAATAAATAGTGCGGTGAGACAAGAGACAAAGGTAAATGGAAGAAGGGGAGGGCCTTTGCCTAATAATAATAATAATAATGCTGAGGATTCATTTGCAGAAAAAGTTGACAAATTAATATTTAAGTCCCTATTTTCTTTTTTGGTACATAACCATAATTAATAAGTGTGATGAGGAAGAACAGCTAAAAATCAATTAATCTTTCCTTAGATTCGAGAAGTTACTGATCAGACCTGCATGCCGAGATTTGAGATATAAAACTTCAAACACAACAACAAAGCAGAAGAATTATTTTTTATAAATTCAAGGAATTAAAAACAAATGAAAACAAAGTTTAAAATGTGAATGTTGAAACGCAACAACAAACCAAAATATTCATTTTGAAAGTTCAGAATAAAAATGGGATTTTGGCATTATTTTTTTCAGGTTTGAAATAAGAATCTTCAAACACAGCAACAAAGCAGAAGAAATATTTTTTAAATTAGGTATATAAAATAAAATTGTGATTTTGGCCTTCTTTTTTTCAGGTTTGAAACATAAATCTTCAAACCCAGATTTTGGTCTTCCTTTTTGAAATATCAATCTCCCAACACAACAACAAAGCAAAAAATGTATTTTGAAAGCCCAAGAATTTTCACAATAAAAATGCAATTTTAGCCTTTTTGTTTCCAGGTTTGAAATGTATAAATCTTCAAACACAACAAGAAATATTTTAAAAATTGAAGAAAAAACGTGATTTTGATCTCCTTTTTCCACGGCAACATAACCTAAAAACACGGCAACATAACCTAAAAACACGGCAACATAACCTAAAAACACGGCAACATAACCTAAAAACACGGCAACATAACCTAAATTTAGCGTTGTACTTGTAGCTATGCTAGAGCTCTTACCGGCGAGCGACATAGGTGACATCATAGCTTAAACTTTTAGCTCCCATAACACGGTAACGAATTAAAAATCGGCCGTAAAATTTTGCAAAGGTGCAATACTCAGTTTACTCAATCAAATTACAAAATTAAAAAAAATCGACTTTTCATAAGTTGTCAATGCCTTTAACATAAAACAGCTCTGGTTATTTTAAAAGACAGTAAAGCAAACCAACCTAAATTAACGTGTGAATTAGTCCACTGCTGCACTCTCTCCGTACAAGTCCTTGTCGTCACAGTTCCGCAAACTTCCTTTGTTTGTTTCAAAACATCACTAGCTAATAAGGCCTCAATGGAAGCTGATATCCGAGAAACAATTATGGCCTTTATTTTGTCATCTATTTGTGCTCGTAAACTTTGTAAACACAAAGCAGCAAATTCACTGACTTTCGAATTAACGAGCTGAAAAATACTTGTTCAAATTACGATCATCAGTGTGACAAAACCGTACCATAACTTTTGCAGATTCATCGGCTGTAACTTCAGTTTCACTTGCACCTAGAATTTCTTTCAATTCGATCACCGCTTGTTTCTTGAAAGCAGGTACAATTTCGTTACATATTTCCTTCACACAAGCGGATGCGATACGCTCACTAATAAATTCGACGGTTTTTCGAATGGACACTGGTTGACTGTTAAAAAACGCCTCTTCTAATTGGAGCTAAAACATATCTTTAAACAAATGTTCGTTTAAAAACGATTGACCAACCTGAATTCGTTTGCTCGATAAATCCGTGGGTGATTCAACGGCCGTTAGCGGCGTTATATGTTTGATTGTAACATTTGCGTTATTAGACGAATTGGCATTGTTCGTCAAAATTGCTTTAATTTCTTGCAAGTACGGACAACAAACGTATAATACACTTTGATCGACGATGTCTAATTCGTCTAAAAAGAGGAATTTCGACGAATTCCTTGGAGGCTTATCGCAAGATTTAAAACGATTCTGCGACATCCACATGTAATATTTTCCTTCCGGAAAATGAGGCAACTCGAAAAGCCAACCTAAACATAATTTGAGCAGAAACTTGCCGGGTACCGCCATGCTATTCGTTAATTTAATTTCGTCGGAATAAATTTCAAACAACATGTTATAAACTACTTCGTAATACGGCAGCCGTAACGTTACATAATCGAGCATGGCTAGGTATTTCGTTACCCATGGAATCGTCAGTATTAAACTCTTGTTTGCAACGGCGTTTTTAACGACATCCTTTAAATCCAAATTAGGCTGAACCTTATTTCTAACATTAATTTGACAAGACACGACATTCTCAGGTACTTGTATACATTCACTTTTATATGGCAACGATTCAAGGAATCCGAGGAACTTCGCAAGGATTCTCAGCGATTTTAAACAGATTACATAGGATTTTTGAGTCGAAGGATCGATCCCCGCACCTGAAAAAGTACAATCGAAATCTACACAAACAACTTTAGGTAACTTACTAAGGTCATCCAATTCGGAATAATTAAATTTGGTATTATTCAACTCGATGATTTCGGAGAGTAACGCATCGTTTAAATGTTGATAAAACGAATAACTTGCAGCAACCAGTAAGAAATCACGGTAAAATTCTTGGTAACCTGTGAAGATTGGAACTGAATTTATTCCGGTGCTTAATTGTTTACTAACAATTCGGCTTTTTAATCTTGATAACTTCTCGGCGTTTACGTTTGGAATGGATGAAAGGAATGATAGTTGATTTTCCCTTACCGTATCATCCTACATAAAATACACAAAAGTCATAAGCGGCGAATGCTAGTATTTACTAATACTCACTTCCGAATTTTTTCCGCACGTATTCATTAGAAGCTGAGCCTTAAACAATCGTGCGAAATGCACCAAGTTCGCAGGGTCGGCGTGCATGTTCAACAACGCTTTTATTTTTCCTCCCAAAGCGACGACGAAGCTCCATTCGTTTTGTAAACGATTATTCTCCCAAATTCGTAGTATTTCGTAAAACAAATCACGCTGCTTTCGAAAGGCATGAAAGGAAGGGTCGCTCGGAAAATTATCTCGATTGTCGGTGTCCGAAATGAAGCACACGTTCATCTGAACACCGTGCTCGTGCACTTCTGTAAGCCTATCGACTTTACGATCGTGTATTTGTACAAGATGTGCGAGGAATTTGGGATGCGAAAACTGCTGTAAACGCTTGTTCTCGATTAAAAGTCGCAAAATAGATCTGTCGAGTATTTTCACAATGTTTGTTTGTTTTTCTAAGACTTTCGACGCGAAATAAACACGGTTGTGAATCGATTTAAACAGCATTTTATTACAATTAAAATTTGGATTGTCCACTAAAGGTTGGACGCCAAGATGTAAACTGTTGTCGGGACTCACGTCCTCTTCGTACTCTTTACTTAACAAGACGCTAATCAAAAAGAACAATTCACTAGTCAAATTTAAAACGAAACAGTGATCTAATAAAAAACCATAAATTAAAACCAAAGTTTGTAAATGTTGTTTAAAAGTCACACATTCAAATGACGGCACAATCTCATTCTTTCTATTCATAATTAACTTCGAAACCGCTAACACCGGTAAATTATCACCCGAATTTTTTCTACGAATAATTTTCATTCGTTCTTCAACTAAAAAACTTCTTTGAGCGCTGGAGTTATCGACGATCTCATCCGCTTCGTTTTTGAAAGTAAAACTATTACCGCTTTTTCTAAAGTTCACACTGTTTTTCCTTTGGGCTTGATTTAAATTAGTCGGATTTATCCTCCGTCTACTAACGCCGTTTTCTTCAAATGAAACATCGAAAATTCGTGATTTTTTCTTTGTCGAGCTTTTATGGGTAATAAAATCACCCAAACACAAAGTAGGTGTTACTTTGGGGCTGGAATGTACGGGGAATTTCTCTCTTGGTGGGGTTGAATTTTGATGATTATACAAGGGTGATAAAGGACTCGCGTAACTTTCATCCAAATTCCTAAGCGGTTTAGGTGTACATTCAATCGATTCCTGATTGATGACATCTGAATTTCCGAACAAAGCCAATCTTCGTTTAACGGTATGATTTGTCGATAACTCACTGTCATTACAATCCTTCAAACTATCTAATCGTTTCGGTGTTGAAGATTTCAACGGGGTTTCCCCATTTTTGTCCTTACTAAAAAAGGTTACACATTAATCGATTTGGTTAAGTTTTAAGGAACACTTACCTTGGCTGCAACTCGTGAATATAATTAAGAAAGAATGATATAAAATCACTCTGAAAACAAGTATCCCCTATTACGTGTTTAAAACTATCGTCCTGGAAATTAATAGGAGAAAAGTGGGGTTAGGTTAAATTAATATCGGATGAAATTTTGATAGTTTTTACCTGTGAATTTCGATTTATGAGCCATGTTAATAAATAATTGACTTGCACTTTTCCTTCGAACGTATCAGTTAACAGCTGTTCGCACATTTTGCATAGTTAAATATCATCAGTTTCAATAAGACTTGGAGGGAAAGTTTTGTTTTGATTTTACACAACAAGTATAGCTTGTTTCGAATACTTTGGCGTATCATATAATCTAATTCAAATTCCTAAACTACTCAGATAATTTTGAAATTTAGTAATTGAAAACAACGATGCTTGAAAATTATTATTTTTTAATTTTAAAAGAAAACATAAGAATAATTACAAACATCGATTGAAACATAACCTAAAACGTGTCTGTGGTGACTGTGGAAAAATGTAAAAATATCCATATTTACAAGCTTTTTTAAATTAAAATAGTATTCGTTGGTCGATAATTATGAATTAATAGATATAAAAACACAACAGAAAAGTCAGCTAATCATGTTATTCAGAACGAAAGAACGCAAAAGTTGTTTTTTAGTTCTCACTACATTCGTACGCGGCGCTGATAAAATTAAGCTTGTAACAACTGTAGCAGTAGTTTTACCGTTGATTAAAACAACTATTCCTTGAATCGTTGAATCGACGGTTTTACCAGTGATGTAAGGAAGATTGTGTGCACTCGCTCTTTGTTTTAAACGAAACCAAATAACAAGATCAAGGACAGGTTACGCATTTTGACGGTAGATGGCACTTCGTCGAATGTCACTTACACTACAATTTCCATATATTCACTCACATCATTTCCAAATGCATGAAATATTGTCCGCTTTGTTTAACCCCATTCCACAGATAGTGAATTATTTCTTAATTAAGCAAGCCTTGAATATGAAACTCCAAGCGAAAGGGGCACGTCAATTTAAAGGGGACCTTGCACGATCAATCGGATTGACATTCTGACTGAATCAATCATACTGACATTCCTAAGTTCAATCAAAAGGGACTCTATGCTATCAGTCAGACTGACAGTTGGAATGAGGTAATTTCAGCTCAGTCGACAGCGAAGTACCATTAAGTGCGAATGTGAAGAAAGCTTGATTGGCCATTGTCTTGGTACTGGCCACCAAAAGAAAGGTTAAACGCGAACGTTGGGTGAAAGAATGATAAAAAAAGCGTGTAAAGTATACTCATTTAAATTTGCTGCGTGCGATCTCAGAGAGCAGTGCTGAAGATGACTATAAGAATTACTACTGCATGAACGAGCGCCTTGTCACGTGGTTTTGCAATTCCATGTTATTCGGGAGGTTTAGAGTCATTTTGAATTTTTGGTAAATTCTTTAGTACGGCCCTGTCCTCCTTAATTTTAATTTTGTGCTTTTTTTATGTTATTTGTGCTACAGTTAATCCGTTTTAGTCTGAAGGGCACGAAAGGTTAAGTCCGTCAGCGCGTTTTTATTGCAGTTCTACGAAATCTTCAAGTCATTTCAGTATATGTTGTCGTTGTAAAACATTTCCTTTGCTAAAAATTCCAACGTGACTTAAATTCACGTGTATTTTGTCAAGGCATGATCTTATCTTGTTTCAGTTATTGCAGCTTCTCGTGATGCGGTTCGGGGAGTCCCCAGCATGCCAGGCTGTGTCAGCTGACTCGTTTCAGCGCCCTTTCAATTCCTCTACACCCCCCTTCTTCAGTGCGTGACAACTTCTCGATCATGTCGCACGCCTTTTAAGACGTGGTGAAAGTTTATCGTTCCCAACTTGGGTCCTTAAATCGCTGGAAGGCCTCTATACCGGTAATCCTCGGGAAGGATTACATTTGCGACTTGGTCGGATTCACTAAAAGAGTGCCATATACTCCGGAAATATATAGTTTTGTGTGAAAAGTTTCAGTGATAGTTGTCGAAGTACCGTTCCACACAATTTCCTCGTTTGAGGGATTCTGAAAACCCATGACCCATAGTCTAAGGATTAATCTTCGTTGTTTTGCACCTGTTTGGAAGAAGAAATATATAGCTCTTCCAGTCACGTCTGTCACATCACTCCCTATGCGGAGCAAGTACCAACATCTCGCCAGGTAAATCTACTCTCCTTTTTCGCTGCACCTGATTTCTTCTTGACTTATCTTCTGATATTCCACTTCGGAACATACGACTTCTATGAAGCAGCACCACCTGATTTTGTTTTTGGTTGTGTCTTTAATCTCGTTCTAGGTTTTCTTTGCTTGTTTGATTTCTCTCTCCACTCTTCTATTCCAGGTCATTTTGGGCCGTCCTCTTGTAGGTACGTTTTCCTTGCGGATTCCAACTTAAGGCTTGTCCTTCGATCGATTGGTTCTTTTCTTAACGTGTACTCGATCCAGTTCCATTTCCACCTTTTGGATAGTGATTGAAGCTTCCTGTGTTTTCTTCCAAAGATCAATGGTAAGGAACTTTCGAGAAAAAGATCTTGTAGATTTTCCGGAGACATCTATTAACTTATTGTGGTACTCTCGTGTGTTTTCCACGACTTCACATTAATTTCAATAGCCTTCCATATTGGATAGAGTCGCTTTTTGAATTCGAGTCTTTACATCTTCTTCGGTGCCTCCAGTACCAATCATTATGTTGCCTAACGACTTGACTCAACTTCTCCTATTTCACTATTATATTCAACTTGAATTTTTCGTTGTTAGTGGTATTAATTAGCATTGATTTGTCTTCCTTCTTCGGCTATGCTGTTAAGCTTTTGTTGTATTTGGTTCTGAGTGTGAGAGTGTTTTTTCTTTGGTGTGAGGCAGATGGCGTCGGCAAATATCAAGTCCTCCAGTTGTACTGTTAGGTTCAAATGTTTTCCTCTTCTTCAGCTACAAAGTATATACTTTTTAAAGCTGAAGAAATGTACGATTTAGTGGTACCATAGCAACCACGATTTATGTTTAAAATATTCCAACTTTACCTCATAATTTTTAAAATATGGAAATTAGGAGATATCTAAGGCAACTCGAAAATTGTCCACCCTGTCGGTTATAAAATACTGAGGGCGGATTGTACAAAGCTTTTTGTTCATTTTGACGAATGATTAATTTGACAAAGTTGTTAAATCATGTTTGTGCAACCCGCTCTAAGACAGTATTATCTGTTGAATTTACCGAGAAATAATATTAAAATGATTGCAGCACATCAAAAGTCCAAGAAAATAATGATAATGAATGGCAACTGGATTTAAAATTTGTGCTAGTTTTTTTACGACACCAATAGTAGTACCAACTGCAGTTGTCGCTTATTAAGATAATCGCTATAACCATCCTCAACATTTCTTTTGATGTGACTGGCGTCGTTAGCTTCCGTTTATTCTCGAAAAATAATGCTAATTTTTTACATTTTTGTTTTAATGCTTAATTTTTAGGTGGGCGATGTTGCCTTCCCTGAAGGAAAAAAATATGGAATGTTTTAAAAACTAATCAAGTTATTTAATCGGCATTCCATACGTTTAGTTTTACTTATGCATATTGCTGTAATTAATTGATATTTAATTTAAAATAACCAAATTAAGTAAATTCTTGTACGATAAAATCCACGTACAATTATTTACGAGGTGATGGAAATATCCTCACACAAATAATAGAAATAATGGAGGTAATTAGGGAGGAAAAGGACAAGGAAATCTTCCACCTCATCGCGATCGTTGTCAATTTTGCTGGTTGTTTCTTAGTCACGTACGCCAGTTGATTTTAATTGTTTATGAGACGTCCAGGACTGGTTTTTGAGCCCCCAAAAAAACATTTCGAAGGTCGTTCACTTTACCGTTTTAACGATTTTCGCAGCGCGAGCGAAAGACCCCAATGATTTATCAGTAATATTAACAAAATTGGAAATGGAAGATATGAGATCACCACAAGGTCGATTAGATACCAAGGCCTTTTAATTCCACTGAATTTACTTTATGTTTTTCTTTCTAACGCAAGCAACAGGTTATGGCCTAGAAATGTCGCTAATGCAGATTTTAAGTTAGAAATAAACAAGTGGGTCACAGCTCGTGTAATATTTAAACAATTTTGATCGGCTCGGATTTACTTATGTTGTTAAAATAAATGTCGGTGTAATTTGGAATGTAAAGGTTTAAATCTTGACCCGATCGTTAAGGTAAATTAGGCCGAAAAGGAGGTTCAAGTTTTAGGCAAAACATGAAAAGGACGTTCGTTGTTTTAATTGACCTTAGACAGGATCAAATCATCATCCCCTTTTATCTTGAACTTTTCAACTTAGAGGGCGATTGTTTCCTGTACCGCCATGGGTAACTTGGATTTAATTATTAGTTTTTTTTTTAAATTACTTAAATCCCGTGATCCAATATAACTTAATAACAATAATTTACCAACAAATTTTAAACAACTGAAAATTTGGATTAACAAGGAATGCTTGGTAAACCGAGCGCTGAAGGTTATGCATTTGCATGTTGCATGTATATTTGCATAACTAATGCACTCTTGTTTGTATAAAACTGCACATTTTTACTAAATCATAACATTTTAAATTTTATTTAAGAAGCCCTGTTTAAGAATTGTTTCTGGGCTCAACTTTAATGATCTGAATTTAACAGTTCAAATCAAACCTAAGTCATAAGCAACATAAAAGTAAAGGTATCGACACAACACTTAACACTCCGTGAGGAAGTATGACCGGCAACATGGGGGTTAAGGCCTCCTAAATCGCTCTCATGCTCGGTTTTCTCACACAGAGTATGACAACCGCCTACGTTCCCTACTCGTAATTCTTTTCAGTGGCTGGGTATCTCAAATGAAGTCAGTACTCTGGTCTATTTTTGTATTTTTAACTAAAGGTAGAGTTCACAAACTTCATTTTTCGTATAAGTTGTGTTGTTCATAAAAGCTTTCCCATCCTCTGAAAATAAAATTTTTTGCATTAAAAATTTAATAATAGGATGGTTTGAGAGTAGTAGAAACCATTTTCTGTAAACATATCGTCCAAGGAATAGCTTTTGGCATCTCAAATTTAGTGTTTCTAGGACAATAGATGTGGTATATAATCTCTTTCACGACGCACATGGATGTCTCCTTCAAGGGCAAAAGTTTGACAGTCTATTTCGATAATTTTTTGACGTTCTAGTGTTCTAAAAAAGTCACGGTCGTGGTTCAGTTGGTTCAGCATTGTCACGTGGTTTTGCAATTCCGTGTTATTCGGGAAGTTTAGAGTCATTTTGAATGTTTGGTAAATTCTTTAGTACGGCCCTGTCCTTCTTAATTTCGTGCTTTGTTATGTTATTTTTGCTACAGTTAATTTCACTTTAGTCTGTGAAGGACACCAAAGGTTAAGCCCGTCAGTGCATTTTCATGGTAGCTCTACGAAATCTTCAAAGTCATTTTAGTATGTTTCGTCTTTGTAAAAGTTTTCTTTGTTAAAAATCCCAAGGTGACCCAATTCATGCGTATTTCATCGAGTCATATTATTCCAGTTGATACAGCTTCACGTGATATGGTTCGAGGAATCCCCAGGACGCGAGGCTATGTCAGGTGACATGGCTTAACGTTGTCCGTATGTTTCACACCCCTCCTCAGTACCTGGCAAATCTTCAACCATATCGGACGTCTTTGGTTGCTCCTGTTTAAGACGAGTGTGCAAGTTCATTGTTTTCCGCTTGGGTATGTACCCCACCGAGAAGGCTTCCCGCCCCCCTCGTTAGGTTCGTTAAACTATATTACGGCATAAGTCCGGATAATCCCAAGGAATGCCATATAATCTCGGAGAAACATAGTCTTGCGTGAAGGTTCTAAGAAGTTAGTAAAGTGTCGTTCACGCATTTTCCTCATTTGAGGGATTAAGAAAACCCATAGCCTAAGCCTAAGGAATCTTTCGTTGTTTGTCTTGCTCCCGCCTTCCCGGAAAAGGACACCATCTCCTTCGTTGCCGATCGCCACCAGTTAACGTCCGCCACGTATTCCCTGGTCTTCTAATTCAAGTACGAACATCTCGTTAGGTAAATCTACTCTCATTTTTCGCTGCACCTGCTTTTGCCGTTGTGTTTCAACGTTAGTTTCAATTCCGACGATTGCCTCTTGCTGGCAGGCCTTTTTAACGTTCTTCAGTTTTGAAGTTTAATGAGTACCGCCTCTTGCTTTAGCTTAGTGTCTTGTTTACAACCTGATCGATTGCTGTTTGCCCAGTGGTATTGTAAGAAGGCTTTTTGAATCGCCTTTTGGCGGCTTTGATATTCACAATTGTAAAGGTTGAGGGCCCCTAGCAAATCAGTTGACTAGTTGCTGCATTGGTTCGGTGCATCAAAACAATTAAAGAAACGTTTTATTATTAGGCTTTAAGAAAAAAAACAACAAAAATGACTGAAGTAATTGAATTGCTTTTGAGAGTCTAATGAGTTGAACAAATTCAGTTTAATTATTAGATTAAGTACATTATCTTTTCGTTTTTGTTTGCGCCCTGTATACTCAAAAAATATGTGACACTTTATTTTAAAAGTTTTAGAATAATAATCTTTATTATTCTGGGAATTATAGCAGACGACCGATGTTCAGGTGCGGGTCCGGCGTGCATCGGGTGAGTCAGGGTCGTAAGTCTGGTATGAAATGTAATTTAATTAAAATAAAGAAGCTGTACAAAGGCTCTGTTTAGCTTTCCTAGAATCCCACATTATATTAATACGAAATATGTAAATAATTCTTTTTACCAAGCTCTCATTGATAGATATCTACACAGCATAAATTCAGCAAAGAACTGTAATTTCTGACTTTACTTTGCATATTTATCCAGGCTTGATGGTTAATGAGAAAAATTAAAAATTCCCAATTGTTTATAAGGAAAAAAAATACAGAAAACATTCCATAGCCTACTAAGTCTAATCCGATAACACGATGCAGGAAATTAGTTGAGAGGTAAAGCAATATGCTCGAACTGATAAAATATTTGTAGCAAGTGTTTAAATAATTTGCTGTAATAACGTGATAAAAAAACAACTGCATGATATACAAAAATTAGTTCACATGCAAAAGTATGAATTACCTGATCTGATTAGATACCTACATAAACACAATAGTGTTCTTAAGTGGATATTGACTTGTATTAAATTAATAATTTTCTAGTTAGCAGTCCAGTTCACATTGGTTTAATTACGACTTACGAGTGCAGTTTTTGCAAAGAAGACTAGGTGACTTTGTACTTTTTTGTCTCTTTCGAATCATACTTAAGTTAAACAAGTGAAATCTGCAACAAAATGGCGGAAGCACAGACGATCGTATGTATTTTCTAGCATTCTGTTGTTTTAACTCCTACATTTGTTTTCAAATGTTTCCCTTAAAAGACTGAGTTTAGGCTCCTTGTTTCAAAATCCTTTAATTACCTAATGTATAAAGAAATTCCCAATATTTCCAAATAATTAGAAATAACTACCTAATTGATACAATTTTTTTATTGTAATTAACTGCGGTAGTTATTAAAAAAATACTAACTAATTACGTAGGTAATTAACGAAAATCACAGATGTTAAAGCAGGAACCAACTGTTCATTCCTGTTCACTTTGTATTGGTTATTATTAATACCAATATTAATTAATCATAACCATAGTCAAACATAAAACAACTGCCTATTTTATATTATTATTAATTTTTTGTGGTGGGCATTTGATATTTACGAGTGTTAAAAAAGCGCCCTTGAATAAAGTCATGGCCAACGTACGGTAAAGTTATTCGCTCTTGTTCGTGAATTATTTTTAAATGAATTTTTAATATGCAAATATTTGTAAGGTTTAGGTTCAGGTGGTTTTTACAAGACTTAAAATTCCAGTTCTTCCATTTTTTTATAAACTCACATGATTCAGAAAATGCAGATATGTTAATATGAAGGTTATCATGAGATTTTGAATTTTAGATTTTTGTAACTTTGAAGGTTCGCATTTCTTTTGTTTTTGTGAAAAATAAACGAGGTTGAAGATTTTTAATTATCTGATATTCGAAGCATATTTACTAAAGACTACTGCAATGGTATTTCATCAAGATAAACGAAAATTATTTCAGTGCGAATTTTAGATAATTTTAGGAGTATAATTAGAATGCACCTCAAGGATCGTTTTACTCTTCAGAATTATAGGTAAATGCAATTACACTCCACGAGGAAGTATGTTCGGCAACATGGAGAATTAAGGCCTTCTACGTCACCTCATGTGACGGGGTGATGTGGTAAGCACCATGCCTTCAACAACCGCCTCCCCTACACCTTCCCTACTTCACCAATTTTTCGGAATTTTTCCTACCAAGCCCGGAACGATGATTCACACCACCGTCAGGTCTGAAAGCTGGCTAAACTGGCTGACTTGTTTCTTCTCTTTTCCGTCAAACGAAAAAGGATGTTAGAAAAAGATGCCCAAACGTGCCTTATGTGCGCGGGAGGGGGAAACCTTGAACGGGGCCCCCTCGTGATCCGGTGGTTCCCCAGACTTTTTAACAAGGAAATTAGCCGAACAAAATATTAGATCATCATATTCGGTCATCATATTTGGGATTTCTCCGAAATATCTCGCAACAACAAGAATACGCCGATCTGGCATTATTTCCGCAAATTCTGCAAGCTTCAGGCGGACTTAAACTTCGAATAACAGGGAGGTATTACATTTAATTCACGCAAAATCTCAAAAGCCGTGACAATGAATATTCGATTTTATTCATTTTGACGAATGATTAAGTTGACTGATTGTGGAACCCAACCTAAGCGTTGCACTTTTAAAGTATTTTTTCATTAACAATTAAAATACTCTGGTTTTTAACTAATTCATATTTTTGAGAGTATAATAGTTAGACCCTAATTTTTGCGTCTGTTGTATTGCTCCATGTACGTGGGTCGTTCGAAAAGTAAGGTAAATGAAGAAGAATCTCCGTTGGGCTCGACACATTTTGCCCAATGATGTTCCAAAGCCATTATACCGTTTTTAGAAAATGATTTCTCGTGTTCCACAGCATGAACCACTTCATTGTCCTCCGAGCCATCTTTGGAGGTTCGGGAACAAATGGAAGTCAGGCGGGGCCAAATCGGCGAGTGGGTTACGCTTGAAACACTTTAAGCACGCAGACGAAATATCCATTCGAGCATGCCTTTGGTCTAAAGTCAGCAAACGCGGCACCCATCGCACAAAAGCTCGTTCGGTCGAGACCTCCCTGATTTTCAACTTTCGGTCACTCAAAACTATTGTATGGATCTTAGTCACCACATCCGAAGTTGGGCGTCCGCTGCGTGGTTCACCTTCGGTACTCGTTTGGCCACGTTTAAAGTCAGCAATCCACAAATGTATGGTCTTAAATGAAGGAAAAAACTCACGAAGGATACGATCCAGCTTACTTTGTATTTAGGCCGCCGTTTTCCCCTTCCAAAAATAAAATTTGATCACGGCAAGAATCCTTTCTCTTAATCATTTTTGAACTTGCACGTTCGTCTACTTCGCGTGACCAAACAATAACCTCACAATGCACTAAGCTGAAACTCGGAAATTTTGAACATGATGCTGCCATCTATGCGTCGTTTACCTTACTTTTCAAACGACCCACGCATTTATTGTAAATTACAATTTGAGATAATAAAGAACCCTAGCAGGGGTGGAAGGCAAGACCTAAGTACAGTTAATAGTAGTCAACGTACATTAAAATACTTGGCACCCGCAAGCCTAGATCCAGCCCGATACGTAAACAAACAAACAATGAATAATCAATAACACAGTGAAAATATTTTGAGCTCTGATAAGATGCTGAATGTTTGATTAAGGATGGATTGCACAAAACCTTTGATAAATTAACGAATAGTCGAAGTTGACAAAAGAGCGTCATTTGTTGTTTACTAACATGTTATTTGCCATATTAATTCAAATTTTGCTTCGATTTTGTTCTTTTTGACGCATGATTTATTTGACCAAGTCATTAAATCATGTTTGTGCAACAGCCCTAGGAGGTGCATTTAATGAATGACTAAATGGTTGTTTTTAAATATGCTAATTTTTAGGAGGTGTAAATGTTCTGGAACACTTCGACTTTTGTTTGTTTTTGTTACGTTTTGAAATAAGATTCTATAGTTTCTTCGTTCGAGAAAGGTAAACCAGCTTAATTAAAGCCTTTGAATTTTCCGTAATAAATAATCTTCTTCTTCTTTCTCGTTCCTTCTGCTTTCCACGACGTTGGAGTGAGTAATGAGTAATAAATAAATAAAAAGACTAAATATAAGAAATAAAAAGGAAAAATCAATTCTAAAAATATACTTTCAATTGTTTTTCTCTTACTTTATATTATTACTTTTAAAAATATTTATTTAAAGAGATTTTGACCCTGGGCCAGCGTGCATGAACTTCCTGTGCGATTTCTGTATCGGCATTTGTTTTGTTTTAAGTAAAACTGATAATAATTCCCAATTGAAGACTGATTTTAATTTAGGCAGTCGACCAGTCCGACTAGAAATCGATTCAGATAAGGTTACGCACATTCTCGAACTTTCAACGTATTCAGTTTTAAAACATACAAATGCAACACGTTCCCTACCACCGGGTAACAAAACTGACTTGTCTGTGTGGTTAAATTCACTAAATCGGGAATCGAATTGTACTTTCTTAGTGTTATTGAACATCGTGCAAAACCGATATTTAATTTTAATTGGTCGAAACCCGTCGCCGTACCAAGCTATCGGGCTGATATGTATAGTATATAAATAAATAATACCGGCTTTATGCAACCTCCTCTAATACGGTCATTTAGTTCAACTGTAAATTTAAGAGAAATTTGAAAGCAGGAAGCGTGCGAAAAAATCGAGTTCATCAGTTGTATTTTTACTAGTTTATTTTGTTCACTCTGCCTCTGTTGGTAAGTGTGACTGTTGATTTATTTTTTTTTTGTATTTTTAAACTTATTTGTGATTAGTTTTATTATATTTGTTAAGACACATTTTTAATTTGACAAAGCGCAGCGCAACCTTTGAATTTTTGTTTTTGGTTTCTTTTTTCTTTGCATTATTATTATCATTAAATATCCTATTCGTTCAACGTGTTTTGTTTACAACAGTAGTGCCAATCACTTGCCTCGCCGATTATTTGTTATTTTTAATAAATATAATGCATAGCACTTTTGTTTCGAATAAACAACGTCGAAAACAATCGGTTGGTGCAACCAAAAATAATTTCCAACAAAAACATTTAAAGCGTTTTTTAAGTGTAAATATATGTATTTATTTAAAAACTTGTTCTTAATTTTTTAAGCGATTGTAGTCCAAAATGGGTGACGCAACACACGTTAGGTAAATTCCACGATGTTTAATGGCCCAACACTATCAAAATTAACGCAAAGCAAACCTGTTATCAGTGGCATTGTAGTATTGGTGGTAAAACTGTGGTAAATCGTTGCTAATTAAGTAGCTGTGGGGATTTCCAAGGCACGTTCTTGGATAGGCATTTTTACCCTGATACGCCACTGATCTCGACTAAAAATTATTTAAAATAAAGTCCTCGATATTTTATAAACTGTTTGATAATTTGTATTGTTTTATAAGCCCAATATTTCATGATTTTATTTGAGTTTGTTGTTAACTTCTTCAGCTTCCACTTGTGTAAACTACGAAGCTCAGAATCATCAAATATTTTTCAAAATTCCTTGAAAACTATAATAATAAACAAATGAAACAATCTTAAATTTGGACATTTCAAATGTTGGTTTGTTTTCGATATTCTTAATTTTCGGAAATTATTTGCAATTACCCGCAAACACCAGAACATTTAAAAGTAAGAAACAAAAGCTCTTTCTTTTTGTAACACAAAAGTTAGATAAATGACTATATTATATTTAAAAAGATAATAAAAATAATGGATTAGGTACGAATATAACTAACTAATTCGTTTTTGATAATTTTACTTTTTCCTACGAAAATTTTTCCAGAATTTCTGAAAATGAAAACAAAAGAGTTGTCTTGAAGCATTTCGAATTTAAAATAAAACAACACACGTGTGTAAGGTCGAACTTGTATAAACCTATAAACGTATAAACACAGTAAAACATAAGAAACGCAACAGTAGGCCATGAATTCTGAGTGAAGAGTTTACATTATTATAGTCCAAATGAGGAGTCAGGTAATGCGCGTCATCAGTCACATGATCAACGGTTGGCGTTACCAATAATGCGCAATAAAAAAAATACAAAATGTAATTGCTAAGGTAAGGCAGTCGTGTTCAATCACAAGGTCTATAAATTTTTGTAAATAAGAAATAAATCGGGTTTTTATTTTCTAATTTAGCTCATATTTATTTTTTGTAAAGTTAGTATTATTCTTGGCTTGTTTATATTACATATTTGATTGGCAAAGATTTGACAGTGACAGGGACAGTATTGTGTGTTACTTACCTTATCTACTGCTATCTTTTTATTTTAATTTATAGAGTCGCTGAAATCGCGATAGAAAACGAAAATGCAAACCTTTTTCATCAGAAAATTTTGGTTATAAAATTTGTAAATCGTTTGAAACTTCATGTAGACGTACTAAAAATTTATTAATGCGCTCATTACCTGACTCGCCATTTGGACCATACGTCATATTCGTTTCATGTCTGACTTAGTCTTCCCAGAGTTAGATATTTTTTGTGCCTAGATAGTCGAAGGACATTACTTGCTGGACTGAAATGTTGTCGATTGCTAATTTACATCGCAAAGGTTCTTTCGATATAGTCATGGTTTTGGTTTTGGCTTGTTACAATTTTTCTGCTCTTAGCTCAAATTGTATCGTTTTCTTCTTATCAATCGCCACTGTTGGTTGCTTGTTAAGCTTTATGTTTTTTTGTAAAAGAGGTTTCCTCTCATGTTACTGTGGTTGTTACCCTACATAAAAAAAACTTTGCTTATTTTTGCATTTATCATCCTGCTTATGTCATTGTTAAGTAGTTTTAGGGATTGATTGTTCCCGAATCAATTTCCTTTACCTTAAGGTAGTGGGATAGTGAGTTAAGTTTTATTTACAGTCATGTCTTTTCAATTATATTGCATGTTGACATTCTTTCAGGAACCTTGCCTGGTTGATTTGTTCGTGTCTGTAACCTCAAATATTTTGGTATTTTCTTAGAAATTTTCTGTTTTATTGCAAGACAATCTCACGATCCTTTCCCTGGTTACCCAGTATCCTTCTTATTTCTTCTTCTGTGTTGTCTTTCCCATTTTACTTGATTAATTCATATAGTTATTTTCCCTTTTCTTATTTTGTAAAGGTTTTCTTTTGTTCGTGGTTTTGACAGCATTTGTAATGCTATATTTCCATGTGCCGGCGCATAAATCTCCATCTTTAAGCGATGCCTGGTTAGTTAGTTCATTTGTTTGTCTTAATTTCGTTCGTAAGTAAATTCTTTCCGGTTCTACCGACTCTATCTTTTAAATTTTCTTTTGTGTTTTATTAATTCTCCATGTCCTTCTAGTATTTTCACATTACTTGTTACGCACCGTATATATTGCAATTTTCCTTGAAGGCCGTGTTCTGAAAGTTTAGCCAATGCGTGCGCATGGTTTTTGGTTAGCGAGTTGGTCGCGCAGAAATGTTATACGAGTCTCTTGGCTGTTGAAGTTTAAAATGGACGGACCTGTTGGCCACGTTTCACGTTTAATTTAACGTACGATTTATTCGTTATATATATTCTTTTGAATGGAATTATAATATCCGATGTTTGGATGGATTTGCTTCGATGTATTAATTATTTAATTTGGTAATTTTGCACATTCGTTTACACATTGGATTTCAACAATTTTATTCTGCCCATTTCCATTCGACACCTGCCGTCTTGTAACGTTTGATTTGGGGAGATAAGTGATTAATTATTATTATATCTTGTGATTTTGTCTATTTCAATTGATAAACTTTTAGTATGGTCAACATGTGTGTGCCATATGTTATTTTCCTATTTTTTTGTAGTTAACTTTCATATTTAACTTTTGTATTGAATTGTTCATTCATAAATTAGGCTGTGGTTTATTAATTTTATTTCATATAAAATTTTGGACTTAAGATCATCCACTGCTAATAAATGAATGCACTAATTTAAATTTTGCTATTTAGAATTTTATTGCTATTTGATCTGGATATTTTCTAGATCTATATTTTTTTGATATTTTATGTGTTATATTCATATTTAAAAAGGTTCCGCAATGAATGAGTTTGTTGGGTTTTTTTGCCACTAATTTCATTCCTATGAGATAAACGTTTATGCCATAAGGGGTGAATTTGTTTTTCAGATATTCCTTGCGTTCCCCAGAGCATTTTTTGACGCCATGGTTCCAGCGCCTGTTCTATATAGTATATGTTCTTCTTTACCGTATTAATCCATTTTTCTTTGACTCATACTCTTCTCATTGCTTTCCATAGATAACATCTTCGTATTTACATAGTTTAAAAAATTTTGATTTGCTTCCAGAGTACTTAATAGGCAGTAACTACTTAAAATGTATCATTGTAAATGTTCAAGTTTTCTTGTATGTCCTATTATTAAGCAATAAAATTTGTGTAACTTTGCTTCTTTAAATTTTTGTTCTAACAATGAAAACATGACCTGGTACACATCAATCATACTATAAATTTATTTTCAATAACCATAAAATATTCAACTGCATGATTAATGATGCATAATAAAGATAAAATATTTAGCACAATTATACTATTAATAAACTAATAACTATGGTTAGTTCTGTTTTATGTTTATTTATGTTGATTTTATATGATTTAGTAAAATTTCCCAAGTTATTTCCCGCATAAATATATGATTAATAAATGTAAATAATTCAAATGTAATCTTCCTCTTTAGGTATTCATTGCATTTTCATGGCCATCTCTGATGAAATGAAACGATTTCTAGGAAATGACATAAAAACGTTTGTATAATTTTATTAGGCTGAAAAACTCCAGATGTTAATTTATAACTGATATTAAAAATCACAGGAAATCAAATTTACGAGGAAAAAATCAGAAGCGTCGTTCAAAGAAATTATTAAAAGAATATAAATAAACTGTAACTCGAAATTATGTCAGTGAAGGTTGATTTTATGCTTGTTTAGTTGGATAAGATTTAAAACAGAAGAAAAAATGGTTTAATAAGAGCAGAGCATGAGACATCGTTTGCTTTGCTTTTTCAGAAAGAATTAAAAAAAGATACATAAATTGGAGTTTCAGAACTATTTTCATTTGCTCCGTCACAAAGACAAAAGTGACTTTCAAAATTTGGTTAAAAAAGTATACTTAGTGGCCCACTGAAAACAGTAAACGCAAGTTTTGGCCACTTAACATTATCAATTTAAATGCTGACAAACTCACAAACTACTTGCTTATTACAAACAACTTGTTAGATGAAGTGCTTTTGTTTGCTACGCTCAACTGTTTAAGCATCAAAATTTAAATGTAATTTTTTCTGGAATTAATGATCGGATTTGAAAAATAAAAAGACTGTTGAAAAGAGAATCGAAAGGCCTTTAGAATTGTGTAACGTTTGACACCCCTTTATATTTAAAATTTTTGGGGTGCAATTCACCCTCATCTTAGGGTTGAAGTTGTGTAAATAATACTAATCAATTCAGATGTCCCTCTTAATACTAAAATTGACGTGTTCGAGCGTTTTTCGCAAAATTGATGTTAAGTGGCAAAAACTTACGTTTACTGTTTTCAGTGGGTCACCCTGTATAATAAGTATTTAGTTATATAAAAATTAGAAGTAGAACATAACATACAATGATTATTCAAATATAAGTCTAATAAATCATTCCATGACCTGAAAATCTTCAAAATTTTCTTTAAAACAACCTAACAAAGCACTAGCCAGGCCTACTTAGTTGCTCAGTTAGAAGTACTAAGCAAGCTAAAATATAAGATGAGTACTGTAAATGTGTAAACAAAAATTAAATTGCAATACAAATAATCTACAAATATATTTATTTAACTCAGAAAACTGTTAAGAAATTCAAGAAATTGTTTCTTTTAAGAATCAACTTTCTTCTGTGACTGCAACATTCCAGAGTAATTATATAATAAGTAAACTATAATAATTTAGTCCTTCAGCTAACCCTAATTCTCCAAAAGGCTATCGCAATATCGTTTTCTGAATTCTTCAATGAACCGTAGCAACAACAGACAAGTCAGGTGATTTGGCAGGCCAAATCATTATTTGAAAATTTTGTTACATATCACATTTTTCGTAACAGCTAGTTCAGCTCCCACAAAGGGCAAACAATCACAGTAGATTAATACATAAGACATACACTGCGTCCATAAACTTTGGAATAAATTCAATTAATTTGCAGCTTTTCCTGATTATTTTTTGTTAAAATTTACACTCTATTCAGATGTGACCATGTAAGTACCTTTCTTTAATTTTGGTTACGGTAGATGCACTCCTACTATCTGCAATTATGCTAATTTTGATTTCCTTATTATTCTTCTTCTTTGTTTTAAGACTTTGCCTTGTTTTTTTCTGTTTTACTAAGCCTCTTGGGATGCAGAGGTCCAGCTTTTTTGCCATCTCTTGGGTGGTCGGCCAGGAGGTCTCCTTGTATTTGGCCTTTCGTCTTTTCCCCATTTTTCCCATTGATCTTCCCCCATTCTGTCTACATGATCCTTCAAGTATCTTCGTCTCGCTCTTCTAAACCTTACTACGTCTTCTACTTTGAGTTCTTTTCGTATTGATGTACTTCTCATTTATTAAATTTAAAAACTAACTAGACTAATCATAGTTCCCAGGAAATTGGTGCTTTTCGTCATTACTATTTTACATTCTTCCCTTTAGCTTTTTGCTGCCGCTTTCATTCATATCCATCGGTAAATACAGGGTGGTCACAAAGTCTCGATCCGTTTTAATCAAGCAAAGGAAATATTCTTGAATTTTTTTTTAGATATAAATTATGATCCATGTATATTATGCATTTTGCATACAATTCCACGCCTACTTTTATTCTACAGTCCTCTGCTTAACGTTCGGTTGTTTCCTGGAAAACAATTTTGTAGCCTCAGCTGAAAGATGATGGACGAAGGACGAAGTGCCTTCGCATTTTTCCAACATTGTCAGAGATTCTCTGAATAACGGATTCTCTGCTACATTTGTTCCATTTGACATCTTTCGATTTTTTCGTTTGACTTTATATCAAACAGAAGGTATACAAAACTAAGGTCAAACTACCGCGCGCTAGAAATTATAGTAGTGTTTCATAACGCATATAAAAGGATGGCACAGTTCATATTATGGTGCAATATATTTACAATAACATAACCGTATAGGTGCGGGCAACGGCAAAATTTAATAAATAATAAAAATAAAGTTGAAAAGAACTTACTTAAGTTATATAGTTATTACTTATTAGTTATTATCTCATTGTTAGTATATTATATAGTAATTCTAGCAAAATTCTTAAAACATTTTTAAAGAATTTTGTTGGAATGACAGACCATATTTAGAAACATTTACATGACTTATCACCTAAAAATTTCACCTAAAATCCGGTCTATAGTTATGTGCTACTTGTATCTCCTTTGCATCAATTGCGCCAATCGCCCGGTGTAAGGCGGCGCGTGTGTGTGGTCATCAGCTAGAGCGTTAAAACTTATATTAGGCAAATGTGTTCTCTACAATGGTTTTCCGTTGCCTTCTGCAGAGTTTGTGAACGTATTAAGTATATAGTATGTGCGTCTTGTTACTATCTGAAATCGACCTCTCCGCAGACAGATTCGAACTCAAGAATCCTAGCTAGGAGCCCAGCGCTCTTACCACTGCGCCAATGAGCTTCAATGTAAGGCGGTATGGGCTCTACTTTCTAACTGTCTTCTTGTCTTCTGTCTCTTAAGACGAAGTCAAAATATATACTCCAAAGCAGGGGTCCTAGTATTGGCCCCTGCGGAACTCAACATGTTATTTTTTCTATATCCCCTCGTCTATAATAATTATGGTTTGACTTTCCAGATAGCTGACTATCATTCTTAGTTGCTTACGTTTCGCTCCTCCAGTTCCCTCATGTTCTTTCCCTCTGGCGGAGTTAAATGCGTTTCTTATGCCTGTAGCAATTAATAGACTATATTTTCTGTTCTAATCGGCGCATCCGACCGTCACTACCTGCCTTACTTTCCCAGGAGTCTTCAATATATCAAAGGTTGCAATATTTTGCCAGCTACAACCAGTAGGCTTATTAGTCTATATTTCTTATTTTAGTTATCTTTTCCATCTTTCTCTACCATCACCACCTTGGCCCTCTTGCAGGTTTCAGGAAAGATTCCTTCACGAAGCGCGCCATTCATGACTTCCAACGTTTTATTCGGGTTGGCTTTAACCGCAATTTCTTTAATTTCAACGTTCAGCCCATATTTTCGGTATGGTTCCCTTCGCTTCTATGAGCAAATTAACTATTTTGTGGCATTCCTTAAATTCCTGCATCGCCCTATATCATCAGTAGAGACCGGATTTTATGTGACATTTTTAGGTGATGAGTCATCCAAATAGGTAAATTTAGCTAAATCCATAAGCGTACTAAATATTTGTAAATAAGGTTGTCCGCACCTGTACCATTATGGTTCTTCAATGATAAAATTATTGGTTTGGTGGCTCAACGAAAGCTTGGCCACGCCCAATGATTGGTGAACTTTGCCATCCTTTTTTAGGAAACACTACTAAGGTATAATTTCTAGAGAGCAGCATTTTCCTTGTTTTGAATCAAAATTTCGAACAATACATAATCTTTCAGATGTTTTTAACAATAAATAACAATTATCCGTCACTATTACACCTAAGTAAGAAGCAGAAAAGTAGTTTCAGGCCAAATTTTGGAGACACATTTAATGGTGCGAACCAAAAATTAAAATCGTCTTTTGTTCCCAAGCTACAACAAACGACAAGCGATAATCGAATTTTTTCATAGGAAGGAAAAATACGGAAACGGCACGTTTTTCTATTCTTTCGAAAATATGTCAGTTAAACACTTACGGAAACAACATTATTTACCTCAAAATAGTACCTACCTACAAACTAGGTCGCATAGTTGGCTGTGTTGAAACAGCTACGATTTTCAGCTGTTAAATGACAAATCAGACAAGTGCGAAATTTGTTACGTTCACACCCAATCATAATGTTGATAATCTTGTTAGAGTCAATTGCATAAACGTGGTTTATTCAAGGTTTAGCAAAGCCTTATTTAACTTCTATAAAATCGCATCAAAATATATCTACCAACTGCTTCCACGGAACTTAATAAAGTAAACCAGCAAACACGAAACGGGGCCAAAAATGAGGAAAATCTTAGTTAATTAACATATCGGAAGTTAGGAAAGTACAAACCCGAAGTATTAATTACGGAAATTCTACCAGAACCCAACATTTATTCAGATAAATTCGCTTTATATCTCGTCAAAACAACTTCCTGATAAGCGCAGACAGTTGAGGTCATCCTGAAAATTATAGCACAAAACATGCTCCAATCTCGTCAGCACGTGCTTTGCTTGAAACAATGGCTTTTAATTACCAAGACCTACTTTTATTATATTTATTTCAATTTTATCTAAGGATTCTAAAAAAAAATTAAATATTGCGACAGTTACATATGAGAACTGTAAGTCTAAGTGATCAGGTGACAAAACAATCGTGTTCACATAATTTGATTATTAGATGCGAATTTTGTTTACTTTCGACACTGTTTTGATTTTGATCTGACGTAACGAGCCTCAGGAAATCTCGTGTACGATGAATTTCACCAAAGAAATGGGTATGTTTGCGTATTTGTGACGACATTGTGACGTCTTTTTTGTAAAATTTATGATTTTTGTTTTTAAGACAGAAAGTGGATTTTTGACCTTTTAGATTTACACACCTCCAAACTGTTCCATTCAACACGAATTGCAACAACTTTTTTTTAAGTTTAAGTTTAAATAAGAAAAATTGTTAGGTGTTTTAATCACCTTGTATGACGTAGAAGTATCAGTTTGATGTTTACTAAAATTTGAATGGTTTTATTTAGCGATGATCTTCACTTCCCTGTTGTTCCATACTATATGTTCAATGAAATAGTATATAAGGGTTGGCCATGGATACTAACATAACAATACTAGTTTGTTATTTATAGGTTAGATTTATCACTGGCTTATCCAATAAGGCCAACCCTTACAATTGTTTTAATTTAACGTTCAATTTAAGAAACGAAAAGCGCATCTAGTTGGTGATGGATTTCATTTGTTCGTTGAAACAATTGCAATTGATTTCGATTTCTAAACATACTTTTTATTTGAAGCTACAGTATATTCAGGAACCAATTAAAACAATTGCAGTCGATTTCAATTTCTAAGCGTACGTTATGTAATTAATAAGAAATTTCTATCGGGAAGAGTTTTGATTTTTAGAGCGTTAAAAAGGTGAAACCATCTCCGGTGCATCTTAATTAAATGTTATTAAAGCTATAACGTACCGGCTTACGTTTAAAATAAAAAGAAGAGAAAACGTCCTTGATGTGATCAGCGTCCTAGTTACAACTAACTGTATTTGTTGCTAAGATGTCACACCTAGAATTTTTATTTAATTGCATTAATTAGCAATCGTTAATTCAGCTTGGGAATACGATTTAAAATTTTTGAATTTTTTTATACCATTTAATAATTTCGTTTTGTGTCAAGATTGTATAAAACAGCTTCACGAAATTAATCATTCATCAAAATTAACAAAAGCGAATCAAAGGTGGAAGGCTAATAATCCATTAGTAAACATGATATGACGTTCTTTTGTTTGGTCATTGATTTTGTCCTTACTCTTGGTTTCCCGTTTAAACATACGAAAAACGAAGGCTGATCTTAAATGAATTATTATTTGATTTTATTCCAAGCCACAAATTTCGCCAAATTATTCATTCGTCAAAATTGAATCAAAATTCAAATTTATCTAACATTAATTAACAAAAATTTGCCTTATTTAACAAAAATTTCGTGCAACACATCTTAGGAAATTAACCAAAAAATAAAGAAATATGGCAGAACCAAAAACAAAAGTTTAGTTATGTAATTAATTTTCCCTTTTCTCTGTTCTTTTGTTTTTGTATAGATTTTCCACTTAACTTTGTAAACTTTTGTAAACAAATTAAACTCCAGATAATTTCATAACATTTGGATGGTCTTTTCATATTTTCTGTGATTCTTCTTTTTTACGTTTTCTTCCTCTGACTTTTGCCTTTTTTGTGACATTTGGAACCACTTCTTTTGTTATTATTTTTCTTCCTTCTTCTACCTTCAGCAATATAATTTTTGCTCTATTATTTTCCACTTCTTGATAATGATCAAAGCAGTCCATGCCCATTGTTTCAAATAAAACGAATCTGCCGAAATGATCAAACTGAAGCAAAGATTCTCTTCTCTCTTCTGTTTCTGTTCTTCACACCAAATCTGTTTTATCTTGCTTCTGTATTACATCATCCTTAACTTTATTCTTTTTTCGTTTTGTCTTTGTTCGTGTAGAAATGAGTTCTTCTCCTTAAAGTACCATATCTCTCAACTTGAGATACTTGCTGACTTACACAGTTTGTTGGTGGAACACTTGAACTATTTTCTCAAATTGCACAGCAAGAAGATTCTTCTGCGTCCAGCACAACGTTTTCCCTGTATTTTCCCCTGCATTATCAGTTGAAAAATGCAGTATTTGTTTCCCCCCACTACATGGCGGAGATATACTGGTTCTTATCTATTCTGGTCAGTACTGTCTCATCTGTGATGTGGTCCGCCAAAGATATCTTGAAGATGCGCCTATATGCCCATATCTCAAAAACTTCTATTTTGCTGATAGCATTTTGTTTTAATGCCCAGGTTTCCATACCATATAATAGGACTGCGATTGCAAAAGAATTTTTTCTTCTTCATAAAGTTTGATTTTGCAATTTCTTGTTCGTAGTCATTTCTGGCTTTCTTTGTATGTTTTCGTTGTATTATTAAGTTATTGTTTGCAATATTATATATACATACAGTGTGGTACAAAAGAATGGAACAAATTCAATATCTACTGAAATAATTGTTTTTTGGAAAAACGCTCGGACAGGTATAGCGATTTAAATTACGGTGCATATTTTAAGAGGAATCGAATTTTTTTTGCGACAGTCATTTCTCTACGGTGACGTTATCGCCCCTTTTTTTTAAATAGGAACTTGCATATTTGACAATTGCAGTAGATAGTCCTTTTTTTTCTCTTTCTAACCGTGCAAAAGTTTTATACCCTCACATAAGATTTTTTTTGAGATATGGTCCTTCGAAAATGCCAAAATCGACTTTTTCGTAGAAGGTTGAAATGCGGATTAAGGGGTAATGAGACCCTCCTAATGACGTTTCCGTGGTCGGTTGTCCCTTAGCGTGCGTAATTTCGAAGATACGGCCGTTCCCACCTATCAAAAGTGGTGGGGGAAATTTTTTAAAACCCGTTTTTTCGTGTCCGGCGGGGTCGCTTTGGGGATTCGGAAAGAGAGGGGTCGATTTACGAGAGAACAATTTTTTATCCGAAACATTTTGGATTCGAAATGCCCGAATGGCAGGGTCGATTTTTCGTATACGTGTCTATTGTCATCCCACCCATGCGGAACGTGAGCTGGGTCTAGTACCCCAAAGCGACCCCGCCGGACACGAAAAAACGGGTTTTAAAAAATTTCCCCCACCACTTTTGATAGGTGGGAACGGCCGTATCTTCGAAATTACGCACGATAAGGGACAACCGACCACGGAAACGTCATTAGGAGGGTCTCATTACCCCCTAATCCGAATTTCAACCTTCTACGAAAAAGTCGATTTTGGCATTTTCGAAGGACCATATCTCAAAAAAAATCTTATGTGAGGGTATAAAACTTTTGCACGGTTAGAAAGAGAAAAAAAAGGACTATCTACTGCAATTGTCAAATATGCAAGTTCCTATTTAAAAAAAAGGGCGATAACGTCACCGTAGAAAAATGACTGTCGCAAAAAAAATTCGATTCCTCTTAAAATATGCACCGTAATTTAAATCGCTATACCTGTCCGAGCGTTTTTCCAAAAAACAATTATTTCAGTAGATATTGAATTTGTTCCATACTTTTGTACCACACTGTATATATTTCGGTTAGCAATATACAATACATGAAATTATATATTACAATACAACTAATGCCGCTTTCATGTTCCTCTTCGCCTCTCTATCCATCACCTGATCTTCGATTAAATTTCTGTCAGTCTAACTCCTTCATTCCACGAGTGATGCAGCCTTCCTGGTGGCGACCATTTAAGAACTCTTTTCAGTCATCTATCTTCTCCCATTCTCGTAGATGGTCAAACCAGCTTAAGCTTCGTCTCTTTATTCTGCTGACTACCGTTTCTCTTGCGTTCATAGTTCTAATTTGGTCGTTAGTTATTCGTTCTCTCAGGTAGTCGACTTCAACAGCATTCAGTTTTTTCTCATCTCCGAATTTATCGTCCAAGCTTCACTGCCATAGCATAACACGGATTCAACCATTACCTCCCCTATGCACTTTTTATTTTTAAGAGATATGCTTTTATCCCACCACAAGGAATTTAAAGAACCTAGCACCTTTTTACTTTGTTTTCTTCTTTGGTTGATCTATTCTTTCCCCAATATATTTTTATCTATCAGCTATCAGCACTCCTAAATATTTGATTTGATCAACTTGTTTTATAATTACATCATCATTGATGAAAATGTCGAAATTTACCTCTGAATATACAATCAGATATTTTTGCAGGCTAACCTGTGTCACGGCTTTTGAGATTTTGCGTGAATTAAGTGTAATACGTCCCTGTCTCTCGAAGTTTAAGTCCGCCTGAAGCTTGCAAAATCCGCGCGAATAATGCGAGATCGGCGAATTCTTGTTGTTGCGAAATAATTCGGAAAAATCTCAAATATGATGATCTAATATTTTGTTCAATGTATTTTTTTGTTAAAAAGTCCGGGGAATCACCAATTGCAAGGAAACGCCCCCCCGCGTACGAAAGGCGCGTTTGGACGTCTTCCTTTTCGCTTTACGGAAAAGAGAAGAAACAAATCGATCGATAGCGAATCCTCGTTCCGGGCCTTGGTAGGAAAATTCCGAAAAAGCCCCTCATTCTCGTTATAGTTTTGGAAAACTATTTTACGACATATTTGTCGGATTCTCATAGAGAGTGCCTTCTCGTTTCGGAAAATATAGTTTCGTTGAAGTTTAGTGTTTTGTGGAGTACCGTTTTCACACGGTTTCGTTTTGGATCAAACACCCTACCAGCCCTGGGACACCCCCCTGTCTTTGCCGACAGCTGCTACTCTCTCTGGGACTCGAAGCCTACCATCGCTTCCACTGGGCCATCCTCAACAAAGTCCTCTCCCAGATAATGATATTTCAGGCTGCCCCTTTTACGTGCCGGTTGCGATTGTACCAGCTTCAACCCCATTCAGTACCGTATATCACGGTTTACTCGTAGATAGGCATCAGTCAACTTTGTCTGTAATTTAAGTACATCAAGCGCTCCTTTTTACTCCGTTCGGGCGAAGTGTTTAAATCATAAATCAGTGCGTATTATATTTGCTTCAGTAGTAACGATTCAAAACAGTGCGAACTTTGTGTTGCATGTTTAAAAATTACTTGTAATCAGATTTTTAGTTTAAGTTTTTGTCTTCACCACTCATGCCGTAGCTTGAGTAAATGTGGCATCCCTCAATCCTCCTTTCACGTAAATTAAGATAGACCTTATAGATTCATTCCGTGTTTTATTTTAAATAATTCTTACATACATTAAACTTGATTATTAATTCATTATTGCCTTTTATTTGTGTTTTGTGTTTATTTTAAAATAATTGTGTATAGCCTTGTGAGCCTGGCTACCAGTAGCAGTGTTTTTCTTTCGGTAAGAAAGGGTAAGTAGCATCTGGCAGTAGGGTGCAGCCACTGCGGTACGTTCCTCGAGACCATCCTGGCTGATATCCGCAGTGGCGCCCATTTTTCCTCCCGATTACGACCCCCCATCTAAAGGGTTTAGCGTTTCGAACCCCCATTTTCTCCACTGCTTGTTAGCCGCGAACTACCGACTTTGACGTCGCCCTATAGGTTGTCTTAGTGCGGAATTAGCACATGACACCTGTAGACCCCATTTTTCATATTCGACATAGTCGTAGGCATCTTGATCCAAGACAGGATGGTTATCTGTATTTTCATTTATCGGTATTCCCATTCCACTGCAGCTTCTTTTCCAATTCTTTAAAGCGAGCTCAACATACAAATTAAACAGCAGAGGAGAAACATTGCATCCCTGCCGCAACCCTTTAGCTGTTCTAACTGGATTAATTAGACAGTTGTTTTCCTATTATAATACGATACGTTATCCTTGTATAATTTTTAGTAAGTGACTGTTAATACCCAACGTTTGTAGAGCTTCCCAAAGTTTACAGTAAGGAATAGAGTAATAGGCCTTTTCTAGATCTATAAAGGCTAAGTGGACCACTTCAGATTTTCAGATTTTCTTTTCAAGGAGTTGTTGGATAATGAACAAGTTGTCAACACAAAAACGACCTGGTACAAATCCACTTTGATCTTCGCTAATTTTGTCACCGATATCCAGTCTTAATCTTTCCGAACAATCTACTTAGTGTCCCAGTTACGCTCAACCCTCTGTAATATCTAGGTGCTTTTCTGTTACCTTTTCTAAGCAAGGATATTATTTGTGAAGTCTTCCACTCTGTGGAAATTTTAAGCTGTTCACAACATTTCCTCATATGTTCTGTAATTCAAGCTGTTAAATCTCTTCCGCCATTTTTTATTAACTGGGCCTGATGATCTTCCATTCTTTATTAGTGACAAATTTCTTTTGACTACATCTTCAGTAATAGTTATTGCTTGTATGTTTTCATCTAAGGTATCTGTGGGTATTGTGTTATCAAAAAAATTAGATCGTCTTTCTATTAATAGTTTCTCATAATGTATTCCATCATGCAATTTTGCAACACCATATTTTCTGTTTATTCTTGATACGGAGATCTTTCTGAGTTTTGTTTGCACTTTGCTAACTAGCGGATTGTGGTCGGAGGGGACGTCTGTTTCTGGGTAGGTTTGAATCAATCTGTTTGACAAGGACATAGTCTATTTGGTTCGTCATTATTTTATTCGGTTTATCAGCAAGAGATTTCCAGGTATAAATTCGCCTGGGAGATAATTTAAAAAAAGGTGTTAGTTGTTCTCTGCAAAATTGAACCAAATACATAAATATATAACTAAATATAAATTGGAAACTTGTAGATAGCTATAGCCCTATCACGCTAATTAAATGCAGAAAGTTTCAAATTAAAGAAAAATGATACGACCGCGGGGAATCGAACCACCGACTTAGGTTAAACGCACCACTGCTCTGCCATTGAGCTACGGAGGCCAGGTCCCCGAGGGAGCGTCAAACTACCAAACTTGAACCAATCTGTCTCCTCTCGGATTTCTCTGGCCAAGGCCAAATGATCCGACTATGTTATCCTCTATTCCTTGCCTAACCTTGGCATTAAGGAGGGTATTTTCTACTTGTTTTTGGAGTGCCACGAGCAATAGACATTTCTTTTTATACTTCTGGAACTTCTACATTAATACCTTACGATAGAAATGCTCCCTCAAATGAAGGCCCGGATGTGACTTGTTTTAATAATGTGATGAGCTTACAATAAATTAGTTTTTGTTGTTTCTTGGGGCTGACATTTAACGAGCTTTCAAAGTCGGGTGCACCAACCCTCAGAAAGTATTTTTAATATTTCAAGGGTAGATATTGGTATTAAGTTTTCCAAGTCATATTAAAGGCAAACATCTTTGGAGTGTCTAGACTAGAAAGACCTAAACAATTGATGAAACTGGGTATTTATAGTAGCTTCAAAATAGATAAAGCTAACAACATAGTATTTTTAGTGCTATGCACAGCATGACTGATATCATTCTAATAATCTACTTACGTAATATACAAACGATTCTGAATCGCATCGAACGGCCAAAACAAATTAACATTGTTAAAAGCGCGATTTTGAATTTGTATAAAACTGTCAGAAATAAGACACGTTTTTCATTGAATTAACAAATGAAAGAAATGCATTTCTTGATCGTCTCGACAGACAAAAACAAATGCTTGAACCTGGCGAGTGTATTTAATTTGACCTAAACAACAAAAATACCAATATGGGATTTTTTCTACGTTCAGAACGACTTATACAATCCCAATAAGTTATTTGAATAATTAGCAAACGGTACTGAATCGTCTCGAAGGACCACAACAAATGTAAATACACAACCAAGAGTCCCGGCAATGAATAAAACTATCAAGATTAAGGAATGTTTTCCTTGGTTATAACTTCATAAAAAAAATTAACAAATGAAGCAGAAAAATTTCTTACTCGTCCCGTCCCGAAAGATCAAAACAATTGATGTAACCAGGCCAGTATTTGTAATATCTTCAAAACAATATATATGATTCTTATTCTTACGTTTAGCGGGACTAATATCATCCTAATAAATCAATTAAATAATGTAAAAGCAGAGCTAGACCGTCTCAAACTACGAATAAAAAGAAAAAGGAAGGAGACTAACTACAAGTGCAACGGAAATACGTCACACACTCCATATTGAAACACCAACCGGCACGAGTTTTTATTGGTAGACTAACTGTTTGTTTATGTTTTTGTCTTTGACAGTTGATGTATTTAGTCTTCGCAGCCAATCACCTTCTAAAATCCGCCATATTGATACACCATCTAAATTGCATACTGTTGGTGTTATGGTCCTTCCTTCTTTTTTTATTTCGTTGGTCTCAAAGGCCTGTGATGACCACCTGCGCGTTTATAATTTTATTTTTATATTTTCAGGGATTATATTTTAATGTATTTGCTTTTATTTAACACGTTGACTGCCAAAGTGATATTCATCATTTGGCTGTCTCAGGCCAAGAGTGTTTTACCTTTTTTTACTTTTAAACCCTTAAAAAATCTTTTTGCGTTTCCTCAGGCCAAAGTTCTGTATACCAATATGTTCGTACAGGCCAAGAGATGCTAAATACACTATTAAACCAACGTAAAAGTGAGCGCTAAAGATACACCGTGTTTTGAACAGAAATCATTCCGTGTATCTCTAGCGATACACGCGGCCGGAATGAGGCACACCGAGTGTATCGCCACAGATACACGCGGCAGTCAACGTGTTAAAGCATAACGTTAGGGGTGTTTCTTTGGGTAATAACGTGGCAAGAAAACTAATAACAGCACTACCAATCCTCGGACTTATGTAAGTGAAATCACCAAGTCCCTTTATAAATTAGTTTGGCCGCCTTGTAAGAAACCAAACCGACACGCGCTTTCCAGTAAAATATCAAATTACAAAAGAATTTAAAGAGACCCTAGTATTAGAATTTTAACTCAACTATGAAATTTATTAGTTTTCTGGACAAGTACCAGATGCAAAACCGTGAGAACGTTTATTTTCCACTCCTTCTGTATTGGATTTTTAGTATAATTTATCACTGGATCCAGTCTTGGTTATTCATCTGTATCTGTATCTGTACAGCCGTCTGGAATTTCGATTACTACGCTGATTAGTGTATCTAATTATCGTAAAGTACACAGTTAGTCCACGTTATTTACTTCAAATTTTCCTGATTTGAGGCAAAAACCAGTGATTTTTCTTTTTATCTAACATTTAACTTTCTTTAATTATGTGTAAAATGATATAGTTTAAAATAGAGACTTCTTTTTGAATTTTTCATTAGGTACCTCAAACCCCTTTTCTTATTTGGTGCTGTCATTTGTTTCTTCCTTGCTAACTTCTCATTTTTTCACAGTTCTGTTGTTGATATGGCAAACAAGCCAGGACATATTTTAAGATTGCGTTTTCTTGTACACTAATAATAACAAAACTTTATTAAATATATTAATATGCCATTTATCGCCGGCACCGTAGATGGCCACGGGGTAAACACGAGTCGGATGCTCGGCGGGTAGCCTACCCAGTCTTTGAAAATAATTGAGAAACGTGGAGTACAGCAGGCAGGCGGTTGTCGAAGGGTATGAAAGCGACTTGGGAGGCCTTAACCCTCCGTGTTGCAGGCCATATTCCCTCGTGGAGTCCTTTAATATGCAATTTTTACAGTTTTTAACGAATTAAAACGTTTGAATATTCGGGGCATCTAAAACCTAAATAAAAACCATCATTACAGTGCTTATTAATGCCTAAAACAAGTCTAAACCTTTTAGAAATAAACAGGCTTTATTAGTGTCCGTTTCATCGCAAGTTTAGTGGTTTTTTGAAACGTTTGAGTGACAACAATAAAATTAAAAATTTTGACTACAATCAATAATTCAAATGTTTTCAATTAACAATAAACTATTTCGAGTGCCTCTTCAAATATGCTGATAACATGTTATTGTAAAAGATTTAAATGAGTTATAAAAACCACGTTTTTTCAAAATATTTAATCGTTATATAAACAAAATTTTGCTTCGTCATTAGACATCTACTATTAACATTTAAATACGCAAAATAAGGAGTAATTTGGACGCGTAATATTTTAAAAATTGTTTTTTTTTCTATGAAAGATAAGAGTTTCACACTTAAAAAATATTTTAGATAACACAGCCAACTTTGATCTTGACATTTAGGTGGTGATTTTTTTTCATCCTAAGATGTTACATAATTTTATTTGTTGATACGAAAATGTAATCGTATTATTATTTCGATTACAACTAATCAGCCTGATTAATAACTTAGAAGAATGTGGTTTGAATTAACAGTTATTTGCGAAGTGTAAATTCACGTATAAAAAGGGGAAATGCTTGGGGTAAAAACAAAACAACTGCTGAGTTTTATTTTGTTTTTATGCCGAATGACCGTCTACAGTTTTTTTAACAACATTTTAAGAAAGAACAAACAAAGATAAAACAGATTTTGCTTTATCATCAGCAACAAAGGAATTTAGTTTTTTTGCTACAGGCTACAGTTAATGCCCTCGTAATTAAAACTTAATCGGTTTTTTCTGAATGTTATAATTAATCGTTTTTATTTATAAGTTTTTTGTGCGTCAGTGACTAATACAACGTAATATCCAAAATGCGTGAATAGAAAAAATCTCGTAAATATTTATAAGTAGGAAGTTTTTTTCACCAAACGATTTACATGGTAGGTTTGTTCATTATGCGTTTGTTTACTTGTAACTGTACAACATAATCCAGTATTTAATTTCCAAGGTTGCCTTTCATCTGTAAGCTTATAGTGTTGTTTGTTGATGGGCTGCTGGAAATTAATTCTGACGATATTAGCAAGGTTTTTCATACTTTGTCATACTGGGCGTGAAATTGAATTTTTCTTCCTCTTAGATGATAAAAAAATAAAAACCCTGATGACTCGTGCGAATAAGATTACAATAATAAATTGTTGACATTTTTGAAATACTCGACGATTTCACATCGCTTTATTAGATAAGCGTTTGTTTAATTGTAGACTGGTTGTTATTAATTTTTTTTTTATCAAAGTTGGAAGCTAAAGGGCATTTAAAACAAACTCCGAAGTAAGATAAATTAAAGTTACTATGCTCAGCAATTACGGAAGACAACCAAGGAAAACCAGAATAACGCAAACAAGCAGTAAAACAATTATTGTGTCACAAAACCAACTGCTAGGTTGCTTTCTACGTTGTGAAAACTAAAACTAAAGATCCCCGAGATTCTGTACTAAAAATACAGCAAAGTGGGCCATGTTAGGGTACGATTCATTGGTGTGAACAATATTTCTCGTGATATAAATTTTCTGTCAGTAAAAAACGACACAACCAGGGTTTGCCATTTATGCACTTAATTCTGTTACTTAAGCTAGAGTCAGTGACAAAAAACATATTTGGCAACAGGGTGTTCTTTGCATAACCTAGAAATCGACGTTTGATGAACCAATTCAATTGTTTAAATATCTAATTAGTTCAACACCAACATAAAATCATGGTTTGTTGGTGGTCTAGAATTCATTTTATGTGGAGGCATTTAGGATGATTTCCCTCAGGGGTCAGTACCTCTTAGGCCCGAGCAAATGGCCCTCCGAAAGGAGGGTTGGGTGTGGAGCTAACTACCCCTCATAGTTACGAATACGCTTATTTTGCCTTGAACTGGACGGACGCCTAAAAAAACGGCAACGAAAGTGTAGCCTGAAATACAGAGGGATGGAGGAAAAAATAAAAGAGGTCCAGGTCCAATAGGACTGTAGCACCACAATGAGAAAGAGAGAGATTTAGGATGGTTGATAAACAGTGACGTCCCTAACAAATCGGAAGTAGATGATTTGTTTTGTAGCAAATGCTACCAGGAAAACACAAAAAATCGTTCGCAACCTAAGCTGAATTGTTGCTCCGAATGGAGCCGGTTTTATGGAAAGTGGTGTAATAAGCACCATAAACGGAATGTTATCCAAATTACAGAGTTTGTTGAAAAAGATTGCCACTAGCTTGTAAGCATAAGTTGTGTTTTGCACGACTTTCTTCGGTGTTTGCTTTTTGGCAAAGGCGCAGGCAATTTACGTACTGATTTTCCATGTCCATCGTTTAAACATAGCCTCATACATCTTCAACAGTTGCTTCAGCTCTGAGGCACGGCCGTCCACGGCGTCCACTACCTTTTTTAGGCTCAATATTGCCTGCATTTCCGAAATACCATGAGATCAAAAAAAAGATGATTCTGAGCAGGCCTTGACTAGTACAACACGATTGGTTACACTGGTTCTAGAATGCCTATGAATTATAATGTGACAGTGACATTTCAAATGTAAGTCAGTCTTGCAATCTTGTTTCCAGAATTATTTAAGTTTATCGTTGTAATACTAGTGAAGGATCACATTTTGAACACCTACTCTAACATGTATTCATCTTAGTTTTCAGTTTGTTCCCTAAATAAATACTGTTTTGTGTTTTAATTTATTTGACATTTATTAACCTCTAACCTACTGCCACATTTTGAAATCAGTCTTGCCAATCGTGTTGTGCTAGTCAAGGCCTGCTCAGAATCATCTTTTTTTCGATCTCATGGTATTAATTCAAACGTGTTACAAATTCTGGGTTTGTTTTCGATCAAGTTGTAGAGGTGTGCTTTTTGTAATTCGTAACGGAGTAGAGGGAAGTGCCCTAAATACTTCCTGTAAATCTCAATTAAAGGTCCTAAGTAGTTTATGAAATATGAAGTAAAACGTGATAGCACCCGCAAGGGCTACCTGGCCATTCTGGTGTTACAAACTCTAAGTTTTTTTTGAGCAGGTTGTAGTGGTACCTTTATTAGTTTTTTGTGGAGGGATAGAGGGAAATATCTTAAACACTTCCTGTAAGTCTCAATTAATGGTACAAATTAGTTTACGAAATATAACTGAAAACCGAACTTGTTTTGTGCTGCATAGTCCATGTTTCCCTCCCTACCTTGGGTTCGGTTATACGCATATTGGTTCGGCGGTGGGAGAATCGACGCTAACTTCAGTACGTAGTAAATATCTTTTTTCTTCAAGATTTTAAATGGAAGCAATAGTTTATTTTTATGCTAATCAAGCACTTATTTTTTCCTCTGTAGCTATCACAGCTTCATTGTAAAATTGGCATACTCGTTAGTCAAATGTCTTTTTTTGTAATGGTATATCATCAAAAAGGGAGAGAAATAGGCTTTTCCATAACAAAAATTAAATGTTATTACCATTTTAAAAATGTAAGATTTTGTTATAGTTCATTAATAAAGAGTGCCATGAAATCCTAATAAAGTTTATTGAATTCTACAAATACTACTACTCCTTTTTTCGCTTTTAATATTTTTAAGGTCTTGTAAGGCATCCAAATCTTAATTCCCTATTACGAATTTAACTTTTCGAAAAATGGGCATTTGGTATGATATGTATATGCATAAAAGTTATTCCAGAACGACTGAGACAGCTTAACAGCAAAAAATATGTATATACATAGCTCTACGGATTTTGGAAGCTTAAGACGTGGTTGTCTTGGCTTCTCTTCCCAGTTGCTACTTGAGTGTGCCGCTCTACTGAAATGATTTTATTAAATTTTTACTAGATCCGGTCTCTAATCATCTTCATCATCATCATGATCATCAAACACACATATTTGTCCACTGCATAACATATGCCTCTCCTTCCTGTCTCCATCTTCCTCGTTCTTGTGCAATATGTTGCCAATTTCCACGTCTTCTTTTTATGTCGTCTGCCCATCGTGTCGGTGGTGTTCCTCGATTTCGTTTGACGTTTCGGGGTTTCCAGTGCATTACTTTTACAGTCCACCCTTCATCTTTCATTCTGATAACGTGTCCCGCCCAGTTCCATTTTAAGCGTGATATTCTTTGAATTATATCGCAAAATTTGGTTTGGCGCCGTATCCATTCGTTTGCCGTTCGGTCTGACTTATAACTTTCTTCGCCAAAGTTAGCGTTTCGCAACCATAAGTCATACCAGGTAACACGCATTGCCCTCACACTTGTCACTCTTGAATATGTGCTTGCAGTTTCTAAAGGCTGCCCATCCATACGTCGATATATTTCTCCTGACTTCGCTTATACTCACAATATCCCATTTACTTTTAGATATTTCATCCTTCATTTCGATTAATCTAGCTTCTGACGCAACACTTGACATTATAACTATGTTACAATGTAAAATCTTTGTTTATTGTAACCTGCCATAGCCCGAAGATTCTTCGCACCCTCTGCTTGTTGTTCATATATCCGAAGGCTACCGGAATAGGGGATCAACGAGCCACCGGGAACCGAAGGCCATTTCTATTTCATATTCTTTATTTGTCTGACTGAAGAGGGGTTGGTTTTAGCCATAATTCATCACGCTGGCCATTACGGGTTGGTGAATGGATGGGGCAGGATATTATGGATAAAATCAAGGAGTGTGTAGGATTAAGATTAGGACATGGTTTCCCTGGATATTCGGAGCCTTGAAGTTACCGTTACTGCCCTTCTCGGCTATACCTCCTTTTAAAACTTTATTGATTGCTTGATCATCAGATAGCCTTATTACATGATCTAACCCTCTAATCCTATGAGCTCTCACCTCTGCTGTCATAGTGGGATTATCATGTATTTCCAATAATTCTCTTTTCCCATCTTCCATCCACTTAAGTCCTTCGGCGTTATTCAACTTCGATAGCTGACAGCCATATAGTGCTGTTGGTCATACAACCGTACGGTATAGTCTTCCTTTTACTTTTGGTACTTTGCGTTATTCCTATTGTTAACCGTAACTTCTAGGCATGTAAAATTAGCAGGTAGGTACTTCGAATTTTTTATTACCAGACCTTCATCTGTCTGTTCGGGTCTCTTTCTAAGTACCATATATTTTGTTTTATTTTCATTGATTTCAAGCCTTCTTCTTCTAACCAATATTTCTAATTTTCTAGCCACTTCTTCCCTTGTTTTCTCCATAAGAACAAGGTCATCGGCATATGCAATACACTGACAGTGATAGATGGTACCTTGTCTGAAAATGTTACTTTCTTGCAATCCAGTGTTATATTAATAATAAATAAAGTGGTCGATAAAGGATCACCTTACCTCACACCTCTTTTTGTAATAAATCTCTGCGACTTTTGACCATTTACGTACGCCTTGTTTTCTGTATTAGCTAATATTATTTATTATTAGTTTTGACATTCATCATCCCTCTAAACGGCTGTTCTCAAGTTTGTCGTAGGCCTGTCTGAAATCTATAAAAAGCACATGAATGGACAAATTGTGTTCGTGACTATTGGACATTATATATTTCAGAGTAAAAACCTGGTCAGTCACAGATCGGTCTCTCCAAAACCCGCTTAATTCTAGTCTCTTTGTTTTATCAGTCTGCATCCTTCATCGTACCATTCTTTCTTTTCTGAGGGTGCAATTTTTCTATGGTAAATTTCTGGGGCTGATTTTGTTGAACTTTCTACTCCGTTCCATAGATTTTCTATGTTGACTTCCGAGCACACTATGTGTCACGTATAATACCACTTGGTAAAAACTCGCTGTAGACTGACTGTGTTCCTTGGATCGCGCCATATATATCCCAGCTTCGTCCTTCGAGAACTCCATTCCAGAAAGTTCCCGTAGTCGCACGAGAATGAGTAACGGTCGACCACTCTGGAAGCTTGTCGGTGGATGACGCATTGATGTATCTCGTTACAGTATGTTAGAGGGGACTTTATATGCTGTGTTCAGGAGGATTATGCCCCTATAGTTTGAGCATTCGAGTTGATTTCCTTTCTTCTATATATATGGGCCTATAGTTTTTCTTCTATTCTTCTGCCATACTTTCAATCTTCCATATGTTTGCGATTAACTGGAGTAGTATGTGTTTAAGTAGTTCCTTCCCACAATAGTTGATCAACTGCACAGGTATACCATTACACCCCGGTGCTTTGTCATTATTAAATTTATTAGGCTTCTTGGACTTCTGGCGTTGGTACTGATTGGTCTTCATGTGTTATTGGGTTGTCAGCATCTTCCTCTGGGTCTTCTTTGTCATTCCCGCTTAGGTGTTCATTAAAGTATCCCATCAATCGTTCAACGATTTTGTCTTTGTCATTGATGATGTTTCCTTCTTTATCTTTACACATTCCGGATTGTCACATTAATAATTTTGGTTTGAATTCTTGACGAATCTGGTTTATCTTTATAAAATTTTGGAAAACAAAAACCATTTAAATTATAGCAAAAGGAGTAGTACAGAAACTTTCATAGAACTCTTAAATGTTGAGTTATAACACAAACTTGAATGGAAACAAGTTTATTTCTTGGACAAAGTATACAATCAAAATTCCAAATATTTCAAACTCATTCTTAAAATCCCCAAAGATTTGAAAAAGTTTTCTCTTCATTTGATTGGCTAAACTTGGAACAAGTTTAGCATTTACACCATTCATAATCGAATTTCTAAAAAGCACGTTCTACTTAAGTGTCATAACTGTTCTTAACCAAGAATTTCTTAGCATTTAATTAACATTATTACACTCGTAAACCGAACAATTTACGAAATACTTCCTTTACTGCAAAATATTTGGTTAATTATTAACAAATTTCCTTTCATCACATCTATTTAAAAATCCTTACAGAATAGTTTTCTAGGAAATCCGAAGTCGCAGTTAATTTTTGTTTACGATAACCTACATATTTTAACAGAAACACCTCGTGTCAATAATAAAATCATCAAAACCTGCCGAATTATATCTTCCGATGATTAAATTTGCATCGATACTTCGGCGACAAAACAGGTTAATTGATCGAAGTCAACCTTCATAAACATCTACAAATTTATTAGTTTCAGGAAAACTTCGCACTAAGAACTACGCATAATATTAATAAACAATAATTCTCTTGTTTTAAACAAACACAGATCAGCCGGATCAGGGCCGTTTTAGTAAGCACAGCATGTGATTTTGATTAAGGAATTGATAAAACCGCTTCTTCTGGCACATGTTTGGAATGCGTCGTTCGAATTGAACTAATTAGGAATTTTCAAAACTTTGTGCAAACAGAAATTAAACTTAATTACATCTTAATTCGCAAAAAGACCGCAAAAACAAAAAAATAACGACGAACGCTCTTTTTTATGGTTGAAGGAAGATGAAGTAATTACCCAAAAAAGAAGGCCCTGATATTTCGATGTTATTGGGTCAAGAATATTGAAAGAAAAAAACTTCGAATTATCTAACGTTAGTAATCGCGATAATAAAAGTTAATTGAACATTGTACAATATTTAGTTCAAGTTTGATTGTCATTGCTGATAATAAATTAAACCTATAAACAAAACGGAAGACAGGCGCGAAAAATATCCTCGAAGTAGGCCATGATTCTTTGACAGATCACGTAGACAACGTGTCAAAGTTCACTGCTATCTTTTGTTTTATATAATCCAATCAGATGAAATAACTAGCACGGACGAGTGTACTCAAAGATGACAGCTTTTGAATTTTGTGTAATTCCGGAAATAAATTTTCCAATGACAGTTCCGTTTAGATCTTGCAATAGTTTTAAAAGTCGATTTTGGGGATTTTGAATTTTGAACTAACATCATTTGACAAGCTTGTATGTTCAGTTTAGAGGTACATTTTCACTTGTTTTTCGTGTTTTGTTTATAAGCAACTAAGTTTTCAGTTGCAAGGCTCACTTAACTTGCTTACACCATTGAATAAGAAGATACCTTCTTAATCAATGCTTACACTTAGATTTTTTTGGTTTGAGGACGTTTAGATTAACCTCAACTTCTTAAACATTAATCCTGTTAACCTACAAATGTGAATTTTGAAAGAATAGTTTTTAAATTAGATTTTGGGGATTTTGAATTAACATCATTTGGCAAGCTTCTATGCTCATTTAAGAGGTAGATTTTCACTTGTATCTGTTGTTTTGTTTATAAGCAACCTGAGTTGCACACTTAAACCAACTTGCGCTTGTTTTTTTCAGTTTCAAGACATTTAGATTAACTTCAGCTTCAATTTTCGAGAGTCTAAGTTTTAATCTTAATTCAGTTTTTAAATAATATGCGATCAAATTAATTTAAAAGACTTGAAGACATATCTTTTATTAATGTAAAGTATTTTGTTTGGTGAACTCTTAACGTCGACAAAAAACAGAAGAAAAGGAAAGACATCAACAAGAGTTCCTTCAATTGAGTGTCTTGGCAATCGTAGATGGTGATTTATAAGGCAGTATTGTGGCAAATTATCTGTTATAGATAGTAAGAACAACATAGACATTATTTTACGAGAGAAATAAAGAAAGAACGGGTATATAGCGGTGTCCCACAGGGATCAGTCGAAGAGGATTACAACGGTTGTATTCGTGGACAATTTGGCGATAGTTACGGTAGCAATAAATGAGAAAAACTTGGTACGCAAGGCAAGTTTGGTCGAAGACGACAATGAGTGACTGGACTCCAACTTCTCAAGTCTACGGTCGGTAAAGACGACGATTAAATCCCATAAGTTATTAGAAAGTCCTTGGCGACAACAACAACACTAGCGGTAATATGTATATCGGAAACAGACAAATTAAGTATGAGTAAAACAAGAACGTTAGCTTTTATTGAGAGTTCTATCATGCTATACTTGACCCTGGTTTGACAAAGAACTATGAAGGTTAGAAAAAAAATGATGAGCGCAAAATATTTTACCATTAAGTAAACAATCGTTTCAGGTCATTGCGGGCATTTCCAATTCCAGATTTCAGATGAAAGGTAAGACGAACTAACAAATGAATTCCGAAAGAAATCGAGGTCGGCATTTTTCGATCACCCTGTATACTGGTAAACTCTAGAGTCGAATGGTCCTAGCTATTCCATGGGCGATTGAGTCCTTAAAGTAAACCTTGATAAAGAACGCTTACTTCTAACTAATTTCGCAGTAGCTTTCGTCCAAAGTCAGGTTAGATTTTTTACAGACAATTGAGTAACTGCTGAACTGTTAGCGATAGACCCCTATAGTGCTATACCATTGCACTCGCCGTTAAAAGGCGATTTTGAATATCTAAATATATATAGGGTGTTCTATTTGAAATAACAAAGTTAGTGTCTACTTCCGGTATAACCGGAAGTTGTACAATCTTAAGTATATTTTCAATCAATTTATAATATCTCAAAACCATATTTTGCAAATTTTCATTTATGTACTATACGTTTTTCTCAAAACACGTGTAATCGCCGGTCGTCGTGACACACTCTGTATATGTGTAGGTTGAAAAAAAGGAGTGAAAGACTGCATACCTGACGGAATCCCTTAGATGTATTGATTGGGCCTAATGAACGCCTTATTCTCTCTGTACATTTCTTTGATGATATTAGTTAGAAGTTGATCTAGTATATTAAGTTTAGCAAGAGCTTCCAATAACCATCTCTAAGTTTATAAGGTTAGAAAGTGGTGGACACAGCCCCTTCTTGTTACAAATCCACTTCGCTAATTTTGCGTTCGGCCATTTCTCTCAACTTGTTGTTTAATATGTTCTTCCAAAAATTCTACTCAGGGTAAAGTTGATGCTTAATCCTCGATAATTATTTTTTTCATTCCACCCTCCTTTCTCAAAAATTGAAATTATATAGGGTGTTTTCCACTGTTCAGCGCATTGTTCAATACAGTTATTAATTAGTTGACATATAATCTTTGTGATAGTGCTTGTATCATTTACATCATCATCCGTAATGTATTGTTCTCTGTGCTCTGTTAGCAATTTTTTATAATGCATCGTCCAGCCTTCCATACTGATCTGATTTGCTAATGCTTGTGTTGTTATTGGTTTTCATAATTTTCAAGCATCTCCATACTTCCATTGATCTCGCTCCTCCAATTAGACTCTCAGTCTCTAGACCAGGGGTAGCCAAACTTCTTTGACTGTCGACCCCTTCAAGAATTTCTTGACCTTTTATCGACCCCCTCTATATTTCTACAATTACGCTTTTGGGAATTTTTAGATTGTATATTTTATAATTACTCAACTCTTCAACAAAGAGTTTAGTTCGTGAATGAATAACGATTGAATTATATTATGTACGTTAATGAATTTTAGAACATTAACGCTCACCTTGTGTCGATGCGCAAAAATGAGACTGGGATCGAATACGTGTAAGTATAAGTAAATAAGCAACCGCGCACGTGTTGCCGGCTGAGCGGGAACCACCGACATCCGTTTATTGGTAAATACGTCATTTTGGCCTCCGTAACTATTTTCATGGCCTTGCTCCATCTTACAGGTCCTATTCATGTCACTATTCCCACGATTCACTCTTAATTGCGTTGTCATTCAGGATGGAGCTAATCCAAGTTAACTGAATTAAATATTACCCGTACAATCATGTCTTATATGTTTCTATCGACCACTTTGGCGACCACTGCTAGACGCTTTCTTTTCCAACTTACATTTTTTGCTATTTTGTTGAGTTCTATATATCTGTTCCAGTTCTTACTTGTTTGATGCATTAACCAGTTACATTTGTAAATGCTTAGCTTAATTTAATACCCAACTTTTCTTTGTCTTAAACGTCGGTTAAATAAATGAGAAATCTGATTAGCATAGGCTTTGGAATTGGTACGTTTTATAGTTAATGGCAAAACTCAACAACAAAACAAATATTCTGGTTTAACCAAGATAAATGTTCACGGTTCACTTGATCTAAAAAATGTATTTATTCAAACCATGTTTTATACAATTATTATTATTTTTAAAATAAATTAAACCAACATTTCAAAAGTATAAAATTTTGAATCGTGTCTCTTTTTACTTGTAAACATTTGACTTTCTTTTCTATCTGGCAGATATTACAAATGCTTCGTCCTTGTTTAATCCGTTTCTTCAACAAACAAAAGATTAAAGCCGTCTGGGCATGACAATTAATCATTGTATATCGATAAGCGTTTAAAAAAACAATCCACATGAGCACATGACATAAACATTAGAGGCGTTTCTAACAAGGAAAATCCATAGCGTGTTTATACTAATCAAATGAACCGTGATAATCAAAAACAACAAAATGAATCATAAAACGTTCTTCCTAACAACAATTATTATTATTATTATCTATGCAAGCAAAACCGGAATGTCTCTAGTTTTCATTGTAGTAATATAGTATGACCTTTGTTTTTATCGCTATCACTTCGGTCATAGTTCATACATTCACCGACGCAATCGTTTACTTGTTATTCCTAAATATGATTTATTTTTCGGTATTTTGCTTTCATCGGGGAAGAAACGACACGATTAAAATACCACAAAATTTTAAAATAAACCCTTTGGTATGTTTTTAAGACGGAAAGTAAAGATATTGGAATTTATGTTTTGTCCTTTATTCGCACTGTTTGATTACCTCTGAACTTTTTGACTTATCGGAACGTCAGCAGTTGTCAAAAGGGCCCTCCTAACTAGTAAGCATTTAAATCTCGCAGAATGATGGAAATCTTCAAGCTACTGCTAAGACTTGAACCTGTGGGGGCCGGTTACGAAGCAGGCTCTTAGCCTTTTGCGCCAGCAAGGCCACTTTTACAAACAAAAAATTTTAGGTAAAGCAATTAATTGCAAGCAAGGTAAAGAACCTGCCTCAAGTTTTGTATTTTGCTATTTCGTTCACAAAATAAACAAAAAATATTACGTGTGAAAGCCTAAACTTCACATATACATACGAGCGCGTATCAGAAAGTAATGAGACAGGTTTCACAAAGCAAAATTATTCTTACTTATTTATATACAGGGTAAGTAGAGGAGATCAAAATAAGTACTGTTTGTTATATAACCTAGAGTTGGCAATCTGGCTTCCTCGGTCACCAGATCTTACACCATGTAAATTTTATTGTAGGATCACATTAAAAAGTTAATTTATTCGGCACCAGCACCAAACGAAATGGAACGTATTGGTCGTATTATTGAAACTTATTACTTTCCGATACATCCTCGTATTAAATTTACCTCTTAACTAGAAGTGGAAATTTTTAGTTTTTCTAAGCTCGCCTTGGTTCGACTCGGAGAAAACACGAAACACATTCCGCTCAGCTCGGAGTAAATGTCAAATATCCTCTGCTCGGTTTGAGCTTTTACGTAGACCCGAACTTCGTGCTTTTATCGAGTTTCGAGTCTTTGTCAAGCTTTAAGCCTATATCCAGCTTCGGACCTTCACCGAACTTTGAACTAGAGGTGGGAATTATTAGTTTTTTCTAAGCTCGGCTAGGCTCGATTTGGAAAAAAATCGAAATACGCACGTCTCGGCTCGGAGAAAATGTCAAATATTCTCGGCTCGGCTCGGTTAACGAGCTTCGAGCTTTTATCGAATTTCGAGCCTTTGCCGAGCTTTAAGCTTCTATGAGGCTTCGAACCTTTACCGGGGTTTGAGGCTTTACCGTGGAGTACGGCGAAAGATAAGACAGGAGTGTGCACTCGACCAATTTCTTGACTTTAATTGGACGTCAAGCATATACCGAATTTCAAGTCTTCATCGAGTTTTGAGACTTTACCGAGCTTCGAACCTGCAACGAGCTCTGAGCTTTACAAGCCCAAAGCTGGAGCCGAACTGAGCCGAGCCGAGCGTGCTTTGAAGTCGTTCTTTTCTTCTTTTAAATTAAAAGCCTTTACTTCTTAAACAGATGTGTATTTTATTTTTGTTTTCTATTTGGGCATTACTTAGATTATATTTCCAATATTGCTCTTTGAATTTAAACTTTATATTCTATTCTCTGAAAATAATTGAGAACCGAAATACAGCGGTAGAGTAGGGAAGGGGTAGGCGGTTGTCGAAGGCGAGTATAAAAGCGATTTAAGGGACCTTAACCCTCCATATTGCCGATCCTTTACCTTTTATTCTCTAGCAAATTCAAAGATTCCCAGCAAAATGTAGACTTGTTTTCTAAATTCCTAAAGTTTTTCTGAATTTTTATCTTGAATTCGAGACTTTTCACTTTTAGAATCCTCGTTTTTTAGTTCAATTTTGCCAAGTTTCAGTTTAAAAATTGAGGAAAATAAATTACGAGAGGTCTCTGGCGTAATCCTTGATAAACTCTGTATTTACAAGAATGGTATTTTTGGGTCTCTTTTGTGCTGTATTCACAGACGATTGGGGAATTTCTTACACGAGCGCAATTTTCCTAATTGCAATATCGGGATTTTTATTTACCCTGAAGACAATATTGCCGACATCTTCCTTAACATCTATTTCAGGCTGAGAACAAGCACAATGAATTTTTTAATTTAGAGCAAAACAGCGAAAACACGTTTCATGTAGTTGTATTTTTTCTAGGTGTTTCCTCAACCCATATCGTATGTTTCTTCATTTGTTTTATCCATGGTTAACTACCCTACTAATCACTATAGATAAACAGACTACTAACTGGCTACAAGCCTACTACAAACAAAATAAATCGTTACATAAATAAATGTTTTCGTAATAACATTGTTTGATTTTTTGTAAAAGAAACTCAAGTAAACTTTACATTTTTGAAGTCAGGGAAAAAGGACGCTTTTAACCGTGCAATGGCCACCCATGATTTACAATTTGGGCATTAAAACCTCACGACTGAAGAGTGGTAGACGATTGTAAAGCAAATATTTGAAATCTACATATTAATATTATTGTTTTATTTTTATTTTTCTCCGCTTAAAACTAGTATTCTCTTCTTCTTATTATTATTATTAGTATTATTCACATGGGGTGTGGTTGATTGCCCACTGTACTTGAGCTCATCGATTTATTGCGCTCACTAGGATTTACCTCCTACAGATTGGCTTCATTAGCAAAGTCTAGAACATATCTCTAGGGTGCACTTGCTACTTCTCCGGGTACCATTAAATCCACCCCAAAGCAACACTGTCTTAAGACTGCCAACATCGAACATTCACACATGCTCTACAGTTTCTTCTACCTCCCCGCAGAATCTGCAGTTTGGGTATCCCTTTGAAGATATCTTCTGAGCTGATAGTGCCATGTTAGCAGCTCAACTAACTTTCATTTTTTTTTTTTTTGGAGGGACTTCTCAGGAATATCCGCGATTGCCTTACTCGCTGCCCCTCCCTCCAATATCTGCCTACAGTGTTCTTCTTGTAGTTGTTCCTTTGCGGTCACATATGCCAACCCCCATGTTGGTTCAGGTCCGATTAGGGTTTTTTCTGCTCCCAGTTTTGCAAGTTGATCACATTTTGGTGTCCTGGCACCCACATGAAAGTTATTTTGTTATGTTTTGCTAGTGCAACCAGTGCTTCAAGGTATTCAAGAACTAGTTTAGATTTTATCTCAATTGCTGCCATAGCTGTTAATGCAGCTTGGCTGCGTGACAATACGTAAATATGTCGATTTTCAGAGCCTTTCTATAGCATTTCGGGTAGTAATAGCAATTACTTCCGCTTGATATACTGTAGCAAATCTACCCTGGTTGATGCTTAAGCATTCCCCAGTGTTGGCTTCATAAATTTCAGCTCCGGGACTTCCGAACGTTTTTGATCCATCGGTATATCAGTTGAACCCCAACTGATCTAAGAGCTCTTGTGCTTTTTCTACCTCTCTTTGGTACCATATAAAATATTTCCGTACTTCAAAATTAAGAAGAAAATTTGAAAGTTCAACATTTTAGCTTTTATTATAACTTTCGAGATCCCTGAAGAATACCTGGCCGATTCTGCACCTACATTTGGTCTCTTTGGAATATTAAATTCTTGTAAGGTCTTCTATATATTTTTCCAGTTAATGCTGTCATGTTGCAAAGTGGGGAGGTGGTTTATTGTTAGAAATTAATATAAATAAGTTCCTGTAATTAGTTTGGTAGAGTATTTGACCCACGTCGCCATTTGAGTATTGCTTGGCTTTTTACGAGAGGTTTTTATTCAAAGTCAAATTCAACTAACAATCATGTATTTCATATCTGTGCTTTAGTGTTACAAGATAATCTAAATTGTTCTAAGTCCTAAATTTAAGTCAAGTTAAAATATACATTATTACAAGTCCAGCTTCAAAGTAAAGTTATACAAATGAATCTAAGTTTCAATTCAAAGTAAAGTAATATAAATTATTCTTCTAAGTCCTAAATTACATTTAAACGACTAAGTCCACAAAATGAATTTAAACAATTTACACAAATTAAAGTTAAGTTAAAATAGAAAACAATGTATGTATTGGAACGTCATCTTGAAGGGTGTTGATTTACCGTAGGTACTGCTTGCTTGATGGCTGGGTATAAACCATACCTTTACTGTACTTTGGTCGCAGTATATATACGCAGAATTGATCTCCTTCTTCCAATATTCCGTAGCTTAACTTATGCGCGTGGCAGGTATCGGATTACATGAGTACAATGCACTTCGTACGTGACTATCTTGCATTCTTTAAGAGATGCAACTTCGCCACATGTCTTCCCAGTGGAATTACCTGAACGAATGACGTCATATCAACGCGTGTTGTTGTGAATTGATAGATCGAAGGCATTTCAAGCTTTGTTTGATATTTTTACATACGTCTTTGTTACAATATGCTTGTTTGTAATCTATATATAATTGTATGACATCTACATTGTACTCCAGCATTTCTCTATGACCTGTTTTATGGAGAAAATTTGATCTGTACCTAATAGATCATCCTCTTCGGAAATCCGTCTGATACTCTCTTCTGTCAGTGGGGTTAATCTGTATTTGATAATACTTGCCAGTATTTTGTGCGTCGTATTAAGTAGGTATATGCCTCTGTAATTATTGCAATTTAATTTGTCGCCGTTCTTGTGAATAGGGCAGATTTTGCCAACTTTCCACTGGTTTGGTATCTCTTCTTTCCTCCAAACTGTAACGATTAGTTTGTGGGCTGCTTTCGTTAGATGTTCTCCCCCAGCTTTAAGCAGGTCTGCGAGTATATTATCAGTTTATGGGACTTTAGTTTTTCGTTTTCTGGCCCTCTCTACTTCTTCTAACGGTGGCTGTTCTATTTCTTCATCGTGTTGCTCTCGTTGTTACTGTTCAACTTCAGTCTCTTCTATATTCTTCCCCCATTTAATGTTTCTGCAAGGTGTTCTTTTTACACAATAGCTCTCCATTTTTACCTAGACGCATGTTACAGTTTGGTTGGAATCCCTTCCTTAATCCATCTACTATCTTGGTTGTCTTTATGTTGCTCTTATAGTTGTTTTATCTTTTTTCCGTTTTTTCTATATTGCCTCCATACACTCTTCATCAATTTTAGGGCTTCTAATTGTTTGTTTCCCTATGAAATTTTCTGCCGCATCTATTATTGCTTGTTTAACATCATTCGATTGTTTCCTCCTGCTGCTTCTTCACATGTTCTTCCATTTCCAGTTGATCTATATCCCATTTAGGTTTTCCTTCGCCTTTTTACTGAAACGTTCTTGAGATTCGATGTCTTACTTTGGAACTTACAAAGAAATGGTCATGGGTACAACCCCCTCTTTTACTTCTCACATCCATTAGGCTGCTAGAATGCCTGATATCAATTAAACAAATCTATTTGATTAGTGGTTATTTCGTCAGGTGCCTTTGTGTATACTTTTATGAGGAAAGACTGTTCCTCCTATTCTTAACCCAGTAGTACCGTTGTCGTTGCATTTCTATTCCTCGTGCAAGCCAATCGTTGGTTGTAATATTTCTTCCTTACCTACCTTGGCATTGAAATCACCAAGAATTATCCTGTTTTGAGAAATAACCGTACCAAAATAGTTAAGAGGAAGTACTCTTACATTGTTATTAAATTCGTAGTTTTAATGAGATTGAATTAATTTTCGGTATACAAAAGTCGGTGGTTCGAATCCCAGCATAGGTAATATGTTCCCATATATAGAATATTTAGAAATAAATTTAAATTAATTAAAAATATACCCCTACAAATATTAATTTTGGAAAACTACTGGATTTGCCAGTAGATGTTTCAAAAACATATGAAGAACATTTCGCTTAATTAAATTAATTAATTTTATCATGAGGAAATATTCTTATTTTTTAATTTATGTCGCTACATAGACATTGGAAATGCCAACCAATATATCTACGACTGGTTACATAACCTTTAAGTTTTGGTAGTTCACAAAACAAAACATAGCACAAAATGTTTAAAGCAAACTGGATTTGTATCTGGTGGAACTAAAATTAAAATGAACACAAACGTCTTTTCCAAATAAAAAGATATAAATATAAACCAAAACAAGCAACCTGCAAACTTCAATTTTATTAGATTTATAGTCTCTGTCGTCGACCGAGGCCTTATTTCAAAACAAAACAGACAACTCGTTTTACTTTTTTTTTTGATAAAATTATATCAAGTAAGCTATTTTTGTATATTTTCAGATTTTCAAAAATCTAAACCCTCTCTCTTATTTTCCAGTATCAGCCTGACCTTCGTCGCAAGAAAACACAACAGAAACAATTACAAAATTATCAAACAAATACTAACAGACTAAATTATTGTTTTAATTCTATTTTTACAATTTAAACAAATAAATTTAATGAAGAGTACGATAAAAATTTTCCTATAAATTCTGCACGAGTGTAACAATAAAAATAACACCAAGGTTGTTGGGGGTCTTACGAAACGGTTTCATTTGTTTTTGTTTTGTTTTTTGAGGAAAAACGCTTTAAATTATTCAGAGCCGAAGTGTTTCAGGAGGAAACTCCTAATAATAAATATTATTATTTTATTTTAACAAAAGTATTATAACAAACGATAAACAATCAGTGAACCGAAATAAACAAAATAGATATGGCGCTGCTGCAAACGTAATGACGTCAGGATTATAATTGACGAAACAAACACCAACTTTTAATTAATCGCGTTCATTTAAAATATGATTTATTCACTTTTGTTTCCTTTCTTTTCCATCGTAATTTTTTATCACAACGGTGCAGTTTTTGTCTTAGGCGTTACGAAAGGATAGATATGTAAATTTTTCGTTCGTTTTCTTAATTATGTTGTAACTATTTCATAATTTTAATAAACAAACATGAATAAAAGAAAAGTTTTTTGTCTTCCATTATTTTAAATATTAATCTTTTTTGAAGCTAATACACCTTCACCTGAAAGTCGACTTTCAGGTGTTTCGTAATATTCATGATTTATCTATGGCTCTAATCATTATTCCAAGGCCTGCTTTATTCACGGGAATTGATAATTGTAGTAACAAGTCCCAGACGTTTCTAGAAACTGAAGCGTTTTGTTTTTTTTTTAATCGAACATTTCATACACGAATGCCTAATCACAATAGGCATTTTAATAATATATTTTTTGTAAAAGTTACTTATTTTTTTGACTTAGCCAATTAATTATTAATAATTATCAAGACACCCATTACGAAATGCGCATCTTAAGTATGTCATAGAATGCATAAAATGCATTCATTATTGTTTTACTAATCACGACTTCAAAAAATTGCCACAAAATGTATTATAAAAGTTAGTTTCATGATTTGGACGTAAGAACACCATTAGAACTGAAGTTTCTGATGAAAACAAAAGACGGTCGTATGATTTGTTCGACTCGCTGATTAGGAAATATTTTATACTTGTTTTGAAACCTACAGTTTTTGAGAGTCGAAAATCTGTCTTAAATCTCGAAAGTATCAAAACATAAACTGAAAAGCTTTTCAACAAAAAGCAATCGCCATAGCTAATACACTACATAACAACTGTCACTGTCACTTCGCTTTTTAGGTTTGAAAAATTGAACATCAACTTGAAACACTAAAATTCCAAATGTAGTAAAAGGTCCTCACTTACAATAGAAACAGAAGTATTAACTTCAAGTTTAAGATGTTTTAAGATGTTGTCAATCTTAATTTCAAAACTTTAAATAACTGAATCAAGTTCTTGTTAAAAATAAAACAAAAGAAGGTCGAGAAAAATTACCAAGCTCACAAAGGACCAACCATTTTCATTTAAGGCCTTTTTGATTTTTTTTGACGACATTAGAGCTTCTGAAAATTAAAACTTCAACTTCAAACTAAAGACTTTTATAATACCTAATTAAAACAAAATGCGATCGTAGAGGTTTTAACTATTTTCGTTTTAAGGCACTTTTCATTTATTTCTCTGGTTGTGATTTCGAATAACCAAAAATCAAATTGTAACACTTAAATTAAAGACACACGACACACAAAACAAAAGACAATCATGAACCACACTATATGTTTCAAAAACTGTTGACATTTTCAATTTCATTTGTTTTTAGCGTTGTAGTTTTGAAAAACAAAAATCCTGCTTTAAATTTAAAAATGCCTGTATTTAAGTTAAAGATTTTTACAAAAAAACAAAAGAAAAGACAATCGTCAAAATTATTTTACTGCTACAAAAAAGCTTTACTGTTTTACTGCATTTTTGATTTTTTTTGTTCTTGAAAATCAAAAAATCTTTTATTTTAAGAAGTCAGAAGACTGAAAATGAAACAAATGTTTTCTTGTTTTCAATCTTGTTTAATTTTTGGGGCTTCGGTTTTAATCCAATCTCAAACATCTTTACACTGGCGCGGGGAGTTGTAAATAACAAAAGACAATCTATCGGTGGAAGTTACTCTAATCGTAAATGCATACAGTGCTAGGTTCAAAGTATTTTTAAATAATTTAGCTTTGCAGAATTAAAAATTAATATTTAATGTTAAAAATCCGAACAATTAATTTGAAAATGTTTACTAAAATTTAAACAAATGACGGTTCTGATAATCATTCTGTCTGAAAACATGGCTGCATTGTTTTGGGGAGAGAGCTGTAAAAGAGAAAGGTAACGGCACTTACACCTTACACTCCGCGAGGGAGTATGGCCGGGAACATGGTACCCGGTTGTTTCGCACGCTTATGCGCATGGAGTGATGTGGTAAGCACCTCGCCTTCAACAACCACCTACCTTCCCTACTCCACTACTGTGTTTCGGTTTCCAATTATTTTCAGTGACTGGGTAGGCCACCCGCCGAGCATCCGAAGCGGGTTTGGGTCCGGGGGGTCCAATGCTTCTGGAGAAACCTAAATATAAAGATTTACCTACATATGATAATAAACGCAAATTATAAAAGACACCATAGAAGACAACTGCAACATGAAAATTCTAAGGTCAATACTTTAATAGCAAACAAAACAGATATCGTTACTTTCATTGAAACATTCTACAAGAATCTATATAAGTACCTCAACGATTCAAGGATCAGAAAATCAAAAAAAAACATCGTTTTAAACATAGGATCAGAAGAAATGCCCAAAATAGACATCACAGAAATAAGAAAAGCCCTACAACAAATGCAAAATCGAAAAGCCCCAGAGGAAGATCAGATTACCTGGGAAATGCTAAAGATGGGAGGTGAAATACCAACAAACTGGCAAAGCGCTGAAATCATCCTGCTGTTTAAAAAGGGGATATGGCAAACATAGAAAACTATCGACCAATAAGTTAACTAAAATAGTAGCAAATCGCTTAACAAACAAGTTCAATTTCTACCAACCTGTAGAGCAATCAGGCTTCCGAAAAGGCTTTAGTACGATAGATCATCTACAATCACTCCGAACACTAATAGAAAAATGCACCGAATATAACATCCCCCTTCACCTAGCATTTGTCGACTACCACAAAGCATTTAACTCGGTCGAAACATGGGCGATCTTACAAGCAATGGATGGAGCAAGAATCGATTCGCGTTATTCCAACCTTATAAATTACATATACAAAACCGCTTCATTCCATATAAAGATTAATGAAAACATGGTCACAAATAAGATTCGCGTTGGAAAAGGCGTACGCCAAGGAGAAACAATCTCACCGAAACTATTTACCTTGGCAATGGAAGATTTAAGAAGCTTTCATGGACAACAAAGGGCATAAACTTAAGCCACCTACGCTTCGCAGATGACGTAGTTCTCATTAGCACAGACATAAACGAACTCAAATCTATGATACTAGACCTAAATGAAGCATCAAAAGCGGTCGGGTTGAAGATTAACTCAAAAAAGACCAAAATAATGAGTCCAAACCAGGTTCACATACATAGATATAGAAAACCATACTATCGAAAATGTATCTGTATACATATATCTGGGGCATCTCATTAAATTGGGAAAAGATAACCAAACCGCAGAGATAAGCAGAAGTATAGGAATAAGTTGGGCTGCTTTTGGAAAATTGGGACACACTATTAAAAACCCAAATATTCCAATTGATCTAAAACTAAAAGTATATGAAACATGCGTTCTATCTGTCACCACATATGGCCTAGAAACAATAACTCTCAAAGTTAAAAACTACACAAAGATGAATGGAACGGACTATGCTTGGTATCACGTTAAGAAACAACGAAATACGCAGAAAACAAAAGTTCCTGATATTATGCAACGTGTAGCACAATTGAAATGGAACTGGGTAGAACACATCGCACGACAAGATCCAACAAGGTGGTCACCCAAACTCGCACACTGGCGCCCGAGAATATCCAAAAGAAAAAAGTCCACAAAAAAAGATGGCTGGATGATATACAGAAGACAGCAGGTAAAGATTGGTTCCGAAAAGCAACGGACAGAGAGACATGGAAGAAAATGGGAGAGGATCCAGGAGTGGATGAATACAGGCTAATGAAGAAGAAGAAGAAGAAGAAGAAGAAGAAGAAGAAGAAAAAGCTAATACATTTTCTGTCAAATATCGACAAGAGAGCTGTAGCTTTTTAAAAATAGAAAATCCGATTTTAATCTTAAAAATGTAAGCACTTGAACACAAAACTATTGGAAAATAAAACAAAAGACAATCGTAATAATCATAATACCCTAAAGAGCACATTTAATTATAGCTTATTAATTATTAAATCGCCGAAGTAGCCAGTGGTTAAGGCATTAGACTATAGCGTGGACGGTCTCGGGGTCAAACCCGAGTGAGATGCTCGGCGGGTAGCCTACCCAGGCACTGAAACTAATTGTGAACCAAAGCACAGTGGTGGATTAGGAAGGTAGTGTGCAAGACAACAAGGTTATAAAATGACTTAAGACACCTTAACCCTCCATGTTGCCGGCCATACTCTCTCGCAGAGTGTAAGTGCCAATCGATACATACCTTATTAATTCTTATTAAAGAGTCTATAAACACTACAATTTTGGAGAATTTTAACCTCAAAAATTCGAACACTTCAGTTGTTAGTAAAAGTAAAACAAAAGGCGATAGTTATGGTTATTCGGCCAGAAAACATGTTTTCTTTGAGGCAAGGAGGACTAGTTTTTGAAGGATCAAAATGTCAATTTTAAACTTAAAACTACGAGCGCTGATATACTATACATACGAGATTCTTACGAAAAATAAAACAAAAGACGGTCGTGATTGTTACTGCGCCCCCAAAGAGAGTTTTTGATTGGTTGTTTAAGGAACTTTTACACGTCGTAGCATACGAAAATAGAAACACCAATTTTACCCCCAAAATCAAATCTTTAAGTTACAGATTACTATTATAACTGAAACAAAAAGCAATCACAAGGGTTCTACTTCAAAAAGAGTCTACGATTTTCTACTATTATCTCTCTAAGATTGATTTTTTACCTTGTTAATTCGCATAATTAAAATATTTAAGACTAGCGTTGCGCTAGTCCTTGGTTCGAATCTCCCAGTCAGCAGGATTTTCCTGCAGTCTGGAGATCTGTATCGATCCCTGGTGACCATTCGTCGTTGGGCACCTAATTAACGATGGTCTCCTCCTAATAGAGACAGAGTAACAAGGTCCAACACATACTCACACTTACACTATATTATATACACACGGTGCAGTATGTAGGATGAAACGGCGCATTGCACGCGTAAAACCTCATACGTTAACGCACCGGCTGCGACACTGAAAGGTATAAGAGGTTAACAATAACAAACGAACGAACTTCATACTTAAAAATCTGAATATTTAAAATGATTCAAAAATAAAAGACGATCCTGAAGGCTACGTCACTTCTAGAAGCACCCACAATTCTCCATTAAGGGGTTGATCGTATTAGTTACATTTTATACGTTGAGTGACATAAGACAACAAATTAGTCTTCAATTGTTTTATAGGTTTAGTGACATAAGGAAAACAAATTGATCTGCAATTGTTTTTAACAAAATGACGACGTAGACTAAGTAATCCCATAATCACAAGTCACAAGACGGTAAAATCTGATATTAACACTTCATTCTTAGTACCAAAGAATATGAACTTCCCGAAAAAACAAATAATAACACGGATTTATAATTATTTGTTATTCAGCAAAAAACAAAAAGGTTTGAAATTCGTTGTTTCTATGTACTTTTATGTGTTTTTGTTTTGTAAAAATCTGACAAGTCTACGTAATAAAACAATAGTAGGTCCATTTTAAGTTACAAAAAATATATAAGATATCGTAGTGTTTCCATAAATTACTCGTGCAACATATTTAATCAAGTAACAAAAGTAAATTCATAACAGGCGGCTATAGAATAGTAAAGATGTCAAGACGTGTGTATGGCCACAAACTATGGTAACAATGGTTTTTATTGCTTATTTAACCGGCAAAGTAGTGGCCTCGATCATGTAGGTAGATGAATAGCAAGGTTGCCTTGTAAACTAAAGGTTTCGGGTTCGATCCCAGCCGAGGTCAGATGAGATTTTTAATTCGGAAAAATTCTGAAACTTTGTCCTCTTTCTAATACGAGGTTAAACCGTGCATCTCGTGTCAATATGGTGTCTTATGACACGATGAAGATGGAAGTCCCTTAAGTTTCACCCCTACCCCTTACGAATTTACTCTTTTATAACACAACAACTTACACTATACACATGGTGCAGTATGTAGGTAATAAACGGCGCACCAATCACGTGCAGAGTCGGGCCGAATTGTGCATTGCACCCGAAAGACCGCATGACGCAATGACGCAATGTTTCAGTATGTTAACTGTGTTCTTAATTTCTTTTGTATCATAAAGCACATCAACGAACACAAAGAATTCCAAATTTTGTAAATCCCCACATACACCAGAGTATAACAATGGTATCATTTGCAAAACAACACGTTTCCCATTAAATTTAATCAAAAAGTTCTAAGAATTGCTTAAATCAAAATTGATGATTGAAATTTCTAGAAATATCGGGTTCGTTATTGGTTAATCGAATTAACTAAAAATGACATCACTCAAACGCTTCGCTTTTTCGTAATCCAAATGACCATGGCAATAGTGACACATTCAAAAAGAAAATATTTAAATTTTGATAAAGAGATTGCTTAACGCTACAGATACCCATATATAAATTGCTAAGCCATGCTGTGTTTACTTTATCCTTATTTAATAAAGTTTAACATTATTTGTTTGCTCTTTGTTCCTACTACCTTCTAGAATTTACCTTATTATTATAAACGCGTAATTTATAATTATTTATTTTAGTTTAAGACGTTTATGCACTGACAGTTAAATAAATACACAAATATTACGGCTTCTTTAATCTTATTATTGTTTAATTAGATACCTATCTAATTTTAAAGCGTATTTGCTTTTCTAATTTTCTAATTTTAGCAATCAAATATTTTAACAAGGCTTAATTTAGAATTTAGCACTAAAAATTTGGAATATTATTCGTGCGTGTTTAACGCATTCATTTGTTTACACTCTGGGCGATACAAAACTGCGAGCGATAGGCCATTCTAGTTCTAAAAGTTCTAAAAGAACTATCGGCCCCTCAGGTAAATCGCCAGCTACCAGAAGCTTAAAATTTCACGAGGTTCACTGCGAACAACGATATAGCCACAAACGTGGTTCTTTTAATATAACAATAAACAACAGCACAACAGCATCCATGAATATCAAGTTCTACACTGAAAAAACATAACAAACAACTGAAAAAGCGTATCAGTGGAGGCATCTATGGAAGCCCTTCTGGGACTAATTCTCCTGGACATATATCTAAGGGGGGAAGCCTGGGTTGGAGCACATTGAATGAAAATCACTGGTAGCTGGGACACTAACCAAGAACGATGTGGACACAGACGAATAATGGAGGCAGTTGCAGGAAACCCCATCTTAAGAATGGGTAATGACTACTCTTAGCCAGAGTATTCTTTTGAAAAACCATTCACTCTGAAATGTGATCGCAAAAACTGAAGTCAAATAACCCCATCCTATCTGAAGGAAGGGCTAATCTGGTATACAAACGGATCCCGTACAGTGGAGGGTACAGGGACTGGAATACATGGCGTAAGACCAAGAGGCTAAACTATTTGCCATAATGCAGTGTGCCCAGGAGAATGCAAAACGCGGATATACCCAACAACGCATAAACATTCTGCCTGACAGTCAAGCAGCCTTAACCGCAATTGAATGAGAGAATATTCAAATCGCGTGGCTCTCTTAGCTGAGAAGAACGCAGTTCAATTCATATAGGTTCCAGGGCACGCAGGCGTAGAGGAAAACGAAGCATCAGACGCCCTCGCAAAAACTGGTGCAACCACACCATTTATAGACCCATAACCTGTATTTGGAATACCCAAATAAAGCATCTGAACACCGATAGAAAAATGGACTTCTCAGGGTTGCAACACAGGAACAGAAACTGGTGATGAAAGTATGTAATTGGCAAGTGACGTACTACACTTAGATCGAACTCAGAATAGACGGTTGTTAGGACTTGCCGCAGGACACTATCATCTGAGAAAACACCTACAGGGGCGACACACTATGTAGATTATGTCAGGAAGAGCCTCACACATAACCTTTGACTATCCAGCGCTATACCGCAAAAGACAGCAGCTTTCGGGGGAAAACCAAGTGAAATAGAATTCTCACGCACGAGCACCTCCTAAAAAACATCCTGCAACTCGTTGAGGTCACACTAAATGGATCAGGGAGTACAAAAGAGCAAAGAGTCGAAGTGCAAGAATGATGGCCACAAAATCCCAAAAAAACCGCTAAAAATCAATCAGTACCCTGTGAGGGTTACATGTGCTGCCTTGTAGTGAGAGAATTCATCAAAGGCTATGGAAAGAATATATTTTATAAATATTCCTGGCCCTCCAGGTTGGGGGTTCGGCATGGGCCTGCTCCTCATTCATGTCTTGTACAAAATGTAGAAAAAATTCCAGACATGCCTCGGAATAAGATATTGCTCTGGATCATTAACGAGAGGCTCAAACCATATATCCACCAACAAATTCCAGACGAACAAGCCGGATATATGCCTGGTAGAGGTACAAGGAAGCAGATCTTAAATGTTCGTCAGATCATTGGCTATCTCTCCTTCCTTGACTACCAAAAAGTCTTTGATTGCGTTGAGTGGGGAAAGTTATGGAACATCATGTTGATGCTAGGAGTCCCCCCTCATCTGGTTATCCTAATTCGTACTCAAATGAATCCCAAGTCGGAGTAGATGGCCAACTGACACACCATTTAAGGTTGGAAAAGGAGTGAGTCTGCAATCTGATGTACGCAGACCATACGATACTCCTGGCGGCCAAACTGACGTGCCTATACAAAGAGCGGGGATCTCAAAGTCTAATAAAATGCGACTCGTACGATCTTTAGTCTTCCACATTATGACATATTCCTCAGAAAGTATCGACGCCTTGGAGATATTCTGCTGGCGCAGAATACTGAGAGTGGCATGGATGGAGAGGCATACAAGTCAATCAATTCTCATCGAGCATAACATCAAAGAGCGACTAAGTACACCTATAAACCGGTCAATATTAAGATACTTGGATCACATTATGAGAAGGGGCGATGATGCTTTAGAAAGACTCATTGTCCAGGGTACAGTCGAGGGTAAGAGATCAAGAAGCCTATTACCTTCATATTATTTTGATCAAATAAAAAGACTCTCTTGATCATCAGCACATGAATGCATACATAACGCCATGGATAGAGACCTATGGAAAAACACAGTGAAGAACTGTTCTACATAGACTACTGCCACAATGTCCGGATATGGGCGCAGGAACAAGACTAGAAATTAATAACACCAAAATTTATGCCATACAGTTCGCAGATGACCAGGTCCTCAACTCCCAAGATAAAGAAGATATCGAAAATATAACCCAGAAACATAAGAACGAGCATGAAGTGAGGGTTATCCATGAACTTGGAGAAAACTAAATATCTATGTCTAGGAGGAAACGCGACAGATTTAAAGCTAGACAACAACGAAACTATTGAAACATACGACAAATACAGGTATTTAGGCACAATAATAGATAAAGAAGGTAGAGACTCGGTAGAGATAAAGGAACGAGTAAGACAAGGACGGGGAGCAATAAAAAGGCTAAATGGACTTTAGTGGCATAAAGAGATAACAAGAAAACGGAAAATCTACGTACATTGTAATACAATAGTAAAGAGAAGCAGAAGCTTGGGAAATAGCTGAAGCGGATAAGAGAAAAATTCTTGTTGGATATCTGGAAGAGACAGAATCAAAGAAGTGATGAAGGCACAAGAGACAATAATAGATAATATTAACAAATTACAACTCACCTACTACGGCCAAGTAAGAAAAATGGCAACAGAAAGTCTTCCCAGAGCGGCCATCGATTGAACACCAACAGCAAGGAAGAAAAGAGGGAGGCCCAGAAAACCTTGAGGGAAAAGCAGGAAGTATACGAAAAGCAATTAACAAGAGGAGCCTACGGGGAAGGGACAATGTTTGAACTGATGCTCTTTCGTCAACTGTGATCATTAGTTATCTTAACAAACCATATTCATTGTGAGGTTATGTTGTTAACGTTAGTTAAACAAAAACATTTATTAAAAATTTGCAACGCTTCTGTCAGAAATAAATAAGTGTATAACACTTGATAAACCTCTGGGAAATCGAAAATTTTAATTGTAACTTAAAAACAAACGAAGATCACTCATTTCTATTTCCTCAAAAGAAGTAAGGTTAAAGTAATTATTCACAGAATTCAATATCACGTTTATAATTGACAGGATACTTAACTCTTACGGACCTATTCACCCTAAATTCAGTGGTACCAACATAACAAATGCCAATCATGGTTAACCGCTTTAAAAACACTAAACAGTGTATACTTGATGACTTGCTTTAATTATTTGTTTTCCATTGAAGAATTTCCTTGTTTTAAGACCTAGATAAGCACGCATTGTTTGGCTGTTTTTAAAATTCGACCTTTAAACGGAACCTTATTGCATATTTAGAAATCGCAACCTGACATTTGATATTTGAATACTGATGTTTTAGAGTTGGTTGCTCACGATCTCAAGACGTGAATCTGGTTCTGAATAGGAATGGACGAATTACGAGTTCTGTAACACCGTAAACTTCTTTAATTTTATTCAGAACTGCCATAAGGCTACGGATTATTCCGTACTCTGAATATAAAAAAGCCTGAAAATTCAGATATTTTCAGCATAATTTTCTGCAAAAAAATAATAAAATGTCCAGGTGTTTAAACTTAAAATAACAAAAGTTCAAAATGTAAAGAAATGGCCTACTTATCTGCAAAAAAGATAAATTTAAATGACGAAAAGCAAACGTGTTCTCAGTTTTGGAAACCAATCGATTCGTTACAAACACTTAAATTTTCGAAATCTGCCATTTTTTGCCTTCTTCCGAGTATTTTTTTTTTCTTAATCAAGGCTATCATGGCCATTAAAACGCGTGTCTTAGCTGATACCACAAGCGTAACTAACACCTATCAAATTGACAGATTAATTAATGTTAGGTTTGTAAGCCAGTTCACGGTAAAGCTTGATAAAAACTATTAAAAAATAACTGGGCAACTTTCAATTGTTAATCCTCGCTCTAACAGGGGTTTACACCGTTCATTTATTATTTTCAGCCAATTGTTTTTAAACAAATACGAATCAAACGTATGGCAGGTTGCAGTATCCGTAAACAAAATTCGATGCATTTTTGTTTAGCATAATCCACCAATAGCATAACTTTTTTTATATACGTCAGAATGCCGTTAAGATTGTCTCGGATTAGTAAATATTGTTCTAATTCAAACACTTATTGATCAGTAAATAAATGCAAATCTTGAAGATACACATGCAAATTCTTCGAAATCCGGAGGTTAACTTATTACCACGACTTCTGACATTCTAAAATGGAAATAAATTTTCCGCAAAACTCTCAGAATTATACCTTAAAGTAAACAGTTTTTTTCTCGGAAGTCGTAAAAATATTACTTAGGTAAACTATGTATTGGTTTTAATTATTTTTCAGCTTGATAAATTTGGACCAATTTGAAAATAATATTTTAGCCTAAAACTTATGAACTAATTATATCAGTGAAAACCACCATTAAGGAATAAGGATCAAAGCCAAACACTTGACTTGGATTTTGAGCCCCCACAATCTCGCTTTAAACTTGAGGAAAATTCCAGGATTAACTTTCATTTGATTTTTCCGCACCATGACGCGGTTAATTATATAATTCTTTTAGTAATATTCCACCTGCAACTTAAACCAACAACTTAAAAACTAGCACAGAAATCTTCCACTATTATTTTATTTATTTTTTGGCTTAATTTGGCCGCCAAACTTTAAAATGAATATAAAAGCAATAAACTGAATTAATTTTAATGTTATTAATTTTATAACCATTTTGACTTTCAATTTTTTAAAAATCTGATGTTAATTAAAAGTTAGGATTTCGAGAAATCAGTTCAAATAAAGTAAATTTACTTTCCGTTTTTACATGTTTAATTATCATCTGATTATTATATTAAAGGTGATCGTGCATATTTTGATCGATGGATTGGCAGCACAAGGCCCATAACGTAGCCTGCACGTTCACCAGCTCTCAACCACCCGCGTTCTTTTATTTTAATTCGATGAACTATCAATAAAGGTTTAATTGCCATTTTTATGACCATTATAATGGTCATCAGCAGCCATTCTCTATCTGTTTCGGTTACCTATATGCCTCCCCCATAGTTCTCCATTTTTTCTTGTTTTGTATTTCTCTGTAGGTACCAGCACAGCCCAGCTTTTTGGGATCATCCGACCACCTCATCTGCCTCTACTTCGACTCTCTCTCACCTCATGGTCTCCATCTTATGATCTTGTTACACCATCCGTCTTGTTTTCCATTTCAAGCATGCCACTCATTCGACTATATCAGTTACTTTTTTTTTAGATCCAATAATTGGTGTTGTGGTCTTTCAGACTTTGTTCAATATCCTTCTTGTCATTGCTCTTTGATTGACACGAAGTTTGTTCATGGCACTTTTGGCGAAGATCCATGTTTCAGATACGTATGTTATAATTGGTAGTATATAGTGGTTGTTTTAAGGTGCAATGGTATCCTCATGTGCATTATATCTTTTAATTTGCCGTATGCCCTGTTCTTCTTTCAACCTCCTCTTTTTGATTTTCTTTACTAATTGTCACCAATTGTCCCAGATTCTACATTCTTAATAGTTTTGGCCGCCGTATACTTTTCTGGGAATGCTAACCAATCCTTAACTGTGATATTCTTCGTCTTGTTCGGCCCATCCCAGTCCACTCCTGGACAAAGGCTTCTCCTAGTCTTTTCCAATGATTTCTGTTCCTAGCCTTTTGGAACCAATTCTTTCCTGCAAACTGCCTCACATCATCCACCCATCTGCGTTTAGGTCTTCCCCGACTTCTCTTCGTCTCACGTGGTCTCCATTGCAATAATCATATTGTCCACCTTTCTGTTGGTTGTCTAGCTATGTGCCCCGTCCAGTGCTACTTTAGTTTTGCTATGCGTTCAGTGATGTCCATGACCGTTTCACTCCTCACCTTGTCGCGTAGAGAGATTCCCAGCATAATTTTTTTCCGTAGCTCGTTGATTGACTCGAAGTCTATTTGCGCTTTGCTTGGTGAGCGATATCGTTTCTAAACCATACGTAGCAACAGATAAGACACATGTGTTATAATCTTTCCACTTAAGGTTGATAGGCATACTCTTGTCTTTCTGGACATGTAATTTGCCAAAGGCAGCCCATGTCAGCTTGGTTTTCTTTTCCCGGCTTTATAACGTGCCTCAGATAAGTATACCTTTTACCATTTATCTTCTCTATAATGTTGTTCTCTATCGCAATCTGGATGTTATCGTCAAAACTCATTAACTTAGTTTTACTGAGTATATCAACAACTAAATAAGGAAATCAAAAAAGAAATCAGGAACGACATTAGAACCTACAGAACAAAAATAACAGAGGAGACTATAGAGAATAACTCGAAAGTTTTTAAAAATGATAGGATTATCTCCATCAAACTCCATGCAAAATCCATAAATATAGACATCTTACAAGTCTACGCCTCAACAACAAATAGCGACGACGATATTTTAAAAACCTTCTATGGTAAACTGGAAGGGGTTATTAATAACATACCGAAGCGAGAAATGAAGAAATAGGAAAACACAGAAAACAATACTCATAATAGAAGAATTGTTGGCAGATACGGTATCGACGCACGCAACTTAAGAGGCGGGCGCCTTATTCAGTTTTGTATCGACAAAGACCTAACAATAATGAACTCCACCTTTAAACAACATATACAAAGGCTCTATACTTGGATCTCTCCATGAGATAGATGTAGAAATCAAATAGATTATACATATACTTATAAAAGTGAGTGGAGATCATCAGTCAAAACAGTGAAAACAAGACCAGGAATGGATTGTGGATCCGATCATCAATTTCTGCTAGTAAAGATGTCTCTTAAACAAAAACACCAAGTAAAACTAACAACGCGAACCAAAAAATAATAATAGTAGATACACAGAAATTGGAAGCATCCCTAGCACGAGTAAGGCTGTTGAAAAGAAAAAAAATTATCCGGATATCCGGATATGAACTTTTATCCGAGTCATCCGAAATTTCCGAATTCGGTTAACAAACTAATTTTTTATCCGGATAATTAGAAATATCCGAATAGTTATAATATCCGGATAATTTACAGTATCCGGAAAATTTAGAGTATCCGGAAAATTTAAAGTATCCGGATATTTTGAAGTATCCAGATTACTTTTAAATCTATTATCAATTAACTAGAAAGCTGAAAATGATATGAAAATATTGAAAATACTAAAAAAGGTCTGTTACTGCTCTAAAAATGTATTATGCAGTAGTAATGTAGTAATCTCCTACATAACTTGCCTACAAAATATTCTGTAAGCAGTTTAAAAGAAATCTTTGGAAATCATTAATTCTATTCTTAGTATTCTTATCACATACCGCATTAAATTACATCATATATTTGATGTGAATTCTCGTTATTTATTTCTGTTATGTTTCGACTGCTGTGTTAGCTTTAGTCAGCAGTCGCCAACTAAAAACTCTTAATAAAATAAACAATCTCATTGCAATGTATAAATTTAGTATTGCGTATTCAGCGATAAATTCTTTTATCCGGATAATTCTTTATTCGGATAATTTTTTTATTCGAGTTATACAGTTTATCCGGATATTCTGTCTCTCACGGATTTCGGATATTTTTAAATACTAATTATCCGGATATCTACGTGAAAATTATCGGGATATCCTTTTTATCCGGCTCGGATCAACAGCCCTAAGCATGACATATTGGGAAGATACAACTAAATGAAAGCAGCACTTCACACAAACATATATGTATACACAAGGCTTTAGAAGAAACGAACACAATGAAGCAAACGACAAAACAACAACATTGGGTGACAGATAAGACATTAGGCGTTATAGAGCAAAAACGGAAACTAAAATCCAGAAACTCCCAAAATCCAAATTACCCTGAAGATGCAACAACTTAACAGAGACATTCAAAGGCTATGTTCGAAAACTATTTAAACAATTCAAACCGAGAACTTGGGCCATAGAAAATGAAAATGGGCAAATTGTAATAGAGTTAGAACAAGTAATAAATGTATGGAAGGAATACTGCGAAAAACTATTTCAAAGCAAACAACTAAGCCAAACAAGAATAAGTTTAAAAAACAATGACGAAAGGAAACCCCCACACGCCCCTGCCGCTGATTAGAGAACGGTGGAAACACTAAAACTAATAGGAGAAAAGAGCATCGACATTCTACACAACATATCCTCGCTTGGCGGGCAAAACCTCCTGTGTCATTTTGTTCTGAAATGGGGTTTGTGTCTATTTCGACCATTTTGGCTTTTCTGCAGTGTTTGGTGAACCCTCCTACGTGCAAAATGGTGTATAAAAATTATTAAAAATAATTTTACATTAGAGTTGTGAACATTACAAAGTGATTTTTGCTCCTCCTTGAAAATTTTGTTTTTGGCATATACCTAGGTGGTTTTGCCCGTCAAGCGACGATATGCAATAAAGTCTGGAGTACTGGTATATGGCCGGAAGATTGGATAAGATCTATGTTCATCCTTTTCACAAAACGGTCCAGTAAAGAGGCGTGAAAACTATCGCACTATAGCTCTAACATCGTCAGCAAGAAAAATTCTCTTCTTTATAATCAACGAAAAACTGAAGAAATATCTTCCCTTCAAGAACAAGCTGGTTTTGTAAAGGGCAGAGGTACGAGAGAACAAATACTTAATGTCAAACAACTGATTGAAAAGTCTAGAGAATTTTACGTTTCTATGTACAGTTGTGGACAGAAAAAAATAGGACAACTCGAAAAATCAAGTAAACTTTATTCTATAAAATTTAGTTGCTTGATTTTGGCTTTATAATTATGATATTTGTCACATTGACTTGCAATCAAATTACAACACAGGGGCCATTTTAAACTAGAAAAAAAACACTGTCCTATTTTTTTCTGTCCACAACTGTACCTCTACTTTATATATTACAAAGACTTTCGACATGGGATATTCTCCTACAAATCTGATGTGTACCCTTTACATCAAAAGCTATGCAACAGTCCGAGTTCACCAACACCTGCCACGAGAGTAGTCTCTCACATCAACTATTCAACATAGTTATACAGTGAATTGCTTATTGGCAAAGCTCTACAAGATTAGAAAGGTGGCGTATCTGTTGGTGGATATAAAGTAACAAATACGCCGAGAATACTACAATTATGGCCAGTACTATTGAAGAACTGGTGGAAATAATGTCTGCAATAGAACAGGAAAGCCTAAATATGGGACTAAAACTAAAGTCATGATTATTGATCGTGCAAACAACAATCTCTTAGAAAACATTCAGTGATATCAGAATTCCTTTACCTCGACTCCCTTATATCCAAAGGAGGAGAATCTGAAAAAGAAATTAGGCGAAGAGCAGATATCGCTAAAGGTGCTATAAAGAACTTGCATAAAATTTGGGAAAGCCACCAAATTACGGCTAGTAAAAACAACAATTTTTCCAATCTTTACGTATGTATGGGTCAGAAACCTGGACTCTCAGGGTAAGTGAGAGAAAGAAAATAGCTGCATTCGAAATGACAATATGGCGAAGAATGCTACGACTACTTTACATGGACAGACAAACTAATGAATCCATTCAGAATGAATTAAATATCAAAGAAAGGCTATCAGCAACACTCAGAAAGAATATTCTGAGATACTTTCGCCAAATAATTAGAAAGCAGAACTCCAGCACGGAAAAACTAATAATCCAGGGTAATGTAGAAGGTTGTAGGAGAAGACGAGGCAGACCCGTTGGTTAGATGAAGTACGGCAATCCACAGGTAACTCACCAGTGACGAACGAATGCATAGCCCAAATTGTACATTCATTAAATGGTATGATATCACGACGTCTCAACTCTGAGGCAAACGACTATGAAGAAAAGTAGATAAGCTATGCCGGTTTGAGCACAAAATCCCATGTTATTTATTATTTCTTATGGAGGTTCATTTTGCACTTCAAAGCCATTGCATGGCGGGTTGCATACACGTCAACTAACTTCAGAGCAGTAAATCTAGTGACTTTAGTGTTGTAAAGGTTGGTGGTAATGGTTTTGGATTAATTCTGACCTCTGCGTTCATTTCTTCGTTTGTTATTACTCTTGTTTTGTCTAAGTTCATTTCCAGTCCTACATTTCCCGCAAATTTATTCAGATCATTCATCATTGTTTCTAGTTCTTCTCTACTCTGTGCTATCAAAACGATATCATCAGCGAACGATAGGTTGTTGAGTCTCTCTCTTTCTGCCCGTTTTCCTTTATTTTCCCAGTTTGATTTCTTGAATGCGTCTTCTAAAGTTAACGTAAATAGTTTTGGGGGCAACACATCTCCTTGACATACTCGTGTTTGCGTGCATTTTAATTTGAATAGTTGCTCTTTTATAAATTTACTCAATCAACTACCGATATAAGTCAATTCGTGCCTTTTTTAATGATTTTATTACTGCCCACATTTCACTGCTACCAAAGGATTTGTTGAAATCAATCAAGCCTAGCCACAGCTGCATATTGTATTACGTGACTTTTTCAATTAATATCCTTATTGTCTGTAAGTGGTCGATAGTGCTGAAGCCCCTCCTAAACCCCGCCTGTTCCACTGGTTGGTAGAAGTATAATCATCATTATCATCAGAGGCTCTTCAACCCTAATCGGTTATGACCTGCTTGCGCATTCAAAATCAGTTTTTTAAAAGTCAATGAAATGCTCATTATTATTTTAAATTAAATTTTAAGGATTCACTCCTTTGGGGAAATATATTTTTAACGAAATAATGTAAATTCCATATTTAGAAAAATATCACCTCCGCAGGGATTCGAACCACTGACCTTCGGCTATACGCGCCACTGCTCTACCATTGAGCTACAGAGGCAGATCTCTGAAGATGTGATATTCGTCTAAATATAGTAATTGGAAACTGTGAAATCTAGTGTGCATTAGAAATCGTATCCAGTAGTTAATGAGCCGCTAATGTCTAAGCGGGTTCGCATCAACTATCAGGACAGCTGTGATTTCTTGTAATGAATACCTTCATTTAGGGAAATTATTTTAAATTAAATTTTAAGGATTCACTCCTTTGGGGAAATATATTTTTAACGAAATAATGTAAATTCCATATTTAGAAAAATATCACCTCCGCAGGGATTCGAACCACTAGATTTCACAGTTTCCAATTACTATATTTAGACGAATATCACATCTTCAGAGATCTGCCTCTGTAGCTCAATGGTAGAGCAGTGGCGCGTATAGCCGAAGGTCAGTGGTTCGAATCCCTGCGGAGGTGATATTTTTCTAAATATGGAATTTACATTATTTCGTTAAAAATATATTTCCCCAAAGGAGTGAATCCTTAAAATTTAATTTAAAATAATTTCCCTAAATGAAGGTATTCATTACAAGAAATCACAGCTGTCCTGATAGTTGATGCGAACCCGCTTAGACATTAGCGGCTCATTAACTACTGGATACGATTTCTAATGCACACTAGATTTCACAGTTTCCAATTACTATATTTAGACGAATATCACATCTTCAGAGATCTGCCTCTGTAGCTCAATGGTAGAGCAGTGGCGCGTATAGCCGAAGGTCAGTGGTTCGAATCCCTGCGGAGGTGATATTTTTCTAAATATGGAATTTACATTATTTCGTTAAAAACTCATTATTATTATTGAAAGTAATTTATAGATTTGGGATAACAAGTTGATTGTGCAATAGTTTTCTAGATTTTCGGCATCTCCTTTCTTGTGCAATAATATTACTACGGCATTCTCACAAGAGACAACGATGCTTAACTCTTTTGATCGTGCTGGACTTAGATATCGCAACTCTGGACCTTATGATATACCATACCGATTGTTTATTAGTCTGTATCCACTCACTCTACTTCCTTCTTCATCATAAAATGTAACGATGGTAGTTATCACCTCTACCATCTACCATTGTCCCTAAACGCGTTAGTCACTGCAGTTTTTCCAGGTTTTTTCTTGTCCACGTGCTTCCGGTCATCGAAAACAATTAGTTTACTTAGAACAGCGTCTAAATGAAGATATTTCGCCGTAGGGTTGAGGCTGGAACTCAGACAACAGTGATTCTTCGTAGCTATACAGTTCCAATATATGCAGTAACCTCCCACCATGTTGTTGTCTTGTTTTATCAAATATTTTCGTAACAAAAGACGTTCCTTATGAAATAGTTCATCTTGCCGTGTCAGATTTGTTAATTTTAAATGGTACCCTGTATATTATTAAACCTTTTTTGACAGACTTTTCTTTATCTATTGACATACAAAATATGATGGTGTTAGATAAGGAAAGGCTGCACCACACAATAAATAACAAGATAACAACATTTTCCATTCTTTTATTGTAAATATATTTTGACGAAATATTTAACCAAACAATAGGATCGTGTCGCTATTTACACTCACCCTGTATAACAAAATATGAGTAGAACCAGCACAGGTTAATTTTTGATTGGTTACAAGATAATGCGCACGCGCATTACTATGCTTTTAACACCTGAAATCCGACTGTTGCTGTGGAATTAATTGCTTTATTTTAAATTAGCCAATCAAATCAAATCCAACAAACAATCGCTTCTGACATGTGCGTTGACTCAACTGTTATCTCTATGTTATATATATAGAAATTCTGCATAGCTGCATCGTAATCATTTGTTTGTTTGCTTATTTGCATAACTGCTTATAGAAAGCATTTTCATTTGTTTAATGCAAAAGCAGCTTGTCATTAACGCCCTGTAAAAGTATTTTTAGATCCCCAATTTTGAGTTTCTAAATTTGAACAAAACAGTTTAAATTATTCGGATTATTCGAACTTGAAACCAAATTTTGAATAATGGAATTATTGTTTGCCTGAAAAGCAATTTTAATCGGACCTTTAAATTTCAAAAAACGGTGAAAATTCGAAAAGAAAAGAAGCTTGAAAATTTTAAGCCTAGAACATGGCCGACTAATCTTTAAAAATTCGTCTAAAAATTTACCTGAAATCATATTAAGCGTTCGAATTTAACTTAAAAACTCCTAAACTTTGGGATTCTACTTTTTTAAGAAACATTTCATACAAGTTAAAATGGCCCAAACTATAATATTAACTGTGTTTTTATTTCATTATAATTCGCATCTCAGTTGGCTTAAGATGCAACAGGCCTTGAAATAATGATACATATTGATGACACTGGCTGCGAAGTTCAGAAATCGCCAGCAAGAACCGGCAACTACGCATTTGATCAAAAAACAATCGACTGCTTTATTCATTTGTTTAACAAATGCTTAAAAAAAATCAGAATGTTTACTTACAAAAAAAACGCGACTAGTTTTGATTGAATCTCTGCGAATAAATTTTCAAAAAATTCCAACTGAAGCATAATTAATTAAATTAATAAGCAAACAGTTGTAAAGCAAAGTAAAGAAACCTAATTTTAAAAATATAATTTATTTGTAATTCAGGCGAGTTCAGAAATAAAGTTAATAAATATATCAGATGGAATTACGCCATAAGTGTCAGGGTTATCAGTGAGCACCTTATGTAAGAAAAAAGCAACCAATGCGAAGACCCCCAACGACGAGCTTTGCTTACGAAATTTTCAAGTGTCACGGTTATCTCAAAAAAAAATTCAACGTTTATAGCACATTGTTTTCGAGTGAACAGCTGATTGTACTTTTATGGTTCCGATTCGTTTATTAATTATTGCAACACGACCAGTTTTATCATTAAAACTTCGCATTCCTTTTCGTATTTTTCAGAAACCCCAAGCTTATCTATTTAACCTTAGTTTATTGCAGGGGGATTGGTAACAAATTTTGTTTCTATGTCACGCAATCGTAATAAACAAATACTCCTAATATTCAGCGAATATGTTAGCTCGTCGTTTTTAACACCTGACGATCATTCAAGGTTTTTCTAGTTTTACTGGCAGAGTTTAATCAACGACCTCAGAAGGCCAAACAGCTTACGGTTTCTTGTTCTTCGGTGTGCTAAATTTAGACTCTCGACTGCTGTTTTGTCCTAAAAGTTTTCGACAAAACAAATGGCGTTCGTTCTAAAAAATTAAAACGCGGAGAATCGTTCGATGATTTTAAGTGCCTTTTTACATTGTTACAAAATAGCAATTTATTTATTTTTATTGACGGTTTATGTTATTATTTTTTCACAAAGCGATAACCACCAGCTGTTTAAATTTACAAGAGATTGTTAATTTGTAATCAGTGTCATATGTCAAAAAAACAAAGCGTGCCTTGGAAGAAAAAAGAAAAACTTTAAGTTAAAATCCTTTAATAACAATAAAGCCAAGCAAAAACGAAAATCATAACAGCAAACTTCCCAATAGTTTATGGTTTTTATTGATTAACTTTTTGTTTAAACTTTAGACCTTATAACCGTCTATATTCGTATTATGATCACAGTCAATGCACCTAACAAGCAACTAATAATAAATCCTTACTTCTTTTGTTTTTTGTTGCAACCGTTTTTTGTTTCGCCGACATCTTTAATATACAAAACACGAAGAACAGTTATTTAAGTATATTAAAAAAAAAAAAAAAAACTAAAGCTAACTTCAGTCCGGTTTAAACAACGGAACAACACAACTTACGAAGCCAAAACCAACTAAGATTTCTACTTAAAAAAATTACGGCTTTCACTTGTGACTGAAATGAATGTGTTCTGTATTGAAAAATAAATAAACCTTTCTTGTGAAAGACGAGCAAAGTTTTCATATTTTGGGTTGTTTTAGCTCAAAAACAATAAACCATTTATTGTTGCTTGCATACCTAACCTTAATAAAAAAGAGTTCGCTCTGAAGAAAAAAGTCCTGAAAATACAAAAACAAAGAACAAAACACAATTGTTACGTAAAATAGGCGCTAAAAATCACCCCCCTCCCCTTCCGCCGTCATCACAATCACTCTGTAGAATTTTATGATAATAGCAATAACAATTAAATTCTCCCTTTTCACAAAACCACAAAAAAAGATTTATATTGCAAATTAAGAAAATAAATGAAGAACTTGACTGATTAAAAAACAAACGAAAGTATTAAATTCACTGTTTTATCTATCGTTTGTTTTAAACGTGACGTTTTTTACTAATGCAGTGCTGAATTTGTTTTTAATTAAAACAACTGCTACTGGGATTTTTACTAATTCGGCGGACAACAAAAACTAACTTTTAAAGTTTTCAAGAAATGGTTTGCTTCCCATTAGAAAGCAAATTTGACGCTCAGGCAAAATTTACGTACTATTAGAAGGATTTGAAAAAGTTATATAGTCCAGTCAATAAAGCGGAAAAATCGTCAAAACTTCTAAACCCGCAAAAACAGAACCGATTTTGATGAATTTTTTTTTTAAATGTTTGTTATACTAAATTACTCAAAATCAGAAACATTTCAGCTGGCGCTATCAATTATTTACATTGTTTAAATAATTTAAAAAAGAAATTTCACAATTTTTTTTTTCGATGAAATTTTAACAAAGTATAAGTGACTAATTTTAAAAATTTAGTTTAGAAAATAATTTTTGAATTAAAAAGTTTCAAAATTTCCATTGAAAAATGTTAATTATTCAATCATTTGGATGCATGAATTGAATTCCTAATTTGAAATTTTTGAAAAAACTTTGTATAATTTGTGTATCTGCACTCTCTTGTTCTTTGCAAATGCAACAACAATTAACTGTAGAGTCTACAGTATCTTGTTGCTGTTCCTGTAACATATAAAAGAATGTTGGAAAATGTTTTTAACACGTATGTTTTTAAATATGAGGATCAAATTCAAAGGGAAATAGCGGTAAGACAGGAAATATATTTCTAATAATTTAAAAAGATTTCATTACGTCCAAAGAATAATTTAACACAAATTGTATTTGCAAATAATCTTAACGGCGGGCATAACGCGCGGAAAATTCAGTGAAAAAAGTACTGTAGAATTAAAAATATTACACTTAAAGGGCTAAAATTTTTAGAATCGTTAAATCAATACGTCCCAAATAAGCAAACAAAATTTAGTTAAGATTGAGTAATTATTTATTAAACGGGAAACATTTTTTAACTTATATGCAACGCAAGCGATTTTGCTGTAATAATCAAAATTACAAAAAAATGTGATTTTACAGCATATAAATGTATCATAATAACTGTAATAATGTAATATAAATGTAACATAATAATAAGAATAATAACTCGATTCTTCAAAATGCATAAACAAACTTAAAAGCAAATATAATCCAATTATTATCAATACAAACCAAGAATAAATGACATATAATTACTTTTTCCATCGTATTTTTACTTGTCTCTTTGTACTTTTTTCTAAATTTTTATCAATAATTAAGTTCTCTTCAACAAGTTTCACTAATATTTTCAATATTTAGTGTTAAAAACTTATTTTAACAGATTAATAACCTCAAAACACACGCGTTCACTCCGAAAATCATGGTGAAACATCAGGAGTTTGACTTTGAATTCCTCTACCTGTGATACAAAAGGTCGATTTCTTGTGCGTGTTTAGATATTCTTATAAAAGTATTGATTTTTTCAGTTGACAATATACATATGTCTATATATTTGTATATTATCTTCTTGCATCCGACTGATTGAATATTAACATTTTTAAATGGAAATTTTGAAACTTTTTTATTCAAAAATTATTTATTATACTAAATTTTCAAAATTAGTCACTTCTAGTTAAAATTCCATCGAAGAAAAAATTCTTTTAATATATTTTTTTTTAATTGTTTAAACAAAATAAATACTTGATAGCGCCAGCTGAAATGTTTCTGATTTTGAATAATTTAATATAACAAACAATTAAAAAAAAAATCATCAAAATCGGTTCTGTTTTAGTGGGTTTAGATGTAAAAACCTTCATTGACTCGACTAATAGGCCAGTCAAATAAGGATTCAACCTCGGAATGAAAGTAAAGAAGCTGGATATTTGCATGAACCTTTATTTCGACGTTCTGAAGACTGGTTGAAAAGTCTCATATAATCTGGTGTCTGCGTCACAAGATATTAAAGGTCAAAGGTCACGAAAATCGGTTTTTCGCAATTATCTCGTTTGCTATGCGTCATATGGCATTTAACGTTATTATAAAACTTGTAGATCATCAAATTATCTACAATTTTTATTCTATGCATTTTGTCGTATGATCAACCGCTCTCGAGATATAGCGCGGAGAGTGGCACGCGCGCATCCCTATATTATATGTATAGGATAACGCTATGTAAACTGTGGAGCCAGGTATACAGCGTGCCATAATCTATCTCATTACATGGGTAACTTTCTTAATATAAAAGATAGAGGATCCGTTAAATGGGGAAAGTTGGGCAGAATTACAAGCAAAATCCCATGCCATTTTCAAATTTGACATATGCCATCAACTTTTTTTATTATTTCGAAAAAACTATATACGGATGCGCGCGTGCTACTCTCCGCGCTATATCTTGAGAACGATTGAGCATACGACAAAATGCATCAAATAAAAATTGTAGATAATTTGATGATCTACAAGTTTTATAATAACGTTAAATGCCATATGACGCATAGCAAACGAGATAATTGCGAAAAACCGATTTTCGTGACCTTTGACCTTTAATATCTTGTGACGCAGACACCAGATTATATGAGACTTTTCAACCAGTCTTCAGAACGTCGAAATAAAGGTTCATGCAAATATCCAGCTTCTTTACTTTCATTCCGAGGTTTACCCCTTATTTCACCTTATTTGACTGGCCTATTAGAAAAACATTTGTTTAACATGTTAAATAATAGAACGAAACTGTAATTTTCGGTAAATCTACAGAAAATTATGTTTTCTTTCTTTCTTCCTTTTCCTTTTACCCTCTTAAACCTTTACAATGTCAAGGAGGCCGGACACACCGAGTTGCAGTGTGGTCACCCATTCAAGTTCTGGCCAAGCAGGTCTATCTTGCAGTATTACCTGTGCTCCAAGTCTGCCATACTGCCAGCCCAAATTATATTTTTTGAACAAATAAAATTATAGTGATTACGCTTCAACAATTAATATACAAATGTATTAAATCAATTGTCAAATAAATACGCCCAACTGCTGGCCGAAAAAGTTAAGCCTGAATTTCTGACGTTCTGTTAGGATTGTGATTCTCCTGCACGACCGCCCAATTGACTTGTCAAACTTTAGATAAATTACACTGGGAGACACTTAAACATCCTCCTTACAGTCCGGATTTGTCAAAAGTTTTGTGCAAAACTGGTTGCCGCTCAGCCAAAAGACTTCTATAAAAAAGGGATTACGAAGCTTTCAAAGAGATGGCAAAACTGTGTAGAGTTAGATGGGGAATATGTTGAAATTCATACATACATACAATTTCTACAGAATTTGTGTATTGTGTCGTAATTTGCCATAAAGAAAACAAAAGAGGAGGCTTTGCGTTGAAAATATTAAACAAAAGACAATTTGTGAAGCCTTTGATCAGAGTTGACAAAAGAGCATCAGTAATTTTGATTCGATTTTGTTCATTTTGATGAAGCCGTTAAAAATCATGTTTGTACAACCCGCCCTTTGACTATTCAAAACCTATTGGTTAAGTCTTGGAAAACAATTCTTTGATGTGTTTTGGTTTAGGGTAGGTTACTCGCAAGACCCAAGCAGTTGCTACCTTAAAGTACGTAAAAAATAAAAACAGAGATAATTCTGACTAAACAAAATCAAATAAACTTCCATATAACACCTCCCCCCACACCCCTTTCCATTCTTCCAAACAAAAATTAACGAAAGATTTATAATATCCCGAGCATCATTGCGTTTAACTAAAAACAAACGTTACTTAATTCACTGTTTCTATGCATCTTTTGTTTTGGATGACGCGTTTAAAACAAAAGCGGCGTGGGATTTTGTTTTTTGACGAAACTTCTTAAAGCTTATCTACCGCCTAACACTTTCAGTGTATAATTAAAAGTTAATGTGGTTTCTTTAAGAATTTTCACTGTAATTGCCTAGTTTAATGCCTAAACAACTGTTGTTAAGTCAGTATATAAATATTTAATGCCACTTCATTCATATTATTAAACAAAATCTCTACGAATTGTGTGGTTTTGTTAAGCTTTCGATAAATAATTTGTTAGAACTGCGTTTCAATCGTTCATCTCATCTCATCTCATCAATTGACATTCATTACAAAAAATACCAAATCTACACAAAAATCAGATTTAGGTATATACAGGGTGGCTCGCTCTTTACAAACTTCAGCATGAAAAAATTGTTGTATTAACGTAAATCCGATTTGCTTTTGGTTAGCTATGGAAAAATCAGCTGATTCCACCGAGTATAATTTTGAAGAGTCTGAACTTTAATTATCAATTAAAACAATTTTAAATTGGGCCATAAACTTTTAAGAATGTTGTTTGTGGTGTTGTCAATTATGTGACAATATTTTATTTATTAATAATAAATTACAAGTTGAATACATTCCAATGTTTTAATGGGTCAAATATTAAACTATTTTGATACAGGGTGAATGATATATTATGTATTTGTATTTTATTGTATAAAACTTGATTATATTAATCATTCGTTAATTTAGCACAAGTTTTATGCAACCGGCCCTTAACTTTGTTATCGCCCCGCGAGGGAGCACAGCCGGCAGCATAAAGAGTTAAGACCTACGCTAAACGTACGGGGTAGTGTGGTACAACGCCCTCAACAACCGCCTACCTTCCCTACTCGATCACTGTGTTTCGGTTCCCAATTATTTCCAGTAAGTGGGCCACCCGCCGAGCATCCGACTCCGGTTTGATCCCAAGACCGTCCGTGCTGTAGTTGCCACTAAGCCACTCCGGCAACAAATTAACTTTTATAAGTCACAATTTAACAGTTTCGTTGATACATAACCATATTTTGCTGCAGTTTTTCCCATACCAATGAATCTTTCGTTGGTGATTTCTAATATTCCAAAAAGTTGTTGTCGGAACTTTTGAAACTTTATGCAAGAGGAGAATTAAACTCCTTAGATGGATAGTAAATCGTGTTGCGAAAGTAGTTGATAATTCATAAAATGTACTGTTATAACCCTTATCAAAGATTTAATGCAGTTCAGTGTCTTTCAAACCGACCAAGTGCTCCACCAACTGGTAATGTACGACCTATACCATCGATTGTTTTTTAATCAACGTTTGGAAATCGAACTTTCTGTGACGAAACTTTGAGCTGAGCATGATCGATGTGTATCATTAACTTCTTCTTCTTCTTCAACTTCCTATGGTTTTAGGACTAAATCCTGTTTTTATCCAAATGCCTCTCCTTAGTTTAAATTTTCTTGATTTTCAATGATCCCCCTCGAGGTCTGACTGTGTTCGGGGTCTTTCTCTTTGCGATGCTGACTAATCTATTTTCATTCATTCTGTCTACATGGCCTTTCCATTATCGATCTTACCCACCGCACCATGCACACCTCAAGTCTGTCATATATATATTTTCGTTACTAATTCTATCTCTGAGTGTTTTTCCTGATCTTTAAATCTTCATCTCTGTCGTTCTCATTATATGTTTTGTTTTACACGTTTCCGCTCTGGTTTCTACGGCGTATGTCATTAACTGTGTATTATTTATTGATAAACGGTTTTTGCATCTGTTTGAGGGTTATAAAAAAAAGGGAAACAAACTAGAGTATAATCCACAATATATTCAAGAGTGTTTGTGTGTAATAGTTAGTAGAGTATGTTAAGAAGACAGTTTCATTGGTGTCTGCCTTCTTAGTGAAAATATCATCGAATCGAAGATGATTGGCAACCGAAGGCTTAGCATAAATAAATTCTGGGGTTATCTTTTGCATTAAAAATTAGAAAACTTAGTTCTTAAATTCTATAAAAACCCGGGCTTTTTAAAGACAACAAATGCATCTACATAACCTAGAATTGAACAAAGGGCACGGTTGTAGGTTGGTCAGTTTTCATAAACAATGAAATAAAACAAAATCATGCCCAAGCTCATTTCTAGCTTGAATTTCGTCTTTAAGTTTGACTTCGGGTCCCATCGTAACGCATCGACGTTTACCGAACAAGCAGATTTTCGAGCGCAGCACGAACACAACCAAATAACACAACTGTTTCGTGAACGTTGTATAGCGGCCTTATATCAAAATATTTATTTGGTTGACTGGCTCAACAATTTCCATAGAATTAACATTAAAAATTTTATTAAATAATAGAAAATTTATTGTTTTAATTAAAATCTTATTTTCTGATGCTCTGAAGCTCTTAAAAACAAGTCGCCCCTGTGTAAAATTATGGTAAAAAAGGCAAGAAAGTTAACTAACACTAATCAATGCTGCTGGCCCAAAATAACAATTGTGTAATTACCATAAAAAAATATTCTTTGCGTTATTGGGTAATAAAAATTTATTAAAATCTACTTAGAAGTTGCAATATTGTTGCCGTTATTGCTGAGAATTTGATAAACATTGTGGTAAAGAAAATACCACCAGCATTACTCATATATTTTACAAATACCGAAAAAAAGGATAAGAGTTCGATAAACAAATTTGTACTTCTTGAGAGATACGGAAAGGAAAAGCTGCTCCAAAAATAAACAAAATATTTTCGTTATATTTGCATGTTTCAAAATTTTACATTTGCCAGAAGAAATTAAAACACCTTCAAAAATTTCAGAAATTCTGAAAACCAGGCTACTGATGTGATTATGATTAACAATTTTATGCTTCGCGATATACAATTATGCCTAAGGAAAGGGAAAGTTGTCTCCGACTCGGATTTGAACCCGAGACCGTCCGCGCTGTAGTCGAATGTCTTAATCTTAGTCTTTAATTAGGATATTTACAAAATTTTCGATTTCAATGATTACTATTTTTTCTTCTTCTTCGTCCTATAGCTCCATAAGGAGCAAAGGGAACCCATAGGTGTTTCGAGAGCTGCGTAGTTTGGCGAAAGGACAACTAATCCTGTGCACCTCTCATTGATTTCTTCGCTACCTCTTCCACTAGCTTCTTCCATTCTTTTCTATCTCTTGCAAACCTTTTTGCTTCATTCGATGGTATACCATATTGTCTTAATTTACTTTGAATCGTCCTTCTCCATGAATCTGCCGATCTTCCAACTATCTTTTTTTCCTGGTTATGATTAGGTTGTTTAAGATTTCTTCGCTACCTCTTCCACTAGGTAACTTCTTCCATTCTTTTCTGTCTCTTGCTAATCTTTTCGCGTCATTCCATGTTATGCCATATTGCCTTATTCGGTTCATTCTCCAGTTTCCTACCTGGTAAGGTTTGGTGCTCTTCTGGCTGTTCTTAACGACTTTGTCCATTTCCAATATAAATAATACGGGGCTCAGGTTGCAACCTTGCTTTAGACCTGTCTTTGTTTCGAACATTGACCACGTGTTATGCCTTGTTCTTACACAGTTATCGCATGTTTTTATTGCTTCTATTATCCCCGCACCCACTTGCCTTTCTTTTAGGTTGTCCCAAACCCTATCTCTTTCCACTTTGTCAAATGCGTTCTCCAAGTCTAGGAAGGCAAGGTGCACTTTTTTGTTGTGCTTAATGGTTTTTTCTATTATTTGTCTGAGTGCAAATATCAAATCGTGAGTCCTGAACCCATACAGCCCTTCATCCAACGGCTCTTCCAGTTTTGCCCTTAATCGGGATTCTAGCATCCTTGAATATATTTTTTGTTCGGAACACCCAATAATGATATGCCTCTATAATTTTTACATTCCTGTTTATCGCCGCAATAATTGCTGTTTTCCAATCTCGTGGCACTTGTTTGTTCCTCATGAACTCGTTGAGCATGCGTAGGAAATGCGTTTGTGAAGTATTAACCATGCATTTGATCATTTCATGTGTGATCTCGTCGATTCCTAATTTGATTTTCGTCAGTGCCCCTTCTAGTTCTTCCATTGTTATGTCTGGTTCCCGGTGCTGTTCGGTTATTTCTTCCGTATGATATCTTCCCTTCCTGTTTGAGTCTGTTAGTAGTTCTTGGAAGTGCTCTTTCCATCTCTCTATTATTGCTTTATCTTCTATTAATAGTCTGCCTTGTTTATCTTTGACATAATTCAAAGGAGTCTTTTCCCTTCCTTAAATTCTTCCGTTTTCGTTGTAACTATCCTTCATCTTATGTCCAAAGTTTACCCATGTTCGTCTTCGCCGCGCCCCGTAGCTATCTGTCGATCCTAGACTTAGATATTTTTTCCAAGCTTTCTTCTTTCTATTGCCTCCTATTCTTATCGTGCCGCAATACTCCTCAGCGGCTCTAAGTATGGCCAGTTTAATTTTTTTCCATGTGCTTCAATGTTTTCGGTCTTTGTTGTGTGCTGCATATATTGTTCTAATTTGTTTTGGTACTTAAACCTTATTTCTTCCTCGTCAGTCTGTAGCTTCTATCAGTTATGACCGAATATTAATTTAGTACTGAAAGACACTGCAGAAACTTAGGGGTTAAACCACCTCTCTCAAAACCTCAACTATTTGTTTTTATGTTCTAAAAAATTTGCTTCGGCCACGTCAATAAGCTCCCCCCAAGCAAAAAACCTGAGTGCGCTCATGGAAACCTTATTTAAAAATTATTGACGATTGGTATTTTGGTGGCAATGATAAATGTTCCCCCCCAAACAAAAAACCTGAGTGCGCCCATGGAAACCTTAAATAAAAATTGATGACAATTTTTTTAAATTTGGGTATATCCTTGTGAAACTGCTAACTTGGGAATTTTCTACTAAAAGACGAAAATCCCTTGCCTTTCACTAGTTGAGACAGTTGCAATTATTAAGATGCACCAAGCTGAATTACCAGTTTTATAACAGGCCATTTTTGTAAGAGCACAAAAACTGCTTTTGTTTTGTTATTTATTCTTGAGTTAGAAATAAGCTTGCAAAGGTTGTTTTATTAAGTCAAAAATGACAACGGTATTTTAATAACTTGTCGATAAACTGTGAAAATCACTGAAGCACAGCCTACTGTAATCTTGCATAAACCAAGAAGAAATCCTAGGACTGAATTAAACAAAAACACATCTAACTTTTGCATTCAATTTTTTTAGGCATTGTACCAATCATTGATCAGTTTTTTCGATTTTTGTTTATTTTATCGAAGCTGTTGAATAATTTTTTAGAATTTGAGGAAATGCTTTAATGTTATAAATACGTTCAACTGTTAAATCATGTTTGTGTAACCCAATCCTACTATTCTAAGCAAAAGAGGCATCAAACTTCCTTTAAACCCTAAACAAACGAACATCAAACTCAAGCAATTAACACGCAGTAAAGAAAACTTGATGTGATTTTGTACAGAATTTTAAAGTGGTCGATGTAATCAGGCATGAATTCAAATATACCTATATAAAACTGGCCACTCGAATCTTAAATGTAAACAGACCAAACCTAACGGTGACTTTTACAACTGGTAGGTAGGTGTTAACTGCAGGTAAAAATTATGGAATAAAACGAACTAGAATTTTCGACGATAACACCAGTAAATTCTACGAACCGATATCAAACGTAAATTTAATAAATAATGTAAACCGGTTAGGGGCAGCAGAATTTTAATTGAACACCGTTCGTTTGATATTGTATTAATTTCGCGGCGCCGTGTATCTCCTTCTTTAAGTTGCCAGCATTTCTAGTGTTCGCATGAGTTGAAAATAACCATCGGACTCTTCAGTTTTTAAGAGTGAACCGATTTTTTTTCGTCGCGAAGTGTTTTTTATACGAAGACTATTTTTATTTATTTAATTTGGGAGGAAAAAATTATTGCGTTGACCTCATCTAGCAGGTAAATAATTTTTTTTTTTAATGTGAAGGAAGGCACGTGCCAATTCTAGTTTTACTCTTTTTTTTTGTTATTTGCAAGTCGTGGCATTTAGGACAAATTTAGTTTTCGAAACGAGAAAGTTGATTGCTTTAAGGTGCTTTAAGATTTAAAAGAATCGAGTCACCTTTGGATCCGTATGCTTTGCTCATTTTATGTTCTTTAAAAACTGTTAAAGTCTGCAAGTAATCGACGATTAAATTAACCAGTTGGTTAACTTTGGATATCAAATAAAAATTGTGAATTTTTGTGTTATAAAATCGAAAGGGATTTCTAGAAAGTAGATATTTTATTACAATCAAAAGGTCAAAGGTATTTATACGAACCAGCTAGGATTTTCTTAGAAATCTAATTTTAACCATAATTAACTAAATTTGCATTATTTTTTCCAAGCAAAAATCTCGCTCAGTTTCCTTTGAGCACAGAGAACTTCCCATTTCTTGTAAAAAATTGCAATCGCTTGATAACAGAATATTAAAACATATTGATAAGAAATGTTATTTATCGAATAGACTGAGTGAAATTGAAATTATAAAAGCATTAAAATGAATTAAGAAATTAGTCATGTGATTACCAAATCAGGCCATTCACTTCTGTTCAGCTGGTTTAATATTATAAATAACAAAATAACAGATAATTTTTCATTAGTTAGTTCAATTCGAATGCGAGATAATTTTTGGGTTTTGGGTTAATAAACAAAAAAGTGTGTTTTTGGATTAAAAATGGTGGTTTTAAATCAATTTGTATTGTGGTTATTTTTAGCATATTTTGATATGATGAATTTAAAACGTTTTCTTTTAAAAAGAATACGTCAAAAAAACGCATATTTACAAAGAGAACAATTAGGCGAGGATTTAGTTGTTGACTTGACTAACAAAACCCCCCTCGAACACGATTGTAAATTTCCACAATCACGAATTTTTTGTAATAAAATTCGAAACCTGAGGCCTAACACATCAGTCACTTTTTTAACCAAGCTTAGCCAACAAGTAGTGTGACTCCCCATATAACTAAAAAAATAATAAAGGTAGCGTATGCCAAGTGTATTATTAGATTTGGATTTGAACTCAGTAAACGAACAATTTTAGTAGTGAAAAGTTTTTTGGGAAATTCGTTCGAAATTTTTAGCTGCGTATTCAAGATGGTACGTAATACAAACAATTCTGATTAAATTCAGGAACGCGTTTAAATAGTAGTTTATTAATTTGGACTTTTGCTCGGATTAATTTCTATGAACTGATTGAAAGTATTTAATATGATTATCTTCGTAGTAAACAACGACGTAATCGAATGCTCTTTTACATTGCGTATCGGATTTATCACAGCTTTTAAAAGAAACCAAAACAATTATGCAAAAAGCTGTATAAAAAGAAAGCTGTATTAATCGTTATCACAAAACAGTACGATTAACGAGTGTTCGACCTTTCAGATCCCTCTGGGCTTGAAGCAAAATGGTTCAAAACGCGCCAAGTTGTAATAATGCCAAAGAAGCAGTAGATGCCAAAAATTTTTCCAATTTTTCGTCGAATTTAAGTGTCTTCACCATTACAAGAATGGGTAATCCCGAAAAACCCAACCCTGAAAAGTCCTTCTTGAAGAAGGCAGAAGCCTCCGTTCGGTTTTCACCTCTACTTAGACAAGTAAGTACTTATTTTTAATTTTCGATAATTTGCTCAAATTTTCCTTATACTTAAAGGTCCTTGCCTCATCGGGTGGAATCACCCTCACGATTTCAGCCGGTATGACTTCCGGATATTCCGCTATTATGTTACCACAACTTGAGCATGAAAATAGTACCATTTCCATTACAACAGATCAAGCTTCTTGGATAGGTAAGCTGAATCATTTATCAAACTCCTATTGCCTAGTTTATTTGAACAAAATTTTATTGTTAATTAAGCATTGTAAAATTTTAATTAACTAAGAACGTTTAAGTGCCTTTTGCATCTACAAAATTAAGCCAATTACTCATGATTAAAAGTTACAGTTCGGGACAAATTCCTTTGAATTGCTGTAATGACCATGGCTGTTAAAAATCATTTTCAATGTCGCACTATCTCTTGCCAAACCAAACCAAACCAACACACCTAAAAGATGTTTTATTGGTAATTCAAAGCGTTGTCCCTGTGTTGCTTTGGGTAGATTAATTAAACATCTGCCTTGCGTAATTAATTACTGGTTTAACCCATAATAATCTACCCTTGTTTTATCTTAAGGTTAGTTACTTGCATCACGCTTTAATTCGTATTCTTAACCACGAATTAATTTTTATTAAAGTATAAATGCATCGGATAAACGCTAGGTAATAATACATACAGCGTGGTTTTAAATGATTGAGGACAATTTTTTTTTTAAACATACACCTAGATCAGCATATTGGTGCTATACATAGGTATTATGACAACATAATACATAACATTAAAATTTTACGGGACTAAGACCCTAGTTGCAGCAATTAAGTTTGAGGACAATTTGAATTTGGCGCCTAGTTTTTAGTGTATTTCATATTTTGAATTTGGCTAAACTGGATCAATTTGGTAACTTTCGCTGTCAAAATTTCGTTTTCATATTTGTCTTCTAATATAATATGGAAATAAATGATCAAAATTAATTTGTTTTCTCATTATTAACATAATATTAACCATCCCTATTCGAGACGCCACTGAGTATACGTAATACCAACATAACAGTAAATTAGTATGGCGCCAAATTCAAATTGTACTCAATACCTATCTATAATCGCCGCTGTATATCCATGCACGTAAGTACAAGGAGGCCAATGTGTGCCCAGAGAAACAATAAACTAAAATCGTTGCTTCGTTTGGTTGATGATTTAAAATATCCATCGGCTCAGCTTCAAATGTTCAAGGCCTATTTTGTAAGTTTATTTACGAAACTCGAACTTCTTTGATCTTTCGAATCCAAATTTACGATTCAAAGCGCTGAATTCAAGCCCGAAAGTTTGGGAGTTTCAGCCTGGCTTTAAGACTCAATCCAACTTCAAATTTAACTCGAATTCTTCAATCCTTCGAATTCAAATGTTTGGATTTACAATTCAAAACTGTAAATTCAGGCCAGAAAGCCTGGCTTGAAGACTCAATCCAACTTAAAATTTAACTCGAATTCTTCAATCCTTCGAATTCAAATGTTCGAGTTATTGAACCAGAATTAACGATTCAAAGCTCTGTTTTTTTTGGGGGAATTTCAACCTGGCTTGAAGACTTAACCCAACTTAAAATTTAACTCGAATTCTTCGATTTTAAATGTTCGAATTTTTGAACCAGAATTAACGATTCAAAGCGCTTTTTTCGGGGGGATTTCCACCTGGCTTGAAGACTCAATCCAACTTAAAAAATTTAACTCGAATTTTTTAATCCTTCGAATTATTGAACCAGGATTAACGATTCAAAGCTCTGTTTTTTTGGGAATTTCAGCCTGGCTTGAAGACTTAACCCAACTTAAAATTTAACTCTAATTTTTCAATCTTTCGAATTCAAATGTTCGAATTTTTGAACCAGAATTTACGATTCAAAGCTCTGAATTCAGCCCAGAAAGTTTGGGAATTTCAGCCTGGTTTTAAGCTTTAACCCTCAACCCAACTCAAAATTTAACTCGAATTTAAATGTTCGAATTTAAAATTGCCATTAATACCAAAAAGATTCAATCCACTCTTAGAATTTTAGGCTGCCTTGAAGATTCAACCCAAATCAAAACTTTAATGTTAAAAATTTAACTCTTCAATCTTTCGATAAAAAAAATCAAACTTCTTAGCAAATAATAATATTCGGAAAAGATAGAATATTAATACATCGAATATCAAGTTAGCAACTTTGACACAAATCGACAGGCATCAATTGTTTAGCCGAACATTAATAATATTTTTGGAAATTGTCATTTTTTGTAAATTATGAGATGTCCCCTTCGACTGCTCCGAAAAAGTTCTCAGCCACATCTGAATCGAATGTAATTTTCTGTAAAGCCTCTCGGTGGCATAGCGGACAAGTGTCTGCTTCACAATCGAGAGGTCCCAGGTTCGGACACAACCTTGACGAGACCTCGGTCTGGAGCACGGTTGGTGTCCGAACCTGTGTAAGTTAAAGTTGGATTAAGTTTAGAAGGCCAATTTTTTCAATTTATTCTTCAAGTTTTTTAATTTTTATTTCATGGAACACAACTAACAAATTTCTTCTGTTACAGCTTCAATGGCAGCGCTGCCTATGGCCCTTGGTTGCCTCCTGTCAGGAATCCTAATAGAAAAATGCGGTCGTAAGACGACTCAAATGATCACAGCAATCCCTTTCATCTTAGGCTGGGTAATAATTGGCATGGCATCCAATATAGAAATGATTCTCACTGGACGTTTCTTAACCGGTCTCTGCGTAGGATTGACAGGTCCAGCTTCAAGCGTTTTCATTGGGGAAACATCCGATCCCAAATATAGAGGGTTCTTATTAGCGGCAGTTTCGCTAGCGATAGCGATAGGCCTCTTCTTAGCTCACTTATTAGGAACGTTTTTATCATGGCAAATCGTTGCCTATATTAGCGTCCTTCTACCGTTAGCATGTATGGGATTAATGTTCTTCGTTCCCGAGTCACCTACTTGGTTAGCTAATAAGGGTCAACTTAAAAAAGCCGAGGAGGCTTTCTTCTGGTGCAGAGGGCACTCATTGGAAGCTGTCGAGGAGCTTGCTGCTATGATGTATAAGCAAACGGCGACTAAACAGGACAAAGTGTCATGGGCACATTTCAGAAGACCCGAATTCTGGAAACCTTTACTTATCATCAATCTTTTCTTCGTTACGACACAGTTCTGTGGAGTTAACGCCGTTGCCTTTTATTCCGTTTCCATCATGCAAGATACAGTCGGAGACGGCATGGATAAATATGTAGCCATGATGGTTATCGATACGATCCGTTTGGTGATGTCTATCGTAGCCTGCATCTTAACAAAGAAATACGGTCGACGTCCACTCACCAACATCAGCAGCGTAGGAACGGCAGCTTCCCTTGTTGCTTTGGCCTCTTACCTCTATGCTTCTAAAATGTATCCAGGCATCGCCAGTTTGTCTGCGATCCCATTGACCGCTCTGATTAGTTACATAGTCTTTGTAACCATCGGTTTGGTGCCTTTACCATGGGCAATGACTGGCGAAGTATTCCCACAAAGTCTCCGTGGTGTCGGCAGCGGTATATCTACCTCAATCAACTTCTTAGCTTTCTTCGCCGTCGTCAAAACCAGCCCTATGATGACTACTCACATGCAACCTTATGGAGCATTCTTAACTTACGGATGTGCAGCCCTTATCGGCGGTGTAGTTCTTTATCTTTTCTTACCGGAAACAAAAGGTAAAACCCTCCAACAAATTGAGGACCACTTCAAAGGCGGTGCAACAAAAGCAGCATGTAAAGATGAAAATGCAGGTGTAGTTTGATAAAGTTATTTTATGCAATTAAGATTTTTAATTTACACTGTTAAATTTCATCATGTTTATTTATTTATGATTTGATTACGTTTTGTAATTGTGGGAGATAGAAAACAAAAAGGGTACTAAGAAGATTATTACCAATTATCCAAATTATACGATTTGTGATATTAATTATTGACTATTTAAAAATGTCGAAATGCGCTTATTAGTTACAACAAAAATGGCTTTCCTGCATGAGCTATGTTTATATATATGTATATGCCGAATTGTAATTGCCTCGAGGGTATTATACATTCCCCACTGTCTTGTAAGTCTTTAATTATGCTTAATACGATAATAATTAGCGATAAGGTTAAAAAGTATTTTTAATGTAAGTATACTGATGTAAAGTTTGCTAAGTGGATGCATTTTTTGCAGTTAAGTAGTTATGTGCCAAATTATCACGCAACAATAGTGAAATTCCCAGTTTAAAAAGACAAAATGGCAAAAAGAGCATTCATTAGTGAAAAAAGTGATCATGTGATAATTATTTTAGTTACCTACTTAAGATTTAACAAATTATTTTAAATAAAATTGAGTATTTTCAACGCAGGTGTTTTGTTTATTCATCGACCGATACCAAGTAAAAAATCGCAAGGTTCCAAGGTGCAAGTAAAAATGGATACCTACAAAGAATCTTGACATCACATGTCATTTAATTTCGCTGTTTCGTATTCGTTGAATAATAGATAGATTTAGAGAAGGCCTTCGACACAGCCGAGAGAAAAGATCTGGGAGGCTTAGAAAGCCCTCCGTAAGAAGCATATATGAAAAAACAGTGAATAGAATCAGAACTGAAACAGCAATTAATAAACAGTTTATTACATTATTACCAACCCAGGAGTAAAGCAGGGGGGAATATTGAGCCCCTTACTATTCGTCACAGTGGTGGACGATATTACTAAAGATGCAAGTCGGCAACGCAGACGACTTAATACTGATGGCGTCAAGTGTCTATTGAAAGATGGAAAGAGACACTAGAAAAATATGGAATGACAATAAACTGTTAGCAGGGGAACACAGCGCATTTATTTTTGTACAAATAAGTATAATAAATATTAATTACCATTGATAAATTTTTCAAAAATATGCGGATACGAAACATTTTCATACTTTATATGTTTGGCTTCATAACCCGCGACAGCTTTGCTATCCAAACTTTTGAGGATTTCTAAATTTTTTAATAGCCTGTTCTTTAATATGACCTTCCTTACGGCGTAAATAAATTTGCACAATTTTAAATACCGCCTAAACCAAGGCTCCAAGCAGCAAACTTCCATTTTTGTAAGATCATCCTAAAACGTTGATCGATCTTTACATTATTATTAAAATTCATATGAAATTAATCACCTCATGTATACGACGTACGGCACGCTTTCGTAGAAGTACACCGGTTAAATTTGGAACGTCTTCGTTACAACTCACATCCTTAAAAATGTCGTCTTTACAATGAATTAAGCTTACCTTCGGTTGTAATTCAGTGGCGTGATCTGGGTACTGTAAAATATCGTTCGAATGCACATCAAGCTTATCTTTATTACTTAAAAGTGCTGATTTATTCCGCTCTTTGTAAATTTTGGCAGCTTCGTAAAACTCGTGCCTCTTCGCTTTGTAAATTTCGTAGTCTTCATCACGGTATAAATTTTGCGGTCCTAGATACTCACGTTCCGAGTGAACAACTGGTGCCTTAACGAGGATTTTTTTATTTATTTCGTCGATGTTATACGGCCTATTAACTTCTGACATTTTGACTTAATGCAACCAATACTTTTGTAAAAAAAATATCTGTTTATTTCGTCGCCATAATGACGGATTATTTTTACATAAGTTAACTTAGCATCTAACAATTATTAAATGTCTAAATCGTCGTCAGGATCCTCTTCGTCCCAATCATCGACGTTATCAAACTGATAAAATATTTTACTCTCACTGGCGTTTTCGCCTTCAGCCCCACTCTCCCTAAATTTAACAAATATAAAAAAGTTTTCACAACAATAACAATAACAACAATAACTTACTTCGGTAAGTACGGTAAAACGAGCGTCGATCTGGATTCCTTATCTTTATCGCCCAAACTAATTTTAAACGTTGTTAGGTTTTCTGGTAGGACCTGATTCAAATTCTCCTGAACCAATATTTTAGGATCGATTTTCTTAATTGCCTCTGTTTTCAAAATACCATTTTCGATTCTGTACTCTTCAATCTACGAATTAATTGCTTAAAATTGATCGTACAAACTACAGTCCTTTACCTGTTTAATAATTTTCCCGCTGGTTTTCCTATACGTGTATGAAACCCTTCCACTTTCTGAATTAAATTTTGGTTCTAATGTTAGCGCAAGCGTTGATAAATGTTGAAAACACTGAGAAATGCGAGTGAGATTTTCTAACATATCTAAATGTAAAACTGTTAAAATCCTCAACACATCTGCAATTACGTTACTTGTGAGATTTCTTCTAATGCGTTTTATGATACTTTTACCTTTATTAAGTAGTAATCGTTGCAAAATTTTATAAATTGTAACATGGTGGTATTGGCATATCGCATGCGACAGGGAATCAATGACAAATATGCTACCGGTTTTATTGATTCGTGAAAGCACCGTCCCTAAATCGCTTTTGTTTGCACTTGCAAGCCATCCGTTTAGGTCGTTACCGAAATTATAACAAACAACGTTCGGATGTTCTGATATTTTCTTTGAAATTTTACTAGTACAATCAAAGGCAAAATAATGGATCTTACAAGTAAGGTTTTTAAGATGACAATCGATTATATATTTTAAGATATTTTCAGCCCGTTGTTCGAGAGTATCTAAAATCATATGAAGAGTTCAAAAGGCTTATTTAAGGCTATTACTATTTCTTACCTTCTATTAATACAAACCTCGAGTAAGGTAAGTTATTTAAGTATGTGGTTAACATCCTTTAATTATTAAACTTCTACAAAAAACCATACTCCAACATAGTCAATTGTAAGGTTATGTTTAGCTTAAATGTCAAAGTCAGTCGAAATAGAATTATTAGGGGGAGAATATATCTTTCAATTAACGGGGAAGCAGAATCATTCAGAACCGATATTATACACGACGCTATAATATATGCTATTATTACCGAGGATAATGTTTGCAACACGAGCGAGCGTGCGAGCGAGTTTTGCAATTATCCGAGGTAATACTAGCCATTATAGCGAGTAGTATACTATACTTTATCCTCAACTACAAAATACTAAGAATTTTTAATTAAAATTTAAATTAAAATTTCAATGACAACATAACCTTCATTATACACCATAGACAATGATGTTACCATGACACCGTGCATAATGAAATGATGTTACCATGACACCGTGCATAATGATTTCAGTGTATAATGGATAGCATTATGAGTGAGCAAACACATGAATAATTGACAGATTATTGACTAGTCATAGATAAACTACATTTCAACTAGCAAAATTAAAATTTAATACATGTCCTTTTATGTTAGCAAACTAAAAGGTGTATTCAGACTCAGAAATTTTGTCCGGAAAGTTGACGGAGAAATTTAAACGCACCAATCAGGAGGTGTGTAGAATTTGAATCGTAAGAAGCGGCAAATTCTGCACACCTCCTGATTGGTTCGTTTAAATTTCTCCGGCAACTTTCCGGACAAAATTTCTGAGTCTGAATGCACCTTGATTGTTTGTCCCTCAGGTTTAACCAACGCTCCCCTCAAATTTTACTACCTCCATTTTGGTAAAAATTTAATTCTTGGGTTGGTACTTCGTATTTACAATTGGTACAAACGTATGTCAGTGGGTGATTCCTGACATAATTTTTTTCGTAATTGTGTTTACTAAAATGAACTTTTGTTGTCTTTTAATTTGTGCAAAATGTCAGAGAAGAGTTTAACCGTAAGTAAAAATAACAAACAAGTTCAGAAAAAGCACAAAATAAATAGTTGTTCGTATCATTCGTATAGGTTAAGTTGCTTGTCAAATGTAATTCCTTTAATATTATTATTTCTCAGGATTGTCAAAGTGATACGGAAAGTATAGAAGAAGAAATCGAGCCAAAATTAAAATATGTACGTTTGGCAAATCATTTACAACGTATTCTTTTAAAAGATGCAGTTAGTTGCATTGCAGTTCATCCAAGGGTGAGCCCACCTTATCACAACTGATAACATAAGTTAAAAATAACATTTTCAGTTCATTTGCCTTGGTTCGCACTTTGGGTTAATCTATACCCTCGACCATTTAGGCAACATAGTTGAAGGCAAAGAAATAAGGGCGCACACCGTTTCCGTAAACCAAATTTCAATAGAATCAAGCGGTGAATTTATCGCATCTTGTTCGGACGATGGAAAAATATTTATACACGGTCTGTATTCGGACGATCGTAACGACAGTGTTAACGTCGGCCGAGTTATTCAAACTATAGCGTTAGATCCTAATTTTCATAAATCTAATTCAGGCGGCCGCTTCATTATTGGTAAGTTATGAAGTGAATTACGAAACCTTACACATATCAATGTATAATTTAGGTGATCATAATCTGACATTGTATGAAAGAACCTTCCTCGGTCGTCTTAGACCAGCGGTTCTATGCGAAAGCGAAGGACTTGTACGAAGTATAAGTTGGGGTGAAAACTTCATAGCATGGTCCAGCGATATCGGTGTCAGGGTTTACGATTTAAATGCAAGATGCTCGTTGGGACTTATTAAATGGGAAAATAATCCGGGGTACGTACAAGCACAAATTTAACAAACAAATTATTAATTAACCAAAATAGGGTTTCAACGGAGAAGTTTCGTTGTAATTTACGATGGGCCGATGCTAGAACCTTGTTAATCGGTTGGGTCGATACAGTGCGGGTCTGCATAATAAGGAAACGAAGCAGCATCGAGTTGGGTAACAGAGATTTACCGGAGTATTTGGTGGATCCTGGTAAGTCCAAACGTTGCGGAAATTATAAATTTGAATTATTTGCATTGCAGTGTCGACGTTTCAAACGGAATTTTATATAAGTGGAATAGCACCGTTGGACCATCAGTTGGTCTTATTAGGTTTCCCGAAGGAAGTGGATTCGAATCAGAAGTCACTTCGACCTCAGCTTTACATCGTTGAATATCGCGATAATGATTATGTGGATATTTGTACGGATAGTTTGTCGTTACGTGGCTATGAGGAATACACGGTTAATGATTATCACTTGGACGTTTTGATCGAGGAAAATAGGTTTTTTATAGTGGCACCGAAGGATGTGGTAATTGCAAGTCCGTATGATTTGGACGACCGAATACAATGGCTTATACAGCATGGGTGAGTAGTAAATCTTTCAATGACGAATAATAAAATATACATAATTGAAATTTCACAGTAAATTTGAAGAAGCACTCAATGCTATCACACAAGGTAACGGAACCCGAGAAGCACGATACACGGTTGAATCTGTTGGCATAGCTTATTTGGATCATCTGCTTAGTAAATGTTTATACGATATGGCTGGAAAATTGTGTCTTAATATTTTCGGACACAAAAAGGAAGTGTGGGAAGAACAAATTTTCAAGTTTGCAACTGTACACCAACTCAGGTAATTTGTAGTTTCGATCCAATCTTTCTATCATTAAGAGCGCTCCAGAGCAGATGACTTTCAGAGTGGTTTCCACCAATATGCCCAAGTCAAAACTCTAACGAAGCCTGGTGGAATACGGTTAACAGTATTTTATATAAAAATATGAGTAATTTTGGGACAAGTAGACGACGTAATAATTACAAATAAATCCACAATTGCTAATCAATAAATTTAATAAAAATTCCACAAAAGTTGCCAGTAAAGTAATTATAAAAGTGGATAAAGTAAAGTACGAGTAAACAAAATAGTGGTAGCAGTCACGGCAACGTACGTTTATCAATCGTATTTTTGATTTTGTGAGGAATATTCAAATTTACGCGTTTAAGCTTCGTCAATAATTGTTATTTTTTTTAACATTCAATCGTAATTGAATTATAGCAAACCGCAAAGGTCTCGCAAGACATTATTATTATTTATTGTATTATTATGTTAGCAAACCGCAACGTCGACGAACTGAGCTCATTTCCCGAATGCGTCTTTAATGATTTAGTTTAAGATTAATCCTTGCGAACCCTCAGAGGGTAGATTTTCGTTTAATTACGATCTTGTGTTAATTTGAACATTACATTTGGACTTTCGTTTAATTACGAAATTGTCTTATTTTGAACATTCCATATAGATTTCGTTTAGTTAGATTTCATTTGGTTACGAACTTGGTTATTTATTTATTATTTTATTAAGATAACAATTAATTTCAGTCATGGTATGTATCGTTCTGCTTATGAGTTAATATATGTCCTATTTCGTTAATTACAAAGCCTTGCGTTTTATTATCAAGTCAATTAACTTTGGGGGTCTATTCTTCAGGAGATCCGACTGAAGACAGTTTACTTTATTAGGATCTGGCGCCCAAAGAACATCGTTAGTTTAGATTATTTAGTGAGCACTATTGAATTTGAAACGCTCCTTCTAGTTTAAAAACAGACAGTATTGGTCTGTTTTTCAGGTGTTCCTCATCTTTCCTTCCTATCCTTCTGACTTCTTGTACTTCTTTTTCCATATCAATTTTGACATCTATATCCCTAAGGATTACTCTTATTTTTTTCTTTTAATTCCGTTAGAAATAATTTTCCTTAGTCAGTACTCTGAACCGCTCTTAAAACAATTATTAACCCCTTCTTTTTTTACATTTTAGATCGGTGAGTCCTTATATTCCTCGTTCAGCCGAATGCACGCTGGATCCGCACATGTACGAAATGATTTTATATGAATATCTTAAACTAGACTCTCAAGTATGCGAATATATTTTATAAAGAATTTAATTTTAATTCACATTATTTATTGTAGGGTTTTTTGAGTTTAGTTAAAGAATGGAATCCTTCATTATATAACACATGCGCAGTGATCAACGCCGTCTTAGAACATTTATTGGTCTGCGATACTGACCGAAATATCTATTTAGAAGCGCTCGCTATGCTTTACAGTTATGAAAAGAAATACGACAAAAGCTTAAGCATGTACTTACAGTAAGTAAATACAATCAACTATTTCCACCAAATTTACTCAACGTACAACCTTTGCAGGTTAAAAAATAAGGACGTATTTAACTTAATTCAAAAGCACAACTTATACAGAGTTATTCATGACATGATCGTTGACTTAATGGATTTAGATCATGAAAAAACCATCGCATTATTATTAGAAAAGAACCGAATTTCTTCGGAAGTTGTGGTTGAGAAACTTAAGAATCACGAATTACAATTATATAGGGTAAGTTGCTGCCGTTACCGGGGGTTACAAAACCCAATTTACGATGTCTTTTTTTAGTATTTAGACGCTTACGACAAAATAAATTCCCAAGGGCAGTACCATGGCAAATTAGTAAAATTATACGCGGTTTTCGCACGTGATAAACTTCTACCGTTCCTACGAAGATCGGATCATTACCCGATACAAGAAGCGCTCGATATCTGTCAGAAAGAAAAATACTACCCTGAAATGGTTTACTTGCTCGGTAAAATAATTTGTGGTGCCTAGTCGAACACCAAACTTATTTTTATGTGTTAAAGGTCGAGTTGGAGATACGAAAGAGGCGCTTGAATTAATAACAAAAGAACTGAAAGATATGCAACAAGCGATTGAATTTTGTCAAGAGCACGACGATCCGGATTTATGGAATGATCTTATCAATCATTCACTTGATAAACCAGGTTTGTGTTTGCAACGAGAGTGATGTTAAGAGGTTTAATGTTTCGTTTTTAGATTTCATCACGTATTTGCTGCAGCACATAGGCACCTATGTGGATCCGACTGTTTTAGTGGAGAAAATAAACAAGGGGCAGAAGATTCCTGGGCTTAAGAATTCCTTAGTTAAAATGCTTCGCGATTATAATTTGCAGGTAAGGTGGTAACAAGTTGCATTGTAAATGTTAACAAATCCATTAGGTGCATTCACACTTCCACTTACCATAAAAATTTCAACCATGTAAGTCAAATAGTTTACCAATAATATTCCTTCTAAGCAGATCATGTATCTGCTCTGCTTCGGAATTCTATTAAGTGTAAAATTTAAGCGTGTTAATGTGAAATTCCTAGTGAAACTCCGTTATGGAAATGTAAAATGTGTTGAGGGAATGTTTATTTAATAACTCAAGTTTACAAGTGGTTTGAAAAGTTTAAACAGAGGAAGGAAGCGATCCAAGCATCCTCTCCTTTCATCGTCCCTGTCCTTGCAGCGCAAAAACTGACAATAACCTCTAAAAAGTTGGTGAAATTGTTTGGAAAGATCATAGCATGAGCATTCGAGCAATTGCTGAAATAGCTAACAAGGTAAAAAAACGACTGGACAGATTTCACATGGCGATATTAGTGCGAGTTGCTGAGCAAAAGACAACTCCAATGAACATTAATTTGTACTGATGTCCTTGGAAACATTGAAAATGCGTCGAACTTTTTAAGTATGGTCACTAAACTAAGCTGCAGTCCCAGTTCACTAAGAATCAAAAAATCATCAACCAGTAAATTAGAATTTAATGCAATGATTATTTTAGTTTGGATATCTAAGGAATTATTCACATTGATTGGGTGTCTGAATGTTAGATGGTTATTAACCAGGCCTACTATCCACAGGTTTTAAACTTCATAAACAAATAAAAGTAAGACCGGAACTGTGAAAAAACAAATGAATCTTTCACCAACATGTCGGCATGTAATTTTGACGGTAAAAGTTGATGTACGCATTTTACATGTTCGAATGGAATTGAAAGTGTTGTTTACATCTACTTAACAAACGTAAAAGCACAGGTAGCTGATAGTACAGAGCAAACAAATACATCTACTAAAAAGCAGATTGACTTACATAGACTTCTACGGTTCTAAAATTTATGTTGGCACTACCATTGCTGATTAGTATTTTCAACTGACATGATAATTCAGGCAAGTTACGTATGTGTTCAATGATGGGAAAAAAACGTTAATCATTTATGCTTATTTGAAGACTAATAAAAAAAGTCGTATTTTGTTATGACTTCTGGTATAAAGAAAATTGGAAATGTTCAAAGAAGAAATGTCAAGAATGCACCTGTTGACGGACGGACGTCAAATAGCGTGCCTCCTAAATACCAAGACGAGTCTGAATGTTTAGGCCTCAATCTGCCTACTCCTAAACACCTGGATTGAGCTCGAGGATGAAACTGATTTCTCAGGTCGAAGGGCTCTGCTTATAAACCCTTCGAGCGGCGTGAAGCCAGCGGTGATTGGTTGTCGGGTAGCTGGTCCTGCGTGAGGTGTGGTCCTGCGTGAGGTGATTGGGTAACATTATCTCAACCAACTACACCGACTAAAGGCTTGAGACAAGGCTGCTGCCTATCATCAACCCTTTTTAAAATATACATTAACGAGATTCTTAAAGAGTGGCAAAACAAATGTGGTGGTATGGGCATAAACATAGACATACTTAACTATTTGTGGATGACCAGATTCTAATAGCTGGAGACGAATATGATGCAGACTACATGGTGAGAAAAGTCACAAAAGTATACAACAAGGCCGAACTGAAAGTGAACCTACCTAAAATGAAATATATGGTAATTAATGGCGATACAACAAAGTTAAAAATAGAAGAGGGATCATCAAAGTCTGCAGAGAATATAAATATTTACGGGTAACGATTCGCAAAGAAGGGGCAAGCAAACGAGAAATAACAAATAGAATAAAAATAAATTGAACCGAATTATGGTAAAAACATATTAGAAGTAATACAAAATACAGAATACATCAGATGATTATTCAGAGCATACTGCTGTATGGAGCAGAGACTTAGGAAATAACACAATGAGATAGACAGAAACTGGATTCTGTCGAAATGGACTTTCTAAGAAGAAGCTGCAGAGTGTCAAGGTTGAAAAGGGTAACAAATGAAGATAAAAGAAGTTAGAGCTTTTTGCGTTATATTCAAATACGACGTAGATGTTGCAGTTTACATTTAATATAATCTTAATATCTAACAGAAATTTTGAACCATCAGTGAATTTACTCATATTTTTTCAGGTATCTGTACAAGAAGGCTGCAAAAAAATACTGGTTTCTGACTACTTCAATTTACACGATAAATTGGTGCGAAGTCAACAGAAAGGTATTGCCGTTTCGGACGAAATCGTATGTGGCGCATGTCATCGACTTATAATAATGCGAGGTAAGCATTTATTAGTTTACAGTTTGAATCAAAATGAAAATGAGTTTCTAATTGCAGATCTGTCAAGAATATGCAATATAATAGTATATAATTGCAAGCACTGCTTCCACGAGCAGTGCGTCCGTAGTACAACTGCCAATTGTGGCATTTGTCATCCTACCAAGAAAACGTAGCACTGGCTACCTGCTACAATCTTTATTGTAAGTATTACATGCTTCATTTCAAAATTTTCGTCAAAAGTAAATACAACGATTTGGTTCTTTTTCATTCATTCATTCCAGCAACCACTGTTCTGCATGCATTGTGGATAATATTGCATAAAATGGTTAACAGTAAATTCGAGAATATCGTCCGGTTTCATCAGTAACGTAGTTTTAACATAATCGGCCATCATGTTTTTAAATTCAGGGTGATCGTCGAGATACGATTTTATTTTCATGGCACATGTAGTCTACAATATTTAAAATATAATCGATTTCCGCCGGCTTTCGTTAGCGCATGAAAAGCATGCAAATTGTAAAACTCCTACCTTAGAATCCAGGAACTTGGAAAATAGCTGCATATCTGTTTCCCAAACCTTCTCCAACAGCAGGTGCTCATTTCCCGCTGGCTTTTTGTTGTCGATGTAAGCCAAAGGATTTATTTGCAGAATGTAATCGCAGTCAATCCATTCCTGTTTCACGATTTGCCCTGTAATAAAAAATTCACACCTTTAAACCTGTTCGTTGTTTACGTATTCTTTCAGTAAATTTTACCCTGCAGCGTTAAAATAGTAATGCAGCGATGAGTGATGCCACATTCTTCAATTATTGTTCTATAAATTTTACATAAATCTAATTTTTGTTCGTTTACAAGTCCACTTTCAGGGCCAAAGCATTCCTGAAAAATGTGTTTAAAAGCTTAATTTTAATTGTTTTTCGATTTAAAGTTGTGCTTAATCGCGGCTGGAGTCAGACTGTTGGTGTTAATATAATCAAACTAGAAATTAATATAAATTATGTAAGATCAATATACCTTTGTAAAATGTCAATGTAACGTTAGTAACGTGTGTGTTTAAATTGATAACAAAATAATTGATGTTAATAAAATGTTTAATTACAAACATCCACATTCTTATTCAAATTTGCCTAATTAAATCTCATCAGGTTATGGTGCCCAGGGCGTAAATAGCAACCCCTCAGTTTTAGTGCGAATTGTGATTTAAGACAGTGTTTTGTGCGGCTCCGAAAAATGTCACACAACAGCATGATTTCAGTTGAGAAACTGACAGGACGTGATAATTATGCTACGTGGAAGTTTGGTATGCAGGCTCTGTTGGAACACGAAGATCTTTGGGACTGCGTGAATGGCACCGATACCAACGATGCCAAGAAAGTCTCGCGGGCTCGAGCAAAGATCATACTAGCTGTGGATCCAATAAACTACGTTCACATCCAGGATACCAAGACTGCCAAGGAAGCTTGGGAAAAGTTAAACCAGTCATTTGAAGACTCAGGGTTAACACGTAAGGTAGGCCTATTACGTACTTTGGTAACGACACAGTTAGAGAAATGCAGTTCAGTCGATGCCTATGTAAATATCATAATTACTACCGCCCATAAGTTGAACGGACTAGATTTCAAAGTCAGCGATGAATGGGTAGGAACTCTATTACTTGCTGGTCTACCAGATCCCTACCGACCAATGATCATGGGGTTAGAAAGTTCTGGCACAGCAATAACAGCCGATTCAATTAAAACGAAGCTATTACAAGACGTGAAATTGGACGATATCCGTGGCACAGGCTCTGAAACTGCACTGTACTCTAAAAATGTACAAAATAAAAAGGCTGGCAGCTATAATAGCAAACGTAAGCCTCGTTGTTATGCATGCAATAAATATGGCCATTATGCAAGCGACTGCAGAAACAAAAAATCCAAAGAAACGAAGAAAGAAAGCAGCAATGAAAAATCGTTTTATGCAATGTACACAGCATCTGAAGCAAAGAACGATCTAGAATGGTACCTCGATTCATGTGCGTCAAGTCACATGACAGCAAATAAAGTTTGGATAGAAAACGGAAGAGATTGTGTAAACACAACAGTCACTGTAGCCAACAACACCAAGATGAATGTTGATCTAGTTGGAAATGTGAGGATTCCAGTGGCAACGAATGAAAAAATTACAGCAAAAGACGTGCTATATGTACCAGAAATTACAGCAAATTTGTTATCAGTCAGCAGAATAGTAAATCAGGGCTGGAACGTTACATTTAGCGAAGACGGGTGTAAAGTTTTTTCAGGTGATGGACAAATATTAGCAACAGCATCTCAGGAAAATGGAATCTATAAACTAGACAGACTGCAAAAGGATGAAAAATCCATGTTATTAACCCAATCGGAGAACCACAATTTATGGCATCAAAGACTAGGTCATCTCGGCAGCAAAGGTATGAAAGAACTTAATAATTTAGTGCATGGTTATTATATAAATAATTGTGATGATAAGCCTTGCATTTCATGCATAGAAGGTAAACATTCCAGGAAACCTTTCAAACCGAGCAAAAGCACCACAAAAGAATTACTAGAATTAGTTCATTCCGATTTATGTGGCCCAATGGAAGAAACGTCATTCAGTGGTGCCAAATACTTTATGACTTTTATCGACGATTATTCTCGAAGGGTTGTAGTATATTTCTTGAAATCAAAAGATGAAGCAACACAAAAGTTCGTAGAATTCAAAGCTACAGTAGAAAACGAGACAGGAAAAAGAATTAAAATTCTCCGAAGTGACAACGGCAAAGAATATGTAAATAACGAGTTTGAAAATTTACTGAAGAAATCAGGCATAAAACGCCAACTTAGTGTCCCTTATAGTCCGCAACAAAATGGTCTCGCCGAACGGACAAACAGAACCATTGTAGAACGAGCCAGAAGTATGCTGTTTGGTGCATCTCTTTCCAAAAAATATTGGGCCGAAGCAACAGCAACTGCTGTATACTTGATAAACAGATCACCAAATCATGCTATCGATAAAACTCCACACGAAATGTGGACTGGAAAAGTACCAGACATTAGTACCTTAAAAGTGTTCGGGTGCAAAGCTATGGCATACATTCCGAAAGAAAAGAGAAAGAAATGGGATGTGAAATCAGCCAGTTATCTATTCATGGGATACTGCGAAGGTACAAAAGGTTATCGACTCATCGATCCACAAAGCAGTAGGATAACAGCGAGTCGAGATGTGATATTTTTCGAAGGCGAGTTCACGACAACTAAACAGGACGAAGTAAATAAACTGCAAATAGAGCAAGAAAAGCCAAATTGTCATTTCTTTGTAAAATCCGTAGAGAACGGAAAACAGAGAGTCGATACTTCTGAATCAAGTATTTTAACCACAGAACCAGAAGCAAAAGTTCAAAACAACAGTGAAGAGCCTGTACGAAGATCAGAAAGAATCCACAAACCTAAGGATATTGGAGAAGACTTTGTAACATATTTAACCGAAGAATTTACCCCTGATCCGCAAACAATGGACGAAGCGTTACAAACCACAAATAAAGATAAATGGATAGAGGCGATGAAAAGTGAATACAAGTCGCTATTAGACAATAATACCTGGGAAAGTATATCAGTGGGAGACGTTCCAACCGACAAACAAATATTGGACACGAAATGGGTTTTTAAAACCAAGCAAAACTCTCAGGAACAACTAAAATTCAAAGCGAGGTTAGTTGCAAGAGGTTATGCTCAGATTGCAGGAGTAGATTACTCTGAGACATTTTCCCCCGTAATCAGGTATGGATCGCTCAGATTCTTGTTTGCATTGGCGACGAGACTAAATATGCATATACATCATATGGATGTCGACACTGCGTATTTGCAAGGCGAACTTGAAGACGAAGTATATATATATCCACCAGAAACATTCGATAGTGAAAGAAATGACTTCAAAGTGTTTAAGTTAAAGAAAGCGATATACGGTTTAAAACAAAGTGGACGTGCGTGGAACAAAAAACTCGATAGTGTGCTAAGAGACATGAGTTTTAATAAATCGAAAAGCGACCAATGTGTATATTGGAAAAACCATTACAACAACGATATTGTAATAATTGCGGTTTATGTCGACGATTTACTGTTATTTTCAAGTGACGAGAAACTAATAACTGAAAATAAAAAGTGTTTACAGCAGGCATTTAAAATAAAAGACTTAGGGTATGTTACCACTGTTTTAGGTATGAAAATAGTACGTGATCACGAGGCTGGAACATTAAGCATTAACCAGAAGTCGTACATCAAACAGATACTTGAAAGATTTAACATGTCTGAGTGTAAACAAGTGAAAACACCTTTTGATCCAAATCAGAAGTTAGGAAAGGACTCCGAACCTGTAGATCCGACCGAAATTAATGAAATGAAAAAGGTACCATACAAAGAAGCTGTCGGAAGTTTATTATTCCTCTGCCAGACATCCAGACCCGACATAGCATATGCGACTGCTATGTGCAGCCGGTTCTGTCACAATCCGGGCAGAGTTCACTGGACCGCAGTTAAAAGAATATTACGTTATCTCAAGGGTACCAGTGATCAACACCTACAATATAAAAGAAATGGTGAACCAGAAATTAAAGGTTATAGCGACTCTGACTGGGGCAACGCAGAGAATGAAAGACGTTCTGTAACGGGCTATGTATTCACATTCCAGGGTGGGGCACTCTCATGGTGCAGCAAAAAACAGTCTACAGTTGCACTATCTACAACTGAAGCCGAGTACATGGCATTATCGGCAACAACGCAAGAATGTTTATTGTTAAGAAGCTTGGCCAAAGAACTATTTCCAGAAATAACCAGCAAACCCACAGTAATATATTGTGACAACAAAGGTGCTATAGATCTGTCAAAGAATGGCAACCATCATTCGAGAACTAAGCACATTGATATTCGACATCACTTTATAAAAGAAAAGATTGATAATGGAGATGTAAACATTATACATATAAGTACAGAAGACATGGTGGCAGACGCACTAACAAAGGCAGTTCATGGACCCAAGATTGACTTCACCAAGCAAAGCATTGGGCTGGTTTAGAGTTACGGTATAATTTCAGTTTAAGGGGAGGTGTTAATATAATCAAACTAGAAATTAATATAAATTATGTAAGATCAATATACCTTTGTAAAATGTCAATGTAACGTTAGTAACGTGTGTGTTTAAATTGATAACAAAATAATTGATGTTAATAAAATGTTTAATTACAAACATCCACATTCTTATTCAAATTTGCCTAATTAAATCTCATCAGTTGGCTTAACTGGTAATTTATAATCTGAGGCCGTCATGGCATTATCAAAATCAAACCATAACGGCGCCAAGCACTCAACAGCTTATCCCCATGCTCAACAAGATTATGAATTCACTCAAACTCTCACCAAATATAAACAACACATTCAGGCAATTTCCCGTTCAGGATATACGCCAATTTTCAAACACTGCACCACCTATCAACAGCATCAAACATCACTAGCATCCCACAACACAGAAAGGCAAGTAGTCATTAATAAAAAACGTGGCCGACGAGATAACATAGATAAACAAGACCAAACAACCTAAATCCTACAAATCGCTTTAACCCCCAAGAGCAAGAACCGAACTCCTCCAAAAAAACTGAACCAAAACCTCCAGTGATATTTGTTTCGGATGTCAAAACGACTGAGCCCTTGGAAACCGTAGCTAAAGATGAGTACACACTAAAAGTTCTTTCCAATGATGAAATCAAAATACAGTAATTAGAAGGCTACGAATAACTCGAAGAGCTATGGGGTGAGGGACAGACACTGAAATGAATGGATAGGGCAAAGTAGCCAAATATAAACGGAGCTGGGCAGGACATCTTCTAAGAGCAGAGGATAGGTGGATAAATAGGGTTTTGTATTGGAGACCACGAGAGGGACGAAGAAGCATCGGCTGACCACGGAAGAGATGGAACGACGATATTAATTAATTATTGGAAAACGTTGACCAAGGATAGCAAGGGATTGTAATTTATGGAACGATAGAGGGGAGGACTATATCCAATATTGGATTCAAAGAGTCTGAGGAGGAGGAGGGCAACAAAGTCAATTAGTACCTGTTAAACTAGATTTAAGCTTAATACGGATGCTCTACCTACATGCCAATGTCAATATGAGACAGATCGTAGTGTAAACCAATAATAATTAAAATAAGATGCTTACATAAACGTTACGACACATATCTCCGTTGATATATATAGCAGAAAGTTCAAATGATCCTATATATCTTGTTATAGCGAGATATCGCATTAAAATAAAATTAGCGCCTTCTCCAATTAAATGTTGTGTTTTCCCCATGCTGTAATATTTTTTTTCTTCGAGTTTCTCATACGAGCTTGTATGTTTGATAAAATAACGTCTCGGTTGTAATGCGCAATATAACGTCTTCTCGTTTATTGTATCAGATTCCTTATAAAATCTAAACAGGTTTCAACACTGAATGTTATTACTAATTACCTAATTACTAATTGAAAATGTACTCTGTTCTTTTTTCTTCCAGTGTATGGAAGTTCCTATCAACCCAAGCCGTAATTCGGGAACCTCCCATATGTCCTTCGACATCAAATTGAGAAGAGACGTGCACCAAAAATTTACAATTGGTGCGCTCGTATTGGGGTTTAATAAATTTAATGAAATCTTCTAATTCTGGATTGGATTGCGTTTCTACGAGTATTTTCTCGGCTGATACATTTGTTTCAGATTATTTAAAATTAATGCATTTTGTGCTTAAATTACCTGAGTCGTGAAGAGTCTTTGGACTTAAATTTTCACTACCGCATAAAGTACGATTGGCATTTAATTTCGTTGTTATAAATTCGATGAGTCTTTGTTCAAGACCGATGTCTTTCCTGTAAATTGGGTTCTTACCCTTTGCTTTTTGAATATCAAGGCAAAGTCCGCCGACTATTTTTGGAATATATGAGTTTCCGTCGTGGTTTAAACAGCTAACCATTAGTTTTTCACGAAATGTTAGCTTGTCGTACATGTCATCGTCTAAAATTTAATGTACAAATCAATTTATGGAATTTAGATGCAATTTTTAGGTAATTATATTGTTTTTAGTGCTAAATAAAAGTAAAGATTATGAAGCCTCGTAGATAGACAAATTAAAAACATTCAATACTAATTCCTTGGGTGCTGTAGGAATTTTCTAATTGTTGTAATGATAATAATAACAAAGGACTGTGTAGCATAAGTATGTATTAAAATGTAGCGATGTAGTTATTGTGCAATGTATTGTGTGTATATAATCATAAGCAGCTACCTGTTCATGTGGCTTTTACGTGTTTTTTTATACCATTGGACTAAACTTAAGTTACATAAGGCTGTATTTTGTTAGTGAGCTCCACGAACATCAAGTATAATCCAAATAAAAATTGCTCACAAATGTGATTATTTAAGTCTTTAAGTAAAGTGCACAGATTATTTTGTTATTGTAACATATTTATCCAAAATATATTTATTACCTAATAGATTTATTATTTTGTATTTGCATCACTGACCTATAAAGAAGTCCGGTATGACCGAAGAGAGATCAAACAAGAGAAACTGATTATGAGCTTTAAGTTTCGCTTGAAATTCTTCGATAAGTTCTGCTCTGTTTGTAATATTTGTAATAATCTGATCTAAAAAGCTACGCACATACAATAAGCCGGACTGTTGACCCTTCACTCCTTCTTCATCATTTGTTGTAACTTCTTGTGCTTCCAAATATTTTAAAATAGCCTCAGTTATGGTTTCAGGTGAATTTTCATTCCAATCCATCATCACAATTTATACTTTAATTCAAAAACGATAAAATGTTAAAAGTTTGAATTTTGTTTTGTTATTTGACAGCTGATAAATACTCGCCATCTACGTGAAAACATCTGCATCAACGAGGTTTGTACCCAGGGACAAGGGTTTGTATCGCCGCTTCAAAATAGTGAATTGCTGAATAGCTCGGAAGTAAATATTTGTGCAAAAATTAAATATCTATAGTGCATCTCTCACCTAACACTAAACATGGTAAGACCTTTTAAAATTCATTAATTGAATCGTAATCGTAAATAACTTAGTTCAAAACGAGTATTAAAATTAATTTAACGTAGAAGTTAGGTTATGTACTGGTGACAAAGCGGTATTCAAAGCTAGTTTTATTAACGATTCAATATTATTTCAGTCGATTCTAACTTACAATGGAAGTGCAATGGTTGCAATGAAAGGAGACAAGTGTGTTTCGATTGCCACCGATAAACGCTTCGGTATTCAAGCACATACTGTATCGATAGATTTCCCAAAAGTATTCGAGATGGGTCCACACTTATACCTTGGTTTGCCTGGTTTAGCAACGGATATACGAACAGTGTTCGAAAAACTGCGTTTTAGAAAGAACTTATTTGAACTTAGAGAAAATCGCAAAATGTCACCGGAAGTATTCAGCGCTATGGTTTCCAATATGTTATACGAAAAACGTTTCGGTCCTTTCTTCGTTGAACCAATAGTTGCCGGATTAAACCCACAAACTTTCGAACCTTACGTATGCAACATGGATTTAATAGGATGTCGTAATGAGCCTGAAGATTTTGTTACTGGCGGATCTGCTTCGGCACAATTGTTTGGTATGTGTGAAGCATTATGGGAACCTAATTTGGGACCTGAAGATCTTTTCGAAACTACATCACAAGCTTTAATTAATGCTTTTGATAGAGATGCTATTTCAGGTTGGGGCGCTACTGTTTATATAATGTAAGTTAACTTTTGTATTCTTTGTGTGCATGAAAACATTAACCCCTTTTTAATTTTCAGTGAAAAAGATAAGGTAACGACACGCGATTTGAAGACACGTATGGATTGAGAACAAGAAAAATTGGTGTTATATATTATAATTCACGAAATATTTAATAATAAATAGGTAAAATTAATTCCAGCTATTTTTTTTACATTGATTCAAAGTATTGTTTCAATTTTCCAAATAAAAGTATAAAATTTTCTTTTGCTTTTTATTATAATAAACGGAGAAGAATTATGTGCATATTCATTTAATTGTGGTTAAACCTGCGGCGGTTTTTAAACCAGAATTATGTATTTGACTTGAGCTGGACTTCGTAATGTAATGCCAGTAATCGTTAATTAGTACAGAATAATGAGCAGGAAGTCGAGGTGCTCATATTTTTTTGTGAATCTTTGTTGCTTTACAGATCAGTATGGGAAACATTTACACCGTAATACAAACCGCTTGCACACAAAGACAAATCAGAGTTCTTGAACCATATTACCAGGGCCAGCCCAAGGTCACAGCAAAGCAACCAATCTTGCATTTGATTTTGTCTGTTGCAACATGTCGAGTGCAGTGCGGCGGCATTCCTCACACGCCGAACTTTATACATCGAGTCATGAAGATTTATGAAAATGCAACCCTTGCATTTTAAAGCATGACCTACATGGTGACTATGTGGAGGTGGTGCATTGTCCATAGCCGTTCCAGCCTTCTTGTATTCAATTCCAATGTGTATCACATTTTAAACACGAGAGTTATAAGCTTCTTATAATTCTCATTCATTTTAACAAATTCACCACAATAGTTTGACATTGGCATTACAAATTGCTTTTGTAATAGATAAAATAGTTCTAGCCAAAATTTTAAAAAGTGTTTTTCCTACCGTAACGGTGAATATGAGTAATTTTGAAACACACAAGTATATTATTTAGAAACGCATTAATTTAATATACTAAAATAGAATATTAATAAGAACAGGGTTTGACAAATCCACTCTACTAGAAAAAAAAATTTTCAGTTTGCGAGGAAAAGTTACAATGAAAATATAATAATTCACTTAAATAACAATCTTCTGAAGAATGTTGTTTCAAATAAGTTGGTTATAATAGTCAGCATAGTTTTTTTATTTGTTTAGAAAGGAAGGAACAAATAATTGTATTATAAAATGGATTTGTATGTATTGTATTCAAAATATTTTATAATCTTTTATTGTTGATCTGTGGCATGCCGTCCATGGAAGCACTGCTTCCGTTGCCTTCATTCATAAGGCACAATAATATAATTTATTAATTTTAACGTAGACTACTGAAACAAAAATTAAATTAATAACTTATAATGTTTTGGCTTATGAATGAAGGCAAGGGAAGTGGTGCTTTCATCACTTCCATGGACCGCATGCCAGTATTGTTGATATATATACAGGGTCGCATTTAGGGGAGAGTGTTCCACAGTGAAACATGTTCCACGCTGAAACAAATCAATTATAATTTTAAATAAGTGCGGGAATATACTGGCGCCACCTTCCCGCGGAAGTGCATACTTTATAACACATATTTCTGTAATTTTAGTTCGCTTCGAGCCGCCATTGAGTAAAGGTTGCAGAAAGTTTGTTTAGTGGTGGTTAAAGTAAATTTTGTGTATAACATTATAAACCAGGCAGTGGCGGCTGGTCCATAAGCGCTGCGACACTGCAGCACCCCCAGAACAAAATATGGAAATTAATTACCTATTAAATTTGTACTTGAAAATATCAATAATATAACAATCATTCAATATTTTGCATAATTATTACATAAATTTAATTAATTAAACCGCTTTTAAAGGGAATTATTTTAACCGAAGCTGTAGATTCCATTCAGAGACGCTGCGAAATGTACGTACGTCGCGTCGAAGCAAGTGCCGCGGAGTTCAGAGACGCTGCGAAATTAATAGTGTCCAAAACTCTCTGCAAGTTCCGCGCAGGCTTGTTTGTTCTATAACACACGATAATAAGCAGCGCGACGCTGCTGGTCTGTACAGTGTACAGCGTCATCATTGTTCGCCAGGAATTTGTAAGCATATAATAACGGGCCCGAAATCTGCTGTCTTAGCAGCGTCAGCTTATTTGTAATTTAATTTGTATGTTTTTATTCAGAGCGAATTAATCTTTCATATAGGTACGTAGGATAATATTCTGTTTTGTTTTTCTAACATTTAAATATTTGTTACAGAAAAATACAATTAAATATGTAATAAATATTATTTTAAATACGTTATGATGGGTGACATGGGTGTTACTGTTGAATATGTTAAAAAAATTACATTTTCCCAATTGTCACTGCCTGAAAAAATTGAAATAAAAAGTAAAGGTCGATGTACTCCAGATGTTATTATTTTATTCTAGAAAAGAATTTCACAACTTTAATGGCTTACTTGCATTATTAAATCTATTAACTGAAGAAAATGTGTCAAGGGTTTTTACTGAAACAATCAAACTTATAAAAATATATACAATTCCTATGACTACAGCAGAACCGGAAAGATGTTTTTCAACTTTAAAAAGGACAAAATCATTTTTAAGAAATAATATGAAGCAAGAACGATTAACTGCTCTGTCGATGATTTCCATTGAAAAAAGCATGATTTCAAAAATAAAAAATATTAATGAAAAGGTGATCGAAAAATTTTGTGAAGCTAAAAATCGCAGAATGGATTTTATATTTAAATAAGAATTCTTTTTATTTCGTTTAATTCGTTTTATTTCCTGTAAGCTTATTTTTTTATAAATTGAGTAGTTGAGTACAATTTCGATTTGTTTTGTTTTATTTAAAATGCACCTTAAAAATATCAGGGATCGTTACTGGTATGTAAGTATATTTTGAAAGCTGCAGCACCCCCATTATTTCAAGCCACGAGCCGCCACTGAAACCAGGTATGTTTTACATTTATGTTTTTTTATTTGATCTCGATATTTTCTCATGATTAATAGGCATATACCAGTTTCTTAAAATGGTTGATATTTCTTCACCGTATTTTAATTACAGAAATTAATTTTAGTTATGTTGTGCAGTGGTCCACAGTGAAACAGTGGTAATGGGGCACATTGAAACATGTTTCACTGTCACTGTTTATTAACAGCACCAAGAAACGCTAATATCTTTTTATTTCTTTTTAAGTAGGGTATTGCAATTGGTGTGAGTTATTTAAAAAATGGCTTTTTATTTAATTTGGATGAGACTGGAACGGCCACAGTCCAAGCTCCTCCAAAAATTCTGGCTAAGAAAGGGATGAAACAGGTGTCCCAATGCACCAGTGGTGAAAGAGGGATTCTAGTGACAACATGTAGCACAATTTGTGCTGCTGGGTATGCTTTGCCGCCGGCCATGATATTCCCGAGGGTCTATTTTAAAGAAATGATTATTAAAGATGCTCCAACTGGTAGGCTTGGGTTAGCAACACCGACGGGATGGATGAACAGAGAGTTGTTTCCCAAAGTAATGGCACATCTTATCAAACATTCCTACAGTTCAGTCGATAATCCTAGTCTTCTTATCATAGATAACCATGACAGCCATTTATCCATCGAAACACTGGATCTTGCAAAATCAAATGGTGTCACTGTACTAACATTGCCCCCGCATTGTTCAATGAAATTACAACAGCCTTTAGATGTAGCTGTGTTTTCGTCTTTTAAAGCACACTATAATAACGCAATACAACATTGGCTTTTAAACCATCCAAGTATTCCAGTTACCATATATAACATTGCAAGCTTTGTAAAAATTGCTCATGAGAGATGGAGAGATCTATGATACCAACAAACATCCTTTCTGGATTTGGAAAGACGGGTATTTTTCCATATGATCCCGAGATATTTACAGATAACGATTTCCTTTTATCTACTGTAACAGATCGACCAGAACATTCTGAGCAGCCAGCAGAACAAGATGCACATCCGGATAACATGCCAAACACTAGTGACAGTGTAAGGATAATAGAAGAAAATCAGAATCTAAATAACTCTGCATTTGTTTCTCCACAAATTCTACGTGGCTATCAAAAGCCAAACAAAGAAAGATTCAAAAATCCCGAAAGCAAGGCAAAACAATGATAGCAACCGACACTCCTGAAAAAGAGGCACTAGCTGAGAAAGAATTGGGTAAGAAGAAAATAAAGAAGTCTGCAGTTAAGAAGGTGAAGAGAAATTTAGGTAAAGATAAATCCAGCGATGAAGAAGAAGAATGGCAAGAAACATCAAGTGACTCTGAATGGGAACCTGAAGAACCACTTCCAGCCTTAGATGAGGAGTTAAGCAGAACACGTATTGAAAGTGATTTTGTGTTAGTTGAGTTCAAAAGTAAGAGTCTAATTTATTATGTAGGAAAGATTTTAAAGGTTTTGCCAGAAAACGAATTTGAAATTTCATTTATGAGAAAAAGCTCAAAGGGCGCTGGTAAGTTTATCTTTCCAATGAATCCTGATCTGGCGACTGTTAAAATGTCAGATATCAAAATGCTACTGCCTAAGCCCTCATTTTCTGGTTCAACATCAAGACAGAATTCGTATACGAGTTTTGAGGTAAATTTCGGAAGTCTTGAAGTTCGTTAAATGTGTTCTTTCGTTTTTGAATATAAGTTTATCTCATATATAATGTGTTTACTATTCAAAATAAATATTTTCTTTAAAACAAACTGGCGTTTCAATGTACCCCATGTAATGTTTCAACCTGCCCCGTAGGTGGTCCACAATGAAACAACTTCAGAAAGATAATTAAAGTTGTACAAACATTTTTTATAAATAATTATTTTAATGGAAATTTAGGTCAGATTGTTGGCAAAAATGTGAACTATAACTATGGAATGGTAAAATTTGTTTCTTGAATAAAATGATAATTTAAAAATTATGTGGGTTTTACAAAAAATTGATCCACTGTGGAACACTCTCCCCTATGTATGGAAACGTCAGATTATTTCCTATAGTAGTAAGATGGCTAGAAAAGAAAGGTTAGGTAAGACAAAAGTTTTAGGGTTTTTTGCAATCTATTTCCCAAAAGAACTCTACATTGTTATGGTGATCAATCATTTCAGGCCCTTCTTTGATGCAACTTTTGTTCAGAATTTCGAGGAGAATTCAATTATTGCATAAAATATAGGGTGTTCCATTAGAAAAAAAGGAACTTTGCTTTGCCGTGTCTTTTTGACTGACCCTGTATACTTAATTTTTCTTTTGAGAAATAGATCGGAAAAAACCCTAAAACTTTTGTCTTACCTACCATCTTACTTTAGGGAATAATCCGACGTTTCCATACATAAAAACGATATACCTACAGTATTTTTCACCTAGGATTTGGGTTGTGACGTCAACGCGCTGTTGATAAATTCACAATCCACTTCATCTCTTTGTAAACTAGGTTTTCATTACCTACTGCGCACGAACGCTTGTCTATCCATACAGCTTTTGGGCGGGGCAAGTTGACGTCACAACCCAAATGCTAGATGAAAAATACTGTAGGTAGATATATTTTTCTTTTCATACTCTACCTTTCCTTTTTGGTGGGTGTGGGTTCTACTATTTATTACTACAATTTGTCATACCTTGATTAAAAAAAGCTTGTTACTTCAACAAAATAACTTAAACTTATAAATAATAAATGTTATTTACAGATACTAAATAATTTGAATTTATATAATTAATGGAAAATAAAATTGAATTCGAAGATTTCCACAGTCAGTGCCGCGGCATTTAAGTGAAATTTCTGATGACTTTTTAGAACAGGTATTCTTAGTTTGTGGTAGTCTTTTAGGGGACAAACTTACTACAAAATACTCCAGAGTCTAGACTACTACTGTCCACTATGTCAGATTTTGGTCTAAAACAAGTGTTAAATAAACCTATGCGCATCACTCACACTTCCGAGTTTTTAGACCTAATTCACCTAATATTTATTAGTGAAAACTGATATTGTGAATATTATGACACGCTTGATCTTCACTCTAATTCGGGTCATCTTCTGGTATATTTAACCCTTAGGTTCATCGGCAAAAAATCTAAATCTCCATATTTGTGTTATAGAGAAGAGAAGAAAGAATTTTGCATTAGATAAGTTTGCGGTAGGTACATGCTAGAGAAATACAATGGGATATGATAAATGATATAGGTAGGTATAATAATAATTATAGTCCAGTAAAACTAGCATTTTGGCCAGTTTCTCCAATGTACACTAAACCACAAGAACAGGGAATGCTATAGATGCCTCTTGACGACAAGGGTTGAGGCTTATCTGTTACTGAAGGGAGTATCTGTGACACTTTTGGTGCGCTCAGTACGCACACGTATCTGTGAACACAAACGTTGCTTGAAATCAGGTCTTTTTTCACATTCAGCGGTTGCTGAACATCACGACACTAGTCATAAAATATTGTTTGAAAAATCTTCTTGCCAGTGCTCAACAGGAAAATCCGTGAGGCCATTGAAATCATCAAGACCCCTAATAACTTGAATCGTGACGCTGGTTATTATCTATCCGATATTTAGTAATTAACTCAGATGCTAGATACCAGATCCTTATAGACGACAATTATACCATTAAGCAGGTTGATGATTTTAAATATTTAGGTACAAAAATATCCAAAGATGGACAGACCACGTATGAAATTAAACACAGAATCCGATATGGTGGGACAAACACATCTCTAAAAATACTAAAAAGCGAATCGGTAGAGTCTTTGTCGAATCCGTTCTGTCATATGGATGTGAAGTTTGGACGTTAAATGCTGAAACAAAAAGAAAACTAAACTCTGTAGAAATGGACTATTTAAGACGTAGCGCTGGAGTATCGAGATTAGAAAGAATAACAAATCAAGAAATTAGGAGACGTATGCAGGCAGAAGACGATATAATTACAAGAATTGAGATCAGAGGTCTGAAATGGTTGGGTAATGTACTACGTATGGGTGATGGAAGGTGGCCTAAGAAACTATATCAGTGGGCGCCTCCTGGCAGAAGAAAAAGAGGTCGTCCAAGAAGATCATGGAACGAGGGCATAAGAAATAGTATGAGAGGCCGTAATTTGGATGAAGACGATGCGCAGGACAGAAACAGATGGCGGTTAGGTGTAGGAATGCGGCTTGAGCTGTAAAATCCTGAATATATATATATATTTGGAAGTCCGCTATCATTACCGGTTCCGATCCCTCCACCCGTGACCAATCGTCGTCACAGTCAGATACGCTTGGCCGGATACAGCCGGTATAAAGTCGCTGCTTTTTCTGTTTCTCTTCAGAAGGATTTCGCCTCTGGTTTGGTTAACAAATTGAGTTACCGTGCTCTTTTAGTGCTCCGCTTCCTCCTGAAAAGGCCCCTCAAAAAAGTGGGCGAAACCCTTGTTTTCATTATGAAGGAGCTTGGAATTATCGTCAAATAGGTAGTACATGTTTTTCCTCTAACAAATGATTAGCATAATTTGAATCTGATTTATTACGTAGAAAGCTTCTTTTATGTTCCGTAATCCTTTTCTCAAAATTTCTGCCTGTTTGACCAACATAGGCTATCTCCTTAACTATTACATCTACACAAAAAGTAATAAAGGTGTTTCGGGTCAAATTTTTGAGAAAAATCTAATGGTGAAAACCGAAATTTAATATCGCCTTTTGTTTTCGAGCTACAAGCGAAAATTGAATTTTTCGGAAATTCTTTTCGGAGTTATAACTCTTTTGTTTGTAGAGATAGGAACAAAAAATAATTAATGGTGCAGTCACCATGGAAACATATACTCAAGCTATGTACGAGTTTAATAAATATCAAAGAAAACGTACTCATTTCGTAGTTTTATGTACCTCGTATTGGTCTGATAATTCACACGGTAGTTTACACCCGTCTTCAGAACAAAACCTTTAGCTAAATACTTGGAAAATGTTCAGTTTGATCTAACAATTCAGATATAAAACTCTATAAAGGCTGCAACAAACCCCTGAAAAAATAAAGATGCTGATTTGTTTTTAATTATTTAAACAAATATTTACTAACCAGGCCTAAAGGGTCCTCTAACTTTAGTGCCACCCCAACTACTTAAAGGGAGGCACCTACTAACTATGAAACATCTGAACTATAAAATAATTTACCCTGAAAATTACAAATATAGCAAACAACATGATTGTAAGCAGCATCGGTGACGAATACTTACTGAAACAATCCCTGAATAAATAAGAATTTTAGGTTGTAATCAAATAAACTGGTATGCTGAAAATATACAGGGGTCTGAAAAATATTATCCAGCTAACAAATACATTCATTGCTCCTGAAAAGTATTAAGGGCTTAAAACGAACAATAACCCTGAAATAGAATGTTAGTTGCTGAGAAGAATTAAGCCAGTTCTGGCAAAATTAAAAATGTTAACCGCTGAAAAGAGCTGCAAGCTGACAATAATTTAAATGCCTCCGAAACGTTACGTTCAGTGAGTTAAGAATTGCTAGCAACTGGTGGCGAAAAACCCAACTAAGGAATTTAAAATGCCAAACTCGCCAACAACAACAATCCTTTAGAAAATATTTAAATGGCTGAAATAAGCTTTGAAACCTAAAAATTAATAAATCATGTACAAATTTAAAAAAGATAGATGCTTACCTACAACATTTTTTGTGTATTCACTTCACTGCTGAAAAAATCAAAACCACACTAGAGCTTCAACTACTTATCACAACACTCCCGCTGATTCCTAAGGGCATATTACGAAAGTCCCACAAGTTTAAAAGAACCACGTTTGGTCAAACGATTAAAAATGCAGAAATATTATTATTTATAAATCAGAATTTGTCTGAAAAGAGAAAGTGCACAGTGCAAAGTTTTAGGCATGCATTTAACAGGTCTCGGACCATTTTAGTCAAAAACTTTAATAATTAGGACAATATAGTCACCACATTTATTAGAACTAAGTTAATACACCGTATAAAAAGCGAAATCGGTTATTTTGCTTCTCGAAACCAGAAGTTCTAAGAATGACACTTTTTCATTCGTTATAATGAGTAAACTGGAAATTGCAATCGACTACAAAGTAGACGTAAATTATGCAAGATTATTAGGTCTAGAATTAACAACTTATTATGACACTTCTTCCTCCAAGAACCATAGAAAATGAAATTGATTACAAAGGAAAAGTGGAGTAGGCAAAACGATTATACCTGGAATAAATACCTCCACATAACATTTTCTGCTCGGAAATTTCTCCAGAATAATTCAGTGCAACGAAAAGCCTTGAAAACTCCTGAGAACACTAGAAAATAGAATCGACTACAAAGGAAAAGTAAGTTAAAATACGGGAGAAGATTGGAAACTCAACAAAGAACACCAGAAAGGCCCATTCTGCTTGCATTCACAACGTGGAATACAAAATTGGAAATATTAAAATATGCAATAAAAATTAATAGAAAACAAACTATAGAATCAAAGAAGACTAGGGCTCTAAAGATTCAGTAAAACGGATTTACATGACAAAGAGATTTAAGACTGCCGAAAGAAGAAACCCAAAAACAAGTGGGGAAAAAACGGCAAGTAAACAATCAGAAAATTAGATCAAAAATCAACGGAATAAAAATTCAAACTAGCAACCAAACTAAAAAGTTCCACTATAAGCAGAAAATAAGAACAAAAGGATACAAAGCATTTCTGAAAAGGAACAAACTAATTATAAATCGGGAAATTTTCAGTAAAACGGATTTAGATGACAAAGATGATTTAGAAATGCCCAAAGAAGCCAAATGAATTACCAAAAATAACCGCTGAAAAGATAAAACCTAGAAACAAGTGGGATAAGAAAGATAAGTGAACGAGCACCATATTGGATCGTAAATTCACAGAGAATTCTGAAATCAATAATAGTTCTGGCAGTAATCAAACAACAGAAAAATATTAAGGTGACAGACATAAGGATATACAATAGAAAGCCGAACTGTGGTTCAGATCAGTACTTCGTTATGGAGAAATTATATGTATGTTGCTTCAGTGTGCTTCGGACCACCGAGATGGCCCGGGTTCGATTCCCAGGGCCACACATACACCGAAAACACCCAACCGCTTCCCTCGAAAGGCAATGGCAAACCACCGATGTGTTTCTACCTATTAAGTCATCTCTGGACTGGAAGTGCAAGCACAGAATGGAAATATAAGATAGAATTACTCCACCAAGATAATACAGAGATATCTACCAGGAAAGAGCAGAAGCAACACTAAACATTTAATGTATAAGGAACGCCATCAGATATATACGAACATATAGCAAATTCCAGTCATACTGCAGCAAGTGAAATACTGCGAGTAAATAATAAGAAGTCAATAAAAAAGTTTTATAGAAGCGACGAACTAGAAGAATGCATAAAAAAGGAAAAACGAGCATATGAACATTGACTAAGTAACAGAAACCATGTAACTAGAACAGAATTTCTAAAATGGAAACCAATACATAGTTAAAATACTGTTACAATATAAATATGTAAATATGTAGATGCAAACATAAGACAGAGAAATTAAGAGAAGCCTGGAAAGTAATACAAAAAATTCAAAAGCAACATTAAGGATACACAATATCACCAAAGCAAGGGCAACATTAGGTACTATGAACTCCGAGAATAAACAGCAATACCAAGACCAAGAACAAATTGAGAAAAACAGTGGCAACGGTAGTACAGACATGTGTCCCCCATAGGAAATAAAAGGCCAGGAAGACCACCGACAAGATATAAAGCTACATAAATAAATTAATGGACGGTAAATATCCAAAAGAAAAAAATTGGGAGGATCGCGATTTATGAAACTCATAAAGATGACGATGAAAAATTTTTTGGAGTACAATTAAAAGCCTAAAATCACGTAAGAGGGACCCAAATAAGGATGTAAATAACCACCTAAAAACAGAAACATCAGAAATTGTGAGTGCATATTTCAAAGGAAGGCTTAAATAAAACGAAACCTTGGAAGAACAAGAATATCCTATACAGAAAGAAAATGAGCAGCAACAGCAACAAGAAGATACAATAGGGGAAGAAGTAAAAGGAAGACATTGACGAGAATCCTAGCAAATACCAGAAGACTGACCAAGAAACAACTGTCAGAACTACGTAGCCATATGCCTTTCCTCCTGTGCCTTAAGGATATACACAAGGATTTTAGAAACAAGACTAAGGAAATAAAGTAAGTCGGTTAGAAGAAGAAGAAAAGGGGACAGACACAAGACCATATTTACTTTGAGAATCACAACTGAACAATTGAGGAAGGGATGTATACATGGCTTTCACTGACCTCAAAGCTACGATCGGCTGTACCAAGCAAACAAATATGGAAAGTACCTTCAAGAACAAAACGAGAAAAGCAGCTTAGAAGAACAATAGAAACTATATACAAGAACGTGAAAGAAACAGTGAGGATTGTCGAAGAACAGACGCATGAATTTAAAGTTGAGGAGAGTCTTGATCTTCTACAAAATATCTATGGCAGAAATTAAATACCTAAGAAAAATAAGTGAAAAGATAGACGTGATAAGGTAGAAACTCAACCTTTACAGAGGAACTACAGCCAGTACCTCTAATGACTACAATAGAGACCAAGCAACTAAGGTGGCTTGACATTGGATACCAAGAAGAGCATTAGAAGTAAGACCGAAAGCATGGATGAAGAATAGCAAAAAGAAAAGGAAACCCATAATGATAATAAACAGAAACATTTATAGGAAATGCACACAGACTACTGATGGTAAACAGAAAAATGAGAAAGAAGAAAATTTTGGAAACCTTTAGTGATTTGTTTTTTGAAAATATGTAATAGTGGTAACTTTCATTGAAAATCTGAACTTTAAATAAAATGGTGACTCAGTCCGAGCCCTGCAAACTGCACTTTGTAAAAGCTAACTCACTCTTGTTGAGGTCTTCATCCTAGGTACGCCATCCCTCGATGTGGGACTTACCTGCAACAACAGAAAACATTTTTTAAAATGTGTTTCATGCTGTAGTTTACAAAGGGCATGAAAACTTTTTGTTTTAAAATTACTCTTCTTCTTTTTTCCCAAACCCACTTATGCTTTTATGGCGTTGGTGTGGGAATTAAAAATAAAAATTCTAAAGACAGGACATTTTTAAACTGAAGCATCAAATATTGTTTATCAGCTGAACACCTGACAAGGAAGAATCTGGAAAAACAAAAACAACTGAAGCTTCTCACCTTTTTCACGACCACCCTCCTGCAGTACCGTCCTGGAACTCTGCAACACTCCCGAACCGACACTCCCGCACAACACATTCACTTTTACCCCGAAGAAATTAATGACATTAAACCATCAAAACTGTACTGTGCAGTTAATGCAAAAAACTAGCAAAATTACTTCACCCCATTGTCTTTAAATCGGCGAATTTAATTGATATTTTAGCAAACAGTTGTATGTTTGCTTTATAAAACTAAAAAACCGAACACGAACACTCGCAACGAACGAAACTGCAACCATAACAATTCTAGTTATGGTTTACATTTGAAAAATTAATGCCTTTTCTCCCAAACTGCAGAAACAACTGTAGTTTGAACAAGAGAAAAATAAAATGTACTTAACTGCAACATTTTATGTTCCATGTCAATTTTCGATTCGGTTACGACTTAGTAAAGCACTCCACCCCCGAATACCGAAAAATTAAAGTACTGCTAAGCAACAATTTTTGAAAATAAGTGTTGCTGTAAATATGTACAACAACTTAGGAAATACTTAAGGCTTAAGGCCTTCTAAGTAATAACAAATACGTGCATAAGTACAAACACAATTTGAAAAACATTGGAAACAAGTATCATTAACCGAGGGGTTAACTACGACCTTAAATAGGCGTACGAAAGAATACCTCCACATAATAATTACTTCAAATTTTACAATCCAAAATTATAGGAGCTTTCAGTAACCAATATGCAATACATAAATCATAATAATTTGCATAAAAAATATGTGCTTTGTAGTACAATATTGGAACAGTCCTAGCCTTGTTATTGTTTTAATAAATATACAGACAATAAATCTGGATATTTTTTGATCAGACCTCGTATTTACTGTTAACGCTTTCAGTTAAAATTCGCTCAGATTATCGCACGTTTACTTATATTTCTGTACGAAAAATTATACCTGTAGTTAACCCCTCTCAAATAGCAGTTATAATAATTGGTGTAAATAAAGTAGCACAGAAAATCATGTAAAGGACTTACTTGTATAAAACGAAAACATCCTCAATTTGTACGATACCTTTTAATATGGGACTACAAAAAATTCAAATTGCCAATCCATTTATGCATTTCAAACGTTTGAATTCCTGGGAATTTCCTTAAAAAGTCGAAAATATCTTTGTAAATCAATCAGTTCTTAACATACGGATTTTTGAATTAACTCACCTGAACACACGAAAAGCCAATTTTGCAGAACTGAAGCAACTCAATTAAAACGAATCCCAGAATGCTTAAACCCATTGTTTTTCTTCTGTTATTATTTCCACAAATTTATTAAAATTTCCATTTGTTTAATTTCCTTCCAACCACCACGTTAAACAATTTGGTACACCCCGAAAAAACGTCTGAAAATTACACTTTTATTATTACTACCTTCATATTTACCTACTTATTTACCATTTAAACTAATGTATTAGATTGGGCAGTATCTCTAATTAATTTTTATCAAAATAATCTTGGAAACCTTTGAAAGTTTATCAATGAGTTTTAATGCTTTTTCTGTGGTAATTATTTGATGATATTTGATACCACAGGAGTGGCCGTGTGTATAAGGCAGTGGATCGACCACTTTTCCTCATACAGAATTTTCTTAATTCGTTAAAATATTTGTTTTTTCGGCATCTCAATCAAGCATGAATTTAATTAGAATTACCCATAACATAAACAATTCAGGTAATAACAAAAAATTTGGGGAATAAGAAAATAATAACTCACATTCTTGGTTTAATATTCCTTATATAAGTTGTTCTGTAACGCTTCATTCGGCAGTTTAGCCCATTTTAGAAGCACAAATCCAGTATCATAATCCTGACTTCTAATACAATTGTTTAAACAACCACCACTGCTTTATTTCTTCGGTGGAACCCATTTGAACTTCCGATATGAAGCATTTGGCCAAAACTTTTAAGCAGTTAGGCTTTCGTAACTCCAGCACTTCAATACCCTCAGCCTGGCTTAGTAATCCACGCATAAAACTCCATAAGCAACAAGCACATGAAAAAAAAAGACTTGCTGATCTGTTTTGAATAATTTAAGCAAATATTTACGTACCTGGGGCTCAAGGGCCCCCTAGCTTCGGTGCTTCCCTAACTGCTTTCAGGGAAGGCGCCTACTAATTATGAAACCCTAATAACACACAATTCGAATAATCATTATCAAAGAAAAACTTACTCATTTCGTAGTTTTATGTACCTTGTATTGGTCTGACAATTCACACGGCAGTTTGGCCCCTCTTCAGAACAAAACCTTTAGCTCAATACTTGGAAAACGTTCGGTTTGATCTAACAGTTCAGATATAAAACTCTATAAAGGCTGCAACAAACCCCTGAAAAAATAAAGATGCTGATTTGTTTTTAATTATTTAAACAAATATTTACTAACCAGGCCTAAAGGGTCCTCTAACTTCAGTGCCACCCCAACTGCTTAAAGGGAGGCACCTACTAACTATGAAACATCCTGAACTATAAAATAATTTACCCTGAAAATTACAAATATAGCAAACAACATGATTGTAAGCAGCATCGGTGACGAATACTTACTTACTGAAACAATTCCTGAATAAATAAGAATTTTAGGTTGTAATCAAATAAACTGGTATGCTGAAAATATACAGAGGTCTGAAAAATATTATCCAGCTAACAAATACATTAATTGCTCCTGAAAAGTATTAAGGGCTTAAAATGAACAATAACCCTGAAATAGAATGTTAGTTGCTGAAAAGAATTAAGCCACTTCTGGTAAAATTAAAAATGTTAACTGCTGGAAAGAGCTGCAAGCTGGCAATAATTTAAATGCCTCCGAAACATTACGTTCAGTGAGTTACTAGTTAATTAATAACAGAATTGCTAGCAACTGGTGGCGAAAAACCCAACTAAGAAATATAAAATGCCAAACTCGCCAACAACAACAATCCTTTAGAAAATATTTAAATAGCTGAAATAAGCTTTGAAACCTAAAAATTACCAATCATTAACCATTTTATTAATGTAGAAATTTAAAAAAGACAGATGCTTACCCACAACATTTTTTGTGTATTCACTTCACTGCTGAAAAAATCAAAACCACACTAGAGCTTCAACTACTTCATCACAACACTCCCGCTGATTCCTAAGGGCATATTACGAAAGTCCCGCAAGTTTAAAAGAACCACGTTTGGTCAAACGATTAAAAATGCAGAAATATTATTATTTATCAATCAGAATTTGTCTGAAAAGAGAAAGCATAGTGCAAAGTTTTAGGCATGCATTTAACAGGTCTCGGACCATTTTAGATAAAAACTTTAATAATTAGGACAATATAGTTACCAAATTTATTAGAATTAAGTTAATGCACCGTATAAAAAGCGAAATCGATTATTTTGCTTCTCGAAACCAGAAGTTCTAGGAATGACACTTATTCATTCGTTATAATGAGTAAACTGGAAATTGAAATCGACTACAAAGTAGACGTAAATTATGCAAGATTATTAGGTCTAGAATTAACACCTTTTTATGACACTTCTTCCTCCAAGAACCCTAGAAAATGAAATTGATTACAAAGGAAAAGTGGATTAGGCAAAACCTGGAATTAATACCTCCTCATGACATTTCCTGCTCGGAAATTTCTTCAGAATAATTCAACGCAACGAAAAGCCTTCAAAACTCCTGAGAACACTAGAAAATAGAATCGACTACAAAGGAAAAGTAAGTTAGAATACGCCAGAAAATTGGGAACTCAACAAAGAAGACCAGAAAGGCCCATTCTGCTTGCATTCACAACGTGGAATACAAAATTGGAAATATTAAAATATGCAATAAAAATTAATAGAAAACAAACTATAGAATCAAAAAAGACTACGGCTTTAAAGAATTATAAGGACGATAGACATTTAACGCCTTTGTGAAGAAAGCAAAAAGAATATGATACGAAGCTCTACTAAAAAAATCAAACTAATTGTAAACGGGGAAGGATTTAGATGACAAAGATGATTTAGAAATGCCCAAAGAAGCCAAATGAATTACGAAAAATAACCGCTGAAAATATAAAACCCAGAAACAAGTGGGAAAAGAAAGTTAAGTGAACGAGCACCATATTAGATCGTAAAAAATTCACAGAGAATTCTAAAATCAATAATAGTTCTGGCATTAATCAAACAACAGAAAAATATTAAGGTGACAGACATAAGGATATACAATAGAAAGCCTAACTATGGTTCAGATCAGTACTTCGTTATGGAGAAATGTATGAATTACAGTGTGCGTCTCACCACTGTGATGGCCCGGGTTCGATTCCCAGAGCCACACATACACCCGACCGCTTCCCTCGGAAGGCAATGGCAAACTACCGAGGTATTTCTACCTTGTAAGTCATCACTGAATTGGCAGTGCAAGCACAGAATGGAAATATAAGATAGATTTACTCCACCAAGATAATACTAGAGATATCTACAAGGAAAGAGTAGAAGCAACACTAAACATTTAATGTACAAGGAACGCCATCAGATATATACGAACATATAGCAAATTCCATTCATATTGCAGCAAGTGAAATACTGCGACTAAATAATAAGAAGTCAAGAAGAAAGTTTTATACAAGCGACGAACTGGAAGATTGCCTAGAAAAGGAAAAATGAGCATATGCACATTGGCTAAGTAACTATCTAAAATGGAGACAAATACATAGTTAAAAAGAAATTCAAAGATAAAACAAATGAATACTGGGACAATATATGTAAATATGTAGATACAAACCTAAGACAAAAAAATCTAGAAAAACCTGGAAAGTAATACAGAAAAGCCAAAAGCAAAATTAAGGATACACAATATCACCAAAACCGCGGCAACATTACTATGAACTCCTCCTGAAGAGAATAAACAGTAATACCAAGACCAAGAACAAATTAAGAAAAACAGTGGCAACCGTAGTACAGACAGGTGTCCCCCACAGGAAATAAAAGACCAGGAAGACCACCGACAAGATATAAAGCTACTTTTTTTTTAGTACAATTAAAAGCCTAAGATCACGTAAAGGGCACCAAATAAGGATGAAAATAACCACCTAAAAACAGAAACATCCGAAATTGTGAGTACTTGTGTGACATATTTCAAAGGATGACTTAAATAAAACGAAACCTTAGAAGAACAAGAATATCCTATACAGAAAGAAAAGGAGCAGCAACAGCAACAAGAAGATACAATAGGGGAAGACGTAAAAGGAAGACATTGACCAGAATCCTAGAAAATACCAGAAGACTGGCCAAGGAACAAACTGTGAGAACTACGTAACCATATGCCTTTCTTCCTGTGCCTTAAGGATATACACAAGGATTTTAGAAACAAGACTAAGGAAATAAAGTAAGTCGGTTAGAAGAAGAAGAAAAGGGGACAGACACAAGACCATATTTACTTTGAGAATCACAACTGAACAATTGAGGAAGGGATGTATACATGGCTTTCACTGACCTCAAAGCTACGATCGGCTGTACCAAGCAAACAAATATGGAAAGTACCTTCAAGAACAAAACGTGAAAAGCAGCTTAGGAGAACAATAGAAACTATATACAAGAACGTGAAAGAAACAGTGAGGATTGTTGAAGAACAGACGGATGAATTTAAAGTTGAGGAGAGTCTTGACCTTCTACGAAATATCTATGGCAGAAATTAAATACCTAAGAAAAATAAGTGAAAAGACAGACGTGATAAGGTACAAACTCAACCTTTACAGAGGAACTACAGCCAGTACCTCTAATGACTACAATAGAGACCAAGCAACTAAGGTGGCTTGACATTGGATACCAAGAAGAGCATTAGAAGTAAGACCGAAAGCATGGATGAAGAATAGCAAGAAGAAAAGGAAACCCATAATGATAATAAACAGAAACATTTATAGGAAATGCACACAGACTACTGATGGTAAACAGAAAAATGAGAAAGAAGAAAATTTTGGAAACGTTTAGTGATTTGTTTTTTGAAAATATGTAATAGTGGCAACTTTCATTAAAAAACTGAACTTTAAATAAAATGGTGACTCAGCCCGAGCCCTGCAAACTGCACTTTGTAAAAGCTAACTCACTCTTGTTGAGGTCTTCATCCTAGGTACGCCATCCCTCGATGTGGGACTTACCTGCAACAACAGAAAACATTTTTTAAAATGTGTTTCATGCTGTAGTTTACAAAGGGCATGAAAACTTTTTGTTTTAAAATTACTCTTCTTCTTTTTTCCCAAACCCCCTTATGCTTTTATGGCGTTGGTGTGGGAATTAAAAATAAAAATTCTAAAGACAGGACATTTTTAAACTGAAGCATCAAATATTGTTTATCAGCTGAACACCTGACAAGGAAGAATCTGGGAAAACAAAACAACTGAGGCTTCTCACCTTTTTCACGACCACCCTCCTGCAGTACCGTCCTGGAACTCTGCAACACTCCCGAACCGACACTCCCGCACAACACGTTTACTTTTACCCGTAAGAAATTAATGACATTAAACCATCAAAACTGTACTGTGCAGTTAATGCAAAAAACTAGCAAAATTACTTCACCGCGTTGTCTTTAAATCGGAGAATTTAATTGAATTTTAGCAAACAGTTGTATGTTTGCTTTATAAAACTAAAAAACCGAACACGAACACTCGCAACGAACGAAATTGCAACCATAACAATTCTAGTTATGGTTTACATTTGAAAAATTAATTCTTTTTCTCCCAAACTGCAGAAACAACTGTAGTTTGAACAAGAGAAAAATAAAATGTACTTAACTGCAACATTTTATGTTCCATGTCAATTTTCGGTTCAGTAACGACATAGTAAGGCACTCCACTACCGAATACCGAAAAAGTAAAGTACTGTTAAGTAACAATCTCTGAAGATACCGATACGGATACCGAATACCGAAGAAATAAAGTACTGCTAAGTAACAATCTTTGAAAAGAATTGTTGCTGTAAATACAACAACTTAGAAAATATGTAATAGTGGCAACTTTCAGTAAGAAACTGAACTTTAAATAAAATGGTGACTCAGTCCGAGCCCTGCAAACTACACTTGAAAAGCCAACTCACTCGTGTTGAGGTCTTCATCCTAGATACGCCATCCCTCGATGTGGAACTTACCTGCAACAACAGAAAACATTCTTTAAAATATGTTTGAAGCTGTAGTTTATAAAGGGCATGAAAATTTATCAGTTTAAAATTTGGGAATTATTCTTCTTCTACTTTCTCAAATCCCCTTATGCCTTTATGGCGTTGGTTTGGGTATTAGAGATAAAAATTCTAAGACGGGACATTTTTAAACTAAAGCAACAAATATTGTTTATCAGCTGAACACCTGACAAGAAAGAATCTGGGAAAACAAAAACAACTGAAGCTTCTCACCTTTCTCACGACCACCTTCCTGCAGTACCATCCTGGAACTCTGCAACACTCCCGAACCGACACTCCCGCACAACACATTCACTTTTACCCCGAAGAAATTAATGACATTAAACCATCAACACTGTACTGTGCAGTTAATGTAAAAAACTAGCAAAATTACTTCACCGCGTTGTCTTTAAATCGGCGAATTTAATTAAATTTTAGCAAACAGTTGTATGTTTGCTTTATAAAACTAAAAAACCGAACACGAACACTCGTAATGAACGAAGCTGTAATAGAATTGTTATGGATTACATTTTTTGATCAGACCTCGTGTTTACTGTTAACGTTTTTAGTTAAAATTCGTTAAGATTATCGCACGTTTACTTATATTTCTGTACGAAAAATTATACCTGTAGTTAACCCCTCTCAAATAGCAGTTATAATAATTGATGTAAATAAAGTAGCACAGAAAATCATGTAAAGGACTTACTTGTATAATACGAAAACATCCTCAATCTGTACGATACCTTTTAATATGGGACTACAAAAAATTCAAATTGCCAATCCATTTATGCATTTCAAACGTTTGAATTCCTGGGAATTTCCTTAAAAAGTCGAAAATATCTTTGTAAATCAATCAGTTCTTAACATACGGATTTTTGAATTAACTCACCTGAACACACGAAAAGCCAATTTTGCAGAACTGAAGCAACTCAATTAAAACGAATCCCAGAATGCTTAAACCCATTGTTTTTCTTCTGTTATTATTTCCACAAATTTATTAAAATTTCCATTTGTTTAATTTCCTTCCAACCACCACGTTAAACAATTTGGTACACCCCGAAAAAACGTCTGAAAATTACACTTTTATTATTACTACCTTCATATTTACCTACTTATTTACCATTTAAACTAATTTATTAGATTGGGCAGTATCTCTAATTAATTTTTATCAAAATAATCTTGGAAACCTTTGAAAGTTTATCAATGAGTTTTAATGCTTTTTCTGTGGTAATTATTTGATGATATTTGATACCACAGGAGTGGCCGGGTGTATAAGGCAGTGGATCGACCACTTTTCCTCATACAGAATTTTCTTAATTCGTTAAAATATTTGTTTTTTCGGCATCTCAATCAAGCATGAATTTAATTAGAATTACCCATAACATAAACAATTCAGGTAATAACAAAAAATTTGGGGAATAAGAAAATAATAACTCACATTCTTGGTTTAATATTCCTTATATAAGTTGTTCTGTAACGATTCATTCGGCAGTTTAGCCCATTTTAGAAGCACAAATCCAGTATCATAATCCTGACTTCTAATACAATTGTTTAAACAACCACCACTGCTTTATTTCTTCGGTGGAACCCATTTGAACTTCCGATATGAAGCATTTGGCCAAAACTTTTAAGCAGTTAGGCTTTCGTAACTCCAACACTTCAATACCCTCAGCCTGGCTTAGTAATCCACGCATAAAACTCCATAAGCAACAAGCACATGAAAAAAGAAAGACTTGCTGATCTGTTTTGAATAATTTAAGCAAATATTTACGTACCTGGGGCTAAAGGGCCCCCTAGCTTCGGTGCTTCCCTAACTGCTTTCAGGGAAGGCGCCTACTAATTATGAAACCCTAATAACACACAATTCGAATAATCATTATCAAAGAAAAATTTACTCATTTCGTAGTTTTATGTACCTTATATTGGTCTGACAATTCACACAGTAGTTTAGTCATTCTTCAGAACAAAACCTTTAGCTCAGTACTTGGAAAACGTTCAGTTTGATCTAACAATTCAGATATAAAACTATAAAGGCTGCAACAAACCCCTGAAAAAATAAAGATACTGATTTGTTTTTAATTATTTAAACAAATATTTACTAATCATGCCTAAAGGGTTTTGTGTATTCACTGCACCGCTGAAAAAATCAAAACCGCACTAGAGCTTCAACTACTTATCACAACACTCCCGCTGATCCCCAAGGGCGTATTACGAAAGCCCCATAAGTTTAAAAGAACCACGTTTAGTCAAACAATTAAAAATCCAGAAAGAAAAGACAGACGTGATAAGGTACAAACTCAACCTTTACAGAGGAACTACAGCCAGTACCTCTAATGACTACAATAGAGACCAAGCAACTAAGGTGGCTTGACATTGGATACCAAGAAGAGCATTAGAAGTAAGACCGAAAGCATGGATGAAGAATAGCAAGAAGAAAAGGAAACCCATAATGATAATAAACAGAAACATTTATAGGAAATGCACACAGACTACTGATGGTAAACAGAAAAATGAGAAAGAAGAAAATTTTGGAAACGTTTAGTGATTTGTTTTTTGAAAATATGTAATAGTGGTAACTTTCATTAAAAAACTGAACTTTAAATAAAATGGTGACTCAGTCCGAGCCCTGCAAACTGCACTTTGTAAAAGCTAACTCACTCTTGTTGAGGTCTTCATCCTAGGTACGCCATCCCTCGATGTGGGACTTACCTGCAACAACAGAAAACATTTTTTAAAATGTGTTTCATGCTGTAGTTTACAAAGGGCATGAAAACTTTTTGTTTTAAAATTACTCTTCTTCTTTTTTCCCAAACCCCCTTATGCTTTTATGGCGTTGGTGTGGGAATTAAAAATAAAAATTCTAAAGACAGGACATTTTTAAACTGAAACATCAAATATTGTTTATCAGCTGAACACCTGACAAGGAAGAATCTGGGAAAACAAAACAACTGAGGCTTCTCACCTTTTTCACGACCACCCTCCTGCAGTACCGTCCTGGAACTCTGCAATACTCCCGAACCGACACTCCCGCACAACACATTTACTTTTACCGCTAAGAAATTAATGACATTAAACCATCAAAACTGTACTGTGCAGTTAATGCAAAAAACTAGCAAAATTACTTCACCGCGTTGTTTTTAAATCGGCGAATTTATTTGAATTTTAGCAAACAGTTGTATGTTTGCTTTATAAAACTAAATACCCGAACACGAACACTCGCTACGAACGAAACGGTAATAGAATTGTTATGGTTTACATTTGAAAAATTAATTCTTTTTCTCCCAAACTGCAGAAACAACTGTAGTTTGAACAAGAGAAAAATAAAATGTACTTAACTGCAACATTTTAAGTTCCATGTCAATTTTCGGTTCAGTAACGACATAGTAAAGCACTCCACTACCGAATACCGAAAAAATAAAGTACTGTTAAGTAACAATCTTTGAAAAGAATCGTTGCTGTAAATACAACAACTTAGAAAATATGTAATCGTGGTAACTTTCAGTAAGAAACTGAACTTTAAATAAAATGGTGACTTAGTCCAAGCCCTGCAAACTACACTTAAAAAGCCAACTCACTCGTGTTGAGGTCTTCATCCTAGATACGCCATCCCTCGATGTGGAACTTACCTGCAACAACAGAAAACATTCTTTAAAATATGTATGAAGCTGTAGTTTATAAAGGGCATGAAAATTTATCAGTTTAAAATTTGGGAATTATTCTTCTTCTTCTTTCCCAAATCTCCTTATGCCTTTATGGCGTTGGTTTTTGAATTAAAAATAAAAATTCTAAAGACAGGACATTTTTAAACTGAAGCATCAAATATTGTTTATCAGCTGAACACCTGACAAGGAAGAATCTGGAAAAACAAAAACAACTGTAGCTTCTCACCTTTTTCACGACCACCCTCCTGCAGTACCGTCCTGGAACTCTGCAACACTCCCGAACCGACACTCCCGCACAACACATTCACTTTTACCCCGAAGAAATTAATGACATTAAACCATCAAAACTGTACTGTGCAGTTAATGTAAAAAACTAGAAAAATTACTTCACCCCATTGTCTTTAAATCGGCGAATTTAATTGATATTTTAGCAAACAGTTGTATGTTTGCTTTATAAAACTAAAAAACCGAACACGAACACTCGCAACGAACGAAACTGCAACCATAACAATTCTAGTTATGGTTTACATTTGAAAAATTAATGCCTTTTCTCCCAAACTGCAGAAACAACTGTAGTTTGAACAAGAGAAAAATAAAATGTACTTAACTGCAACATTTTATGTTCCATGTCAATTTTCGATTCGGTTACGACTTAGTAAAGCACTCCACCCCCGAATACCGAAAAATTAAAGTACTGCTAAGCAACAATTTTTGAAAATAAGTGTTGCTGTAAATATGTACAACAACTTAGGAAATACTTAAGGCTTAAGGCCTTCTAAGTAATAACAAATACGTGCATAAGTACAAACACAATTTGAAAAACATTGGAAACAAGTATCATTAACCGAGGGGTTAACTACGACCTTAAATAGGCGTACGAAAGAATACCTCCACATAATAATTACTTCAAATTTTACAATCCAAAATTATAGGAGCTTTCAGTAACCAATATGCAATGCATAAATCATAATAATTTGCATAAAAAATATGTGCTTTGTAGTACAATATTGGAACAGTCCTAGCCTTGTTATTGTTTTAATAAATATACAGACAATAAATCTGGATATTTTTTGATCAGACCTCGTATTTACTGTTAACGCTTTCAGTTAAAATTCGCTCAGATTATCGCACGTTTACTTATATTTCTGTACGAAAAATTATACCTGTAGTTAACCCCTCTCAAATAGCAGTTATAATAATTGGTGTAAATAAAGTAGCACAGAAAATCATGTAAAGGACTTACTTGTATAAAACGAAAACATCCTCAATTTGTACGATACCTTTTAATATGGGACTACAAAAAATTCAAATTGCCAATCCATTTATGCATTTCAAACGTTTGAATTCCTGGGAATTTCCTTAAAAAGTCGAAAATAACTTTGTAAATCAATCAGTTCTTAACATACGGATTTTTGAAATAACTCACCTGAACACACGGAAAGCCAATTTTGCAGAACTGAAGCAACGCAATTAAAACGAATCCAAGAATGCTTAAACCCATTCTTTTTCTTCTGTTATTATTTCCACAAATTTATTAAAATTTCCATTTGTTTAATTTCCTTCCAACCACCGCGTTAAGCAATTTGGTACACCCCGAAAAAACGTCTGAAAATTACACTTTTATTATTACTACCTTCATATTTACCGACTTATTTACCATTTAAACTAATTTATTAGATTGAGCAGTATCTCTAATTAATTTTTACAAAATAAATCTTGGAAACCTTTGAAAGTTTATCAGTGAGTTTTAATGCGTTTTTGTGGTAATTATTTGATGATATTTAATACCCCCGGAGTGGCCGGGTGTATAAGGCAGTGGTCGATATCGACCCCCAGGAGTCGATATCGACCCCCAGGATAATAAAATATACTACTCAAAAATGAATAGGGATAATTTTTACATAAACAACAATACATAAAATATCCCTATCCATTTTTGAGTAGTTTAGATAAATCGATAATAAATAATTAAGTTACGTTAAATCAGCACATAAATAAAAACAAATAGGAATTAATTGGATAAATAAAGCAACGAACAAATTAATTATAACTAGCTTAAAGTTTAGTTTAGCCTCTCGGGTGGTAGCAGATAAGTGCTTGATCGAGAGGTCCCAGGTCCCAACCCTAGCCAGACTTCGGTCGGAGGATGGTTGCCTTTCAAACGGATGTAGATTAAGTTGATTAAATTTAGGCCAATAAACCAAGACACAGTGGGCAAAGTAGGGAAGGTAGACGGTTGTCAGGTTGTCACCTAGCGTGTGAGACAATCGGAGCATGGAAAGCGGCTTAGGACACCTTAACCCTCTATGTTGCCAGCCATATTGCCTCACAAAGTACAAAAATCGATATATTTGCCTTTTTAAATGAATTAATAACGAATATTTGAGAGCTTTAATTTTATAGATAGATGGATAACAAATAATTAAGTTAAGTTGAGTTAAGTTACATCATTGCATAAATCAAAAAAGATTAAGATTTAATACAACGTTTATGAATAAACAAATTTTGGAATAATTAAAAACACCCAACAAACTATAATTTCAGATTTAGTCCAAGCAAAAACAAATTAAAATTATATTTGGGGGCATCAATTGCAGCACTAAATTAAAACTCAAACTTGGAAATTCAACAAAACTAAAAATTCTCAAGAATTTAAAAAAATTATTAACCAATGGAAAATAAAACATAAAAAGTGTTTTTTTTTTTAATATTCCTTGAAATCACTGGCATTTTAAATTAATAAATTTAAATTACAAAACCTAAACAAAGGATTAAATTATTAAAGAAGTAAATAATCAAAGAATGAAAATAAAGCTGAAAAATCACATTTAAAATTTATAAAATACCTAAAACATGGATTTCAACAAAAAAAAGCCTAAAAAATTTTTTTAAATTACTGCAGCGCCAATTAATGCCTAGAAAATATTTAAATAATTCAAAACACAATTTTTAAAACTTCTAAATTATTAGTTCTTACACAAATAATTCAATTTTAAAAACAAAGAATTCTCTTATCTTTGCAGCAAGCACACAAAAAGCGGGTGTTTGGGCTGCAAGTGTTAACCCTGAACAGATTTGAAATGATATCAAGCATACGAATTTAACGAGTTGATTCTTGCATGCTTTGAAAATGATAAAACGAAGCTTATTACCCAACATTTGAATATTTTTTAGTGTCCTTAACATTAATAAAAATTACAAATTTACTACAAAAAGTAATTCTGTTGTTTAAATAATTAATTGTTATCCGAAGATTTTCACCACACTTAGCTAAATTGTTGCATATCGTTTAAGAAATTTTTGATAATTGTCAATTTTTGTAACCAAGGATGAGATCAAATTATAAAAAATGATAAGAAATGATTTTTATTATGAACCCAAACCCAATTCTGTTGGTATTTGTTTCTAATTGCCTCTTACATTTATTTAGAAAATTATTCATACAAGAATTAAAACACACCCTAAACATAGTTCTTACCACAGCACCCCGTATATGTACCTTTACAGTTTACAGTCTAAACGTTCCAAAAAAATAACACAAAAGTTCCAAATTTCAAAGTTTCTTACCAGCTAATGGCCCAATCTTCAACACAGGATCGCTCAAATTTAAACAATGATTTAATAATTTTCAGAAGTAAATTGACATTGGTCTGCTATTGCAAATCAGATAGTGAAATGCAAATGCAAATGTTAAAATCAGAAAAACAAATCAGCATAGCAAGACAGCAGACAAACATCTGGCGAGACACCTGAGCTTTGTTAAAAGGTTGTAGGTAGCAAAAAACACTTGGGTAGACGTTTTTCGTTTTAAATACATTAAGAAAATACAATTTAGAAGAAAAATTTGATGTACATATGTAAAATAATTATATTTTAATGTTTTATTATACTACGATTTTTACTATATCGTAAATCGTAATAAACATCTGAAATTGAACAAATGCAAATTTTCTAATAAAAACAAAAGAACTGCTTGAAAATTTGAAAAACACAAGTTTAAACAATTGAATGGTTACCATATAACTTGTGTATGAAAAGAAAACACTACCATGATTTTTTCCAAACTGTAGTGAAAGGTTGGGAAAATCGAATATTTACGGGGCATTGATTATTTATCGCTGAAAACTAAGGCGCCCATAATTTTCAGCCGAAAATTTCTGAAAATATTTAGCAAGGCTGAAAAATACCTTGAGTCTCATTTTTAAATGGTTTATGAGGCCTTAGCCCACCATATTGCCGGCCATATTTTAAGTAAAATTCAAATTAAAATTGCGTTTTTTCCCAAGAACAACAGATTAAAAAATCTCAAGAGTTTCTAGACTGGATTTTTTTTATTTCTTAAGATTTGCCACAAAACACAGCCCAAGCTTGCCCTGGAAATATTCACAGCTTCAAATACAAGGCAAGGCATTTTAAGAAATGTAAAGAGCAATAACTTCACTTCTGAATCAGATTGTAGCACCCAATTTTATGCTTCAACCTGAAGGCACAGTCTGAAATCCTTAAAATATAAACCAGAAAATCAAGTGAAAAATTGGCTAAACTACCAAATCACAGGGGGTTAAGAAAAATCAAGCCTTTTAAGCTCCATTAAAATGAATTTAATCAAACCCTTTGATATAAATTAATGTATTTTAAATCATGAATTATGAAGTGCGAAGCCCTTTTATTACCTCCCTCCACCTACGCCACTGTGTTGAGTTACTGAATAAGGGTGAATTTTCACTGCACTGAACAAAGTTTGACAATATTTTAAACGCCCAAATACTTTACTAACGTAAATCTTCATGGCAAAACGGGTGTTTAGGTCTATTCTAGTATAAATGGGATTCTTCGCCCCCAAAGATGTTAAAACTAATATTCGTTAAGTTACCGGTTCAAACAAACTAACCCAAACCCAAACGCAAACGCGGTTTACAACTAAAATATTGAACTAAACGTACCTTAAAGGTGTCTTCGGGCACTCTGTAGACAAGAAAATCCAACAAGCTGGTCAATTTTGCAAATTTCAAGGTGGAAATCTTGAAGAACCACCAACTCGCGACAGTACGACACAATTTTCACTAAAATTCACTTTCTGTTTAACATTAATCTCCACTTAAACCTATTTGTAGAAGATTTCCAAAAGTTTAGACAATTTTTTTTCAAACTTTAAGCAACAGGTTATGCGTCAATGCTGTTCTTCCCGCCCGGCGGTTAATTAGACGGCCTGGACGAAAAGCAAGAGCCCGGGTAAAGTAAGACAACACTATAACAAACAGAGATGAAATGAGGCTGACGGCATGTTCAACCAATTACAGGATAGTTTAGCAAAACAACTGAACTACAGCCTCAATTCTAGCGTCCAAGCCGGAACACATTTTCCACTGGGCATCCAAGCAACTAGCGAATGTTTTAAAGCGCGAAACTGACGTAATTCAAAAAAATCTGATTTTCTTATAAAATTGGAGTTTTATATCACAATCGTTAAATAATTTTCTTAATTGACGTGTGAATATAAGTTTGACTTTTGATTAAATTTATTTTAAATTTTCCGTTACTTTCGCCAAACATTTTGGGAAAAAATAATATTTTTATATATTTTAGTAAAGGAAGTTCCTAAATGATTTAAAATAAGCATATCTCGAACATCTGCTCCCTTTCAATTTAGAATTTATTAAATCAGAACGCAACATAATTGAAGAAGCACCCTATTTATTATGTGATACACTTGCACATATTTGACTCCCGATCCATGAGGGCTTAACACCCCAACTAATTAAACTGTGACAACCCCAACCAAAACAAATCGAAGTTATTAGAGGAATACAAATTACTTCTAACTTTTTGTTGTCAGTTGCTAAGTACGTAAACGCATTTTACGTAAGTCAAAAATTATAGAAATTTAGGTAGGTAAATAGATAGTCTAAATATTTAGTAAACAACAAAAATACAAAGTGAATTTTCTTTTAAATATCATCGAGAGTATTAAGGATTAAACAGATTAGGAATTAATATAATAAGGGGGTTTAAGCCTATTACACGCATTAATGCCCTTAATTTAACGAATCGTACGTCAAAATACGTCCAATTTCATCGTGGTAAATGCCTAAAATAGGGTGATTCAGTATCACTTATTAAATTATATAATATATACATTTTTTGTTGTGTAACTCATTTATAAACCTTAAGCATATGCTGTTAGAACGAAAAAAAAATCGTTTTTTCTCGTTTGAATTACCTCTCAGTTTTAATCAACTCAACAAAAATACTGGAATTTTTCTTCGTTCTTTGGATGTTACGAGCGTATTAAAGGAAATAAAAAATTATAGAGATTAAAAGCTACGAAAGGAAAAGACCGTGAACGAAAGCACTAAAATAAAAAGCAATAATTATTAAATGGAGTTACAATGCATTCCGTTTTTTAGGTCAATAATTTCACCACCTTTTTTTATAAAAAATTACAGTAGCTTAAATGCCGGTTTATACAGGGTGGACAAAACATTTGGAATCAAAGCTTGTCTGCTAAAACGGTTAGAATTATAGATACGGTGTAATAATGACCTTTGAGCAAGTTTCAAAGATAAAAGTATATAATTTTAATGCCCATGTTTTTTTGCATGACCAACATCCTCAATTTTGTTATAATATTTAACATACTTCTCGCATTGGTCGTCCTAGAGAGCGAATGTGAAATAATAGTCAATAGTTGCTCCGTTTCCAAACTATAACTTCTCTCGAAAGTGTAAATTGCTTCAAGATGGTTTTTACTCAGGGCCAAAAGAATTACATAATTGAAGTTATGATTGCGTTGCTCTGAGTGAAACTTTGCTAGATTCTGGCGTATCTAATTCAGAATTATTTGATATTTTATATTATTGTTGTTCATAAAATTACAGTTGTTATTTTTGAGTATTCAACGAAATGTATCTTCATAGAGCACCTTCAAGGCAAACTACGAGGATGCCCTGTCTCTGAAAGAATCACTACAATGGAGGCACTGGAGATGGCGACTGACTATCTCCGGGACTCTATTATAAAATCTTATGAACAGGCAAGTCCAATGAAAACAGCCTCTCCTCAGCCCCGGCCTACTACACAGTGGTGGTGCAAAGAGTTGGAGAAGCTGAAATCATTACTCAGCAAACTGTTCAACAAAGCAAAAAGATCCAAATTGACAGTAGACTGGGAGGTTTATTAACACCACCAACGCGTGTACAAAATGGAAATAAGAAAAAAGGCGAAGAGATACTTGGAATTCCTTCTGCAATGCGGTAGAGGCAGACAAGGAATCAATCCGCCTCAAAAAGGTCCTAACGAAGGATCCAACCCAGCAGCCAACCGTCCTTAAACGCGCAGATGGTACCTTTACCGCAAGCGCCCCAGAAACGGCTGAACTGCTTATAAACACACATTTCGTAGACTACATTACTAATATTCCTCCCATGTGAACAGACACAGTCAACAACACTCCTTCGGGAGGTGACTGGATAGTGGCGGACCGTATGGTTGAGTATGACCAACCAAATCCTTTTACCTATTCAAAACGCCAAGGATGGATGGCACCTTCCTAGCCCTCCTTCAATGGGGACTGGACGTGATGCTTAAACACCTTGTGGGTATATTTAAAGGTTGTATCGCTTTTGGATACTTGGCTACTTACCAAAATCATTTCATCCTATTAATCTAGCCTCCTTTATTATTTAATTATCTTCTCGAGCGTAATTAGCGTCTCGACTGGCGTCTCGACGCTAAAATACGCCATCTAAAATAAAATACAATTTTATCGTCTTGTATAATAAATAACTATTTTTCTATAGCAAATGTTAAAGTGTGCTTTGGTCTACTCAAATCAAAAAGTCACATAGCATTTTAACCGCAAGGGTAGATAAAGGAATACTTTATCTACCCTTGCGGTTAAAATGAATAAACATTGTTTGTAACCCTAGCAACGCCCATACTAATGAGATTTTGAAACGTGACTCGATAAGTAATGATTAATAATTTTAAACGTCAATGTCAAATGTTATATTGAAATAAAATTTTTTCCTTTAAAATAAATGCCATAGAAAAAAATAGAATATTATACACGACGATAAAATTTAATTATCTTCTCGAGCGTAACTGACGTCTCTACGCTAAAAAACGATCTCGAAGATAAAATACAATTTTATCGTTTTGTAAAATAAATAACTATATTTATTAATAAGAATATTCCAATGAATAATTCTTTTTCCTTTATATTGAATAAAATTCAGAGAATATGAATTTTATTTTCCTCTTTTTTAAGAAAACCCTTATTTATTATCTTATTCCTTCTCTTATTTTCTGTAACCCAGGCTTTCCAATATCCTCTTCCAATCAGAAATTTTCTTTTTGTTACCGGATAACTGTAAACACGGGATATTCCCCACTATATAAACCTACCTCCTACCTTAAGCTATTCACCCTTCATAGCAATAAATTATGTACATTTTATTATAAAGTTAAATCTGCATTAACATAGCCAATAAACAATTATATTTTATTAAGATTTATATTAATAATTAAAAGAAAATGTGTTTAACTCACATCAGCATTAATACCACAACATCCTCTCAATATCTATAATACCCTTGCTCAATCTAAACGAGAGTAGGTACGCTAGCGAAGTATAGAATTCATCTATAGCGTTTAAACAGAGATTGTTGAAAAATAATAATAACAGAGTAGACTGTCCCAATTTGTTCTTTGTTGTCTTTAGCCAATTTGTAGGTTCTAGCGTCCAGCCCATAGAACAAGACCGCACAATATATTCTACATTCTTCCATATCGTACCAACATTAGACTGTAATATTAAGAATGTTGATTAATGCAAACCGGTTCATATCAGAACTATACATATAACAACAGATCAATAAAAAACTAATTAGGGTAGGCTGTGAAATTGAATTATTTTGAATTGGTACTTTAGCCACATCCACAGAATGACATTTCTAGCATGAATTTAAGGTTATAAACTTTGTTT